>JARKNS010000008.1:162592500-163842500 GCA_029990575.1 Petunia axillaris subsp. axillaris
AAGAATTATTGGTGCTCGGAGATTCTGACCTTCTAGTACATCAAATCAAGGGTGAATGGGAAACTCGAGATGGGAAGCTCATCATGTATAAGCAGTGTCTGGAAGATCTTTGCCAAAGATTTGATTCTATTGAATTCAGGCACATCCCAAGAATGCACAATGAGTTGGCCGATGCTTTGGCTACATTAGCATCAATGATCAGTCATCCTGACCAAACTCACATTGATCCTCTCGAGATTCAAGTTCGGGATCAACATGCATACTGCAACATGGTTGAAGAAGAACTTGATGGTGAGCCGTGGTACCTGGACATCAAAAATTACATCAAGAATGGGGAATACCCAGCACTAGCCTAGAACAATCAGAAAAGAACCCTCCGTCGTCTTGCAAATAGTTTCTTTCTAAGTGGAGGGGTGTTGTATAAGAGGACCCCAGATCTGGGACTATTGAGATGTGTAGACGCGCAAGAAGCCTCGAGAATTCTTAACGAGGTACATTCAGGAATTTGTGGGCCACACATGAATGGCTATGTGCTATCCAAGAAGATCTTAGGAGCAGGATATTTCTGGCTCACTATGGAGAGAGATTGCATAGGGTTTGTGCAGAAATGCCACCAATGTCAAGTGCACGGCGATTTGATACATTCGCCTCCCTTGGAGCTTCAGACAATGTCTGCTCCTTGGCCTTTCACTGCATGGGGAATGGATGTCATTGGCCCAATAGAACCAAAGGCGTCGAACGAGCATAGATTCATCTTGGTCGCCATTGATTACTTTACCAAGTGGGTGGAAGAATCGACATTCAAGTCAGTAACCAAGAAAGCTGTGGTCGACTTTGTTCATTCGAATATTATCTGTCGATTTGGTATCCCTAATACCATTATCACCGATAATGGGGCCAACCTCAACAGTCATTTGATGAATGAGGTATGTGAAAGATTCAAAATTGTGCATAGGCATTCCACACTTTACCGTCCAAAAGCAAATGGGGCGGTCGAAGCAGCAAACAAGAATATTAAGAAGATCCTTTGGAAAATGGTGCAAGGATCACGAGATTGGCACGAGAAGTTGTCATTCGCTCTTCTGGGTTATCGTACAACTGTGCGCACCTCAATAGGCACAACTCCATATAAGCTGGTGTACGGCACTGAGGCAGTCATTCCGGCAGAAGTCGAAATACCATCCTTGAGAATCATTGTTGAAGCTGAGATCGAGGACACTGAATGGGTCAAATCCCGCTTGGAACAACTGGCTTTGATTGACGAGAAAAGGCTAAATGCAGTATGTTATGGCCAACTATATCAGAAGAGAATGGCCAAAGCATACAACAAGAAAGTGCGCCAACGCAAGTTCAGTGAAGGCCAGTTAGTCTTGAAACGCATCTTTCCACATCAGGAAGAAGCAAAGGGCAAGTTTGCTCCAAATTGGCAAGGACCGTATGTGGTGAAGAAGGTGTTGCCCAATGGTGCTCTATTCCTGACAGACATCGAGGGCACGATGGCTGAAATTATTGTTAATGCTGATACAGTGAAGAGGTACTACATTTGATGTTCTTGGGTGGAGTAACGAAAGTCTTTGTTTCCCTTACCTAGATAATGTACCCCTCTTGTTAGCCTTTGGCTTTGTATTGCTTTTGTAAACCCTTATTGGGAATCTTTGTAATTGCGATGAAATGAAGAAAGAAAGATCCAAAACAAATTTGGCATTAAGTTGCTAGAGCTACGTCTAACCTGATTCCTCTCAAAAGGATACGTAGGCAACCATTCAGGTGCGGTCATATCAAGGAATGTTCTAAAGGTTCCCCAGTTTCAAAATAAGGGAAAAAGTTCATTTTTTCCTATCTCACATCGATGCAAAGCTTGCCTCCAAGTTTGCAGCCAAAGTCAAAGAAAATCCAAAATCCGCGGTTTCTGCTAAACTGGGGCAGAAGTTTGTTTTTATTTTATTTTTATTATATTAATAAAATAAAATAAAAACAAACTTCTATTTTATTGTACCATTCATTCATTCTTGAAAGGGGGGAAGATGCTCAAGGCACCCTAAATTACAGGCCAAACATTGCTTCCAAACTCAGATAAATGTCCAATAGACCATTTGGCCAATCTTGAGAATGTCAATCGAGCAAGAGTTAGCTCAAAAATCATCATCAATGGGTGGAACTAAAGAGGTCCACGAGAGGAAGAAAAGAAAAAAAAAAGAAAAGAAAAAAAAGAATGAAGTCTTGTTGGTGAAAACCTGAAAGGGCGCCACATGACAAACAGTTAGGCAAAAGAACAAAGAGAGAGGTTAGTCGGTGAAAACTAAGGGTGTCCACCGGCCCGGTTCCGGTGCGACTGTGCCGTCCGGTCCGGTGCGAAGTAAAAAAAAACAAGTTACCGGTCCGGTCCCGGTCCGGTCAAACGGTGCAGTTGCACCAATGCCGGATCGGAACCGGAACCGGCAAACGGAATCGTGCCGGTCCCGGTGCGGTGCGGTGCGGTCCGGTTCGGTTTGCGTTAATTTTTTTTTGTTTTAAATTATATTTTTTATTGTTTAAAATAGATGAAAAAAATATTGGTAGACTAAAATCTAAATAAACAACACAAAACACACATATTATTAAAAACAATACACACAGTACATTATGTTGGAAAATAGAAATGCATAATTAGAAAATAAAAACATGAAAATAGACTAGAAATTAGAAAAATACAGAAATTTTCAACTTCAGCGACTCAACTCAACACTCAATTATCACGTGGTTGCAGATATATTCCACCACCACGAGCTGCCCATTCGGGGGCATGATGGTATTCCAAGTGGGTCTTAAACTTTATTGTCCCTCCAGTATTTAATCCATCTTCCCAATTCCAAAATCTCTGACAAAGAGTACATTGAGCTTTGCCGGTATCATTATTTTTTGTGATAAATTCCCAAACTTCGGATAGTTTAGTTCTTCTTGGACCACCAGACGGACCTGCTGTAGTAGCACCTTGAACTTGATTAGCATTATTTGCATTTGCAGCCATGTTGATAGAAAATTTAATAAAATAGCCTTTTGTTAGAAATTTTTTAAGAGAAATGAATAGAAAATATTGAATTGTGATTAATTTGATGAAATATGGGAGTATTTATAGGAAAAATAGGTAGGGGAGGGCTGTAGGGGCGTTTGTGGGTGTGGGGGTGGGAAAAATAGCCGTTTATGGCCGTTGCCAACGGCTATTTTTCAAAAGGGAACGGATTTGGACAATTTTTGCAGTGGGCCGGTCCGGTCCGGTTTGTCGTTTTCTTTATTTATTTTTTTTTTGTTTTTTGGTTATTTGTTTTGTTTAAATTTTAGTTTTATGTAATAACTTATATATAATACTAGTAATCTAGTATTAAAATATTAACTATTATGTAATGTAGTATTTTAGTATTATAAAAGTATAATTGAGTATTTTCTTTCAAACTTAGTAATCTAGTATAATGTAAGTAAATTATTATTTTTTCAAACTTAATACTAAGTTAGCAGTATAATAGTATTTAGTATTTTAGTATTTAGTATTTAGTATTTAGTATTTAGTATTTAGTATTTAGTATTTAGTATTTAATATTTAGTATTTAGTATTTTTAGTATTGAATTGCAAAGAGGTAACTTAATAGCAAAGGATAATTGAGAATATAACAAAGGATTATAATTTACTTAATAGCAAGGCGTAACGCATTTTATTGAATAATGGTTGATTTTTTTTTTTTTTTTTTGCAAAGTACATAGATATTAAATTACAAAAACTACATATTAATAAAAAAACTTCTCATTTTCTGAATAATTTCGTCTGGCACCTCTGGAGGAACCGGTGGCGAAGAGTCATCTTCTTCATAATCAGTTTCATTGTCCAAACTTCCATCGCCTGATAAAATTTCTGATGATGCTTCTACATCGGCTAGTTCATCTTCTGCAAATCCAAAATTTCTTCGCTCCGATCTAATCCAATCTCTGAATAATACGGCCGTCTCCATTGCTTCTTCCTTCAATGAATGTCTATGATCTCCAATTTTTAATCTTCCTTGGCTAAACGCGCTTTCTGAAGCAACAGATGATGCTTGAATAGTTAGAATATTCCGCGCCATTTTTGCTAAAATTGGAAACTGTGCTTGTTGACCCTTCCAAAATGGCAGTAGTTGCTCGCTCCCAAAATAATCAACTTCCTTGCAAGCATGAAGTAAATAAACATCAAGCTCGTTGAACCCTCCGCTGCTACTCGAATGCCTGCTAGAAAGCCTTTGATTAAGGCTGGAAAAACTTCCCAATCCGGTTGCAGCTCTTTTGGGAGCCTGCGTTGAACTTGATCAAGCTCCACTTGGAACACTTGGAACAACATTATCAGCTGCACTCCTATACCTTTCATAAATCCGTTGGCAATCTACAATTACCTGCGCACAAACTGTTTCTACACTTGGTGTTTCTTCATCAGTAATTCTCAAAGTCCGATAAATTTCTCTAATGAGCATTTCCGTATTAAAACGTTTAAAACATGGATGTAATACAGATGCAATGTAATAAAGTGATGGAATCGAAAAAAAATATTTTTTAAATTTTTCAATCATTGCTTCTACCGCAACTTCATAACCAGGCACTACTCTATAATCGTTAAGTAGTTCTGCTATTCCAGCTATAAAATACAACATGGTAGTGATTGTAGGATAATATTGACCGAAAAATTCTTTAGTAGCATAAAAAAACTTTGCTAAAAAAAGAACGCTCAACATTTTGCCAATCAGATTCTTCTAGGTGATACACTTCAGCTACTTTGCCATTAAAATAATTAGTAATAGGCACTCGTAAAGTGTAAGCAATAGTCAAAGAGTCATATATACAGTGTTCCACCTAGTTGAAACTTCCTTGGGAACTCTTCTAGGACCTATACCTTCTTTCATACACTCTACTTGAAAGTCCCTCCATCTATCCGGTTTTTTAGATTTAAAAATATAACTAATTGCGAGTCTAACCTTCATAATAGTAGGATCAAATAACTTAAGGCCATCTTTTACAACTAAATTATATATATGACATGCACATCTAACATGAAACAATTCTTCAAAAGGGGGATGCAATGCGGGTATTAACTTAGTAATAGCATAATCATTGTTTGCAGCAATATCAAGAGTTATACTTAAAATTTTATCACTAAGAAAATACGCCTTACAAATATCCGAAACTTCTCTCTTAATAAATGCTCCCGTGTGTGGTTCATCGACAGCGCAATATGCTAAATTTTTTTTTTGCATTACCCAGTTAAGATCTATCCAATGACAAGTAACTGTTAAATACTCATACCCATTAACACCACGACCCAAATCAGTAGTAAGACAAACTCTACAATCAAAGTGATAAAATATATATCGTAAATATTGTCTATATTCATTTTTAAATTTTATAATATCACTTCTAACCGTAGTTTTTGAAAAACCTTGAAAAGATGGATTATATACGGTTTGAATATAACGAATAAAACCTTGACAAGAAGCAAATGTAAAAGGTAAGCACTCTACCGCAATCATTTTTGCCATTTGTTCCCTATCTTTCTTTTTATCATAATGCATAAGCCCCCCCTTCACTGGGTTACTTTCCTGTTGGACTCCACTACCTTGCGATGGAGCCATTCTATTCCCTGAACGAGGGCCACCCGGCCTCCTTTCCCATTCATCCTTATGATGGTTTTCTAAGTGTGTTCTCAACTTTCCCGTCCCACTATTATGGCTGCCGGTTTTAAAATCCCAAACTTTTTTACAAAGATTACATTTAGCGGTCTGAGCCAGAACAGTTTTAGTCATAAATTTCCACACATCCGATCTTTCGGGTCGTGCATATCGTTCTCTACTAGGAGGCATAGGTGGTAATTCAGTTTCTTCAGCTTCACCTTGAAATTGACTAGTGGGTGTTTCATCATCTAAATTAGCCCCTTCAGTATTTTCTTCATATTGTATCTCTAACATATCATTATCTAGTGGTTGATCAAAATTTATATCATGCAAAAATTGCGAGTCATCTTCCTGAGTAAAATCATCTAGAAGAGAAGGAGCGCTAGAAGTACCAACTGGTCTTTTACCTAAAGCACGACTACGTCTATCATCCCTCCCCACTCGGTTAGAAGCACGTGATCTACGACCGCTACCCGTAATTGATCTTCACAGTCCAGACATTTTTATAGTTACTATAATATGCTTCAAACAAATTACTAAAATATGCTACAAACAATAATATTGCACAAAAATAAAATAGATAATAAAAAGTAAGAACGAGTTTACTTGATATCGTGAACTTAGAATGTAGATTGTAGAACTTAGGAAGTGAAAGTTGAAACTTGACCGGAACCGCACCGAACAATATTCCACTTCACTCCAAATATTTTTTTGTAATGCAATTTAACAAATAGCCTTTGTAGAAATAAGAGAGATTGATAGAGATTTAGAGAGAATATTAGAGAAATTGTGAATAAAATGATGAAATATGATGGTATTTATAGAAAAAATAGGTTGGGGGGGTATGGGGGCGCCTGGGGGTGGGGGGCAAAAAATAGTCGTTTTTGGCCGTTGGGCCAACGGCTGTTCGTGAAATAGCCGTTGCCCAACGGCTATTTTTTACACAAAGCCCACCAGATTCTACCGGTCCGGTCCGGTCCGGACCGGTTCTGGTTCACTTTGGTCCGGTTCATCCGGTCCATTTTGGAGGTGACGGATCGGAAACGTGTCGTTTTTTTTTTAATATTTGGCCCGGCTTGTGCCGGTCCGGTCCGGCCCGGTGCAAACCGAGCTATTAGACAGCCTTAGTGAAAACCCTGAAAGGGGCGCCGCTAACCGAATGAGGGCTTTGGTAACTGTCGTCAAGTGGGGCTTGACGAGTATTGCTTTGAATGTTTCTATTGGGGAAAGGGTCGAGGAACAACTGTTGCGAATGGATCAGGATTCGAGGCCAAGATGCACGTCATGTTATTGAGGTCATCGCTTTCACCTCCAGATAAGTCCTTTTACTTTCTTAAAGGGCATCTCTCATTCAGAGTCCTTTATCCGAAATTTCTTCCACTTCTGCCTTTCATTCACAATAACATTGAAACGAGCAAAAGAAAGTTTCGCAAAAATTGTTCACCTGTTTTGCAGTTGTAGCAGAGCACAGTCAGGACCTGCCTGGATAATGGAATGCCTATGAGGCAGTTTGGCATCTGGAGTGACATGCCAAGGTTTGCACCGCAGAAGAGACTATCAGGGAAAATATACCGTTCCTAACAAAGTTTGACTAATAACTAGTTGGAACATTTGGGCCGCATGATGTTCTGTGTCGCAGGCCATTTGAAATACAAGAAAGAAAAAGAATGGAGAATGAGGGAGTAGTTTAGAGAAAGTCGAGGCACCCACCTGGAGAATGAGGGAGTAGTTTAGAGAAAGTCGAGGCACCCACCTGGAGAATGAGGGAGTAGTTTAGAGAAAGTCGAGGCACCCACCTGGAGAATGAGCGAGTAGTTTAGAGAAAGTCGAGGCACCCACCTGGAGAATTATAGAGTAGTTTAGAGAAAGTCGAGGCACCCACCTGGAGAATGAGGGAGTAGTTTAGAGAAAATCGAGGCACCCACCTGGAGAATGAGGGAGTAGTTTAGAGAAAGTCCAGGCGCCCACCTGAAGAACGAGGGAGTAGCTTGAAGAAGTCCAGGCGCCCACCTGAAGAACGAGGGAATACATTTGAAGAAGTCCAAGCGCCCACCTGAAGAACAAGGGAATCCATTCTGTGAAGAGGGAAGACCCACCTGAACCAAGATCGGGGGTTTATCTTTTCTACAAAGAGCAAGACCCACCTGAACCAAGAGCGGTGGTTTTATTTTCAACAAGTGAGGGGAGCAAGAACCAAGAACACTCATCTCGGGAAGCATGAAGACTTAGAACAGGAATTGTAACTTTACATTTGCAATGTTGTACTTTCATTTTCTCTGTAAAGCAATGATCACCAATCAGCAAGCAACCAGTGACCATCAATGACAGCCCTTGTGTGCCTAAGAGTGTCTAGTATCAGCCCCAAGTGTGTCTAGAAGAGTCTCTAGTTTGTCTTAGTAAATCTAGAAGAAGCTGGTGTCTGTTTGAATGTGGTAGTCCCAGCTGCCGCACGTAAGGAACTACACTGACCTGATTCCTTAGTCTGGGGATATGTAGGTAAATTTGTTCTCGGTTAGAACCGAAATTCAAGGTACGGTCACCATTTTGGAAAGCATGCTCTCGGCTAGAACCGAAAAGCCAAAATTAGTTGTCGATTAGTTCCTTGTCCGAAAACTCTTCGTGTTCCCGAACAAAGAGGGGCAGCTGTAATCACCTAATTTTGGCACCAAAATTCATAAAATTGCTCAGAATAGTCGTATTAGATGCTTAGGACGTTTCGTCAAATTTTTCTGAACTTCTAGTGTGTTATTTTAACTAAATTGTCGCTAATTAGGATGTAAAATATGAAAATATCAAAAATTACTTGTTATGTGTTGTTTAGCTTTGATTTTATATTTCAATTGCGATAGTATTACAAATTATGTGATTTTAATTTTAGTTTTGTGTGTGTTTTAATCTAGTCTTGATATTTTAATGGCCATATATGAAAAACTAACAGCCCAAATCGTTAGCCCATCAGCCCACTCATTTACCCGGCCCATACCCCTCCTATATAAGCTTAAAACCTTCATTTCCCCCATTATACACCTTTTAGTCTTCTTGTATGCCGAAATTCTCACCACCCGCCGGGATTCGCCTGCCGCCGTAGAACAACCACACTGCCGCCGCCGGCTACCACCTCCGGTGGCCAGAAAATTTAGAAAAATATACCAATCGAAAGGCCTTGACCCCCTGCTTCCATTTCCACAATTATTTTCTCCGAAATCCAAGCCGTTTGGAGTAGATCGGACTTTGAAAAACTCAACTCCGGCGACTTGAGACCTTTTCCGGTGAGTTTCTTGGTTCCTCCTCTCCTCTTTACTCCTCTCTTCTCTCCCATTACCCCGTTTCCCAAAAACCCCGTCCCTTTGCCCGTGTTTCCTTTCCCGTTTCTGTTTTCTTTATTTCTTCTTCTTATTTTTTTTTTTTTTTTGGTTTCTGTTTCTGATGGTGACGATGATGATATGGAGCTGTGATGATGATTGTTTTTGTGACGGGGGGGGGGGGGGGGCTGTTAGTAGCTAGGCAATGACATTGGGGGCTCGGGTATAGCAAAGCAGTGGTGGCGTTTATTCTGATTGTTTTGGGGCTGTTAGGGACTTTATTTTTGTTACGACATAGCAGTGTTTTAGCGTTGTTTATGGCAGCGAGGAGGGCGATGTAGTGTTGGTGCTGATAGTGTGATGTTCGCTTGCTATTTGTACATTGGTTGGTGAGGGTGTGTGGACATTGAAATAAGGGGAGGCAGTGGTTAAGCGAGGGTGTCGCAGGGACTGTTTTGGGTATGGTTTTGGTGATGGCGACTCAGCTGATATGTGGGCGAGGCTGTGATGTCTATGGCGTGTTAGGGGGCGGGGCTGTTTCTGCTTTGATTAGGCAGCGATGGAGTGATTGAAGCAAGATGAGGCAGTTAAAAGCCGAGGCAAGCAGCGAAGCACGATGACAGTGATCTTAATACGATCCAGGCAGTGAGCGCAACATCATTGACGCTTTGGCTTTAACGGGTTAGGCTAGTTTCAGCCTTTGTTCTATCTTTTTCTGTTTATGCTAGCTTCTGTTAGTATTAGAAACTCTTCAGCTTAGAAGCTTAGTACTAGAAAATAGTATGCTCATTTGTATTATAGTTAGGGTGTGACTGTTAGTTGAAGCCATCCAGAATTGTTGTTCTAGTTTTGTTCAAGTTGAAATCGATTTTTCTGTTATTGAAAAAATGGTGAATCCTTGTTGTTTTGTTCCCTTGCTTCAAGAATAGATCAATTTGAGTTGTCTCTTTTTCCCAAGTAATGCCAAGTTCGCAGCTTAATTGGATAGAGTATCTAATTGTTTTAAAATGGTTTATGTGGAAGTTGTCTGTTAGTTTAGGCTGGATGTGTTAGGTTTTGTGTTTGCATTTTTTTTTTGTTTAGTCTAGTTTTCTAACAGTAAGCTTTGTTGCCTTTCTTCTTTACCTGCTAATTAGGTGTTAGTTCTGTGTATATTTGAATTTAGTACTAGTTATGTTTTTCAGATTGTAAAACCATTTCAGTTTGAGTATGTATGTGCTGTTGGTCAATTGACTTGGTACTTTGATTGGTGATCGATGATGAAGTCTCTTATGTTTTGTTTCGAACCGAGTTTGAAGTTAAAACTACGATTCTGTGTTTGGATGTCGAGTAATCAAGTCGTAAATTGGATTTTGTTCTGGTTGAAAGAATCTGCCCAATTTGTTTGCTTAACCATAGTCCAATATATAAACTGATGTCTAGAGTGTGAAAACTGGTATGAAACTTAACTTTTGGCCATGTGTTTGATCTGTATATTGGATTGCTTGTTCAAGATGTCCGATCCCTTAAGTTTCAGTCATAAAATCTGGTTGCTCTCTAGTTTAGTTTTAAGTTAGTTTGGGGCTGATTTAGTTACTCTAGTTTAGTTCTAGTCCTTCTAGTTGGTGTAATGAGTATTGAGGGGGTCCTTTTAAAGGTCCCTACTTGTATTATTTCAGCTTTTTGAGGTTGCTTTAGTGGCTGAAACAGTGGCTATAGCTGCTGTACTTTTGCTGAAAAATAAGGGCTAAGTACACTCAAGTATAGGGGTGTGGGCTTGTACTTTTGTACAAGTCCACACCCCACCTTTTAGCCCCCACCTTTAGCTATATATAGGAGGCTTTACACCTCATTTAAGACACCATCTACCAGCTGAAAATAGAGAGAACAACAAGCTGAAATTGACAGAAAAAGAGAGCAAAATACTTTAAAAAAAATAGTAAGTTGGAGAGTTAGGATTTAGAACCAAAAGCCATTACTTCAAAGGTCTTTCGGGGTATAAATCCACAAGTCTTGGAGATTAATTAGGGGTGTTGAAGGGCTGTTTTTTAGCTACTGTTTCGGTTTCTGGTTGCTTGTTTCAATCGCTTTTTGGCTTGGAATTTTCGACTCATAGGTAAACACGTACAACTTATTATTTATTTTGAGTTGTTTTGACTATAAAACTGGTATAAATCAGCATCTTTAAAGCTCAAGAATGTGAAAATTTTCCATGTATTTGCTCGTCTTAGCTATCATTTAAACTGTTTGATATGTTAGAAAAATAGCAAAGTAAGGAGTTTGCTAAGTACATATGTATGTTTGTATGTCTATTTGGAGCCAAATGTGTATGAGAAGGGTATAAGAAAGAAATGAGTAGGTTCTTGAACAAAATTCAGATTTGTTACTTGATAATTTTAGCTTGCAAGTCATGGGGCGCAATATGTAAAATCTGGACAGCATGTTAAAGATGAGGCAAATTTAGGTTTTAACCATCTAAATTGCAAAATGTTAAATTCTGGCTATTTCTGTAAAACTGTGCGTATTTGCAAAAAGAAACTGCAAAGTTGAGACGAATAGGCAGTGACTAGGACTGGCTATTTTAAAAAATCTGGCCATACATATCATTTGCAAAAATATGATCATTATTTGGACAAAAATCAGTATGTGGCTATTTTTGCAAATAAGTTTAAAAAACAGTCCATTTTTGCAAACAATACAGCCCACTTAAAAGTTCAAAATAGGAACAGTTTGGAAACCTTTTCTTTTCAAAGATAGCCTGCAACATTTTTTTTCAATTTAATAAACGGCCTATTGTATATATATACTTTTCATAATCCATATTTTTTTAAGACAAATTTGGGAGTCCCAATTTTGTCATTTAATAATAGTTAGCAGTTATACTTAATTAAAATCAAATAGGCAAATTGATAAGAGTGAAAAGATCAATGCAATTAGGCAAGACGATAAGTATGATTTGTAATCTACTTATTAGGCTAAAAAAAAAAATTAAATTGAGTTAAACTAATTCTAAACTAATTATTTGTCGACGTTAATTTAATTCTTCTAAAATAGACAAATTCTTTGAGATTTGGAAATGCTGTAATACATTTTATTTATCTATTTATTTATTTATTTACTTCGAATCAAAGCGCAAATTCATCCGGTCCTCTGTGAGGTTGGATAAGAATAACGCCCTTTTAAATTTTTTCCGAATCAAAGTGTAAATTCATCTGATCCTCTGTGAGGTTGGATAAGAATAACACTTTAGAATCTTCCGAATCAAAGTATAAATTCAAATTAACGGTATTAATATAATAACCATATTTAATAAATTAAAATTGCGACAATAAAGCAAGTGTGCTTGGCACAGGATTCGAGGGTGCCTAATACCTTCCCGAGAGTCAACTGAGAACCTTACCCGAATCTCTAACGCAGACCATTAGACGAGTCAGAGGTGTTCCAAGGTACCTTTTGGTGACTTGGCACACCTTAAACTATGTCAAGTGGCGACTCCGAGTTTTCTCTGAAATAATTTTGTACCTTTTGAACACTAGTCACGAGCCTTTTAAATAAACCTCCCCACAGGAAATTAATTTTTTTTAGGGCGTGACAGAAGCATTCAAGACGTAATCACTAACTTTAAAGGCTCTAAACCTAGCCTTTAAACGATATGGCCCCGTTGCAGTACTTTACCTTTTATCTCTGTCAACATTCTCCCTAGATAACTTGAAGTTCTTTCTTGCAGGCATCACTTGCAATTTATACTTGATGTGTCTCCCTCGAGAGAACACTTGTAAATTTATAACGTGAAGTGCTGCCTACCGAGGCTATTTTACTAAACCATTCTTAAGTGGGGAAAAAAAACCATAACCAAGGATAAGGGGGTATATGTAGTGAAATTTTTGTCCAAAGATAACTAGTCATCAAAATTTCTCTAAAAAAAATAACTCGTTCTATATAAATACTTACTTTAGATCGTATATTTGAATAATGACTCCTAATATATCGTAGCTTAAGTTAATATTCTATAGCTGAAGATTTTCAGTACTGTCACTTATTCTAATGATCCGTTTGGTTTGTGATATACAGTGACAAAGTACTTGCAGTGACTTCGTTCATTAGTAAAAAACCTGGCTGCATCGAGTAAGTCGCATTTATTTTTGTTAACATCAAGACTTTTTTATCAGAAAAGGAATTTGATTATATGAAAATTATTATATATATACAATTAGGAGAATCAAAATTTGTTACCTTACCTATACACTTGTAATACTTATATTGCTCTATACTATCAAACAAAAAAAATAAAAATGATTACGAAGAATAAAAGTTGTCTCCTATTGGTTTATGTACAAATTTTACGCTGTTGTTAATTTGTGTATACACATTGCACCCTCGTAATATTTCCAAGTAAGCAAATTGACCCAAGCTGTCTAGACATAAAGTGCTAGACAACTGTCATCCATTTGCTACATTGAACGGCTATCAGTCGCTTTTCCTTCAGAAGAATGGCCAAGATTGTTTGACTGATTCAAACTTAATTGCTTAGTTCCTAACATCATCTGTTGAACCTCTTTGTCTTCTTGACTTTTCTTCTTCATTTCTCCTTCTCCAGTACAACTCTTTTGGAGAAGAACAGGTTTGCTGGTGCCAACACCCCCCTCAAGTTGGAGGGGGAGTAAAATACTCACAATTTGCAACGATAGAGCTATGGACCGAACCTGTTAAGGGTTTCGTAAAAATGTCGGCGAGTTGAGAGGCTGAAGGAACAAAGGAAAGTGAAATGATTCCTGCCAGAAATTATTGCCGGACGAAGTGACAGTCGAGATCTAGGTGCTTAGTCCGTTCATGAAAAATGGGATTTTTAGTAATGTGAATCGCTGCTTGGATGTCAGAGTGAAGAGTTACCGATAAATCATGTGAGATGGATAGATCGGAGAATAAACATACCAATTAGGTAATCTCTACAACAACTCATCTCATTGATCTATATTCCGCTCAAGTGAATGAAAGTAAAACTAAAGATTGCTTTTTTTATTCGAGGAGATCGAAAATGTACCAAGGCTGATGTAAAAGCTGCTTACTAATCAACGAGTATCAAGATATGTTCCCCAGTCAGAGTCACAAAAAGCAAGGGGACGAAGAGATGAGTCAGAACCTATGAATAATGAAATGCATTATCGAGATGAGGACGACGATGAGCCTGCATATATTGGCTCAGATGTTGAATAGCAAATGATAGATTCGACCCAGAATGGGTCAAACAAATCAATTTCCCGATGAGCCGGCGATAATAAGTTGGATCGGGAATTAATTCTCCTTCATCAAGACGAAGTCTTTGAGTGGGATCAAGAGGAGAAGAGGCGGGTCTTGACTCCAAGCACTCAAACTAAACCAATAAATCCAAGATGAACTATCTTTGATTAACAACCAAACCATTTGATTCACACAGAATTTCCATTCCTAAAAAATAATGCACAAGGCCAAGATCCTTAATTTTTAACTCTGAATCAAGAAACGACTTTAAACTAGCTTGTTCACACAAATCATTTCCAGTCATTAAGATATCATCCACGTAAACTGCCACTATGGTAACCTTTCCATCAGAGTATTTAAAGAATAATGAATAATTGTTTAAGAAATATAAATAACCCTTGAAATTGAGTGCTGCGATAAGCCTAACATAACACTGGTGTGAGGCTTGACTCAATCCATATAGTGATTTTTTAAGCAAACAAACATAATTTGGTGATGGGGGTGTGATCCCAACTAGAAATTTTATGAAAACCTCTTTGCAAATCACCATGCAGAAAGGCATTATTTACGTCCAGTTGGAAAATATCCCACACCTTCTTGAATGCAATGGCAAGGAGACACCTGATGGCTGGTCATCTTGACCGCATGGGAGAAGGTTTCATTGAAATTTATACCTACCCTCTATGTGTCTCCTCGAATTACTAAGCGAGCCTTGTATCTTTCCAATGAACCATCAGACTTATACTTCACTTTATACACCCATTTACAAGCTAGGGCCTTCTTTCATTTAGGTAGAACAACCACATCCCAAGTTTTGTTGGCATTTAGTGCTTGTATTTTTTTTTTTTTTTTGCATAGCTTCTTGTCAACCAAGGTTGTGAGGTGCTTGGGAAGAGGAAGAAGGTTCAGGAATGTGAGAAAGGGTGGTGAAGAGAGACTGATTTGTGTGAGAGAGGTCTAAAAAAGATAGGATAGTGGGTTTCACAAGAGCTAAAAAAACAGGATGATGTGATATTAGACAAGAAAATATAGTTGCAAACATAGTCTTTTAGGTATGCTGGTGGGTGAGAGATCCTGGTAGTTTTTCTGGTAGGTAGGTATAGCTAGTGTAACTGGTGTGAGTGGATTAAAAGGAATAGGTGAGATAGAAGGTTGCAAGCTAGGAAATGAATATGGATGAACTAGTGAATAGGAAGTGGAAGGTTGAGATAATGGGATAGGTGATGAGTTGGGCAGTATGGTAATTGGTGATTGGGGAGTGTTATAGGTGGAGGTGTGGGATTAGTGGTTGATTTAGTAGTAGTTACTGGGATAGATGTTGATTTAGGAGTAGTGGCTGATTCATCAGGAAAAATGTAGTTAAAACTGGATGAGCTTGTGTCTTTAAGAGTTGAAAAAAAATCTGTGACTCATTTTGTGTAAAAGAAAAAATAGTTTCATGAAATTTTATATCTCTAGAGATGGAAATTTTCCTGCTAGATAACTCAAGTAGTTTATACCTTTTTTTTCCAAAAAAATATCTTAGAAATGCACAAGTTGTAGACCTAGGCTCTAATTTTTACATTGTGTGAGGCAAGGTACAAGCATAAACCAAGCAACAAAAAGATCTGAGTGAAGAATAATCAGCTGACTTCCCAAATAGAATTTCATAAGGTGTTTTAAGATTAAGAACCTTAGAGGGAAATTTATTGATTAGATAGGTGGGAGTGAGTAAACAATCTCCCCAATTAGCAATAGAAAGATTTTTCTGAAAAGTAGAGCTCTACATGTCTCTAAAAGATGCTTGTGTTTCCTCTCCACAACTCCATTTTGTTGTAGAGTATAGACACAAGTACTCTGATGTACTATTCCATTAGAGAGGAAAAAGTGAGATGTCTCCAAACTACTTCCCAACTCAAGAGCATTATCTGATCTCACAATCTTCACTTTCTTATCAAATTATCTCTCAATCATTGCTAAAAGCTATTTTAGTAAAGTGCAGGCATTTGATTTGGTAGAAATAAGATAAGTCCAAGTTCCCCTACTAAAATCATCAACTATAGTAAGGAAATATTTGTACCCATCATGATTAGGAACCTTGTAAGGTCCCCAAATATCAATATGAATCAATTTAAAAATTTCTTTCGAACTGATGACCCTGGAATGAAAAGGCAGTTTCACTTGCCTTGATTTGGCACATATATCACAAGATGCAAGAGATCATTAAAACCTGAGCAAGAAATAAAACTGATATTTCTCATAGATGAAAAAGGAAAATGCCCCAATCTGTCATGCCATAGGCTTACATCTTTAGGAATTCTAACTTAACATAAAGTAGTAGAAACAGAGTGACTACTAGGAAACCTATTACACTTGAAATAAGATGAACCAGAATCTTTATTTCCACTTGAAGAACTTGAAACTGATGCTGACTTGATAGATTGAAACAAGAAAATTCCTTGTTGTTATTCACCAAGTTCCACTAGCCTCTTTAGAGAAGCGGCCTGCAAAACAACACCAAGGGATGAAAAACTGAGTTTATATTGGCATTGTTCACACAACTTATGAACAAACAACAAATTGAATTTAAAATTAAAAACATATAGGACATTGGTAATTGTGAAACTGGGAGAAATGCTTACATTACCAGCTTTAGATACTTTGACCTTTTGTGAGTTAGGAAGATTAACATACACAGGTTTATGGAAAGAGTGTACATCAGATAAAATGCTTAAATCACAAGTCATATGTTCAGAGGCTCCTGAGTCTAGGATCTAAGAAACGGAGTTTGAAAGGAATGATTCAATGGAATTTGAGTTAACTTTACCAGCAAAGTTCACTAAACAGTTCCCTCGGATCCTTGTATAACATGATTAACTCCTTTGACCTATTGAATTATCAGAACAAGATTGTGATACCGCTCCTGAGTAATTGGTTTCTCTCCTGACTGTCTTGTATAAGCTGACTGTGTTTTATTTTCCTCCTCCATGACTGTTACATTTCCATGAGCACCTGATTGAAATTTCTTCTTGAGATCAGAGGGAAAACCAATGAGTCTGAAGCAATGATCCACATCATGCCCAACTATCCCACAATTTTCACATTCAATATAAGGTTTCCTCTGATTATATTTACCAGGTTTTTTTACTGTAGTTTCCTTTTCCTTTTTGATTTCCAAAATTCTTTTTGGCATATGCAACCAAGAAAGCAGATCCAAGTAGTTGTCGGGATACATGAATCTCCCTATGTTTCTCATCTTGAATTAGAAGGGAGTAAGCTTTATTGATAGAAGGAAGAGGTAATTGCATCAGAATGTTGCTTCTCACACCTGCATAGGCTTCATTCTGTCCCATCAGGAACCGGACCAGCCTACCATCTTGGTGTGATTTGAGGGTTCTGCTCTTTCCTCTACAAGAACAATCACAACTGTAATGTTCATAGGTATCCAAACTGTCAAGTTCATCCCAGATCCTCTTTACTTTTGTATAATAACTACAGATATCAAAACCTCCTTGAACTAAATCACTTAGTTCCTTCTGCAGCTGATAAAGGATTGCACCATTACTTTGTCCAAATATGTCCTCTAATTATTTCCAGATCTGTCTTGCTTTTTTGGAATACAAGACACTCTCTGCTATCTCCTTAGATAGAGAGTTTAGCAGCCATGAAATCACCATGTCAATACAACGATGCCACATCTGCTAAGTTTCAGAAGTAAGAGATGGTGCATAGAAGCTTCCATCAATGAATCCGAGTTTGTTTTTGGTTGATAGTGCTATGAAGATGGCTCTACCCCAACCTCTATAGCTTCTACTATCAAATACACTGTTAGCAAGAACCATGCCTGGTGAATATGAGGCATGCAGATAAAAAGGGTGAGAAGAATCATTGTTGAAGGAACCTAAGTTTGGGTTTGAAGAATTGGGGTTTTGAGTTGATGGACTGGTGTTGGTAGGGGATAAAATTCCAGATTCATTCTCAATTCTATCTTTAAATTGAGTCACAGATCTGATGGGTGGAGTCGACATGAAGAAAGCTTGAAGAACAAGTTAGAAGATTGCTTTGGATCTTGAGATTTACTGCTTTGATACCATATCAGAAAAGGAATTTGATGATATGAAAATTCTTCTTCTATATATATATATATATACACACACACACAAAAAAAAAATTAGGAGGATCCAAATTTGTTACCTTACCTATACACTTGTAATGTTTCTATTGCTCTATACTATCAAACAAAAAAAAAAAATGATTACAAAAGTAAAAGTTGTCCCCTATTTGTCTATGTATAAATTTTACCCTATTGTTAATTTATGTATGAACATTGGAGCTCCTTCACTAGATCCGTCGCTTCTCGAAAGGCTCTACGTCTATTTTCTGGGTTTGGAAAAGTGTGGATTTTCAAGAACGAGAATCATATGATATCTCATAATGTTTTCAAGTGAGCAAATTGATCCAAGATGTCTAGACATAAAGTGTTAGACAACTTTCATCCATTTGCTACATTGAACGGCCAAAATCAATCCATTTTCCTATAAACGAATGGCCAAGATGGTTTGACTGATTCAAACTTAATTGCTTAGTTGGGTGATTTGGCTAAAAGACCCATGCAATGAAGGAAATAGAGGGAATAACCCTTAAGTCTTAAAAATTGGGTGTATAACCCTTTAATTGCTTAATGACTATTTAACACTAATGATCTTACCCAAGTTCTCAAGTCTTAAACCCCCAGCCCCCAAGTTACAAAAACTACACTTTGATCTACTATATAAACAATTATTATTTACCTAAAATAGCAAAAAAAAAAAAAAAAACAATTAAATCTTCCTACCAAAACCCCTAGACCCCCAGTTGCCTTCTTCTTCCCTCCAAGCTTTCCCGTCCAGAACCACCTGCGCCTTCATTGGCTGTTTGAGCTTCGTTTTTTGCTCCATTTCACTCATCAAGAACTGCGTCATCTCGATCTATAACTGTTTTCTCTTTTGGAACCCGTTTTTCTTGAAATTTCTTGTTGCGGCTGTATCGTCTTGATGCGAGTAATGTGGATGGAAATCTGAGGTGAATTGGTCTGGGCTTCCGTCTTTGCACATACATCCTTTCATTTTTTTCAACTGGTAAGAAGTTCAAGCTGTTTTTTATTTGTTCGCCATTGTTGCAGAACTACTGCGTTATTTCATCAACCATCGGCCACATTTGGTTGATCATCGACTTCGTTGAAGTAGATGGGGGGTTTCGTAGTAGTAGGTGCTGACTTTATGGGTAAATGGATTGAGACCCCAAAAATGCTGGAATTGGCAATCTAAGACAAAGACAACAATCCCTATTGTATAAAATTTGGAATGTACCTACGATCAGTTAATTGACCAATTAATCGATCGCGGCAACTTAACGTGCCATCGCAGTGAGGTTTCAATTAGCTATGTTTTTAGTGCTGCTCCTACGAGGGGTAAGGTGGCTCCTTATTTTATAAGGAATGATAATGATTTGCATATCTATATGCTCGATGTTGGAAATAATGGTAGCAGGCCTATTTTAAAGATATTTGTTGCCAAGAACTCTCAAGCAGGCTCAAATGCTGCCACTAATGCTGTAGCTGCTTCTGCAAGACCACCACTATTCAATGAGAGTACGTGTGACTATGGCAATGATGCTGGAGTTGGTGATACTGCTGGTGATATGGATAGTGAAGAAGAAAATGCTATTGAAGATCCAGAGGTTGCAGAACCCGCTGTAAATAGGAGCAACTGTGTTGCCGAATCTGCTACCACTCAAGGCAGCAACTTGGGTGATGTGGTTGATGATTGCACATGTTTTCATAATGGGAAAACCTTCGATACCAAGAAGAGCCTGGTTGTGACTTTGAAGATGGGTTCAATGAAGAAGCCATTCACATTCAAAACAAAGAAGAGTACTAATTCCCTGTATGTCGTGGCGTGTGTAGAAGCGCGCTGCAGGTGGATGGTGCGCACCATGAAGTATGTTAATTCCAACAGGTTTGTGATCACCAAATACTTTAAAGAGCACACATGTGGGGTGCAACATCTACCAAGCCATCATCCACATGCTTCAGCGGGTGTCATCGGAGAATATTTCAAGAATAGGTTTATTGAAGGCAAAGGGTTGACGACAAAAGATATCAAGAGCGCTTTGGATCAACAATTGAATAGTAAAGTAAGTTATTGGAAGTGCTGGAAAGGAAGAGAAATTGCAAAGGCTTTAGTTTGGGGCAGTCCGGAGCACAGTTACGCAATTTTAGATGCGTACAGTTTTGTGCTGGAAAGCCTAAATCCTGGCAGCAAGACTGGGTTAAGGGTTGATGAATAGGGGAGGTTCAAGTATTTTTTTGTAGCTTACGGAGCTTGGGTTAGAGGGTTTACATATATGAGGAAGGTGATATCAGTCGATGGGACACATTTATCGTCCACCTACGGCGGTGTTTTGTTGACGTCTGTCGCGCAGGACACGGAGAACCACATTTATCCATTGGCTTTCTGTGTGGTAGATAAGGAGTGCTGGCTCACGTAGTCCCCAATACACCGGACCTGTGCATAATTTCCGATCGTGCCAGGGCCATAGCAAATGGGATTAGAAGGGTGTATACCTTAGCATCTCATGGCTGTTTCACCAAGCACCTTGCTGAGAACATGCGCGTAAGGTTCAAGTGTGGATCATTTTTGAAGGATTATTATACCGCTGCGAAGGCGTACCGTTTTGAAGCGTTCAGCGATGCTTTTAACCAGCTCGCGTCAAAATGCCCTGCTGCAGCTGCTTGTCTTAAGGATGAAGTGGGCTTCCATAGGTGGACGAGAGCATTTTTTCCAGGAAACAGGTACGACGTAATGACCACAAACCTTTCCGAGTCCCTCAACGCAATGTTCAAGGACGAGAGAGAATACCCCATCTTGGGACTGTGCAATGCTATTACTCGCAGGTTTACTGACAAGTTCAATGAGAGGCGTGAGGAGATGAAGAAACACAACACCATTTTGGTGCCCAGTGCTGAAACAAAATTGAATTAGAATATGCTTGAAGGAAACAAATTGATTGCTTATCATGCAGGCGGGAACGTGGAAGTACTGAAGTACACTGTGGTTAGAGATGGCCTTTCCCACACTGTCAATGTTCATTTCAAAACGTGTAAATGCCGGGAGTTTGACCTGGATAAGATAACATGCAAGCATACATTTGCAGTGTTAAGGATAAGGTATGGAGATGAATATGGTGCTAGCGCGTACCATTACACTTGTCCATTTTATAGGTTTCAGACTTACATGTGTGCATATGAAGAAAATGTTTATCCAATTCCACCAGAGCAAGAATGGATGGTTCCTCCAGAGGTAGTTCATAGAAGAATTCTACCACCGATGGTCGATCCCAAAAAGGATAGAAGGAGAATTAATCGTTTTCCCTCAGTTGGTGAAACATTTTTCTCAAGGAAGAGGCAAAATAGATGTTCAAACTGCAAGAGAAGTGGCCATAAGAGGACAACCTGCTCTGCTTTGGTACGAGGTTGATAATCAACCTTGCAATTCTGATTTGGTTTATTAGCTTAAGTTGTGATAATTTGGTGTGTTTAAGTAGTGTTATATGTGGTTGTCTTAGTTTGGTACTGTGTTTGAACTGATTGTAATAGTTTCGTTAATGTATTTTATTCTATTTTAAGTGTCTTTTATAAAAATGACTATTATTTAGTTCACCAAATGCTGGACATATTTAAAACCAGTTGAGTATTTTTCGATTAATAGACACTATATGGGTTGATTATTGAAAAAAAAAATAACGTAGATTAATTGACCCAATGCAATTGATAAAGTGATTGAACGCATTTAATACACGTGTGCGCCCCGTCATTGAAAGCAGCCGAAATTGGGTTAAACGAAGTGGCTGTTCATAATTGCCACTTGAAATGATGAGACTTTTCCGGGAATACCAAAAGTTGCATCGATTTGGAGCCTATAAATAGAGGCATTAGATCCAACAATCTACAACACAACTCAAGAATCACTCTCATATTATAATGGCAAGAGCTCCAGGCACTGCAAGTAGAAGTGGAAGTGCCACCAGAAACAACAACAACAACAACAACAACAATGGCAATGGAGGAATTCTCACTCTCAGGAACAACGACCCAGAGGTGCTGCTGATTCGTGCTGACATAGACAGGCTTATCCGCCTCCTGTGTGATGATCATAGGAGGCAGGAGATGAACATCCGCCGTACTGCTAGGATGTTGAGAGTGCTCATAGAACGAACAGGGGAGGATCTGGACAACTATATCACCCCTCCCCCTCCCCTCGTAATAATTAGTTTTTTTTTTTTTTAATTTTTAAATGTAAAAGGAAAAGGGTTTTCATTATGATTGTTCTTTTCTTAAAAATTGTTATAAATGAAAAATCCCCCTGAGCATTATTATTATTATTATTATTGGCAATGGTTCTTTTAATTTCTCGTTCAATTTCCCGCTCCATTTTTTTGCTTATTCTTGATGAACTGTCCATACTCCATTTTGGTGTATAATCAACCAACACCAAGTAGATAAGCGATAGATAGGTTCGCAAAAATGGAAATAATCAGAAAATGAGCAAAAACAAAAATATAAATAGAAAAAGATAAAAGTAAATTAATAAATAACGATAATATTTAATTATAGGAAAAGTGAAATTTACTGGAAAATGTAAATAAAATAAATATTAAGTAATAAGAAAAATATTTAAGTAAAGGGAGAATTTTCTGAAAAAGGGAAACGTATCAGAAAAATGAAAAGTCAGTACTTGACTTGACAAAGGTAATCGACTATTAACCAAATCAACTAATCGACTGCACATAGGTCCTTAATCGACTATTAACCAACTCAACCACGATAGGGTTGATTATCGACCTAGTGTAATTTCACATAAAATCAGAAAACCATGACTAATGTATGTTGTTACACCTCATATATTGGTATATCGTACCCATTTGAGTATTGTAGCTCACATTGATACATTAAAACAACATATTGATGCCTAAAAGGGGAAATCACATGTATATATAAGTCTACTATGTCTATTCTTGTTATGTAATGCCTTAGTGGTACGACTAATGTGTGTTGTTACAACTCATGTGTTGGTATATGGAACCCATTTGAGTGTTATAGCTCAGATTGATACATTAAAACAACATATTGATGCCTAAAAGGGTAAAGCTCATGTATATATAAGCCTACTATGTCTATTCTTGTTAAGCAATGTCTTAGTGTTACGACTCATATGTCTTGTTACACTACAAATGATGGTATAATGTGCCCATCTAATATTATTGACAACTTTAATACATTATAACAACTCATTGATGCCTACAAGGGTATAACTCATCTATACATAAGCCTATTACGTCAATTCTTGGTAAGCAATGCCTAGTATTACGACTCATATATCTTGTTACACCCAGAATGATGGGATAAATACTACATAACTTAAGTATAAGCATGTATTAAGTTGGTGCAGTCCATTTATAACATCATTTATACAATTTTCATTGAATAATTACAATATTACCTTTTTTGGATTCGAGAAAAATTCCATATGTTAATTTTCAAGATACAAAGTTGATTATCGACTACTATATGTCGATTATCGCTAACCCTAACCCTAACCCTAAACCCTAACCCCAAACCCTAAATCCCTAAACCCCAAACTCAAACACGTAACACGTCATGCCCCAGGGCACGTGGCTTAGACAAAAGTCAAAAAATTTCAGCGGCAAAGCAACCCAAATTTCCCCTAATTTGCCGCCTCCCTTAAACATAAATTTTTATATTTTAAAATAATTCTCCAAATATATAAAAGCTGATTTAACCCCAAAACACACAATTAAAATTTCTATTTTACAAATCAAACCTAACCCACCCTATTTTTTCAAAAGCTTCGCTTTCACCCGCAGAAAAATCAAACAACTCCAAGAACATCATGAGTCAAGATTCGTCGAGCTCCAACGTAGCAGCGGAAGCCGATATCTGTTTTTGCGGTCAAAATACAAAGTTAAGGACCTCTCGTACTGCTACAAACCCTGGCCATAGATTCTGAAGTTGTAAAACTCCAAAAGTGTGTTAGTCATACATTACAGTTCTATTTTTGTTTTTGATTAATTGTTAATGTACTGATTTTTTCTTGGGTTTTGTTAAATAATGCAGTCAAATGATCGGTGCGACTATTTTAGGTGGTTTGATGGTGGGCCACTGCCTGCAGCAGCATCGAGTGTGATTGGGAACTTAGTTAGAAAGCTTAAAGAAACTGAAGACAATTGTGTTCTTGTGAGAGAACTGTTGAGTGAATGTGAAGAGCAAAATAATTTTCTGAATATCATGCTGAGGGAAGCTGAAATAAAGCTGAAAGAAGCTGAAATGAAGAGGGAAGAAGCTGAAATGAAGATTCATCAACTGAAGATATTGATTAAGTCGATGGTTGCTGGTTGTGTCATCTGCTCCGTTTTTAAATGGATCTTCTCTTAGTTCGCTGCATATATTATGTAAATATTGGTATTTTAGACATCTCAGTTGGCCTACTATAAAATTTAGACACTGTAATTAATCCGGATATGTGTTTTATTTTGACAAAGTGTAAACTTAAGGTCAATCGTCTGGCTGTTTTTGTATAAAAGCTTTGATATTATAATGTAGTCGTATGGCTATTTTTGTTATAAAAGCTTCGATATTGTTTAAGTTGCGAGCATATAAGTACAAACATGTTATTAGTTGCAAACCATAATTGAAACATTGAACAATGAATGAAATGAGTTCCTAACAAGTACCCTACATTAATAAACCCACACTTCATATCCAAAAATAAGGTCAGCCACCATACACTTGTCAATGACTAACCATAATATTTCCAAAGATAACAAGTTCAAAGTTAACTGTCAACTACTGTCATCAATAGACCTTAAAAAGTTTAAAGTTAACTATCAACTACTGCCATTAACTACTAGTTCAACATTCAACTTATACAAAACCACGAAACCAATCATTACTACTGGAGTCAAACATTATCTGCTCCAATATTCTTTGAAGGAAATTGAACATTCAGACTTGCAAGCACTTCATTCACAGCAACATCAGCTTCATCCACCTGCAATGCTGCTTGTGTCTCTCGATTTTCTTCAAGAATCTCTTCATTTCTGGCTTCTTCAACAATCTCTGCATTGTCTCCATCCACTGCTTCATTTTTTCCTTCTTCAACTGCAGCATCTTTCTCATTCAGCTCTCCAGACATCTCTTCATCTGCTCCATCAACTTGAGCTTTATTTCTGGCTTCTTCTTCAACTGCAACATCTGCAGTCATCTCTTCATCTGCTCCATCAACTTGAGCATCATGGAAAGCCTCTTCTTCTTCATCGACTGCAACATTTTTTTCTCTCACCTCTTCATCTTTCTCTTCATCATTATTCCCTTCATTCACTACAACTAAAAGGAAATACTTAGAAACAGACAAAATTAATAAAATCATCATTAAAATAAATATAGATACCTTTCTTTTTTCTCTTGACAATCTTCCTTTGCTTGAACAGCTTCCTCTTCATCAAGTTCCTGGACTTTGTTTTCCTTTCCCTGTTCACCTTTTTCTCTTTCAACAACTTCAAAATCTGCTCACTCACCTCCAGCATTCTTGACAGCACACCTTGCGCATGCCCACAGTGCCTGCAAGTTCCCCTGCTACCACCATCAACACCATCACCAACACCAACATCATCACCATCATCAACATCATCACCCCTATCATCCTGGTTTTCACTTCTGTGCATTTCATCAGCATACTCCTCCACAATGTACTTAATGCCAGTGACCCCCTCCAGCATAGTCCTTACCCTGTCCAGTGTAGGATCCTCGACCTCATCAGCATGAGGACAGACAAAATTTTTGCAATCCACTTCTTGCACTGTTGGGATCAAGAAAGGGTGCAAAACCTGTCATCAAATGATAAAATAATTAATAAATTTATTAAACATTAAATGATAAAATAATTAATAAATTGAATTGTCACATACCTGTCTAGCTCCTTGATGGCCTGCATCAACATCTTCCAAATTTCTTCTTGTCTGCTGCCACCTCAGCATCCTTGGGATAGGCAAGGGGGAATGTTCATATTTGCCAGCATTACGGCCAACCAAGGGCACAGCCTCATATATCCATGCCTGTCATGAATGCCACAGTCACATTACTTAAGTTTTCACACAATCATTCTTAATAAAACTGGAAAATAATATAACAATACTTACAAGGAAGGCTCATGGGAATCCAAACAGTGCATAATCGACAGTTTTTCCCTCTACATGCTGTCGATGGGTCTTTGCAAAATCCACTTTATTGTAGAGGTAGTCCACTGTCAAGTCATAGCAAAGCCTACCCCAGGGGTACTTGCTGAAAAAGTCTAGGTTATCCACACATTGGATCCACCATTTCTCAACATTTTTTGTTTTGTCCCTGGCCATCAGAACAGTATGGAGGAACCACCGAAGAGCCAACTTTAGCTTCTCTTCCTTAGAGAACTGTTTCTGCTCCATCAAGTACAACAGATTTTTTGATACTATGTGCCTACCTATTCAGGAAGGGGCTTTGGGTCCTCCTACTACAAGACATTTTCAAGAGCATTCAAAAGCAGAATTATTCCAAGTATTTCAGCTGGAACAACTATGTACATTTTCGATTTTCTATTCACTCATGATTTGGCCTGGTCGACCCAATCATGATATTGAAGGAGGGGACCAACAAATTCAGGTTTTTTCTCTAAAAAAAGTGGGCTTATTGAACTCGCTTCCCCACCTCCACAAACCTTCTCCAGAAATCCTTCACCACTTGCCAAGAACTTGGCCTTCAATTTGGTATCTGGCTCTTGACAACAGTTTAAGCCAGTCATCATATAGAACTCCCTCAAGCCAAAACAGACTGGCTTATCATCTATCAAGAACCACATCTCATGCTTTTTCTTGGTCTGCCTAATAGTCCTCAAAAGCACTGAGTGCACCAGCTGACCATTGAAGGTCCAACTCTCAGATAAGCTTAAGAAATCCCCAAAAACTGATCTCCTAAACATCTTTTCAAGCCCCAATTTTGCCAACTTGGTCTTGAAGTCATAAAACTTTTTCACTGAAGATCTCACAAAGATCTTTGCATTAAATGATTCAAACCTTGACAACCAGGTTTTGAACCTAAAGCTACTGACATCAATGTCAATCACCTTCTTTGGAATACTCAATCTGTCAAGAGGATGCACATCCTCTTCATCATCTTCATCCTCTTCTTCCTCATCTCCTTCTTTGTTTTTTCCCTAGCACTAGCATTATCCCTATCAACCCCTTTATCAACTCCATCATCCCATGCACCAGCCCGATCCTCCTCTCCATCCCCTACACCAGCACTCTTCCTACTTACCTCCCCAGAATCATCCTCATCCTCATCATCATCAATAACAACAATCTTTCCTTTTCTTTTTGCTGCAGCAGCACCACTAGCAACTCCATCTTCAGCCTCAAACTCATCTTGAAATCTATCTATCTGATCAAAGGTATCAACAGATGCTCCTTTTGAACTCAGGTACTCTGAGTTGTCACCCACCTCTGTTTGACCTCAGGCAACATCTTTATCGGTGGCTGTCTCATCACTATCATCATGTTCCTCCACCCTTCTTCTTTTACATTTGACAAATTCTTTGGGGATGTTCGCAGACACCCAAGCTTCTTGCGCTGATTTACGCATGGACCACCTACGTGTACATATATTTTTTTCTTTAGCTCTCTTGTTTTCTAAAAGCTCCACTCTACGCTCTTCCCAAGTTCGTGGACCTTTTCCTTTCGGAACGGCGTGCTTTACCCTAGGCATTTAAACACCTATACAAACCACATTTTTACTACGAAAGTTAAAGAAAAACCCCCCCAAAAATTACACCTACACAAACCACATTTTTACTACGAAAGTTAAAGAAAAAACCCCCAAAAATTAGACCGAAATCCTAAATCGAAAATTGCGTATAAAACGGTAAAATAACAAAATCCATTACCCGAAATCTCTATGTAAAGATGCAAAATAGCTATTAATCGAAGAAAATACAGTATTTAAATTTCAAATAAAAATCCTAACAAAATCGAGTGCGTACCTGTTTATGCTCTTTGTCGATAATGTGCAATGAACCCACAGAGATCCTTTAAATAACTGAAATGGAACACTCACAGCAGTTACGAAGTCGTGCAGGCAGTTGATAGAGAGAAAATAGGAGAAGTTGAGAGAGAAAATTGGAATGGAAAATGTAGTGTATGATCAACCAAATAGAGTAGATGTAGTATCCGTTATGTTTTAAATTACCTGAGTACTTTTTTTTATTTCAAAAGAGTTCATAAGCTTTTTATGTTTTGCACCCAAAATATTTATTGTTTTGCACCCACAAGTTTCTAAGAATATTAATACAGCCCTTGGTGCCACTTAAATCCACTTAAGTTTTTCTCTCTCCAGAAATAAGTCAAAAAGAAATGGAAAGGTTAAACTTTTTATTCAACATTTTGAGGGGTCTTTTAGCTAATTCTTCTCTGCTTAGTTCCTAACGTCTATCTGTTTTTCCTCTCTATCTTCTTGACTTTTCTTCTTCATTTCTCTTTCTCCAGTAAAACTCTTTTGGAGAAGAATGGGATTGCTGGTGGTGATATTTTTCTTTTTATACGCCGTTTTCATATGCTGTCATTCCTTCATGCAATTCAACTTCTAGCAGTTTCTAGACATAGGGTGAATTGGCTGCCCAATGAGTCCACGTGACTTGTGTATCTTTAGTGGCCCAAAATTGTATTACATGTCTCCAAAAATATCCATCCTTTGTCTTCTACCACTCTTACCCTTGTAAGTTGTAACCACATGCACTATAAATGCCCGCCAACCTTATAGTTCAATTATATCAACTAAGTTTGATCAAGAATCAGTACTTTGTAAAGTTTTTCTGGTCTTTCTTAATAACTTCCTCTGTGTTTTGCTAGCCCTTAGTCTCTTCTTAGAGAATTCAGTAAAGGAATTATCCTAATTATCTAGTGGGTTTAATTTAGAGAGGAAAAAAATGGCTACTTCAGTAACCATGCAATCCATGATTGTGGGAAGCCAAGTATCAAGTTTCTCACAGAGAAATGGCCTCAATCAATTTGCTCCTCGCTGTCAGTTGTCACACCTCCACAAGAATACCTGTGCAATTCGTGTTAAGAGCATGTCTAAGGTACGTTCAGCTCGAAAAAAATTAGCTAACCTTGTATTTGTTTTGTTACTTTTGTTAGGTCGCATTGACAATACTCGTCCTAATTTCAAGTCTACTTATAGCTAATATTAAATGAGATTAATAAGTTAAAAAATAAGATTTTCTGAAGGCTCGAATGCAACAATCGTGTACGTATTTTTACATTTTAAGTTTATTACAAATTAGTACTCTAAGTAATTATAGTTAACTAGTATTCAGTTGGTCATAATTAAATTTTTCGGATCAACTGATACTAAAAAGTTTAACCAGTTTGTTACTATGAAAAGTTTTCTTGAATAAGGGGATCTTAATTAACGTTGTCTCAAAATGCAGAACTATGAGAAAGAGGAATCTTCAATCCATTTGATCGATACTGCTGCTACACCCAAGCCAACACCACCTCCTTATACTAAGGTTGGTATTTTTTTCATAAGTTCACAATTCTGCGCAGTTGACTTCTAGAATTCTCAAGATAACACAATTCGTGTCTCAAAAACTAATGGTGTGACGTAATTTACTTGTGCCACATTGAGCATCTTTTATTAGGTTGGTTAGTCGTCTTTAGATTGTAATGGACTTATTAATAACTCGGGAGAACCTAAAGTTGAAGTTGAAACTATCAAATCTAAATCCTTTAAATCCATCGATCTATCTCTTATCAATGCCCAACCAACTTTGAGAATAAATAATTTAGTAGGATTGTTTTCTCATATCCCCTGCCTATTTTATGTTTTAACTTTTATATTACTAATTTTCTTATAACTATTAATGACAGTATCTATTTTTTTAGGTATAAGATAGTATATAGAAATTATTTTGCTAGTGAACAAGTCTTAAACACTTCTCATCATGTGATATTTTGTGATACTCTATTATTTTTTAGTTTTTTTGAACTAGGTACACATCTAACCTTCTGTTTCTACTCCTTATTTGTCTGAACAGCCAAGCACGAACTTCTTCGACGTGTTTTCCTTCAGTGGTCCAGCACCAGAGAGGATTAACGGCAGATTAGCTATGATTGGATTTGTAGCAGCGATTGGTGTTGAGCTAGCCAACGGTGGAGATTTATCAGCTCAGTTATCAAGTGGTGGATTCTCATGGTTTTTGGGGTCAAGTGCTTTGCTTACTTTGGCTTCACTAGTCCCATTGTTCCAAAGTGTTACTCCTGAATCTAAATCTGGGGGAATTATGAGTGCTGATGCTGAGATTTGGAATGGAAGATTTGCCATGTTGGGATTGGTTGCTTTAGCTTTTACTGAATATGTTAAAGGAGCTAGCCTTTTCCAAGCCTGAATGTATATACTAGTTGCCATATACGTAGCTTAGTATTGTTGAGTTTTTATTTCTGATGCAAAAAATATATCGATGTAACCAAATTTTCATATATTAAATATGACCACAACAATGATCTTACAGTGTGTTGTACATCCACTTTAGTTAATCTTGGTCTTTTAGACTTTTACCAAAGTTGACATCACATTTATCCATGTTATACTTTAAGCACCTCCTAACGACACTAGAAGGGGGGGTTGAATAGTGTCCTCCGATTTTTGTTGTAAGAACCTGGTTCTTCCGTAGTAGAACAAGGTTCCTCAGTTCTCTTTTATGCAAACTGTACTTAAGAACACACTTCAAAACATTCACCAAAAACACAAGGATTTTACGTGGAAAACTCCTTGCTCAAGGGAGAAAAACCACGACCCACACTCTGGGATTTTGAATCTCAATCCACTAACACAAGAGCAACGTTTCAGATTACAAACTCTGTAACCAAGGGGCTACACTCTAGACCCTAATCACTAACCAAAGCTAAACTCTAGCTTTTTCTAGTAATCACAAAGTAGTTTGCCTAATACATATGCTTCTGAAATAAGCTAATAGACAAAACAATGAACACTTGTAACAGAGACAACTTACAACTCGATGAACCTAGACAAGAGATCTAGACTCAAATACTCTGCATGCAAACCAGTTGTCTTCTTCAGTTTTCCGACGTAGACAGTTCTTCAGATCACCTCTATATGCTCTCGACTCTCTATTTGAAAAACTGATTTCGGCTGTCTCTTCTACTTGCTTTTATACAGGTTTTACAACCCTAGTTGAGTCCTGCTGGGAATTCTCTTAATTATGGCAATATCAGATTCGCAGTAACTCTTTTCCATGTTAAAGTCTAACTCTTGTCCACACTTCAAAGATACAGCCTGGACACCGCCTCTTTTAGTCTGACTAGGATACGTCAACAACCACGCGCCACTACTCCTAGTTCCACAGGGATTTGCAACCCGTAATCTTTTCGATCAAGCGTGTCCTTCATCTCAAGGACAAGGTTCTTCTCCTGAACCTCAGTGTCCTTCTCGTTTGTCATACTTCAAAACCAGCTCTCAACAAATTCCCCCTTTTTGATGATGACAAACAAATGTTGCCCAAGAACCTACATAACATATACCAAAACCAAGAACAAAAAATAACAGAACAATAAAAACAGATGAGTTAGGTCACAAACACCCCAACATTCCTTCTTCCCCCTTTTGGCATCATCGAAAAGATTCAAAGACCTGCAGGAACCTGTCAGTTTAATCTAGACTAGAGCACAAGGCAACTCATCAGCATTGAGAACATAGGTATATGAAAATAAGGGCCCAACAGGGAACCACATACTTAAACAAGAAACAGTCATAACCATGAGAAATTTAAAATCAACATCCAAGGTGTGACAGCAGCACACCCCATTAGTAGTTACACAACCAAAAAAAATTGTCTTAATCATTCACAATATGCAACCAAGGGAGAGTAGGAAGGGGTGGAAATAAGGTAGGATAGGAAAGGGTAAAGATATGGGGACAGGACTGGAAGAATCACAGCTGAAGGTTGAAGTGCTTGACGAGTGCCTCAAGTTGCTTCGTATTCTTGGCCCTCTCCATCACCAGCTCGGCCTCATACTTGTGGCAGTCAATTTTCAAGCGATCAATTTCTTGATCCTTCACCTTTAACTGTCTGTGCAGCTCTGCATTTTCTTCATTAACTTCAAGAACCATCTTCTCCAGTTCCTGCACAGCACCAATGGCCTCATCAGGTCCAAATTCTTCACTGTCCTCGGACTGCTCCTGCTTGACCTGCATTGGCCTTTTGGAAGCCCTGCTTTCTTGAAAGAAGTCACAGCTTTTCAGCACATTAACCCCAAACCTCTGATGGATAGTTGGCTTCTTCCCTGCACCTAAAGGCACTCCAAAATGCTCAAGAATCTGATGGATGATGTAAGAATACACAAGAGAGTGTGGCTTCTGATCAGTATCACAGATTCTCTTTATGTGCCTAATAATGAGCCCAGGCAAATTTATTTTTACCCCTCTGTCCATCAGATCCATATAGGTCAGATCAAGAGCACTGGCCTCACTATTTCTTTCCCCCCTAGGCAGAAGAAACCTATGCACAAACTCAAACAGAAGCTGATGTGCAGGCTCCATCTCCTTTTTCTCAACCTTCCTCTCCTTCCTCAATCTGGGTTTCCCTGAAAACTTTCTCACAACATCTAAGGGAGTAACTCTATCTGTCCTCTTTGGCCATTTTAGCTTAACATACCTGCAATACCCTTCAGCAGGTACATCCAGAATCACTCCCAGTTCAGGTCTCCCAAATTCAATCTCCACTTCTTTCACAGTGGTAAACACCCTCCTGGCTACTACCCTGCAATTTGTATAAAACTCCCTGACTTCATCCACAAACAGCTTCCTGTCATTGTTTCCAAACAAGCTCAACCAACCCTGATCTCCTATCATTCTCAACAAGGATTTCATATGAAACTCCTTTTCATCATACAGTATACTCCCTGGCAGCACCTGATGTCTAGAAAAGAAGGCTTCCCTATCCACTTCTTTTCTTTTCTTCTTACTCTCCACCTCACTGTCAGTATCAGAATCACTGGGTTCCACATAACTCCCAGCTTCACTTTCCTCCTCTTCCTCACCAGCTCTCTTCTCCTCTTCTTCTTTCTTCTTCTCTTCTTCCCTCATCTTCACATTTTTTACTGTCTTTCCTAGCTTTTCAACCCTCTCCATCTGCATTTTGAAAGCCGACCTAGTACCAACTCTCCTGACCACAGGCTCACTAGCCTCTTGGTCACCTCCTTCACTGTCTTCATCTACCAGTCTAGATTTCAACACTGGTTTCCCATCTCTCACCAACCTTCTTCTTTTTTCAGGCTCTACTTTATTTTCTTTTACAAACACCACCTCATCCTCCTCTTCCTCACCTGTCACCTTCTCATCTTCTGCCCCAAATTTTCTTTTCCTTTTTAATTTTTTCTCTTCCTTGTCACTCTCTTGTTTTTCAACAACAACTTCCTTGTTTCCATCTTCATCAGATTCTGTCCAGCTAAAATCTGCATCATCAGCTCCAGTAGGGTTTAGACAAGTAACAGGTTCTTGTCCCTCTCCCCCTGGAACTTCAGCAGTAGCAGGTCCATCACCCTCAGGGCCTTTGGACACAGAACCCTCTATACACTCCCCTGTTCCACTTACATCCTTACTTGACTCAACTACATCCTTTCTCAGAGTTTCAACATTGTCTTGTTCCATAAACTGTTCTTCAATTCCTTCCGCTACATTTAACTCTCCTCTAGACACCCCATCTACAATGCCCTGCACATCTTCTCTAAGTTCATCCTCTTTATTTTCTTGTTTCTCCTCACACAAATTCCCCCTATCTATTTTGTCTCTCTGCTCATCACTCATTATTTTATCTAGTTCAGCGACTAGGGTTTCAGTTTCTACAGCACCAGGACTGACTATATCGACAGAACCAACAGGTGTAGATGAAATAGGGTCAGGAATTACCTCATGCAACGGCTGAGACGAACTTTGAATGGTGGGTGTCGAGAGAACGGCTCTTGACCTTAGCTTCTTGACCAGTTTCTTTTCCCCCTTTTTGAGAATCTTGATGCGAGCCCTAGCAATTCTTTCAGCAAGTGTGGATGGAGGTGGTCTTTCAGACATCTTGAAGGATTTTGTAAAGATTACTGAGTTTGTTGAAGGGTTTTTAATTTTAGGGCTTGAGAGAATTCTGATGCTCAAAGGTGGATGAGATTTTGAGAGATTTGAGAAGTGCTGTAGAAGGAGAAGGGTTTTAGTGATGTGACAATATCTAGGGAAGACAAGAAGTAATGAGTATAAAGGAAGGCAGTTTTTGAACTTTTTGAGAACCGGGAGAAGTTAAGAGATTTGACGGTTATGAACTTATTTTAAATAAGCCCTTTTCAAGAGGTGGGGTCCAAGCAGTTTTTTATTTTTTTAAAAAAGGGTTCTATCCTAAAAAGGAATGTGTTCCTATAATTTTGGACAGTTATGAAAATATGGAAAATCTCCCATGATGCACGTACAATAGACAATCGTAGTTCCAGTTGTGAAAACTAACAAACAGAGTAAGTTGACTGTACCTGGACATGATTCCTCATGTTCAGACTGGTTCCTTCTCAGTACATAGTGGGTTCTTCATGGGATCACATTATTTGTACCTAGTGCTCAAAACAACTAAACGAGTGTACTAATTCAAGTACCAATTTAGCCCAGATAGTAATGACAAGTTTCTAACAGACACTTTTACTACTTAACTAGCCAATTACAAGGGGATTACCTGCTGGGTCATCCGTGTATTTTGGTCATCCCTAACTCCAACCTGTTCCTCTCGAACTGCACCTTGTTCAAAGCTTTGGTAAATATGTCAGCAATTTGATCCTCAGTCCTGCATGAATTCATAGTAATTAGACCTTTTTCAACATTGTCCCTAAGGAAGTGATGTCTAATATCAATGTGCTTTGTTCTTTTATGTTGGACTGGGTTCTTGGCAATATTCACAGCACTCGTATTGTCACAGAAGATTGGCACAGCCCCACACTTGATACCAAAATCCTCCAGTTGTTGCTTGATCCAAAGCAATTGTGAACAGCATGAAGCAGCTGCCACATACTCAGCTTCAGCAGTTGATAAGGCAACTGAGTTTTGTTTCTTTGTAGCCCATGATACCAAGCAAGGACCCAGAAAATGTGCCATTCCTGAAGTGCTTTTCCTGTCCACCAAATGACCTGCATAATCTGCATCAGCAAAACCAATTAGTTCAAAAGTTCCTCCTCTGGGATACCACAGGCATAAATCCTGAGTCCCCTTCAAGTATCTCAAGATTCTCTTCACAGCTGTCAGGTGTGATTCCTTGGGTTTTGACTGAAATCTGGCACACAGTCCTACACTGTATACTATGTCAGGTCGACTTGCTGTGAGATAAAGAAGTGAGCCAATAATTCCTCTATACTTAGTCTCATTTATCGATAGACCAAGTTCATCCATGTCCAGCTTTGTTCCAGGGGCGATAGGGGTAGTCATCTCCTTTGCTCCTTCCATGTTGAATTTCTTCAGCAATTCTTTGACATATTTTTGCTGGTGAATCATAGTTCCTTCAGGTGTCTGCTTTATCTGTAATCCAAGGAAGAAATTTAATTCACCCATCATGCTCATCTCAAACTCACTTCCCATCAAGTCAGCAAAACCTTTGCTTAGCTCCTCATCAGTGGCTCCAAAAATGATATCATCGACATACACCTGTACTACCAGTAAGTCCTTTCCTTTCTTCTTGAGAAATAGTGTGTTGTCAATTTTACCTCTTGAAAAGCCATTTTTCATCAAAAATCCTGAGAGTCTTTCATACCAGGCTCTAGGAGCTTGCTTCAAACCATATAAAGCCTTGTCCAGTTTGTACACATGATCAGGGAATTCATTGCTCACAAAACCTGGAGGTTGCACCACATACACTTCTTCATTCAGGTAGCCATTCAAGAAGGCACTCTTCACATCCATCTGATACAATGTGAATTCCATGTATGTAGCAAACGCAATCAGCATTCTAATAGCTTCCATTCGTGCAACTGGTGCGAAGGTTTCATCATAGTCTATTCCTTCTTCCTGACTGTACCCTTGAACAACCAACCTTGCCTTGTTTCTGGTAACTATGCCGTGTTCATCCAGCTTATTTCTGAACACCCACTTAGTTCCTATTATAGATCTGTCCTTTGGCTTAGGAACTAAGTGTCATACCTTGCTTCTTTCAAATTGATGAAGTTCCTCCTGCATAGCCATAATCCAGTCTGGATCTTCTAGAGCTTCTTTTACATTCTTTGGCTCCACGGATGAGAGGAAGGCAAAGAATGCACAGAAGTTCTTTAAAGCTGACCTAGTCATAATTCCTGTATTCAGTTCAGATAGAACATTCTCCAAAAGGTGAGAACTTTGATGTTTCCATGGCTTGATCTGAATCTGATTAGAAGAACCTGCAGCATCGTCTTGAGTCGATTCTTCTTGACTTTCTTGATCTTCAGCTTCATCAGAAGTTCCCCCTGTCAAGTTGACTCCTTCATCTGATATGGCTGTGCTCTCCTTTTCATCCGAGTCCTCCAGTTCATCCAAGCTTTCTTCTCTTCTTAAACCAATCACCTGATCATCTGCATCAGTTTCTCCTATTTCCCTATCAGATTCGTCAAACACAACATGCATACTCTCTTCTACTACTTGTGTCCTTCTATTGAGTACCTTGTATGCCTTACTTTGAGTAGAGTATCCCAAGAATATTGTCTCATCACTCCTGGCATCAAACTTTCCCAAGGGTTCCTTACCATTGTTGTGAACAAAGCATTTGCAGCCAAAAGGCCTTAGGTGGGCAATACTTGGCTTTCTACCTCTGAGCAGCTCATATGGAGTTTTGTCAAGGATTGCTCTGATGGAACACCTATTTAGCAAGTAACATGCAGTGTTTACAGCTTCAGCCCAGAAGTTCCTTGCTAGTCCACTTGACAGCAACATAGTTCTAGCCATATCCTCCAATGACCTGTTCTTCCTCTCGACCACCCCATTTTGTTGGGGAGTTCTTGGTGCAGAGAAGTTATGATCTATGCTGTTCCTTGCACAGTACTCAGAAAATTTTGAGTTTTCAAACTCAGTTCCATGATCGGATCGAATACTGATGAGTTCAAGATTTAGCCTTTTCTGAACCACACCTGCCCAGTCTTTAAAGCTCTCAAAGGCTTCATCTTTAGATGCCAGGAACAAAGTCCACGTATACCTTGAGTAGTCGTCAACAATTACGAACACAAACCTCTTACCTCCTCTGCTCTTGACCCTCATAGGTCCACACAGATCCATATGCACCAGCTCCAGTGGCTTTAATGTGCTTACCACTTTCTTTGATTTGAACGACGTTCTCACATGCTTTCCTTTCACACAGGCATCACACATTCTTATGTTTTCAAACTTCTTGTTTGGCAATCCACGAACCAGTTCCTTCGAGGCTAGCTTATTTAATTGAGTGAGACTTGCATGACCCAGTCTTTTGTGCCACAGCTGAGAGTCGCTTTCTTGTACATTCAAGCATGTCAGGTTGTTTTCAGGTAAGGACCTCAGTGACGCCTTGTACACATTGTTCACTCTTTTTCCTTCCATTACCACTTCTCCACTCTGTAGGTTCTTCACGATGCACCCTACAGATGAGAAGCTCACTTCGTTTCCTCTGTCACATAGTTGAGAGATGCTCAGTAAATTGTGTCTAAGACCATCCACACAATACACATTTTCAATTGCATGCTCAAGAGATCTCCCAATCTTCCCAATGCCTACTATCTGACCACTTTTTCCTCCTCCGAAGGCCACACTGCCTCCTTGAAATGCTGCGAGTGAGAGAAAGTTTCTTCTATCTCCTGTCATGTGCCTAGAACAACCGCTATCAAGAATCCAGCTTGAGTTGTTCTCCCTCACTCCAGCCTGCAAAACAATTAGAGGTTAGCCTTAGGAACCCAGACAAGCTTGGGTCCCTTCTTATGAGAAAATGGATAAATCAGATCTTGTTTGGCCCATTTGGGTAAAACACAATTTTTATTCTTGGCCCTTGCCTTGGTAATGTTAACACACCTTTGTTTAGTATGACCGGTTTGACCGCAGAAGGTGCATAACATGTTGCAAGGTAATCCCACATATTTGCTTTTAGGATTATATGGAGGCAAGGGCTTCTTGAATCCTAAACCTTGTTTTCCTTTATTTTGATTTTCAAGAACCCAATGCATTGCTTCTGAAGACTTATTCCATTTTGTAAGTCTGGTAAGTTCAAGTTTTGAGTTTTCAACCTTCTGATTTAACATCTTATTTTTTTCAATTTCTTGGTGTAAAATCTCATTTGCCCTTTTCAATTCATCTTCCAGAAAGGTTTGAACTTCACTCATAACTTGCTTACCATTCTTACTCTCTCTCAACTGACTACATTCTAATTCAAGCTCAGTGATCTTAGAGTTTGACACAAGAGTCTGCCCTTTCATGATGGCATTTGTTTCTTCAAGCTCAATGTTCTGTTCTAGGAGACTCTTGTGCTTAGTTCTAAGATCACCCAGTTCTTCAATTAATTTATCTTTTTCAAGCTTTTCTTTTTCATATCCTTCAATCAATGTGGCTGTGATTAGGATTAGATTTTCAGAAGAGTATGTATGTAAAGTTTCCTTAAGATCAGATAAACATACCTCTGCTGAACAGTCAGCTTCCTTTCCTTCAGTTGCCATGAGGGCAGAGTCCTTCTTGGTGTTGTCAGCTATGTACAACTCCTTCAGTTTCTTCCATATCTCCTTGGCTGATTTACATTCCAGTATCTGTCCGAGCACATCATCTGTAAGTCCTCTTCTTAGATAGCCCTCAGCCTTGGAGTTTGCTTGTAGCCAGTCCAGATCTTGTGGATCTAGTTCTTCTACTTTCTTGGGTACCAAGACTCCATTTGCTGCTCTCTTCACTGGAACATGAGGTCCTCTTTTCACAATTAGCCACAGACTATAATCAGTTGCCTGCAAGAAATTCTTCATTTGTTTCTTCCAGTAATTGTAATGAGTCCCATTGAACACTGGTGGCTTTGATGGATCTCTTCCCCATTTTACTTCAAGAGGATGTTCTTCATCAGAACTAACATCCGTCATCCCTGCTAATGCTAGCGGTGAGTCATCGTCAGCTTCCTTCTCGTGATCAGACTCACTGTCAGTTGGTCCCCATGTGGCATAGAAAGCTTCCTTCCTTTTCCTTCGTTCTGCTCTGAAGTTTGGGGGCCGTCTTGACTTCTTTCTATCTGCATCGTTTTCCTTTGTGGTTTCCTTTTCCTTAGCAGCTCTGTTCTTCATCCACTCTATTTCCCACATTGGGCAATCCATGACAGCATGATCCTTCTTGAAGCATTTGAAGCATCCAGAGTAGTCAGGACTGTCAACTATGTTCTTCCTGCTAGAGCTCTCCTTGTTCCCTCGTTTAAATCCTTTAAACCTTCCCAGATTGAGTTTTTGTCTTAGAGCACTTACCATTGCAGCTTCCACTGATTGAAGATCAACATATTCATCAGCTTCTTCTGTTGCTTCCAGTGCAAGGGTCTTTTCCTTCTTTGCTGCAGGTTTAGCCTTTGAGTCCTTCATCATCTCGTGCGTCTTCAGACTTCCAACCAGTTCTTCAAGCTTGATGGATTTCAAGGGTTTGGATTCAATAATGGCCGTCATTTTTGGTTCCCATGCTTCAGGTAACACATTCAGGATTTTGTCAACCATCTCCACCTCAGGCAGTTCCATCTCCAGAGATCTCATTTCATTTGTAATCATGGTCAACCTGGTCATCATATCCTGAATCGATTCCTTCTCGCCCATAGTAAATAACTCAAATTGTCTCTTCAACATTCTTCTTTTTGAGTCCTTTACTTCAGTGGTTCCTTCGTGTGCAACTTGTAAAGCATCCCATATTTCCTTAGCCGTCTTATACGATGATACTCGATTGAACTCTTCTGGACCCAGACCACATATAACCAACCGCTTGGCTTTGTGGTTCTTTTCGATCATCTTATAGTCAGACTCATCAAACTCTTCTTTCAGCTTGGGTTCTTTTGTGGCAGTGGTTCCTTCACCAACTATTTTGGTGGGAATCAGGTTTCCTTCAGAGACTATCAGCCAGAGTTGATAATCTTCAGCACATATGTAATTCTCCATCCTATTTTTCCACCATGCGTAGTATTGCCCATTAAACTGTGGAGGCCTCAGAACCGACTGTCCTTCAGTAATAGTAGGCGGTGCACTCATTTTGATCCTTCTCAAGGTGTTAGCCTTACAAGAGAAGACCTGCTCTGATACCACTTGTTATACTTTAAGCACCTCCTAACGACACTAGAAGGGGGGGTAGAATAGTGTCCTCCGATTTTTGTTGTAAGAACCTGGTTCTTCCGTAGTAGAACAAGGTTCCTCAGTTCTCTTTTATGCAAACTGTACTTAAGAACACACTTTAAAACATTCACCAAGAACACAAGGATTTTACGTGGAAAACTCCTTGCTCAAGGGAGAAAAACCACGACCCACACTCTGGGATTTTGAATCTCAATCCACTAACACAAGAGCAACGTTTCAGATTACAAACTCTGTAACCAAGGGGCTACACTCTAGACCCTAATCACTAACCAAAGCTAAACTCTAGCTTTTTCTAGTAATCACAAAGTAGTTTGCCTAATACATATGCTTCTGAAATAAGCTAATAGACAAAACAATGAACACTTGTAACAGAGACAACTTACAACTCGATGAACCTAGACAAGAGATCTAGACTCAAATACTCTGCATGCAAACCAGTTGTCTTCTTCAGTTTTCCGACGTAGACAGTTCTTCAGATCACCTCTATATGCTCTCGACTCTCTATTTGAAAAACTGATTTCGGCTGTCTCTTCTACTTGCTTTTATACAGGTCTTACAACCCTAGTTGAGTCCTGCTGGGAATTCTCTTAATTATGGCAATATCAGATTCGCAGTAACTCTTTTCCATGTTAAAGTCTAACTCTTGTCCACACTTCAAAGATACAGCCTGGACACCGCCTCTTTTAGTCTGACTAGGATACGTCAACAACCACGCGCCACTACTCCTAGTTCCACAGGGATTTGCAACCCGTAATCTTTTCGATCAAGCGTGTCCTTCATCTCAAGGACAAGGTTCTTCTCCTGAACCTCAGTGTCCTTCTCGTTTGTCATACTTCAAAACCAGCTCTCAACAATCCAATTTTCCAAAACTGTAACAGAGACCATCGGTTTCACTTTTGTTGCTAGATGTTACCTTTCTTAATTCTTATTGAAGACTAAAATGAGGACTACTACTTGTGTGGTCGAAAACAATAGAACTGATGGTCCAGACATATTTTCGGGTTGGGATAGCTTATCAATCAATTAAGTGTGCCTCTAGCAAAACTAGCTACTGTTTATTATGTGAATCTTCAGTTTTACATTGACAGTTAACACTCTCTTCCACTTTCATCGAAGAATAAGTTTGGTGCGGATTACGAACCAAAATATGTACTGAGTTTTGGTAGAAAAATTGAATTTAAAGTATCTTTTTAGATGATATTTGATTAAGAAACCTTCATTTTGGATTTGTTTTACGTAGAGAAAACTTGTTATTTAAAAGGATATGATATTGAAGTATTCTAAAAGCTTTATTTTAAGTGGAACCTTAACGAACTTCAAAAGCACCTTAGATTCTAATACACAAATTATTAATAATGAAGTACCTTAAATTCTAATACACGAAGTAATTAATTATGACTTTATGATGACATTAATAATTTCATCTAGAGCTTGTCCAATCTCAAAATAGAGCAAGTGCAAGTTTCGGAAAAGAAACTTTGAAGCATAATGTTGTTAAATTAAAATTGATAAATTAGGAACAATTCACTGTAAAAAATTATTCAACCGAGCTACTTCCTGGGCTTAATTTAAAAAAGACCTAATTCAACGTTGAACTAATGAATATTATTCCTCAGCTATTATTTCTCAGCTAAATGTTAGGCCAAAATAATAGAAGTGATGCTCCAGACATGTTTTTTCGGGTTTGGATAGTATATTAATCAATCAAGTATGCCTCAAGCGAAACTAGTCACTGTTTACTATGTTAATCTTCAGTTTTTACTCTTAACTTCAGATAATTTATGCTATTAGCCAGTTAGCCTATTTTTACATTGACGGATAACACTATCTCTTTCATCGAAGAACATGCCTGGTATGGATTGCAAACCAAAACGTATGTACTAAGTTTTGGAAGAAAGGTTTGAATTTAAACTACAGCTTCAGATGATATTTGATTGAAGGATTTGTTTTGGATTTAATTTACGTAAAGCAAAAAAAATTGTTAGTATTTGAATGTAAAGATATGAAATTGAAGCACTCTTAAATTCTAAAAACTTCATTTTAAGTACAACATTAACAGAACCTCAGAAACACTTTAGATTCTAACACACAAAGTATTAATCGTGATGATATCTAATCATTTCATCTAGAGCTTGTCCAATATGAAAATAAAGCAAGTGCAAGTTTTGGAAAGCATACTGAGTGAACGCTACTCAGACCTCAACACACACAAGGATTGATTGTATTACTAACCGGAGATAATTAAATTACAGTAAGTAAAGACAATATTGATAAAGGAAATATAAAGATGGAGATTAACCGGAAAGGGAGACGAGAAGCTAGAAGAATGGGGTGATGAGTCTCAGAAGAACTAGGGGTGAGAGGATACAGACTTCGCCTAATACATTTTACAATTTGCATAATCCTTCAATAATAGAGCGCTACCCTTTTATACCTTATTCATTACCCGGTTTCCAACTGGGATCCCATACTAATATCTTGTTGGGATGTATTGTAATTTGGCCTCTTTGTGGTTTAGCTTGAGGCCCAACAGCTTGGCCAGTGTTTGTCCAAATAACTAGCCCATTAGCTTTATCCCAACTATTCTTGTTCATAACACATACTGTTGTTAAACTAAAATTGATAAATTAGGAGCTTAATTCACTGTCAGAAACTGTTCAACAGAACTCTTCCTCAACTTAATCTGAAAAAGACCTTACTCACAACCAGTTATTCACATTAAACTAATGAATACAGTCAAAAAATTTACGCAAAAACTTATGTCGTTCAATCATGGTTAAGTAATTGCATGGTAACTTTAATTTATAATTCGAAATATTAAGTTGCACCAAGTTAAGGTGTTTGGCCATAGAATTTTTTTCCTTTTCCCCAAAAATATTTTCCAAAAAAGTGCTTGGCCAGCCAAGTTTGCAAAATTTCAATTTAAAAATAAAAAAATAATGCTAACCACTTTTCAAGATTTTCCAAAAAAAGAAAAAAAAAAACCTAAGTACCCCACTCAAAAAAACTTCAACTTTTTTTATTGTTCAATTAAAATATATGTACAAGCATAACTTCAACTTTTATATATATGTACACCCTTTTCACTTTACTTTTTCCAAAAAAGGATTCAATATCTGTGGCCAAATGCCTAGGGTGCTTGGTAAGGGAAAAATGTTGAGTAGACCTTTGGCCATGGATATCAAAAATTTTGAAACGAAGAAGTCAATTTTATCAAATGCCTCCTTAGTATGAGTAAATTTATTTCTCTATCAATCCTCCACCAAATATTAGCCGAGGAAAGAGCGCCAAGTGCTCGACTCTTATAGACATAGTCATAATGTTAACATTCAATTCTATTGTAGCCGACCTACCCTCACCTTTCTCTTTTATTAATGGTAGGGGTATATTTGATACCATTTCCAAACTGATAAAATGAGAAGAAATGAGAGTAACAGTTCTTCTCTTCAAATTTTGAAAACTGTTGCAAAAATGAGCTGTTAGCTCAATTAAGACTAATTAAATAGAAAGCTTAGTCACTAAGCTAACATAGAGTTGGTTAGTTACTAACTAACTATCTTATTTACTGCTACAAGTTCCTAACTTTACATTTAGGTCCTTTAGCTTCCAAATCATCTGCTCACTCAACACTCCCCTTTAATCTGAAGAGTGAAATATATCATGAACTCCTAGATTGGACAGTAACAGCTTATGGTGAACACCTCCCAAGCCTTTGGTCAAGAGGTCTGCCACCTGCAATCTGGTAGGAATATACTGAGTATCAATTAGTCCTTCTTTAAGCCTCTCTCTTACAAAATGACAGTCTATCTCTTTGTGTTTGGTTCTCTCATGAAAAATAGGATTTATTGCAATCTTAATGGTTGCTTTGTTGTCACAGTGCAGCTGCACATGTCTTTGCACTTCATTGTCTAACTTCTTCAACATCCCTACCAACTAAACAATCTCAGCAACTACAAATGCCTTACTCCTGTACTCAGCTTCAACTGAGCTTCTCCTGACTGTCTGTTGTTTCTTGGACTTCTAAGATATTAAAGAATCTCTTAATTTTATGGCATAACCTGTCACAGATCTTCCTGTATTAGGGCATGCTGCCCAATCAGAGTCATTGTAGGTAGTGAGTTGTTCACATCATCCCTTCTTCATGAGAATTCCTAAACCTGGAGAACATCTTTATGTATCTCACAATTCTCAATGTTGCATCCAAGTGTGACTGCTTAGGTTGCTGCATGAATTGGCTAAGTACTTGCACTGTAAAGCTTATGTCTGGCCTTGTAATAGTCAAGTGGAGCAATTTTCCTATCAATCTTTGATAGGATCCTACATCTTGCAGCTCTGCATTATCAGTTCTTCCAAGGTGCCTGTCATATTCTACGATATTTAGCCTTTGATTCTGTTCCATTAGGGTTGATACTGGTCTACACGCTCCTAGACCAATACTTGATATCAATTCCAAAGCATATTTCCTCTGATTCAGAAAGATGGAATTTTCTGACCTCAACACCTCAATCTCAAAGAAGTACTTAAGCTCACCTAAGTCCTTCATTTTGAAATTTTGGTTCAATGTGGTCTTTGCTTCTACAATCAGACTACTGCTGCTTCCAATGATCAATAAGTCATCCACATAAATCAAGACTATCACAATATTAGCACCCTTTCTCTTTGTGAAATACAACTAAGGCATATAAACCAATTAGGGGCACAAAATAGCCAGAAACATATAGGCAAACTAAAATATGTCCACAACATAGTGTATATATCACATACACAAAATACAATACGATAGTCACACAATAGTCTGCATGCGGTGCAATTAAATGGGATGAATACGGTATGATGCAACGCACTCACATGTACCTGATACCCATCCTCGGCACGGGACTCTCATATATATCCCTTACAGGTGTGTAGGCCGAGCCAACCATATATAACCCATATAGGCACGCATGACGAGCCAACCTCATGTGATGTATACCCCCTGCAACGTGCAGGTCGAGCCAACCATATAGGCATACATCCTCCTACAAGCGTGTAGGACGAGCCCACCATATAGAACCCATATAGGCACACATGTCGAGCCAACCTCATGTGATGTATACCCCTTGTGGCGTGCAGGTCGAGCCAACCATATAGGCATACATCCTCCTACAAGCATGTAGGACGAGCCCACTATATAGAACCCGTATAGGCACACATGTCGAGCCAACCTCATGTGATGTATACCCCTTGCGGCGTGCAGGTCGAGCCAACCATATAGGCATACATCCTCCTATAAGCGTGTAGGACGAGCACACTATATAGAACCCGCATAGGCATGCCGCAGGAGGTATACATCACATGAGGTTGGCAATGATCATAGGCAATTTTCATAAAACCAACTTGCACAAGAGCAGTGATAAGTTTTATATTCCATTGCCTTGATGCTTGCTTCAAACCATAAATGGATTTCAATAGCCTACACACTTTATTCTCCCCTTGGCTGTGAAAACCTTGAGGTCAAGCTGTATACCTCTTTTACTAGGTCACCCTGTAAGAAGGCATTATTGACATCTATTTGAAAGAGATGCCAACCCTTTAATGCAGCAACAGATATGACAGTTTTCACAGTGACCATTTTTGCCACTGGTGAAAAAGTTTCATGATAGTCAAGCCCTTTTTGCTAAGTATAACCCTTAGCTACAAACCTATCTATGAATCTATCAATCTCACCATTAGCCTTATATTTGATTTTTTACACCCATTTTCAACCAATAGGCTGCTTACCAGGTGGCAAAGTGACAAGATCCCAAGTGTTATTGTCCTTAAGTGCCTGTATCTCTTGTGTCATAGCCTCCATCCACCTTTTATCCTGAGTAGATTCTCTGAATGTTTTGGGCTCTGTATATGTAGAAAAAGCTGTCAAGTAAGCTTGATAATGATCAGGTAGATGATCACAAGAAACATAGTTGGCTATTGGGTATATAGCACCTCCATGCCCCTTTTTGTCTTTGAGAAAATTCTTGAGCCAAATTGGAGGCCTTGCCTTTCTTTGAGGTCTGGTGTGTGTAGGGACTTGAGGAGGAATATCAACAGGTTTCCCCAAAGTGCTTGGTAATTCTGCATGGTCAATGACTGCCTCTTCTGATCCAAGAGTTTCAGTAGAAGGTGTGAGCTGATCTGAGGGTGAAGTATCAACTGAACTGATTTGATGAGAATTTGTAGTCTCCAAAGTGACAGCTTCATTTTGCTCCATAGCTTCTGGTGTTAATATAAGAGTATCTTCACTATGATCAAAACTAGATGGAAAGATATCATTATACACATGCTGCATGACTGTATCTTCATAGTGCAGTGCACCTGCCTGTGTGGACTTAATGAACATATCAGGCTCATGAGATTTTGACTCCTTCAATGGGAATTGAAATTCTCTGAAAACAATATCCCTGCTGACTATGATGACCTTTGTATCCAAGTCATAAAGTCTGTATCCCTTCTGAGTCTCAGAATAACCAATGAAGATTGTCTTCGTTGCTCTAGGAGCAAACTTGTCACTTTTTGGCAAAGCTGTAGCATAGGCAAGGCAACCATCCAGTTTGGCATGCTTCCCATAAAGAAGTTTATATGGGCATTTTCCTTGCATGATTGGTGTAGGCAGTTTGTTCATCAGATACACAACAGTTTTCAAACAATCTCCCCAAAATCTGGTTGGTATGATATTTTGAAATTTGAGTGCCCTAGCCATTTCAAGAATGTGTCTATGATTTCTCTCCACAATACCATTTTGTTGTGGAGTGCAAGGAAAACTGCTTTGATGAACAATAACAAGAGAAGCTAGCAATTCATTGCAACTTTAGTTAAAGAACTCAATGCCACTGTCTGACCTTAGAATCTTTTTAGCAACACCAACCTAAGTTTTTATTAACAGAAAAAAGTTTCTCTGTAATACACTTACTTGACATTTAGAATGAATCAAACATAACCAGGTATACTTGCTAAAATCATCAACTATTGTAATAAAATATTGCTTTCTGTCATAAGTGGGAACCGTATCGATTGAGTCACTCTATAGATGCTCCATTGGTGTTTGTTGGGTATAGTAGACAGGGGTGTTTACCTTCTTTTGGATTCCAATTTATATATATATTTCATCATGTTTCTCTTCTTTCAGTTTATTTCCGCATTTTTGTTTCTGTTGGTTCGCCTAGGCAATATCGTTTAGGTGCCATCACGGATCCAGATTTTGGGTCGTGACATGTTTCAATCGCTTTTTGGCTTGGAATTTTCGACTCATAGGTAAACACGTACAACTTGTTATTTATTTTGAGTTGTTTTGACTATAAAACTGGTATAAATCAGCATCTTTAAAGCTCAAGAATGTGAAAATATTCCATGTATTTGCTAGTCTTAGCTATCATTTAAACTGTTTGATATGTTAGAAAAATAGCAAAGTAAGGAGTTTGCTAAGTACATATGTATGTTTGTATGTCTATTTTGGAGCCAAATGTGTATGAGAAAGGTATAAGAAAGAAATGAGTAGGTTCTTGAACAAAATTCAGATTTGTTACTTGATAATTTTAGCTTGCAAGTCATGGGGCGCAATATGTAAAATCTGGACAGCATGTTAAAGATGAGGCAAATTTAGGTTGTAACCATCTAAATTGCAAAATGTTAAATTCTGGCTATTTCTGTAATATAGGGCTATTTTTCTGTAAAACTGTGCGTATTTGCAAAAAGAAACTGCAAAGTTGAGACGAATAGGCAATGATTAGGACCGGCTATTTTAAAAAATCTGGCCATACATATCATTTGCAAAAATATGATCATTATTTGGACAAAAATCAGTATGTGGCTATTTTCGCAAATAAGTTTAAAAAATAGTCCATTTTTGCAAACAATACAGCCCACTTAAAAGTTCAAAATAGGGGCAGTTTGTAAACCTTTTCTTTTCAAAGATAGCCTGCAATATTTTTTTTCAATTTAATAAATGGCCTATTGTATATATATACTTTTCATAATCCATATTTTTTTAAGACAAATTTGGGAGTCCCAATTATAGTTAGCAGTTATACTTAATTAAAATCAAATAGGCAAATTGATAAGAGTGAAAAGATCAATGCAATTAGGCAAGACGATAAGTATGATTTGTAATCTACTTATTAGGCTAAAAGAAAAAATTAAATTGAGTTAAACTAATTCTAAACTAATTATTTGTCGACGTTAATTTAATTCTTCTAAAATAGACAAATCCTTTGAGATTTGGAAACGCTGTAATACATTTTATTTATCTATTTACTTATTTATTTACTTCGAATCAAAGCGCAAATTCATCCGGTCCTCTGTGAGGTTGGATAAGAATAACGCCTTTTTAAATTTTTTCCGAATCAAAGTGTAAATTCATCTGATCCTCTGTGAGGTTGGATAAGAATAACACTTTAGAATCTTCCGAATTAAAGTATAAATTCAAATTAACGGCATTAATATAATAACCATATTTAATAAATTAAAATTGCGACAATAAAGCAACTGTGCTTGGCACAGGATTCGAGGGTGCCTAATACCTTCCCGAGAGTCAACTGAGAACCTTACCCGAATCTCTAACGCAGACCATTAGACGAGTCAGAGGTGTTCCAAGGTACCTTTTGGTGACTTGGCACACCTTAAACTATGTCAAGTGGCGACTCCGAATTTTCTCTGAAATAATTTTGTACCTTTTGAACACTAGTCACGAGCCTTTTAAATAAACTTCCTCACAGGGAATTAATTTTTTTTAGGGCGTGACAGAAGCATTCAAGACGTAATCACTAACTTTAAAGGCTCTAAACCTAGCCTTTAAAGGATATGGCCCCGTTGCAGTACTTTACCTTTTATCTCTGTCAACATTCTCCCTAGATAACTTGAAGTTCTGTCTTGCAGGCATCACTTGCAATTTATACTTGATGTGTCTCCCTCGAGGGAACACTTGTAAATTTATAACGTTAAGTGCTGCCTACCGAGGCTATTTTACTAAACCATTCTTAAGTGGAGACAAAAAACCATAACCAAGGATAAGGGGGTATATGTAGTGAAATTTTTGTCCAAAGATAACTAGTCATCAAAATTTCTCTAAAAAAAATAACTCGTTCTATATAAATACTTACTTTAGATGGTATATTTGAATAATGACTCCTAATATATCGTAGCTTAAGTTAATATTCTATAGCTGAAGATTTTCAGTACTGTCACTTATTCTAATGATCCGTTTGTTTTGTGATATACAATGACAATGTACTTGCAGTGACTTCGTTCATTAGTAAAAAACCTGGCTGCATTGAGTAAGTCGCATTTATTTTTGTTAACATCAAGACTTTTTTATCAGAAAAGGAATTTGATTATATGAAAATTATTATATATATACAATTAGGAGAATCAAAATTTGTTACCTTACCTATACACTTGTAATATTTATATTGCTCTATACTATCAAACAAAAAAAACAAAAATGATTACAAAGAATAAAAGTTGTCTCTTATTGGTTTATGTACAAATTTTACGCTGTTGTTAATTTGTGTATACACATTGCACCCTCGTAATATTTCCAAGTGAGCAAATTGACACAAGCTGTCTAGACATAAAGTGCTAGACAACTGTCATCCATTTGCTACATTGAACGGCTATCAGTCGCTTTTCCTTCAGAAGAATGGCCAAGATTGTTTGACTGATCCAAACTTAATTGCTTAGTTCCTAACATCATCTGTTGAACCTCTTTGTCTTCTTGACTTTTCTTCTTCATTTCTCCTTCTCCAGTACAACTCTTTTGGAGAAGAACAGGTTTGCTGGTGCCAACACCCCCCTCAAGTTGGAGGGGGAGTAAAATACTCACAATTTGCAACGATAGAGCTATGGACCGAACCTGTTAAGGGTTTCGTAAAAATATCGGCGAGTTGAGAGGCTGAAGGAACAAAGGAAAGTGAAATGATTCCTGCCAGAAATTATTGTCGGACGAAGTGACAGTCGAGATCTAGGTGCTTAGTCCGTTCATGAAAAATGGGATTTTTAGTGATGTGAATCGCTGCTTGGATGTCAGAGTGAAGAGTTACCGATAAATCATGTGAGATGGATAGATCGGAGAATAAACATACCAATTAGGTAATCTCTACAAAAACTCATCTCATTGATCTATATTCCGCTCAAGTGAATGAAAGTAAAACTAAAGATTGCTTTTTTTATTCGAGGAGATCGAAAATGTACCAAGGCTGATGTAAAAGCTGCTTACTAATCAACGAGTATCAAGATATGTTCCCCAGTCAGAGTCACAAAAAGCAAGGGGACGAAGAGATGAGTCAGAACCCATGAATAATGAAATGCATTATCGAGATGAGGACGACGATGAGCCTGCATATATTGGCTCAGATGTTGAATAGCAAATGATAGATTCGACCCAGAATGGGTCAAACAAATCAATTTCCCGATGAGCCGGCGATAATAAGTTGGATCGGGAATTAATTCTCCTTCATCAAGACGAAGTCTTTGAGTGGGATCAAGAGGAGAAGAGGCGGGTCTTGACTCCAAGCACTCAAACTAAACCAATAAATCCAAGATGAACTTTCTTTGATTAACAACCAAACCATTTGATTCACACAGAATTTCCATTCCTAAAAAATAATGCGCAAGGCCAAGATCCTTAATTTTTAACTCTGAATCAAGAAACGGCTTTAAACTAGCTTGTTCACACAAATCATTTCCAGTCATTAAGATATCATCCACGTAAACTGCCACTATGGTAACCTTTCCATCAGAGTATTTAAAGAATAATGAATAATTGTTTAAGAAATATAAATAACCCTTGAAATTGAGTGCTGCGATAAGCCTAACATAACACTGGTGTGAGGCTTGCCTCAATCCATATAGTGATTTTTTAAGCAAACAAACATAATTTGGTGATGGGGGTGTGATCCCAACTAGAAATTTTATGAAAACCTCTTTGCAAATCACCATGCAGAAAGGCATTATTTACGTCCAGTTGGAAAAGATCCCACACCTTCTTGAATGCAATGGCAAGGAGACACCTGATGGCTGGTCATCTTGACCGCATGGGAGAAGGTTTCATTGAAATTTATACCTTCCCTCTATGTGTCTCCTCGAATTACTAAGCGAGCCTTGTATCTTTCCAATGAACCATCAGACTTATACTTCACTTTATACACCCATTTACAAGCTAGGGCCTTCTTTCATTTAGGTAGAACAACCACATCCCAAGTTTTGTTGGCATTTAGTGCTTGTATTTTTTTTTTTTTTTTTTTTTTTTTGCATAGCTTCTTGTCAACCAAGGTTGTGAGGTGCTTGGGAAGAGGAAGAAGGTTCAGGAATGTGAGAAAGGGTGGTGAAGAGAGACTGATTTGTGTGAGAGAGGTCTAAAAAAGATAGGATAGTGGGTTTCACAAGAGCTAAAAAACAGGATGATGTGATATTAGACAAGAAAATATAGTTGCAAACATAGTCTTTTAGGTATGCTGGTGGGTGAGAGATCCTGGTAGTTTTTCTGGTAGGTATAGCTAGTGTAACTGGTGTGAGTGGATTAAAAGGAATAGGTGAGATAGAAGGTTGCAAGCTAGGAAATGAATATGGATGAATTAGTGAATAGGAAGTGGAAGGTTGAGATAATGGGATAGGTGATGAGTTGGGCAGTATGGTAATTGGTGATTGGGGAGTGTTATAGGTGGAGGTGTGGGATTAGTGGTTGATTTAGTAGTAGTTACTGGGATAGATGTTGATTTAGGAGTAGTGGCTGATTCATCAGGAAAAATGTAGTCAAAACTGGATGAGCTTGTGTCTTTAAGAGTTGAAAAAAAATCTGTGACTCATTTTGTGTAAAAGAAAAAATAGTTTCATGAAATTTTATATCTCTAGAGATGGAAATTTTCCTGCTAGATAACTCAAGTAGTTTATACCTTTTTTTTCCAAAAAGATATCTTAGAAATGCACAAGTTGTAGACCTAGGCTCTAATTTTTACATTGTGTGAGGCAAGGTACAAGCATAAACCAAGCAACAAAAAGATCTGAGTGAAGAATAATCAGCTGACTTCCCAAATAGAATTTCATAAGGTGTTTTAAGATTAAGAACCTTAGAGGGAAATTTATTGATTAGATAGGTGGGAGTGAGTAAACAATCTCCCCAATTAGCAATAGAAAGATTTTTCTGAAAAGTAGAGCTCTACATGTCTCTAAAAGATGCTTGTGTTTCCTCTCCACAACTCCATTTTGTTGTAGAGTATAGACACAAGTACTCTGATGTACTATTCCATTAGAGAGGAAAAAGTGAGATGTCTCCAAACTACTTCCCAACTCAAGAGCATTATCTGATCTCACAATCTTCACTTTCTTATCAAATTATCTCTCAATCATTGCTAAAAGCTATTTTAGTAAAGTGCAGGCATTTGATTTGGTAGAAATAAGATAAGTCCAAGTTCCCCTACTAAAATCATCAACTATAGTAAGGAAATATTTGTACCCATCATGATTAGGAACCTTGTAAGGTCCCCAAATATCAATATGAATCAATTTAAAAATTTCTTTCGAACTGATGACCCTGGAATGAAAAGGCAGTTTCACTTGCCTTGATTTGGCACATATATCACAAGATGCAAGAGATCATTAAAACCTAAGCAAGAAATAAAACTGATATTTCTCATAGATGAAAAAGGCAAATGCCCCAATCTGTCATGCCATAGGCTTACATCTTTAGGAATTCTAACTTAACATAAAGTAGTAGAAACAGAGTGACTACTAGGAAACCTATTACACTTGAAATAAGATGAACCAGAATCTTTATTTCCACTTGAAGAACTTGAAACTGATGCTGACTTGATAGATTGAAACAAGAAAATCCCTTGTTGTTATTCACCAAGTTCCACTGGCCTCTTTAGAGAAGCGGCCTGCAAAACAACACCAAGGGATGAAAAACTGAGTTTACATTGGCATTGTTCACACAACTTATGAACAAACAACAAATTGAATTTAAAATTAAAAACATATAGGACATTGGTAATTGTGAAACTGGGAGAAATGCTTACATTACCAGCTTTAGATACTTTGACCTTTTGTGAGTTAGGAAGATTAACATACACAGGTTTATGGAAAGAGTGTACATCAGATAAAATGCTTAAATCACAAGTCATATGTTCAGAGGCTCCTGAGTCTAGGATCTAAGAAACAGAGTTTGAAAGGAATGATTCAATGGAATTTGAGTTAACTTTACCAGCAAGTTCACTAAACAGTTCCCTCGGATCCTTGTATAACATGATTAACTCCTTTGACCTATTGAATTATCAGAACAAGATTGTGATACCGCTCCTGAGTAATTGGTTTCTCTCCTGACTGTCTTGTATAAGCTGACTGTGTTTTATTTTCCTCCTCCATGACTGTTACATTTCCATGAGCACCTGATTGAAATTTCTTCTTGAGATCAGAGGGAAAACCAATGAGTCTGAAGCAATGATCCACATCATGCCCAACTATCCCACAATTTTCACATTCAATATAAGGTTTCCTCTGATTATATTTACCAGGTTTTTTTACTGTAGTTTCCTTTTCCTTTTTGATTTCTAAAATTCTTTTTGGCATATGCAACCAAGAAAGCAGATCCAAGTAGTTGTCGGGATACATGATTCTCCCTATGTTTCTCATCTTGAATTAGAAGGGAGTAAGCTTTATTGATAGAAGGAAGAGGTAATTGCATCAGAATGTTGCTTCTCACACCTGCATAGGCTTCATTCTGTCCCATCGGGAACCTGACCAGCCTACCATCTTGGTGTGATTTGAGGGTTCTGCTCTTTCCTCTACAAGAACAATCACAACTGTAATGTTCATAGGTATCCAAACTGTCAAGTTCATCCCAGATCCTCTCTACTTTTGTATAATAACTAGAGATATCAAAACCTCCTTGAACTAAATCACTTAGTTCCTTCTGCAGCTGATAAAGGATTGCACCATTACTTTGTCCAAATATGTCCTCTAATTATTTTCAGATCTGTCTTGCTTTTTTTGGAATACAAGACACTCTCTGCTATCTCCTTAGATAGAGAGTTTAGCAGCCATGAAATCACCATGTCAATACAACGATGCCACATCTGCTAAGTTTCAGAAGTAAGAGATGGTGCATAGAAGCTTCCATCAATGAAGCCGAGTTTGTTTTTGGTTGATAGTGCTATGAAGATGGCTCTACCCCAACCTCTATAGCTTCTACTATCAAATACACTGTTAGCAAGAACCATGCCTGGTGAATATGAGGCATGCAGATAAAAAGGGTGAGAAGAATCATTGTTGAAGGAACCTAAGTTTGGGTTTGAAGAAATGGGGTTTTGAGTTGATGGACTGGTGTTCGTAGGGGATAAAATTCCAGATTCATTCTCAATTCTATCTCTAAATTGAGTCACAGATCTGATGGGTGGAGTCGACATGAAGAAAGCTTGAAGAACAAGTTAGAAGATTGCTTTGGATCTTGAGATTTACTGCTTTGATACCATATCAGAAAAGGAATTTGATGATATGAAAATTCTTCTTCTATATATATATACACACACACACACACAAAAAAAAAATTAGGAGAATCCAAATTTGTTACCTTACCTATACACTTGTAATGTTTCTATTGCTCTATACTATCAAACAAAAAAAAAATGATTACAAAAGTAAAAGTTGTCCCCTATTTGTCTATGTATAAATTTTACCCTATTGTTAATTTATGTATGAACATTGGAGCTCCTTCACTAGATCGGTCGCTTCTCGAAAGGCTCTACGTCTATTTTCTGGGTTTGAAAAAGTGTGGATTTTCAAGAACGAGAATCATATGATATCTCGTAATGTTTTCAAGTGAGCAAATTGATCCAAGATGTCTAGACATAAAGTGCTAGACAACTTTCATCCATTTGCTACATTGAACGGCCAAAATCAATCCATTTTCCTATAAACGAATGGCCAAGATGGTTTGACTGATTCAAACTTAATTGCTTAGTTGGGTGATTTGGCTAAAAGACCCATGCAATGAAGGAAATAGAGGGAATAACCCTTAAGTCTTAAAAATTGGGTGTATAACCCTTTAATTGCTTAATGACCATTTAACACTAATGATCTTACCCAAGTTCTCAAGTCTTAAACCCCCAGCCCCCAAGTTACAAAAACTACACTTTGATCTACTATATAAACAATTATTATTTACCTAGAATAGCAAAAAAAAAAAAAACAATTAAATCTTCCTACCAAAACCCCTAGACCCCCAGTTGCCTTCTTCTTCCCTCCAAGCTTTCCCGTCCAGAACCACCTGCGCCTTCATTGGCTGTTTGAGCTTCGTTTTTTGCTCCATTTCACTCATCAAGAACTGCGTCATCTCGATCTATAACTGTTTTCTCTTTTGGAACCCGTTTTTCTTGAAATTTCTTGTTGCGGCTGTAACGTCTTGATGCGAGTAATGTGGATGGAAATCTGAGGTGAATTGGTCTGGGCTTCCGTCTTTGCACATACATCCTTTCATTTTTTTCAACTGGTAAGAAGTTCAAGCTGTTTTTTATTTGTTCGCCATTGTTGCAGAACTACTGCGTTATTTCATCAACCATCGGCCACATTTGGTTGATCATCGACTTCGTTGAAGTAGATGGGGGGTTTCGTAGTAGTAGGTGCTGACTTTAGGGGTAAATGGATTGAGACCCCAAAAATGCTGGAATTGGCAATCTAAGACAAAGACAACAATCCCTATTGTATAAAATTTGGAATGTACCTACGATCAGTTAATTGACCAATTAATCGATCGCGGCAACTTAACGTGCCATCGCAGTGAGGTTTCAATTAGCTATGTTTTTAGTGCTGCTCCTAAGAGGGGTAAGGTGGCTCCTTATTTTATAAGGAATGATAATGATTTGCATATCTATATGCTCGATGTTAGAAATAATGGTAGCAGACCTATTTTAAAGATATTTGTTGCCAAGAACTCTCAAGCAGGCTCAAATGCTGCCACTAATGTTGTAGCTGCTTCTGCAAGACCACCACTATCCAATGAGAGTACGGGTGATTATGGCAATGATGCTGGAGTTGGTGATACTGCTGGTGATATGGATAGTGAAGAAGAAAATGCTATTGAAGATCCAGAGGTTGCAGAACCCGCTGTAAATAGGAGCAACTGTGTTGCCGAATCTGCTCCCACTCAAGGCAGCAACTTGGGTGATGTGGTTGATGATTGCACAGGTTTTCATAATGGGAAAACCTTCGATACCAAGAAGAGCCTGGTTGTGGCTTTGAAGATGGGTTCAATGAAGAAGCCATTCACATTCAAAACAAAGAAGAGTACTAATTCCCTGTATGTCGTGGCGTGTGTAGAAGCGCGCTGCAGGTGGATGGTGCGCACCATGAAGTATGTTAATTCCAACAGGTTTGTGATCACCAAATCCTTTAAAGAGCACACATGTGGGGTGCAACATCTACTAAGCCATCATCCACAAGCTTCAGCGGATGTCATCGGAGAATATTTCAAGAACAGGTTTATTGAAGGCAAAGGGTTGACGACAAAAGATATCAAGAGCGCTTTGGATCAACAATTGAATAGCAAAGTAAGTTATTGGAAGTGCTGGAAAGGAAGAGAAATTGCAAAGGCTTTAGTTAGGGGCAGTCCGGAGCACAATTACGCAATTTTAGATGCGTACAGTTTTGTGTTGGAAAGCCTAAATCCTGGCAGCAAGACTGGGTTAAGGGTTGATGAATAGGGGAGGTTCAAGTATTTTTTTGTAGCTTACGGAGCTTGGGTTAGAGGGTTTACATATATGAGGAAGGTGATATCAGTCGATGGGACACATTTATCGTCCACCTACGGCGGTGTTTTGTTGACGTCTGTCGCGCAGGACACGGAGAACCACATTTATCCATTGGCTTTCTGTGTGGTAGATAAGGAGTGCTGGCTCACGTAGTCCCCAATACACCGGACCTGTGCATAATTTCCGATCGTGCCAGGGCCATAGCAAATGGGATTAGAAGGGTGTATACCTTAGCATCTCATGGCTGTTTCACCAAGCACCTTGCTGAGAACATGCGCGTAAGGTTCAAGTGTGGATCATTTTTGAAGGATTATTATACCGCTGCGAAGGCGTACCGTTTTGAAGCGTTCAGCGATGCTTTTAACCAGCTCGCGTCAAAATGCCCTGATGCAGCTGCTTGTCTTAAGGATGAAGTGGGCTTCCATAGGTGGACGAGAGCATTTTTTCCAGGAAACAGGTACGACGTAATGACCACAAACCTTTCCGAGTCCCTCAACACAATGTTCAAGGACGAGAGAGAATACCCCATCTTGGGACTATGCAATGCTATTACTCGCAGGTTTACTGACAAGTTCAATGAGAGGCGTGAGGAGATGAAGAAACACAACACCATTTTGGTGCCCAGTGCTGAAACAAAATTGAATTAGAATATGCTTGAAGGAAACAAATTGATTGCTTATCATGCAGGCGGGAACGTGGAAGTACTGAAGTACACTGTGGTTAGAGATGGCCTATCCCACACTGTCAATGTTCATTTCAAAACGTGTACATACCGGGAGTTTGACCTGGACAAGATAACATGCAAGCATGCATTTGCAGTGTTAAGGATAAGGTATGGAGATGAATATGGTGCTAGCGCGTACCATTACACTTGTCCATTTTATAGGTTTCAGACTTACATGTGTGCCTATGAAGAAAATGTTTATCCAATGCCACCAGAGCAAGAATGGATGGTTCCTCCAGAGGTAGTTCATAGAAGAATTCTTCCACCAATGGTCGATCCCAAAAAGGATAGAAGGAGAATTAATCGTTTTCCCTCAGTTGGTGAAATATTTTTCTCAAGGAAGAGGCAAAATAGATGTTCAAACTGCAAGAGAAGTAGCCATAAGAGGACAACCTGCTCTGCTTTGGTACGAGGTTGATAATCAACCTTGCAATTCTGATTTGGTTTACTAGCTTAAGTTGTGATAATTTGGTGTGTTTAAGTAGTGTTATATGTGGTTGTCTTAATTTGGTACTGTATTTGAACTGATTGTAATAGTTTCGTTAATGTATTTTATTTCTATTTTAAGTGTCTTTTATAAAAATGATTATTATTTAGTTCACCAAATGCTGGACATGTTTACAACCAGTTTAGTATTTTTCGATTAATAGACACTATCTGGATTGATTATTGAAAAAAAATAACGTAGATTAATTGACCCAATGCAATTGATAAAGTGATTGAACGCATTTAATACACGCGTGCGCCCCGTCATTGAAAGCAGCCGGAATTGGGTTAAACGAAGTGGCTGTTCATAATTGCCACTTGAAATGATGAGACTTTTCCGGGAACAACAAAAGTTGCATCGATTTGGAGCCTATAAATAGAGGCATTAGATCCAACAATCTACAACACAACTCAAGAATCATTATCATATTATAATGGCAAGAGCTCCAGGCACTGCAAGTAGAAGTGGAAGTGCCACCAGAAACAACAACAACAACAATGGCAATGGAGGAATTCTCACTCTCAGGAACAACGACCCAGAGGTGCTGCTGATTCGTGCTGACATAGACAGGCTTATCCGCCTCCTGTGTGATGATCGTAGGAGGCAGGAGATGAACATCCGCCGTACTGCTAGGATGTTGAGGGTGCTCATAGAACGAACAGGGGAGGATCTGGACAACTATATCACCCCTCCCCCTCCCCTCGTAATAATTAGTTTTTTTTTTAATTTTTAAATGTAAAAGGAAAAGGGTTTTCATTATGATTGTTCTTTTCTTAAAAATTGTTATAAATGGAAAATCCCCCTGAGCATTATTATTATTATTATTGGCAATGGTTCTTTTCATTTCTCGTTCAATTTCCCGCTCCATTTTTTTGCGTATTCTTGATGAACTGTCCATACTCCATTTTGGTGTATAATCAACCAACACCAAGTAGATAAAGCGATGGATAGGTTCGCAAAAATGGAAATAATCAGAAAAGGAGCAAAAACAAAAATATAAATAGAAAAAGATAAAAGTAAATTAATAAATAACGATAATATTTAATTATAGGAAAAGTAAAATTTACTGGAAAATGTAAATAAAATAAATATTAAGTAATAAGAAAAATATTTAAGTAAAGGGAGAATTTTCTGAAAAAGGGAAACGTATCAGAAAAATGAAAAGTCGGGACTTGACTGGACAAAGGTAATCGACTATTAACCAAATCAACTAATCGACTGCACATAGGTCCTTAATCGACTATTAACCAACTCAACCACGAAAGGATTGATTATCGACCTAGTGTAATTTCACATAAAATCAAAAAACCATGACTAATGTATGTTGTTACACCTCATATATTGGTATATCGTACCCATTTGAGTATTGTAGCTCACATTGATACATTAAAACAACATATTGATGCCTAAAAGGGGAAATCTCATGTATATGTAAGTCTACTATGTCTATTCTTGTTAAGTAATGCCTTAGTGGTACCACTAATGTGTGTTGTTACAACTCATGTGTTGGTATATGGAACCCATTTGAGTGTTATAGCTCAGATTGATACATTAAAACAACATATTGATGCCTAAAAGGGTAAAGCTCATGTATATATAAGCCTACTATGTCTATTCTTGTTAAGCAATGCCTTAGTGTTACGACTCATATGTCTTGTTACACCACAAATGATGGTATAATGTGCCCATCTAATATTATTGACAACTTTAATACATTATAACAACTCATTGATACCTACAAGGGTATAACTCATCTATACATAAGCCTATTACGTCAATTCTTGGTAAGCAATGCCTAGTATTACGACTCATATATCTTGTTACACCCAGAATGATGGGATAAATACTACATAACTTAAGTATAAGCATGTATTAAGTTGGTGCAGTCCATTTATAACATCATTTATACAATTTTCAATGAATAATTACAGTATTACCTTTTTTGGATTCGAGAAAAATTCCATATGTTAATTTTCAAGATACAAAGTTGATTATCGACTACTATATGTTGATTATCGCTAACCCTAACCCTAAACCCTAACCCCAAATCCTAAATCCCTAAACCCCAAACTCAAACACGTAACACGTCACGCCCCAGGGCACGTGGCTTAGACAAAAGTCAAAAAATTTCAGCGGCAAAGCAACCCAAATTTCCCCTAATTTGCCACCTCCCTTAAACATAAATTTTAATATTTTAAAATAATTCTCCAAATATATAAAAGTTGATTTAACCCCAAAACACACAATTAAAATTTCTATTTTACAAATCAAACCTAACCCACCCAATTTTTTCAAAATCTTCGCTTTCACCCGCAGAAAAATCAAACAACTCCAAGAACATCATGAGTCAAGATTCGTCGAGCTCCAACGTAGCAGCGGAAGCCGATATCTGTTTTTGCGGTCAAAACACAAAGTTAAGGACCTCTCGTACTGCTACAAACCCTGGCCATAGATTCTGAAGTTGTAAAACTCCAAAAGTGTGTTATTCATACATTATAGTTCTATTTTTGTTTTTGATTAATTGTTAATGTACTGATTTTTTCTTGGGTTTTGTTAAATAATGCAGTCAAATGATGGGTGCGACTATTTTAGGTGGTTTGATGGTGGGCCACTGCCTGCAGCAGCATCGAGTGTGATTGGGAACTTAGTTAGAAAGCTTAAAGAAACTGAAGACAATTGTGTTCTTGTGAGAGAACTGTTGAGTGAATGTGAAGAGCAAAATAATTTTCTGAATATCATGCTGAGGGAAGCTGAAATAAAGCTGAAAGAAGCTGAAATGAAGAGGGAAGAAGCTGAAATGAAGATTCATCAACTGAAGATATTGATTAAGTCGATGGTTGCTGGTTGTGTCATCTGCTCCGTTTTTAAATGGATCTTCTCTTAGTTCGCTGCATATATTATGTAAATATTGGTATTTTAGACATCTCAGTTGGCCTACTATAAAATTTAGACACTGTAATTAATCCGGATATGTGTTTTATTTTGACAAAGTGTAAACTTAAGGTCAATCGTCTGGCTGTTTTTGTATAAAAGCTTTGATATTATAATGTAGTCGTATGGCTATTTTTGTTATAAAAGCTTCGATATTGTTTAAGTTGCGAGCATATAAGTACAAACATGTTATTAGTTGCAAACCATAATTGAAACATTGAACAATGAATGAAATGAGTTCCTAACAAGTACCCTACATTAATAAACCCACGCTTCATATCCAAAAATAAGGTCAGCCACCATACACTTGTCAATGACTAACCATAATATTTCCAAAGATAACAAGTTCAAAGTTAACTGTCAACTACTGTCATCAATAGACCTTAAAAAGTTTAAAGTTAACTGTCAACTACTGCCATTAACTACTAGTTCAACATTCAACTTATACAAAACCACGAAACCAATCATTACTACTGGAGTCAAACATTATCTGCTCCAATATTCTCTGAAGGAAATTGAACATTCAGACCTGCAAGCACTTCATTCACAGCAACATCAGCTTCATCCACCTGCAATGCTGCTTGTGTCTCTCGATTTTCTTCAAGAATCTCTTCATTTCTGGCTTTTTCAACAATCTCTGCATTGTCTCCATCCACTGCTTCATTTTTTCCTTCTTCAACTGCAGCATCTTTCTCATTCAGCTCTCCAGACATCTCTTCATCTGCTCCATCAACTTGAGCTTTATTTCTGGCTTCTTCTTCAACTGCAACATCTGCAGTCATCTCTTCATCTGCTCCATCAACTTGAGCATCATGGAAAGCCTCTTCTTCTTCATCGACTGCAACATTTTTTTCTCTCACCTCTTCATCTTTCTCTTCATCATTATTCCCTTCATTCACTACAACTAAAAGGAAATACTTAGAAACAGACAAAATTAATAAAATCATCATTAAAATAAATATAGATACCTTTCTTTTTTCTCTTGACAATCTTCCTTTGCTTGAACAGCTTCCTCTTCATCAAGTTCCTGGACTTTGTTTTCCTTTCCCTGTTCACCTTTTTCTCTTTCAACAACTTCAAAATCTGCTCACTCACCTCCAGCATTCTTGACAGCACACCTTGCGCATGCCCACAGTGCCTACAAGTTCCCCTGCTACCACCATCAACACCATCACCAACACCAACATCATCACCATCATCAACATCATCACCCCTATCATCCTGGTTTTCACTTCTGTGCATTTCATCAGCATACTCCTCCACAATGTACTTAATGCCAGTGACCCCCTCCAGCATAGCCCTTACCCTGTCCAGTGTAGGATCCTCGACCTCATCAACATGAGGACAGACAAATTTTTTGCAATCCACTTCTTGCACTGTTGGGATCAAGAAAGGGTGCAAAACCTGTCATCAAATGATAAAATAATTAATAAATTTATTAAACATTAAATGATAAAATAATTAATAAATTGAATTGTCACATACCTGTCTAGCTCCTTGATGGCCTGCATCAACATCTTCCAAATTTCTTCTTGTCTGCTGCCACCTCAGCATCCTTGGGATAGGCAAGGGGGAATGTTCATATTTGCCAGCATTACGGCCAACCAAGGGCACAGCCTCATATATCCATGTCTGTCATGAATGCCACAGTCACATTACTTAAGTTTTCACACAATCATTCTTAATAAAACTGGAAAATAATATAACAATACTTACAAGGAAGGCTCATGGGAATCCAAACAGTGCATAACCGACAGTTTTTCCCTCTACATGCTGTCGATGGGTCTTTGCAAAATCCACTTTATTGTAGAGATAGTCCACTGTCAAGTCATAGCAAAGCCTACCCCAGGGGTACTTGCTGAAAAAGTCTAGGTTATCCACACATTGGATCCACCATTTCTCAACATTTTTTGTTTTGTCCCTGGCCATCAGAACAGTATGGAGGAACCACCGAAGAGCCAACTTTAGCTTCTCTTCCTTAGAGAACTGTTTCTGCTCCATCAAGTACAACAGATTTTCTGATACTATGTGCCTACCTATTCAGGAAGGGGCTTTGGGTCCTCCTACTACAAGACATTTTCAAGAGCTTTCAAAAGCAGAATTATTCCAAGTATTTCAGCTGGAACAGCTATGTACATTTTCGATTTTCTATTCACTCATGATCTGGCCTGGTCGACCCAATCATGATATTGAAGGAGGGGACCAACAAATTCAGGTTTTTTCTCTAAAAAAAGTGGGCTTATTGAACTCGCTTCCCCACCTCCACAAACCTTCTCCAGAAATCCTTCACCACTTGCCAAGAACTTGGCCTTCAATTTGGTATCTGGCTCTTGACAACAGTTTAAGCCAGTCATCATATAGAACTCCCTCAAGCCAAAACAGACTGGCTTATCATCTATCAAGAACCACATCTCATGCTTTTTCTTGGTCTGCCTAATAGTCCTCAAAAGCACTGAGTGCACCAGCTGACCATTGAAGGTCCAACTCTCAGATAAGCTTAAGAAATCCCCAAAAACTGATCTCCTAAACATCTTTTCAAGCCCCAATTTTGCCAACTTGGTCTTGAAGTCATAAAACTTTTTCACTGAAGATCTCACAAAGATCTTTGCATTAAATGATTCAAACCTTGACAACCAGGTTTTGAACCTAAAGCTATTGACATCAATGTCAATCACCTTCTTTTGAATACTCAATCTGTCAAGAGGATGCACATCCTCTTCATCATCTTCATCCTCTTCTTCCTCATCTCCCTCTTTGTTTTTTTCCCTAGCACTAGCATTATCCCTATCAACCCCTTTATCAACTCCATCATCCCATGCACCAGCCTGATCCTCCTCTCCATCCCCTACACCAGCACTCTTCCTACTTACCTCCTTAGAACCATCCTCATCCTCATCATCATCAATAACAACAATCTTTCCTTTTCTTTTTGCTGCAGCAGCACCACTAGCAACTCCATCTTCAGCCTCAAACTCATCTTGAAATCTATCTATCTGATCAAAGGTATCAACAGATGCTCCTTTTCAACTCAGGTACTCTGAGTTGTCACCCACCTCTGTTTGACCTCAGGCAACATCTTTATCGGTGGCTGTCTCATCACTATCATCATGTTCCTCCACCCTTCTTCTTTTACATTTGACAAATTCTTTGGGGATGTTCGCAGACACCCAATCTTCTTGCGCTGATTTACGCATGGACCACCTACGTGTACATATATTTTTTTCTTTAGCTCTCTTATTTTCTAAAAGCTCCGCTCTACGCTCTTCCCAAGTTCGTAGACCTTTTCCTTTCGGAACGGCGTGCTTTACCCTAGGCATTTAAACACCTACACAAACCATATTTTTACTATGAAAGTGTAAGAAAAACCCCCCAAAAATTACACCTGCACAAACCACATTTTTACTACGAAAGTTAAAGAAAAAACCCCCAAAAATTAAACCGAAATCCTAAATCGAAAATTGCGTATAAACGGTAAAATAACAAAATCCATTACCCAAAATCTCTATGTAAAGATGCAAAATAGCCATTAATCGAAGAAAATACAGTATTTAAATTTCAAATAAAAACCCTAACAAAATCGAGTGCGTACCTGTTTATGCTCTTGGTCGATAATATGCAATGAACCCACAGAGATCCTTTAAATAACTGAAATGGAACACTCACAACAGTTACGAAGTCGTGCAGGCAGTTGATAGAGAGAAAATAGGAGAAGTTGAGAGAGAAAATTGGAATGGAAAATGTAGTGTATGATCAACCAAATAGAGTAGATGTAGTATCCGTTATGTTTTAAATTACCCGAGTACTTTTTTTTATTTCAAAAGAGTTCACAAGCTTTTTATGTTTTGCACCAAAAATATTTATTGTTTTGCACCCACAAGTTTCAAAGAATACTAATACAGCCCTTGGTCCCCACTTAAACCCACTTAAGTTTTTCTCTCTCCAAAAATAAGTCAAAAAGAAATGGAAAGGTTAAACTTTTTATTCAACACTTTGAGGGGTCTTTTAGCTAATTCTTCTCTGCTTAGTTCCTAACGTCTATCTGTTTTTCCTCTCTATCTTCTTGACTTTTCTTCTTCATTTCTCTTTCTCCAGTAAAACTCTTTTGGAGAAGAATGGGATTGCTGGTGGTGACATTTTTCTTTTTATACGCCGTTTTCATATGCTGTCATTCCTTCATGCAATTCAACTTCTAGCAGTTTCTAGACATAGGGTGAATTGGCTGGCCACATCACTCTATTACTTTTGTAAAAGCCCAATGAGTCCACGTGACTTGTGTATCTTTAGTGGCCCAAAATTGTATTACGTGGCTCCAAAAATATCCATCCTTTGTGTTCTACCACTCTTACCCTTGTAAGTTGCAACCCCATGCACTATAAATGCCCGCCAACCTTATAGTTCAATTATATCAACTAAGTTTGATCAAGAATCAGTACTTTGTAAAGTTTTTCTGGTCTTTCTTAATAACTTCCTCTGTGTTTGCTAGCCCTTAGTCTCTTCTTAGAGAATTCAGTAAAGGAATTATCCTAATTATCTAGTGGGTTTAATTTAGAGAGGAAAAAAATGGCTACTTCAGTAACCATGCAATCCATGATTGTGGGAAGCCAAGTATCAAGTTTCTCACAGAGAAATGGCCTCAATCAATTTGCTCCTCGCTGTCAGTTGCCACGCCTCCACAAGAATACCCGTGCAATTCGTGTTAAGAGCATGTCTAAGGTACGTTCAGGTCGAAAAGATTAGCTAACCTTGTATTTGTTTTGTTACTTTTGTTAGGTCGCATTGACAATACTCGTCCTAACTTCAAGTCTACTTATAGCTAATATTAAATGAGATTAATAAGTTAAAAAATAAAATTTTCTGAAGGCTCGAATGCAACAATTGTGTACGTATTTTTACATTTTTAAGTTTATTACAAACTAGTACTCTAAGTAATTATAGTTAACTAGTATTCAGTTGGTCATAATTAAATTTTTCGGATCAACTGATACTAAAAAGTTTAACCAGTTTGTTACTATGAAAAGTTTTCTTGAATAAGGGGATCTTAATTAACGTTGTCTCAAAATGCAGAACTATGAGAAAGAGGAATCTTCAATCCATTTGATCGATACTGCTGCTACACCCAAGCCAACACCACCTCCTTATACTAAGGTTGGTATTTTTTTCATAAGTTCACAATTCTGCGCAGTTGACTTCTAGAATTCTCAAGATAACATTCGTGTCTCAAAAACTAATGGTGTGACGTAATTTACTTGTGCCACATTGAGCATCTTTTATTAGGTTGGTTAGTCGTCTTTAGATTGTAATGGACTTATTAATAACTCGGGAGAACCTAAATTACGTTTTAACTTTTAGGTTCCCCTGCCTATTTTATGTTTTAACTTTTATATTACTAATTTTTTTATAACTATTAATGACAGTATCTATATTTTTAGGTATAAGATAGTATATAGAAATTATTTTGCTAGTGAACAAGTCTTAAACACTTCTCATCATGTGATATTTTGTGATACTCTATTATTTTTTAGTTTTTTTGAACTAGGTACACATCTAACCTTCTGTTTCTACTCCTTATTTGTCTGAACAGCCAAGCACGAACTTCTTCGACGTGTTTTCCTTCAGTGGTCCAGCACCAGAGAGGATTAACGGCAGATTAGCTATGATTGGATTTGTAGCAGCGATTGGTGTTGAGCTAGCCAACGGTGGAGATTTATCAGCTCAGTTATCAAGTGGTGGATTCTCATGGTTTTTGGGGTCAAGTGCTTTGCTTACTTTGGCTTCACTAGTCCCATTGTTCCAAAGTGTTACTCCTGAATCTAAATCTGGGGGAATTATGAGTGCTGATGCTGAGATTTGGAATGGAAGATTTGCCATGTTGGGATTGGTTGCTTTAGCTTTTACTGAATATGTTAAAGGAGCTAGCCTTTTCCAAGCCTGAATGTATATACTAGTTGCCATATACGTAGCTTAGTATTGTTGAGTTTTTATTTCTGATGCAAAAAATATATCGATGTAACCAAATTTTCATATATTAAATATGACCTCAACAATGATCTTACAGTGTGTTGTACATCCACTTTAGTTAATCTTGGTCTTTTAGACTTTTACCAAAGTTGACATCACATTTATCCAATTTTCCAAAACTGTAACAGAGACCATCGGTTTCACTTTTGTTGCTAGATGTTACCTTTCTTAATTCTTATTGAAGACTAAAATGAGGACTACTACTTGTGTGGTCGACAACAATAGAACTGATGGTCCAGACATATTTTCGGGTTGGGATAGCTTATCAATCAATTAAGTGTGCCTCTAGCAAAACTAGTTACTGTTTATTATGTGAATCTTCAGTTTTACATTGACAGTTAACACTCTCTTCCTCTTTCATCGAAGAATAAGTTTGGTGCGGATTACGAACCAAAATATGTACTGAGTTTTGGTAGAAAAATTGAATTTACAGTATCTTTTTAGATGATATTTGATTAAGAAACCTTCATTTTGGATTTGTTTTACGTAGAGAAAACTTGTTATTTAAAAGGATATGATATTGAAGTATTCTAAAAGCTTTATTTTAAGTGGAACCTTAACGAACTTCAAAAGCACCTTAGATTCTAATACACAAATTATCAATAATGAAGTACCTTAAATTCTAATACACGAAGTAATTAATTATGACTTTATGATGACATTAATAATTTCATCTAGAGCTTGTCCAATCTCAAAATAGAGCAAGTGCAAGTTTCGAAAAAGAAACTTTGAAGCATAATGTTGTTAAATTAAAATTGATAAATTAGGAACAATTCACTGTAAAAAATTATTCAACCGAGCTACTTCCTGGGCTTAATCTAAAAAAGACCTAATTCAACGTTAAACTAATGAATATTATTCCTCAGCTATTATTTCTCAGCTAAATGTTAGGCCAAAATAATAGAAGTGATGCTCCAGACATGTTTTTTTGGGTTTGGATAGTATATTAATCAATCAAGTATGCCTCAAGCGAAACTAATCACTGTTTACTATGTTAATCTTCAGTTTTTACTCTTTAACTTCAGATAATTTATGCTATTAGCCAGTTAGCCTATATTTACATTGACGGATAACACTATCTCTTTCATCGAAGAACATGACTGGTATGGATTGCAAACCAAAACGTATGTACTAAGTTTTGGAAGAAAAGTTTGAATTTAAACTACAGCTTCAGATGATATTTGATTGAAGAATTTGTTTTGGATTTAATTTACGTAAAGCAAAAAAAATTGTTAGTATTTGAATGTAAAGATATGAAATTGAAGCACTATTAAATTCTAAAAACTTCATTTTAAGTACAACATTAACAAAACCTCAGAAACACCTTAGATTCTAACACACAAAGTATTAATCGTGATGATATCTAATCATTTCATCTAGAGCTTGTCCAATATGAAAATAAAGCAAGTGCAAGTTTTGGAAAGCATACTGAGTGAACACTACTCAGACCTCAACACACACAAGGATTGATTGTATTACTAACCGGGGATAATTAAATTACAGTAAGTAAAGACAATACTGATAAAGGAAATATAAAGATGGAGATTAACCGGAAAGGGAGACGAGAAGCTAGAAGAATGGGGTGATGAGTCTCAGAAGAACTAGGGGTGAGAGGATACAGACTTCGCCTAAGACATCTTACAATTTGCATAATCCTTCAATAATAGAGCGCTACCCTTTTATACCTTATTCATTACCCGGTTTCCAACTGGGATCCCATACTAATATCTTGTTGGGATGTATTGTAATTTGGCCTCTTTGTGGTGGGCCAAGTGCACGAAAGGCCACTTTTGCCACTGATCTTTGGGCACAGGCCACTAATACCAAAACATTTAGTTTATGGCCACTTTTGCTTAAAGAGATAGAACTTCAGTCCAGAGGCCGGATTGAAGTTCAGTCCTTAAAGATTGAACTTCAATCCACGGCCATATGGACTGAAATTCAGTCCAGTTCTTAAGATAGAACTTCAGTCCATGGCCATGGACTGAAGTTCAGTCCATAGCCATACCATGGATTGAAGTTCAGTCCATGGCCATATGGACTGAAAGTTCAGTCCTTAAGAGATGGAACTTCAGTCCAGGGGCCGTATGGACTGAACTTCAGTCAACTATCAGAACTTAAGTCAACATTTATTTAGTAAAGGCCCAAAAGTGGCCTCTAGTGTAAGACCAAAGAAAATAGTGGCCTCAAACTAAATAGCAGTGTTAAAAGTGGCTGCTGGGCGAAATTTTTACCTTTGTGGTTTAGCTTGAGGCCCAACAGCTTGGCCAGTGTTTGTCCAAATAACTAGCCCATTAGCTTTATCCCAACTATTCTTGTTCATAACACATACTGTTGTTAAACTAAAATTGATAAATTAGGAGCTTAATTCACTGTCAGAAACTGTTCAACAGAACTCTTCCTCGACTTAATCTGAAAAAGATCTTACTCACAACCAGTTATTCACATTAAACTAATGAATACAGTCAAAAAATTTACGCAAAAACTTATGTCGTTCAACCATGGTCAAGTAATTGCATGGTAAATTTAATTTATAATTCGAAATATTAAGTTGCACCAAGTTAAGGTGTTTGGCCATAGAATTTTTTTCCTTTTCCCCGAAAATATTTTCCAAAAAAGTGCTTGGCCAGCCAAGTTTGCAAAATTTCAATTTTCTTTTTCCAAAATGAGTTTAAAAATAAAAAAATAATGCTAACCACTTTTCAAGATTTTCCAAAAAAAGAAAAAAAAAACCTAAGTACCCCACTCAAAAAAACTTCAACTTTTTTTATTGTTCAATTAAAATATATGTACAAGCATAACTTCAACTTTTATATATATGTACACCTTTTTCACTTTACTTTTTCCAAAAAGGATTCAATATCTGTGGCCAAATGCCTAGGGTGCTTGGTAAGGGAAAAATGTTGAGTAGACCTTTGGCCATGGATATCAAAAATTTTGAAACGAAGAAGTCAATTTTATCAAATGCCTCCTTAGTATGAGTAAATTTATTTCTCTATCCATCCTCCACCAAATATTAGCCGAGGAAAGAGTGCCAAGTGCTCGACTCTTATAGTCATAGTCATAATGTTAACATTCAATTCTATTGTAGCTGACCTACCCTCACCTTTCTATTTTATTAATGTCAGGGGTATATTTGATACCATTTTCAAAATGATAAAACGAGAAGAAATGAGAGTAACAGTTCTTCTCTTCAAATTTTGAAAACTGTTGCAAAAATGAGCTCTTAGCTCAACTAAGACTACTTAAGTAGAAAGCTTAGTCACTAAGCTAGCCTAGAGTTAGTTACTAACTAACTAACTATCTTATTTACTGCTACAAGTTCCTAACTTTAAACTTAGGTCCTTTAGCTTCCAAATCATCTCTCACTCAACACTCCCCTTTAATCTGAAGAGTGAAATACATCATGAACTCCTAGATTGGACAGTAGCAGCTTATGGTGAATACCTCCCATGCCTTTGGTCAAGAGATCTGCCACCTGCAATCTGGTAGGAATATACTGAGTATCAATTAGTCCTTCTTTAAGCCTCTCTCTTACAAAATGACAGTCTATCTCTATGTGTTTGGTTCTCTCATGGAAAAGAGGATTTGTTGTAATCTTAATGGCTGCTTTGTTGTCACAGTGCAGCTGCACATGTCTTTGCACTTCATTGTCTAACTTCTCCAACATCCATACCAACTAAACAATGTCAGCAACTACAAATGCCTTACTCCTGTACTCAGCTTCAGCTGAGCTTCTCCTGACTGTCTATTGTTTCTTGGACTTCCAAGATATTAAAGAATCTCTTAGCTTTATGGCATAATCTGTCACAGATCTTCTTATATTAAGGCATGCTGCCCAATTAGAGTCACTGTAGGCAGTGAGTTGTTCATATCTTCCCTTCTTCATGAGAATTCCTAAACCTGGAAAACATCTTTATATATCTCACAATTCTCAATGTTGCATCCAAGTGTGACTGCTTAGGTTGCTGCGTGAATTGGCTAAGTATTTGCACTATAAAGCTTATGTCTGGCCTTGTAATAGTCAAGTAGAGCAATTTTCCTATCAATCTTTGATAGGATCCTACATCTTGCAGCTCTGCATCATCAGTTCTTCCAAGGTGCCTGTCATACTCTACGGTAGTTAGCCTTTGATTTTGTTCCATTAAGGTTGACACTGGTCTACTCGCTCCTAGACCAACACTTGATATCAATTCCAAAGCATATTTCCTCTGATTCAGCAAGATGGAATTTTCTGACCTCAACACCTCAATCTCAAAGAAGTACTTCAGCTCACCTAAGTCCTTCATTTTGAAATTTTGGTTCATTGTGGTCTTTGCTTCTACAATCAGACTACTGCTGCTTCCAATTATCAATAAGCCATCCACATAAATCAAGACTATCACAATAACAGCACCCTCTCTCTTTGTGAAATACAACTAAGGCATATAAATCAATTAGGGGCACAAAATAGCCAGAAACATATAGGCAAACTGAAATATGTCCACAACATAGTGTACATATCACATACACAAAACACAACACGATAGTCACACAATAGTCAGCATGCGGTGCAATGAAATAGGATGAATGCGGTATGCTGCAACGCATTCACATGTGCCTGATACCCATCCTCGGCACGAGACTCTCGTATATATCCCTTACAGGTGTGTAGGCTGAGCCAACCATATATAACCCATATAGGCACGCATGTCGAGCCAACCTCATGTGATATATACCCCCTACGGCGTGCAGGTCGAGCCAACCATATAGGCATACATCCTCCTACAATCGTGTAGGACGAGCCCACCATATAAAACCCATATAGGCACGCATGTCGAGCCAACCTCATGTGATGTATACCCCTTGCGGCGTGTAGGTCGAGCCAACCATATAGGCGTACATCCTCCAACAAGCGCGTAGGACGAGCCCACTATATAGACCCGCATAGGCACGCATGTCGAGCCAACCTCATGTGATGTATACCCCTTGCGGCGTGCAGGTCGAGCCGACCATATAGACATACATCCTCCTATAAGCGTGTAGGACGAGCCCACCATATAGAACCCGTATAGGCATGCCGCAGGAGGTATACATCACATGCTTGCTTCAAACCATAAATGGATTTCAACAGCTTACACACTTTATTCTCCCCTTGGCTGTGAAAACCTTGAGGTGAAGCTGTATACACCTCTTCTACTAGGTCACCCTGTAAGAAGTCATTATTGATATCCATTTGAAAGAGATGCCAACCCTTTGATGCAGCAACAGATATGACAGTTCTGACAGTGACCTTTTTGCCACTGGTGAAAAAGTTTTATGATAGTCAAGCCCTTCTTGCTAAGTATAACCCTTATCTACGAACCTAGCTTTGAATCTATCAATCTCACCATTAGCCTTGTATTTGATTTTTTACACCCATTTTCAACCAATAGGTTGCTTACCATGTGGCAAAGTGACAAGATCCCAAGTGTTATTGTCCTTAAGTGCCTGTAGCTCCTGTGTCATAGCATCCATCCACCTTTTATCCTGAGCAACTTCTCTGAATGTTTTAGGCTCTGTATATGTAGAAAAAACTGTCAAGTAAGCTTGATAATGATCAGGTAGATGATCACAAGAAACATAGTTGGCTATTGGGTAAATAGCACCTCCATGCCCCTTTTTGTCTTTGACAAAATTCTTGAGCCAAATTGGAGGCCTTGCCTTTATTTGAGGTCTAGTGTGTGTAGGGACTTGAGGAGGAACATCAACAGGTTTCCCCAAAGTGCTTGGTCACTCTGCATGGTCAATGACTGCCTCTTCTGATCCAAGAGTTTCAGCAGAAGGTGTGAGCTGATCTGAGGGTGAAGTATCAACTAAACTGATTTGATGAGAATTTGTAGTCTCCAAAGTGACAGCTTCATTTTGCTCCATAGCTTCTGGTATTAAGATAAGAGTATCTTCACTATGATCAAAACTAGAGGGAAAGATAACATTATACACCTGCTGCATGACTGTATCTTCAGAGTGCAGTGCACCTGCCTGTGTGGATTGTTGAACCCCAAAAATTACCCCGAAAAAGGATAAATTTCGAAATATCGACAGGATAGACTAACTCTTTTGGAGTTTTTGAAGTCGCCACCCAATTTAAGGAAAACAGGGAACCAAATTAGCAAATGCGTGCAAAACTCCGTTTTTATAAAAAACGGTCTTTCAGAGATTCTAAGTAAGAGGTTTTATTAATTTCGGAAGAAGGTTTTTAAGGCACTTCCGAAATTCCGTTAAAAACGGTTAATCCGACAGGTTTCCAAATATTTACAAGTGCGCTTCTCTTTCGAAAGAATTATTTGAATAATAATACGGATAATAATAATAATAATAATAATAATAATAATAATAATAATAATAATCAATTATATAAAAATCTTATTTGCAAAATATATATTTTACTTGCACTCATTTGCTAAGTCGACCCCAATTTGCAATAAATTAAATAACGACTTCACAGTAAAAGGCAATGAACACAAAGTAAGGCAATATACAAACAATCACATATTATTGATAAATAAAATATTTTAGACATTTATGTGCATAAATATCTCTAAGGAAAGAAAGGCAAAGTTAAAGATAAAACCCGGGAAATTGATCAACTCGCGGAAGTCTTGAATTTTCTAAATTTCTAATGTCTCATTTTGAATGCTTGAGTCCGAAGTCAATCCCCAAATGCCTTCAATGCAATGGACTATTCCCATTCGTGAGTTAGCCAAACTCGTCCATAAATTATTCGTGTCAAAATGTACCTCGCAAAACAAACAAGTAAAATTGGATTAGTACGATAATAAGGTATAATAATTAATAAAATAAAATAACAATAATAAAGTAATAAAGTAATAATAATAATAATATATAATAATAATAATAATAATAATAATAATAATAATAATAATAATAATAATAATAGTAAAGGGGGTTGTTTTTGCAAAATTTAGGCTCAGATTTGTATGACGCGTCATGTAGAGGCTCGGAATGTTGGTACGGTTGCAAACACGGAGCTCGGGCCGTGTTGCCATGCCAAGTACCAAATCCACCACTCTATTCGACTTGTTTTGCCTCAAATGTATACGTTCATCATCGCCTTTTGCTTTAGGGACACGGGGACGGGATGGTTCAAGTGTAGTATCATGTTCAAATCGACCCCGAGGCCTCAATACGTGTATAGGTATTTTTTCATTGGCCGGTTAGCGTAGTATTTGTCCAAATCAATCCAATGTTCCGTAACGGACAAAATTTACCCAAAGTGAATCCCTACACTCAGTAAATCCAGTCAATGCATAAGCCAGTTCAACAACATAGATTGATCAATCCAAGTCATAGAAAATTTCCACAATTGCACCAAAACAATCAAGGCAATGCAATAGGCCAAAACGGGTCAGATGTAACATAACGGGTTGAACAGGGCTAAACAGAGTAAGCAACAGCACAACAACAATTCAGAAACAATCATTGAGCAACAGCACAACAACAATTCAGAAACAATCGTCGAGAAAAAATCGACAGAACAATATCACAGAAGTGGTTTTCCATCGCTAGCCTTTTGGAAACCAACACCATCAAAATCGAACCAGTAGGATTAGTGTGAACCTCGTCGAGTTTCATAATAGAAAAGTCACCGGACAAGCGTGAAGCCAAACCCACGATGGGAAGGAGTATACATCAGCAAACAATAGGATTTGTGCATTGTTGCCGGCGAAGAAAACGGCAACAACGCACAAATCGAGAACGAACGGAGGAGGACCAACGCCGATTCGGTGGCGTCGCTACCACTCCCCCATTCCCCTTTCTATTTCTATTCAACCTCAAGAACAGAGAAAAATGACCAACAACGACGATAACGGAAAAAATGGCGTTGACGGCTAAGAACCACGCCAGATTCCGGCGAGAGGGAGCGATGGTCTAATGGAGGAGGAGAAACGCCGATAGGTGGCATCGCTACCACTTATTTTTTGCTATTTAAATCGATATTCAGTGCAACGGAACAAAACAGAGCAACCAAGCAAACCGTCGGTGACGAGGGTCTTTTCAGTCACCGGAGCAGATGACGAGACCCCTTTTTGCCACTGATTTTCATCTCTGCAATCCTTGTATCACCCCCCGATACCACACCCCAATGTCCCCTTTTAGTTGATTTCGTTTAGATTGGGTGTATAAAGGGAGGAGAGGGAGTATTATTTCTGATCTTGCTCTGTCGTTTTTTGTTGATTGTGGGTGTTGAGAAGGAAAATAAAGGAGTGTGTGTATAGATCTGAAAATTTTAGGGGTTGTGGGAATGATGAATAGTGAATGGGGCTAGGGTTTAAGGGTATATATACGGGTAGAGGATTTTCACAAATATGCTAGATTTTAAGGTTAAGAACGTAATTAGCCTTCAATTAAATTAAATAAATAATTATATAGTATGCTGAAAATGAAGGGATGACTTGCAATTTTGGCCATTTCCATTTAAAATTAGCTATTTACTTGCAATTTTCAAAATTGAACTTAATTTTAAAATAATTATACATTTAATTAAAATTCGGGACAAAATTGGGTGTCAACATGGACTTAATGAACATATCAGGCTCATGAGATTTTGACTCCTTCAATGGGAATTGAAATTCTCTGAAAACAACATCCATGTTGACTATGATGACCCTTGTATCCAAGTCATAAAGTCTGTATCCCTTCTGAATCTCAGAATAACCAATGAAGATTGTCTTCTTTGCTCTAGGAGCACTTATCACTTTTTGGCAAAGCTGCAGCATAGGCAAGGCAACCATCCAGTTTGGCATGCTTCCCATAAAGAAGTTCATATGGGCATTTGCCTTGCAAGATTGGTGTAGGCAGTTTGTTTATCAGATACACAACAGTTTTCACACAATCTCCCCAAAATCTGATTGGTATCATACTTTGAAACTTGAGTGCCCTAGCCATCTCAATAATGTGTCTATAATTTCTCTCCACAACACCATTTTGTTGTGGAGTGCAAGGAAAACTGCTTTGATGAACAATACCAAGCGAAGCTAGCAATTCATTGCAACTTGAGTTAAAGAACTCAATGCCATTGTCTGACCTTAGAATCTTTACAGCAACAACAAACCAAGTTTTTATTAACAGAAAAAAGTTTCTCTGTAATACACTTACTTGACATTTAGAATAAATCAAACATAATCAGGAATACCTGCTAAAATCATCAACTATTGTAACAAAATATTGCTTTCTATCATAAGTGAGAATCCTATAAGAACCCCCAACATCCAAGTGTAACAACTGAAAAATTCCTTCTGACTCAGTACTACTATGTGAAAACTGTAACCTGAACTGCTTTGTTAAAGGGCAAACATCACAAGTCTTAGCTTCTTCATAGTCTACTTTATCTTATAATGGTGTAATTTGATGAAGAAATCTCACTGAAGTACGGCCAAACCTAAGGTGACCCAGTGTTGTTTCTACTTCCTTCTTTATTACATTTCCTGCTGTTACTGAGCCTACATACTTCTTCATCACATAGAGCCCATTAAGCTCCTTACCAGTCCCCAATACTTTGCCACTATGAAAATCCTGAAACACACAATATTCAGGATAAAAAGTGACTAAGCAACTAAGATCCTTAGTAAGCTTGAAGACTGACAACAACTTAAACTTGAAGTCAGGTGCATGCAATACATTCTTAATGCATTATTCAGCTAAAACTTTTGCTTTCCCTGTGTGTGTTATAGCACATTTGTTACCAATAGGTAAATGAACACCATTTTCTCCTTTCGATTTCACATCTACTATTTCACTTAGCATATCTCTGTTAAAAGTAATATGATGTGAGGCTCCTGAGTTTATGATCCATTTAGAGGATGATGCATTTGACATCAATGAAACTGTACTTGCCAAAGTGTTAGAGCATTCAACTTCTGATGCCTTGTTTAACATTCTAATAAACATGTACTCTTCTTTAGTTAAGACATGTCCCTGATCCTTAGCATTGTCACTGTTACCAACCTCTGCACTAGCATTATTTTCATAAGGTCTATTACCCCCCCATTTTTTAATTTATGCTTGCTTCTGGAGTCTTCAAATATCTTTTTGCTTTTGAAATCCTCAGGATACCCAATCAACCTATAACAATTTTCTTTCAGGTGCCCCTTGCAGCCATATTCATCACAAATTACTGCAAACTTTCTTTCTTTGTAATTTTTATTCTTTCCTACCATCATTGTCAAATGTTAATTCCCTACTGCAATCTAGCACTCCTAGAGTTCTCTGACTTTTCTCTTGTATTACAATAGTATAAGCCTCATTCACATTCATAGTTGGATTTTTTAGTAAAGCATTACTTCTTACATTGCTATAGCTTTCATTAAAGCTCATTAGAAACTGCAGTAATCTTTGTTGCTCTAAGAGTACTACATAGGGCCTTGATTCTTCACAATCACATGGGTGAGGGAACTAGTACTCTAATTCATCCCATAGATCCTTCATCTTAGAGTAATAAATAGTAACAGAGTTGGTACCTTGTGTCAAAGTTGCAATTTCTGTCCACTGTTGATAAATTTTGGTCAGGCTTGATTTGTCAAAACGTTATTTGAAATCATTCCATACCTTCTTTGCACTTAGAAGCATAAATTATGCTAGGCAAAAACTCTGCAGAAACAATACTACCAATCCAAGGCAAAACAACAGCATTACATTTTTCCCATTGCGCACTCAATTCTCCTTTGTAAATACTCTTCACACAAATTCCATCTATGAACCTTAGCTTTCCTTTACCGAGTAGAGCCATTTTCATCGATCTACTCCACAGTGCATAATTCTCATGGCATGTGAGTTTGATCGATATTAACAATAACCCTGGTACATCTGAAGCTTGGAGAAACGATGGATGATTGTGATCTAGAGTTGAAACTGTAGTATCTGCCATTGTCGTCGAGCTTTAAAGCTTAATCAATGGTGAAGAATCAATGGAGTTTTGTGGAAGTTTTCTACGAGCTAAACCATAATCACCCGCTCTGATACCATAATAAAATAAGCAGAAATGAGAGTAACAATTCTTCTCTTCAAGTTTTGAAAACTGCTGCAAAAATAAACTCTTAGCTAAGCTACGACTACTTATATAGAAAGCTTAGTCACTAAGCTAGCATAGAGTTAGTTACTAACTAACTATCTCATTTACTCCTACAAGTTCCTAACTTGACACTTAGGTCCTTTAGCTTTCAAATCATCTGCACAAAATAACAACAATTAAATAATATATTTACATTGTAGCAACTTGGCAGTAACTAAATAATAATAGCGCCAAGTTTTTCGAAACATGAGTACTTGATTGCTATAGTTAAAAAATAGCATGGGTCGCACATAAAGAAGCCAACTGGCTTTATATACTATTCTGGTCTTTATTATTTCGTCTAAAAAATTATTATATTTTTAAATTTCAAAATATTTAATTCAAATTTCATCATTTTACTCATTTATAACCACACAAATTTTTATATTTTAAGTTAGTCCACTTGCTTCACGAATATTTTTTTTTCCTTGTCAAATTTCATATCAAATCAAATTATGATAAATAAAAATAGACAGGAGGAGTACTTACTCTAAATGGTACTATATTTTAATATTGAATCCTTACATAGATTGTAGCGTAAATTCTATTGCTTAAAATTTTCAATATTTTGTTATTTATTTTTGACGATACGTTTGTTTTTTGATAATCAGCAAGAAAGTACGTGCAGTGACTGTTCATTAGTAAAACACCTGACCGCATTGAGTAGGTCCATTTATTTTAGTCCAACTTCTATTATAATTTATATGGCCATATTTTCTTTTTGGTCAATTTAAAAAAGAACGATAGATTTTTAAATTCAAAGAAATTTTACTTTTTAAAATGATTCATAATCAACCAAATATCTGTGATTTTATTATTTTAAATTTGAAGTTTTTAAAAACTTTATCTCTTTCTTAAACTTCTTCCAAGTTAAAACAAATCACATAAATTGAGTAGTAGTATACGTCGCTTCTCAGATGCTGTCATTCCTTCATCACCCCCTCCCCAATCATGCATTCAACTTCCAGCAGTTTCTAGACATAGGGTGAATTGGCCGGCCACATCATTCTCTTACTTTTGTAAAAGCCCAATGAGTCCACGTGACTTGTGTATCCTCAGTGGCCAAAATTGAATTACGTGGCTCCTAAATATCCACCCCTTTGTTTTCTCCCACTCTTAACTTTGTATCCCCATGCACTATAAATGCCCACCAACCTTATAGTGCATTTATATCAAGTGAGTTTGGTCAAGAATCAGTAAAGAGCAGTTTCTCTAGTCTTTCTTAATTACTTTCTCAGTTTTAGAGAACTTAGTAAAGTGGTAGTCCTGATTTTGTGAGTTTAATTTAGAAGGAAAAATGGCAACTTCAGTAACCATGCAATCCATGACTGTGGGAAGTCCAGTGACAAACTTTTCACGAAGAAATGGCCTGAGTCATTTTGCTTCTGGCTGTAATTTGCCACGCCTCCAAAGGAATACCCGTGCAATTCGTGTCAAGAGCATGTCTAAGGTCAGTTCAATTAGAAAAGATTAGCCAACCCTGTATTTGTTTCCTTACTTTTGTTATGCGTTTAATAGTTATACACGGTAAAAAGCAAAGAGCTTTTACAAGGTCGCATAAATAATACTCATTCTAACTACAAGTACAGCTAGTAGTAAATGAGATTAATAAGTTACGTAGGAAAATAAGACTTACAAAAGTTTAGAATGCAACAATTGTTACTTCTTCATTTTTGTTTATTAGTACAAACTAGTACTCCTATAGTAGTAAATTTTTTTTACTTTAAACAGTTGGTCGTGGTTCAACTTTCGGATCAACTGATACGGAAATGTTTAACTAGTTTGTTAAGTTATCTTGAACAAGGAGATCTTAATCAACGTTGTTTATACATGCAGGACGATGAGATTGTGGAGTCTTCAAGCCCTTTGATTGATGCTGCTGCTACACCCAAGCCAACACCACCTCCTTCTGCTAAGGTTTGTATTTTAATTTGTTTCTCAGAAGTTTAATGATATACGTGGTTTTAACATCTTGAATTAACTCTCGTGATGCATGCTTTTTAAGGTTGAACTATGTACAGATCTAATCTTCTTTTACTACTTATTTTTCTAAACAGCCAAGCACCAACTTCTTCGACGTGTTTTCCTTCAGTGGTCCAGCACCAGAGAGGATTAACGGCAGATTAGCAATGATTGGATTTGTAGCAGCGATTGGCGTTGAGCTAGCCAACGGTGGAGATTTATCAGCTCAGTTATCAAGTGGTGGATTCTCATGGTTCTTGGGGTCAAGTGCTTTGCTTACTTTGGCTTCACTAGTCCCATTGTTCCAAGGTGTTACTCCTGAATCCAAATCTGGCTCAATTATGAGTGCTGATGCTGAGATTTGGAATGGAAGATTTGCCATGTTGGGATTGGTTGCTTTAGCTTTTACTGAATATGTTAAAGGAGCCGGCCTTTTCCAAGCCTGAATGTATATACTACTCCCTCCGTTTCAAAAAGGATGAACCTTTGCGGAGTACGAGGGTCAAATTGACTAATTTTCAACGGAAATTTGCACATCAAATTTTTAATCTTTTTGAAATAAAATTTACATCTTTAGAAACTACATGAAAAATACTATAAGTCACAATAGTTAACAATTCAAAATAGTTAGAAAATATTTGTAAGAAATGTGGTCAAACATAATCTTGTTTGACCCTTCAAATAGTAATAGGTTCATCCTTTTTGAAACAGAGGGAGTAGTTGTCATACAGCTTAGTTATTCCGATGCGAAAAATATATCGATGTAACCAAATTTTCATATATTAAACATGACCACAGAAAATATGTATATTGTGTGTTAGGCCTAAATCTGATTAGAACAATAAATCAAATTTATATAGGATTAACTAGTAATTATTCGTATTAAATTCATGAAAAAGATAAGAATTTAAGTAAAAAAACGAGGAAAAAAATTGAGAACAAAGTGTAAGTGAATTTCTGATATGTTCTGGATGCATTACGTAATATTTACAAGGCTATTTATTAATCTACAGGAATAACAACTATAATCAATATACTTTATGGCCATTATTCCACGTTATGATTGTGGTCGACCCACGATCTCCTCATTAAATGAGTAGGCAACAGTCGTAAGTTACAAAAAATAAGAACTCGCTTGCCATGAAGTAAAATTTTTCCCGAAGAATGACCCTTACACATCGTGATAGTTGTCTGCCTGTCGCCTCGTGGGGAGCCTGTGGCCAACTTTCATTTCGTGCTCGAGTCTTCTGACTTCGGAGACTGGGCGAGCCTTTGAGTGCCCGTAGATGGAGCGTTCAACCTTACCAAGCCTCGAGACCTATCTTATAAACCTCATTGATTTTTCACCCAATACAGATAGTCCTCCACCCCTCGGATAATAGTCAGAAGTTTTCGAGGGGTGGAAATAATTCGGCGGGAGATCGACGTGGTTGCTTATGCGCCATGAATTTCGAAAATGATGGTTGTCACTCTATATTCTCATCCATTACACACGTCCTTTGCTGATTAGACGCCACTTTTCGCTCCTCCTTCCCCCATATAAACGCAATGATGACCTTCCTCACCCCTATAGATAGCCCAACTTGCTCTTTTTCTTCCTCACTTTCATTTTTTCTTCCAACAGTATTTTCTTCAATAATCCTGCTCTTTGAACTCCTTCTTCCCAAGTCAGACTCTTTCAAACTTCGAACGAAAATGTCTACTACTCACTCAGCACAAAAATCCTCAGGGCCTTCTGGAGAAAGGACTCCTGAGGTGGCCACCACGATCGTGGGTGATGAACTGGTAAACGCTCCCATTCTCTTGAATATTCTTCCGCCTTTGGATGACAACATAGAGGCGACATCACACCACAACGGTTTAATTCCCCGTCGACACAAAACCACCGCCAATCGCGGTGTTATTAACAAGATGGACTGTGAAAAAGAAGATGTTACTACTGAGGGTGGTGATGTTGAGTCAGAAATCCCAAACCCCATGAGTGAAAATTCCCCTTTGAAAGAATTGACTCCCGAGAACGTTATCCCCTCGAAGCTCGACCTGTTGAATGACTTTATGATGCAAACCCAAACTGAAGCCGACGTTAGAAAGAGGAGGAATATTCCAGTTGGAGTCACCCCGAGCCTAATCACTCAAGCCAACATTCACTTGGTTCGGGAAGATTGCAAGTGGGGTTCTGTTGTCAGCATTACTGACCTGGAGAGTCGAACTTGCGACATAGTAGATGGGGCTCCTTAGTTTATACCTACCATTTCACAAGAGGATTCACCCTTCATGAGGTGGTAGACGCCTTTTGCCGAACTTGCAATGTGTGCATACCCAAATTGGTCCCCATTTTTGGAGGATCATCCAATGCCTCGACTACCTGAGTAAAGAAGCTGGTGTCTCCTTCACCTTTGATCATTTGATTTACCTCTTTTCTCCAACTTTGCATAAGGATGGAGTTGTTCAGCTCAACAAACGAGGGAGTTGTTCAGCTCAACAAACGAGGTAACCCTCTTTGATCACAAAAGGCGAGAATACTGAGGATCGTGGGTGGAATGAGCGCTTCGTGTTACTGCCCACGATCCTTCTTTCTTCGAGGCCTGGCTTCCCTGAATTGTGGAATCGGAAGCATAAGTTTTTGCTTCGGTTACTTTTGTAAAACCCTTATTTCATCATCTTTCCTCTAACTATTAGGTCCACTATTTTTCAGCATAGTCAGTTCCCATCACACCTCTTGAAAATTTGACGGCTCGGGTGCAAGCTATTATCAGGTCTAAGCCAAGGGAAGAAAGACCGTTGATGGTTTTGGCTGCCTTGGATGAGAAGCAATGGGCGTGCAAGTTCCATGGTGAGGCATTCCTTCTTTACGTTGACTCGTTCTCCTAATGATTTTTTCTCATTATCTTTTGTTTTCCCCAGGTCTCCCTAGTAAGGCGATCACTGCCCCAAAAGAGGAGAAGAAAAAATATAAGAAGAAAAAAGTCCCCAAGGCAGGGGAAGCTTTGAACGAGTTCGAGGATCTAGTTGGATCCTACGAAAAGAAGAAGGATAAGAAAGACGAAAAAACTGCCCCCGAGTGGTCATCAGGCCAAGGTAAACATATCCTCTTCCATCTTCTTTATATCTAACTCTGTTATTCTTTGCCGACCTTTCTTCTTTTCACCTTTTATTATAGCTTCAAAGAGGAAAAAGAAATTCTCAAAAAAATCCTCCGTGGCCAAACGGGCCAAAGTGGAGGAGGATGTCGTCCTCGAGGGGGTCACTACCCCTCGTAGAGGGTTAGTTGATGAGCCTGTAGAAATAGAAGCTCTAAAGGAGATCTCCGTTATTCTTTGCCGACCTTTCTTCTTTTCACCTTTTATTATAGCTTCAAAGAGGAAAAAGAAATTCTCAAAGAAATCCGCCGTGTCCAAACGGGCCAAAGTGGAGGAGGATGTCGTCCCCGAGGGGGTCACTACCCCTCGTAGAGGGTTAGTTGATGAGCCTGTAGAAATGGAAGCTCTAAAGGAGATCGAGACTATTGACCTCGAGACGTTGGCTCAATCGCTTGATAAGGTTGAAGGAACAACTCCCTCGTTTGGCGAATAAAGGGAAGAATATGGATGAGAACCCTTGTTCTGAGAGAGGGGCCTCGCGAGCAACGTCTGAGCCCGCTCGTGACCCGACTCCTCGAAGGCCAATCAAAACGATTGAGCTTCATTCCGACCTTTGCCTCTTGAACAACGATGTGGCAGTGCCCATCAGCTGTAGAGGACTCCTTAGGCCATTGGAGCGTGAGCGCATCAGGAAGTCTCCTATTGCCGAGCTGATGATTACCGCAGACCAGCATGTCATTTAGGTATTTTTCTTTCTCCTTTCTCTAGGTTCAGTTACTCCCTTTCTTGCCATAACTGCTTTGTTGATCTCTTACAGGGGTACATTCATGCTATCAGAGCTGCCGAGATTGAGACATATCGGGTTTCCATTTTGCAAGAAACCAAGGATAAGTAGGACCAAATAAGGAATGGCCTCCAATCTCGAATAGTTGACTTGGAAAAACAATTTCTCGAAGCCAAGATCGAATTGGATGATGCTCGGGTAGTTGCTGATTAAGCCAACCTCGAGGCGACCAAAGCTCGTGAAGCCGCCTCTGCTACCAATGCTAGAATGGTTTCCTTGAAGGAGACTTAGAAAAATAAGCTCGAAGCTGAACGTATGAGGATAACTGATGAGGCTAAGGCTATCCTTAGCAGAAATACCAAAAAGTATTGAGTTGTGGTGAAGGAGAGTTCCCTCAAGTTAAATGAGCTAACTGCGGAGAAGAAACGTCTCGAGGCTGAGTTAGCGACCCTTTGGAGTAAGATGATGAAGAGGAGAGCCACAAGAGATAAGGTTGACAAGAATTGGGTTGTCATCCAGACGAGGCTAACGACTCTCAAACAATGCCGAGCTGGGGCAAATCTGGACGCCGTGAAGGCCCAGTAATTATTGAACCAACTCCTGTCGAGTAGCGAGAGCTTGAGCGAGGAGGAAAATGAGGATGCTTCAGCATCTGGGGTCGAAGAATGATGTCTTGTCATTGTACCTTTTATTTTTTACGATCTAGGCCTTGGGTCGTTTGTAATCATTTTCATAGCCTTCGAGTCTTTCAATAAACATGTTCGTTCTTCTCTGTGTTTGCTTAAAGCTTTTGATATATCATTTGAATATTTGCTTGCAAGACTATAGATAATTTTTTTTTGATAAATTCGGATGTAAACTAGCTTAGAACGACGTCTTGTTCTCGAGCCGGGGAAATAAAAATTGGCCTTCATGCATTGGATAAAAGAGAAATTGAATAAAATTTTATTCCATTGATGATTTCGAGGCGATTTACATAAAATTTTAGCCGTACTAATACTTCGAACAAATTACAAATCCACTTCGAGTAATGAATAGCTAGGCTAACTCTCTAGGGAACAATCACTGGTGTATGGACAGCCGCTCATAGTCTTCGATTCTCCTTGCATCTCCCCAGTTGTCCGGTGTGAGGAATGAAGAATCGAGCACTTATGCCGTTCGACCCGAGAATTTTGAGCACTGTCATACTGATGCCATGGGTGAAGGATTATGTTTTGACGAATGATATTGTTCCTTAATGTCAAAAATAATAACGCTTTAAATTGGAAATATTCCAATTCAAAGGCTCTTGGTTGCCTCGAAGATCTTCGAGCTGATACGATCCCTTTCCTGTCACTGCTTTAATTTGATATGGCCCCTCCTAATTTGCAGCGAGTTTTTCTGCTTTCTTCTCCTTTGTCATTTGGTTTGAAGCCTTCGAGACGTAATCACTAACTTTAAAGGCTCTAAACCTAGCCTTTAAAGGATATGGCCCCGTGGCAGTACTGTTACCTTTTATCTATGTCAACATTCTCCCTAGATAACTTGAAGTTCTCTCTTGCAGGCATCACTTGCAATTTATACTTGAAGTGTTTCCCTCGAGGGAACACTTGTAAATTTATAACGTGAAGTGCTGCCTACCGAGGCTATTTTACTAAACCATTCTTAAATGGGGACAAAAAATCATAACCAAGGATAAGGAGGTATATGTAGTGATTTTTTTTCCAAAGATAACTACTCATCAAAATTTCTCTAAAAAAAATGATCTGTTCTATATAAATACTTACTTTAGATGGTATAGTTGAATAATGACTCCTAATATATCGTAGCTTAAGTTAATATTCTATAACTGAATATTTTCAGTTCTGTTACTTATTCTAATGATCTGTTTATTTTATGATATACAGTGACAAATTACTTGCAGTGACTTCGTTCATTAGTAAACAAACCTGGCTGCATTGAGTAAGTCGCATTTATTTTTGTTAAAATCAAGACTTTTTTATCAGAAAAGGAATTTGATGATATGAAAATTATTATATATGTACAATTAGGAGAATCAAAATCTGTTACCTTACATATACACTTGTAATATTTATATTGCTCTATACTATCAAAAAAAAAAAAAAAGATTACAAAGAATAAAAGTTGTCTCCTATTTGTTTATGTACAAATTTTACCATGTTGTTAATTTGTGTATACACATTGCACCCTCGTAATATTTCCAAGTGAGCAAATTGACCCAAGTTGTCTAGACATAAAGTGCTAGACAACTGTCATCCATTTGCTACATTGAATGGCCATCAGTCGCTTTTCCTTCAGAAGAATGACCAAGATTCTTTGACTGATTTAAACTTAATTGCTTAGTTCCTAACATCATCTGTTGAACCTCTTTGTCTTCTTGACTTTTCTTCTTCAGTTCTCCTTCTCCAGTACAATTCTTTATGAGAAGAACAAGTTTGCTGGTGCCAACACCCCTCTCAAGTTGGAGTGGGAGTAAACTACTCACAACTTGCAACGATAGAGCTATGGACTGAACCTGTTAAGGGTTTCATAAAAACGTTGGTGAGTTGAGAGGCTGAAGGAACAAAGGAAAGTGAAATGATTCCTGCCAGAAATTATTGCTGGACGAAGTGACAGTCGAGATCCACGTGCTTAGTCCGTTCATGAAAAATGGGATTTTTAACGATGTGAATCGCTGCTTGGATGTCAGAATGAAGAGTCACCGATAAATCATGTGAGATGGATAGATCGGAGAATAAACGTACCAATTAGGTAATCTCTACAACAACTCATCTCATTGATCTATATTCCGCTCCAGTGAATGAAAGTGAAACTAAATATTGCTTTTTTTTTATTCCAGGAGATCGAAGAAGTACCAAGGCTGATGTAAAAGCCGCTTACAGATCAACGAGTATCAAGATATGTTCCCCAGTCAGAGTCACAAAAAGCAAGGAGACGAAGAGACGAGTCAGAACCCATGAATAATGAAACACATCATCGAGATGAGGACAACGATGAGCCTGCATATATTGGCTCAGATGTTGAACAGCAAATGACAGATTTGACCGAGAATGGGTCAAAAAAATCAATTTTCCAATGAGCTAGCGATAATAAGTTGGATCAGGAATTAATTCTCCTTCATCAAGACGAAGTCTTTGAGTGGGATCTTGAGGAGAAGAGGCGGGTCTTGACTCCAAGCACTCAAACTCAACCAATAAATCCAAGATGAACTTTCTTTGACTAACAACCAAACCATTTGATTCACACAGAATTTTCATTCCTAAAAAATAATGCGCAAGGCCAAGATCCTTAATTTTTAACTCTGAATCAAGAAACGACTTTAAACTAGCTTGTTCACACAAATCATTTCCAGTCATTAAGATATCATCCACGTAAACTGCCACTATGGTAACCTTTCCATCAGAGTATTTAAAGAATAATGAATACTTGTTTAAGAAATGTAAATAACCCTTGAAATTGAGTTCTGCGATAAGCCTAGCATAACACTGGTGTGAGGCTTGCCTCAATCCATATAGTGATTTTTTAAGCAAACAAACATAATTTGGTGATGGGTGTGTGATCCCAGCTGGAAATTTCATGAAAACCTCTTTGCAAATCACCATGCAGGAAGGCATTATTTACGTCCAGTTGGAAAAGATCCCACACCTTCTGGACTGCAATGGCAAGGAGACACTTGATGGTGGTTATCTTGACCACCTGGGAGAAGGTTTCATTGAAATTTATACCTTCCCTTTATGTATTTATTCCTTCCCTTTATGTGTCTTCTCGAATTACTAAGCGAGCCTTGTATCTTTCCAATGAACCATCAGACTTATACTTCACTTTATACACCCATTTACAAGCTAGGGCCTTCTTTCATTTAGGCAGAACAACCACATCCCAAGTTTTGTTGGCATTTAGTGCTTATATTTTTTTCTTCATAGCTTCTTGCCAACCAAGGTTGTGAGGTGCTTGGAAATAGGAAAAAGGTTAAGGAATGTGAGAAAGGGTGGTGAGGAGAGACTTATTTGTGTGAGAGAGATTTGAAAAAGATAGGATAGTGGGTGTCACAAGAGCTAAAAAACAGGATGATGTGATATTAGACAAGAAAATTGAGTTGCAAACATAGTCTTTTAGGTATGCTGGTGGGTGAGAGATCCTGATAGTTTTTCTGGTAGGTATAGCTAGTGTAACTGGTGTGAGTGGATTAAAAGGAATAGGTGAGATAGAAGGTTGCAAGCTAGGAAATGAATATGGATGAATTAGTGAATAGAAAGTGGAAGGTTGAGATAGTGGGATAGGTGATGAGTTGGGCAGTAGGGTAATTGGTGATTGGGGAGTGTTATAGGTGGAGGTATGGGATTAGTGGTTGATTTAGTAGTAATTACTGGGATAGATGTTGATTTAGGAGTAGTGGATGACTCATCAGGAAAAATGTAGTCAAAACTGGATAAGCTTGTATCTTTAAGAGTTGAAAAAAATCTGTGACTCATTCTCTGTAAAAGAAAAAATAGTTTCATGAAATTTTACATCTCTGGAGATGAAAATTCTGCTAGATAACTCAAGTAGTTTATACCTTTTTTTGCAATAAAGATAACTTAGAAATGCACAAGTTATATACCTAGGATCTTATTTTGACATTGTGTGAGGCAAGGTACAAGCATAAACCAAGCAACAAAAAGATCTGAGTGAGGAATAATCAGTTGACTTCCCAAATAGAATTTCATAAGATGTTTTAAGATTAAAAACCTTAGAAGGAAATTTATTGATTAGATAGATGGGAGTGATTAAACAATCTCCCCAATAAGCAATAGAAAGATTTTTCTTAAAAGTAGAGCTCTACATGTCTCTAAAAGATGCTTGTGTTTCCTCTCCACAACTCCATTTTTTTGTATAGTATGGACACAACTACTCTGATGTACTATTCCATTAGAGAGAAAAAAGTGAGATGTCTCCAAACTACTTCCCAACTCAAGAGCATTATCTGATCTCACAATCTTTACTTTCTTATCAAATTATCTCTCAACCATTGCTAAAAGCTATTTAAGTAAAGTGCATGCATTTGATTTGGTAGAAATAAGATAAGTCCAAGTTCCCTTACTAAAATCATCAACTATAGTAAGGAAATATTCGTACCCATCATGATCAAGAACCTTGTAAGGTCCCCAAATATCAATATGAATCAATTCAAAAATTTCTTTTGAACTGATGATCCTGGAATGAAAAGGCAGTTTTACTTGCCTTGATTTGGTACATATATCACAAGATGCAAGAGATCATTAAAACCCGAACAAGAAATAAAATTGATATTTCTCATAGATGAAAAAGGCAAATGCCCTAATCTGTCATGCCATAGGCTTACATCTTTAGGAATGCTAACTTAACATAAAGTAGTAGAAACAAAGTGACTACTAGGAAACCTATTACACTTGAAATAAGATGAACTAGAATCTTTATTTCCACTTGAAGAACTTGAAACTGATGCTGACTTTATAGATTGAAACAGGAAAATCCCTTGTTGTTGTTCATCAAGTTCCACTGGCCTCTTTAGAGAAGGGGCCTGCAAAACAACACCAAGGGATGAAAAATTGAGTTTACATTGGCATTATTCACACAACTTATGAACATACAACAAATTGAATTTAAAACTAAAAACATATAAGACATTGGTGATTGTGAAACTGGGAGAAATTCTTACACTAACTTTACCAGCAAAGTTCCCTAAGCAGTTCCCTCGGATCCTTGTATAACATGATTAACTCCTTTGACCTATTGAATCATCAGAACAAGATTGTGATACTGTTCCTGAGTAATTATTTTCTCTCCTGTCTGTCTTGCATAAGCTGACTGTGTTTTATTTTCCTCCTCCATGACTGCTGCATTTCCATGAGCACCTGATTGAGATTTCTTCTTGAAATCAGAGGGAAAACCAATGAGTCTGAAGCAATGATCCACATCATGCCCAACTATCCCACAATTTTCACATTCAACATAAGGTTTCCTCTGATTATATTTACCAGGTCTTTGATTGTAGTTTCCTTTTCCTTTTTGATTTCCAAAATTCTTTTTGGCATTTGCAGCCAAGAAAGCAAATCCAAGTAGTTGTCGGGATACATGAATCTCCCTATGTTTCTCATCTTGAATCAGAATGGAGCAAGCTTGATTGATAGAAGGAAGAGGTAATTGCATCAGAATTTTGCTTCTCATACCTGCATAGGCTTCATTCTGTCCCATCAGGAACTGGACCAGCCTACCATCTTGGTGTGATTTGAGGGTTCATCTCTTTTCTCTACAAGAACAATCACAACTGTAATGTTCGTAGGTATCCAAAACTTTCAAGTTCATTCAGATCCTCTTTACTTTTGTATAATAACTAGAGATATCAAGACCTCCTTGAACTAAATCACTTCGTTCCTTTTGCAGCTAATAAATGATTACACCATTACTTTTTCCAAATATGTCCTCTAATTATTTCCAAATCTGTCTTGCTTTTTTAGAATACAAGACACTCTCTGTTATCTCCTTAGATAGAGAGTTTAGCAGCCATGAAATCACCATGTCAATACAACGATGCCACATCTGCTAAGTTTCAGAAGTAAGAGATGGTGCATAGAAGCTTCCATGAATGAAGCCGAGTTTGTTTTTGGCTGATAGTGCTATGAAGATGGCTCTACGCCAACCTCTATAGCTTCTACCATCAAATACACTGTTAGCAAGAACCATGCCTGGTGAATATGAGGCATGCAGATAAAAAGGGTGAGAAGAATCATTGTTGAAGGAACTTGAGTTTGGGATTGAAGGATTGGGGTTTTGAGTTGATGGACTGGTGTTGGTAGGGGATAAATCCCAGATTCATTCTCAATTCTATCTCTAGATTGAGTCACAGATCTCATAGGTGGAGTCGACATGAAGAAATCTTGAAGAACAAGTTAGAAGATTGCTTTGGATCTTGAGCTTTACTGCTCTGATACCATATCAGAAAAGGAATTTGATGATATGAAAATTCTTCTTCTTGTGTATTTCATATTTCATATAATACCTTTGCATGTACATATATATATATATATGTACACACATACACAAAATAAAAATTAGGAGAATCCAAATTTGTTTCCCTACCTGTACACTTGTAATGTTTCTATTGCTCTATACTATCAAAAAAAAAAAAAAATGATTACAAAAGTAAAAGTTGTCTCCTATTTGTCTATGTATAAATTTTACTCTATTGTTAATTTATGTATGCACATTGGAGCTCCTTCACTAGATCCATCGCTTCTCGAAAGGCTCTACGTCTGTTTTCTGGGTTTGGAAAAGTGTGGATTTTCAAGAACGAGAATCATATGATATCTCGTAATATTTTCAAGTGAGCAAATTGATCCAAGATGTCTAGACATAAAGTGCTAGACAACTTTCATCCATTTGCTACAGTGAACGGCCCAAATCAATCCATTTTTCTATAAACGAATGGCCAAGATGGCTTGACTGATTCAAACTTAATTGCTTAGTTCCTAACGTCATCTATTTTTCCTCTTTGTCTTCTTGACTTTTCTTCTTCATTTCTCCTTCTCAAGTAAAACTCTTTTGGAGAAGAATGGGATTGCTGGTGCCGATATTTTTCTTTTAATACGCCGTTTTCATATGCTGTCATTCCTTCATGCAATTCAACTTCTAGCAGTTTCTAGACATAGGGTGAATTGGCTGGCCACATCACTCTATTACTTTTGTAAAAGCCCAATGAGTCCACGTGACTTGTGTATCTTTAGTGGCCAAAAATTGAATTACGTGGCTCCAAAAATATCCATCATTTGTCTTCTACCACTCTTACCCTTGTAAGTTGTAACCCCATGCACTATAAATGCCCACCAATCTTATAGGTCAATTATATCAACTAAGTTTTATCAAGACTCAGTACTTTGTAAAGTTTTTCTAGTCTTTCTTAATAACTTCCTCTGTGTTTTGCTAGCCCTTAGTCTCTGCTTAGAGAATTCAGTAAAGGAATTATCCTAATTATCTAGTGAGTTTAATTTAGAGGGAAAAATGGCTACTTTAGTAACGTAACCATGCCATGATTGTGGGAAGCCAAGTATCAAGTTTCTCACAGAGAAATGGCCTCAATCAATTTGCTCCTCGCTGTCAGTTGCCACACCTCCACAAGAATACCCGTGCAATTCGTGTTAAGAGCATGTCTAAGGTACATTCAGCTCGAAAATATTAGCTAACCTTGTATTTGTTTTGTTACTTTTGTTAGGTCGCATTGACAATATTCATCCTAACTTCAAGTCTACTTACAGCTAATATTAAATGAGATTAATAAGTTGAAAATAAGATTTACTGAAGGCTCGAATGCAACAATCATGTACGTATTTTTACATTTTCAGTTTATTACAAACTAGTACTCCAAGTAATTATAGTTAACTAGTATTCATCAGTTGGTCATAATTCAATTTTCGGATCAACTGATACTGAAAATTTTAACCAGTTTGTTACTATGAAAAGTTTTCTTGAATAAGGGGATCTTAATTAACGTTGTCTCAAAATGCAGAACAATGAGAAAGAGGAATCTTCAATCCCTTTGATCGATACTGCTGCTACACCCAAGCCAACACCACCTCCTTCTACTAAGGTTGGTAATTTTTTCATAAGTTCACAATTCTGCGCAGTTTACTTCTAGAATTCTCAAGATAACACAATTCGTGTCTCAAAAACTAATGGTGTGACGTAATTTACTTGTGCCACATTGAGCATCTTTTATTAGGTTGGTTAGTTGTCTTTAGATTGTAATGGACTTATTAATAACTCAGGAGAACCTAAAGTTGAAGTTGAAACCATCAAATCTAAATCCATTAAATACATCGAACTATCTCTTATCGATGCCCAACCAACTTTGAGAATAAATAATTTAGTAGGATTTTTTTCTCATATCCCCTACCTATTTTATGCTTTAACTTTTATATTACTAATTTTCTTATAACTATTAATGACAGTATCTATTTTTTTTAGGTATAAGATAGTATATAGAAATTAATTTGCTAGTGAACAAGTCTTAAACACTTCTCATCGTGTGATATTTTGTGATACTCTATTATTTTTATGTTTTGTCTGAACTAGGCATACATCTAACCTTCTGTTTCTACCCCTTATTTGTCTGAACAGCCAAGCACGAACTTCTTCGACGTGTTTTTCTTCAGTGATCCAGCACCAGAGAGGATTACCGACAGATTAGCAATGATTGGATTTGTAGCAGCGATTGGAGTTGAGCTAGCCAACGGTGGAGATTTATCAGCTCAGTTATCAAGTGGTGGATTCTCATGGTTCTTGGGGTCAAGTGCTTTGCTTACTTTGGCTTCACTAGTCCCATTGTTCCAAGGTATTACTCCTGAATCCAAATCTGGGGGAATTATGAGTGCTGATGCTGAGATTTGGAATGGAAGATTTGCCATGTTGGGATTGGTTGCTTTAGCTTTTACTGAATATGTTAAAGGAGATGGCCTTTTCCAAGCCTGAATGTATATACTAGTTGCCATATATATACGTAGCTTAGTATTGTTGAGTTTTTATTTCTGATGCAAAAAATATATCGACGTAACCAAATTTTCATATATTAAACATGACCACAACAATGATCTTATAGTGTGTTGTACATCCACTTTAGTTGATCTTGGTCTTTTAGACTTTTACCAAAGTTGACATCACATTTATCCAATTTTTCAAAACGGTAACAGAGACCATTATTTTCACTTTTGTTGCTAGATGTTACCTTTCTCAATTCTTATTGAAGACAAAAATGAAAGACTACTACTTGTGTGGTCGTATTATTACTCACAACTAAATGTTAGGCCACAATAATAGAACTGATGGTCCAGACATATTTTCGGGTTGGGATAGCTTATCAATCAACTAGTTACTCGACACGTACGTTGCACGTGAATATCATGTCATTTATTATACTATAGCATTCATAAATGATGTGTTTAAACCAAAAATCTATCTAAGTAAAAGGCTTACACCTTAAATAAGGTACAAAGTCATCAAAAGTCTAAAGAATAATAACCTTCAATTTTGAGCATTAGGATTCAAATTTTTCTTTTCTGGTTTTCGCCAATGATTTTTGCTAGCTGCGATGTGTTAGCTTTCCTTCTTTCATGATCTTCCACCTGAGGCTGTTTTAACTTAGCAAAAAGATAAGTTAATGAGACAATTTTTCTACTCTGGAAGATATTAAAAGTTATGTAGGATTATAGGCAATTAGTCATGGACGAATGTAAAAATGATGCAGGGGCGTGATTGTGTTAGTTAAAAGGAAAAACACCTTCTGCTTAATTTTTTATGACGAATTACCGAGATTTTATATATAATAAATTTTGTTAGTTATACACGCCTAGAATTTGTATTGATCTAAAACAATGAACAAAACCATTGAAACAAATATTGAGAAAATACACTAAAACAAATCTTAAAGAACCGCATTTATGTAACAACCATTCAGTATTTATTTATCAGAGACTTTAGCTTTTTAGAAGAGTACTTACATGATTGTGTCTTGAAGAACTTATCGAATGAATAGAAACTCTTCTAACCAACTTCATCAAAGTTACTCCACACACTCTTGTTATTTCCCTTTTTCCCATTCATAGCTACGAAGTTATTTTCATTATAGAGAGCGTCATCGTTGATCTCGTTCGACAATATAGGTTGTCAACCGTCAATTTTATTTACCAAGAATATGTAATATCCAAACTCTTTCTTAATAAAAAGTTATCTCATACCAAAAGTAAAAGCGAGAACTGCTTACAAAAAAAGCACGATAGCTAATAGTAACTCCAAGATGCATATAGTTAATTAACTGGATATTTTTTCACCACGTTCCATGAATTCATTAGTTGAATAAGATCATTCATACAACAATTCACATCGTCGTAGTAAGGGAAACTCAAAATAGAACCTCTGTATGAATTTAGAATCTGAATACCCTCAGTAACTATCATAATAACCTTAGTTATTCCTAATCATAATATGAATGGTAGAGATATATTAAATTATAAGATCATAACCGTGTATCTTAATTCCTATCATTTATAGTTATAACCATAATATGCTTGGATGACACAAATTATATCATAAGATCGAGACCACAGTTTCTATATAAATCTAGAAGGATATATAATTAATGAAGAATGGGTAAAGAAGAACCTAATTTTTAATGTCACTGCCTTTATACATCTGTTTGGAGTTGATGTCTCCCTTGATAAATGGTGTGATGTGCATGCCAAGATCCACCACAATTTTATTGTATTCGTCTTTGCACCATGAAGAAGGCTTCAATTTTGTAGTAAATGGGATATGCATGGCTTCAACCATCAATGATTTTTTAATCACGCTCTCCGTAGCAATCTTTAAACATTGGCAAAAACTGTCATATTCATAAAGGAGAAATTAACATAATCCCAAGTTCCATAGGCAAGGCAACTTAAAGCCAAAGGTTAAACAGGATTTTTAAAGCCAACGGTTTAAAGGAAAAGTTTCCTTGCGCGGGACGGTAGTTTGTTACAGTAATTATTTTCTTCGTAGGCTTTGAAATGGATACAACTCTTACTTTGAAACAGATACAACTCTTTAGAAAAGGCACCAGACAAATATTGCTTCAGTTGTAGGTTGTAGTTTATTAGGTGATTGAGAGCAACTGTTGACGCTAGTGAAGTCTAGAGCTTGTCCAATATCAAAATAGAGCAAGTGCAAGTTTCGAAAAAGAAACTTTGAAGCATAATATTTTTAAATTAAAATTGATAAATTAGGAACTATTCACTGTAAAAAATTATTCAACCGAGCTACTTCCTGGGCTTAATCTAAAAAAGACCTAATTCAACGTTAAACTAATGAATATTATTCCTCAGCTATTATTTCTCAGCTAAATGTTAGGCCACAACAATAGAAGTAATGCTCCAGACATGTTTTTTCGGGTTTGGATAGTATATTAATCAATCAAGTATGCCTCAAGCGAAACTAGTCACTGTTTACTATGTGAATCTTCAGTTTTTACTCTTAACTTCGGATAATTTATGCTATTTGCCAGTTAGCCTATTTTTACATTGACGGATAACACTATCTCTTTCATCGAAGAACATGCCTGGTATGGATTGCAAACCAAAACGTATGTACTGAGTTTTTGAAGAAAAGTTTGAATTTAAACTACAGCTTCAGATGATATTTGATTGAAGGATTTGTTTTGGATTTAATTTACGTAAAGCAGAAAAATCTGTTAGTATTTGAATGTAAAGATATGAAATTGCAGCACTCTTAAATTCTAAAAACTTCATTTTAAGTGCAACATTAACACAACCTCAGAAACACCTTAGATTCTAACACACAAAGTATTAATCGTGATGATATTTAATCATTTCATCTAGAGCTTGTCCAATATGAAAATAGAGCAAGTGCAAGTTTTGGAAAGCATACTGAGTGAACACTACTCAGACCTCAACACCCACATGGATTGATTGTATTACTAACCGGGGATAATGAAATTACAGTAAGTAAAGACAATACTGATAAAGGAAATACAAAGATGGAGAGTAACCAGAAAAGGAGACGAGAAGCTAGAAGAATGGGGGTGATGAGACTCTGAAGAATTGGGGATGAGAGAATACAGACTTTGCCTAAGACATCTTACAATTTGCATAATCCTTTAATAACAGAGCGCTACCCTTTTATGCCTTATTCATTACCCGGTTTCCAACTTGGATCCCATACTAACCTCTTGTTGGGCTGTATTGTTATTTGGACTCTTTGTGGTTTAGCTTGAGGCCTAACAGCTTGGCCAGTGTTTGTCCAAATAACTAGCCCATTAGCTTTATCCCAACTATTCTTGTTTATAACACATACTGTTAAATTAAAATTGATAAAACTAGGAGCTTAATTCACTTTCAGAAATTGTTCAACAGATCTCTTTCTCGACTTAATCTGAAAAAGACCTTACTCACAACCAGTTATTCACATTAAACTAATGAATACAATCAAAAAATTTACACAAAAACTTATGTCGTTCAACCATGGTTAAGTAATAGCATGGTAACTTTAATTTATAATTCGAAAGATTAAGTTGCACCAAGTTAAGGTGTTTGGCCCTAGAATTTTTTTCCTTTTCCCCGAAAATATTTTCCGAAAAAGTGCTTGGCCAACCAAGTTTGCAAAATTTCGATTTTTTTTTTTCAAAATGAGTTTAAAAATAAAAAAATAATGCTAACCACTTTTCAAGATTTTCCAAAAAAGAAAAAAAAAACCTAAGTACTCCACTCAAAAAAACTTCAACTTTTTTTGTTGTTCAATTAAAATATATGTGCAAACATAACTTCAACTTTTATATATATGTACCCCTTTTTCACTTTACTTCTTCCAAAAAGGATTCAATATATGTGGCCAAATGCCTAGGTTGCTTGGTATGGGAAAAATGTTAAGTAGACCTTTGGCCATGGATATCAAAAATTTTGAAACGAAGAAGTCAATTTTATCAAATGCCTCCTTAGTATGAGTAAATTTATTTCTCTATCAATCCTCCACCAAATATTAGCCGAGGAAAGAGTGCCAAGTGCTCGACTCTTATAGACATAGTCATAATGTTAACATTCAATTCTATTATAGCCGACCTACCCTCACCTTTTTCCTTTATTAATGGTAGGGGTATATTTGATACCATTTTCAAACTGATAAAATGAGAAGAAATGAGAGTAATAGTTCTTCTCTTCAAAGTTTGAAAACTGTTGCAAAAATGAGCTCTTAGCTCAACTAAGACTACTTAAATAGAAAGCTTAGTCACTAAGCTAGCCTAGAGTTGGTTACTAACTAACTATCTTATTTACTGCTACAAGTTCCTAACTTTACACTTAGGTCCTTTAGCTTCCAAATCATCTGCTCACTCAACACTCCCCTTTAATCTGAAGAGTGAAATACATCATGAACTCCTAGATTGGACAGTAGCAGCTTATGGTGAACGCCTCCCAAGCCTTTGGTCAAGAGGTCTGTCACATGCAATCTGGTAGGAATATACTGAGTATCAATTAGTCGTTCTTTAAGCCTCTCTCTTACAAATTGACAGTCTATTTCTATGTGTTTGGTTCTCTCATGGAAAATAGGATTTATTGCAATCTTAATGGCTGCTTTGTTGTCACCGTACAGCTGCACATATCTTTTCACTTCATTATCTAACTTCTTCAACATCCCTACCAACCAAACAATCTCAGCAACTACAAATGCCTTACTCCTGTACTCAGCTTCAACTGAGCTTCTCCTGACTGTCTGTTGTTTCTTAAACTTCTAAGATATTAAAGAATCTCTTTAGCTTTATGGCATAACCTGTCATAGATCTTCTTATATTAGGGCATGCTGCCCAATCAGAGCCACAGTAGGCAGTGAGATGTTCACATCTTCCCTTATTCATGAGAATTCCTAAACCTGGAGAACATCTTTATGTATCTCACAATTCTCAATGCTGCATCCAAGTGTGACTGCTTAGGTTGCTGCATGAATTGGCTAAGTACTTGCACTGTAAAGCTTATGTATGGCCTTGTAATAGTCAAGTAGAGCAATTTTCCTATTAATCTTTGATAGGATCCTATATCTTGCAGCTCTGCATCATCAGTTCTTCCAAGGTACCTGTCATACTCTACGATAGTTAGCCTTTAATTATGTTCCATTAGGGTTGATACTGGTCTACACGCTCCTAGACCAACACTTGATATCAATTCCAAAGCATATTTCCTCTGATTCAGCAAGATGACATTTTCTGACCTCAACACCTCAATCTCAAAGAAGTGCTTAAGCTCACCTAAGTCCTTCATTTTGAAATTTTAGTTCAATGTGGTCTTTGCTTCTACAATCAGACTACTGCTGTTTTCAATAATCAATAAGTCATCCACATAAATCAAGACTATCACAATATCAGCACCCTTTCTCTTTGTGAAATGCAACTAAGGCATATAAACCAATTAGGGGCACAAAATAGCCAGAAACATATAGGCAAACTGAAATATGTCCACAACATAGTGTACATATCACATACAAAAAACACAATACGATAGTCAAACAATAGTCTGCATGCGGTGCAATGAAATGGGATGAATGCGGTATGATGCAACACACTCACATATACCTGATACCCATCCTCGGCCCGGGACTCTCACATATATCCCTTACAGTTGTGTAGGCCGAGCCAACCATATATAACCCATATACGCACGCATGTCGAGCGAACCTCATGTGATGTATATCCCCTGCGGCATGCAGGTCGAGCCAACCATATAGGCATACATCCTCCTACAAGCGTGTAGGACGAGCCCACCATATAGAACCCATATAGGCACGCATGTCGAGCCAACCTCATGTGATGTACTCCCTCCGTCCCAATTTATGTGGCACCATTTGACCGGGCACGGAGTTTAAGAAAATAGAGGTTGACCTTGTTAAGTATCAATTTTACCCTTGAAAAAGTAAGAGGGAGAAGATTTGAGTAATAAAAAAGTTGTTGGTAGGTTTAAAAGTATGTAGGGCCCAACAAGGGTAAAATAGAGATGATGCATTAAATAGTTGTCAAATAAGTAAAGGTGCCACTTATTTTGGGACAAACAAAAAAGGAAATGGTGCCACATAAATTGGGACGGAGGGAGTATACCCCTTGCGGCGTGCAGGTCGAGCCAACCATATAGGCATACATCCTCCTACAAGCGTGTAGGACAAGCCCACTATATAGAACCCGCATAGGCACGCATGACGAGCCAACCTCATGTGATGTATACCCCTTGCGGCGTGCAGGTCGAGCCAACCATATAGGCATACATCCTCCTATAAGCGTGTAGGACGAGCCCACTATATAGAACCCGCATAGGCATGCCGCAGGAGGTATACATCACATGAGGTTGTCAATGATCATAGGCAATTTGCATAAAACCAACTTGCATAAGAGCAGTGATAAGTTTTATATTCAATTGCCTTGATGCTTGCTTCAAACCATAAATGGATTTCAACAGCTTACACACTTTATTCTCCTCTTGGCTGTGAAAACCTTGAGGTGAAGCTGTATACACCTCTTCTACTAGGTCACCCTGTAAGAAGGTATTATTGACATCCATTTGAAAGAGATGCCAACCCTTTGATGCAGCAACATATATGACAGTTCTCACAGTGACCATTTTTGCCACTGGTGAAAAAGTTTCATGATAGTCAAGCCCTTCTTGCTGAGTATAACCCTTAGCTACAAACCTAGCTTTGAATCTATCAATCTCACCATTAGCCTTATATTTGAATTTTTACACCCATTTTCAACCAATAGGCTGCTTACCAGGTGGCAAAGTGACAAGATCCCAAATGTTATTGTCCTTAAGTGCCTGTATCTCTTGTGTCATAGCCTCCATCCACCTTTTATCCTGAGCAGCTTCTTTGAATGTTTTGGGCTCTGTATATGTAGAAAAAACTGTCAAGTAAGCTTGATAATGATCAGGTAAATGATCACAAGAAACATAGTTGGCTATTGGGTAAATAACACCTCCATGCCCCTTTTTGTCTTTGACAAAATTCTTGAGCCAAATTGGAGGCCTTGCCTTTCTTTGAGGTCTGGTGTGTATAGGGACTTGAGGAGGAACATCAAAAGGTTTCCCCAACGTGCTTGATAACTCTGCATGGTCAATGTCTGCCTCTTCTGATCCAAGAGTTTTAGCAGAAGGTGTGAGCTGATCTGAGGGTGAAGTATCAACTGAACTGATTTGATGAGAAATTTGTAGTCTCCAAAGTGACAGCTTCATTTTGCTCCATAGCTTCTGGTATTGAGATAAGAGTATCTTCACTATGATCAAAACTAGATGGAAAGATATCATTATACACCTGCTGCATTACTGTATCTTCAGAGTGCAGTGCACTTGCCTTTGTGGACTTAATGAACATATCAGGCTCATGAGATTTTGACTCCTTCAATGGGAATTGAAATTCTCTGAAAACAACATCCCTGCTGACTATGATGACCCTTGTATCCAAGTCATAAAGTCTGTATCCCTTCTGAGTCTCAGAATAACCAATGAAGACTGTCTTCTTTGCTCTAGGAGCAAACTTGTCACTTTTTGGCAAAGCTGCAGCATAGGCAAGGCAACCATCCAGTTTGGCATGCTTCCCATAAAGAAGTTCATATGGGCATTTCCCTTGCATGATTGGTGTAGGCAGTTTGTTTATCAGATACACAACAGTTTTCACACAATCTCCCCAAAATCTGGTTGGTATCATACTTTGAAACTTGAGTGCCCTAGCCATCTCAAGAATGTGTCTATGATTTCTCTCCACAATACCATTTTATTGTGGAGTGCAAGGAAAACTGCTTTGATGAACAATAACAAGAGAAGCTAGCAATTCATTGCAACTTGAGTTAAAGAACTCAATGCCATTGTCTGACCTTAGAATCTTTACAGCAACACCAAACCAAGTTTTTATTAACAGAAAAAAGTTTCTCTGTAATACACTTACTTGACATTTGGAATGAATCAAACATAACCAGGTATACCTGCTAAAATCGTCAACTATTGTAACAAAATATTGCTTTCTATCATAAGTGGGAACCCTATAAGGACCCCAAACATCCAAGTGTAACAACTGAAAAATTCCTTCTACAGTACTGCTATGTGAAAACTGTAACCTGAACTGCTTTGTAGTGGGCAAACATCACAAATTTTAGCTTCTTCATTGTCTACTTTATCTTATATTGCTGTAATTTGATGAAGAAATCTCACTGAAGCATGGCCAAACCTGAGGTGCTCCAGTGTTGTTTCTACTTCCTTCTTCATTACATTTCCTGCTGTTACTGAGCATACTTCTTCATCACATATAGCCCATTAAGCTCCTTACCAGTCCCCAATACTTTGCCACTGTGAAAATCCTGAAACACACAATATCCAGGATAAAAAGTGACTAAGCAACTAAGCAACTAAGATCCTTAGTAAGCTTGAAGACTGACAACAACTTAAACTTAAAGTCAGGTGCATGCAATATATTCTTAATGCATTGTTCAGCTAAAACTTTTGCTTTCGCTGTGTGTGTTATAGCACATCTGTTACCAATAGGTAATTGAACACCATTTTCTCCTTTCGATTTTACATCTACTATTTCACTTAGCAGATCTCTATTAAAAGTAATATGATGTGAGGCTCCTTAGTTTATGATCCATTTAGAGGATGATGTATTTGACATCAATGAAACTGTACCTGCCAAAGTGTTAGAGCATTCAACTTCTGATGCCTTGTTTAACATTCCAATAAACATGTTGTACTCTTCTTTAGTTAAGACATGTCCCTGATCCTTAGTATTGTCACTGTTAGCAACCTCTATACTAGCATTATTTTCATAAGATCTATTACCCCCCATTTTTGAATTTATGCTTGCTTCTGGAGTCTTCAAATATCTTTTTGCTTTTGATTTCCTCAGGATACCCGATCAGCCTATAGCAATTTTCTTTCAGGTGCCCCTTGCAGCCATATTCATCACAAATTACTGCAGACTTTCTTTGTTTGTAATTTTTATTCTTTCCCACCATCATTGTCAAAGGTTAATTCCCTACTGCAATCTAGCACTCCTAGAATTCTCTGACTTTTCTCTTGTATTACAATAATATAAGCCTCATTCACATTCACAGCTGGATTTTTTAGTAAAGCATTACTTCTTACATTGCTACAGCTTTCATTAAAGCCCATTAGAAACTGCAGTAATCTTTGTTGCTCTAAGTATACTACATAGGGCCTTGATTCTTCACAATCATATGGGTGAGGGAACTAGTACTCTAATTTATCCCACAGATCCTTCATCTTAGAGTAATAAGTAGTAACAGAGTTGGTACCTTGTGTCAAAGTTGCAATTTCTTTCCATAGTTGATAAATTCTGGTCAGGCTTGATTTGTCAAAACGTTATTTGAAATCATTCCATACCTTCTTTGCACTTGAAGCATAAACTATGCTAGGCAAAAACTCTGCGGAAACAACAACATTACATTTTTCCCATTCCGCACTCAATTCTCCGTTGTAAATACTCTTCACATAAATTCCATCTATGAACCTTAGCTTTCCTTTACCGAGTAGAGCCATTTTCATCGATCTACTCCACAGTGCATAATTCTCATGGCATGTCAATTTGATCGATATTAACACTAACCCCGGTGCATCTGAAGCTTGGAGAAACAATGGATGATTGTGATCTAGAGTTGAAACTGTAGTGTCTGCCATTGTCTTCGAGCTTTGAATCTTAATCAATGGTGTAGAATCAATGGAGTTTTGTGGAAGTTTTCTACGAGCTAAACCCTAATCACCCGCTATGATACCATGATAAAATAAGCAGAAATGAGAGTAACAATTCTTCTCTTCAAGTTTTGAAAACTGTTGCAAAAATAAACTCTTAGCTAAGCTAAGACTACTTATATAGAAAGCTTAGTCACTAAGCTAGCATAGAGTTAGTTTCTAACTAACTATCTCATTTACTCCTACAAGTTCCTAACTTGACACTTAGGTGCTTTAGCTTTCAAATCATCTGCGCAAAATAACAAGAAGTAAATAATTTATTTACATTGTAGCAACTTGGCAGTAACTAAATAATAATAGCGCCAAGTTTGTCGAAACATGAGTACTTGATTGCTATAGTTAAAAAATAGCATGGGTCGCATATAAAGAAGACAACTGGCTTTATATACTATTCTGGTCTTTATTATTTCGTCTAAAAAATTATTATATTTTTAAATTTAAAAATATTTAATTCAAATTTCATCATTTTACTTATTTATAACCACACAAATTTTTATAGTTTAAATTAGTCCACTTGCTTCAAAAATATATTTTTTTCCTTATCAAATTTCATGTCAAATTAATTTATGATAAATAAAAATAGACGGAAGGAGTACTTACTCTAAATGGTAATATATTTTAATAATGAATCCTTACATAGATTGTAGCTTAAATTTTTCAATTTTTTGTTATTTATTTCTAACGATACGTTCGTTTTTTGATATTCAGTAAGAAAGTACGTGCATTGACTCTGTTCATTAGTAAAACACGTGACCGCATTGAGTAGGTCGCATTTATTTTAGTCTAACTTCTGTTATAATTTATATGGCCATATTTTTTTTTTGATAAATTAAAAAAAGAACGATAGATTTTTAAATTCAAAGAAATTTTACTTTTTAAAATGATTTATAATCAACCAACTATAATTTTATTATTTTAAATTTGAAGTTTTAAAAAACTTTATCTCTTGTTTAAACTTCTTCCAAGTTAAAATATACTACTCCCTCTGTCCCATTTTGTTTGTCGTAGTTCGGATTTCGAGAGTCAAACTTCTTAAATTTGACCATAGATTATGATACTTTTTTTAAATAAAATTTACATATTTGAAAACTACATGAAAAGTACTATAAGTCACAATAAATTACAACTCAAAATATGTAAAAGATATATATAAAAATTACGGTCAAAGATAAACTCGTTTGACTCTCGAAATCCGAACTACGACAAACAAAGTGGGACGGAGGGAGTATATCACATAAATTGAGTAGGAGGAAATACGTCGTTTCTCAGATGCTGTCATTCCTTCATCACCCCCTCCCCAATCATGCATTCAACTTCCAGCAGTTTCTAGATATAGGGTGAATTGGCCGGCCACATCATTCTCTTACTTTTGTAAAAGCCCAATGAGTCCACGTGACTTGTGTATCCTCAGTGGCCCAAAATTGAATTACGTGGCTCCTAGAATATCCACCCCTTTGTTTTCTCCCACTCTTAACTTTGTATCCCCATGCACTATAAATGCCCACCAACCTTATAGTGCATTTATATCAAGTGAGTTTGGTCAAGAATCAGTAAAGAGCAGTTTCTCTAGTCTTTCTTAATTACTTTCTCAGTTTTAGAGAACTTAGTAAAGTGGTAGTCCTGATTTTGTGAGTTTAATTTAGAAGGAAAAATGGCAACTTCAGTAACCATGCAATCCATGACTGTGGGAAGTCCAGTGACAAACTTTTCACGAAGAAATGGCCTGAGTCATTTTGCTTCTGGCTGTAATTTGCCACGCCTCCAAAGGAATACCCGTGCAATTCGTGTCAAGAGCATGTCTAAGGTCAGTTCAATTAGAAAAGATTAGCCAACCCTGTATTTGTTTCCTTACTTTTGTTATGCGTTTAATAGTTATACACGGTAAAAAGCAAAGAGCTTTTACAAGGTCGCATAAATAATACTCATTCTAACTACAAGTACAGCTAGTAGTAAATGAGATTAATAAGTTACGTAGGAAAATAAGACTTACAAAAGTTTAGAATGCAACAATTGTTACTTCTTCATTTTTGTTTATTAGTACAAACTAGTACTCCTATAGTAGTAAATTTTTTTTACTTTAAACAGTTGGTCGTGGTTCAACTTTCGGATCAACTGATACGGAAATGTTTAACTAGTTTGTTAAGTTATCTTGAACAAGGAGATCTTAATCAACGTTGTTTATACATGCAGGACGATGAGATTGTGGAGTCTTCAAGCCCTTTGATTGATGCTGCTGCTACACCCAAGCCAACACCACCTCCTTCTGCTAAGGTTTGTATTTTAATTTGTTTCTCAGAAGTTTAATGATATACGTGGTTTTAACATCTTGAATTAACTCTCGTGATGCATGCTTTTTAAGGTTGAACTATGTACAGATCTAATCTTCTTTTACTACTTATTTTTCTAAACAGCCAAGCACCAACTTCTTCGACGTGTTTTCCTTCAGTGGTCCAGCACCAGAGAGGATTAACGGCAGATTAGCAATGATTGGATTTGTAGCAGCGATTGGCGTTGAGCTAGCCAACGGTGGAGATTTATCAGCTCAGTTATCAAGTGGTGGATTCTCATGGTTCTTGGGGTCAAGTGCTTTGCTTACTTTGGCTTCACTAGTCCCATTGTTCCAAGGTGTTACTCCTGAATCCAAATCTGGCTCAATTATGAGTGCTGATGCTGAGATTTGGAATGGAAGATTTGCCATGTTGGGATTGGTTGCTTTAGCTTTTACTGAATATGTTAAAGGAGCCGGCCTTTTCCAAGCCTGAATGTATACACTAGTCATATACTATACCTTAGTAACTGTTGTATTTTTATTTCTATTGTAAAACACTACCGATGTAACCAAAGTATTAAATAAAATACAAAAACTCAGTGTTTGATACTACTTTTCACCCTTCTTGCATTGTTACTGACTTAGATTGTCTTTGGCTAACTTGCCTTGGCGTGTCTCTAGCAAAGTTTGCATGTCCTGGTTGGCTTGTTTCTGGCGTGACTTGACTTGACTTTGTCTTGATTTCGCTTGCTTTGCTCGACTTTGCTTATTGTTTTTTAGTTTGAATTTAACTTTGTTTGGCTTATGAATAGTTTGGCTTCATTTTTTCTTGGCTTGTCTTCTTCCTATCTTGTTTGTGGCTTGAATTGTCTTAGCTTCTGGCTAGTCTTTGGTATGTTTCTGGTTGGTTTGGATTGTTTTTTGCTTGACTTATTATTTACTCCATTTGACTTAGCTTGACTTTGTTTCTAGTTTGACTTGCTTGTTTAGCTCTGCTTGAATTGACTTTTTTCTGGTTAGGTTAGGCTAGGCTTGCCTTGACTTGGCTTTGGCTTGTTTCAGGTTTAATTTTAGCTTAGTTAGCCTTCCTTTGTGGCCTGTTTCCTGTTTGGCTTAACTTGGTTGCTTGCTTGTCTTGGCCTGGCTTATTTTTGGTATGGTTTGGCTTGACATGGCTTATTTCCCACTTTGGCTTAGCTTTTTCTAGCTTGGCTAATTGATTTTACTTGACTTAGTTGAGCTTTTTTTTTTTTTTTTTTTTGGGTTGACTTCTTTAAGCTAGCTTATGACTTAGATTGTCTTGTTTCTGACTTGTCATTGCGTATTTCTAGCTCGGCTTGACTTGACTTATTTAGCGTAGCTTGGCTTTGTTTTTGGTTTGGCTTGTTTGGTTGCTTGTCTTGGCTTGACCTTTTTATTATTTTGGTTAGGCTTGGTTTTTTTAAGGTTTAGCTTGACTTGCTTGTTTGACTTGGCTTGACTTGTCTTATTTTTTATCTACAACGCTTGACATGGCTTGTTTTTGGCATGACTTAGCTTGTCTTGGGGTGGCTTGGCTGGGCTTGTTTCTAGCTTGATTATGGCTTAAGTTGTCTTATTTTCGGCTTGTCTTGGCATGTATCCAGCTAGCTTGAGCGATGTTATTTATTTGCCTTGATTTGGTTTGGCTCTACTTGGTATTGTTTGAGTTGTTTCTTGCTTGGCTTGGCTCATATCATGCTTGTTTCTGGCTTAGTCTAGCTTATTTTTGGGAATGCTTTACTTGGCTTCACTTGATAGGACTTGATTCTTATCAAGCCAAGCCAGAAAGAAAGAAAGAAACCAAGCTGTAAACAAGTCAAGCTAAACCAACCTAAGCAGATTCAAACCAAGCCAAGGCAAGCAAAGCCAGGTAAGCAGGTTATACCTAGTTAAAAGGAATAATTTCCCCAAAAAGAGCAACTTTAAAGCCCATTTACACAAAAATCAAAAACCAAAAACCAAAAACCAAAAACCAAATATTGTGCATACCATTTTTAAAAATAATTTAATGTTGCAAAAATGTATATATTGTGTGATGTTGCGCTGCACGCTCGCTTACGCAGGATTATCGGTCTGGACAGGTCTATATATGGAGAAAATTCCACCTAGAAACAAAATACTAACCTTTTTCTCTTTCCAATCTTTGTGTACACACTCTACGTCTCTCCAAGAGCTGTACGAGACTACACGAGCCATATCTTGAAACCCTCCATCAGATCATTCAGCCCAGTCCGGACAAAAGTAAAAGCTAAAAAGCATGCTTCATTTTTCAATACCTCCATCATGTGCTTACATTTCCACTGTTTTTGCTCGCCAATACAATGTTAAAAGGAAAAAAAGTTATCCAGCAACTTCCTCATACTGGACACAGCATATATCTCATTACTACCAGTTGAGTCAAACCATGTTGCGTCAACAGACACTACCAGTCAGTCGCATAGCCAGTAATTCTTTTAAGAGTGTTCAAACTTCAAAAAAAAAAAAAAAAAAAAAACTTCAAAATGTATTGGTTTGGACTTGGGATTCCAAGTTGTTTAGCTAAATTTGACCACCATACATCACTAGGCTAGCACTATTAGTTGTATCAAAGGTGTTCAAAATGTAATGAGCCTGTTTGAATAGGCTTGTAAGCAACTTATTTTAAATGACTTATAAGACAAAAAGTGACTTAAACGCCATTTATGGCCTATAAACCCAAAAATTTTTGAATTACCAAACATATATTAATAGGCTTATAAACTTATAAGTCACTTTTAAGCTCACCCAAACGGGCTAAATATATTTAGTCATAAATAGTTAAATTTAACCTATATACACGGTATAATTTTCCGGCGAAGAGTGGTCCCGTGACCATCCTTGCCCTCATGTGGCTCCGCCACTACAGCAGTCATCACAAACCGTAGTTGCATAGTCAAAATTGATTAAAAGGGAGCTGTTTTACCTTGCAGAACTATATCATAAGCCTAAACTTGACCAATACCTTTATTTATTTATTATACCGATGGTGTTTCAATTCACTCAGCTGTAAGTAAAGGTCCTCTACTCTTAAGCTATGAACAAAAAAGAATGACAAGAATACATATCTATAGATACACGTATGTATATGTACAACGTTGTCTTCTGGGATCATAGTCCGTCAAACCGGTACCTCTATCTTTAGCTCATTTCCATTCATCTCACCCTTCTGAGGCTTTTCAGCCTCCCCTTCGTTATCCTGTTTCACGACACAACAATTCAGAAATGATTTCTCAAACTAAGATGATCAAAAATTAGTTAGTGGTGGAAACATTTTAAACACTTCAACCCTTCCAGAAGACACAAATCATGCTCGACATTGATGTCAAGAAAATCAGAATGATATTGGAAAGAGATTAGAATTTGTTTCTTTTTTGATAGGTTGGAAAGAGAATAGAATTGCAAAGCACTAAGTTTAATAGCTCAATCATAGTGCCAGATACATGCAATTGTCGAACAAAATTCATTACTTTTAAAATGCAAAGCTAAAAAAACCTTCTTTTGGGGATCATACAAGGAAGAAACATAAAATAATACACGGAACCACTCAATAAACTGTTCTACAGAAAATCTTCACTCTTGGTCAAGAAAATATCCCAACATCCATTAAAATCTCCAAACCCACCCAGGACCCTATAAATGGATAAATCAAGTTGAGAATGCAAGCATACTTACTTCGATAGGTAGGTCAACTGGGAAAAGATTTATGCTGCTAGGAGAAATGCTGAGACCACTGCCAAAAATGAAGAAAACAAATTAATTACAGATTGGAAACATCTACATCCACCACCACAAAGGAAATCATAACGATGATGGCTCCTTGAATGGTATAAATTCAATCAGCAAATGGAAGATTCCATGTTTAAAAAATATCGATCAGATTTTTTTTTTTTTTTCAAAAAGATACAAAACTTGGAAAAAAACATCGGAAAAGGATATTCAAACAAAGAACAAGCAATTTATTACAAAAAAACCAACCTTCGAGACAAAACCAGTTGCCATACATATGGAATGAAGAACTCCTCGGGATGACTCTCTTGTTCGTATGTGAAACGCAATTGGGTAAACATCTATGGTGTAAGTAAAATGATCATTAGATACAAGCAACTCAGCGTAAGTTGGCAAAAACACTAGATGAATTTGCATTCTACCTTTATTCCATCACCTCTCCAAGATCGGCAATTAACAATAATTACTTGCAATACTTTCTCAACAGACCACTCCCCTTCCATCTTTTGAGCATCCATGCGACTATTGAAAAAGTCCAAGACCTTGAAATAAGATCATCACAAAATCATAATGCCACCCAGAGTACACTATTGAACTGTTTAAAATGAATAGAATGTAAGTCCCACTTCCAGGGAACCCTTTTCCATAGAACTTATGAATAGTAAATGCACAAATGAACAAATCACACCATAAATATATTGTCAAGCAGTTCATTGAATCGTGGATGACTTTTGAACGGCTGAAAGACCTCCTGCCTATGCATGATTGCATACACAACCTGCCAGTGCAGTGCATTTAAGAAAAGCTGTGACAAGCAAATAATCCTCTTGAACAAACAAACAACTGATAGAAGATAGAAATACTGATACCTCAGGGTTCCGTGGCAAGGCATAGGTCAAAATTGCATTTAATATCTCAAGAACAATTCTCAGGAAATCTGTGTAAATATGCAGCTCAGCTACCTGCGAATATATTTGAAGACGTTAATGCAATCAAGAACCAATAATGCTAGATGAGAGCAATTAATAAAGAAAGACTTAATGATGTTGAAGATTAAGTGCGAAGTACCATGTCTTCCTGGAGAATATCTCCTTCCTTTGATTCACCATTTGGCACATGCATCTTGTCATTTTTCGTCTCTGCCAATTTGTTGTACCTAAATAATAGATTAGGATCAAAACAACCACCAGTAAAAGAAAAACTCTAAACTCACTAGTAGACACAAGGAACAAGATACTTACTTGCGTGCAAGCATGTCAAATAGGCTGACCAATCGCTGTGATGCATAACCACTTAGGCGATGGACATGAGGCGCCATATTTGCTAGAGTTGCAAGACAATTTGTATGAAGATAAACATCCTGTAAAATGCATCAGAAAACACATGCTTGAGTCAGCTCTCGGAGTCGGATAAACTTCATGATGTAACATAACAAGTATGATTCGAGGAGAAACTTCATTGGTAAGTACAAGAAGTGTTACTTCATAATACTTGAACACACTGGCTTGTTTAATTATTGCATAACTACTCAAATTCCCAGCCATAACTAGTAATGCCTATTCCAGCAGCCATTTTGCATTTCCAGTCTTGACATCCCAGCCAAGATAGCACCCAGATCAGGTGTAATAGACTTAATAAAACAAATAAATAGAAACTGAACTTTCCAAAATCAATATCAAAGAACAATAATTTCTTCCACCACCCGAAAAGAAAACAGGTAAGGCAGAGAGGAGGCAGGAAACACAACCCAGGTTGTATTCTGCTGCCTTAAATGGAATTACCACCCAAACCAAAGCAACATATGTTGTGCCACTCTTTTAAATCAAAATTTTAAGTCTTCTTCATCAGAGCATGATACCTCAAAATACTTGACATTAGCTTCATCAATTAATGCATCACTGCTTGAATCTCCAACACACAACAAATTGTCGGAAATCAGAATGAAGGAATTGATCTTCGTCTTTTTATAAGTACTGTGAGATTTTATTAATTAAAAACATTCTGTACCAAGCTAGTATAAAACAGAATATAGGAATCACATTAACAGACCAATAAAGATGGTCTCGAGAATATGCAACAAGAAACTTTGTAATTGAAAATAAATAACAAATATTGGAATTGCCAGAAGTAAGATTAAGGAACACTCCCACCGCCCCAACCAAAAAAGGAAGAGAGAGAGAGAAAGAGAGAGAGAAAGAGAGAGAGAGAGAGAGAGAGAGAATGATATAAAGAAACTAAAATAATGAACGGAAAAATGTTATATATCATACCCGCAATTTAGAAAGGTTGTACTTCACTGTCCTCGTCAGGACTATGACCATAAGAGAGCCAAGAGAAGTCTGATGAAGAACCCGCTCTTGGTACCATGGAACACTTGGCAATACCTGCAGAGAGACATGAAATCAATATAGTCCATGGCTTACATATTTAAAGTAGCCAGGGAGATTCTCTATTTACCAGTTTGTGGATACTGGCATTGAACGAGGAATCTTGGCTAAGTATAAGAAGGATAATCAACACCATATATATTTGATTGGACGTCCTCCTTGGTGCATTATACAGCGTTTCCAGCAAAGGCATTAGCTGTTGATGTATTCAGATAGACGTTAAGATTCTAAGCTGTAACCAGAAAAACTAGGCACTCTGAAAATGTACATGAGATAACCCCAGTAGAGCTCAAGTTCAAGGGCAAGAAATAATATACCAAATGCAGGAACAGTTGGAAATTGAATAAGAAAAAGATGGTGGAAAAGATTCAGAATCTGCTTACAGATTGCCAAGGGCAATAGTCACAATTATTACTTCTAAAATCTCAAATCTATAAATATGGCAACTTGTCGTGCAAGCAGTTGCAAGAGGTAAAACTACATGTAACTACTTTATACTTCTAAACACTCTTCTTATCCAGTATGCTTTCTCTTGATTTTCGTAAAAAGTGGTCGGTTGGAGCAACATCCACAAGCAACAGCCATTATTCAGCAAATAAATAAAAAAATAACATAAACTATTCATCCATACCAGTGTATCAAGATCAGTCCGCACCAACACATACTCAAGAAAATCTGAATTCCCGTGAATAAATGAATAAAGCAGCAGTATGGAACTCTCATCACCCAAGCACCTGGAAGCATAATAGCAAACCCACTCATTACCAGCGCGAGATAATGTCTTTGTGAGCATTTGTATCGTCAAATTTCCAAATACATACTCGATGCTATCAGACCATAACGGAAAAAGCAAATTTTTGAGGTTTTTTTACTTTGAATAAGCCAAAAGGATTGACTAAAAGCTTAAGTGATAAAACATCTTCGCAGCCACGGGATTGTAAAAAGGTGACCCGAAACTCTTAATGCAAAGCTCATTGTCATTACAAAATAGGAGGAGCCATCATTGTACACAACAACTAGTTGTCACCTGAGATCAACAACTGATTAGGTTGACACTTACATGCCAAGAGTATCGAAAAGAGAAGCAAATGGTAATCTCACAACCGGACCACTTGGTGCATTTCCCTCAACATCCACACGATCAACTGCATGAGAGAAAACAAACAAGCTCAGAACAAAGTTGATGAAGTAGCAAAAGAGACACCACAGCTGAAAAAGAATCATTCTAACATTCAATATCCCGAGCATTATCGAGGGCCTTGCAGTACGGATTCTCAAATAATGGTTCCTCCTTTGGCACCGAATCTGGACTGCTGTAGTCAATTTTATCTTTCAAATGGTCCACACCAAGACATTTACGGTAATGAACAAGGATAAGTAAAATATTAAGACTGCTTTCTGCCAATGGGCTTCTTGTAGCTTCACTGCTTGAACTGGCAAAGAGATTCAATGGTAATAGCACAAGGTTCGCTGCAAGTCAACGGAAAAAAACAGAAGTTTCAATGAGAATGATAGGACATCACAGTGACTAAACAGGAGGGAAAATAAGTGAGTGAACGGAAAATGGAAGGATATAACATTTTTAGGATCAAGACCATGACATGTTGCACACATGAGCATAGAATAATGATGAAATTGTAAAGAATGGATATTTAGGGATGCAGCTATACACAGTTGAATAGGAGTCAAACTTGTTCTAAGCAAATAAATATAAAGATCATAGGGAAGCAGATTTCTAAACTTCCGTAATATACAGATTTGAAATAAGAGAAACGGAATATGGTTAAAGGGAAGGGAGGTGATGTGTATCAAACTGGAGAAATAGAGAGGGGGAGGGGGGGGGGGATAAATCACTTCATCTTTACCAGCAACAGAGCCAACTCTTTGCAGAACTCCAGGTTGATATCCTTCAGAAAAAGTATAATAAGATGAAGCCTTCAATGGGAATCGTGGCCGTGTGATGTAGTTAACAAGCAGCTTGCGAATAAACAGATTGACCAAAGACGTTGGCTGCAAATAAAATTACATTGAGAAGGCTCATGACTTTGGCGTATTTGGCAGCAAGCAAATACAGAAAGTTACAATAGTTTCCAGAGATATCTACTGCAAGAAATGCTGACCTGAGCCATTGCTGCATCAATGAAAGGATGAATATCATCGGGTCCAAGTGATGGCCCAGATAGAAGCTGAGTTGACATGGCAACAAGCATGAAATTTAGCAACTCGTAATGTAGAAGATACGTATCCGAGCTGCCCAAAAAAAAAAAATTATTAGAACAAAGAACCTGCAAGCCAAGTGAGAAGAAATATATTGCACAAAGCTCAACATACCTTACATCTACTCTGCCAAGAAAATTAAGCACACTATGCAAAACAAGATGCTCAATACCCTGTTCTGTAAAAGGCAAGGAAAGAAGGAATGGTGGTAAGAGTTGGGATTTAATGGACTCGGACACCCAGAGTGATCTGGAAATCTTGACTAAACATCGGTGAGAGGTTAAACAATGTAGATTTCAAAATTTTGAGACACCAATCAGACCAAAATCTGCAAAAGAACAACTTGTGAAAGCTATCCCACTGAAATCAGCTATACAAGAGATAAAAGTTACAATATAAGACAATCTTCGGTCATTACAATCTCAATTTCATCCATAAGTATCAGCGCCAAGAGATTTCCTAATGTACCCTAGTAGCCTGTCCATGCCAATACCAACCACCGCATGGTACTTAAGAGTATAATTGGAGAAAATCATCCAAGTTATCCATAAAATAGATTAAACACAACACTGAAAAAATGGCTAAGAAAATCAGTGAGGTCTCACTAAAGGAAAAGGAACAAAGTATGTTGCGGATGCATTACCTTTAGAAACATTATTTGGAATTTCTTCACTTTCATTTAGAGACAGGTATAGATCTTCAAAGTTGTCGAGTTTGGAATTCTCAATGAGGTGCTTCAGAAAAACCGATGAGATGTACACTGCATTGAGAGCTTTTACATAAGTTGATGAAGATACATCAGATGTAGAAACACACTCTTGCAAGCACCAGGACAGGTGAATTAAAATTTTTGCAAGATGCCTTGTATAACAGTTGTTCTGACCTGCAAGAAACAAGAGATGGAATTAAAAGATCATAGCTGGGAGCTCATCATCCCAAAATAAGATTGGAAGAATACGTCAAGAAAATAAATTATTACAATTCCTAATTAAGCATTGGTTTTAGAATAATAACATAAGGAAGTTACAGAAAGAAAAGATACACTAAGAGAGCCAGATAAAGAGTTCACATGGACAGAGCCAAAAGCCCACTGGTATGTCAAGCAGTAAGTGAAACATCTTATAACCAATGCAGCAATGTGGTTATAACTAACAACTATAAATCTCCTAGAAAATACTTATAACCCAACATACAGGGTGACACGTTAAAACATCAAAAGTAGATAGAGTAACATGTTTTGCTCTCTGCTTTACCTAATTCTCTCAGGCTTGCATCGAATTACATGGATATTAGTACCTAGTGCAAAGCAATCTCTTCACAATAAAATGAAGCAGACAAATGGTGAAAAACAGAGTGTAATTTTACTTGAGCAACACTGGCAGGAAGTTAACACTTGATAATTCCGCCTCAAGTAGCATTACCTAATTTTGACATTACTTTTCAATAAGAGAAATATTTTCAACTCAAATAGCTATGTTCACCCTGAATCCGCCCAAAGTTCCCAAGGGAATCTTTGTTTTCATAAAACTATCTCCAAGGGCAGAAGCTATGTGTTTTGCAGTAACTTTGAGTAGGACCTTAAACTGTAGTTGATCTTCAGTTTTGGGTCTCCTCTCCATAAGGAAACTTCTCCTTTTGTACTCTATCCTACATCAATCTCATCTTTTCTGTCCCTTTTTCTTATTTATTTTGCAAGAATTCTAGATATATGCTCGAGTTTGCATAATAATGTGCAATTTAATTGAAAGTGGGAGTATAATATGGCTTCTTGGACATCCACTTTCACATACAGATAAGTAAAACTTAAGAAGATGGATGTTCATCATGATCAACATGAGACTTGAAGGGGACAATTATGTTATTCGATTGTAATACTTGCTGGTTCCTAAAACCTGACATACTGTTCAAATATGTATCTGAACTATTTCAAAACTAACAAAGATGACCTAAGGAAGTGCATACTATTCAGTGTCGTACAAGCTTTGCTGAACTGTTGTGGAACCTGTTTGGAGTACATTGACTAATGCAGAGACTATAAAGGACTTGATGCTAGCCTGGAAATTCAGAAGAAAAATAAGGGAGAATGGGAAGTAGCAACCCTGGCGATCTGTCGATAATATTGAGAGAGGAACCAGTAGGCTTTTAATGGAGTTGAAAGATTTCCGAACATAATCTCTCTCTCTCTCTCTCTCTCTCTCTCTCTCTCTCTCTCTCTCTCTCTCACACACACACACACACACACACACACAGAGGCTTGTGCAGTATCTCAGTTACATACCGAGACCATTGGCGTGGTGTAGCTAAAACATCGGATGCTCAGAAATGCATTTAACTATGCTACATTTAAACCGACCAATAATATTCAACTTTGCAGGATTAATTTTTAAGACAACACTTTTTTTTCCTTTTTGATGAAGTAGGTCGAATTATTTTAAAGACTAAACACTTAAACTAGATAAAATAAATTTAATTTTACAAGCGCCAGCTAACTTGAAAGAGTTTGGTCTTCAATCGAAAATATATTCATTTAAATTTCAAGGAAATTCATATATGTAAATTACTATGAGTTGCAATTTCTTCTATTTCAAAATGACAACAAAATACATTTGCAAGTTTTAGTTAACGAATACTTTCTCCAACTCTTACCAAGTGCAAATGGACCAAAATTTTGGGACTGATTGCATTTTTTCTAAAAGATCATTTGATGGGACCTAAAGCAACTAGTATAGACCCTCTTCAAATCCGTAAAAGGAGACAACTACAACACACCACATATTCTGCGTACAACAATTAAACTTCTGTACGAGACATATTTACTCATTTTACACGGTATCTACACATGTTACGAAAGACAGTTCCTACACGTTAGAACACAAAACCATAAGATCCAGCTAACGTGACAGCTGAGAGAGTCACGCGAATTTGCAATACTGCAGAATGAACGGCATGTACGCCATGATTCTTTTCTTCTTTTCCATTTCTATCAGTTTAAGGTGCTTTGAACCTAATAAAGTACCTCAAAAACTGCAACAGCTATGATCCCGTAATCGATATCGTCGAATACACCAGTAATGCACTAGCATATTACTACAAATAACAATCTCTACACGACATTTCATTTTTTTAGGTACCGACTAACAAAACCTAGTATACGCGAGCTAACTTTACAAACTAACTACTCCAACACGATTCTTTTATTCTTTTCCATTTCTATCAATTTTAGGTGATTTGAACCTAATAAAGTACCTCAACAACTGCAAAAAGCAACGATCACTCACCCAATATCGGCAAATTCATCAGCAATGCACATTATTAACTAGCATACTACTACAACTAACAATTTCTACACGACGTATCAACTATCGTAGGTAATGAACCGATTAACAAAACCTAGAATACACGAGCTAACATTACAAACTAACTACATAATTTATTTTATTTAGACAAAATTTGATAAAAATAAACTAGGAAATGAACAATTTAACATACTTAAAAAACATTTCAGCTAAATAAAGTTAGGTACCAAAGAGGAGGCAAGCTTGTTGAACACGATTAGAAGACCAATGGAGATTAAGAGGAAGTTGTAGAAGCTTCTGCCAGTAATCAGAAGAAACGGGAAACGATTTCTCGCCGATAAATGCAGCGACTAAATACTCCGCCGTATCCTGCGGGCGTGTACCGCCGTTAAAACTCGGCGTTGACGGTACTCCTCCCATTCACACACTAACTCTTAACGGCCGGCACAGAAAATATCAACGGTGTATATGAATAGTGATTGTTCTAGAATGTTTTGGAAGTTTGAAATCAGGAGATCGTACGGAGAGGTTTTAATGGCATTGCCGAAGAGAAATGGTGGATCTGAGAGAAAGAGGAGAGAGTGGCTTAGGAAATAAGAGAGAGAGAGAGAAGAGGACTTCTCATTCATATCAATCTTCTTTGGTTTTAGATTATAAGTTAGATAAAGGCAAATACTTTGGAATTTTTAATTTTTGTATAAGTACTATATTGTCCTTGGTATATTTTTCGGATATTTTTCATTCATATAAAAATATTGTGTCACGAATTTGGATTTATTTAATTTTTACTCTTGTTACTAATTTTTAGTACTTAATAGCATTATAATAAGGGGATATATTGATGAGTTATATAGAAAGTCTTGTAGTAATGTTTTTAGGGGTCGTTTGGTAGCATTATGTATCAGATAAAACCAGCATAGAAACCCACATTGTTTCGTATAATATTTGGTTCTCTTTTTACCTTCCACATAAAACTCGACATTATTTTATATAATTTGTTGCATTATTTCTTTTCCGCATAACTAATATTTGCATTAGTTATGTGGGAATTGATGTACTATTTTGTGTGATAAATGATGGTATAAGAATATGGTTATTAGCAATGCGTGTATTAAATTTTTAATTATTAAAATTAACTCTTATAATAGTAGTTTTTTTTATTTCTTTGAACCAATATTTTAATTATATATTACTATTAATTTGTAATATGTCAATCTCAAGAACAAATAATCTTTAGATTACAATACTTACAATGCTAAATTCTCATATAACTAATACTCCTATTACTAATACGTACATAACTAATATCCACATTATCAATCTCTGGATAATTAATGCCTCCATAATAGGTTAGGAAACTTTTTTAAATTTCAATTTCCGCCCCAGCAAACCAAGAATCAGTCGGTCAGCCAGGAGTAATAGGACCATCGAGAGACGGCGCTATAGCCCCTTTTGAAGTTGAAGGGTAGACCCATGCTTAGCTGTCGTTTGGTTGCATGTATAAGGTGTTGTAATACCTGTATAAAATGCAACATAAAATATACAATGTTTGGTTAGTATTTTAACACTTTTGCATAGAATCCTGCATTATCAATACAATATTTTGTAGGAACAAAGGTACTTTCACAAAATGCAATATTAGCATTTCACTGTTTGAGGGTTGTTGTGTTTGCCTTCCACATAAATAATGTTTGTATATGTTATGCGAAAAGCTATGTATTATTTTATGCGGAATAGTATGTTGAGTAATAATGTAGGTATTAGCAATACACGTATAATAATGTAGGTATCAGCAATACATGTACTAACTTTATAAATGACAAAACTAACCCTACTAAGAATATATTTTAAATTTGTTTAATAAATAAATAAATATTTTGATTATATATTGTGTATTAATTTTTGATATATCGATGATTCAATAAAATTTTAATCCCTATATTACAATTCATTCATTACTTATCCCAATAATATAATCTCAGCATTACTAATACCTACGTTACTAATATCAACATTACTAATATCCGCATTATCAATCTCTGCATTACTAGTACTCGCATTACTAATTTCCGCTTTACTAATACCTGCATAACTTGAGTTCCAACAAAACGATCCCTTAGCAATGTAGGTATTAGTAATGCATGTATTAACAATGCATGTATTGGCAATATATTAACAATGCATGTATTGGCAATGCATTTATTAGCAATGCAGGTATTCACAATGCATGTATTGGCAATGCATGTATTAATTATGTGAAAATTAATAATGCGGTAATTAGTAATACATGTATTAGTTATGAAAGTATTATAATGTATGGATTATTTATTAAATTATTAATATATTATAAATTAATATACAATATTATAATTTAAAATATTTAGTTAATCCTTAAATTAATTAAAATATATTCTTATTATTATGAGGGTTGATTTTGTTATTTCAAAATTTAATATATGCATTGCTAATACCCACATTACTTATTCCACCTTCTACCCTACATAAAATAGTATATATATATATATATATTCCCGCATAACTTATGTGGGTATTAGCTAATGCGAAAATTTATTCCACCTTCTCCCCTACATAAAATAGTATATATATATATATATATATATATATATATATATATATATATATATATATATATATATATTCCCGCATAACTTATGTAGGTATTAGCTAATGCGAAAATCAAATTTTTGAACCAAATATTGTATTGTTAGGGGTCGTTCGGTTGGAACTTTTTTTTACGCATGTATTAACAATTAATGCGGGTATAAGCAATGTGGGTATTAGTAATGTAGATATTAGCAATGCATGTATTAGTAATGTGGGTATTAACTATGCATGTATAATAACGTAGGGATTATTTTTTGAATCACTAATAAATTACGAATTAATATACAATATTATAATTTAAAATATTTAGTTATTCCTTAACTAAAATTTAAAAATATCTTTTTTATTATGAGGGTTATTTTTGTTATTTTAAATTTTAATACATGCATTGCTAATACCCACATTACTTATTTTACTTTCTACCCTGTTTAAAATAATATACAGATTCCCGCGTAATTTATGCGGGTATTAGCTATGCAGAAATACAAAATACTAAAATACCAAATGTGGTATAAAATTTATGTAGCATTTGAGTTAAAGGAAAATGAATACTAAATATGGTATTAAAAATGCATGTTTTAGTGCAGATTTGGAGCAATCGAACAACCCCTTATCATGATGTTTTATGCGGATTACAAAAAAAAGCAACCAACACATGATACAAAATAATGCAAGGTTCATTGGAGGGATTATTTTTCCAAATTGTGCACCAAAATATGGTATTAGCAATGCAAAATTTAATGCGGATATTATACGCACTAATGCATGCTACCAAACGACCCCTTATTACTAATATCCATATTATTAATTTTCGCATAATTAATATATGCACAACTAATATCCGTATTCTAATACATGCATTATTAATACCCCAATAACTCCTTTTCAAACCAAAAGACCCCTTAGTTTAAAAAGTTAGTTGTAATCGTATATTTTTATCTAAAACAATGTACTTATATTTAAAGTTATCACGAAATTATAAGGTTATTTCTGTTTTAAGTCCAATGTGAGAGAGCATTTATTGGCATCAAATTAGTTGCAATAAGTCATTTAAGCATAAGGTTGATGATTTTTATCATAGATGAACAAATGAACATTCATTGACATTAACTATTGCGTTGTTTTTTGATTAGATAATAAATAGGGGGGAAATTTATGACTATTATTGTCAAGTAGAATCAATCCAATCGTAGATTTACATAAAGTTAACAAATACTCATAATATCTTAAACCTATCCCAGTTACACAGTAAATATTCTCCCCCTTTGACCCCATTTGTAATTTATACGATTGAGCTTTAGACAATGAATCTACTTAACCTACTAAAACAATTCATTTATTGTGTTCTTCTCCATCTAAAGTAGATATGCTTAGTTAATTGTATTTCTAGAAAGAATGTTGCAAGAAAAGCAAGAGAATTTTTCACTTGACGCTACCTACTAGTCAAAATTTGCGTTCCACATTCATAAATTCTCCTTTTCCAATTAGCTTTCTATATAGCATCCCCATTCCAAACTTCCAACTTAAGCAAATTCTTTTGTTTTTAAGCACCATTTCAATTCTTTCCATTTCTGGTAAGCAACAAGACCCCTACCTACATATTTCTATCGTAGCAATCAAAGATTCTAAAAAATTACTAAAAACTATTAAGAAATGTGGTGAGTTGAAAGAGACAGTTCCACACATAAACTAAAGGTTTCCAAGCCTTGAAAATATATAAATTTTTGATAGGGAGCATTTTATCTTATGATTATGTGGGACCGAAATATATATGAACTGATTGAATAAGTGAATTTTCAAATACCAGATTATGAAAAAGAGAACTAATATTAATGGACTTTATGAAGAAAGAAGAAAAGGACAAATCAAAAGGGCTAATTCGTCAAATGGATATTAAGTTGGTGGCGATTCACTACGAATCTATGTAGTTTGTGGTTTTGTTGGTCACTTGTAGGTTTGCCGTATGTAGCTGGATATATAAATTTCGTCGGCAAGGTAGTCCACGTGGTAATATATGAGCTTACTCGTATGTAGATACAAAAAGACTAATGAGATCAACTTGTTGTGATTAAAATAGTATTTTTGAAAAACTTACACTTTACACATAAATCGTAGTTTTATTTTATATTATTATTATTGAAGCTGACCTTCAATACGTATTACACATAACTCACGCACTTTACTTCAGAGTTCAATAATTTCTAAAAGAAAATGAGACTAAATTATTTTGCTTTTTCTATATTAAATTTAGATATCCCAAAATTTGTGCAAATTCCAGTGAGCAGAAGAAAAAGACATTTTTACGCTAATTGACATACTAAACCACTTAATTACAAAAAATATCGATATTTTTAAATAATTACCCTATATTCCAACACTTTTTCACATTTTACAAAATATACAATTTTTCATTTCCTTTCTTCCCTCTCTACCCAAAACCCTAACTTCTCCCTCTCTCTTTCTCTCCTCTCCTCCACCCACCCACCCCACCCTCCCGCCGTCACCCCCTCCCCCCCCGTGCCTCTGCTCCGCCGTCGCAGCTGCTGCGTGTCTCCACCATGGCGATTGGAGCAGATCTGCTCCTCTTTTCTCATCTTCTCCTCATTTTTCTTTTTCTTTTTTCATTTTGTACGTGTATATGTGTGTATTTTTATGTATACACATGTATTTTGTTAATACAAGTTCAGATCTGCTTATCCTTCTTTTTTTTTTTTACATTTGAATATACATATTCAAATTCAGATCTGCAAGTGTATGTATCTGTATGTTCGTGTATATACATGTAATAATTTTCAGCACAGAAGTGTATGAACGTGTATGTTACTGTATGAACATGTATATCTGAGCATCTATTGTATTTTTTGTATGTGTTTTTGTGTGTATGTCAAGTGTATGTGTGACATACATAAATTTGTATGTTTAATTTGTAGATCCGTAGATCCTTGTATGTATGTGTGTGTTTAGTGTATGTAAAATATATTTTTTTGTGTATTTACATGTATTTTTTGTTTATATGTATGTTGCAAGTGTATTTTCAAAGAGAAATCAATGTTTATATGTGTATTTCATATTTTAGATACAAAAAAAATAAATAAATAAATCCGGTGGGTGGCCGGCGGCGGCGGCCGGCGGTGACTAGGCGACGCCGCCTCCTGGGGTGGTGGCAGTGGGGGGGGGGGGGCAGTAGGAAGAAGAAGGAACCCTAATTTGTTAATTTTGTTGGTTTTGTATATAATGGGTAAAGAAATATTGGTATATTTTGTAAATTGGAATAATGTTGTTATTTTTTATAATTTTGGTGTTAGGGTTGTATATATTTGTGATTAGCCCGAAGAAAAATGCTAAAAATTGACAACAAATTGTCTTGTTTGGGTAGAGGGAATATACTAAAAACCTTTCCCCCTGGTGTGTTCCTAGGATTTGAAATACAAATTTAAGTCTCTAATCAGTAAACATTTTACTTTTGGACTTATTTTGGAGTGAGACATAACATATTATTTGAATTGACAAATTTGAAATCATCTATAGAGTCCAAATATCTCAATCGGTGTCCAAATATCTCAATCGGTGGACCCCCGTGTAATTTGAAATTCTTATGGTTATAGAATATCACATATAGTTAACAAATTTTTTAAATTCGTTTGTATAATCGAATTAATTAATAAAAGATACATGGTCCAGTTAGTATAAGTATAAGAGAGGATTTGAAATCAATTCAAATGGAGACAGCTTACTAACACTAATAAGACTGGTCTCGCCAAATAAATTTCTTATTACTCCTATACATCCAATTGAAAGAGAGAGAGAGAAAAGAAAAAAAAAAAAAAAAACCTTGTGTATTGGTGAGATCATGATGGGAGTTAGGATTAAGTCGAGTTTTCATTAATAAGATATTTGGGTATTATTTTTCACTACTTTTTTTATTTTGGTATTCCTATTTTTGGATATTATTTTTATATTTTTTGCCCTTACTTTTCCCAAATCGGTGTTCTTAAGCCAAGCATAAACAACCTCTTTATCTCATATGAGATAGGAGCAAGATCACTTTATCCTCTCCAAACCTCACTTGTGAAATCAAATATGGAGTGGTTGTAAGCTCCCTGCATGAATTTTGAAGCCGACCTAGCCAGTCTCCAGGATCCATCGTTATATTATGTAAAAATTTCGCCCAGCAGTCACTTTTAACACTGGTATTTAGTTTGAGGCCACTATTTTCTTTGGTCTTACACTAGAGGTCACTTTTGGGCCTTTACTAAATAAATGTTGACTTAAGTTCTGATAGTTGACTGAAGTTCAGTCCATACGGCCCCTGGACTGAAGTTCCATCTCTTAAGGACTGAACTTTCAGTCCATATGGCCATGGACTGAACTTCAGTCCATAGTATGGCTATGGACTGAACTTCAGTCCATGGCCATGGACTGAAGTTCTATCTTAAGGACTGGACTGAACTTCAGTCTATATGGCCGTGGATTGAAGTTCAATCTTTAAGGACTGAACTTCAATCCGGCCTCTGGACTGAAGTTCTATCTCTTTAAGCAAAAGTGGCCATAAACTAAATGTTTTGGTATTAGTGGCTTGTGCCCAAAGACCAGTGGCAAAAGTGGCCTTTCGTGCACTAGCCCTTATATTATGACCCACCCACTCAAAACTTTTACTTAGGATTGTCGGTGAGAAATTAAGATCCAAAAGCAAAAACTAAAAATGGGCCCATTATTGACGTGGACTTGGGCTGTTTGGACTCTTGAACTTCGAGAATCTTTTTGTTTTTCGGCCCAGATGATGTCTCCAGAATGGACTTTCTGAAGTGTCATGTTCAAGCCTCTAATTTTTTATGAATATATTAGGCTTAGGTAATCAGCTACTCTTTCTAATCCTTTCTTATATTCTTAAATTAAATCAGTAGAATAAATAGCCATATTCGTCCTCAAAGTATCAGTTAACTTGTGATTGTCTCTATTCATAATCCTTATTCTTATTTGATCTCCAATTTCTTGACGTTTTTCTTTAAGTGCAATCTAGTAGACTTGACATGTCCAACTGCCTTGACATGGGTCAAACTTCTTTACACTTTATATGTGTTTTTCTTGTCACTTTGGGAGAGGTATTTGGAAATTGGAACAGCACGTCAGAAACCACCATGTATTTCTCATGAAGGGGCGGATCCAGAATTTGGAGGTACTGGGTGTCACATTGGTTTAAACGTAAAATGTCGTTATTTACACTGTTCAAACAAGTTATTCGTCTTTTCAGTTTTTATACACAAATTGATTAAACTAAAAAATGCAATATTTATGACAACTAGGAGGCAAAATAAAATTTTCAAAAGATAATATTTGTGACATGCTTTTGAATTTGGGGGACTTTGGAGAGTTTGTATTTTTTGGTTTGATTTTTGATTTGGGAAAAAGTGTTTTGTTTGTAGAAAAGAGAAAAAACATAAAAGAGGTGAGGAATATTGTGTACGCTTGTCTTGGCCTTGGGAAAGGCAGGCAATGACTCTTGGTCTTCCATAAAATTATTGTTCAAAATAAATACGTTGCTGAGGGGATTCAAACTCAGCAATTTGGGAGCCAAGTATTGCCTTTACCACTGGCACCTTGACACCTTTTGTTACAATGGGTGCCATTTAAAATATTTATATTATATATATATATATATATATAGAGTCTCGGCCAAAATTAGCGGGTGCCACCCCCAAGCGTAAATCTGCCCCTGCTCATGTTCAATTTTTCATGCCGCACATAACCGTTTAAATGCACGGTTTTATAAGGTTGAACCACGAAAAGAAGGGTTTCAAAGGAAACAGTCCAGTATAAATGAAATTTATATGGAAAGAGATTTATCTCCAACATACCTATACAATTCTCAGGATCCATGTAAACTTAGCAAAAAATAGAAAGAATTACAAGCAACACTAACTCTCGTTTGGGCACAGACTGTATGATCGCACTAGATTCACTATTTTTAGAAAACATTAGATGCGTCAGCTCTTGCATGCATTATTTACTGGCAAGGAGAAATGTATTTAACATGCAAGAGCGATCAATATAATTATGTTACAATTAAATATTGATCATGGGAATCATGATACAAAGTCAAAACCTCAGGAGACGTCTGTATAATGCTCTCTTTATTTTGTTCAACAAGAGCGGTCAATATTTGAATCAAAAATTGATACAAGCAAAAAGGACTATATCACTAGTATGAGATATACATAAACGTAACGTCTACAAGTATGCAATATTATGTCAGTATAGGATTTAAATGATTATTTCTCATTTAAAACAACCTTTTCGTTTTTAATCAGGCACAAGCTAAGGCATGAACGAGAAAAGGAGGACCACTGTACAATATTTGACTTCCTCATAACATGAACTTAAAAATCAGTTTACACAAAACACATCACACACAAATCAATGGGGTTCCTCCTCCTATATTCAATTGAATAAAGTACATAACTAGTGTCCTATATAATAATATACTTTAGTAGTTGAGAAATATTAGTAATTCAACTACTTGACTTTTTTATTAGTGTGCATTGCGTAAAGAAAATTAACTTGGAAAACAGAAATTGGGTCAAAGTAAAGTCTCACATAATCACCAAAGAAACCTAAGTACCTAACTTCACCAAACTCCGTAAGTAGTTCCATTGGTCATTAAACCTTAGCTAGCAAAACCCGGTAGAGTTAACCAGTCAGAATAAAGTCCTTCCAAACGAAGAAAGGAAGTAGGAAAGACAGTTCTCTCGGAGTGCATGTAATCTTGACACCTCAGCTTATTATTGTACCAACATTTGCAGATGCCAAGGAAAGACACAACAATGATAACCTTTTCTGTGTGTCCGTGGTCTCATCTGTAACTCTGCTCATGCAAACATGTGTCCTAGCCTAATTTGCCTTATCCCCATTTCCACTTTATCATCACAAGCCAGGCCAAGGCAAACGCGGGAACTGCAGGCATCAGACAATTCTTTTCTGTATTCATCGAATACATCTCTTCTTTACCTTTTCTTTATTTGTTTAGTAATATTATACATTAAGTCTAATAGATAAATTATTGGTACTTATATTAAATCTTGGTGGTGCTAGTAAAAAATTTACTTATGGTAGAGCATCATCCCTAGTGAATGGATGCGGTAACTCCAAGAAATAATTTCGCGATTAGGAAATATAATGCACATTTTAATAATCTATAAAAAGAATGTTAGCATATTCATAAATAATTATTATTGTCATTTGTCACACTAATCACCAAGCCTTGAGATTTTTGGAGGGATAAGTTCTATTCACATGTTCACCATTTAAAAAGAGCAGCCAAATTCTACGATCAAATTCATAGATAGACTAGCTTATCTTGGGGTGATCAGTACTTTGTTTTCCTATTTCTATAGTAGTTCGTTGTAAAAAATATAGGGACACTAAGCATTCTTTAAGACTTGCACGTATAGCAACATCCTAGGTCAGCAGTTCATTTCGGCCTTTAACTAACATATGATGTGCAGACTGCAGCGGTGTCTCCTATTGGGGTATTGATTCAGATATATTTGGTTTGAAACCTACAATGCAAATTCAGATAATTTGCATCAGAGTTGAAATCTAAAAGCTGCCGCAGATAATCCATTGGTATTATCAACTGAAAGGTTTCACCAAAATATGAAGGACAAGAGTTGGAGACTACTAGGAAAAGGGAAATTTATATGTAGAGTTTTTCGTTAAACATTTGAAGTTACTAAATCACTTTCAAGTTTTATCACGATTAAAGATCAAATTTAAAATAAATATGTATATTTAGTGTCAATTTACAAGTCAGGTCTAGATCAGACATGTGTTTAGAAGAAAATGAAGAAAGAACAAACTAACCATAATGCTATTTAATTTCTCTTTTTGTTCACCATAGAAAACAAGCAAACATTCAAGAATATAATCGAGCTCTTACAAAAACTTGTTGAATGATACAATGAGATAAAAAAAGTTTAATAATTTGTTCTAATTTCATAGTTATGGATAATAACAAGCGAGGAAATTAGGTTCTATCGAAGTTTCGTCTTGTCATTGGATTGACTAGTAACAATAATGTTTTCTAGACACTAGGCAAATAGTAAATATATATGTCGAGGGAAATTGAGATATGCTTGTCAAGAATCAAACATAACCTAAGATTTGAGTCTATTTAATAATCCCTTAATATTTAACAATATCGAAGATATTTTTCAGCTTCATTACGTACAAAGAACATATTCACTTTCTATCTTTTCATTGCTAAGTATTAGTCAATAACTTTAGTCAAATGTCTTCAACTAGAAATCAAGAATATCTAAGTACTACTCCTACTTGTAAGGTTTGGGATTACCAACAAGAACATGCTATTTATGCACTAAAGCATTTTTCTAATATATATGAACCAGTTAAAATATTTCATTACCTCATACTACAGATGACCTACTATTATATTGATCATTTCAAGTGTTTGAAATGAAGATGGAAAGTAATCAATGTAGCAGAATTGAACTAGGGATCACAAAGTTATATATCAACAGTGAAGAAAGCAAGCTGGCCTAGCTCTCCTAATTAATTCAATTCCAATGGTAAGAAGGAATTGAACATAAAAGGAAAAATATCTTGACGAGCAATTCATGCACTTGTAGAGTTGCTTTCTTATGCGAAAGAATTGGCATCCGCCCAATTAGCATCTAACTTGGAGTTCAAAAATAGGAACAAATTTCAGGTACGGGAATCACGGCACTAAAATCCGTTTGTTAAGATTACATTGATAGTGCAATATCAATGTATACAAGTACAATCCAATCCAAATTATAAAAAGTGAAGAATGGGCAACTAATGGTGGTGGGCAGTCATGTTATAAAATGCATGATTTATCCAAATAACTAAACCAGGTTCTTTACTTTGGTCTAGAACCCAAAAATCCAAGCTGCTGAGCCAAAACATCTACATCTTCTTCTTCATCTTCTCCTTCAAAACCAAGTAAAGTCATATCATCTTCAACATTTTCATCCAACAAATCCTCCCAAAATCCTTCATCAATAGCTTTGTTTTCACTTTCTAATTTTCCCATATCTTTATTCTCAATGTTGTAGTCTTCTTCAAGATTGATTGTGCTCCCACTTGGTCTTTGCATGCTCATAGCAAGTCTCTCCAATTCAAAATCATCAAAACCACAAATTTGATCACCATAATATTCTTGAGGTTCCAGCTTTATGTTGTTAATATTTCCATCATTCACACCATGGCCTAACTCTCTAACTCCAACATTACTATTACTAGGACCAGCTTGATGAATTATTGGCCTCCTTCTCTTCTTCCTAATTTCTTCCTCAAGTTCTAATTTCCTTCTTTCCTTTTGTTGCATCATCTGCTCCAAAAACCTTGGATTTTGCATTGCTTTAGCCAAGAAATTCATCATTTGCTGCTGCTTTACTTCTGTCCTTTTAAGCTTTTCTTCCATTGCTTTAATGTATGATTTAGTAGTCTGGTGATCCTGCCTAAGCTTCACTAATTCCATCATCAAAACCTGCTTCTCGTGCCTTAGTCGATCAATTTCTCCATCTAATTCAAGCTTGCCCAATTCAATATTATAAGAGTCTATACCTTGGTTTGATGCTTGGCCAGGATGGAAATTACTTGTCTTTCTCCTCCTTATTGTTTTCAAAAGATGCCTTTGCCCCCTCAAGAAACCTTCATTTGCAAACTCCCATTGGTCTGGATTAACCTTCCTAAATCCCTGCATGATTCACATTCTAACTCTTCCATTAGGGAAGAAAAAGGAAAAAAATAAAAGATCACGGAAAAACAATAATAATGAGATTAATTTATGGAGTATACATTATAATCTACGCTGTAAAGAATTTTTATAGATGAGTACTTGTCGTATTTTGCAGGTTACTAGTCTCATAGTATAAAATATCTACTGATGGTTTACCTGTAGTTATCTAAAAGGTGGTGTGTTAGTCTAATGATTTTTTTATGTTGTTAGTATAGTAGAAGTTAAACGTATACTCTACATATATTGTCTTGTGCACTGACTAGGTCTGGAAAGTTGGAAGACTCTTTAATCATAGCATGTCAAGAATCTCTACGCCAGAAGTACTCATGATTTGAGAAAACTGTATATATACTAATGAAATGTAGCTGGTCGTAAGGGTATGGAATTGGATAATTAAGTTGTTATGTTTCTACACGTAGGAGATTGCACATTTTCCTTTTATTTGCGACTGAAGATTACAATTTTCCCTTTCTTAGTGATTGAGCTGTCGATATAGTCACTGAGCCCTTTCTTTCCATTTTAAAGTCATTTGGAATTATTATCTCCATACCTTAAAAGAAACAATAGTGCAACTTGCCAATATAGGAAAAAAATGTAGTGCTGCAAGTTGCAATTGAAAATTCAGTTTATATTCACTAGAAACTTCACGAAAATGAAAAAAAAAAAGAGAAAATGAAAAGAAAATTCTTGAGCTAGCATTATATTATATGTAGAACTTTAAGTCTTTACTCTTTCTTGTTCCCTATGTATACAAGTATATTTTGTGCTCATCATACTATTTGAGTACTTTGTTAAAGAGGAAAAAAAAAAAAAGCTTACATAAGTATTGAGCTGCCTGACAAAGCTTGAGAAATTGTTATGCTTGAAGTACCTTGGAAGAAGATTCATGGCAAAAGTCTCAGGATCCCAAACAATGAAACTGTTATTACCTCTACTCCAAGAAACAATATTGTTGGTGTTTGGATCATCCACAAGTTCATAAGTCTTTGTTATGAAAGGTGGAGGGCCTGTCTCATGAAGCCCTTCCATTGGCTGCGGATTAATCCACATAAAAGAAGAAGTCTCATAGTTAGATCCAGCTGGAAACTCTTCTTTTATTGAGGCAAAAGGATCCATAAACGAGGAGAGAAAATTAAATCTTATGAGGTAAGTTCAAAGAATAATGAGTTTGTATAGGAAAAAATAGTGAGGATAATAATATATAATGTGTTTAACTTTATAAGTTCAAAAGGAGTGATGCTATAACATATTTGAGGATTTTCTTCAAAGGGTGTTGAATTGGAGTGGTTTGTGGAGTACTTAGGGTTTGAGAGAAAAGACTGGAAAAGTGAGGAGAATGAAGATTTAGATGGAAAAATGAAGAATAGAAGGGGGTAGACAGAATAAAATTTCCACAAAAATATGGAGGATATAGAGAGGTAAATGGTAATAATTATTATTGCAAAACACTTCGTAAAATCAGAAAGATTAGATTGTAGAGATTGGAGGAGAAGGGAAAGGGTTATTGGAAATATGTTGCAGTGGAGAGGAGGTCAAGAGAGAGGAAAAGAGAAAGAGATGGAAAAACGAGCTGTTAGGTCACAGTTTGATCAATACAGGTTACAATAGTTTATGGAATGGCCTTAGATATTTTCTGTCCCCTTCTGTTTTTTCTGTCTCAAAATCCCTCTCTCCCTATTTTCTTATTTTTTTATGTTTTATATCTATTCAGGATGATGATATATGACAAGACAAATTTTTTTGTAAGCTAAATTTTTGTAATAACTTTTTTTTCTGTTAGTCTTTAGTTATTGCCTGCAACCCAAATAACAACTGAAAATATTATTAAAATAAAAATTCACTTAGAATTTGTGTAACGTAGAACCAATCAAAAGGGAAAACTTTTCCTACTAGGAATTTGGATTCGATCATAAAATATTTGGTTAAAGATTTCAAAAATGCGACGCCCCTAAAAGAAGGCGAGGTAATAAGGAGGGTCAAGCAGAAGACTGGCAGACTTCTAAACTGGCAGACTTCAGAAGATGGGATGCACATAAAACCTTAGGCGAAATCTAAATTTGTGTGCCCTTCTTAGGCCCAAAGCGAAAAATACATACTATGAAGTTGGGATGTGACAAATTTGGCATCATAGCCGGTATTCTGTCAGTACGTTGGTAGGGCAAACCTCAGCTAGCGATAATGCTGAGTCCCTAACATGGGTGCTTGTGACGCCCCTGACGTAAGGCATGTCAGACAAGATTGACAAGCTTATAAGCTGGCCACACAAGCAATAATCAATATTCAAGCACCTAAAAGGACTAGCTATATCAGAGTCATTATGTTTTCAGCCAGACAACTTGTCATTTGGTATGGCACGAAACTTCTATAGAGGATATTGGTGCACGGACCACTTTTGTCTATATTTTTTGAGGAAAAAAATTGTTATATGACATCTTCGAAGCTACAATCGGTGTGCGAATGATGTAGTTAATTTTTTCGGGAGGAGTGGCTACCGATCTACTCTAGACATAGTATGTCTAATCGACTTTTTTCTTTTACACACAGCAAATCTAGACTTGGGTAGAATAGTAGAGCAAGTACTAATAGCATAACAAAAACATCTTCCTCGTCATAAATATCGTTCCTCGCAGTAATTGTGACCCCTAAGGAGAATCGGTGGCTACATAAAAAATATAGTGCTAGTACATCTGAGACTTTTTAATTGACTAGTTGTAAATAACCCAAGTCCCCAGGGTTAGGGAACAAAGGATTATCTCAGACCTAGACCGAGGTATTGATGGTGATTTTCTAATCTTGCATAACAGACTCGGGAGAATCACTGACTGCATCAAACATGAAGTGCTAGTAAAGATGAGATGCACATGTGACCTTAGACGAATCCTACAACGGTATGAGAGAATAAGTGGCGGACTCTATAAGGCACACTACATATTCACATGGTACACACATTTTTAGTGATAGATGTTGCGTAACTCGAACGACAAATATGTGAGGGTGTAGGTCAAAACGGATGATATGTGTGAAAATTTGATCCCACAATCACTTTATAGGATGCTGAAAGAGAAACAAGCATCCGAAAAAAATTCTAAAAAATAGTTATCACTTAAGAAATGCGACTTTTTTTAAACTACCCAACAAATTGCAAAAAAAATTCCTAGAACTTTGAACTAAACTCCGAAAGTTTTTTTTCTAGGATTTAGCTCAAAGTCCAAGAAAAATTTCATGGAACCGCAAAATATGAAGCTCCGGAAAAACCATAGAACTTCGAACTAAATCCAAGGAAATATTCCTGGAGAAATATTTCTAGAGTATAGTTCAAATTTTCAAAAAAATTTCATGTGGTTATTCTTCAAAAAGTCATGTGTTTTTGAGATTATGCTACTCTTTTAAAAGTTTGTAACTTTTGGTTTTTTTTAGCGGCATAAAAACTTGCTGTCAAAATTGTCCATAATACATACCATGGACTTGGGTTGTAAAAAAAGTCGCATCCATCCTACCACTTATCGTGATGGTAAATCACCTTTTTCTTAAATCTTAAGAAGGGTTCGTAGAATACAATCAAACCTCTTTATAATTGCAGTATTTGTCTGAAAAATTCATCACTCTTATAGTGTAGTATTGTTAAACATGTATACTAGTGTGTGACTTTTCGATCTTATCTAGAATGTTATAATAAAAAAGTATGCAAAAAATTTATTTTCCTACATTTTTTATGTTATAAACGAAAATAAAATATTTGTTAAATTTATAATTTCAATAGATACTCATATTTTATTAATTATAAAATAAAAAAAATAATATTTTAATAATAAGTTTATAACTAGTTGTACTATACCTACAAAGAATTAATAATACTTTAATATAAAAATACATGACTAAACAACCATTGATTTTAGTTTAGGCTGCTGCGTACATCACATCCTTTGGGATGCGACCCTTCCCCGAACCCTGTGTGAACTCACGATGCTTTGTGCGCCGCGCTACCCTTTAATCAGAATTAGCACCATTACAGTTAAAGTGATATTTATTAATATTTGAATGTGACTGTTATAGAGAGTTAATTTTACAAAGGATCACTACTAGAAATTAATGTTTTAGCGAGGGAGAATGGAGAGGGACTTCCCTCTCCAAACGCGTGATGGAGAGGGAAGTCCCTAGCAAGTGGTCCCTCGGAATACGGCTCGTAGCAGAGCATTTTTGGCGAGGGACTTCCTTCTCCAGCTGTTGTGTCAGTCCAATTTTCGTATTGTGTCAGATAATGTATAGCTAAGGAATTCCCTCTCCAAATGCAGGAGAGAGAAAAATATTTTCTTCAACTTGGCGAGGGAATTCCTTCTCTAAGTGTGAAATATATTTGTTTATTCAGTTTTGGCTAGGGAATTGGAGAGGAAATTTCCTCTCCAAGTGTAAAAATTAAATATTTTTATTTCACTTTGCTAGGGAATTCCCTCTCCAATTTTTTTGAAAATATTTTTAATAAGGCAAATGGCTAGGGAATTCCCCCTCCAAATATAGTGTACCTGAAACGCAAAAATCAGTAACAATACAAAGCAGTACAGCAACAACAACATATAGAGCAAAAACAACATATATGCATATATACATGCGCATTCAAATCACCAAAGCAGATATCTGTGCGAAGAATATTAGAGAATACGATGCAATAAAGTTATATCTGGGCAATGAAACAAGTGTACATATCAACTAATACAAACAAATAAAATACTAAAATAATTCTTAAAAGTACTAAACACGTCCCACTTTCAAGTTTAATTCGACACAAAAATAACAAACTACCGAGAATCATTAATAGTGGTATGGAAGAAATATGTCCAACATTTTTGTATTGATTTCTTTTTTTCTTCAACATCTTCATCCAAGTCCAACTCCGGTAAATCAACATCTTCATCCAAGTCCGATTCCGGTACCATATCAATTGAATCTTCAATCGTATCTTGAACGATTTCAATTGAGTCTTCGATTGACTCTTGAGCAATATCAATTGAGTCTTTGAGGTTGATATCCATGATAGATTTTGACAGATGGGCTGCAAATTTTTAAAAAAAGTTAAACCCGTTTATGTTTAAATTTTACCAAAAAAAAGTGAAAAAAAGACGAGAACAACTTACCAAACTTACCTTGCGATGGGTTGACGGCGAAATAAAGATGGAGTCGCCGGAGTAAGTGGCGTCGACGGTGTAGTAGTGAAGGAGACGAAGAGGCAGTAAGGGAGATGTGTTTTGTTTGGTATGGAGTTGTTTGGTGTGGAGTGTGCTATATATTACTTACACTGAAGGAGTATAAAATTCTCTTTCATGATTGGAGAGGGAATTCCCTCTCCAATCAGGAAAGAGAAAATTTTCCCCTTCAGCTTGGCGAGGGAATTTCCAAGCCGGTGTTAATTTTTTAATTTTTTTTGTTGGGGTGAGTGAAAGTATAACACTTATTTCTAGTATCCGGAAAGGAGTAGTTTTTATTTACTACATGGAGAGGGGAGTCCCTCGCTATTTACTTGGCAGATCTGAGTATTTTTATTGGAGAGGAAATTCCCTCTCCAATAAAATAGTGAAAATTATAATTTTCTCTCTCCTGATTGGAGAGGAATTCCCTCTCCAATAAAAATAGTGAAAATTGTAATTTTCTCTTTCCTGATTGGAGAGGGAATTCCCTCTCCAATCAGGAGAGAGAAAATTTTGTCCTGCAGTTTGGCGAGGGAATTCCCAAGCCGGTTTCAACTTTTTTATTTTATTCGTGAAAGTTTATGTTTGGAGAGGGAATTCCTTCTCCAATTTTTGGAGAAGGAATTCCCTCTCCAAACAGTCCCTCGGAATATCAACAAATTCTAGTAGTGGATGTACTGCTAGAATTATGTTACTGTTAATTATAGATACAATGCTATTATAAAAGGGTAAAATATATCATGAAAAATTGATTTAAAAAATTAAACTATCATAGTGAAATGTTATTATAACATATGTCTGTTATGAAGAGGTTTTATTGTAGTTCTATTTGTTCATAGTAGACAAGCAACAGAAACGAATAGTAAAAATAAAAAGTAACCTAAGGACAAATGATACACTTTCTACTACTAACTGTTTTGTTAGTCTTATCATTTTCTCCCTTTAGAAAAACATTTTACATAAAACAAGATGTAGGGATGAAAAAAAGGCAGTCTAGTGCACAAAATATCCCGTATTTATGTAGAGTTCGAGAAAGGGTCCCAAAAAATGTGATATACACAGTTTAACCTGATGCATTCATCAGTGTGTACATACACTTACTAAGCACACAAGGGATCGAAGTTATAAATGAAACTATATATCTATAATGATAATTCAATTAGACGATTCCATTGTTTGGATTGGAGATAGCGTAAGACATCAAAGACTACAAGTTCTAAATTTTAGGATTACTTCAACACAAAATATTTTGTGGAGAAAAGGTTTGACGTTATTTTCCACAAATAGGCAATATTTGTGGACAAATATAAAACATTTAGCGGTCGTTCGGTTGGAGGTGCAAATAACGCGGATATTAATTATTAATGCGGATATTAGTAATGTGGGTATTAATAATGTGTGTATTAATAATGTGGGTATTGATAATGTGGGTATTAGTTATGTGAGGTTTAATAATATGAGTATTAGTCACGCATATATTATAACGCTGGAATTATTTGTTGAATCACTGATATATTACAAATTAACAAAAAATATTATTATTTAAAATATTTATTTACTCCTTAAATAAAATTTTAAAATATCCTTATTATTAAGAGGGTTAAGTTTGTCATTTTAAATTTTAATACCTACATTATTAATATCCACATTATTAATACCACCTTCCACCCCGCATAAAATAATACATAGATTCCCGCATTAATAATGCTGGTATTAATAATGCGGAATATATACAAAAACGGAACCAAAAGTTGCACTAATTTTATACGGGTATTAAAATTTCACAAAAACCAACCGGACGCTGCGCTAAATTAGCACTGAGTTTTGTGCGGGTATTAATACCCTTTAGTAATATCTTTAACTTTCATAACTAAAGCTGAATTACTTCTCTCTCTATTTTTTTCTTTTTACCTTGCTATTGCAATGTCCTTTCACTAATACTATTGAGTTCTAGAAAAGTCTGGGAAACATATCATGAATGCCTTTCAGCTTGTTTAGTAGTAATAATTAACCAAACCTACACAAAAGAAATTTAAGCAGACATTGAATTCCAGAGATTTCTGGAGCTGGTTAACATTAGTCGATGGCTAATCAAAGGAGAGGATTTAGTGATTTGTCTGGACCCTACAAAAAACATTGATACAGTACCTTTAACTGGAAATTTTGTTTTCTCCTGGTTTTATTTATTAATATCTTCTCTTTCTCTTTTTACACATGGACCACAGCAGATTTTAAGGTAGTGGATGGCATTTTGGTCTTGGAACTCAAACTTACAGATCTATGATGTGAAACCACTCAATTAATATATAATATGAGTTCTTAATCTTAAGTAATTTAAATTATTATTAATACACTATAGTTATAATTGATATAAACTTACTCAATTAATTATATAATAATTAATATAATTTGATATGGACATATATAAAACCTGAAATAGTTCTTATATATATATATATTAATATTACGTTATTTTTCATTTTGAAATACTTGGGGACATGGTAAAAGGTGGGTGGAAAATATCTTTGCCGACGTCTCAAAAAAGTAAGGAAAATATCTAGATCACTGCACATTACTTATATTATATAGTAATGGTTAATTATATTTTGAATTAAAGGTTGAATTGACAGGTGCGGCTTCCATCTTTCTTAATTAAAGAGTCCACTTACCTTGATTGCAATGGAACCAAGCATCTAGAACTTCCATTAAGCAAATGATTTTTTCTTTTTCTTTTTGCATATTTTATACCACAATCTATTGGAAGAAACAGATTTCTCAGATCGAGTACAACTTAGGTAAACAAATATATTTTATAAATTTCTAACAAGCAATAAAATAATAGTACTGTATATGAAATTGAATAGATGACTTGGTTCTTAAGTTGTTTCCTTTAATAACTTTAAAGAATTAGGGCTACTATTTAAAGTAGTACACATTTACTAAAAGTGGACGCTTAGCTAATATCGTGGCAATAATTCCAAAAAGTGATTGTACTTTGCAAATAGTTTAAGACGCTAGAACCAATGGTCCACGTCAAGGTTTCCTACTTCCTAGTGTCTGCTTATGGGAAACTGCTGGAGGATTTCTATTCAAATTACCACACATACAAAGATCAAAAGACTAGGAAGAAGTACAAAATATTACTCCCTATGTTCCAAAATGCTTGTCATAGTTCGAATTTCGAGAGTCAAACAATTTTAATTTTAACCGTAATATTTTCATGTCTTTTAAATATTTTGAATTATTAATTATTGTGACTTATAGTACTTTTTATGTAGTTTCTAAATATATAAATATTGTTACAAAAAACTTAGAGATTATATGTTTAAATTCACGGTCAAAATAAACTCGTTTAACTCTCGAAATCCGAACTATGACAACTATTTTGGAACAGATGAAGTATTTGCTTCTACTCTAGTGCTAATCACAAAACAAATTTTGTCTTAGGACCGTTTGGAGAGAAAACTTGGAGCACTTTTTAAAAAAAAGTTTTGAAAAGGTTGTTTATTTATAAAATTTGTCAATTTTTTAAATCAAAAATTTTAAATTCCCAAAAAGTGATTGAGGCCAGTTTCTAAGAATTTTTGGGAAAGAAATTTAATGTATGTACAAACATAATTTCAAATTTCAAAAATTAATTTTCAACTCAACTTTAAAAACTTTTTTTTCTAAGTTTCAGCCAAATCGATCTATGTCCACACGATAGCTTAATCACAAACTAGCTAAAGTCAATTATACATGCCATTTTAAAAATTAAAATAAAATTATAACTACTGAATACTCTCTTAGCTACAATTTACTAGGCATAACTTTGATTCAACAGGAAATTTAAGAAAGAAAAAAATAATTTTAATATTGTGATTTTAACGGTGTCATGACATTTATATAGTTATGGAAAGACACCATTTAGGGTGACAATGAAATACTACAACATAAAATTATTTTTAAATAATGAAATGTAATATTTTTTATGTAACAAATTAATAAGAGAATATAATATCACAGAAAGTGAAACAGAAAGCGTGAAACATAACAGCCTTTTGATTTATATATGTTATATATGATCTTTATATTCCTTGGTCTTTCGATTCGATTCGTTTCAAAGCATGTTTTTCATTAATTAAACGTCTGGAATTAGACCCTGCAATTTGCTGAAGTTGTCGATCAGTTTCAATCTTGTGTTTTCGATTCCATCCAAGCAGTCACCCCACAATACAATTGTTATGATCTCTGCCGCACAAGAGGATAGTTTTGAAAAATTAGCAAATTATATGTGGGACCCAGGATAGATCATAGTTGAATACCATAGTCCATAGACATGTGAATTACTATGTATTGCCTCGGCAAGTCTGTTATCCTCTCACCCCCAATTCTTCTTAGTCTCAACACCACATTCTTTTAAATCTCTCATTTCCTTTCCCTTTTCTCCTTTATTGTTATTGCGACTAGTTTTATAGTTCTCTCTATTTGTAATTTGCTCTATTCACTATTAATCAAGTTTGTGAGTTTCCTTTTCTCTGTTGTTGATTGTTAAGAGATATTAAACACCGTTACGTTCTTCTCAGGCTAAACTTGATTAATGAATTAATTTGAGTTTGAAGTTAGCGACTAATGCAGAAGTTGACTTTTTTGTGTAATTATTTGATGTATGAAATTTACTGAGCTGTCTAATTCAGTTTGCGCTGTAGAAAGCGTGGATTTTGGGGCTCCTTATCAGAGAAAACTTGAGGAGACGTTTGGTTTGGTGCATTGAGTATATTAATCCATGTATTAAATTTAATCCCTTGTTTGGTTGGTATTTTGAAAGAGGTATAACTAATACATGCATTAAATAATACACCAATTGGTGTATTAGTTATACATGGATAAAGTAACAAATGACAACAATATCCTTCCCATTTCCCTAGAAACCAATAAAAGTCAATCATCAAAGGATATAATTGTAAATTCATTACTTTTTAGTTTAAAAATAAATCAAATATATTAAATGATAACTTTTATCTCCAATGAACCAAACACTGCATAAATTTAATCCCCGTATTATTAATTTATGTAATATTAATCCCTGTATTATTAGTCCCTGTATTACAATTCCTGTATAACTAGTCCATCAAACCAAACGACCCCTGTATTACAATTCCTGTATAACTAGTCCATCAATGCCTAATTAAGATTAATATAATGCAATACCTTTGATCAACAGCGAAAGACCCTTTACCATAAGTCCTTGCTATTGCATAACATTATTGTTGTATTGTTAGGCGATACTGTTATGCGAATAATTTAAATCATTTGACAAGACAATCCAAATATTGGAAAAATCTAGATTTTGCATCAAATGCTTTAAATTAAATTGTTGGCTGGGTCCATATACTATCAAGTAGAAATCACTAGTACTACTATTGTATTAGTAGTGGATGGAAGAGACACATAGGGTCGTTTGGTACAAAATAAAATATTTTATGGATTAATAATTTCAAGATTGTAGTCCCATTTTTTTGAGATATTCCAGGTTATTCTTACTATCAAACGTAGGATAAATCAATCCTAAATTTAATTCTAAGATTATAATCTCCCTCCTACCAAACAGACCCCATAAGATCTCAAAGAATGTGACGAATTAATAGTTTTATCGTAACCTTCAATTAGAGGATTAAGGTTTGAGTCATGATATTAAGATTGTTTAGTGAGTGTTCTACTCAGATTCCTTATTGTTTCTATCCAGCACATACCCGAATTGGTTTGGTTCATAAATTTGGAATTGGTTTAATGGTAATTGTATATGGACCAAGCCAACAAAGTCAGGACACGTGACGTGATACAGCATCCACGCATCGCAAGAAAAGATGAAAAGTGGCATGACACTAGTTGATTAGAAAAAAATAAAACTATATCCACTAGTATTTTAATTGAGCTTTCAGATCCTTGAATGCACAAGTAGGGGCAGATCCAAGGCCCCCACCTTCCTAATAAAGTTATTACAACATCCAATAAGAAAAAAAAAAGGAGTTCAGCAGTAGATTTGAAACGGGAATGATGTAGCCATAAAATTCCACGAATATAAAACACAACAAATGTAAACATTTTATTACTTTTGCTTTTGGTAATTCACATTTCAACACTACATGCGAAATTAACCAAAATGCAAATGCATACTATAGCTCGTCTACAAGACGAAATCGTGACTTCTTTAGCAGATGGACGAACCAAACTTAAAAATGTCACTACTTCTGCAACAATACTCATTACCCAGTGTTATCCATAAGTGGGGACTGAAAAATATCACTAGTACTGAAAAACAAAAAACTATAAAGATAATGGATTCCGGAATTCAGATGATTATACGAAAAATAAACTAGCTGAGACGCCTGCCAAGGGAATTGAAAGATGAGCTAATTCAATGCGAGGATCAGTAGCTAAAAAACTGTTGATCTTCAAAACCGATCTCCTCAATTCTCTTAAGCCTTGTGGTATAGGATCATCATCTGAAAGTGCCACGGTCCCAAACCATAATGTGTTGTCATAGCCTATCACTCCTCCCACTTTCACCAATTTTAGTACTATCTCATGGTACTTCAGATAGTTCTCCTTATCAGCATCAATGAATATGAAATCAAATGTTCCTTCTTCCTCACCCTGATCATTTCATTGTAAATGTCGAATATAATTAGCCTGACGCGCTGCTCGTAGAATGAGTATTTTTGCTATTTATGGTGCCTTCTTTTACCGTCACTAGCAGTGAACGACCAAACAAATACAGTATTTCAAAGAAAATTTTCGTCTGTGTAAGTGATTCCTTGACAATTATATACTAATTAAATCATATCAAAAATTTGAAGTCGTATTTTTAGTAGTAATAATTATAAATATTTGAAAAATTGCAGTTAAGCGAATAGTTTGATTACTCCCTGTAGGTAACACTAAAAAGAAACTATTATAACAAGAAATTAAAAGGGCAAGAAAGCATACGTTAGAGGAGTTTTTCGAGTACTGGTAAGGCTTCTGATTGAATAAATTCAATCTTATGCTCCACACCAGCCTTCTGAATATATGGCAATCCAACCTCATATGCTTCTCTGTCCGGATCAATCGCTATAATCTGTGTATCAATTAATAGAAATGATTACTAATTTGAGTCCATCTTTTTCAGGAAACTTGGTGCATATGAGGGTTAGTTTCACGTATCACTATAAAAGTAAATGTATTTATTTGTTGCGTTAATAATTGAACTTTATTCTACAGTAATAAGTTACAAACTAGTATTATTTGTCACATTAAAGTAATTGAGTATTGTTCAGTGTATAACATTATTATATAATGATAATATGATATATAGTACGGCAACCTTGATGGCGAAATTTAACTTTTCATTATAGTGGGTAAAGTTAACAACTTTACTCTTATATGCGAAGATTATATTTAATATGATAAATTATCTTATTTTTGGTAACTTTTATTGTTAGTGAGTTAATATTTAGTGACTTTATGATGAAGGAGGATACATTTCAGTTTTTTATATGCCAATAACTTTATTAAAGTAGATAGGTCAATCATTGATCATACGGGAAATTCCCTCTGGACTATGATCATTAATAATGATTAATATTATTTATCAAACTCACTTTTCCATCTTCTGGCAATGCAAGAGCAGTAGCCAGAAGAGAATAACCGGTAAAAACTCCAATCTCCATTGTCTTCTTTGCATTCATTATTTTTAAGAGCATCGAGAGAAATTGGGCTTCATCTGGAGGCACACCCATCAAGCTCCTGTATATGTATGCCCATAATAAGTTGTGTTAGTTCACAGTGCACTTAAAAGTTGAGTGACCTTTTAAGCATTTTACTCGTTTGGGAAAAGGATCTTTATTGCAATTGATGCATCATATATATAAAATATAACAGTAATAAAATGATGTGTATGTTGGATCTTTGGGTTATGTAGTGCAATCGGGTGCAGGACTTACACTATTTTATACTTATCGAATGAGGCTTGTGTGAGTTCTTTGAGTTGCTCGTGTTCTCTTGGATACACACTAGTTTCGAAGATGTACTGCAATAAAATGTAAGAGAAACACACGAGAAAAATCAGCTATATAGATAAAATTTTACTCCATGTAGATAGAAAAGCTGAGTAATACATTGACACACACGCACACTTCATGAGCAAATAAGGCTAGAGCAAGATATGCATTAAATAAGAAGGAAACTCTTCAAACTAATAACCTTCTTGAGGGCTTCACTTTGAAGAATGGAGCCATGTCCGCTTTTGCCTGCCATTGATTCAGTAAAGTCCTTGGAGATTCTAACAAAGAAGAATATTGATGAAAAGTACTCCAAGGTTATTAAAACGAAAAAATAGCAGGAAAAAAAAAACAAACGAACAAAAACCGTGACCCTCCCACGGTACTAGATATATAATAATAACATAAAAGAAAGAGAGAAATAATACGTAACAGTACATAAAAAAGAGAAAATTTAGGTGCCTTTTGGTTCCCACTTCCCAATTATGAGGGAAAAACTCTAGCTTAAAATTCTACATGATAAAATCATCATTTGGTTTACAACCTATCATGCACTTTGCATTGCTAATGTAATCTATGCACAACATCATGGCGTTTAGTTTTAGGTATTACTATTAAAGTCCACGTGACTAATGCAACATTTCAGTGTTAGACTTTACACATGTAATACTTGTTGCATGCATGATCAGTCAATGAACCAACGACCCCAAATCTTGGGAACAGAGAAGATGAGTATGAAAAGTAATTTAAGACGAAAACTTACCAAAGGTAATCGAACTTGTCCAGAAAATCTGGTCTCTATAATAGGGTGGCACAAATTAAGAACCTATTTATAGGTAAAAAGCTTACCAGTTTATAGTGACATTTAATGCTGGTTGGTAGACTTAGAGCCTTGAGAAGTACAAATGTCATTGATGTAGGATCTTCGAGTATAAGTGCTAACCTACAGTCCACAGTGCAACTGCAAGTCAATAACAAAAACTTGTTGGGTCATAAGTGCTAGTACTTTCTAAAACATTAAAAGAACAAATAACTAATTAAGGATTTGATACATGAGATTGTTTATCTGGTATCGTACTAGCCAGAATCCAGATGATGATCAGACATAAAATTGTCTAAGAGCTTGGGTGAGCGAAACCAGATAGTATTAATTTAGTTTGAGACGGGTTCAATTCAGTCGTTAGACACATTGCAAATTCTGATGTTAATCAGTCGAACGAGAGATTAAATCCACTTTTGTAACGGCACAGGGGTGCTCAAAGCCACTTTTGCAAGGCACAACATGTTTTGACCTAAGCTATTAACGGAGGCCATAAAGACCATTTCACACAATTCAGAAGTATATTTAGACATCTCCCTAGTTTAACTGGATAAGTATATAGGAGTAGTTTGAAAAGCAAAGAGAATTTAAATTTTTCCATCAGTAAAAGATAATTATGCATTCGACAAGTTAATCTTGAAAAATTCAGATCCTTCATCCCAACGTTAATTATAAAGGATTTGTCAAATCGCATTTAAATTTTAATTAGTAAAGGTAGAGGAGGTTAGGTGGGAGCAAACCTAATGGCACCTGCACTTTTCGCTGGATGTAGCAAAAGGAACCATACAAAAGGAAAAATATGTTGGACTGGGGCCAAGCTATAAGGTTCATGACAATGACAACCAACAACTTGCAGCTAATTACAACCAGAGTAAAAAAAAATATTGGACCATTCGACAAGCACAAGTGCCTAATGTCACAGAATAGACTCCACATGTATGTAACTATTAAGTTCAATATCCCATAGAGGATTTATTTTAGTATTAGAATACAACATTTAACAAGCTGAGCAAGCCATAACCATCCTCAACCACAGAGCAACAATCATATAGTAAGGGTTTATTACAGCCTAATACAAAGGGTTTCAAGTTCTTTCGGCTCTAGTAAATTTAAGCAGCAGCATCAACTGCATGACCAGCGCCCTCTGTCAGTCCAAACGTTTCAACATATTCTTTCCTGCATATACAAATTTGTTTGTTACTGTCAACAACCAAGACCATTTATGATTATCCAACTACAACAAGGACCAGATAGTAAAAAGAGAGTATAATGAATGACTGTCCAGATACAGACCTTGCAGGAAGATGATCATGTGGACGATTGAATGGGGTCCAAATAGGGTCACCAACAAAGAGCCGCATTGCCTACACAAAACACATATTATAAACAAAACAAATATTATAACCAACACATTTGACAGCTATTCCTCGGAATTCAAATATCATGCAAGAAATGCAAACAAGCGTAGGTGCAATAGAACGTGTCTTGAGAGGGGGCAGCGATGAAAAGAAAATGGCAATGCCCTTTCACATTAACTATGTATGTTAATGCATGCTCTTAAGAAGTACCTTAATGTAATTGCTTGAATCAAGCGTGAAGCGGTGATAAAGTCCAGCAGGCAGAACAATCATTCCACCTTTCTTTACCCAGACACGAATCCATGCGTCATTGCGATCCCTGACATCAAAATAGCCTACATCCAAAAGTATATATTTAGCAACAGCAGTTCCAAAAAAAAAAAAAACAACAGCAGTTCATTTGGCAGATGGAGTTGCAAAGTCCAACTACATAAACTACACATACCACTTCCTGCAACACAGTAACGGATCTCCTCGTCGGTGTGCAGGTGTTCTTCAAAAAAGCTCTTGATTTTCTCCTCGTAATTTGGAAGTTTCTCAGGGCAAATCTCACAGAAATCCTGAAGTAAATTGTGAACCCTTAATGCTTTAGTGTTTCCCATTGTAAAATGAAGGGCCAAGTATTATGCATATTACTGATGAAAATCTCGGTTTTGCAACTTTTAACATACCGTGTATGAATATCCACGAGCTTCCCGAATTTTCTTCAACTCCTCATCAGTCTCATAATTGTCAGCATCAAGTCTCCAGCTAAGAACTCCAATCTCTGAAATTTTCACATAGTAATTAAGAAGGGATTACAAAGGGAGGCCAAATCCAGCAATCAACTTGTAAGGCTTACCTACACTAGCCTTGGTTCACCTTTTCTATTCTTTGTTACTCATATAATTAAGGACATGTTTAGAATTTGGAGAAATGTAACCTATATGTCAGATTCTCACACACCAATCGCAGCATAAAAAAGATTTTCACCTATACAATTTCTAAAGCCCAAATACCAAGAGAGTTAACAATAAGTTGATTTGCCAGTAAAAACCGAAAAGTAATTTATCGACTTATCCAGAATTTACGAGGATGAGACCCTCTTTTGTTTTGTTGGGTGACACCCTTATTCACATAACTCCAAACCGTACTGGAGGGAAGGTATAAACTGCCTGAAACCCAGGCGATTTCTTTTTGAGTAGGAGGTGGTGAAGGGGGATTTTCTGTTCCTAGCAAATAATAAAAATAGATACAAATTTTAGCCTGATCTTTACCAGCAAGCTTGTCAAGAGACACAAACTCCTCTGGCTCACGGTGATGGGGAAGCCTCTGGTCCTCATCGCTGTCATCCATGTACCATGCCTGTATGACGTCCTCTCTTGGATCCTGCAGGAATTGAACAAACTAAGAGAGCCTGCTAATATTCCCCTTCCTTCTCCAACTCACCAATTTTATGTTATAATATAAATTGGGTTGATGAGTAAAGATTCCATTTTCTTTTATAAGGAAAGATTCATCCAAAGACAGCACTGGGATCATTCTCCCTTTCGCAAATATAGGGGGTCAAGGAACTCCAACAAAGTACCCGGAACATACAGCTAACATGTTAAACTAAAAGGCCAAAAGGTATAACCATAAATATCGACAGCAACATGTGTCATACAGATAAGGAATTGGTTGTATTCTAGTTAAGCTAGCCCGCCTTAACCCCAAACCAAAACAAGGAGGCAAGGAAAATAAAATTTGGTGTAGCGTAAACTTCAAGTCGTCTTTATTCTCCGTTTAAAAACAGCTTGCCCGAGAATGCATGATTCATTTTGTTTTTCTTTAGTATTGTAAATAGTATTATAAGTTCCTCATCCAGGCTAGAGGAGCTACTCTATTATAATAAGCTCAGAACCAGAACCAGTTTACTTTACTCCAAAGAGAGTAATTTTATCGTGTCTTCCCACAACCCATTCAAGATCTCACTCGGTTTTCACTTGAGACAGGCTTTCGAGTTCTTGAAGGTTTCTCACCTCGGAAGACAGCTCAAAATTATATCCCTAGTATGCTTTTTTGTAATAGAACCAAAATCCAAAACAATTAGTAGAGCACAAAAAGAAATCAAATAAAACCCAAAGTAAATACTATACGACAGTTCATTTGAAGTTTCTAAGCACATCATGTTACCAGGGCTTGCACCCTGTTAGGCCATTTGTTTGTAGCTAAAATCTCTAGTTGGTAAGGGACATCATCTGGTAAGGGAGCAGAAGATGTCATTACAATTATTTAGCCAGCTACTGTGGAGCTTCTTTTGTCTACTAGGACTTTGACCCCATATGTTATGACAATAGTAGTACTTTATACCCATGTTTGAATTTAATAAATCCAAATTGCACTCCATTTTATGGCCAAAGAAACAATGATAGTCATTTTAGGAACCCTGGTTCACCCAAGGCGACGACCAAATACATCAAGTAATAGGACAATACAAGCATCATCAGCATTCAGCACCATGAAAAGCCAGAATTGGTCCACCATCCCTCCTACAACAATAAAATCCAAACCCCCTTTTGCCCAATAATTATGCATTTTATTTGCATCATTTAGCATGGTTTATTTGGATGGTTCAACGTTAAGCAAAGGAGTCTTCACTGTAAACGTTGTCTATATTGTTTTTTTTTTTTTTTTGATTGGTAAAATGTTGTCTATATTGTTTAAAGCAGTTAATCACTAAACCAAGTGGATCCTACAATACGTTATGCTATATTAAAGATTTATAGGCAATATCCCCCAAGGTGCACTAATGTATCGTTATGAACTCTTCTTCATGGAACTTCATCTAATTTTGCTTTGTTCATCTTTTTTCCCCCTTGATAAACGAGAAATCCCTGAGCACTTGTGGCGCATCGCACACGGTTTGAAACGCAATGGATAATAGACACACACCCTCTACCCTTTCCCACTTAAAAGCTTTGCTCATCTATTTCTTTTTATCAACATTCTTTTATTCATCTATCATGACTGCTATCCAGTAAAATGAAATAGACAATAGGTTCAACTTTCCATATTTATTTTTAGCAATAGGTGTTTATTCGTCTGAAAGGGGAGCCTTGGAGCAACTGGTAAAGCTGTCTTTGTGTGACCTACGTTCAAGCCGTGTAAACAACCACTAATGCTTGTATTAGGATAGGCTGTGTACAACACACCCCCTTGAGGTGCGGCCCTTCTCCGGACCTTACGTGAATGCGGGATGCTTTGTGCACGGGGTTGCCCTTTCTAGGTGTTTATTCATCTATTTGTGTGATCTGTTCTAGCGAAAACGTTCCGACTTTTAGTATCACAACTACCGATCAGGGGCAATACTTTTTTCTTTTGCTGAGGGTCTATCGGAAACAACCTCTTCACTTTTGTGGGGATAAGATCTGCGTACATCTCACCCTCCTCATAACCCACTTGCGGGATAGCACTGGGTATGTTGTTACCAATCGAAACTTTAATGGACTACAACCTTATCTGAACCTGCTGGAGGGGAGACCCCATATGATACCAACATCTCTTTTGGTCCTTCTGACCATGAGCACAATATGTACCCTAAGTTTTTCACCGCATAAAAAATTGCAACGCAACACCGTAAAAGATTTCAACTTTGAAAAAACAAATCTCTGTGCGAAATCAAGAAATATCAAACAGTATTTCAAATTGATAAAACCCTTTACAGAATAAAAAATAAAGCTACCAACCAATCATTCTCAGGTAAACCAATAAAAAAGATTGCAACTTTTTCATGAACATCATAAATAACATCAATAAACAAAAAGAAACAACCATAAAAATTCAAGAATGTTCAAAGTAAAAAGAATAAAATTAAGATACCTTTGCGATGGAACCCATATTTTGTTATTGCTTCTAAATTACGGAGCCTGAAGAAATATTGAAAAATCTGAGTAAAAATATTGAGAAGAACCTTATTACTATTAAAAACCTGAGGCTCACATTTTATAGGTGACACGTATTTAATTAATGACTAAATGAACCTTATTATTTTCATGATAAACTTCCGTGATCATGTCCAGGTTAATTGAATTTATGCTTTTCAAGTCAAGTTGTAGTGAGGGTGTTTTCGTCATTTGGGGTGTGAAATGCTAGGTGGGAAGCGAATAACAATTTTATCACTACTTTTTAATTGTTGCAACATAACAATACAGTTCAAGGTCAAATATCAAAGTAGCATTATTGTATACTCCCTCCGTCCCAATTTATGTGGCATCATTTCCTTTTTTGTTTGTCCCAAAATAAATTTTTGACAACTATTAATGCATCATCTCTATTTTACCCTTGTTGGGCCCTACATACTTTTAAACCTACCAACAACTTTTTTACTACTCAAATTTTCTCTCTCTTACTTTTTCAAGGATAAAATTGATATTTAATAAGGTCAACCTCTATTCTTTTAAACTCCGTACCTGGTCAAATGGTGCCACATAAATTGGGACGGAGGGAATAATAATATACGTAACTAAGATTTGTTTGACTTTGAAAATTTAAAAATAAATTTTCATTTAAGTTTAAGAAAAATGTTTTATAATGGCGTATCTACACGAATAGTATCCTTAGCTTATTTAAGACGATAAGAGTTCTAGTGAAAGTTTAGTACTTATATTTAAGTCGATGCTTACATATGGATTAATCAATCGGTCAATCTAATTACAACTACAGTTATTTGACAAATCCGACTATCAAAATTGGATCGGGCAAAAACTATTTTGAACAACTAATGAAATGTATTCAGATTTCGGCTAACTGTGGAGTAACTTTTGTACATATTCGATAAGTTTTCAATATTTTATCACACAATTATTTAAAGATTTGCAATGCAATATTACTATAATCCAAATTGATCACACTGTCCATCTACAATCAATGCCATAATGGAGTATATGATAAGTATCATTCAAAATTCTCATTACTTATAGTAAGAGGTGACCATGTCATCATAAAGCTACTTTATATTTGTTGCATTGGAACTTCAATAAACAAGAACAAAGAAGGAGAAATGCATCATATTCAGACATCTTAGTAGTTCGGGACAAAGGATTTCCTTCTTGGGCTGCTGACATTTTCTTCTTCTAATGTTTTAGTTGTTGGGTTTTTTTCTTATTTTTTGGGCTATATATATTTTTGGGACAATTATACTAAAAGACAAGCAAAAGACGAAAATTACAAAAAATGACTCATATTTTCGAATCTTACCCGAACTGTCACCCTTTTCCAGAAATAGGAGTCTGCCGCAAGTTTATACAATTTTATACAAATTTATACACGTGTATAAAATTGTATAAATTTGTATAAGTATGTATATGCGAGTGAATAAATCTGTATATTAAGGATGTTTATATGATTTTTTGCTTTTTTTTTGTGTATATTTTTGTATTTCTCTCATTGCTACGTATTTATATATTTATATTCATGTATAATTTAATTTTTAAAGGGAGATTTGTGTGTATAAACTTGTCAAAAGCAATGATTTAGACGCAATAAACAACATAAATTCAGTAAAATACAAAAAAGTAATGACACCACTGGCGGGGGAAGGTGTTTGCCGGTGGCTTAGTAGCTGAGGAGGGGAAAATTTGGTAGTTAGGGTGTTTTTTTATGAAGGAGTGCTAAAATTTGTAATTTTAGGGATGGGTGTTGTGCATGAAAAAAAAAATATAGCCTCCTGTTTGTAATTTTGGGTAGTGGATTGCCTATTTTTGAAAATTTCCCTATATTTTTTGCATGTTACTTCTCATTATATATATCAAATAAGTGTAGATAAGTTTTGTAAGGATTATGATAAGTTATTTGGTTTATGTTTACCTGATGGAGTTTGTAACTAGTTCTTTTTATAGTAGTCTATCAGTTGTATAAATAGGGAGTTTGAGAATGTGGATAATACGTAAAAAATTTCAGTCCAAATTGTTCATTGCTCTTTGATTTTCTACAAGGCACCAGAGCATTTTAACTGATCCAAAAACAATCACTTCTTCATCTTTTTAAATCCTTAAGTCATGTCAATCGAATCATCAAAAAACACAAAACTTACTGCCAAGAACAACACCATGGATTCCGCTAATCCATTTTTCTTCACCCTTCTGATTACCCCCCGAATGAACCTTGTGAACTCTGTATTTGATGGAAAAGACATGAAGGGTGGAGGAGATCTGTCTTAATTTTACTATCAGCCAAAATAAGGTGGGATTTATCGATGGCTCAGTTGAGGCTCCAGATGCTGAATCTGAAAATTATCAACAGTGGAGTAGGCGCAACAACATGATTATCTCTTGGTTGTTAAATTCTCTTTCCAAGGACATAGCAGATAATGTGATTTATTCTGGCACTGTAAAGGATTTATAGACTGACTTGGAGACTCGTTTTGGACAATCCAATGGTGCAAAACTCTATCACCTTAGAATTGAATGATTTAGTGCAGGGATCAAGCGATGTAGCTGGCTATTTTACTAGAATAAAAAGAATTTGGGATGAACTTGACACTTTAAATAATAAGGTGAAGAATTCTATATGATTATTGGCTTTTTTGCTGATTTTAAATTCACAGTGAACAATAAATACCAAGGAAATGTGCAGGGAAATGCAGCCTTTGTAGAGGAAGGTGCATATCAATCAAGACTGACATGTGCTGACAACTCTGTAATGTCAGCAATTTTCTCAGGACCAATTTTTCTAACTAATTCAATTGCTTAATTAAGTGAAGGTTGGACAGCAGGGTGCCCCAAACTCTAAAGTTACTGCTATTGCAGTCAACTGTGCTGGTAATCTCAAACCTGAAAACAAGTATAATCATTGTGTTAGTTGTTTCACATATATAAATCATAATTCTTGGATTTTAGACATAGAGGCATCTGAATACATGACATATGATTCTTCAATCTTAACCGATATTCAGCCTTTACTTGTTGTCTTGACATTAAATCTACCCAATTCATATAAGGTTAAGGTTACACATAAAAATCTAACTCTAAAAAGTGTGCTATTTGTGCCAACTTTCAAGTTCAATTAGCCGTCTGTTCAAAAACTTTGTCAACAATATTCTTGTCAACTAATTTTTTTCCTTTGTAGGCCTCTTGCAGGGCTATTCACTGAAGAGCCCAGTAAAACTTGGTAGTACATAAGAAGGACTCTATCTCCTTCAGGCTTCTAGAATTTCGTACAGTCAATTATCTAGGAATAAAATTGATGTAACTAGTATTCCAATCTCTAGTGATAGATCTAATAAATTTCCTATTTCCAATAATGTTTCATCTTTTGTAAGAAAATTTTTTGATGTAACCCTATGGCACATTAGGTTGGGGCACATACCTTATTCATCAATGAGAAATATCAAGTCTTTTCCTTCTCATTCTCTGTCTCAGTGTGATTTACCTTGTGATATTTATCCTTTGGCCAGGCAAGCTAAATTACCTTTCAATTCCAGCTCAATCTCCACAAAGTATATTTTTGAAGTAATTCATATCGATACTTGGGGCCATATAAGATATCTACCTATAATGGATATAGGTATTTTCTAACTATAGTTGATGATTTCAGTAGATGTACTTGGACCTACCTTCTCACCACTAAAAGCAATGGATTGTCAATTTTCAAATCCTTTTTAGCTATGGTAGAGAGACAATTTTCTAACAAGCTGAAGATCATTAGTGTAATCACCAAATTTTGGCACCAAAATTCATAAATTTCTCAAAATAGTCGTACTAGATTTTTAGGACGGTTCGTCAATTTTTTCTAGATTTCTGGTGTTTGTTCTAACTAAAACTGTCTTTAATTTGGATGTAAGATTTGAAAAAATAATTAACTACTTGTTACGTGTTTAATTGTGATTTCACGTTTTAAATTGTGATAAGTGTGATAAATCTATGTGGTTGTCATGGTAGTTAATTGTGTGTATGTTAAATGTAGACTTTTTGTGGCTATATGTAAAAAATATGTAGCCCAATGCTTTGATCCGTCAGCCCATTTGCTCTATAGCCCGTCCAACATTCTTTTGATCACAACCATTGAATTAAATATAATCCAATGGTTCCCATTCATCCCCTTAATCCCTTATAATGCTAAAAATATATCATTTTCCTCATTCCACCCCTTAGTCTCAATGACTAGGGGATACTCTGTCAAAAAATCTCCCTCCCCGCCGGAATCCCACGCCACCGTTGCTCCACCGTGGAGCCACCACTCGGCCGCCGCCGGCCACCACCTCCGGTGGCCGGAAAATTTAGAAAAATATATCATTCAAAACATCTCGACCCCCACATTCCATTTCTCAACTTGGTTTCTTCAAATTTCAAGCCGTTTCGCGTAGATCGGAGGTCAAAGTCCGGTCAAACTTCAACTACAGTGAGTTTTTTTTAGTTTTTTCTTTATTTCTTTCCCTTCCCCTTAACCCCCCGTATCCCATCTCCCAAAACCCGTTTCCCCATTTTCCTTCATCCCGTTTCTGTTTCTTCTCCTTTCTTCTGATTTTCTTTTTCTTTTTGTCTCTGTTTTGGCCGTGTATTGGTGTCGGGGATGGGGGCTGTGGTGAGGATGGAGTGGGGCTGGTGCGAGCTGATTTTGGTGGCTGCGATGATTGAATTGATGGAGGGGTGCTGTTTGATTATTGTTGTGGAGATGGGAAAGATTTTGTTTCAGTTTAGAGGGAGGTAGTGTGTGGTTGAATCTGTGGTATGGTTTTCAGGCAGCAGGGTTCGGGCTGTGACGAGGCTGTTCTGAAGGCTTGAGGGGGCTGTGATTAGGCAGTGTACGGGTGTGTTGTTTGGCTTTGAGGCAGTAGCGGGGTTCACTTTTGGTGTAGTGGCGACATCGAGACAGCAGTGACGTTGGTTGATGCTTGTTTGACGCGGCTGTAGCAATGGCGAGACACTGGGAACGAGACTGTTATAGACAAGGCGGAAGCTGTTACGGCTCGTGATGATGGCTGAGTTTGGTTCGATTCGGTTAGATTAATCTTAATCCATTTTCTTTTCATTCCTTGTTTAAGTTCCAAGACATGTCTAGTGTAAATTGTAGTATTTAGTTTATAGAAATGTGAGTTGATGGTACGGGTCATCCTCTTCTTGTTGTTGATAAACTCTGATTAGTGGGTTAAACTCATTTACTAGTTGAGCGATTTGAAGATGATTTTATCCTGACTGCCTACTATTGTTTGGAGCTTGATCTGTGTAATTAAGCAAGGTTTTCCTAGTTTTGTTTTAACGTCATTGGTTAAATGTAAGATGTCTATTTTTGTTTAAATAAGTTAGATATGATAAGAGTGGTAATCTGTTGGCTTTGGCTTTTGTTTCAAAGTTCGAGTACTTGCTTAAAATAGTCGTCGTAATTAGATTGTTAATGTGTTTAAAATAAGTTTCTTATGGTTAGAGCTATTGTGTAGTAAATCTATTAGTTTGTTTAGTTTAGTTGTGTCATTTTTGTAATCAATTGGGGTTTTTAATTAGAGTTGTAGCTTAGTTTTGGTTTATTGGTTTGAATTGGATTAATATTTTGACTTTATGAGGTCCAAAGTGAATTTGTTCTAATTTAGTTAGATTTTGGTTAGTTTTAGTTTAGTTTTAAGTTAGTTTGGTTCCATTTAGTTAGTATGGGGTTGTTTTAGTTGGATTTTGGTTGTTCTAGCTTGGTCCTAGACCTTCTAGTTACTATAATGAGTAATGAGTGTCCTTTAGAGGGCCCTACTTGTAAATTTTTCAGATTTTAGGGGGCAATTAAGTGGCTGAAAATAGTGCTAAAAAGGGCTGTACCATGCTGAAAAAATAGTCAAAAAAACACTCAAGTAGTAGGGGTGTGGGCTTTTACTTTTGTGCAAGTCTATACCCCACCTTTGGCTCTTATTTTTCAGCATTAAATAGAGCTTTTTGCTCCTCATTTATAGAGAAGAACTAGCTGAAAATAGAGAGAAGGAGCTTGCTGAAATTTACAGTAAAAGAGAGCAAAACACTTGAGAAAAATAATTTTTTTTGAAAAAAAAGATTTAGAACCAAAAGCCTTTACACTAAGGGTCTTTTGGGGTATAAATCTACTAGTATTAAGAGTTAAATAGAGGTTAAAAGGGGCTGTCCCGGTGGCTGATTTTGGAGTACTAAGTTGCTGCTTTGGTTTGTTTTTGCTATTTCCTTTGCTCCCTGACTTGGGAATTTTCTACACTAGGTAAATCATCCCAAACTTTGATTCACTTTTTATGTATTTTTTCATATTTCAAGTATGACTATTAACATGAATTGTTAGCCTACGAAGGCCAAAGAGCTGTTCATGTTTCTATTTAAGGTCATAGCTTAGCACATGTATGTTTACATTATTGTAAAGATGGAAAATCGTGAAATCGTCAAGTTTTTTTTTGCGCAGCCATATATTTTCTTTTACAAGCCACCGTATAGAAGCATCTGTATGCATGAGTTTTGTAGAGTTAGGATGTTTCTCATGGTGTACTTCAGAAGATAGGTTTGTGTGCTTATTACATATTGAATAATATTCTTGATCTAAAAAAAAAAAAAGGATGTTTCTCATGATTTCTTTAAAGATTGGCCATGTATTTTTATTAAATCATGTAAACTTGCTTAAATCTAGACAATATTAAAATAAGTAGGCAATTTAGAACATTTTGCAAACAATCAGATCTGAAAGGAAATGGGCTGCAACTTAGAGAACTAATATTAGAAATTTACAAATCGTGATTAGATGTGAAATTTGACTAAGCCAGTGGCCAACTTTACAAATTGTTCCACGCACGTAAGAAATGAACTGTGCGCTTAGTTTCTCATTTTGACAAACAACCCCTCTTTTAATGAGATATCCAACTCCTTAACAAACAATCCTTTCTTTCACAAACAGTCCCTTACTTTTAATAAATAGTTCTAACATCTAGTTTTTTTTAATGTAATAAAGGTGGTTCAATATTCGTGTTTCTATGAAATAAATTATCACACTATGAATTTGGGCAATTTCTTTAAATCGATTAAAGCTCATTTCAACATATTGGAAAACGATTAGGCAAATTAGGTAGGAGCGAGAAGACTCATGCGATTAGGCAAGTATATAAGTATGATTTGTGATCTACTTATTAGGTAAAAAGAAAAACCAAATTGAGACGAGCCAAATTAAATTGAGGGAAGTTAATGATGAATCTTGCGACAAAATATGGTTTCAAATCCAATTAGGCAATATTATAAGTATGGTTTGTGATCTACTTATTAGGCCAAAAGAAAAACTAAATTGATTTAAACTAATTTTAAATTAATTATTTTTTGAAGTTAATTAAATTCTTTTAAAAATGTGCCAGTTCCTTTGTGAGGTTGAGATACGCAATACGTTTTATTTATTATAAATCGAAGTGTAAATTCGTCCAGTCCTTTGTAAGGTTGGAAAAGAACGATACACCTTAATTTCCTGAATTATATTATAAAACCATGTCCTCTGTGAGGTTGGTTAAGATTTAACACTTTTAAACTTTTTCTGAATCAAAGTACAAATTCGAACTAATGACATTAATATAACAACCAAATTTAATAAATTAAAATTGCGACAATAAAGCAACTGTGATTGGCACAGGACTCGAGGGTGCCTAATACCTTCCTGAGAGTCAACTGAGAACCTTACCCGAATCTCTGACGCAGACTATTAGACGAGTCAAGGGTGTTCCAGGCACACCACTTTGGTGACTTGGCACACCTTTAACCTGTCAAGTGGCGACTCCGATTTTCTCTTAAATAAATGTGTACCTTTAACACTCGTCATAACCTTTTAAATATGCAATTTCTATTTATTTTAGTTTTTATGTGTTAAAAAAGGGTGGTGACAGCTTGGCGACTCCGCTGGGGAAATTAGTGAAAACTAGAATCTCCGGCTTTGATAAAATTGTCGCATGTTTTAATTTATTAAATAATGGTTGTTATGTTCTTGCCGTTATCACATGAAAAGTTGAATGTTACTGCTTTGATATTTTTGAACTGTATATAAATTGTCTTCTTCCGCAACCCTCTTAGTCTCTGGAACACTTGCACACGTACACTTACCAGATTGCTTGTGGCATCTGGGCCTTCTTACTAAAACTACCCATGATTTAGGAGGAAGGCGTGACAGGGTTTTAGGCCGGACACACTGTTTCCGGACGGCCCTGATGCGCTTTCCGCCTGGTTTGTCCACCGGGTTATGAGCCAGTCTAGACACCGAGTCAGCTGTGTCACCTAGAGTCAAACCTTTAGGCCCAATTATCTTCATCATATATGACTTAATGAGGTGCGGTACACCGGTATTGCATTTGTCTAGGCTGACCCTTTTGTGTCAAGATGGGCACGTGTTCCGAAAAGAGACATTATTGGCATCTTATGCGTTTACATTTGTTGTAGAAAGAGGGTTGTTATGCTGACCGATCACTGGGGAGTGGGTGTCAAAATTTTGAAAAAAAAGGGAAAAATTAAAGGGGAAAAAAAAAAAAGGAAGAAGGGATTTAGTCCTGTTTTTCAAAATAACTTTAGTTGTCATTTTACGCCATTATCATGGCGAATTATTTTAAGAATTTTTGAGTCTCATCTTGCATCCGGGTTTGGTCCCAAGTGTCAGAAAATAATTTGTCATAGTTTTGCGCCGGTATAATGGCGAAATTTTGGAACCCTTTTGTATTTAAGTCTGTGTCCAAGTCAAGTCCTTATTTTTGGCAAAATAATTTATCGGGGTTTTACGCCGTCATAATGGCAAATTTGTAAACCAATTTTGCATCTAATTCGTGTAATATGTTGTGTCTTTGTGTCGTTATAATGGCCAAATTTTGTAAATACTCTAAGATTCATTTTCAAATCAAATCGAAGAGTTTGTTTCAAAAATCAAGTTTTATGCTCATCTTTGCATTATCGTGATGTCCGATCTTGGAGTCACTTTTTGAATAAAAAATGGTTTGATTCATAATCCGTTCTTAAGTTATGTTCGAATCTTCGGTTACGTCTTGATTTTTCTTTTTTTTTTTAAAAAAACAAAGAGATAAAAAATTGTTATTGTTTAGGGTCCACTTTATTTTGTTTTGTCTAAGGTCAAGTGAGGGTACAGGCGATAAATTATAATTACTTGAGTATTATTTTGCGTCGATCCTCGTGGAGTGATCTGACTCCGCTCAGATGTCGAGTCTCATTACTATCATCGTCCGGGTATACCCGCCCAATGTCGTGTATATATATTTTGACTCGTGCATCATGGCAAGCAGTTTATTGTTAGTCTGTCTCGTGTCGTTTGTCTAAATTATGTTTTGATTCGGAAAAAGAGATAAAAATCAAAAAATCATCATCCAAGTTTGTTTTGTTCTAATTACGTGCCAGTCACAATTTTGTTCTGATTTTTATCAAGGCACATAAGAAATCTTTTAGGGATACGGTCGGTACACGCGGCCTGCGCCGTGAACTATTTCGGGATGACGCATAACAACTCTAGGCTTGCAATTTGTGTCTTTTTTGTGCTAATCTGATTTGTTTGCCATAGCTTTGGAGTTTGGAAGTTGCTACGGAATTTTGGCATTATCTCGCGCCCGTACGCAATAGGATCAAAGGGACCTGTTACCATGTCGTTTGATAAGGGAAGTTCTGAGATCAGCGCCCATGAACTTCTTGTGCTGGAAAACAAGAGGTTGACTGAAGAGGTCAAAAATTTGAAACAACTGGTGGCTGACTTGTATATTGCCATTGCCACGGGAAAAACATCTTCTCCTATGCCGACCAATTTTTTAGGGGCTGCTTCGTTCTCTGCACATCAGGCACGTGGCCTACCTACTAAATTTGAGGACCCACAGTATTCTCCCGACTTTCGTCACTACCAGAATGATACAAGTGATGGGGGATCATCTAAAATACATCCTTGGGCACCACATCCATCTCAAATGCGGCATACTTCGCCCCGAGCCTCTGTTCCACCATTCACGGGTCCTATTAGGAGGGAGAATCTTGGGAGGAAAGATGAAAGGGAGCGATGTCAAGGAAGCAGGAATGAGAAAGAGTACAAACAACCCCACTCATACCCCCTGGCACAACAAAAGCATAATCCGGAACGCCACCCTCCAAAGATTTCAAAATATTCCAATACTCCACTTTATACAGCGCGTGCATATGTTCCAGCACCTTCGCATCCACAATGGCGCGCAGCAAGCCCACAGCCCACAAATAATACTCCACGAAACTATTTCCACGCTTCTCCAAACCCCACTCACCGATCAAAGAAAGCCTTCCGCCCTTGTCCATATCACAAGATGTTACGAATGCAGAAAAAGAAGGAGCTCACGCCAATTGGGGAATCTTACTCCAGCATTTTCCAGAAACTGCAGAATGTGGGTATGTTGAAGCCAATTGCCGGAAATGTGCATCCAAGGGCAAAGATAGACCGTACTCGTCAATGTGCTTATCACTCGGGCACACTAGGACATGACACGAATGATTGTCGTCATCTCAAGAAGGCGATCCAAGCTCTGATAGATAATGGTCAGATTCAACTCGAGGGCTCAGATACAACAAATATCAACCAGAACACATTGCCTGTCTGTGATGATGTGCACATGGTGGGTATGGTATGTGGAGAAGATTTGAAAGCGGAATCTGCAATAGTACCTGTTGGTGATGTGTCAATTGGGGCTAACCAAATGCTTGTGACAGTGAACTGTGTTCCTGAAATAGTGTTTGGGGTAGTAGACAGAGTAAAGGGTGAAGAAATGAAGAAGACGAACATGTCTCTCAAGAAGCCAATTCCATATCTTACCCAGTCATTCATCAATCCCAAAGAGGTGAAGTCTACGCTGATGGGAGTTGGAGAAAATGAGGAAAAGCAGAAGATGTTGCCAGACTCAGAGAATTTCTTTGGTATCAATATGGTACATAGTGGTGAAAGGTTCAACAATGCCTAACACAGGAAAACTAGCCCTGACTTGCAATTGAGTGGCTATGAAATGTTGTAGCTTGTTTTGCTAATCTTTCTGTGTATTTGGTTATTTAAGGGTTGTAATCCAAGTACATTATTTTGCTTGTTTTGATGTTCAAACCCTTCTATCTTTAATTCAATGAAAAGTGGGATCCTTTTCTCGTCTCAACATTATGTCTCTTATTTTTCTTCTTGGTCTTGTTTCCTTAGTATTCTGTTTTATGTTTTGTCGGCCTTAATAACATGACATGCATATGGGGTTTACTTCTAGATTTAAACACGCGGTCCGTCATTTTGTCTCAATGAACCATCAGAATTGTGAGGAAAAGAGAGTGAAATAAGTTGGAAATTAATCAATAGCCATCTGATAAGGGAGATCGGTGAGAAGTTCAAATCGTGTTTGGTCGCTTCGGCCGAATTTGTAATACTAGTTTTGAGAAACATCATTGAAGTAGAAGTCGAGGACACGTGTGGATTAATCCAGGTCAATTGATTGAATCATCATTTGTGCGAGGCATTCTCTGGGCGGGATGACGAACGGTCTTCGTTTCTTCCACCCAAACACTATATCCTTTGTCAATCCTTTTGAGTCTTATTTTGTGTTTTCTTTGGCCTATCCTCCCTTGGAATCAATTTGATGTGATTAAAGAAAAAAAAAAGAAAAAAAAGGAAAAATAAAAGCAACAAAATCTACCTCAGTGCTAGAGCTACGTCTGACCTGATTCCTCTCAAAAGGATACGTAGGAAACCATTCGGGTGCGGTCATAACAGGGAAAAGTTCATTTTTTCCCAGTTCCTCGTTGACGCAAAAGCTTGTCTCCAAGTTTGCGGCCAATGTCAAAGGAAATTCAAATCTCCAATGTATGTTAAACTGGGGCAGAAGTTTGTTTTTATTTTATTTTTTATAAAATAAAAACAAACTTCTATTTTTTGTACCATCTATTCATATGTTTCATGAGATATCAGTTTCGAAATTGGAGACGAAACTTAAAGTGCCCCAGTTTATCCTAAACTGGGGCAGAAGTTGGTTCTGAAAAAAAAAAAAAGGGAGAAATTCAACATCCCTTTTATGGTTGTGTTCATCTCGGGGAATAATCTCAATATCCCCTATGTTTTCATATCAGAAAATTCAAAAGATAATTCCTCGGTTTTTAATAAATTGAAGCCTTAGTTAGTTGTTATTTTAAAAGAAATGATTCCAAGGGTTGTAATATTTACCAAGTCGTTTCATGAGATGCTTTCATACCGCTCTTCAAACCAAAAAAAAAAAAAAAAAAAAAAAACCAAAAAGAAAAAAAAAAAAAAAAAAAGAATCCCCAATTTTCCTAAACTGGGGAAAAAGTTTGGTTTATTTTTCAAAAGCGGTGATTTCAAATCGGGTAATGCTCATTCTAGTCGTCTCATGAGATGTTTTTGAGCTTTATGCTGAATCTTTTTCTTTATAGCCTAACCAAATCCAATATTACAGTCCAAATAAAGACCCCTTTGACCGATCATTGAGAATGTCAAGCCGAGTGGGGGTATCAAGGGCAAATTTGCACACTGTAAAATTGCTTTTCTTATGAGTCGACAATCGCATTTAGGAGCTGGGAGCACCAAGGTCATTAAAGGAGAAATTCTCTGAGGAATAAGGATAAAGGCCGAAAATTGAAGGAAGAAAAGAAATACAGGGTTGAACAGCAAGGAAAGATAGGAGATCGATGAGGAAATAGCGAAAACTGAATAAAAAAACAAACAAAAAAAAACAACAAAAAGAAAAGAAAAATGAAGTCTTGTCGGTGAAAACCTGAAAAGGCGCTACAAGACAATAGTGAGTTAAAAGAATAAAGAGAGAGGCTAGTCGGTGAAAACCCGAAAGGGCACTACTAGTCGAATGAGGGTCGTTAGATTTGCCATCATACAAGATTGGAGGAATGGGAGCAAAATCAGGGATAGATCGTGTGAACGGATGAAGAGTTAATTCCAAAATGCATGTCATGCTTAATAAGGTCGTTATTTCACCTCCGAATAAGTTCTTCTTTTCTGGAGACATCTTTCATTCAATGTCTCCTCTAGAAATTCTTTCATTTTATTTTCTTCTCATTTCTTTTCGAGCAATAGAAAGCTTCGCAAAGCTCGTTTACAAGTTTCATAGTCGTACTAGAGCAAGTCAGGACCAGCCTAGATAATTGGAGTCCAATGTTGCACATTGGTATAAAGAATGACGGTCTAAATAATGTACCATGAAAGAGATCGTCCAAGAACAAGCAGGTTCAAGATGTAGTTTCCACTCTTAAAGGCAAAATCCGCACAACTATAAGCGGACATTTCATTTTCAAGTCAGAGCCTGCCTGAGCGGAAATTTCAAGTTTCAGAAGTTTCAAATTTCAAGTCAAAGCCAGCCCAAGCGGCAATTTCAAGAGCAACAGTTTCAACTTTCATGTCAGAAGCAACCTTTACAAGAAAAATTCAGTTTAGAGAAAGTCGAGGCACTCATATGGAGAATGAGGGAGTAGTTTAGAAGAAGTCGAGGCACCCACCTGGAGAATGAGGGAGTAGTTTAGAGGAAGTCGAGGCACCCACCTGGAGAATGAGGGAGTAGTTTAGAAGAAGTCGAGGCACCCACCTGGAGAATGAGGGAGTAGTTTAGAGGAAGTCGAGGCACCCACCTGGAGAATGAGGGAGTAGTTTAGAGAAAGTCGAGGCACCCACCTGGAGAATGAGGGAGTAGTTTAGAAGAAGTCGAGGCACCCACCTGGAGAATGAGGGAGTAGTTTAGAGAAAGTCGAGGCACCCGCCTGGAAAATGAGGGAGTAGTTTTAGAAAGTCGAGGCACCCACCTGGAGAATGAGGGAGTAGTTTAGAAGAAGTCGAGGCACCCACCTGGAGAATGAGGGAGTAGTTTAGAGAAAGTCGAGGCACCCACCTGGAGAATGAGGGAGTAGTTTAGAGAAAGTCGAGGCACCCACCTGGAGAATGAGGGAGTAGTTTAGAGAAAGTCGAGGCACCCACCTGGAGAATGAGGGAGTAGTTTAGAGAAAGTCGAGGCACCCACCTGGAGAATGAGGGAGTAGCTTAGAGGAAGTCGAGGCACCCACCTGGAGAATGAGGGAGTAGCTTAGAGAAAGTCGAGGCACCCACCTGGAGAATGAGGAGTAGTTTAGAGAAAGTCGAGGCACCCACCTGGAGAATGAGGTAGTAGTTTAGAAGAAGTCGAGGCACCCACCTGGGGAATGAGGGAGTAGTTTGGAGAAGTCGAAGCAACCATCAGAAGGACGAGGGAATTCATTTTTGTAAAGAGGGAAGACCCACCCGAACCAAAATCGGTGGTTTTTATTTTCTGCAAGAGGAAGACCCACCTGAACCAAGAACGGTGGTTTCATTTTTCAAAATGAGGGGAGCAAGAACCAAGAAGCTCATCTCGGGAAGCATGAAGACTTAGAATAGGAATTGTAACTTTACATTTTCAATGTTGTACTTTCATTTTCTCTGTAAAGCAATGACCGCCAATCAGCAAGCAACCAGTGACCAGCAGCGACAGCCCTTGTGTGCCTAAGAGTGTCTAGTATTAGCCCCAAGTGTGTCTAGAAGAGTCTCTAGTTTGTTGTAGTGGTCTAGAGTGTTTGGGTTTGTCTTAGTGAGTCTAGAAGAGTCTAGTGTCTGTTTGAATGCGGTAGTCCCAGCTACCGCATGAGAGGAACTACACTGACCTGATTCCTTAGTCCGGGGATATGTAGGTAGTCTTGTTCTCGGTTAGAACAGAAATTCAAGGTACAGTCATTATTTGGAAAGCATGCTCTCGGCTAGAACCGAAAAGCCAAAATTAGTTGTCGATTACTTCTTTGTCCGAAAACTCTTTGTGTTCCCGAACAAAGAGGGGCAGCTGTAATCACCAAATTTTGGCACCAAAATTCATAAATTGCTCAAATTAATCGTACTAGATTTCTAGGACGGTTCGTCAATTTTTTCTAGATTTCTGGTGTTTGTTCTAACTAAAACTGTCTTTAATTTGGATGTAAGATTTGAAAAAATAATTAACTACTTGTTACGTGTTTAATTGTGATTTCACGTTTTAAATTGTGATAAGTGTGATAAATCTATGTGGTTGTCATGGTAGTTAATTGTGTGTATGTTAAGTAAATGTAGACTTTTTATGGCTATATGTAAAAAATATGTAGCCCAATGCTTTGACCCGTCAGCCCATTTGCTCTATAGTCCGTCCAACATTCTTTTGATCACAACTATTGAATTAAATCTAATCCAATGGTTCCCATTCATCCCCTTAATCCCTTATAATGCTAAAAATATATCATTTTCCTCATTCCACCCCTTAGTCTCAATGACTAGGGGATACTCTGTCAAAAAATCTCCCTCCCCGCCGGAATCCCACGCCACTGTTGCTCCACCGTGGAGCCACCACTCGGCTGCCGCCGGCCACCACCTCCGGTGGCCGGAAAATTTAGAAAAATATATCATTCAAAAGATCTCGACCCCCACATTCCATTTCTCAACTTGGTTTCTTCAAATTTCAAGCCGTTTCGCGTAGATCGGAGGTCAAAGTCCGGTCAAACTTCAACTCCGGTGAGTTTTTTTTAGTTTTTTCTTTATTTCTTTCCCTTCCCCTTCACCCCCGTATCCCATCTCCCAAAACCTGTTTCCCCGTTTCCCTTCGTCCCGTTTCTGTTTCTTCTCATTTCTTCTGATTTTTTTTTCTTTTTATCTCTGTTTTGGCCGTGTATTGGTGTCGAGGATGGGGGCTGTGGTGAGGACGGAGTGGGGCTGGTGCGAGTTGATTTTGGTGGCTGCGATGATTGAATTGATGGAGGGGTGCTGTTTGATTATTGTTGTGGAGATGGGAAAGATTTTGTTTCAGTTTAGAGGGAGGTAGTGTGTGGTTGAATCTGTGGTATGGTTTTCAGGCAGCAGGGTTCGGGCTGTGACGAGCTGTTCTGAAGGCTTGAGGGGGCTGTGATTAGGCAGTGTACGGGTGTGTTGTTTGGCTTTGAGGCAGTAGCGGGGTTCACTTTTGGTGTAGTGGCGACATCGAGGCAGCAGTGACGTTGGTAGATGCTTGTTTGACGCGGCTGTAGCAATGGCGAGACACTGGGAACGAGACTGTTATAGACAAGGCGGAAGCTGTTACGGCTCGTGATGATGGCTGAGTTTGGTTCGATTCGGTTAGATTAATCTTAATCCATTTTCTTTTCATTCCTTGTTTAAGTTCCAAGACATGTCTAGTGTAAATTGTAGTATTTAGTTTATAGAAATGTGAGTTGATGGTACGGGTCATCCTCTTCTTGTTGTTGATAAATTCTGATTAGTGGGTTAAACTCATTTACTAGTTGAGCGATTTGAAGATGATTTTATCCTGACTGCCTACTATTGTTTGGAGCTTGATCTGTGTAATTAAGCAAGGTTTTCCTAGTTTTGTTTTAACGTCATTGGTTAAATGTAAGATGTCTATTTTTGTTTAAATAAGTTAGATATGATAAGAGTGGTAATCTGTTGGCTTTGGCTTTTGTTTCAAAGTTCGAGTACTTGCTTAAACTAGTCGTAATAATTAGATTGTTAATGTGTTTAAAATAAGTTTCTTATGGTTAGAGCTATTGTGTAGTAAATCTATTAGTTTGTTTAGTTTAGTTGTGTCATTTTTGTAATCAATTGGGGTTTTTTATTAGAGTTGTAGCTTAGTTTTGGTTTATTGGTTTGAATTGGATTAATATTTTGACTTTATGAGGTCCAAAGTGAATTTGTTCTAATTTAGTTAGACTTTGGTTAGTTTTAGTTTAGTTTTAAGTTAGTTTGGTTCCATTTAGTTAGTATGGGGTTGTTTTAGTTGGATTTTGGTTGTTCTAGTTTGGTCCTAGACCTTCTAGTTACTATAATGAGTAATGAGTGTCCTTTAGAGGGCCCTACTTGTAAATTTTTCAGCTTTTAGGGGGGCAATTAAGTGGCTGAAAATAGTGCTAAAAAGGGCTGTACCATGCTGAAAAAATAGTCAAAAAAACACTCAAGTAGTAGGGGTGTGGGCTTTTACTTTTGTGCAAGTCTATACCCCACCTTTGGCTCTTATTTTTCAGCATTAAATAGAGCTTTTTGCTCCTCATTTATAGAGAAGAACTAGCTGAAAATAGAGAGAAGGAGCTTGCTGAAATTTACAGTAAAAGAGAGCAAAACACTTGAGAAAAATAGTTTTTTTTTTAAGAAAAGATTTAGAACCAAAAGCCTTTACACTAAGGGTCTTTTGGGGTATAAATCTACTAGTATTAAGAGTTAAATAGAGGTTAAAAGGGGCTGTCCCGGTGGCTGATTTTGGAGTACTAAGTTGCTGCTTTGGTTTGTTTTTGCTATTTCCTTTGTTCCCTGACTTGGGAATTTTCTACACTAGGTAAATCTTCCCAAACTTTGATTCACTTTTTATGTATTTTTTCATGTTTCAAGTATGACTATTAACATGAATTGTTAGCCTACGAAGGCCAAAGAGCTGTTCATGTTTCTATTTAAGGTCATAGCTTAGCACATGTATGTTTACATTGTTGTAAAGATGGAAAATCGTGAAATCGTCATGTTTTTTTTTTGCGCAGCCATATATTTTCTTTTACAAGCCACCGTATAGAAGCATCTGTATGTATGAGTTTTGTAGAGTTAGGATGTTTCTCATGGTGTACTTCAGAAAATAGGTTTGTGTGCTAATTACATATTGAATAATATTCTTGATCTAAAAAAAAAAAAGGATGTTTCTCATGATTTCTTTAAAGATTGGCCATGTATTTTTATTAAATCATGTAAACTTGCTTAAATCTAGACAATATTAAAATAAGTAGGCAATTTAGGACATTTTGCAAACAATCAGATCTGAAAGGAAATGGGCTGCAACTTAGAGAACTAATATTAGAAATTTACAAATCGTGATTAGATGTGAAATTTGACTAAGCCAGTGGCCAACTTTACAAATTGTTCCACGCACGTAAGAAATGAACTGTGCGCTTAGTTTCTCATTTTGACAAACAACCCCTCTTTTAATGAGATAGCCAACTCCTTAACAAACAATCCTTTCTTTCACAAACAGTCCCTTACTTTTAATAAATAGTTCTAACATCTAGTTTTTTTTTTATGTAATAAAGGTGGTTCAATATTCGTGTTTCTATGAAATAAATTATCACACTCTGAATTTGGGCAATTTCTTTAAATCGATTAAAGCTCATTTCAACATATTGAAAAACGATTAGGCAAATTAGGTAGGAGCGAGAAGACTCATGCGATTAGGCAAGTATATAAGTATGATTTGTGATCTACTTATTAGGTAAAAAGAAAAACCAAATTGAGACGAGCCAAATTAAATTGAGGGAAGTTAATGATGAATCTTGCGACAAAATATGGTTTCAAATCCAATTAGGCAATATTATAAGTATGGTTTGTGATCTACTTATTAGGCCAAAAGAAAAACTAAATTGATTTAAACTAATTTTAAATTAATTATTTTTTGAAGTTAATTAAATTCTTTTAAAAATGTGCCAGTTCCTTTGTGAGGTTGAGATACGCAATACGTTTTATTTATTATAAATCGAAGTGTAAATTCGTCCAGTCCTTTGTAAGGTTGGAAAAGAACGATACACCTTAATTTCCTGAATTATATTATAAAACCATGTCCTCTGTGAGGTTGGTTAAGATTTAACACTTTTAAACTTTTTCTGAATCAAAGTACAAATTCGAACTAATGACATTAATATAACAACCATATTTAGTAAATTAAAATTGCGACAATAAAGCAACTGTGATTGGCACAGGACTCGAGGGTGCCTAATACCTTCCCGAGAGTCAACTGAGAACCTTATCCGAATCTCTGACGCAGACTATTAGACGAGTCAAGGGTGTTCCAGGCACACCACTTTGGTGACTTGGCACACCTTTAACCTGTCAAGTGGCGACTCCGATTTTCTCTTAAATAAATGTGTACCTTTAACACTCGTCATAACCTTTTAAATACGCAATTTCTATTTATTTTAGTTTTTGTGTGTTAAAAAAGGGTGGTGACAATTAGATCAGACAACGCTTTGGAACTAGGATCCAGTAATACAGCTTTTGAATTTTTTTCCTCTAAAACAATCATTCATCAGACATCTTGTGTTAACACTTCAAAATAAATTTATGTGGTAGGACGTAAGCATAGACATCTTCTAGAAACTTGTAGGGCATTACTTTTCCAGATCAAGGTCCCTATTTCATTTTGGGGTGATTGTCTTAGCTGCAACTTTTCTCATTAACATATATCCTTCTAGAGTGCTTAGGCAGAAAACACCTTATGAAATACTATTAACAAAAACTCCTTCTTATAATTTCTTAAAATGTTTTGGGTGTTTGTGTTATATATCCACACCTTCTCAAAATAGATTAAGATTAGAACTTAGAGCTTCTATTTGTATCTTCATAGGTTATCTATTTGGAAAAAAGGGTTATAAAGTAATGGATTTAAACTCTAGAAAACTTCATGTGTCAAAAAATGTAATCTATCACGAAACAGCTTATCCTTTTTCTGCAAATCCTAATGTTCTGCATGTTCTTCCTCAACCAAATCAGCCTAGTACATTTTTTCCATTAGAGCCTAATGAGTCAGGTTCTACTCCTAGTTCAATTACTACTTCTCCTTCTTCCCACCACTCCTCTCCTCATTCCAGTCATACATCTCTCTCCTATTCTAAGAAGATCTGACAGAACACATAAACAACTGTCGTATTTGTAGGATTATGTCTGCAATTCAGTTTACTTAACTGACCTGACAGCCTCTTGTTTCTTGTCTCCTACTCAATCAATAACCTACTATTTCTCAGCTCTTTCCACCTCTATCCAAAATCTAATCAACTCTATTTCCCACATCTCTGAACCTCACAAATTTAACCAAGCAGTCATGCACCCTGATCGGCAGCAAGCCATATTAAATGAGCTTGAGGCTTTGGTGTCAAATAAAACTTGGGAGGCAACTGAATTACCCAAATGAATGAAAGTTCTACCTTGTAAATGGGTATACAAGGTGAAACACAATTCAGATGAGAGTGTGGAAAGGCTAACAGCTCGCCTTGTAATTAGGGGAGATGCTCAAAGAGAAGGTATCAACATTACTCAAACCTTCTCACCCATGGTAAAAATGACCACCATTAGATCCCTTTTGGCAGTGGCAGTAAAGAAAGAGTGGGGAATTTGAAAATTGGATGTTAACAATACTTTTTTACATGATGATTTACACGAGGAGGTGTACATGAGATCTCCCCCAGGCATGAATCCTCCTTCTCCCAACCATCTGTGTAAGCTTCGAAAATCATTGTATGAATTAAGGCATCCATCCAGACAGTGGTTTACTCGACTCACAACAAGTTTGAATTTTAAAGATTTTACCTCTTCATTAAACGATTATTCTTTGTTTTATAAGAAATCAGAATCTTCAATTTCTTTGGTGGCAGTATATGTCGATGATATACTTATGACAGGGAATAATCCTGAAGAACTATCATAGTTGCAAGATTTTCTACAAGCTGAATTCAAAATAAAAAATTTGGGGAATGCTCACTATTTTTTTAGAATGGAAGTAATACGAGAATCTCATGTGCTTATTCTGAATCAAATAATGTTTTGTTTAGACTTACTTGCCGAATATGCATATGATTTTTCTTCTTCATGTTCTTCTCCACTCATATCTGAGCCCACTAGGTATCAACGGTTGATTGGAAAACCTAATTTCCTGACTCACATGCGCCCAGACCTAGCTTTTTCAGTTCAACATTCAAACCAATATATGCAGTCCCCTCATCATCCTCACTTAATTGTAGCGCTTCATGTCCTACGCTATCTCAAAGCAGATCCAGGCCAGGGTCTTTTCTTTACAGTAACTCCAGGATTACAATTGTTAGCATTTAGTGATTCCAATTGCAGATCTTATCCCGACAATCATTTCTCTATTACTGGGTATTTCATCAGCCTAGGAAGGTCTCCAATTTATTGAAAATCCAAGAAACAACCCGATGTGTCTTTGTCATAGCCGAATATCGTTCTATGAGAAGAGTTGTCGTTTGAACTTACATGACTTGTGAACCTTCTTGATGACCTCTCGGTACCTCGAACACTTCCTGTTCCTCTTTACTCAAATAGTCAAGCAGCTCTTCATATCATCCGAAACCCCCTCTTTCACAAAAGGACGAAGCATGTGGAGTTCGATTGCCACTTCGTCTGCCAACAATTTCAATCCGGGCTCATATCTCTGTCATTTGTACCATCTTCATCCCAGCTCGTTGACATATTTACAAAATCTTTATGTGGTCCTTCTCATCAGATTATAGTTGGCAAGTTGAGTGTCAATCCTCTCCCCATCAAGTTGAGAGGAGGGGGTGTTGGAATTAGAACTTCAATAGACAGGAACAAAGAAGGAGAAATGCATCATGTTTAGACAACATCTTAGTGGTTCGGGTCAAAGGATTTTTCTTCTTGGGCTGCTGATGTTGTTTTCTTCTAATGTTTTAGTTGTTGGGTTTTTCTTTTATATTTTGGGCTATATATATTTTTGGTCTGTTCTTTCTCATTATGCATATCAAATAAGTGTAAATAAGTTTTGCTAGGATTAGGATAAGTTATAGAGATTTTATTTGGTTTATGTTTACCTGATAGCGTTTGTAAATTAGTTAATTAGTTCTCTTTAACGTAGTTTATCAGTTGTATAAATAAGGAGTTTGAGAATATGAATATTACGCATAAAATTTGAGTCCAAATTGTTCAATGCTATTCGATTTTCTAAAATATTTCTTAATGAGATTTTGTTATAATATTTGTTCAACAATGACTTCTAATTTTCATGCTTGTACCTGCAATTTGACTTTGATTTCAAATTTTTTAGAAGAAAAAAAAACTTGGGACGATAAGCTTTATTCATTACGTAATAGATATCATAGCACTCTCCTAACATGCGACTAGTCCGACAAAACACGAGTTCTTGAGCCAAGTACAAAACTTAATATTCGAATCTAAATTTGTGTGCGTTTATCTTAAGCAATTTTCACTGTAATATCGCCTTTTTTCTATTTGCCTCTCTCCCCTATCAAGTACTTACAATAATATCCTGTGCTTGAAATTGAATACTATCATAGCTAGTGTTCTTTAATTATGTTACAATACTAGAACACTAGCTATGATAGTATTCAATTTTGCTGTCTCAGTAGTTGCATTCCCTCTAGTCTCCTTGAAAGAGGAAAAGGGCCTAAGCTTGTTTTAGCCTTGCCTTTAGAAAGAAGAAATAGGGCGTAGGGAGTAGGCGAGTCAGTCTATAGAGCATATCTCGTTGAATCAGTCTTTTTCGCCACATCGCGTGGACCAATCGAGGGAGGGAGTGAGGCTTTCAACCGGACCGGGGGGGGGGGGGGGGAGGGTCGGCCCGGACTCCCACGGGGGGCAGCAGTGGGGAATCTTGTAGTTTAGGGGTGCGCAGGTTTGGAACCCTATACAAGGGGCTAGCGCGCAATGGCTTTTTTCACTTCGTTCAAATAATAGCTGTACCCGTACGTTCCGGAACCCCCCGAAAACCTAAGTGAGAGCGAAAACTACATACCCTAAGATCTCGTCCTAAAGAACACTAGCTATGATAGTATTCAATTTCAAGCACAGGATATTATTGCTTGGAAGAAAATTTTCAAAAGAGACCAAACTCTTCTTTAAGAATATATCATATGTCTAACTAATGCAAGCTAGAGTTTCAACTATTAAACTACTATTCTAATCTTGAATTTCGGAAGACATACTTGCCAAAACTTTTCTTACGTAGAAATACAATTTTTGGTTATTTAACAAAACTATTGATACAAATTCATAAAATTTAGCGTGAACCCCATTTTTGGGGGAAGTGCAGGAAATAGTTACTTTTTGGCTCGCTTTTACACTTATTTTTTAAATGCTATTTAGTTTTTGGTCACTTTTTGAACTTCAGGCCTTGGGGACTGAACTCCAAACCTTTAGGTATAAAGTTAAACTCCAGACCTTCAAGTTGAACTTCAGACCTTCGATGCCCAAACTTCAGGCCTGAGCTTCATACCCGAAGATTTGAAGTTCAGCCTCCAAAGTCTGAAGTTCGAAAAATGACTAAAAATTAAATAATTTTTAAAAAGTGGATAAAAGCTAAATGACAAGGAAAACGGGGGGGGGGGGGGGGTTAAAGTGCACGAATAGCCATTTTTTTCAGTGGTCTTTTGTTTGATGTCACTTTTTAATGATTTAACATAAGAGGCCACTTTTTGGAACTTCAATCCTTGTGGACTGAAGTTCAAACCTTGTGGGATGAACTTCATGACTAAGATATGAACTTCAACTTCAACCCATAAGGGTTGAACTTTTAGGCATAGATGCTTAAACTTCAACCCTTGTGGGCTGAAGTTGAGCTTAAATCCTTGTGGTGGGTTAAAGTTGAACTTCAGCCATTGTGGGCTGAACTTGTGTGAAGTTCAGCCCACAAGAATTAAAATACAAAAAAAAGTGGCATCTCACGTAAAATCAATAAAAAAAGCGGTCTCAAACCAAAGACCACTGGCAAAAGTGGCCTCTGTGTGAAACTTTTACAAAAATAGCTCCCCCACGAAATGTTTACCCTATTTTTGCAAGAGAAATTTTCAAAAATACTCGTACATCTCATTTTATTTACAAGGCTCTACACATACATTAATACCCATATCTTATTTACATCCTATACCCATTAGCTAATTACTTTCTTATTTTGAGGCATAAAACAAGTAACTCAAGTCACACTCTCTCCCCATATCTTTTATTTTTTTTCCTCTCATTTTCTTTTGTCATTTTTTTATTATTTTTTCCTTCTCTGTTTTCACTCTTTTTTTTCTTTTTTCTTTCTCCTGTTCTAGCACTACTCATGTTCCCCCAATTTTTTATTTTATTTTTTATTTTCTTTCTCCGTAATTTTATTATACTCAATATTTTTCTGTGCTTTTTTTTTTCTTTCTCCAAAAAAGTATACCTTGTTCAAAAATACAAAAATTTATTTGCTCGATATCATCGCACACATTGGTCCAAACACAAAAAGATATACCAAAAGGGTATACAGTATACCAAAAGAGTATACATCTTTAAAGATAATAAAAATTAAAATATATATGTGTTCTAAAACATCTCGCACTTCGATCCGAACATAACAAGGTATACCAAAAGAGTATACAGTATACTAAAAGGGTACACTTTGTTCAAAATAATAAAAACTGAAATATTTATTTCCTCGATAGCATCGCACACTTTGATCCAAACGCAAAAGGATATACCAAAAGAGTATACAGTATCCCAAAAAGGTATGCTTTGTTCTTTACAACAAAACTAAAATATTTATTTGCTCGGTAGCATCGTAGACTTTGATCCAAACACAAAAGGATATACCAAAGGAGTATACAGTATACCAAAAGGGTATAGACTTTGATCCAAACACAAAAGGATATACCAAAGGAGTATACAGTATACCAAAAGGGTATACTTTATTCAAAACAACAAAAATCGAAATATTTATTTGCTCGGTAGCATCGCATACTTTGATCCAAACACAAAAAGGTATACCAAAAGAGTATACAATATACCAAAAGAGTATATTTTGTTCAAAACAATAAAAACTGAAATATTTATTTCCTTGATAGCATCACACACGTTGATCCAAACGCAAAAGGATATACCAAAAGAGTATACAGTATACCAAAAGGGTATACTTTGTTTATTACAACAGAAACTAGAATATTTATTTGCTCGGTAGCATAGCACAATTTGATCCAAACACAAAAGAATGTACAATATACCAAACAAAATAACAAAAATTGAAATATTTATTTGCTTGGTAGCATCGCACACTTTGATCCAAACACAAAAGGGTATACCAGAAGGGTATACTTGTTCAAAAAAAAAAAAAAACTAAAATATTTATTTGCTCGGTAGCATTGCACACTTTGATCCAAATACAAAAGGGTATACCAGAAGAGTATACAGTATACCAAAATGATATATTTTGTTCATTATAACACAAATAGAAATATTTATTTGCTCGGTAGCATCGCACAGTTTGATCCAAACACAAAAAAGGTATACCAAAAGAGTATACAGTATACCAAAAGGGTATACTCTGTTCAAAACAACAAAAACTGAAATATCTATTTGCTCGGTAGTATCACACACTTTGATGCAAACACAAAATGGTACACCAGAAGAGTATACAATATACCAAGAGGGTATACTTTATTCAAAATAATAAAAACTGAAATATCTATTTGCTCGGTAGCATCGCACACTTTGATCCAAACACAAAAGGGTATACCAAAAGAGTATACAGTATACCAAAAGGGTATACTTTGTTCATTACAACAAGAACTAAAATATTTATTTGCTCGGCAGCATCACACACCTTAAGCCAAATACAAAAGGGTATACCTAAAAGGTATACTTTGTTCAAAATAACAAAAATTGAAATATTTATTTGCTCGGTAGCATCACACACTTTGATCCAAATGCACATCATTATTTCATATTAATTTAACATATCAAAATAGATGAGCAATCAAATAATCAGCCCGTTCCATTGAACATTAATGACACAGTTACATATCTCTTTGAAAGAATTTCACTATTTGTTGATCAAATTGGGACAAATGCAGTAACTTAATTCCCCAACCGATCAACTAATCCAACATACCATTAAATCATCTATTTTTTTAAACAACTGTTCTTCTTCTTTTAATTCAATTTGGACCTAAAACTAGAAAATAATTGGCAAGAAAAATAAGGAAGCAACAAATCATTAGCCAAACAAACTAAAAGTACTCTTCATTTACGCATTGGGAACCTCATTTAAAGCTAACAGAAAACTTATCAAAGGAAATTCAATATTTACTATATAGGTTGATATTAATCATGATAGTTAGACTTGACCTTCATTTTCTTCAATCTTATGCATCATTGATGATCAGTACCATGGATGGTACTCCACTAAATCGAGTTTATGAGTAAACTTACAATAAACATCTTAACTCTTAAGTAAACCTCAATTAGATTTGGATCAAAACGACAACAAATTTAACAAACCCAATTTATATGCTTCAAATTTGAAGTCCTTCAATGGTGGATGTCCTAATAAAATACACATCTTATCTCAGATCTAATTCAAATTAGATCTCACAATCCATTTAGGGTTAAAATCTACTTAGCAGACAAACAAGAAAGTGAAAATAATTTGAGTGAAAAATGGAGTAAAAGTTTTGAGTTTCACGATAAAAAGCCATGATATTGCGGTGTGATGCAGTTACGAAATTAGCGTATGTGATGCCCGTATGGAATTACCATGTGAAATATGTGAAGACCAGAGAGAAAGAGAAAGAGGGGTGAAAATGGGTGCTCTGTTCTTTAATGAACTAAAGAAATGGGTATAGGCGCTGAGAGAAATGAAAATGAAAAAGGGCAGACGGGTAATTAAGTTAGGCCGAACGGGTATACAATGAAAATAAGTTGGGCCTAATTTTGGAAGAGAACTCAAAACATGGCTATTGTAAAATAAACAAATGCTTAGTTTCTCGCGAAGAAAGAGGCTTAGGGACCTCCCAAGTCTTTAAATGAGGAAAGGGGATTTCAATTTCTTTATCACTTTCTTTTATTGCCTGTGTGTCATTAGAGGGGCAATTAATTGGCCTAGGGACCAAACAGCAAATATTAAAAGTTGGAAAAAGTGAGTAAAATCAGCTCTCTCTCTCCACTTGCACTGACACTAGTACACTTCCCCAAACGATCAAACTCACCATTTCTCTCTGTTCTCTCTCCTCTTCCCCAAATTCAAAAACCGCTACTGTTCACCGTCGATTTGTTCTTGTTTTCTCCGATTTCCGTCGAATTTGTTGTGGTTCAAGATCGATTGTTGCATATTTCCGTTCATAAACTTAAAATAGGTACTTTTTCAACTTTTTTTAAAGCAAAAACAAGAATATGGTTCGTTCGAAAATCCTTGTTTCGTTTTTCTGGTTTGGGTTCATTTTCTGAGTTTGTGTACAGATTTTCTGGTGCAAATTCATTTGAAAACCCAGAATACACTGATTTATATCGTGTCTTCGGTTCCCACGAAAACAATATATGTAAACATCTGAAATATGTGTAAACATATTTGCAAATGTGTACACATCTTTGCAGATGTGTAAACAAAAAATGAGTACGCATCTGAAAAAATGGGCATAGATCTGCAAGATCTGTACACGTATTTTTGATGTACACATATAACAATATGTGTACACATATTCTTGATGTGTGTACACAGTAAATGATGTTCGGAAAAGCTATATTATTTTTACACATATTCTTGATGTGTACACATATTAACAATATGTGTACACACATCAAGAATATGTGTACACATATTCTGGATGTGTCTGCACCTGCCCAGATGTAATTCAGTTGGAAGCTGTGTTCGTTTAATCTTACTTGATGTATTCTCTTTATATGCTTTGTAGATACAATGGTTAGCACACGTCGTGGGAAGCCTAGTGGTAACACTAACAGGGGTGGCAAAAGGCTACGTGATGAAAGAAGCGACACTTCTGAACAGGCTAGCAAAAGAACGAGAGCTACCAGCGGTAGAGAACGATCAAATGAGGTCCAATCTGAGAGCCAGGCGAGCATAGATATGTGTGCACGTGTAGACGTTAATAAAATCCTTGGAGAAGTTAATCAACAAGCTGCACTCATAGATAGTGGAGAGAATGTGGAGAGAGTAGATGAAAGAGAGACTGAGATTGGTGATAGAGAAGAAGCTGGTGGAAAAGTTGTTAGTAATAGTGAAAGAGAAAGAGAAGAAGGTGGTGCTAGTGTTAGTGGGAGGGATAATCGAGAAGAACAAAGTGTTGATGCTAGTGGAGTACAAAAAGAAGGAGGTGTTGGTGGAAGTGATGGAGGAGAAGGAGGACAACAAGTTGTTGCTATTGGAAGTGGTGGAGGAGAAGCTAGTGGAAAAGCTGTTAGTGGTAGTGGAGGTGATAGAGAAAGAGAAGAAGGTGCTGCTAGTGTTAGTGGGAGTGATAATAAAAAAGAACAAGGTGTTGAAGGTGCTGGTGGAGAACAAGGACTTGAAGGTGCTCGTGGGGAAAAAGAAACAGAAGAAAAACTTGCTGCTGTGAGTAGATGGAAGATGTTGTTAGAGAGTATGGCACATGATATGGATGATAATCTTGTGGAGACAGAGGGTAATGTTGGGGATAATGATGCTACAGAGACTGAGGATAAGGCTGGTGATGATAAAGTTGATGATGATGAGGAGACGATTGCTGAAGGAGTTAATGCTGCAAGATCAGTTGAGGCAGCAGCCCCAGCAGAGTTAATTGTTTATGTGCGCACATTTAAATAAAGTCTACACATAAGAAATATGTGTACACATCAGTAATATGTGTACACATAATAAATATGTGTACATATATTTATTACGTGTAGACTTTATTCTTATATGTACTGTCATAGATGACGTTTGAAAACATTTAACTAATAAATATCTCTAAATCAATTCATTGCAGGTTGAGGAGGGCACTGTGACTTTCCAGCCTGATGTGAATCTCAGGACGTTTATGGAGGAGCAAGGAGAGTTCACCGTGATCAAGGTCACACAAAGATCCTCCCTTGCTGGGGATATGAAGAGGTTAAGAGATGCCTTGATAAAATTGGAATATTATGATGAGTTTAAAAAATCAGTGTTTGGGCACTTGCATGGGCTAAGTGATAAAGCAATTTTTCCTCCAAGATTAGTCCATGGGCTTCGATTGCGGACCATAACATGCAAGAAGAAGATGGAGTTGTGGGTCAAATTCAATGGACTTCCTGCTCGGTTTGGCATGAATGAATTTGCAATAATGACGGGACTGTCATGCCACGACTACCCCAGTGATCTTTATTTGGAAGATGTGAAAGAGAAGGGGCAATCGATATGGGATGTCTTAATCGAGAAGAATGGAGGAAAAAGAGCTGTTTCAGGAGGTGAGCTGTTGAATATTATAGAGAATAGTGATCTTGATTCAAGAACAAAGTATCGACTTTCCCTCGCTTGGTTTGCGCATTCAATCTTATGCTCAAAGGATTTGCGTACGAGCATCGATCCTTTGTTTGTCTGTTTAGCTTCTAGACCCACCACGTACTTTGCAAAGTATCCGTGGGGAAGAAAAAGCTTTGAGATGACAATACAGAGCCTTGTCGCCCCAATGAACGTAGAAAAGAAAGGATACAACCTCTATGGCTTCCCATGGGCATTCGTTGCATGGGCATACGAAGCCATTCCATCCCTTCGGTACCCTGGATATGATGAAAACCCTACAGAACCAAGAATGTTAAGATGGATCCCTACAAAGCAGGACAGGGACTGTGTTCAAATCCTTCGCCATGTTGATAACCCGGTTAGTGATTATTTAACGATTTCATTTCTGTATGTACACATATAATACGTGTACACATATTATCGATGTGTACACGTATTCATGATGTGTACACATAAAGTAATATGTGTACACGTAAATAATATGTGTACATATTTTTTATATTCCTCAGGTTGATTTATTATTATTTTTTTAAATTTTGGTTGGGACGGGCTGTAGGTTGTAATCCCAATTCTTCTGCCTACTCAAAGGGAGAGTAGAAGGGCTTTCATAAAAAATCTGGTGCCATTTGTTGATGAGGAGGATGCATTGATTGATGGACTGGTGGCTAGACTTATTGGTGTGCAAAGATTGAGTTTGAGGGAAGTTGAAATTAGAAGGGCAAAAGACGTTGTTGTGTATGATGCTGCAGTGGCAGGTGATAGGGTTATTGTTCCAGAGCAGAGTGAGAGAAGAAGAGTACTAGAGCAAAGTGATGGAAGAGGCAATGTTGCCGATAATGTTGTCGGAATGAGTGTGGATGATAGAGACTTTTCTGGTGGTGGTCGAAGGAGGCTTTTTGAATTTTCTGGAGGTGAGGCTGGTGAGAGCACCTCCAGAAGACATGGATGCAGCAGGTGTAAGCTGTGTGAAGTGTGCAAGGAAGAAAAAGAGAGTCAACAGAGGTTGTTAATGGAGTTGAAGGAGAATATGGTGTTCCTGAGGAAGTGTGCTCAGGAGAAGCCGAAGAGGACAGTGTATCCTTCGAGGGCAAGGATGTCTCCTTATGTTGCATCAGTGAAGAAATCAAAGAAAACCACAAGGGCAAGGTCTGCTGCAAGGGCGAGGGTTGCAGCTGTGGAAGTACAAGAGAGACTGCCTGTTGATCTCTATAGGCCAATGGATCCAACTAAAGAGGCTGGATTCCTAGCATACATGAAGGAGAGAAACATGGAGAAGCGCAGCTTTCTGGGTCACGAGTACAACTACATGGACTTCCAAGATGTAATCCGCATGAAGAAGTGGATGGAGAGTCAGGTATTCTACAGGGCAATAATATGTGTACACCTAAAAAATATGTGTACACAACAATAATATGTGTACACATATTGTTGTTGTGTACATCTCAAATATGTGTCTGTTATTTTGGTTTTGTTATATTCATCTTGTTTTTATTTTTTCTGTTCCATTATCTTACAACATGTTGATGAAATTCTGAACTTGATGCGGATAAGGCACAAGAACTTCCACAGGCACTACAACAAGACCGATGTGATCTTGGACATGAACTTCTGCACTAAATTGACTGCAGCGCACCAATTTTTTTATAAAGGATGCTGGTGACTTGGGGATTTCATTTGATGACTGCATGAAGTTGAAGAAGTGTGAGGTGGGGCTCCTGGATTATGCTAGTGGAAAGCTGTCTTACCCTGGTGGACGCAAGTGGGATGGTGCCAAGAGGATATTTACTATCCTTAACATTGATAACATGCATTATCTCACATGTGTCTTTTTACTTGAGCAGGGAAAGATTGAACTTTATGATTGCAACATGGGGGTTTATAGCGAAGATCAATTAGCTCCATATGTCTTGCCCATTACGGTTATGTTCCCAAAGTTCTTGCGTGATTGTGGTAAATTCAAACATTTACCAGAAGCCATCTTGAATGCAGACTTGTGGAGTTATGAACGAGTCAAGAGTCTTCCAAGGAACAAAACAGGTACTGCGTGTGGGGGGTATTCGCTTATGTTCATGGAGCATCTCTTGACAGACACCCCAATGACGTTGTTGCATGATAGTTCAATGGAAGATATGAGAAAGAAGTGGGCTGTCGACATATTCTATGAGGAAATGGAGCCTTAAGTGGTGTTGGATGAACTACTTTGATTGGTCTGTATTTAAGGATGATTTTAATCTTTTTTCGTTTTTGTTGTTATGTATGGATAATTTTAATCTTTTTTGATGTCGTGGTTAGACTAATCCTTATGACGTTTATATTGAATGCAGTACATAAGCTTTTATGTCTACACATGTTAACTATGTGCAAAAATTACTTGCGTATTTTCTCCTTTGTAATTTGCACAAGTCCATAATACACATCAGTAATATGTGTACACGTACAAAATATGTGTAGGTAATTACTTGTATTTTGCGCAAGTCCATAATACACATCAGTAATATGTGTACACGTACAAAATATGTGTAGGTAATTACTTGTATAATTTGCACAAGTCCATAATACACATCAGTAATATGTGTACACGTACAAAATATGTGTAGGTAATTACTTGTATAATTTGCACAAGTCCATAATACGCATATAAAATATGTGTACACAACAATAATATGTGTACACATCAGTAATATGTGTACACATATTACTTTACAAGAGGACGGTTAAAAAGCATAACAGGCGGAGAATAAAACTAGGGCAGTTATAAAAACCGTCCATAACCCTTCAATAAACCGTCCATAACCCATAAAGATGAAAGGACACGATCCTTCATATCCTTGCTCTATAAATAGTAAAAAATACTCTCTAATAATCACGCAAGAAAAAACAATTCCAGTATCTATAGCAAAAACAGCAAAAAAATCATGGCAAGACGTCCAATTATAAAGATGGAAGACTTGAAGAAAGATCTTGATGAAATGAAAGAAGCCCTAATTGAAGCAAGAGACCGCCAACTTATGGATATAAGGAGGATTAAAAGGATCTTCGAACTTCTCCTCGCACCTTTGGGCAAGTCCCTGAAGGACATCTACTACACTCCACCCAACTCTCCACCTCGCTCCGACTTTGAAAATTAGAACATATAATGTTAAGTTCCATTTTTATTGTGAAATTCGAGTTATGTCTTAATTTTAGTATATGTGAAGTCTATGATTATATGTATTTGAATCAATCTTAAAGTCATCTATTATCATGTTTCTATGTTTAGATGAAAGTTATTTGAATGTTCAAATGAGTTCTCATGCATTAATTGTGCTTTTGGCTGTTGATAATGATTGAATGTACTCACACATAACTTTACGTGTACACATAAAATATATATGTGTACACATATTGTCATATTGATTCTCAAATATCCCAAATCTTGGTTGTTTGATTGCCAACAATGGTGGATCCATGTTCCTACATTAAAATGGGAGTTATTTGAGTGTTCATACGAGTTCTCATGCATTCCCCATCATTGGAGCATTAGAATCTAAGGATTTGGCCTTATCATTAGTCAGTAGTTGTCATACTGATTCTCAAATATCCCAAATCTTGGTTGTTTGATTGCCAACAATGGTGGATCCATGTTCCTACATTAAAATGGGAGTTATTTGAGTGTTCATACGAGTTCTCATGCATTCCCCATCATTGGAGCATTAGAATCTAAGGATTTGGCCTTATCATTAGTCAGTAGTTGTCATATTGATTCTCAAATATCCCAAATCTTGGTTGTTTGATTGCCAACAATGGTAGATCCATGTTCCTACATTAAAATGGGAGTTATTTGAGTGTTCATACGAGTGCTCATGCATTCCCCATCATTGGAGCATTAGAATCTAAGGATTTGGCCTTATCATTAGTCAGTAGTTGTCATATTGATTCTCAAATATCCCAAATCTTGGTTGTTTGAACAATGGTGGATCCATGTTCCTACATTAAAATGGGAGTTATTTGAGTGTTCATACGAGTGCTCATGCATTCCCCATCATTGGAGCATTAGAATCTAAGGATTTGGCCTTATCATTAGTCAGTAGTTGTCATATTGATTCTCAAATATCCAAAATCTTGGTTGTTTGATTGCCAACAATGGTGGATCCATGTTCCTACATTAAAATGGCAGTTACTTGAGTGTTCATACGAGTTCTCATGCATGGGCTAAGTATACTTTTGGCTGTTGATAATGATTGAATGTACCCACACATAATATTACTACACATATTATTATATGTGTACACGTAATTATTATGTGTACACATATAATATTTACGTGTACACATAATTAATATGTGTAAAGGACTTTAAATTTTTTTATTGTAATCTACCCACACATCGGCAAGATGTGTACACGTCAAACGAGATGTGTACACATATTATATTATGTGTACACATAAGTTATATGTGCACAGTATATTAATTTGTTGAGTGTTTCTATCTATCATGTTATGATTTTATTTGTTCGTTTTACATTGAGGAATAAAGAAAGTAAAGGTAATGTCTGCACAAAAGACATATTAAACAGAAAATAGATAAAAAACAAATAGGAACTATAGGTTTATAAATGGTTACAAATACAAGAAATGAACATATATGGTTCTATGAAACAACACTGGGACCTCTGGAATCTACAACCCTCCGCTGCGGACATGTTGTTTTCTTATGGCCAAGTCTCTTGCATATGCCACATCTATTCTTCCTACTTGTGAATGCTTCACCCACCGAAGGCATTCGCTTTGTCTTCCTTCTTCCTCGTGTTATTTTCACAAAAGGTGGCTTTATCTTCCTCTCATAAAGCTCTGGTGGTGCATTCCACAACTCCTCTGCAATCATTGGATATATTAAGCTGTCATACGCAAGAATGTATGCATTCGTAGAATAATAACCCGATGTATATTGGTATATCTCGTTCCCAAACTCAAACGCTCCTCCATATCGACATCTTAAGGCTGCCATAGCATGTGCACAAGGTAGTTCGTCCAAATCAAACCTCCGGCAAGAACAAGTCCTTTGAATTAGATCGACACTAACAACCTCATCCCCAGTACCGACATTGTAAACATCATTGCCAACGCAACAAACGTAAAGCTTGTTGCCCTCTGTGACATTTTTCCTTAACATTTGTTCAATCGAAGGAACACATGGCTTTCAGTGCTGTAAGAACATGGTACGCCTATGATGAAACTTTTCAGAAAAATTCCTCAAAATTCCATTGAACATTGCAACGATGGGATATTCTCTTTCATCCTTTAGCATTGCATTAATTGACTCAGCGATGTTTGAGGTCATCACTCCAAACCTACACATATATAACTGATTCTTACAACGTGTACATATGATTCTGCATTTATTTAAATGACTACACATAATTAATATGTGTACACATAATATTATATGTGTACACATAATTAATATGTGTACACGTATTAATAATGTGCACATAAGTCTACATTTTAAAAACTGAAAACACACGGACGCACATAATTTGTATGTGTACACATATTTAATATGTGTACACATATAATATTATGTGTACACATATACATTACGTGTACAGATATGGCTAATGTATTACATGACTACACATATAAAGGATGTGTACACATATTTTATATGTGTACACATAAGAGCAGCATGTGTACACATATTAAATATGTGTAGAAAGTATTACCTGCGGCCTGGAAAAAAGGCTCTGCTCCAGCGCTCAAACCCAACCTGCTCAAGATATGTGGCAACCTTTGGGCACAATGAACGAATTTGCTGGAAATGTTCCTCGAACTCAGTGGGCGTATATGATTCGGCTGCTTTATAAAAATAGGATACAAATTCACCACAATGAAGCTTTGCACGAATGCTTTCAGCAAAGTGCCACTTGCAAACTCCATAATTAGCTTGTGGAAAATACTTTGAAACTGCTTTTGGGATGCTTGAATGCCTATCAGAAACAACACACAACTCATCGGTGCTTGGGAGTATACCGACCAAATTTTCAAAGAAGTAATCATAGGAGGCATCACATTCCACGTTTACAACACAAAATGCCACAGGAAAAATATGCGTCTCCGAGTCTTGTGCCATGGCAGACAACAAAACTCCCCCATACTTCCCCGACAAATGAGTTCCGTCTACGGCGATGACTTTCCTCATATGCGCAAAACCCGTTATCCATGCACCAAGAGCTACAAAAAAATACATAAACCTTTGGTTGTCATCAACCTTCAATGCTGTATGTGTACCCTCATTTGTCGTCCTGAGCATATAACGGTACGCATCCAATATAGCATAACTGTGCTCCGGCGTCCCTCTTGTCAAAGCCTTTGCAATAACAGTCCCCATCCGGCACTTCCAATAACTAATGTTACAACCCAAATCCCTACGGACTGCAGCTTTAACATCCTTTATTGATATACCTTTTCCTTTTCCCTCTTCATAACTACTTTTCAAGTATGAACCGATGAGTTCCGCAGAGGCATGTGGGTGATTACTTGAAAGATGCTCTAACCCGCACGAATGCTTGTCCCTGTACACAGTAATGATGAACCTATCACTGTCTACGTACTTTATGGCCCGGATCAACCACTTGCAGCTTTGATGTACACATCTCACACAATAAACCTTTTTTGTATTCTTCACTTTCTTGAAACAATAATGCTTCTTCACTGCAGCAAGCTGCAAGGCATTTATTAAGGCGCGCTTGTTTTTGAAGGTTAAACCCTTATAAAAATCAGTGCCGTCGTCGTCCCCGTCCCTTTGAACGCTGCAACCTGCTTCTAAACCTCCAACCATAACCGTATTGCTCTCAACTACAGGAGTTGGACTGAATTTCATTTCTTTTTCTTCTTCTTCTTCTTCTTCTTCTTCTTCTTCTTCTTCTTCTTCTTCTTCTAGTTCTACTTCTGCTCCTCTACCTTCACCTCCTTCGTGTGCTTCTCCAACATTTTCTTCTTCTTCTTCTCCTTGATTTAGTGGATTTTCCATGTTCAACGGATCCGGTAGATCCATGTCATCCCATCCACTAGTAGAAAAATCATCACACATCCCATCATTACGCACAAGTTGTTCATTTGAAACCTCTACAGACCTATCAGCCAAACATACCCTTAAAGTAGGCCTATTTCCAGATCCGTCTACATCGGCAAGGTAAACAAGGAGATCCTCGTCGTTCTTTATTTTACAAGGATGACTCTTTTGCTTTGAACATATGCTAAGCATATATGTAATGCAAAGATCATTTGGATCATGACTGCCCCCACATCTAGTAATGATCTTGTTAACCAACTCAGAATACGTAACATCGTTATTCAAAATAACTGGTACCGTCTCCCTTGTCATCGAAATCCACGTGAAACATTCTGGGGTCTCAACCCATTCACCAAGAAAATCAACAGCTAACAGTAGTACAACCATTTATGGTGCAAAAATACCTAGAAGCATCAGAAATTGATATGCATTAGAAGCTGAAAACACAGTTGAGATGTTTTCACGTATAAAGTAAAAAATGTGTACACGCATATGTTGATGTGTACACATATTTATTATGTGTACACGTCAATATAATATGTGTACATATTCACGTAAACAAAAAGGATGCAACGTCAGCTGATGTGTACACATTATATATTACGTGTACACATAATTTTTATGTGTACACATATATTTGATGTGCAGGGTTCAACTTAATATGATGTGTACACGTCTCTCATTATGTGTACACATAATCTTCGCATCCGTACACATCAGGTGCCAGAATTTACATTTTTCATAAAACCCAGAAACGAAACCCATAAATCACAAAACAAACTGCATTATACAATGAACACTCCTTTCAAGCGAAAAAGTGACAGATCTTCAAAAGGGGTTTAAATCGCGGAAAACAATATTTGGAAAAAGCTTTTCGATTTGAATTGGAATGGGTTTAAATTGGGTTTGGGATCAAGAAAAGCTTAAAATACCCTTTAATGGAGCTGTTGATTTGAAGCGAAATTGAAAAAAAAAAAAAAAAAAGGACGCGAATGGCTAGCAGCGCAGCTGAAAAAAAATTGGGGAAAGAAGAAGAAGAATGGAGGAGAGAGAAATGTAGGTTTTTTTTACCTTTTTTGGGCTGCTGATTTAGATATATATGGAGGGGCCATTTTGCACTTATTCAAACTTTGGGGGTGGTTTTAATGGGACCACATAACTATCCTTAATTGTTAATTAGAGGGGTGTCCCCCTCACCCAATTGTTTAGAACTTTGTCCCCTTTTTTTCTTTTGGGGACTTAAAAGTCCCCTCACCCAAAGCACCCTAGTTTCTCTTTCACAACTTGGCAGTTTAAAGTGTGGAAATGACACTAGTTTGCAACTATAAGGGGTTTATTTTACGTCTTTAACCATTGTGTCCTGAAGTTCACTTTTTCAGTTAAAAAATTCACGACACTGTGTCATGAAATTAAGAAGTTTTTAAGTATAGGTATAGGTCATGAAAAGCACTTCCATAAAAATTACATGCAAAGCGTGACCTTTGGTGGATGAAAAGCTTGCCTTGGGGAAAGGGCTACTCCTATTTAGGCTACCCTTCGTAAAAGCACTACTTTTTTTAGGTAACTAATAATTATATTAATCACCTGAGGAATCAGAACCAGTACAAGTGTAGCCGTCTATGTCTCTAACAACCATGATTTAGCTCATCTAACTCTCCTGCTCATTAATTGTACTCACTAATCTAGGCTAAACATCAAATTCTATAATAGTGATATACATTAGAATATGTAGGTACTAACTAAGTTGCCAAGTTTTACCCCAACTCTCATACTAGAAAAGCATGCTATCTCCCTGGTGATATCAAACCAATCTCTCTTTTTTTCTCAAATACTCCGTTGTTTCTCTCTTTCCATATGGCATGGACATACTCAGCAAACAACAATAAGAGGAATTGGGTCTGTTGTGTTCTTCCCTTGCTAGCTTATAAGACATCATGTTGGAACTCTTTCCATGTGACTGCAGTCTGGCCTTGCATTTCTATCCATTGCATAAGCTTGTTCCACACCTCTTTGGCATATGAGCATTGTAGGAACAGATGGTAACAGGTTTCCATTGAGTTTTTTTTACATTACCCAGCCTGCATCCCCTTCATTCCCCATGTGATCAATCGATCAACTGTCATTAGTTTACCATAGTTCAGTAACCACATTGTGAATATAGCCTTGGGTCTTGCTAGGTTCTGGTACATCATTGCTTTCTAGCTCACTCTAAGTTGCATCCCTTGAAGTTGTTGGTAGATATTTTTAATCAAGCTTCCACTTTGAGTTCCATTCTGCACTAGAGCTAAGTGGTTCCTGGCTTTCAAGATCTTGACCACCATTTAGCTAGCCTGCTAAGGTAATAATACACTCTCTATTAGGCTCCCTTTTATATAAAACATATGGATCCATTTGATCCATAACTTATCAGCCTTCTTAGTTAGGTCCCAAAATAGCTTAGTTATTGCAACATTGTTCCATAGCTTCAAGTTAACTAAGTTGAAACTCCCAACTGACTTAGGCAAGCACATCTTCTCCCATGCTACTAGTGCTCTTCTTGTAATTCCATTGGAGCCTGACCATATGTAGCTCCTTTAGTAAGCATCAATCAACTTCGAAACTTTAGCAGGAAGCACAAAAGCTGAGCCCAATAAGATTGGATCCCAAAGATAGCAGTCTGCACAAGTTGCACTCTCCCAGCATAAGACAACTTTCTAGCAGTCCATGAGGATATTCTAGCAACAATTTTTTCCAGCAGAGGTTGCCATTGAACACATTTTAACTTTTTTGTATCCAGAGGGATAACCAGATGTTGAGGGGAAGTTCTCCAGCATTATATCATAAGAATTTAAGGATCCGCTTCTTGGCTGTATCATCCACCCCACCAAAATATACTAAGCTTTTTGTCAGGTTAGCTTGCAAGCCTGAAGCTCTAGTAAATCTGTTAGAGCATTTTTGGAGATGCTTCACTGAGTTTAAGTCCCCTTTTGAGAACATAAGGAGGTCATCTTTAAAGCTTAAGAGAGTAAGGCCTATCTTAGCACATCTGGGATTATGTTTAAACTCAGTTATACCCTTAAGCTCATTTAAGCACCTGCTCAAATATTCTATAGCTATAGCAAATAATAATGGGGATATGGAGCCACCTTGTCCGAGTCCTTTTGCTGCATCAAATAGTTTAATGCACTCACTATTAACCAGTATTTGTATAGTTCACTGGTTTAACACAAGCCATTATCCAGTTAATGAACTTCTCAGGAAATGTCTGCTCAACCATTACCTGCTCCAAATACTTCCATTCTACAGAATCATAAGCTTTCTCTAGATCAACTTTTATCATCACTCTAGGGGAAATATGCTTCCTAGAATAAGCCCTTACCAATTCATGAGCCAAAAACAATATTGTCAGCTATTTTCTTTCCAGGGATAAAACCAAATTGGTTCTGACTAATGATGGTAGGTACGACACTCTGCGTTCTTGCAGCTATCACCTTAGATATAATCTTATACATTACAGAGAATCATGCAATTGGTCTATATTCTTTCAAAGTTTTAGACTTTACTATTTTAGTCATTAGAGTTACTGCAGTACAATTCATAGGCTTGAACATTTTCCCTGTATTGAAGAACTCTCTAACAACTAAGCAGACCTCATCTTTGATCAGATGCCATGCTTTTTTGAAGAATCCAACATTAAAACCATCAATACCTAGAGCCTTCAAGTCTCCAATGGCTTGCAATCCTAAGTAAATTTTCTGGTCTATCACCTCAACACACAACATCATTTATTAGTCATGATATAGCTTAGGGCCTCTTCTCATTATTTGTTTATCAACTACTTCCAATGAGTGAGCTGAGGTCCTCATAAGACCTTCATAGAATTGGACTATTTCCTCTTTGATATCTCTTGGATCGGTTAATAATCTGCCATTAAGTTCCATCAATTTATTCATCAGATTTTTCTGAGTTCTCTCTTTAATAACAACTGAGAAGTACTTGTTGTTTGCATCACCCAACTTCACCCATGTTGCCCTTGATTTCTGCTGTAAGATACTCTCTTGAACCGTGGACCACTTCTCAATGTCCTGGATCAACTCTTGTTCCTTATCAGCCAAGACTTCAGTGTAGCTCAATGCCATTCTTCTTTAAACATTTGCAGGTTCATTTCTAGCAGAGTTCAACTTTTCTATAATACCTTAAAATTCAGCATTATTCAGCTCCTTAAATATTGGTTTCTGAGCTTTCAGCTTGTTCCATATATTTTTAAGTTGCCAACTGCCTCCAGAACCACCCTATTCCCTCTCCACCAGCTACAAGAAGTTTGGGTGATCAGCCCATACATTGAAGAATCTGAAGGGGACTGTAGTTTTTTGTCTTCTCAAATCCACCTTAATCATCATAGGAGAGTAATCAAATATGTTAGGCAATGAGTAATCAATAGTAAAATGACCATATAGCATCATCCAATCATCATTGACCAATACTCTGTCAATTCTACTCCATACTCTAGTATCACCCCTCTGCTTATTTGTCCAGGTGTAGTACTCTCCTCTCCATGCCAGTTCAGTTATGTTTAAAGCTTGAACACAATCAGCAAAATCTTGAATTTCATTCTGAATCACAGGATTCCCATATAGTCTGTCTTGAACAGTTAAAACAATATTAAAGTCACCCCATAAGATCCATGGAGCCTGAGTTTGGGAGGTAAGATAGCTCAACTGTTTCCACAACTGCTTTCTTTGTTCCAGTGTATTAAAGCCATATAGTCATCACACATGACATAGTGCATTTTCTCCCTTTTACTTGAATATAAATGAATTGGGCATCCTTTGCTAATAGTAAGACCTCATACTTCTCCTCCTCCCATAATACCCAAGTCCTCCCATTTGCAGCAAAATTATAGTTACTAACTAACTTCCATCCTGGAGCTAATTTTTTTTGCTATTTTCTCAGCTTTTATGCTTTTAACTCTAGTATCTACTAGGCCTACTAACTTTATTTTATTCTCCTTAAGCAGATTTACTATCTCCTTATGCTTCTACCTCTTATTTATTCCCCTAACATTCCATACCAGCCAATTTATCAGCAAGTCTTAGGAGGTCCACCTTTATCAGTTGGCTTATCTTGGGTTTTCTCTGCATTCTCATCTTGTAATGCAGTGAAGCAATTCCTTGTAGTGACAGTAGCAGCTGCCAAGTAGCTTCTTGCCTTGCCTGAGGAGCCCTTACCAACACTAACATGATCATATGGCTTTGGAGTTTCCAGTACTATCACTTTAGCTGGTGAACTCTCCCTCACACTTGTTACTGGCTTCTCATATTGTTCCTCTGTATTCCTTTCTTTTTTATGCTCAGTTTGATTGACATTTGCCCGTTGTTCTGTGATAGCAGTTTTTGGATGCCACTGCTTGACAAGTCTTCTTTGATTTGGTATATATTGGTCTGGTTGTGTCTTATCTAGAGGATCAGGAGGAGCTTGATTTGTTTGTGTTTCCACTGGTGCCTGCTATGGTCTGAAGAGCCTCTCTAGGCCTTCTTCTCTTCCTAGGTGCTTGTTTAGGGGCTTCCATTTTGTTACAATTATGACCCAGTCTTTGACATCTGCTGCAGAATTCAGGTACCTATTCAAAATCAACTTTTTGTGAAAATTCTCTGCCATTAGGGTCACACACTAGCACCTCTTCAGGAAGTTGCATAGTGGCATCTGCTTCAATTAACATCCTGGCATAAGATATTCTTGTTTGTTTAGCAGTGCATTTATCAGCATATAGGAGAACCCCTATATCACTAGCAATTCTACTTAAGGAGTTGCAACTCCAATAGCTCATTGGTAACTTTGGGAACTTCACCTACATGGGAACTTCAGTAAGGAATTCAACACTAAAATCATGATCCGGAGTCCATTTTTTTAAGATGATATGCCTGCTATTAATGCTATATGGACCAGAGTACAGAATCTCACTAACATCTCCCCTATTTTGGAACTTAACCACATAGTAGCATTCTTCATGAAAGTAAACCTCAGAATTAGCAACAGTTGCCCAATTTTGAGCTACAAATCTTTTCATAACATTGTAACAAGGTATTTCCCCTATAACATACACAATAAGGGGACATTTCCACTTTTCTACTTCCTATTCAACCTCTTGTTGCTCTAGTTGGACCTTGATGACACCATTGACAATTGTAGGGACAACATAGGTTAAGTGCAAACCATTACTAGTCATTCTATTTCCAGCAAATAGGCTTGCCCAGGTAGGAATAGCTTCCTTGTCGTGGCTCATACCTTCATTCTTCTCTGTTCCTCCTTCCTCCACCTCATTAATATGGCCTAGAGAAGAGCTAGGTAGCTGGTCTGGTGATACAGCTGGTAAGAGAATACTAGCTGCTTTGAGGCACTCATAGTAGTTCGAATCAGACTATTAGGTTGCTCTTTGTTACCTGAGTTCAGATCTACATTTTTCCCTATGTTATCAACATCTAAAGCTTTACTTGTCTCACTTCCCCCAATTGTTTTATCAATATGATGAGATGAGCTAGGGTTACTATTCTGGGCAGTGTCCTTTCCTAAATTGTTAGACGGAGATTTATTGATCAGCCTTGTTGTATTATCATCACAACTTTGAGCTAAGATACGAGCACTTACCGAGCTTCCTACAGTAGCGATTGGTATTTATTTTACTTTTGGTGGTCGTCCTCTTCTCTTGCCGGCCATGGTTTCACTATCAGCTGGGCGTTGTGCTAATGTGAGCTAATCGCCATTAACTTGCGCCTAGAGAGAGAAGTTTTTTTCTATTAAACAACTTACTTTTTTTTCTTACATAAAAGCATTGCCTTAGATAAAAGAATTTTTTTTATACAAAAGTATACTTTTGAGAAGCTATTTACAGAAACAGAGTCATTTTAGCAAAATCATCCAATATAGAGGAAATGAAAAATTTATGACAATACTAGCAAAAAATAGCCTAACGTAGCAAAACTTACATTCTTCCTTACATTTCTCCTAATTTCACTTCTCCTCCTCCCTTTCCCCATTTCACTTCTCCTCCTCCTCTCCCCCAATTTCACATAACAGAAGGTTTGCCGAAGACTTTAGCTAGAGGACTTAAGTTGTTGACTCCATTATTTTAAGAGATTCGTAATACTAAAAAATTCCACTCAATAAATGTCTACAAGTAACTACCAATACTAAAATGATCCTTACATATTTCACTACATTTTTTGGATTTGAATAAGAAGACATTGACTCCTCCAGCACTCTAAATGGCTTCGTTACTTCTACTATCGACTCCATTGCTTAATGTTGAACTTCTAACTTCACTTTAGACTTTTAATAGTGTACTGTATGATAATTGGAGCATTATGTCAGTGAAGTGAAATTAGCTCTTGAATTTGCTAAATTTTTGCTCAAATTCGATAGCGAAGGTAGCAAAGTCTATCTAGTGCGTATCAGTTTTTTAATTACAAGTTCGTTAAGTTGATTAGTGTTGAATTTTTAAGTTTGTTTTAGCTGATTTTGCGATTAATTAATCAAATTCGACATTTTTTGATATATTCATCCTTTGTAATTTGACCCTAGCTGGTATTTTTTGGCCAAATATGATGTTTGCCGGTCAGATCTGATATTTTTTCTATCAGATCTGTATTTTTCCGCCCAGATCTGTTGTCATTTTCATCTTTTTTATTTTATTGTATCGTTTCATATCTCGCTGTATCTACACTGTTTGTGCATTGTATCTAACTGTTTCTGCATTTTTGTATTATTTTTACATTATATCTAACTGTTTTTGAAATATTTTTGCAATTTTTTCGGCGTTTCTGCACTGTATCTAACCGTTTTCTTTACTGTTTCGGTTTTTTCGCACTGTTTCTTTATTTTTTTTTGCATTTCCGTACAATTTCTGCATTGTATCTAAATGTATCTCTATTATTTCAGCACTATCTCAAACTGTATCTAACTATATCTATACTATTTTTGCAGACTTGGGCAAAGGCGATGACAGCTCGGCGGCAGTTGTGGCCTTGTGGGGGCAATAGGTGGCAGCGGGCTAATAGGGATGTGAGGTGGAGGCTAATTTTTTACTTTTTTTAGTTGTTTGTAGCAACTTGAATATAAAAAAAATGCTATATTATGTAATATCAATACTATTGCAATATTTTGCAATTAAAGCTTCAAAATTGTATATAAGTGTAAAAAAATCCTAGATAAATGTGGGGTTAAAAGTGGGAAATTTTGATCACTAGCCATTTTTGGATGCACTCATTGGGGATTATCCACCGTTTCAAAATTCATTGAAGAATAGCTAAAAATTAGCGCGCACACTTAAGCTCCATTAGCGTTGGAAAAACACCCCAGACTAGTCCTGTTCAAAGCCCAAGTATTTTGTTATGGGACTTTATATATAAAACTTCAGTCCCATAACAAAATGTTGGGGCTTTGAACAAGTTTTGTTCACAGCCCTAGCATTTTGTTATGGGTTATGGGACTTTATATATAAAGCTTCAGTCCCATAACAAAATGCTGGGGTTTTGAACAAGTTTTGTTCACAGCCCCAGCATTTTGTTATGAAACTGAAGCTTTATACAAAGTCCCATAACAAAATGCTGGGACCTTGAACAAAACTTGTTCAAATTTTATACTGGGGTTAGTTTACTGAAGCTTCCCAGTATTTATACTATGATTTGTCGGGAGGTGGCTATTTCTTAACGAATTTATTTTTGACGGTTACAAATCAATTAACGCGCGCCAAACAGGTCTCTGCACGAAATTTTAGTTAAAAGCTTAATTTATTGTTCTGACCATTGGACAAGCACAAATTTGTATAAATTCACTGAATAGTTCCACTTGTATTACTATTACTACTACTTTAGAAGAGAGAGTTGAGCTGGCTGCTTAGCCTGGGTTAAGGGTATATCGGGAATTTCACTTAGTACATGCATATGTTCAACTGTACAGTCATTTCTTTGAGGGTGTACCTTCCCCATAATATTCCAAAAAATCCAGAACCTTTTTACAATTTCTGCATCTATGGTCAGCCTTAACCAGATACTCCAAGCGTATTTTAGGTAGTTAAAATATATTATGCTTAGGCTCTTTGTAGATATCGAATAGATAACTAAAAGGACTAATTAAATTCTAAAATTATCCTCATTCTTTTTACCCAATCCGCTGAACTTTGGTCGTTCCAAAGAGATCAGCTCCAAACTTCTTAGAGCTTATCAGTTCCTGTAAGAAGAATCAATACCTCATCATTGTCGTGAGTTCTCTTCCTTCATCCTATTTGCTTTGGCTCTTCTCTTGTTTTTTTTTTCTTCTTTTGATGACGTAATGGTGTTGTGCATTTTTCTTTCTATTTCATATTGTTTGATCGAATAAAACAAAGGAGAAGTTTGGGTAAATCAGTATCAAATTATGTTGACTATTCTTCTTGTGTAGTTGGTATTATTGTTATCCCTCTTATTGATATGACTTCACGCATGTTATTTTTTTATTTCGATATTTCTGCTTACTTAATGTTTGATATGGTAAATTTGTGCATCGAATTTCTTTATACTATTCATAGCTTTTTTCTGCTGTAGATTTGTTTCTCTTGTTAGTAATAGATTTCGGACGAAAATAAAAATAGAGGAATTAAGGAAATAGAGCCAGCTCGCTGAAGTGTGTCCTTTGTCCTCTTTTCGTAGTCGCGTTAATTAATTTATGAGTGATAATTAAACTGTTTACAAATGATTTGATTTGTAAGTAGTGTTAATTAAATATGAAAATAAGCTTCTAAAAGTTAAAAGTAAGTTGCCAATCGGATTTTGTTGGCAATACCTGATAATGATGTTGAAAATGTGTGAAATTGTCGCTATATATTTTTGTCTTTCTTCGATTATAGACTGCTCGCCCGTGTCCTGAAATCATCTCTTTGTGTCGGTGATGCTTTTGGTTGGTGTTTTGATTCAGCAATTTGCACCTGTTTTTAGCTTATTCAAATATTTCTTAACACTAGCAAAATTACTTTTTTAACGCGCCTGCATCACTTTTTTACTATGCCTACATCACTTTAAGTGTTTTGCTCAATGACTTAACTTGGAATGCACATATTATTTAGTAGTGCTCTATAATCTGCTTTTATTTTGCTGTGTGATGTTGGACCGAATTCATGTAACAAAATAGAATTTGTAATAAATATGGTCTCGAGAGTCACTGAGGAGAATCAATTATATTTTGGACTGCTGCAATTTAACATCTAATATTACATAAAGAAGTACTCAAAGCAGTTATCCAATTAAAGTTGAAAATACAAGATGGTGTAGATGAAAATAATGTTCTCAGTTTTAGGCCACCTAAAAGAAAAGAAAGGGAGGAATTGAAGGTTTAATGACTTCCACTTTTGATGTGCAGGAAGTATCAAATATAGTCTTAGTTGAGAAAGAAGGTTTAATGACTTCACAAATGGTACTTCTTAGTCAACAATCATTTGCAGCTTTTTCCCTAATGAAACACTTCATTCCAATCTTCAATTTGGCCATCTATCTCACTGCTTTCTGCTTTTTCTTATCCTTTAGGGGTCTTTCGGGTTTTGCACTCTGATGTTGTTGATATTTGTAGACAGCTCTGGTTACTTCTCTATAGTAGGTTTGAACACATTAGTATTACAAAAAGAAGGCACATTATACTATATTTCTGTAAGTTGTAGAAACCACCTATTTACTCCTATGTTGCTTTTTGGTAGTGAGCGTACTTGATAGTCTATTTTGCCTCCTTGGGCTTTACCTTCAAATTTTGCAACACATCCTCTCTTAGTATATGTACTTTTTAATATTTGATATGCTTTCAGGAATTAGTCCTGGTTGAAAAACTTTGGTAGAGTTCTTCGCACTAAGCTGATAATTCTGGAAGTTATACAACAATCTACTCAGGAAGAAGAAAGCAAACAAGTTTATCCAAGATCTGTGTTTGTTGATTACGTGAAGTCATATGCTGAAGTTTCAGGCCAAAGAGCAATGTTTTGAAGGCATGAAAGCCATGAAAGTTGGCAGATTTGTTTTTTTTTTAATGATCTGTTCGTGAAGTTTTACAAATCTAGCTAAAAGCAGTTTTTGGCTTTCTCTTGTGTGATAAAATCAAGGCCGAAGGTCTATCAGAAACAGCCTCTTCACTTGGGTGGGAGTAAGGTCTGCGTACATCTCATCTTCCCTAGACCCCACTTGTGGGATAAACTGGGTATGTTGTTGTTGATAAAATCAAGCCTTTAACACAAATTTTCTCTCCAATGCATATATAGCAGAGAGTTCAATAGTTTGAGACTAATTTGTTACCTCCCTATGTTTATGCAGCTTCATATATCCAAATTATATAACTATATTATTCCTCAATGTAGATGCTATTTTACAATTGGGCTTGTGCTCTAGCGCGGGTATACCACCACTAGTAACACTATAAAGCTCGATATAATGTGTATTTGCAAGCTAGAATTCAACATTCAACAAGCTGAGCAAGGCATATACATCCGGAACCACAGAAGAACCATGGTAGTAACAACTATTACAGCCTAAACACGCAGTGGCAGAGCCACCTTATGTCGAGGGTGGTCAGGCGACCACCCTTCGCCGGAAAATAATACTATACATGTAGGCCAAATACTTATTGGTATTGTTATATAATATATGGTGAACACCTTTTGAATAGAAGAGAGACTTGGCGTAGAGGTCAACGATGCTTAGGGGAGCTAGAGTGCTTACGTTCGAATCTTACCGTGAAAAACTTTTTTCCAGCCCGTTTAAGAGTTCTTAAACTGTATCAATAGCAGCAACATTGACTGAGGGACCAGTCCCAGCTGCTTCTGTAATCATCCCAAAAGTATCAACATATTGTCTCCTGCAAATAGTTTTTTAAAAATTTGTTCTTTAGTGTCCATAGCCAAGACCACTATTTTTAATGATGATCAATATAACAAAGAAGGTAAAAAAAGGATGTGGCTAAAAAAAAAGAAGGTAAAAGAGAGGATAGGGTGAGTCCATAAACAGACCTTGCAGGCAGATGATCTGCATTTGGACGATAGTACGCGGTCCAAACTGGCTCACCAGCAAAGAGCCGAATTGCCTACAAAAAAATACCATATTTCATACTGCAGGAGTTTTATTTTTAAGAATTCGAGCAACGCAGTTGATAATTAAGTACCTTAATGTAATTGTTTGAATCAAGTGTGAACCGATGATAAATTCCAGCAGGCACAACAATAAGTCCACCTTTCTTTACCCAGATGCGAATCCAAGTGTTATTGCGATCTCTGACATCAAAATAACCTACAACAAAAAGGTAGTGTATATATATTTTAGAAATACAAGACTATATATAGTTGACAGATTTATTTGCAAAAAAGTTTCAATCAATGAATATTAGCAGTACCACTTCCTGCAAGGGAGTAACGGACTTCCTCATCAATGTGTATGTGTTCTTGAAAGAAGTTCTTGATCATCTCCTCGTAATTTGGTAATTTTCCGGGGATAACCTCACAGATGTCCTGAAGAATAGTGTTGTTCTTAGTTAATGGTTTAGGCACTTGTGGAGAAATGACTAAATTTAACCGACATAGGAGTAATAAATAATAATACTCCAAAAACTTTATTTCAACATACCATGTAAATATATTTACGTGCTTCTCGAATTGTCTTCAACTCCTCATCAGTCTCATATTTGTCAGCATCAAGTCTCCAGCTGAGCACTCCAAGCTCTGTAACATTCACAGCTTAGTGACTAATCAAGGACGATTAAGCCAGGCGAAATGTAGTAGGACTTCAACTTCTAAGGCTTACCTCAAAATTACAATGAGATTTTCATGAACTGGTTGGTTCACCTTTTATATATCTTTCATACATTAATGACAATAATTCCAACTAGCTTGGAATTGAAGCATAATTGATTGCAAACAAGATTAGCTGATTGATTTATAAGTCATAGCCAGATATTTACCAGCAAGCTTGTCAAGAGACACAAATTCCTTTGGTTCACGGTGATGGGGAAGCCTCTGATTACTATCGTCACTCTCATCCATGTACCATGCCTGTATTACTTCCTCTCTTGGATCCTTATGGTACTCTACTTGAGATAGCTGACAAACCCCAAATCCAGTAAAGACGGCAAGGGAAATGAAAATCTGTGTTGACAGAAAGCACAATTAATCTTTAATCTCCATTTTTTCCTCCTCCAAGAATGCAAAACTATATTTTCTTGTGCTGTCTACTGCTCCTATAACATATATTTGCATGCATCCTTTAAAAATATATCCATTGGCTGTCTTTTCGAAGGATCCCAACATAGATTATAGCAAGTATTAGCATCTTAATTAATTCAACCAAGCTAGAGAAACTAATTAATTAACTTGTTATAATCAACTCAGTGCTAAAACCAATTTCGTTTACTCCATAAAGTTACTGTTGTAGCTGTTACTTTCGAAGATCTCTTTCAATTCTGAAATGGGATAGGTTTCAACAAGTTCCTCACTTCTTCTGATTTGGAGGTTGACTCTCACACTTAGTGCTAAACAAATTAATGACTGGTATATATATGATTTCTATGTAATTAAATTATGACAAAATAAGGTAGAAACAAAAAATAGATAATGAAAAAAGCCATTTAAGGTAGAAAGTAAGCTTCTGAAAAAAGCAGCTGCTATAAGTTTCGGAGAAGAGGTCTCCTGGACCACACATTCTTTCAGTTATTAGCTGTATTAAGAAAATCAGCCTCGACTGTGAAAGTTATATCTTAAAGATTATAGATAGCATCAAGAACGTATTATATATAAAGCACTCATAACCAAAATTTATCAAGAAAAATTTATAAGCCTACCAAGCACAACTAACGAAAATTGAGAAAAATATAAAACATGGATTGCTAACTATACATGCATACCTTTGCAATGCAATGCATCTTCCTTATTTGCTTATCTAGATCTCACTTTCTGGAGCGTAGACGAATGTTGGAAATGATGATATTTATACACGCTGGCCGGCCTGAGGCTAAGGCAGGTAAGGCACCTCTTTAGGCCCCCAAAAATATAGGGCCCCAAATTCTTATAAACAGTGTACTATTAAATCCTGTAGTGAAAGATAAGGACCTATCTCACGTGTGAATGACTAATAAATACTCCCTCTGTCCCACTTTATTTATCATACTTTCCTTATTAGTCTGTCCCAAAAAGATTGTCATACTTCTAAATTTGGTAATAATTCAACTCTAAAGTTACTTTTTGACTCATTTATAGCCACACAAATATTCATGACTTATTTTAGACCACAAATTTTAAAAGTCTTCCTTACTTTATTAAACTTTATGCCAAGTCAAACTATGACAAACAAATAGGGACGGAGGGAGTATATGCTTTTGGTTACTTATTATGCCTAACTCCACTCCTTACTTGTTTTCTCAAGAATCCGTAATTTCCTTATTCTACTCCTCCTCATTTCCATTCTTGATATCTCCAAGAATTCAAGAACTCTTTATTAAACGAGAGCTGAAAATTATTGTTCTTTATTTCACTATATGTGGATTTAGAGAGTCGAGGAGGAGAAGAACCATGGTTTTCTTGAATATTTAATAAATAATATGAAGAATAACTTATCATGACATATATTACTTCTATATAGTTATTAAATAGGTGATTTTATTATTAAATAATTGAGGATCTATGTCTAAATACACGATCACAAATATTGTGAAACGAATGGAGTACTATAGAGTAAAAATTGTCTATTATGCCATCTTTAATTTGATGGTTTAGCCATATTCCCAAATTAAGAGTGTTAAGAGAAGTAGTGCAAATATAAGACCATAATTTACTTGACATACTCCATCAAATAAAAGTACTTGATTCTTTTCTAAATGTTTATATGCTAATAGAATAACATTAAAAGCTCTGATAATGGTTATCTTATAATATTGATTATATTTTAACCTTAGACCAACATTGTCCCAAGGTAGACTAAACGAATTAGCTATAGTATCAATTGAAAATGAGTTATTTTTTATTATAAAAATATCATTAAAAATTTTGCATCTTCAAAAACTAAAAAAATTAGATTTCAAGTGAAAATATATATGATGTATCTTTTATAAAATTTAAGGCCTTCAATTAGAGGTTGGCTTTAGGCCCCAAATGTGTTGGGCCGCCCTGCACACGCACAGTGCCAAAAGAAAATGCAGAACCATTAAATATTGGTCCATGGTCTTTTTTATATTGTCGTATGTCATGTCCGAGGTCCTCTTTTATATTCCAAGTTAGCTGACTTTTTCTTTTCGAGGTTAGTTGAGTGTGAATATCCACAATTTTATTACTAGTGTATTGTTTTCTATTTCTATTAATCGTAACATTATATGCACGTTTCAATTTCAGTAATCTATACTGCACTATCACTAAAGGTTTCATTAAAAGCTTCTTTGTTAATTTTGTTCACCAGATCCACGAAGAAACTGCTATTGAAACTGCTAACCACCTTGTTAAGGCCCATCGGAATGCAGCTTTACAAATTATATTAAGTATTAAACCACTTTTTAAGTGGAGATGGGGTAGAGACTGTTTAAAAACCACCGTGGAAAAGAATTTCAGGGTTTTGACTTTTGAGTGATTTTACACTAATTTTTTGCACATAAGAAGTTTATGTTTTTTTTTTTTTTTTTAATTCGAACTTCCATATGGACAAGAATCACGTAAATAATTTATAAGATTTGCATAATACTTCTTTTTTAGTTCTTTTAAAAGACAAAGTGATCTCCAAGTCCAAAATTTCATTTACAATTTGAACATTCTCTGATTTCCTCAAAAATTTCGATTTAATAAGTAAGAGGTGAGGGTACCACTTGACGCTACTTTGAGATCACGTATATTTGTTCAACAATGAGTTATTGCTTTACCTGCGGTAAAAAAGGTGTATGTAAAAACAAATGGTATGCATTTATTGAATTGATGTAAACATCGGGTGCGGATAAGTTTTTTTCCTTTACCTGCTTGTACATTATGCAATATAACTTCAATCTGAAATATTCCTATGCAATAGACACAATCTATCTACATGTATGATGTATAGGTATAAAAACCTTGAGCAATTTTTTTGCTCTTTAAAAAGATAAATTATTTCTTCAAAATAGTTTTTTTTTATGCTATAAAAAAACTGTACTGATATGTTAAACTTAGTCTAATATTTAAGATGTTGAAATCAAATAACTATTACTATAAAATTTTCAATTTCTAGTGGAGCGCATAGGTCCATTATCAGATTTTCAGAGGTCATACAGATTTTCTAACTTATTGCAATTAGTGTCTTTTCAATTCTTGGTAGCGTTATACACCTCAGTTTCAAACTTTCAGTAATAAACCAATTTTTATAATATAACTAAAAGATTTACTTAAAAGCTTTTCCTTTTAATTTTTTGATCAAATTCATGAAGAACTGGTCCATTAAAGCTGCTAATTACCACGTTGTCATGTCACATGGTATTATGAAAATGCAAATTTTAATTTTTGATTTAAGTATTTGATATTTGGCATTAAATGTCTATTTTTTCTCAATATATCCTTACAAATTTTGGAAATTTATTTGATCCTTTTTGTGTATAAATTATAGATGGCACATACTTATTATATTAGTATATGTTTGTAAGAGATACTCGAGTGCAAAAGTGACCAAAACGGACAATTATTAAAGCATAAGTTGAAGAGGAGTTGGCCATAAAAAAAAGAAAAAAAGAAGAGGAGTGGATGCTGCGTGCTGAAAAATGGCTACGTCATGAGCTAATTGCAAAAATATTTATCTATGACAATTGGCAACGGAAAGATGCTAGCATTCCAGCATGCCACGCTAGACTTCTGTTTTGTCACTGCTATCTAGCCTGCGGGACCTTCTAAAATGACTTTCAACTAACGTCCATCACTTCTCCAACTCAGATTAGTACTTGGAAATTATCGGTACTAACACATTATACACATTCTAAATTTCTAGCATGTCTTCGTTGACATGTTTGCCTAGCAATCTTGAGGGCATTTTGAAAACTCTGGCTACTTTAAATTGTACATTCTGCATAATTGACACGATCCGGAATCTGGTTAGGCCGTGCGGGCACCTGACATCCTCCCCTAGTCCCGTCGGGCGAACCCTTACCAATTAAATTAGAAAAATAAATATAACAATTCATAAATAAGGACAAGATTTAAAAAAAAAAAAAATACAGACATACTGATACTTCTAAGCTGTACAAAAAAATTACAGCTGACTACCCAACATATTAGGTTTAGGGCTATCCAGACTAGACATCTAAGAGTACAAAAGAAGACAGATACCTCCTGAAGGAAGCAAAATGCAACTGAAATAATAACCAATAAACTGGTGGCCATCCGGAATAAAAGCTGGCTCGCCCTGACAGCTGAAGTCGTCTTCGCTCCTTCACAATATGGCGAACTCAATCTTAGAGCGAACCTGCCGAAACGAAATAGATAAACGAGAAACAAACAACAAACAAGGGTGAGTCAAAATGATTCAATAAGTGAGGCAGAATAACCACCTCAAAGAATAGAATAGCTAGCCAGGGACAAAAGAAACAGATAAACCAAATTCCTCTTATTTAAGTTATGAAAAGGCAGAGCCAGATAATAACTAGAAACACGGATGGAATCACAAACTCATTAAGAACCAGGAACGTAAGATAGCCAGAACATATAGGTATCCCGAACATATCAACAATCAAAAATACATCATATCGTCGCGGTGTTCAACTCGATCCATATATTTATACCGTTGCCGCGTGCAACTCGATCCTTATATTTATACCGTTGCAGCGTGTAACTCGATCCATATATTTATGCCGCAACCCAATCCATATATTTATACCATTGCGGCGTGTAACCCGATCCCCGCAACCCAGAATACGAGCCAGAAATATATAGGCAAACTGAGATATGTCTACGATATAGTATACATACCGCATACATAAAACACAACACAATACACACAATAGTCCGTATGCGGTGCAATGAGATGGGATGAATGCGGTACGATGCACTGCAGTCGCATATGAATGAGATGGGATGAATGCGGTATGATGCAATGCAGTCACATATGCCTGATACCTATCTCCGGCGCGGGACTCTCATCGTCTACCGGGAGATATATGCAATAATGACCCTTCACCGGCTCGGGACTCTCATCGATTACCGGGAAGTATATGCAATGATGACCCTTCACCGGCTCGGGACTCTCATCGATTACCGGGAAGTAATAACCCTTCACCGGCTCGGGACTCTCATCGACTATCGGGAAGTATATGCAATGATGACCCTTCACCGGCTCGGGACTCTCATCGATTACTGGGAAGTATATGCAATGATGACCCTTCACCGGCTCGGGACTCTCATCGATTACCGGGAAGTATATGCAATGATGATCCTTCACCGGCTCGGGACTCTCATCGATTACCGGGAAGTATATGCAATGATGACCCTTCATAGGTGCGGGACTCTCGTCGCCAACCGGGAAGTATATGCAATAATGACCCTTCACCAGCTCGGGACTCTCATTGATTACGAGGAAGTAATGACCCTTCACCGGCTCGGGACTCTCATCGACTGTCGGGAAGTATATGCAATGATGACCCTTCACCGGCTCGGGACTCTCATTGATTACTGGGAAGTATATGCAATGATGACCCTTCACCGGCTCGGGACTCTCATCGATTACCGGGAAGTATATGCAATGATGATCCTTCACCGGCTCGGGACTCTCATCGATTACCGGGAAGTATATGCAATGATGACCCTTCATAGGTGCGGGACTCTCGTCGCCAACCGGGAAGTATATGCAATAATGACCCTTCACCAGCTCGGGACTCTCATTGATTACGAGGAAGTAATGACCCTTCACCGGCTCGGGACTCTCATCGACTGTCGGGAAGTATATGCAATGATGACCCTTCACCGGCTCGGGACTCTCATCGATTACCGGGAAGTATATGCAATGATGACCATTCACCGGCTCGGGACTCTCATCGATTACCGGGAAGTATATGCAATGATGATCCTTCACCGGCTCGGGACTCTCATCGATTACCGGGAAGTATATGCCAACTCACAGCCAGGGTAGAATGCTCAGATCCTCAATGCAATACCAACAACATGATATAACATATAATATAAAATGTAAATCCAAAGCTAAGGCGTAATGAGTACGCCTATCGGCAGCTATACACATAAGGAATACGTGGTAGAAAATCCACGAGGCCAGGTGCCTCCAAAGAAATGGGTATAAACACTTACCTTGTTCCAAAGTTAACAATGCTACCCAACAACCATTTTATCCTTTGGTTTCATTGCCAAACGATCCCACTCTATTCAATAAGCAGAAAAATATATCAAATTAGGCTGAAGGCTTCATTCGTTACATCGTAGGGCAATCCGGTTAGGAACCTAATACCCTATTCGCATACGCAATACGCAGGCCAGGCCTATGTACATGGTTTATGGTCACATAACCAAACCCTAAATAAATTACATTTATATGTTGCCCATAACTCACTGAGTACGAATATATAATCAATTCTATTATCGGGGTCCATTTGACCCTTTAAACTATTAATTGAACTTATTAAAATGATGTCTAATATTCCAAGTTTTACCGAACTCAAATAATGCATTAAGATCATTACCTGAATGTTTCAGGGTAAAAATTCTACTTTTCTCCGGCTCTTTTATCATTTTCTGGCATTTTTTCCTTTTTTTTAATAATGTTTTCTCTGCTTTCCTTCGTTCATGTTTCTGTAATGTTCCATTTATGGAACTTTAAGGGATTATATAATCCCTGGCTGCCCACCGCCTTTTTTTTTTTTTTAATTTTGTTCTTTTCCTTTTTTAAAAAAAAAAAATAATTTCTTGTCTTTTTGAAAATTAAAACACTACCTTATAATACTCGAAATAATTCCAACTTTTGCATACAAGATATACAAAATATATGTAACACACTTGCTGAGGCGGATCTCAAATCGGACTCCCGAAACTCAATATGCAAATTAAATAGAAAAAGTCAAATTATTTAACTTTCGGCATTTTAGTGGAAACTAGCCGAACAACATCGAAATTCACTTTAAAAAATCACAAAATTCACAAATAATCATACGAACCTAACGACGCTTTCAGATTTTAAATCGGAACTTGCTCGCCAAAACCGAGCTCGAAAATCCCTTTGTAATATTTATCGACAGTAAAAACTGAAACCTTCTTCCGATGCCTACTAAACGAGGTCTGGTTTGGCACTCCAATCGGAGTCCTAACTCCCGAAACGACTATCTAAGGTCGTTTCATTCTACTCCACTTAGACTCTCGTTCGTCCTCGAACGAGCCTAAGTCTAAAGCAAGATTCACACAGATAACAAGAGAACTTGCACAACCTTCATAAACTACGCCATAGATATGATCTCATGATTACAGAATCAGAACTATAACACGCACACCGAACTCTTGGAAATAAATATATCTGGATAATATCATAACGCCATTGCCCAGTTTATTCTGACTAAACTGATCCTTCCTCGATCACGAGAAGAAAATTTTACTTTTTCGAAACAAAGATATATGAAACTCTGGATGGATTAATATGATTCACCCGATAATCACCTCTTCGATATACCTTTCGATATTGAACAAGTCTATGAAACAAAGAATTAGCTTACGCTTCAGCAACGCCTTAGAGATTTAATATTATGATTCCATATCAATTGGAGGAAGACTCCTCCACTTAGAGCATACACTCATATAACTAATTTGAATAGAAATAGTCATCCTCGCACAACCTGCTGGATTAAGAAAGACTTAGTTAAATAGAGGACGTGGCGCAGACCTGAGCTACCAAATTACTCTCTCGAGTTGCCAAACAGCTGCAACTCTCGAGTTCACAACTCCATACATTTTCTATAAGTACCACTGCCTGATGGATCAAATCAAACGTCAAATGACGCCTCTCATTACCCTTAGTAGCCTTGAAAATAATAATGTGCATACCCGACTACCTTGACACACACTTTGGCTCCACACAGGGAACATCATAAGATGCTACTGACTGCCTAAGCACACCACTGTCGAACAAAGAAGAGATGACAAACGAGCTCCGAAAATCTCTTTTTAATATTTACCGACAATAAAAACTGAAACCTTCTTCCGATGCTACTAAACGAGGTCTGATTTGGCTCAAATTTTACAGACAGGTCCTAATGGACCTTACAAATATTTTAAAATTATCGGCACACCAATCGGAGTCCTAACTTCCGAAACGACTACCTAAGGTCGTTTCAATAATTGGTGTTATACATTTGAGTTGGAGTCTTTTTCAATATTGCATTTGCATTCCTTAAGGCTAAAAAGAACAAACACGTGGCCCAAGACGTGTTGGTGACTTGTGAGTAACCATGTGTCCATGTCCATGTAATCACTCTATTTTTTGTCCCCCACATGGACACCCGCTCCACCAACCTTTTCCGTGGAGCTCTCCTTTCACCTACTTTGGGTTATCATGTTTTTTGAATTGGAGTAAACAATTGATATTTTCAAGGTCACCTAAAGTGAGCAGTGACTTTAACTCAAAATATATTTGTAAATATTTAAAAAACGCACGTACGTATGACTGCATATACCAACACTGGGTTAGAATTTAGATGATTTATGGGTGAAATTAATGGTATTCTATAACAACATTCAATTATTTAGTCCCCGGCAACGGCGCCAAAAATTTGTTGCTCCCAACGCACACACAAGTATACGTGGTCGACAAGTAATAAAGTGATAAGTAGAGTATCGTTCCCACGAGGACTATTCAGACTGGACTCCTAACAAACAATTTCTTAACAACTACTCAGAGATCTTTTTTCAATAGTGAGAATATTATCAACTACAAAAATAGTAATTAAAATAGTAGAAGTGAATTCAAACAATGGAGCAGAAATTTGGTTGTTATCAGTAATAAGGAGACGGTCCAGGATCAGAGTTACGAACAATCCAGTTGAGTTATCCTGTTGATTCCACTTCTTAAGTCCCTAACTAACAGGTTAATTGTACACGTGAAAACCTTTCGATTCTTCACGGTCTATGCAGGCTACTCCAATCCCTATATGTCTATGGGTTGAATCACGTGCACGCATTAACGAATTCTGTATCTAGCTAAGCAAGGTGAATAGGTATATGTCTATCCTACCCACAAATTGATTCCCCGATGCCCAGGTTCACAATCAAGCCCTATTCTTTCTTATGTGCGTTCATAAATTCCCTCTGTCGAGTTCAATCTAAGAACCGTAGATAGTGTTCAATTATTCGGCCGTTATAATCAAACAATTATGATCAAGAAAAAATAAACAATCTATAATTGGGATTCAATTCATGGAAATCAACATTCAAACCTCAACCTTCATGAATTCACTCTAACCCTGGAACGATGGATTTAGCCACGCATACTCATAATACAACACAAGGATTTGATGAAATAATGAAATAATGATATAATAGATTAATGGAAGGAAGAAAAACCCTTGTTCAAGATGTTATGAGCTCTCCAATTTTCTCCAAAGTCTGAACTCCTATCAAAAACTAAGTAAAAGAGTATTTATAGGGTTTACAAAAAGTTACACCTAAGCCTAGACGAAATAGGAAGTCCAAAAACGCTCCAGGGGCGCTGTAGCTGGCGCCCTGCGCCCCCGAACGCGCGCACACTAGCAGAACCCGTCGAAATCCAAGCACCTTAGCCACGCCCCGCGCTGAAAAACGCGCCAGAAGGCTGGGCGCCTTTGGGGCGCCCCGCGCCACCTATGGCGCCAGGCCATTTTCCTGCTTCATTCGTCTGCAGCTCGCGTCGCGTTGTGCCTTCGTATGTTCGATCCAATCCTCAATCCAAATCCAATCTTTTCTTGCTCGATCATGCTCTTTAAAGCTCCAATTGCACTTTATAACAACCTACAATCATACGACATAAAATTAGTGCAAAATCACATTCATTAACTAGAAAACGCGCGAATAAAGTATCCAAACGTAAGGAAATATAGGCATAAATGCCAAACATCAGTTCTCATATTTTTTGAATTGGAGTAAACAATTGATATTTTCAAGGTCATCTAAAGTGAGCAGCGACTTTAACTCAAAATACATTTGTAAATATTTAAAAAACGCACGTATGTATGACTGCATATACCAACACTGGGTTAGAATTTAGATAATTTATGGGTGAAATTAATGGTGTTCTATAACAACATTCAATTAGGCTAATAAGAAAAGTGCTGATATATTTAGTTAACAAAAAAGAAAAAATATGATAAGACACTTTAATATATCTATATCTATGCTAGTATATTAAAAGCATGAAGTCCTTTAAAAATGTTGATTGAACCTTTTTGCCCTGCATTAAAAAATTCTACAATAAGAAAAATTATCATTTACTATTTTCCTATTTTATTTATTACATTTATTTTTTAAAATTTAATCCTAAACTATTTTTCTAAATTTACCCTAGAATAACCGAACTTGAATTCCAGAAAAATTGTGTCCAGATAGAACTTAACTAGGTGAACGAAGGGCTAATTCATCCCTATTGCAATTTTGAATTCTTTAGCCAGAAAAGGGTCAGATCTACCCCTCGAATTTTAAATATTAATTAAGTCCAACCTCCGTTATACTTTTTTCATTTTCTTAACCCTGCCGTTAGCTTTTTTGATATTTTTACCCCTCCATTTAACGGAGACCCCACCCCAGCTTTCCCCCGCCACATGACATTAATCTAAATCCTCACCTTTTCTTTAACCCAAATCACACAACCCTGTTTTACATATGAAACACATAATATTTAACAATTAAATTAATTTTGCCACGTGTCTAACAATTTAACAAAAAATTATATCTTTATGCTTCTAAAGAATTTTCATGGGTGAGTTTGGAGAACTAAATAGTGGTGATTTTTTGTTGTCTTCTCCGGCGATATTTTCAAATCAAAATGTGTAGAGTTTGATTATATACTTGGCTATGATTTTTTTTTTTTGGAAAAAAACATAAATAACCACCTATATATAGTGTATTAATTTTCTCTAACCCAAATAAAAAATAGACATAGCTTTTAGTCAATTATAACGCTATCTTGTCTCTTTAATAAATATTAAGCGTTATTTTAGGGAAGCAATCAAACGAAATTCCACGAATCATGGTTGTTGTCTTTTTATTTTTAATTTTATGAAATTCAAAATTAATCACAATTGAAATACATATCATATATAAATGCGAATAATAGATGTATAAACGACACGTAATAAGTTAATATAAAAATATTTAATGGTAAATAAACTAAGAAAGATAAATACATGCTACATATCATGTTTTTGCAGCATAAATAATAATTCATAAATAATGGATGAATATATGATAAATAATAAGATCTTATATGCAAAAATATTAGTAAATAATTAGTTGTTTAATACACACTAAATACATACATACATATTAACGCTGTTAAAATTACATTTGGTGCATGTTAAGTATATATTTGGAAAATAAATTAATATCTCATAATATAGATTGTCCAAATAAAAAACATAGGCTTAGTATAATATTAATAATACATAAGATATATTGGTAAAAAAAATTAAATAATTGATTAAAAATTAAAGCCATTGATCAAAGTTTCATAATAATTATTAGTAGTCATAGATGTGCGACATTAATAAAAGATTTTTCTTAATTAAAGGGTTTTGAATCAGCCAGAGGGTTTTGAAATTAAAGGAAAGGAACACATGGTGTGTAAACTGAACAAGTCAATATACGGGCTTAAACAAGCTTCCCAACAATGGTATCTTAAGTTTCATGAAACTGTTGTCGCCTTTGGATTTAAGGAAAATATCGTTGACCGGTGTATATATCTGAAGGTCAGTGGGAGTAAGTTTATAATATTAGTCCTGTATGTTGATGACATTTTGCTTGCTACTAATGATCTTGGTATGATGCATAACACCAAGAAATTTCTCTCTAAGAACTTTGAAATGAAAGATATAGGAGAGGCGGCCTATGTGATTGGAATAGAAATATTCCGGGATAGATCGCAAGGATTGTTAGGGTTGTCTCAAAATGCCTATATTAATAAAGTTCTAGAGAGACTCAGAATGGAAAATTGCTCATCAAGTCCCGTTCCAAAATTAGAAGGGAGATAAATTCAGTCTGAATCAATGTCCAAAGAATGAATTGGAACGTAAGCAAATGAAAGATATTCCTTATGCATCCGTAGTTGGGAGCTTAATGTATGCCCAGACATGTACCAGACCAGACATCAGTTTTGCTGTTGGAATGCTGGGCAGATATCAAAGCAATCCAGGAATGCATCATTGGAGGGCTGCAAAGAAAGTGTTGAGATACTTGCAAGGAAAAAAAGATTATATGCTCACTTATAGAAAATCTGATCATCTTGATGTGGTTGGATATTCAGATTCAGATTATGGTGGTTGTGAAGACACAAAAAAATCCACATTTGGATATTTGTTCCTATTAGCTAAAGGAGCAATATCGTGGAAGAGTGCAAAGCAATCTATCACAACTGGATCTACCATGGAAGCTGAATTTGTGGATGCTTTGAGGCCGCAATTCAGGCTAAGTTGTTGAGGAACTTTGTTTTAGGACTTGGACTAGTCGACAGTATTGCCAAGCCGCTGAAAATTTTATTGTGATAATTCCTCAGCAGTCTTCTTCTCTAAGAATGACAGGTACACAAAGGATGCTAAGCCTATAGATTTGAAGTATCTTAAACTTAAGGAAGAAGTTCAGGAACATAGCGTGTCAATTGAAGATATTAGCACCAAAATTATGATTGCTGATCCTTTGTCGAAAGGATTACCGCCTAAAGCATTTATAGAACATGTTGAAAGAATGGGCATTATTGATTGCAATGTATGAATTTATGTAATGACTTTCTGATGTTTATTGAATTGACACTTTGGGCTCATTAATATAAATATTTCTGTTTTACCTGTTTCTCTGGTATACATAATGTAAGAATGATGATGACAGGTTTTAGCTTAGAGAAAGTTATTCTAAGCATTATTGTTAGACCATTATGTATTAAAGGTTGTGTTGGGCAATAGACTAATATTGTAGTACATGGATGGGACTATGTCGAAAGTGATGTATGATCGCCATGACTCATACTAGTTGATTTGCTCAATAACAACGAATGACGCTGGAGTTTAGCATTATCTGTGCACGTAATGATTGAAATATTTATTAAACCATTAAGTAAATAATATCACGTGTGCCAAGTGGGAGAATGTTAGTTTTGGCCCCACGTTGTTTATTATTTGTGTTTAATAAATAATTAAACTAGCTAAATTCCTATTGGTTGTTGAGGAAGTTATTTTATTTAAACTTCCCATGACCCCACTTTGATGGAGAGTGGGATTAGTGGGTTAAAACTAACAGGTCCTCTCTCTCTGCCTATAAAGTAGAATAGCGTAATTCCATCCAACACCTATTCTGAAAATTACAGTAAGGAAAGAGAGAGATACTGAAATTTGAACACAAAATTAAGTGCTTCTGCTTGATCAAACTAAGAAAACACTATGGCTGATTCGGGTACGTTTTCTTGAATTACTGTTTATGTGTTTGAGTGTGAAAATCATATGGTTCAACGATCCTAAAATTACTGAAAGTTTAACAGGCACCAGAATCATAACTTTGTGTCGACTTTCAACATTAATTGATTAATTAATTGCACGCAAAAGCAAGCATCATCTTGAGCTAAGCGTCTACATAACAAAGATATTTGATTAAAAGACTAAAAAAAAGGAAAAATAAATGAATAAAAATTTCTTTTAAACTAAATCTATATCTATACTATATTAAAAGCACGAAGATTCTTAAAAAATATTGATTGAACTTTTTTCCCTTCATTAAAAGATCCTACAATAGACAAAATTGTAATTTACCATTTACTTTAACATTAATTAATAATTATAAGTCATTGAATATAATTCTAATTATTATATTTGCCTTACACGAATATCATGGACTACTAATCTTAATCACGTCCAACTTCTATTTATTTGAGTTGTTTTCAGTGTTCTACCCATATACGAACTATCCGAGAATTATTTAAACTCCCACATGAATAATGAATTTTGAGAACTCTGGACTTCTAATTAACTATATATTTGAGATTTTGAGATTTACTTAAATTAAGAGATATTAATGGTTGTATCATATGATCTCCCCTCTTATGCAACTTCATGGTACTAATTAGAGTACTAAATTTCTATAATACTTCTTGGTGGTCTCTAATTAGCTTGTTAGAGGAGTTGCTGGTCTCTAATTTGTGTGAAAAAGTGTTAGCTGCCTTATTAGTTTTGTGTTAATACATATATTGATTTTAATGATGCATTATATTAAGGATTATTTACATGTAAATAAATATATATGAAGGATTTATTTTAAATCCTGAAAAGGAATTACTGAATAACTTAATCTTGTTGTAAAAGTGGAGAAGATTATACTAATGTGCAGCTCTTACTTCCAGTTTCACCTCAACCAAGCAATCACATTTGTTAGGAGTTGGGATCGAGAGTCACTCGAGCAAATTTTAGATAATTTTGTTCTTATGTAAGCCTTTTGTTTTTGCCTTTGATGTTTTTGAGTTTTCCCTTGGATTTTGTTAAACTAGCTTCATTAGTAAGAAATTAAACTTATGTGGTTAGTTCATCTTACCCTTTTGTTTTAATCATTTCGATTTTTTGTCAGCTTAACTATTTTACTTTTATTTTAACGAAAAAGACAACGTAAACTAAGAAAAAGAAAAAGAAGAAGGTGCAATATAACCTTTTGGTATCCCACGTATAGTCGAAGATTATATTGTGTCTTAAAGACTTGAATGCAAACTAAAAATATTCTACAATAATAAAGAGTATGTCTGCATTACCTCAAATAATGAAAGCATGTATGGGAACAAGAACATGTTGTTTTATAACTAATTTGATTTAAACTATATACATTGACAATGTAATCTTACACTTTAGTTTCTACATATCAAGGAGTTTTTTTTTGCTTATAAATATCGAAGGAAAATGATAAGATAACTTCTACAATTAGAAGTAAAATTATAAATTAAAATAAGATAAATGAGGTCTTCCGAGGAGTACATTAATAAGGAGTATGTCTACCTTATCTCAATCATGAAAGACTGATGGGATTAAGAATATGTTGTTTTATAAGAAATTCAATTTAAGCTATATACTTCCACAGTATTTTTTTAAAAAAAAATATAATCTTACACTTTAATTTTGATATATAATTTTTTTTTGTTTATAAATACCTGAAGAAAGAAAATGATCAGATAACTTCTACAATTAGAAGTAAAGTCATAAATTACAATAGAATACATGAGGTCTTCTGAGGAGTCGAATTTTTTATTTATTGATTTATTCATCATTTTGAAACTTTCATTTAATTTTATAACTCATAAACATCTTTTAGTAATGTATACGCAATTTTTTTAAATTATAATTTATTGTCGATATAATACACGCGTGAAATGCGTACCCATAAACTAGTTATTATAAAAGCACAAAGGCCTTAGTGAAATGTCATACGACTTTTTTACCCTTCGTAAGTACCTTTAAGTTGGATAAAATCGTAATTGTGTATTATATATTATTTTAGTTGAATTCACTAAATTAAAAAGTAAAAGTATGACTAGTTAGTATTGTATATACGTTAATTCTCATCCAAACGTAAGATGCAATTCTGATATGCTAAATGTTAATTAAGGAAATAGAATTCTTAAAGGGGATCAAATACTTAAAAGGTATATATATTATTTTAGTTGAATTCACTAAATTAAAAAGTAAAAGTATGACTAGTTAGTATTGTATATACGTTAATTCTCATCCAAATGTAAGATGCAATTCTGATATGCTAAATGTTAATTAAGGAAATAGAATTCTTAAAGGGATCAAATACTTAAAAGGTAAATCTTTTTAGAAGTTTCGTTAAAAATTCTTAAATATTTAAAATTCTTAAAAGTTTTCGATATAAGCTCAACTCATTACAAGTTTGGAGTATTAATAAAGATTAAATTATCATCAGAACTAATACTTATACATGAAATCAACCAGTGTCTTCTTGGTTTAGTAGAGTTCAAATTTAAATCAAATTTGTAGATATATGTTTTCTATATAAACTCATTGTAGACACCAAGTTAAAAGAAAACATTAAATTGTATATGAAACTTATTGTCCTGCTCAAGGTACTAACATTTGTTCACTTGATCTTTTGTTTTTGTTAAATTTTGTTTAATGGGTGTTAGGCTTTTTCTTTAGAGTTTGTTCACTTGATCTTTTGTTTTTTGTTAAATTTTGTTTTGTTGCTGTTGGCTTTTTCTTTAGTAGGTGACTCTAGAGTTATAAAGATTGCATATTTGGCTTGCAGAGAACACCATAAGTTAGATATTGAACTTTATGGAGTAGCTTTTTGCCCCTTATGTTGCTGTAATTTATCTGAAAATTTTACTTTCTAAAAATTAGATTTTACAAAGTCAAATTCTTGAATTGATATAACTTCTTTATTATGATGTTCGTGCATGATATGTTTACTTTGCTACTTTCTACCATTAACTATGGAATATCTTTTTTCTACGTAACTAAATAAATTTATATTACATTTAGTTTTATTTCTGTTTGAAGTTTTTCTTTAATAAATCGTTCTCATTGTTGGGCAATTATGCTGATGATATGCATAGCTTTGATGTTTGTTCACTCAAAAAAGGTAAAACCTTATTGAAGTCGATTAAATAATGGACACGACTTGAGATCTTTTATTTTATCACATGTCAGACGTATTTGGTAATTGATGGTCAGTGTGTATTGTTTACGTCCCCTCCGTGTCTATAGGATTTATTATGTCTTTCGCTATAAGCCTATAACTTAATTTTCTTTATATGCTTAGTAGTTATTTTCTTAGCTTTTAATGCTTACTCTTTTGGAGAAAGAAGTGACAAAGTTCATTTTAATTTATATATTTTCTTCGAAAATTTTCTTTATTTGCCTGTATTATTTTCTTTATTAATATTACATTTACTATCATGATATATGATTGTTTTAATTACTTAAAAAAGATGTCACGTGCAACGCACGTACACTAAAACTAGTTATATATAAAAAATGAGATGAACTCAGATAAAGAAGTCGAACAAAAATTGGCACTCCATTCCTTGTCTATTGTTATTGCATAACGCATTATCTAGTATTGTTACATGACATATGAGTTTTATTTGGCGATTGTTATTTGGCGATAATTGAACTCACATGTCATATTAAGCCCATTATATTGATAGGTATTATTGCTTCAATAGTTACATAAAATGGTGGTTAGCTTACGAAATTGGATGGGAACCCACTTTTAAAGAGTTATAGATAAAGACTTAAATTACTTTAAGTGGTAAATGATAATTACCAACTTCAACTTTACACTAAAAACTTGTGTGTGAAAAATAGTTGTTGTCATACCATGAAAATTCATATTCCTCAGATATTTTAACACTTCGACAGAACTTTAAAACTGCTTAACACAAAAAAATACGGACATGGTTCAAAAATATTGTCAATTATTAAATTGTACATTGGTGCAAGCAAACCCGAAGGAAATGCTAGACACGAACGCAGAAGAAAAATAACAAGAAAGTAAAAATAGAAGCAAGACAAATCTTGCTTCGTTTCAAAAGAACAATGAGGAACCTGTCTCAAAGCTCGATTGAAAGGAAATCAAGATGCACCTATACTATGCAACAATCCTCAAGAAAGACCCGCTTCTTGCAAATTGAATGATCAAGAAGAAGTTGTTCAATCGAATAACACCGGTTGACACAAGTTCTTTAAAAGCCCACGTCGGGGTTCGGCTCCATCGGAGACTCACAATAGCACTTGCTATGTTTCATAAACTCCAAAACTGGATCCTTTGCAATGAAGTAAAATAGAGTATTTATAGGCTATGCTAAGGACTGAATAGTAAATAGTCACAAGTGACTAATAAAAACAAGCCACGCAGGGCTGAGACAAGTTTGTGTTCGGCAGCCTTGACTTCGGTGCTCGGTTGCTTGCTCGAACTCATTGTCCTCGGACGCTCACTTGTCCTCGAGCTCATTGTCCTTGATAACTTTGCCTTCGTGCTCAAATCGGAAGATAACGCCTTCGGTTCTTGAGCTCGGCCACTCAGCTTCGGAGCAATTGTTTTCCTTCGGCCAGGCTAAGTGAATGTGCACATCGTGCAGCAGCTTGGCTTGGCTTCTTGTCATCGGTCTCCTCGGTGGATCGAACACTTGATCAGCACGTGGATCGAACACTTGATCAGCTATTTCAATTTCGTAAATCAAATACAATTGATTGGAAAAATCATTGTAAGTAATTTTTAAATTTGGCACAATCATAATAACAAATGTAAAATGTATTTCAAGACAACCATAATCATTAATGTAAAATATATTTCAAAAACATCAAATTTTAACAAAAATAAAATAAAAGAAGACAATGAAAAGACTAACTATGTACTCAAATATTCAGGATTATTCATGGCTTTGATTAGGAAAAATCATAGAATATTTCTCAAGAGCTACATGACTCAACCATTCTAGCTATCAAACTTCCATAAATGAAAGCCTATGAAGGAATGAAATAAGTAAAAATAACCAAAACTTAGTATGTTAATATAAAGGATGAAGTTCATAGACACTCACCATTAGAGTTTTTTTTTTCTCTAAAAATTTGTATACATCCTCTCCTAAGGGTGCAGTTGTTGCTGTGTTTTTTGTCACTAATTTCCATTCTCTTCTCGCCATATTTGTGTTCTTCAACTTCTTACCTGTCAATTATCACATTTTCATGTAAGCTTTTCATTAATTTTCTAGTTCAATATCTTTACCGTTCGATTGTATGCAAACTCCATCATGGGCAAACGGTCAGCCCAGTTCCCAACCTTGCCTTTGGTCATTGCTCGAAGCAAAGATCCCAAGGTTCGGTTAACTACCTCGGTCTATCCATCAGTCTGAGGATGGTGAGACGTCGAGAATAGTAACTTGGTGCCGAGGGCACCCCACAAACACTTCCAAAAATGACTCAAGGATTTTGAGTCTCGATCACTCACAATAGTACGACGTAAACCATGTAATTTCAACACATTAGTAACAAACAATGTAGCTACATGCTGTGCATCATCACACTTTTTGCAAGGAATAAAGTGAGTCATTTTTGAAAAACGGTCAACCACAACGAACATGCTATCATGTCCTCCCCCCGACCTCGGTAACCCTAGCACAAAGTCCATGGATATATCCAGCCAAGAACGATCAGGCACAGGCAATGGGGTATACAAACCATGAGGGTTGGACTTCGATTTAGCTTTCTTGCAAACGAGACAAGCGTTGTAAAGCTTTACCACATCTCGTCGCATTTTGGGCCAATGGAACTGCTCGGTCAAGATACCAAGAGTTTTGTCGACACCGAAGTGTCCCATCAGTCCACCGGAGTGAGCTTCTCAAACTAAGAGCTCTCTCCATGATGACATCGGCACACAAACCCTCCCATTCTTAAAGAGGTAGCCATCATGCCATTGATATTTCTCAACCCTTCGGCCACACAAGATTGCGTCACGAACGCATTTCAGCTTGGGATCGTCTTCGTACATCGACTTGATGCTTTCAAATCCCATGAGCCTAGAGGCGAGAGTGGTCGCTAAGGCAAATTTCCTTGATAGCGCATCGGCCACAACATTGTCTTTACCCTTTTTGTAATGAATTACAAAGGGAAAGCTCTCAATGAATTCAACCCACTTGGCATGTCTTCGGTTCAACTTCTCCTGTCCTCGGAGATGCTTCAAGGACTCGTGATCACTTTTGATCACAAACTCTCGAGGCCACAAATAATGCTGCCAATGGGCGAGTGCTCGAACGAGGGCATACAATTCCTTGTCGTACGTCGAGTAGTTCAAGGTTGCACCCTTAAGCTTTTCGCTAAAGTAAGCGATTGGCTTCGATTGTTGAATTAGCACTCCTCCGATTCCAACTCCGGATGCATCACACTCGACTTCGAATGCTTTGCCGAAGTCAGGGAGTTGCAACAACGGGGCAGAACAAAGCCTCTGTTTCAACTCTTGGAAAGCCCTTTCTTGGGACTCTCCCCACACAAATGGATGGTCTTTCTTCACCAGCTCGGTTAAAGGAGCTGCCACGGTGCTAAAGTCACGAACAATGGAAGAAAGACTTTTGACTGCCCCGTGGAAAGACTTTAGCACCGTGGCAGCTCCTTTAACCGAGGTTGTAGTTGGCCAATCTTTTATGGCTTCGACTTTTGACTCGTCGACTTCAACACCATTAACACTGACAACGAATCCAAGAAAGACTACACGATTGACACAAAAGGCACATTTCTTGAAGTTAGCATATAACTTCTCTTCCCTAAGCTTATCAAGCACCAGCCTTAGGTGTTCAACATGTTCATCTACAGATTTACTATAAACAAGTATGTCATCGAAATACACGACAACAAACTTATTTATGAACGGTTTGAGCACATGGTTCATCAGTCGCATGAATGTGCTCGGTGCATTGGATAAGCCAAAAGGCATCACCAACCATTCATAGAGACCGAACTTGGTCTTGAATGCGGTTTTCCACTCGTCTCCGGGTTTCATTCGGATTTGGTGGTAACCGGACCTGAGGTCTATCTTCGTAAAGCATGAAGAACCACTTAACTTATCTAGCATGTCATCTAGTCGAGGAATAGGATGACGATACTTTACCGTTATTTTGTTGACTGCTCGACATTCAACGCACATTCGCCATATTCCATCCTTCTTTGGGACAAGGATAACAGGAACGGCGCAAGGACTCAAGCTCTCTCGAATGAGGCCCTTGTTCAGTAATTCATCAACCTGCCTTTGGAGCTCTTTGGTGTCTTCGGGATTACACCGGTATGCAGGTTTGTTGGGGATTTGTGACCCCGGTACGAAGTCAATTTGGTGCTCAATTCCTCTCAACGGAGGTAATCCACCTGGCATTTCTTCAGGGAACATGTCTCCGAAGTCCTGCAAAACACTTTGCACAGCACTAGGCAAAGGGTTATTATTAAAAAATTCATCATTAGAGTTAAGAAAGATACCCTTGTGCACGAGGCAAATCATCATCTGATCATTGTCGTTGCCTCGTAGTAACTCACCCGGTTGCATGATTGCACAGATTCCTTTTACTTCGGGCAGTGAGTTTGTCTCTTCGGGCCCCAATTTTGCTCCCATCGGAAGCTTAGCTTTGGCCGCTTCTTTCAGTTCTTTCATTCGTTTATAGTCCTCGGTGACTTGTTTTGGGGACAAAGGTTTGAGTATGAAACTCTTCCCATCGAGCTTTACAGTGTAAGTGTTGGATCTTCTATTGTGAACAGCTGTTCGGTCATATTGCCAAGGTCGACCCAATAGCAAATGACAAGCTTGCATCGGCACCACATCGAATACCATTTCATCTTGATATTCTCCGATTCGGAACTTGATCCACACTTATTTGACAACTCTCAATTCTCCACACTCATTCAGTCATTGTAATTTGTAAGGGTGGGGATGCTTCAAAGTAGTTAGTCCCATTTGTGAAACCAAAGTTTGGCTCACCACATTTACACAACTACCAGAATCAATGATCATCGAACACACCTTTCCCCTCACTCGACATCGGGCATGAAAGAGGTTTTCTCTTTGGTTGTCCTCTTCTTCAAGGGTCATGTAGCTCAAATTCCTTCGAACCACAAGAAACATTTCCGGATGATCAGCTTCGGTAGCTTCACGATCATCATCACCTTCAGTTCGGTCAGTCTCCTCGATAAATTCCTCTTCGGTATCACTCGCTTGCTTATGGACGGTTCCATCTTCAAGCAGAAGCATAACTTTACGAGTTGGACACTCTTTTGCCATGTGACCATAACCCTTGCATTTATGAAACTGAATATTTGAAGCACTAGGAGAGTTTAGTTGAACTTTACCTCCCACTTCTCTTGATTGGTTAACGGTCACACCCCTCTCGAAGGGTCTCTTCGATTCTCGAACAGTGTTAGCACTTGTTTGGTTCGGACTCTTCCATTCTTTTCCTCGGTTCAAAGGAGCAGAAGTAGTGACTCCTCGATACCGGTTTGCCTTATCGTCCTTTACCAATTTTTCAGATTCGGTGGCAGCATCGAACAAATCTTCCAACGTGTGATACACGCGGAGCCTCAATTGAGATGACACATCCCTAGCCAAGCCATTTTTGAATCTGATAATGGCTTGTTCTTCGTCTTCGACCAGATCAAGATTCAATCGAACCTTTTCGAACTCATCATGGTACTCTTGGACTGACTTGGACCCTTGCTTTAGTTCATAGAGCTTTTGCATTTGAGTTTGCCTGTACTTGGCACTCAAATACTTAGCATCCATTGCTCTCATCAACTGTGGCCAAGTATTGACTACTGGATAGTCATTTCTTCTTCTATGCCTCTTGTCGGATTCCCACCATATTGATGCATAGGCTTCGAACGAGGCAATAGCATGGGCAGCTTTTCTCTCTTCGGTTATCTCATTGGTTTCAAAGATGCGTTCCATCTTAAGCTTCCATTCAAGATATTCATCTGGATCACTAGTTCCTTTAAAGGGTGGAATAGTGATCTTGACACTGTTCAAGTTTGAGTCTCGAACACCACGAACCTGTTCGGGATACTCATCATCACGATCACCAGCCTCACGCTCAATATTTCTTTCAACATTTGCGCCTCGGCCTCGAACTCGGAAATTTCCACGACCTCGGTGAGCTTGCCTTCGTTGAGCGAATGGCGGCTCATTCTCATATTCGTCCTCGGGAAATTCCTCTTCGGCAACCTCTTCGACAACGGCTCCAAGATCTCTTCGGGCCCTTGGAAGTGGTATCCTTCCTCCTCGGGGAATGCCCAAGTTTTGATAGCCAGCTTGGGGATTGCCCAAGTTTTGTTGCACCTGGGGATTGCCCAAGTGTTGTTGTGCTTGGGGATTGCTCAAGTTAAGCTCTCTTCGAATTGCTTCACTCGCCAACTGATGTTGTCGAACAAGCTCAGCATACAGCTCAGGTTTCATTGGAGTGGAATGGCTAGTTCCAGCTCCGGACCCATTCATGGCCACTGACGCACTTCCTTGTTCGAGTTGAGCTATTCGAACACTCACTCCTCTTACTTCGGCACTGACGCCTTGTATCGCAGCCATGAGATCGGCTAACGACACTTCGGGCTTCTCAATGCCTTTGCCATCGCCTCTATTCCCGGCCATGGTACCTGCACAAGTAAAAGACCAACAAATGTGAAGGTTAGAAATCACCTCACACACTCCCTCACCTTTGATGGGTGACACTCGGGTCCACTCAATTTATGGGTTCGATTTTGGTCACTCAAGAACTTGTAGCCAATGGCTTCCTCGGTTGATCAACTTCTCTCAATTCCTTCGAATTTGACAATCTACGATGTCTTACTTCGGGAAGAGTGAGTTGATTTGACTCGATGGATCGGACAGCTATTTACTCTTGCGCTTCGGAAGTCAAAAGAATTTTCTACGAAGTTGGACTTCGGTCACCCACACACGAGTTCCTATCAGCTCAAATGAGTTAGTACGACCTCAAGTAGGACAATTACTCAAAAGATCCACTAACTAGAATTTCGGACAGAAGAAAAGTGAAAACCTAGGAGAATCTACCCTTCGATTCCCTTTGGAATCTTTTCCGAACACACCAACTCTTGTCCGTACAAGAGTGGTCCCTCCTTGGTACGGATAGGGTTTTACCTTATCCACTTTCCTTTTCTCAGCCGACAACTTTTCACCTGGGGTTTTTTATCTTTACACTTTACCCCTTTCTTCTTCAATGGAACAGTGAAGCCTTGCTCCGGCGTGTGGATGAACAACTTTAGTTCACTGACCACAAATTTCAACAAGATCTGGGTTGCTTCTTTAACTCCAGTTTCAAACAACAACGGAGGAAATTCAGTTCAAATTCTTCGAGCTAAGAACCAGCTCGTTCGTGTCGTACACTGTTACGATTTTGTAACAATTTTTCGGCGTACGGACAACGAATTCAAACTCAGAACTTCGATTTTCAAGCACAAACAGACCCAAATCACTCAAGAACCACCAATCTTCATCGGTTTCAACCAAACACGATGGGGGTTCGAGTTCCAGTCACCATTAAAGCTTAAAACAGTCCAAAATTTCACCAAGAAACCCTAGTCACGAAATCAGTACGTCGGGTGCTTGTTGGAATCAGGAAACAATGGTGAACAAGAATCAATGGTTGTTTAATCCAAACAACCAACAATCAAACACAATTTTTGAATTTTTGTTTTTCTACCTTTTTTTTTTTAATAAACGCTCAGCAACAACAATCAAACACATGGAAGAAAGCTGAAACTGAAGACACAAGCACGATTTTTAATGAACATGATTTGAGGTTGTAAAAACAAACTCAAACCTTGCTCTGATACCAAGATGGTGCAAGCAAACTCGAAGGAAATGCTAGACACGAACGCGAAAGAAAAATAACAAGAAAGTAAGGATAGAAGCAAGACAAATCTTGCTTCGTTTCAAAAGAACAGTGAGGAGCCTGTCTCAAAGCTCGATTGAAAGGAAATCAAGACACACCTATACTATGCAACAATCCTAAAGAAAGACCCGCTTCTTGTAAATTAAATGATGAAGAAGAAGTTGTTCAATCGAATAACACCGGTTGACACAAGTTCTTTAAAAGCCCACGTCGGGGTTCGGCTCCATCGGAGACTCACAATAGCACTCGCTATGTTTCATAAACTCCAAAACTGGATCCTTTACAATGAAGTAAAATAGAGTATTTATAGGCTATGCTAAGGACTGAATAGTAAATAGTCACAAGTGACTAATAAAAACAAGCCACGCAGGGCTGAGACAAGTTTGTGTTCGGCAGCCTTGACTTCGGTGCTCGGTTGCTTGCTCGAACTCATTGTCCTCGGACGCTCACTTGTCCTCGAGCTCATTGTCCTTGGTAACTTTGCCTTCGTGCTCAAATCGGAAGATAACGCCTTCGGTTCTTGAGCTCGGCCACTCAGCTTCGGAGCAATTGTTTTCCTTCGGCCAGGCTAAGTGAATGTGCACATCGTGCAGCAGCTTGTCTTGGCTTCTTGTCATCGGTCTCCTCAGTGGATCGAACACTTGATCAGCACGTGGATCGAACACTTGATCAGCTATTTCAATTTCGTAAATCAAATACAATTGATTGGAAAAATCATTGTAAGTAATTTTTAAATTTGGCACAATCATAATAACAAATGTAAAATGTATTTCAAGACAACCATAATCATTAATGTAAAATATATTTCAAAAACATCAAATTTTAACAAAAATAAAATAAAAGAAGACAATGAAAAGACTAACTATGTACTCAAATATTCAGGATTATTCATGGCTTTGATTAGGAAAAATCATAGAATATTTCTCAAGAGCTACATGACTCAACCATTCTAGCTATCAAACTTCCATAAATGAAAGCCTATGAAGGAATGAAATCAGTAAAAATAACCAAAACTTAGTATGTTAATATAAAGGATGAAGTTCATAGACACTCACCATTAGAGTTTTTTTTTTCTCTAAAAATTTGTATACATCCTCTCCTAAGGGTGCAGTTGTTGCTGTGTTTTTTGTCACTAATTTCCATTCTCTTCTCGCCATATTTGTGTTCTTCAACTTCTTACCTGTCAATTATCACATTTTCATGTAAGCTTTTCATTAACTTTCTAGTTCAATATCTTTACCAACCGACTTTCATTTATTACAATATCAATTTTACATTTTGATATAATAAGAGATAGTAATATTTACTTTTTTCATTAATCATTAACATTTTTTGTGAAAAATGACTACTAATAATAATAATCAATAATGTAAAAAATAATTTGAAGTCTTATACTAAAACTGATAAGAGAACCTACTCTTTATTAATACTAACAGAAACATCAAGTGAACGTAAAAGAACAAAAAAAGAAATTTATAACCCACCATTTATTCACTCTCTATTATCTGTCGATTTTCATCTTCCATTGAAGAATTCTTCAATCGTTTTCATGTAATCGCTAAAGGCATAAAAACAAACAAATAAACCAACTACAAAACCAAGACAGAAGTAATAAGAAGTTTTAAGAACTTCCTCAAAAGAAGTATACAAAAATAAAGAAGATAAATAATTGATTACCTTTGTATTGTATTGCTTATGTTTTAGCACTCATGAAAGAAGATAAAAATAAATCATTTAGACTTTAAGAATTTTTTTAAATCATAAATCATGATTTTCTTCATAATAACATTTTCATGATATTGTATGTTTTTAAAAAGCAATAAGAAATTCAATACCTTAAACATCATCAATGTATGTATAGTTGAATGAAGATATGTATCACTTACTTTTCAAAATATTTCGATGGATCTAAGACATTGTTATTTGCTATGTCGTGCACAAATTAAAGCACACATGATGGAAGTATGCAAATTACAATAAGCACAATGATAAAGTAAATTAAATGAGGCAGCAAACATCAAGAAACTCAATGCAAAACACATGTTCAAGAGACGAAAAATGTATGTTCTCTTGAGTCATAACTTCAGGGTTGCAACCTAACCCATTAAACTTGTGTCTCTATTTTGAATGTGATGCAAAGACATGAAATTTTGAAGCACAGTAATAGGTGTTCTAATCATATTGCACTATTGTATTGCTCACTACACCTCTCGGTGTCAAGAAGGAAATTCTGATTAAGGGATTTGTGAAGAGATCTTATTACGCGGTCTACTGTGTTTCATAAGAAAATGTTAGGTTTATTAGCAGACATTTATCTAAATCAACTTGAAAAAACTACCCACGTTATTATTTATTTATCTAAACTCAAATTCAAATAACTACCCACTTCTTATCCATTATATCCATGTTCTTTGCTTGACTTCAAAATCTTTCACTTCCTACGGTTTATATATTTTAACAGATAGGTTACATTCAAATTCTAATAAGGATAAAACTACCTAAAGATTTTTGAATAATAATAATAAAACAAAAAAAAAATTATCTCAATTCAACAACTTAATTAACCGCACAGTTTTGATGTGGAGATAATATATCCAATTTTGATTGATTTACTACTCCTAGTTGCGATCAATTGTTGCAGTCATAATATTTAGCAGTTTATGAAAAAATAAATAGAACAAATTGAAACAGGTTATGCAACTCTCCACGTCTCCCATGTCTCCCATGTCTCTTTGGGCCAGTTTCTATCTGTTTTACTGCGTAACACTCTATTTTTTTTTCATGTTTCCTTTCTAGACTTTTTGTAATTGGTCTTCTAGTCTTACTAAATTTACTTCTAAATTTTACTTTTTTTTAAGAAATTTGTATAAATGTAGGAGTATAAATACGTACAAATAGACAGTTTCTCAATAGGCGCTAGCTAGCGCCCAACCTATACAAGGGGGAATTTAAACTTTTGAAAATTCTATTAATAATAATAAATATTCTCTAATTAGAATTAATTAGAATTCAAATTCTTAATTTAATTATAAGTTCATGGGTACAAAATCAATGTTTTAAACAAATATGTTTAACATTCTTATTTACAAATTCAGAAATTTTTATCATTGCAATTAAATTAAGATTTTTAAATTTAAAATTTTAGTTTGAATAATCTAAACATAACTTCTCCAAAACAACTAACCTAATCAAAACTAACTAATTTACCTAAAATTTACATGTGACTTCCTACTACTTTGATACTGGGCTTCTTTCCATAGGCTTACTACCATCCTTTTAATAATATAAAGATTGGCTGAGAAAGCATCCAAAAAATATTAGACTTTTTCACTGTTTTCTTTATAATTGCTAATTGTTATATTAACAATTTTGGTAGTTTTCTTCATTGTTTTTTTATTGTGATACATTTTTACTTTACAAATATGTTTGGTGCATGCATTCTTAATTAACTGGTATAGCTTTTATCTTATATCTGTTTTTAAAGGTTGTAGCAAATCTATCTCATGATATTGATGAGAACTTGTTAGATGTCATCAAAAAGCTCGAGAAATCAATAACATTACATCATAAAAATATAGTAATGAGAGATTGACCACTAAAAGATGCTTATTTATTGCACAGATCGCTGATAAAGATGGCAATAAATTGAATTTTTTTCAAGTGCATTTGACGGTTAAAATATCATATGTTACTTTTTTTTTTCCCTTTCATGCCGACCAACGAATTAGTCTACTTTATATATTATTTGTTTTTTCCAATCTAATATTCACATATTTTTTATAGTTAGTTTGATCAAAAGTTCTGATTTTGAAAGTTTGACTTTTACCAGCTAATCTAATCTCTTATTATCTTTTATATTTCTCTAAATAATTTTTATAGAAAATAACTAGGTATGATATTTTGTTTTCTACTTTAGTTAGTAATAATTTTTTATAGAAGTTCTGGCACTTTTGGTATACCTAGTAACCTTAGCGATTTAGTTACGTAACACACATTAAATCGATTTAGTCACGCATTACATATTAATATTATGAAAATAAAACTTTATAGTAGAACACATATATTTTGGATAATACTAGACTAGCAGAGCCATTTAATTAACAAGATCCCAAACAGCGGTGGAGAATTAAGAAATCATTTTATATATCACCATAATTATCAATTTTAATGTACTTTATATGAAGAGTTGCAGTTAATCTCTCTTGCTTAGGTAGTACTAGTTTTCTTAAGCACGTAAATTTCCACTTAGTCATTTCCTTGATATTTTTTTATGGGTGTAAGAAATTACCAACATATATTTTGGTAACACAATAGAAATTATAAAATTAACTACAAATACCTACAAATGATAAATACGATATGCGTTGATAGTTCAGGTCAATTTTATTTTATTTTTTAAACATGATTCAATAATGAACAATGAAATAAAGCCTTCAACGTCCATTTATCCTCAAAAGTACAAATAGGTAAAAATATATTGTTTCATTATAACTGCACATACAAGTATTTTTTATCCAGTTTTAATTTATGAGTCATTGCATATGTGAAATGTGAATGCTTATAAGATACGTAGTAAAATTGTACAATTATAACTGTATTATAATTGCATTGGTAGTTTGATTTTTTAATTTCTGAAATTTTAATAAGCAGAAATTTAATTAATTATTGTTTATGTCCAAATTTGTACGTCTATGTTAAACAATTAATTATGAATGAGGTCACAGGCAATACAGTATATTACGATGGAAAAAATAAGTAAATATGATAAAAGTAACAGCAACAACTACAACAACAACATACCCAGTAAATCATACAAGTGGGGTTTGGGGTAAATATGGTAAAAGTAAAGACAAGTAATTAAACAAAGATAATAGAGAGCGCAAAGTAATTCTTTCCTTGAGAGTAGCCGACTTCAGTGGCAAATTGTGTCTTGTGTGTCTTGTGTACAATAAAATATAAGGAGGGATATTTATAGTAGTGATATCCAGTCCTAAATAAGGTAAAATACAAGTATTAATAAGGTAATCTGCCTACAACTCAAGGCGGTGGTATACTAAATCCTAACTAGGAGACTGTAAGCCCTAGGCGGCGAGATGTGTACCATGCGCCATATGACCAAACCGCATAAACAGTTGTTGGCTCTAGAAGCGAGCATATAGCTTCAGTGCTCGGTGACTTGTAGGATAAGTCTAGTCTCGGCAGCTGAAAGCGTATCCCCGTAGCAATAGGTGGCGTAGTTTTGCCTACACAGTCAGGAAGTGAAAGCGGCGCGGATGTGAAAAGATATCTCACTGACTCCTCAAGTCTCCCAGTCTCTTTGATCAAGAATGATATTGATCTCTTCGAAAACTTCACATGCTTCCTTCTGATTGGCTGATACCGATCTCACGCACCTTTTTAGGAACTGCCATTAACTGCTCCCTATCATTTCATATCTATAATAATAATGACGCTTTGGCCATTTCGTGCTCTATCCTTATTTCTTTCTGCCTATAAATACTGACTTCATGACAGTGGGAAAATCATACACTCTTCCTCAGAAAATAATTCACTCCTTCAGCAAATTTTCATGATAGCGAGAAGCTTTTCTCCCCTTAAAATGTTCGCCTTTGATTCAGATTTGATATTCCCAGAAAACCTTCTTCGTCCTAAATGGATGTTTTATGAAGGAAACATAGGAGGAAATTCATCTAAAATTACCTCTTTTTCTTTTTTTGTCCATGAGAAAACGGACGAAGTCCCCCGAATCATGAAGTTTGATAGGGATTCTATTGATGTCCTTTGGGATGTCTTCATTGTTTCATATGCACTGATTACGGTGTGCTCATCTTCTAACGCAGCGGTTTCTGTGATATTCTTCTTGTCATGCAAGGTCAAGACATTTAGCCCTTTCAGCTTCCATGTGGCGTCCCCGCCAGGATACCTCATGTGTCCAGGCCGCTTCTTCAATGGCTCTGGGCTGGTGATCCACTACTTGGCTCTATTTCATGGCATGCAAGAGGATATAGCTTCACAGCAGCGGGTGACTAAGGTGTCGCTGAGCTTCAGAGTCCTCCATGGTTTATGACTTTCACCTTGGTTATCTGCTTCAGCTGAACCGCTAATTTAACGCCTCATCGGCTGTTAGCTGTCGGACACCCGAGGGAAGAGGCTCTCTTGTGATGGTGATGCAGCGCCCGAAGTGCTGATCAAGTGCTAGATGATCCACCGAAGTTAATGAATGATCCACCGAAGCCAATGACACGAAGCCAAGCAAATTGCTACCTGATATGCACATTCAGTTGGCTTGGTCGGGAGGAAGCATGCGTTCGAAGGAAGAGTGACAAAGTGCTAGAGCCGAAGGCTACATCCTCAAATTTGAGCCCGAGGACAAAGTGACCGAACACCAACTCTTGGCGCCGAGCAGCATAGAGCCGGATACTACAAATTGTGTCCGAAGTTAAGTGAGCTCCCGATGATAAATGTGTTCGAGCAAGCAACCGAGCATCGAAGTCAAGGCTGCCGAACACTCACTTATTCAGCCCTGTGTGGCTTGCTTTTATTGGTCACTTGTGACCGTTTTTACTAGTTTACCCTTAGTATTTCCTATATAAACCTTGTTCCATTTCATTGTAAGTAGCGACATTTTGGATGTTGATTATTGAATGAGAATTTCCTTAGGCATTTACTCTTTTAGTCTCAGATGTGAGCAAACCCGATGGGGTCTTCGGAACTTGTGGCTTTTGGTGAAACCCGAGACCAGTTCCTCGTTGCCGTTCAAGCAAGAAAAGTTGTGTCAAACTTCTGTCTTTACTTTCCGCTGTTGTTTTCGGTTGCTTGGCTTCATCTTCGGATTTACCTTGCACCAGATGGGTTCCCAGCTCAAGCCCCTCCATTCTCGGCTAACTTCATTTTGCGCTTGAAGATCTGTGAGGTTGTGCACTCCTGTTTGGCTAGTTACGGTTGAAGCGGATGGTCAAGCTTCGCTGCTAATCATCTTGTTTATCTTTAAGTTCAATGGACGAGAAGAGGGTCCGGCCTGTACTCAGGTGCTTCGGGGATCCCTTGCTTTGATCAAGCAGACGTGATTTGGCTGCTTTACCGGCTGTATACTTCGAAGGAATGCTCGTACCGGCATATCTTAAGCTGCAAAACAAAAGAAAAGAATAACTCCAGTCTGTTTACGACTTGTAGCTACAATCTAGATGAAGGATTCTTCAACCATCTAAATCCTGAGGAGCTCTTTGTTTTTAGTCTTCTCTTTCTTTATTTTTTCTACAATTGTTATAAATAAGTGTTGTATTCAGGAAGAACTAAATGTATATTATGAGCCTATGGGTTATTTGTTATTAATGAAATGAATGTTCATCAATATTTCATAAGTACTTGTGAAGTACGCGTTTCGTTGTGTGTGAACAAACATCATGTTTGTGCACCTAGATATTAGATGGCTTCCGATCGTCCTGACTGTTCTAGTTATTTAAGAACGTGTGTCGGTGTGCATGCCTTGAGCATTAACGAGACAAAACATCTTCGCTTAGTTACTCGAGTACTTAAGACTTACTGGTACTATGCGGACAGGCATCCCCATCGGCGTGTAGGTGAAATTGTTGATTTAATGAGATCAACGCTCGATTTATGCCTGGTGGCTGAGCTAGACCATGATAAGCGAGTAGTGTACTCTACTTTTTGTAGCAAAAGTGAGTGTATTACTTCAATTTAGGTCTTGCCGGGGCTATGAATAGTTGGATTATATGGATCTAAATAAATGAGTAAAATTGACTAAGTAAGATAGTAGTAGCTTTATTGATAAAGACAGAGGGCCTAGACTGTTGTTGGTGAAAAATAGTAACATGTCTAAGCCTTGAAAGATTCAGGGGCATTTGGTTCGGCTTCCCTGTTTAAGGGTGCTGAGCCTTGAAAGTCATCCCCAGGTTGTTGATGACCCGGTGGTACGATCTCTCGCTGATCAAGCAATAGTGAACTGCATGTTTTCGCAAGTAGATGTGTGTTGGCCTAAATCGATATAGGACAACAAATCGAATTTATTTTGAGGTTAATTGATAATTTTCTTGTATCAAAGTTGTGGTCGAGCTAAGATTGAATTTAAACGAGACAAATGCTTAATGGAATAAACGAGGCAAGAAATACACAAACTGGTAAAACAAGATATAACTTAAGAATATAAGTCAAGTGTTGTATTTCTCGATGTACTCCTTGATTACAAATGAATCCTATTTATAACCAAGGAAGATGATAACATTATGGCTATAATAATTACGACTTTATGGCCATTTACTTCGTATTTAATCATGGTCAGCTCATGGTCTTCTCCTTAAATGCCAGAGCAACGATCGACGGTTACAGAAGACCAGGCCTCATTTTCCGAGGTATTTCAACTCCTCGAGGGGTCACCATATCGTTTATTCCTAATCTCGATTGGATTCTTCTCGAGGCGGTGCTAAAGACTACTCCCTTCGGGAGAATCCCCTCGTAAGTTTTGACTGTTCCGTGGCCCGAGCCCTTACACCAAGGCGGTGGAGTTTTTACCCAATACAGATTGGCCCCCCACCCTTTGGGTAGTTATTAGAATTTTCTGAGGGATGGAATTGAGTTTAGGCGGGAGAGTGACATGGCGCGTTTTTGGCCAGAAAATTTGAAAAGGCAAGCGTCGCTTCAATATCTCATCCTCTGCACGTGGCTTAGTTCTGAATGGCTACGACTTTTCATTTTGTCTTCCCTATATAACTATCATCATGGCATATTGATCCATTTGTGCCGTGCTATAAATTGGCCACTTTTTTGTTATTATCCTTATCGTTCCATAATTCTTCTTGAATCCATTTGCACTTCTCAACCTCTTTTAAATTTTTAGAGAATTTTAATATGTCTTCTCCATCCCGCCATGAGAATATCGTTGATGCTGATACTTTGGCATCGACTGAGGATTTTCTAAATTCTACCCCCTCAGCAACCTTTTCTCGATTAAAAGATAGTCCTAGTGCCGCCAGCCAAGAACCTTCTTTCGGCGATGATGAGGTGGCGACTGAAGAGGCCGTTGACGGTGATGATGATAACGAGGTCGCTGAGACCTCGCCCTCAAAGAAGAAGAAAAAGAAACAAGTTTATCAATGGGAGTTCAAATCTCAATGGGTTATTTCAAGGTGGTTTGATTCTAGAAAGGATTTTAGGATGGGGGGGGGGGGGGGGGGGCAAACGACCTCGGACATTAGGAGAAGAAGGAATCTCCCTATTCGACTTTCCCCAAGCCTTGCCTCGGAGGAACATATAGCTTTGATTGGGGAGGAGTGTAATTGGGGCCCCGAGGTCTCGATCTCGATTCCTACCTCTGAGCAGCGCACATGTGATAATGTCTCGGGGCAATCTTTCGTTTACACTTATCCATTTTTGATAGGCTTTTTACCTCCTCTTCACCACGTAGCAGACACCTTTTGTAGGTTGCATAATGTCTGCTTGGCTCAGCTCAGCCCCGACTTCTGGAGGGTCATTCAATGCCTCAACTATAATAGTCGTAAAGCGGGGGTCATGTTTGAGTATGACTATTTGATCTCTTTGTTTTCTCATTTTCTGCACAAAGATGGGGCTGTGCAGTTAAAAAAGCGAGGTCAGTTTTCCCTTATTACCAAGAGCGACAACACCGAGGATCGAAGTTGGTGTGATTGGTTCGTCCTCCTTCCTACTTCTTCTCTTTTCGCCGAGCCTGGGTTCCCCAAGGCGTGGAACAGGACACGTAAGTCCCCCTCTGGTTTTTATTCTTTACTTGGCTTCAGTAAATGTGGAAAAACTAACTCTTTGTTGTATTTTTAGCAAGGAAACCTCCAATTAATCCCCCCAAGAATTTGGAGGCTTGGGTGCAAGCCATAATCAGTGCCGAGGGAAGGCTGGAGAGAGATTGGATGGTTTTGGCCGCTCGTGCGGAAAACAAGTGGTCAGGTAAGCGAATGGGTTAGTATGTTTCTAGATTTGGTATTCCCTTTCCTTGATGCGCCTCTACTTAATTTTTTCTTTTTTATCCTTTTCAGATTTCAACGAGTTTCCTGCCGAGGCGAAAAAGGAAGAAGATTAAAAAGAGAACGAGAAAGCGAAGAAGAAGAAGCAAGGACGAAGAATGGAGTTTGTCGAGGTCCCTGACGCCGAGGCCAATCTGCATCTTATCGAGGAGTCCAGACTCTTGCTCAGGCCCCGAGAGGTACTCTTGTCTATTTTTCATATTTCTCCCTTTTCTTTTCCTTTGAATAACGTGTTTCTTTCTTCTCAGGTTCAAACTAAAAAGGCAATATGCCAAAGAAGCCAGCTAAGGCTAAAGTCCCTCGGGTTGATTTGCCTACAATTCCTCGACGAAGACTGATCGATAAACTAGATGATGTCTGTGTTCAAAGTGTAGTCAAGGCAATAAGCGTAAAGGAACCAAGCCTAGTAATTGACAAGGTTCGCGAGGGGATAGAGGCTGGTGGGGTGAAGTCTACCGAGGTGATTACCAGGTCTGTCCTAGCGACCTCATCTATGAGGCAGGCGAGAACAGATCAAACTCCAGCTAAGGCAAACCTTCCTCAAGGGATTAGGTTAATCCAGTTCCAATAAATATTTGTCTGTTGGATGACAGCATGGGGGTCGCCATTAGCTGCAAAGGGTTGCTTGGGCCTTTGGAGAATGATCGTCTCAAGGATATTCCCTCAGACGATTTGATGGCCTACTCGGCTCAGCATGCGATCCATGTGAAGTTTTGATTTGCTTTACCGCTTTTTGATTTAATCGCTTTTCTCACTTTTGATTCCTTCCCCTTGGTTTCAGGGCTACGTCTATGCCATGAAGGCGACTGAGATTGAAGCCTATCGAGCAGCACAACTTCGGCAGGTTAGATATAAGTTAGATCGTAGGAGAAATATGCTCGAGGCCCGTGTTGCTGAGCTCGAAAAGCGACTCTCTGATTCGAAAGCTAATCTGGGTCGATCTCAAGAAGAAATCAAGCAACTAGGTGCCGAACTCTCTCAGGCTCGCATAGAAGTTAATCTTTTGGTCGAGAAGAGGTCCTAAGAGGAGAGTCATCAAGCTGAGCTCCAAAAGCAGGCTGATGCAGCCGATGCAGCGCTCAGGAGATTGACTGAGCAATTCGAGGAGAAATCTTTGCTGCTTACCTCAAAGGTGAACAAGGTTGAAGTAAGAACCAGATTCTTGAAGCCGAAGTGAAGACCCTCCGGGGTAGAAAGTCAGCCTCCTCTTCTAAGCTTAAATCCAAGTTCAAGGCTGGACTTGAGAGCTACCCGAGCAAAGGTTGACAGAAAGTGGGCAATCATCCAGACCAAGTTGAGGACCCTTGAACAATTTAAAAAGGGGATTAGTTTGTGATATGATCATAACTAGGAATTGGGAAATAATAAGAAAATTAAAGAGATAAAAGCAAGACATGATTTGATTAATTGAGAATTAAGGAAGCAAATTAGGAGGTGAGGCATAATCACTCCCTTAAACACATAATCAAAAGGAACCCTAACTATTTTATCCTCAATTGAATTGGAATTCAATTGCAAACCAAGGAAGGAAAGTGCTCAAGCAACAAGCTTAGCCAATATTTACTCACATAATTCATCATCCAAAGTCTAACTCTAGCAAATAAGGCTAAGAGGCCTTATATAGTGGCTTCTAAAAATGGCATAACATTACCTTAATTGCCCCTAAAGTGGGCTGAAATAAAAGTTATTAACTTAAAATGGGCTTTTGATCATCGTCTCAGCACTATCGCAACAGAATAGGCGGGATCGTGATGACCAAGCTAGTAGTGCTTCGCGATCGCACTGGAGGCCATGCGTCTGCGAAGGGGGCTTCCTTAGCCTTTCTCATCTATCTGCGCGATCGCGTTTGGGACCTCGCAATCGCGCTGCACAGTTGTTTGTCTGTCCCTGCGCGATCGCGTCTGTGGCCACGCGATCGCGTTGAGTTGATTCTGGAGTTGAGGCAGTAAGGTTGGCTTGCTCATTTAGCCATCCTTTTGACTTAGCTCTTGCTTTTCATGGCCTCTTAAAAAACTTTAAGCTCTTGATGTCGAGCATGAACCCTCTACGGCTTTGAATGCTAAGTTGGATCGCATCATTCCCTCATTCTTTAAAGGAATTCGTCCTCGAATTTGTACCTTGCAAAACCGTGACGCGAATAAGTACCAACTAAATAACATTCCAAGCACTACACAACAAAGAGAATGGAACAAAACTCATATACTCATGCTCAAAGTGCACACTCTTATGATATAGCCAAGTATCAAAATCAATCATAAAGAACATTTTTCCAATTCCAAACAATCTTCATTATTAGGCTCATTCAACTCATGCCAAGCCTCCATTGACAATTTATCACTCTTAACATTGGAGGCTCTAGCAAAATCCACTTTAAATGTATGCTCAAAACTAGGAATAGAGTAAGTAAAGAAATTGACACTAAGGCTAGCATCTATCAATTTACCACGACTATCACTAGTGCCTCCCTCCTTCTTTAAGGAGCAATCTTTACCTTTGGGGGACTTCCAAACATTAGACAAGCTTTCAACAAATATTTTTGGAGTTAGCTTGCTAACATCCACACAATTATCACTCTCAAGCAAGTCATAAAAATTATTTTGAGCAAATAATGGATTGTTAATACTAAAATCACCTTCCAACACTTCATCTTGCTCATTTTCAATAAACAATGGATTTTCAAATATTTTAAAACCTTGACACAAACCACCACCACAATCAAGAGTGCTATCAAATGCTATCACATCAAGATAAAGCAACTCATTGGCTCATTTTTCAAACAACGGTGGAGTGTCATAACTCAATATGTTCAAGCTCATTCATTTGCACATCACTAGTGTGGGACAATTCACACACACAAAATCCATCAATTTTCTTTTCAAAAGAGTGCCCAATTAGTGTATGCTCACAACCACTATCATCAATGCAAGGTAAAGAATCATTAATTCCACAAAATGTAGAGCTATCAACCATACTCAAGTCTCTATCAAACTCACCCAAAGGAATACAAGAGTTAGGATTAGCTTTGTTACTTTGTAGCACACCTAAAGATTCTTATTTACCTTGGCCTCTCAAATTTAAGCTCACATGTTCATTTGGAGACTTCACTTTGATGTCCTCTTTTCTTCAAGGCATGGAACCACTTCCAAGGAAGGATTCCCCATATCTTGAAAGGTACCTTCACAATGCACAAGACAACTAGGGAAAGAAGAAAGATAAGGATTGTTAAAATAAGGAAAATCCTCACCCTCACTCTTTTGTTTTCCCTCTTTCTATTCTCTCATTTTATTTTCAAGCCCTTCTCTCTTTTCTTGTGACAACTCACTTACTTTACTTACTTCAAGCTCTCCTGTTTTCTCTCTTGAGTTTTCACTTGTCACTCCCTTACTTCTCTCAATATTTTCTCTCTCAAGTTCTTTTGGATTAGGACATGTGCCAAGAATCCCTTTGGAAGGAGTAGGGGTACTCTTGACCTCATCTTTCAAATTTTCTCCTTGAGAACCTCCATCCAACCTTTGCCTCACCCTTTTTTCCTTTGTCTTTCTTTCCATTTCTAGCATTCTCAAATCAAATTCTTTGACTTTCATTGGAGGAGTGGCGTTAAGAATAAATTTTTGGTCTCGTAAAGTGAGAGAATGCTTCCCCAACTTCTCACTATACTTGGCATTTCTAGAAAGATTCCATGGCTTTCCCAACAACGAGTGACAGCCTTTTATGGGCATCACATCACATAGTACTTTATCATGATAATTTTCAATTTTGAACTTTACTCACACTTGTTGTGTAATGACTACAAACCCATCTCCATTCAACCAAGGCCACCTATAGGCTAAGGGATGACTATAAGTTTCCAATTTTAATTGCTCAACCAAAGAAACACTTGCAACATTAGTACGACTCTTATATTGAATGATCATAGGACAAATGCCTCTCCAACCTTACAAATTGTGTGGAAGAAGTTCTTTCTTTCTTCCAAAAATTTCTCCACACAAACTTCATCACACTCATGGTTGTCTACAAAATGATTCCGTTTAAACATAGTTCTCAAAGCATTGTTAGTCTAAGACAAATCACTTGTAGTACATGTATCACCTTTTCTCACTCTAGGACTCATGTTGCCTTTCACATAAGGATTAGAAACATTAAACCTTTTAGCACAATTAAAAGATGTAGACTCTCTTTTACTCATGGAGTAATTACCACTTCTTGTCAAACCAATAGTAAGACCACTACTATTCTCTTGTTGATTTTTAGGGACACAAAGAGTGGATGCAAATGAACAATCTCTATAATAAGCTTCATCATCAATTCTCTCTATGTCACTATCTACATTTTCAAGTTCATCACATGAAGAGTAAGTAGGAACATTGTACCTTGAAGCGTCACTAGCATCATCTCCAAGACTAGACGCATAGGAGTTTTCATCGTCACATTCATCCTCATAAGCCTCATAGTCCTCACGAGCTTCATGATCACCATAGTAACTCGATTCATCTCCATAAGAACCATAGTTCCCCGAATCATCATAGTAACTCCTACCATCATCATAGGAACCATAGTCTCCACAATCATCGTAACAATCCCCATCATCTCCATAGGAGCCATAACCTCCCATAATCATCATCCGAGGACATATTTGCAACAATGAAAAGAAAAGGACCTCACAAACTCACTCCCTCACGTGTATCACTTAATACATGGTCACTCAATTTTCTTTCCACTAGTGTATACACTCAAAGTCAATGGATTTTGTGACCACACTCTAATGTTCTCACCACTCAAGCCTTTTACCTCTCGGTGGCAAAGTCAAGTTGTTTTTCGCACTCAAGTCCGATTTAACAATCGAACTCAATCCAATTCGGGATGGAATAAAGTTGATGTGGCAAAGAACGGACAATAAGAGCTAATCAGACAGAATTAGAAAAGTTAAGGAAATGAAGAAAGAAAGGCTGGAATCTAATTGGCACGAAAAGAATTTAGATTTGGATGAAATTTTATTTATGATCTAGAAACTCACTGTATTTGATGATATGATAGGGGTTTAGGTGATTTAAAACTGTTGAGGGGTTGTTCTGAGCAATCTGTGAAGTGACAGAAGGCACGCGATCGCGAAGAGGAACCAATAACTCTGCGCTGTCGCTTCGCGATCGCGAAGAGCAATAAATCAATAAGCCTACGCGATCGCTACACTTCTCGCGCGATCGCGAAGAGCAAATTCGTGGTCTGATGCAGAACTTGAAGTCCGAATTTTTAAAAATTTTCTTCACTTGAATCTTCACAAATCAACTTATTTTTGCTCCAAATTTGAGATATCAGCTCCTTATATGTCCGTGAACAAACCCCAATATTCAATTCTTCAAAAACAACACCCAAAATACAAAAGCTCCAAATCTTTATTGAAGAGCCCTAGATTTTGGTTCTTCATATTATCACCCTAAATGTTGTTTGTTTTTCAATTCCTTCGAGAATCAACTTCTAGAATTACCAAGCAACAATTGGTAACAGAGATTTCATCCAAAGGAAATCTAAACCTATGACTCATATTTTGAATTTTAAATTTTTTTATTTTATTGTAATTTTTGGATTTTGAGAACCAAAACTTGGTCAGTGATTATTAGAACAAACGCTAATCCAGCTCTAATATCAACTGATATGATCCTAGGAATTGGAAAATAACAAGAAAAGAGATAAAAGCAAGACTCGATTTGATTAATTGAGAATTAAGGAGACAAAGTAGGAGGTGAGGCCTAAAATCACCCCCTTAAACACATAATCAAAAGGAACCCTAACTATTTGATAACCAAGGAAAAAAAGTGCTCAAGCAACAAGCTTAGCTAATATTTACTCACATAATTCATCATCCAAAGTCTAACTCTAGCAAATGAGGCTAAGAGGCCTTATATAGTGGTCTCTGAAAATGGCATAACATTGCCTTAATTGCCCCTAAAGTAGGCTGAAATAAAAGTCATTAACTTAAAGTGGGCTTCTGATCATCGTCCCAGCGCTATCGCGACAGGATGGGTGCGATCGCGATGACCAAGCCAGTAGTGCTTCGCGATCGCGCTAGAGGCCACGCGTCTGCGAAAAGGGCTTCCTTAGCCTTTCTCATCTATCTACGCGATCGCGTTTGGGACCACGCGATCGCGCTGCACAGTTGTTTGTCCCTGTGCGATCGCGTCTGTGGCCACGCGATCAAGTTGAGTTGACTCTGGAGTTGAGGCAGTAAGCTTGGCTTGCTCATTTGGCCTTCCTTTTGACTTGGCTCTTGCTTTGCATGCCCTTTTAAAACACTCTAAGCTCTTGATGTCGAGCATGAACACTCTACGGCTTTGAATGCTAAATCAATTCGCAGCAGTTTGGATGACGAGATTGCCAAGGCCAAGGTAGATGTTGCTACGGCTCGGAAGTTCTTAGATCAACTTCCCTCGAGTAGGGAGAACTCGTCTGAAGGAGAGGCTTCGGGTAGCGATAGTGGGTCTGAGTGAGCGGCTGTTCATCTGTTTTTTATTTTTGGCCTTCGTGCAATTTTTTTGTAATTATTCTGGCCTGCGAGCCTTGTGAATATATAAATGTTGAATATCAACTATTTCAATATTTTTTTTAAAAATTTTTGTTTGCTTGCAAGACTTCAGATGTATTAAAGAGCTAGTTTAGGACGATGTCTTGCCCTCGAACCGAGGATAAAGCTTTAAAAGATGATAAATCGATTTTTATTCTATCGAAGGAAATCGAGCCAGCTTACATAGAGCTTAGTTGTACTTAGGCATATTTCATTTACAAAATCCGAATATAAGTACTCGAGCACATTTTAGCTGGGTCTCGGGAGATCTCCTCATTTCAAATTTTTCGAGCTGTCTCCCCGATTCTGGGTTATTTTTTAAAGAACTTGAGCTACGAGCCTATGCATCGACTGCAGACTGATCTCGATCCTTTGCCACCCCCCAGCGGTTGAGGGTGAAGGATGAGAACTCGAGCAGTGTTGACTTCGGGACCATGTCGTTGATGCTAGAAGTAGTATCTCTTCAAATTGGATACATTCCAATTTAAGGGTTCTTATTTCCTTTTAAGTTCTACCAGTTGATAGGATCCTTTCCCTACGATTGCTTTCACTCGGTAAGGGCCCTCCCAATTGGCAACCAATTTACCTGTGTTTTTCTCTTTGGTTTTTCAATTTGAGGCTCTTAAAACATCGTCGCCGGCCTTGAATTCTCTCAACTTGGCCTTTTTATTCAAGTAGGCCTCGATTTGTTGTTTTTGGGCTATCAATCGTACCAAGGCCATCTCTCTTCGTTCTGCGAGCAAATCCAGTTCTATTCGCATAGCCTCTTAATTTGACTCCTCGGTTGAATGGGCATAGCGGAGGCTCGGTTCGCCAACCTCGACAGGAATTAGCGAATCGACCCGGTAAACAAGAGAAAATGGGGTTTCACCAATGTTATTCTTCTTTGTTGTCCTCATTGCCCATAACACTTATGGTAACTCATGGGGCCACGAGCCTTTGGCTTTTTCCATCCTCTTTTTAAGATTGTCAACGATTATCCTATTTGATGACTCAGCTTGTCCATTGGCACTTGGGTGGTGGGATGTTGAAGTCACCCTTTTGATCCCCCATTTTTAAAGAAGGTTGTGACCTCCGAGCCAACGAACTGTGTGTCATTATCACAAGTAATCTCCCTTGGGATTCCAAATCGGCATATGATATTTTTCCATATGAAGTCGATAATCTCATTTTTCCTTACTCTGGCAAAAGCTCCTGCTTCGATCCATTTGAAAAAAATAATCAGTGAGCACGAAGATGTATTTAACACTACCCTTCATTTTGGGAAAGGGTCCCACGATATCCATCCCCCATTTCATAAAGAGCCATGGCAAAACTACTGAGTGCAAGGGCTTGGCCTGTTAGTAAATCATGCAAGTGTGCCTTTGACATTTGTTGCAATTCCTAATGAATATTCTAGCATGCTCGCTTATTTTGGGTCAATAATAGCCAGCTTGGAGTAGTTTTCGAACAAGGGATTTGGCTCCGGAGTGATTGCTACAAGTTCCTTCATGCACTTCTTTCATCGCGTACTCATATTCTCCTGGGCCTAAACATTTGGCCATTGGGCCGCAATAGAGCTTTTTGTACAGTTGTCCACAATCATCGCGTATGGGACTACTTGCTTTCTGAATTTCGCCTCTTCCCTTTTTTCTGACGGTAGAGTCCCCAACTCTAGGTAAGAAATGAATTTCGTTCGCCAATCCCAATGTCGGTTTACTGTATTTACCTCCAACTTCATTTTTCCCATAGCAGATGTAAAGATTCTGACTGCGGCGTTAGTTCCCAAGTCGTGTGCTTCCATTGCAAAGGCCAGGTTTTCCAAGACATCGGCCTCAACGTTTTCCTCTCGTGGTATTTGCATGACCTTCAATGCTTGAAAGGCGCCGAGCGCTTGTTGTATTCTCACTAAAAATTATTTTATTCTGGGCTACCAAGCCGTATATCCACCCACCGAAGACTTGGTTCACCACTAGTTGCGAGTCACACCTTAGCTCTATATTCTCAGCTCCCATTTCTTTGACCAGTTTTAATCCTGCTATGGTAGCCTCATATTCAGCCTCGTTGTTGGTTAACCTCTCGGATTTCATTGAGTGCTTTAGCTTTTCTCCCGTGGGAGCTACGAGCACTATTCTGAGCCCTGAGCCATTGCAATTGGCCGCTCCATCTGTGTAAAGTTTCCATATCCCATAGTTGGGACCCTTTGACACTAGATTCTCATTTTCTGCCTCAGGAAGTATCTTAACACTAAAATCAGCAACAAAATCAGCTAACACTTGAGATTTTATGGCTGTGCGAGGTTGGTATATGATGTCATATTCACTTAGCTCGACTGCCTACCTAGAAAACCTCCCCGATAATTCTGGTTATGCAATATACTTCTTAAGGGGAAAGTTGTTACTACGACTATTCGATGACATTGGAAATAAGGGTGCAACTTTCGAGCAACAATGACTAATGCAAGCGCTTATTTTTCTAAATGGGGATACCTTGTTTCAGCGTCGAGGAGAGATTTGCTAACATAGTATATTGGTTGTTGCTTTCTTTCTTCCTCCCCAACAAGAACTGTGCTGACCGACACCTCCGAGACAGCCAAGTAAACCAATAAAGTTTCGCCATCTTTTGGTTTGGCCAGCAACGGGGCATTGGCGAAATAATATTTCAACTCTCTCAGAGCTTCCCTGCATTCTAGGGTCCATTCAAAGGAAGTGTTCTTTTCTAAGATGGAAAAGAACTTATGGCACCGCTCGGATGACCTTGAAATGAATCGACTCAAGACAGCTAGTCATCCAGTTAAGTGCTGGACTTCCTTCGGGCTTGAAAAATCCTCGAGGATTTTTTGTATAGCTCTGATCTTGTCAGGGTTTGCCTCGATGCCTTTCTTTGAAACAATGAATCATAGAAATTTGCCCGAGCTGACCCTAAAAGCACACTTTTGGGGGTTAAGTTTCATGCAGTATTGTCTCAAAATTGCAAAGGCCTCTTTAGTTGTTTCAAATGATCTTCCAGTTGGACATATTTCACCAACATATCATCGATATATGCTTCAATTATTTTAACGATGTAGTCCTTGAACATTTGACACACCAACTTTTGATAAGGTGCTCCGGCATTTTGAGACCAAAGGTCACCTTGTAGCAATAAGTTCCTTCACTCGTAATGAAAGAAGTTTTTTCTTTATTAGTAAGGTCCATCAGGATCTGATTGTACCCGGAATACGCATCAAAAAAGGTTAAGAGTTTGTGTCCAGCCGTAGAGTCTATTAACATGTATATTTGGGGTAGAGGGTAGGAGTCTTTGGGGCAAGCTTTATTCAAGTCGGTGTAGTTGACACACATCCTCCACTTGCCTTTTTTTCTTGGGTACAACTACCCATTAGCGAGCAACCTCTTGGTTTTGTCTTGGATCGCCTTCTTCTTTACTCTGACGTGGGGCCTTTTCTTCTGTTTCACCGGGGGCAGTGGTTGGGATCTACATTCAGCTTGTGTGTCATTATCTCGGGGTCGATCCCCACCATGTCTGCATGAGGCCAAGCAAAGGAATTCACCATTGGCTTATAATAATTAGATGAGAACTTTTTTAGACTCGGCGTCCAGCTCTGAGCCCACGAATATTTTCCTTTCTGGGAACTCTTCCTTCAATGCATGAGATTCTAGCTCTTCCATCGTTGAGTCTTTGGCCTTTTGTTTCCTAGGCCTTGAATGAAAGTTGGGATCTTCTCTTCTTGCTTTGGAGGAACTGTTTTTTGGACTGAGCTCTCCTCTTTATGAGGCTCAGAGCCGCTTGATTGTGATCTCAAGTGCCTGATCGGGGCGTTCCCATTTTTTACAGCTACAAAATAACATTTTCGAGGCGCTAATTGGTCACTTCGAATCACGAATTCCCCATGGGGTGGGAAACTTAATTACTTGATGAAGGGTTGATGGTACAACCTCCATTTCGTGAATCCAAGGCCTTCCAAGGATGATGTTGTAGGTCATATCCTTGTTCATTATTTGGAAAGTTGTTTTCTTGTCAACTCTCTCGGTGGTGGTTATGAGGGTGATTTCCCCTAAGGTCCTTTTTACAGAATTTTTGAACCCTACTTAAGTGGTTGTCTTCGGGATGACAAGGTCCTTCAGCCACATTTGTACGATGGCTTTGTGATTGATGATATTTACAGAACTTTCAGGGTCTACTAAGACTCGTTTTACATATGAATCGTTAACCCTTAGGGTAATAACCAGAGCCTCATGATGACGGATCATTACCTCGTGGCAATCTTCCTCGTCGAAAACGATTTCATTGTCACCCCCTTCAATTTGGGTTCTCCTTTCCGTGCCGGTTGAGAATTTTGCGGACTTTCTCACCGTGGAAGAGTTGATACCATTTACTTCTATGCCGCCAGTTATGACGTTTTCAAATTTTCGCGACATTGAGGTCATCGATATCTTACGGAGATCTGGGAAAAGCTCAACTTCGGAACAAATGTTATTACTATATCCTCGCAGACCGCGCCAATTTATGTTGGCCTAAATCGAGATAGGACAACAAATCAAATTTATTTTGGGGGTTAATTGATAATTTTCTTGTATCAAAGTTGTGGTCGAGGTAAGATTAAATTTAAATGAGACAAATGCTTAATGGAATAAACGAGGCAAGAAATACACAAACTGGTAAAACAAGATATAGCTTAAGAATATAAGTCAAGCATTTTATTTCTCGATGTCCTGCTTGATTACAAATAAATCCTATTTATAAACAAGGATGATGATAACGTTATGGCTGTAATAATTATGAGTTTATGGCCATTACTTTGTATTTGATCATGGTTAGCTCATGATCTTCTCCTTAAATGCCAGAGCAACGGTCGACGGTTACAGAAGACCAGGCCTCGTCTGCCGAGGTATTTCAACTCCTCAAGGGGTCACCATATACTTTATTCCTAATCTCGATTAGATTCTTCTTAAGGCAGTGCTGAAGACTACTCCCCTCGGAAGGATGCCCTCGTAAGTTTTGACTGTTCCATGGCCCGAACCTTTACACCGATGCAGTGGGGATTTTACCTAATACAAGATACTTTCTAACTTGTCTTCAGGAAGATCTCCTTTGCTCAGATAGTTGACTAGCACATCACGCTGCCCTGAGAAAGATCATGTATCTGGAACTTCAAGGTTCATCAGGCTTCCGGGGGTAAGCTCAACTATCGTCTGCTAATCGTACGATTTCTCGGATGCTTCGGCGTCTCCTGAGATTTCTTATTGGTGGATGAATTCCTTTGCATGAAATTTTTTAGGATTGCCCTGATTTTCTATTTCGATCTGGCGCGCAGATGTCCTCAGCTATGAAGATTTCCCTTAGTTGTTTAACCATCAGCCGAGATTTACTGTACAGGCTGATCAGTCTTGCACCCAGTGTGTAGGCTAAGTCAAGGACTTGAATTATGGCTCACACTCTACTTTATTATCATCAATTTTTGTGGCCTGATAGTAGAACATTCTAGATGGCATTCTGATCCATAGATCAACCTCCTCCCCATTAAGATTCATTCCCGTGCGAATCTCCCAACGCCCATACCCGATCACTGCTTCATTCCTGAGTGACTCATTAGCCTTCTGTTCCAGTTCTTCCGCAAAATCTGAGGTAAAACTTTCCAACGCCTGCGACTTGACATCTGTGCAGGATTGATAGGTGACGTCGTACTCTCCCAACTCTTCAGCCTATTTTGCCATATCTTTCGACAGACCGAGTTTAGATAAAATAGAGTATAGGTGTCGAAGAGACTAAACTGACCGAGTGCTCCTGAAAGTATGAGTGCAACTTTCGTGTGGCCATTACCACAGTTGCTATGAACGGGAGTGGTAAGGGCAAGAACTTATCTATGCGCTGCGCATCCTGCTAGCGTATTTTATGGGAAACTGCTACCGGTTCTTCTGTCGTACAAGGACCGCATTCTAGGCTATCTCAGATATTGAAATGTATAACAGTAGGTGCTCATCTGTCTCTGGTTTGGTTATCACTGGAATCTGTAGGAGTTGAATGTTCGTCCGAGCTATTGTTAAATAAATTTGTATCAGCCACAAAGGTTCTTGCTTCCACAATACCTCAGAAAGACGACATACCAACTCAGTCACGCCAGGCACTAGTTGATCTTTTGCTGCCAGTCGATCTCGCAGTTTGCTGAGTTCCTCTCTAACTTCTCACTCTATAGCCTCAATAGCTCCCAATTTGGCAGGTGTAACCCTGTTTAAAGTAAGGAGACATCCCTCAAAGAGAGGCCATTCACCTCGTAGGTTGGCGACCCTGTGCAGGGTCGGGTACTTAAAGACCTGATGAAGTGTTGAGGGCACTCCCCTAACGTCGTGTATCCATGATGAAACTGACCGAGTGTTCCTATCCATGACGAAACTGACCGAGTGTTCCTGAAAGTATGACTACAACTTTCGTGTGGCCATTACCACGTTTTCTATGAACTTGAGCGGCAAGAGCAAGAACTTATCTATGCGCTGCTGCATCTTGCTGGCGTATTTTATGGGAAACTATTGCTCATTCTTTTCTCATACAAGGACCACATTTCAGGCTATCTCAGATATTGAAATGTATAACAGTAAGTGTTCACTTGTCTCTGGTTTGGTTATCACTGGAACCTGTAGAGGTTGAATATTTGTCCGAGCCATTGTTAAATAACTTTGTATCAGCCATATAGGTCCTCCTTGCTTTCGCAGCACCTCAGAAAGACGACATACCAACTCAGTTGTGCTTGGGACTAGTTAATCCATATCCATCAGTCGATCCCACAGTTCGCTGAGTTCCTCTCTGACTTCTCGCTCCATGGCCTTAATAGCTTCCGACTTGGCAGGTGTAACCTTGCGACATTCCTCAAGGAGAGGCCACTCACCTCATAGGTCGGCGACCCTGTGTAGGGTCGGGTACTTAAAGATGAAGTGTTGAGGGCACTCCTCTGATGTCATGTATCCATGGATGTCCCAAGATTACATCGTACGGGAGATTGCAATTCATCACCTGGAAAGTGGTCGTGCTCGTCACGCCCGGTATGTGAACTGGTAGAGCTATTTCTCTAGTGGATGCTTCCCAAAATCCGTTGAAACCCATTATGTTTCGAGTACTCGAGGATAGGTTGAGACAATTGCTGAATTTGTGCATCTCCCCCAGATAATATTAGCACTACTTCCCAGATTGATAAGAGCCCGCTGGATATGTACGCTGGATACTTCCACAGGTACAACGAGGTCACCTTGTTGGTCTGCTTTCTCCTCCAGGTCGAATTGGATGGACCCAAATGTTATCCCGATCATTGCAGTCCCTCGGGCCCTGTCCGGTCGTTCGTCCATGAAAATTGCATTGTTGGTCTTCAAGTTCTCAAACTCCGAACCTTTAAAACGGTGGGGACCTTCTTCGAGTAGCTCTTTGAGATGCCTTTCCTTTAGTAAGCTCAATCTCTGATAAGGGTCAAACCCACGGAAGCAAATAACAAGTAACGGAAGCAAATGATAAACACGAGATCGAAGAAATAAGGGATGGGGAAGAACAGAAATAGAAGAAAGAACGAATCAAATTAACAAATATATTGATTCAAAAGGGAGAAGAGACTTGAACCATTAAACAGGGTCACACTAGCGGTGATCCACCATGGATTCCACGTAAGAGATACATGAAGTCAATGCTTCAACAAGAAGGACCTAGTCTCTTCTAATGTCTAATCTTCAATCTCAAAATCTAGCCCTCCAAATAAAATGACTAAGTATGGTATTTATAGATGTTCCACACTCCTAATGTAATGTCTCAAAAGTCCTAAATGATATAAAAACATTACAAGCCTCGTAGGGTCAAAATAGGGATTACATGTCAAAATCCCGTCCAAAACTAGGCAAAACTGGCGCCCCAAATAGCAGAGTAGGCGCCCCGCCCTGCAGAGTAGGCGCCCCACCCTCCAAAGTAGGCGGTCCGCCCCTTTTATGGGCGGTCCAAAGTCCGGAGAGTGTGTAAGTCACTAGGCGGTCCGCCTAGTCCAATGGCTGCAAATGTGACAGGTCTTAATATTTTTTTTTTAAACAGAAACTACTGTCTTCCATTTTTAGAGCTGCGAACAAATCAAGATGTTGTTGCCGGATGAAAATAGTGGCTTGTAAAAGTTGTATAGTAATTCGATCAAATGTCATCATTAGTATGGCTAGAAAATTATTATCAATTTTATGGTCTACACCTATACAAAAATAATTAGTTATTTGTGTAAGATAATACTTTTATCCGTGAATTAATAAAGAAAAAATATTTTTTAAATTGAATAAATTAAATGAATATGTATGAGACTGTTTTATTTTTTTATTGTCATATATATCCCCTACAAATTAACAAAAAAGAAAGTTATATATAAGATTAAAAGAGAATAAACTAATCACTTGCATTTATTTATCAAAGTCTGGTCTAGCTAAGATTTTGATAGTATCTTCTTTAGACAATAAGTCGAAAATAAAGTAATAACACAAGAAGACAAGCTATATATAAGATTATAAAAATGAATCAACTAACAACTGCTGGATTTATATATCAATATTTGGTCTAAGATTTTGATATCTTTTTTAGACAATAAGCCAAAAACAAAGAATGAACTAAAAAAATAAATAAAGTTTAATTCACTCATTTGGCGTCAATTATATTTCTTACAATTGTTAGTTTCGATTTTTGTTTTGGTTATCTTTATTAAATATTTTTTATTAGTTTTAGTGAATGTAAAGTTACATCTTTGGGTATGAAAAATTCTTGAAGTAATAGTTGGCTGGAAGGGTATTTTAGTCTTCTTACTTTGTACCTTTAGAGGCTTCCCACTTATGGAATAATAGAAGTAGATTATAGAATAGTAGTAGATAGATGATATGATGATTAGTTTGATTGATTGTCAGTAATTCTCTATTTACTTCAAGTTTGATTTCCCTTATTTTCTGGCCATTTTTTCCTAAACATCGCTATATTGTTTTTTGAAGCGATATATTATAAATAAAGCAAAAGTTAAAATTGCGTAAATATATTCCAACTTGAGATATACACCACCGAATTGGGGAAGGATTAATATGCCCATATGTATATAAATGATTTGCAGTCAACTGTCAAAATATGTTACAAAATTTTTGTAGTTTCAACTCTTTGCTCGATCTCTTTTGTAGGAATTATTTTAAACATCTTCATACTAAAGTAGATAACAATAAGTTGATTCTAGATATACTAAAATATGTAGGTGGCATAACAGATGGTGTAATTAAATAGTGGTAAGCCAAACGTTATACATGCTAACACGTTCATAAAAAAATTGAGATAACTTATAAATTCTCTATGTTGCATTGTTAAAAGTCATTTATTATTTAAAAACAATTAATCAAAAAAATTGATTTTACTATAGCTTTTGAACGTCTATATTATCATACGTTTAATGTTATATTTGTTGTCTCAACATATAAAATTTAAATTATTTAAGCAAAATAATACGTGCAATGCACATACACTAAAACTAGTAAATAATAAAAGGTATGCAAGCAAAAATACATGTAAATAGTTTAGGTTTTATAAATAAAGGAGGATTTTGTTAAAAATTATATAGGATAACTTAGAGAATTTCAAATGACAGAAAATGGCGTAGAAGAGCAAAGAGATTAACTAACTTGTCACGAAAAGAAAAAGTCTAAGCAATTTAGCTTTACATTTTCTTGTCATATGAGTATATTTTAACTTTAACTGAACTACGTTATTATTTAGTAATACTAATTATATTTAAACGTGTTATTTTTTAATTCAAAATAAATCACATGAATTATGTTGCGTAAAAGAATTTTAAGGGGACATTTATTTTACATATTTAGTGTTCAAAACTATACCCTTAAAAGAGTAGATGTATAATAAAATAAAATAAAAAATCAAGCTAATCGATATTTTCAAAAGAATCAAAATAAGAAAAATTAACGTAATATTCCAAAAACGAAGGGAACTTGTAGCGACGTCTTACCCTTAATAAAATTAGGGATTTTTACCCACAGACCTATATATCCTAAAATAATTACTCGTCCATACCCACTTAAAACTTCATACCTAGTTTTTAATAAATAATTACATGATATAACCATTCCCCCAAACCCTCAACTAACATTCTTTTTTCCAATCTCTCTCTCCAGCTTCTATATTCCCCAACTCTAGCCTTCCAAATCTCTTTCTTGTTCACCCTAAATTCTTTAATTTTACCATAATATAAACAAATAATCTCTAGATCTATAATATTTATATACTTCTTTTGGTGATTAGACAAAGGATGTCGATAATTTAGTTCAAAATTATAGTTTCAAAATTATTTTGATGTAGGATTCTCATATTTGTAATTTCTATCGATTGTATGTTTGACTTTGAGATTTTGAGTTTTTATGTTAGAGCAAAATGATGATTTTTTTTTTTTTTTTAAATTGCAGCTAGTTTGTGCAGCAATTGGTGGTTTATAGATAAATGTTTATTTTATGAGTTTCTATATTTGAGAGGTATTCTAACACAATTTATTCTTTTCTTTTTCTTTATATTTTCCTGTGAAAATTTTCTTGCAAGAATCATCAAACAGAGGAAGTGAGAAAGGAGAAAAAGAGACAAATGGCGTGGAGAAGTACGTGGAGTTATTAGATGATGGTGCAAGAATTGTTGTAAGATTTAGAGCCTGTTTGGCCAAGCTTCTGAAAACTGCTTATTTGAAAAGTGCTTATTTTCAAAAGTGCTTTTCGTAAAAGTACTTTTGGAGAAAAGCAGTTTGTGTTTGGCCAACTCATCTGAGAAGCAATTCTGTCAACAGCTGAATAGTAATTTATGTTTGGCCAAACTTTTGAAAAAGTACTTTTGAGTGTTAAATTACGAGTAAGGACATTTAAAGACTCACTTTGCAGTTATTTAACTAGATAAATGATTTTAAACATTTATTCTCAAACACTATATTTAATTTTTTTTATTTAGTAAATTTTTTCCAAAATACAAATATTCATAATTGAATATTCTTGATCTATACCTTAAAAAAAGATATAATTTGATTAAAAGTTTGTAACAATAATAATGTAGGTGCACATAAAAAGAATATTAATTAAAAAAATAATGTACTATTTATATATTATAATCATTAGGTTAAAATATATAGGGGTAATTAGGTATATAAGTATTTTTGGAGAGGATATTTTTGGAATCATAGAAATTAAAAACAACTTTTGCTTCTACTCAAAAGCACTTTTAGGGAAAGCTACTTTTTTCAGCTTCTTCCCCACAGCAGAAAAACAGCTTCTGCTGCCATTCAAAAGCACTTATTTTTTCCTAGAAGCTTGGCCAAACACCTTGATTTTTCAAAATAAGCACTTTTGGAGAAAAATAAGCACTTTTGACTCCCTAGAAGCTTGGCCAAACAAGCTCTTAATTCTCACTGTTTTCAAATTTCATGAATATACTATCATCCTCCTAAAAAACAACAAGTCGATGGTGATGATGTGCCTAAGGTTCAATTTGACGGAGTCGTTTCCAAGGTTGGGATTGATACTACTAAATTTATTCTTTATATTGCAGTTTAACAATTTAATTTGTTCTCTTTTTTACTTGAAGCTTTATTATGGTTGTTAATTTTATTTTGTATTTCAGAATATTGATATGAAATATTCAAAAGGTTTAGTAAAGTAAAAAAAAGTGTAAGAATTTCTATTGAACAAATAATATTTTGATTTTTATTATTTTAAACATAGTATACCTTTTTAGTTATCGTATACTTTTTTGACATATACCTTTTCGTATTTGGATTAAAGTGTAATTTTCTAACGAACAAGTAAATGTTTTAAATTTTATTAGTTTGAATATAGTATACTTTTTTGTATACTATATATTCTTTTGGTAAACACCTTTTTGTGTTTGGATCGAAGTGTGAGCTCTATCGATCAAATGGATGCTTCAAATAATGTTACTTTGAATACGATATACTTTTTTTAGTATATTGTATAGTCTGTTGGTATACACCTTTTCGTATTTTTAATTGAAGGAAGTGTGAGCTGCTATCGAACCAACTAATATTTAAAATTTTGTTGTTTTGAATATAGTTTACCTTTTTGGTATACTGTATACTCTTTTGGTATATATAGTTTTGTGTTTGGATCAAAGTATGAATTACTATGAATATACTCTTTTGGTATACACCTTTTTGTGTTCAGATCAAAGAGTAAGCTGCTATCGAACAAATGTATATTTCACATTTTTTTGTTTTGATTATATTGTATATTTTTTATATATTGTATACTTTTTTGGTATACACCTTTTTTGTGTTTGGATCGAAGAGTGTGAGTTTACATCAAATAAATAGATGTTTCAATTTTTTGTCATTTCAAATGAAGTATATCTTTTTGGTATATCTTTATGTGTTTGGGACGAAAAGTGTATTCTATCGAATAAATGAATATTTTGGTTTTTGTTGTTTAAATACGTATACTATTTTCGTATACTATATACTCTTTTGGTATATTTTTTTGTGTTTGGGACAAGAGTGTGTTCTATCGAACAAATGAATATCTTAATTTTTGTATACCATCTTCTGAGGAGGTTTGTCGAGCAGTATAGGGACAAGAAGAGAGATTTACATATGGTGTTCATCGATCTAGAGAAAGCATATGATAATTTTGTGGAGATGTTTGGAAGCTAAAGGTGTGCCTGAATCATACATTGGAGCAATTAAGGACATATATGATGGAGCAAAGACACGAGTGCGGACAGTAGGAGACGACTCTAGTCATTTTCCCGTTGAGATGTGGTTGCACCAGGGGTCAGCCCTTAGTCCGTTTTTGTTTTCTCTAGTGATGGATGTATTAACAAGGAGTATTCAAGGGGGGAGATTCCATGGTGTATGTTGTTTGCCACCGACATAGTTTTGGTTGATGAGGCCTGCGGCGGGTTCAATGATAAGCTAGAAGTGTGGAGGCAGACCTTAGAGTCAAAAGGGTTCAAGCTGAGAAGAACAAAGACGGAGTACATAGAGTGCATGTTTAGTGATGTTCCCTAGGAGTCGGATGTAGAAGTGACGCTAGGTACACAAATCATCCCAAGAAAAGGAGCTTCAAGTATCTTGGGTAAATTATACAGGATAATGGAAAGATTGACGAGGATGTCATTCATCAAATAGGGGCTGGTTGGATGAAGTGGAGGCTAGCTTCTAGTATCCTATGCGATAAGAAAGTGCCTCATAGGCTTAAAGGTAAGTTCTATAAAGTAGTCGTTAGACCAGTTTTACTGTATGGGGCGGAGTGTTGGCCAGTAAAGGCCACAAACATTCAAAGGATGAGTCTATCAGAGATGCGAATGCTCAGATGGATGTGTAGGCATACTAAGTTGGATAAGATCAAGAACGAAGTCATTTGCGACAAGGTGGGAGTGGCTGCAGTGGTGGACAAGATGCGAGAAGCGAGGTTGAGGTAGTTTGGGCATGTGAAGAGGAGGAGTACATATGCGCCGGTGAGGATGTGTGAGGGGTTGGCAGTGCTAACCCTACGGAGAGGTAGAGGTAGACCAAATAAGAATTGAGGGGAGGTGATTAGGTGGGACATGACCCACCTCCAGATTGTCGAGGACATAGCCCTAGATAGGAAAAGGTGGAGGTCGAAGATTAGGGTAGAGAGGTAGATAGTGATCGAACGTTATTTCAGTATATTATGCTTTCAGCCTACTTTGAAATTTATGTGTTATTGGTGTTCTCTGTTTATCTTGAGTATCAGTACTTCTTTTCATTGTTTGGTACAGTCATCTTGCACTTTTTGTATATATTTTCCACTATGTTATTTAGCTGAGGGTCTATCAGAAATAGACTCTTCACCTTGGTGGAGGTAAGGTCTGCGTACATCTCACCCTCCCCAGACCTCACCTCGATGGGATACCATTGGGTATGTTGTTATTGTTATTGTTGTTTTAAATATGTATAACTTTTTCTTATACCGTATACTCTTTTGGTATATCTTTTTGTGTTTAAGACGAAGAGTGCGTTATTGAACAAAAAAATATTTTGATTTTTTTAATTTTAAATACGTATACCTTTTTCGTATACCGTATATTTCTTTAGTATACATTTTTGTGTTTGGGACGAAGAGTGTGTTCTATCAAACAAATCAATATTTTAGTTTCTGTTGTTTTAGATACGTATACCTTTTTCGTATACAGTATACTTCTTTGGTATACCTTTTTTGTGTGTTTGATCAAAAAGTATGAGTTGACATCAAACAAAGAGTATATTGTAGACTCTTTTGACATACCTTTTTTTGTTTGGATCGAAGAATGTGAGATGCTATCGAACACGTGAATATTTTCATTTTTTTTTGTTTTAAATACAACAGACCTTTTTAGTATATTTCTATCTAAAATTGTACCGGCATACAATAGGTATAGTGGGGTGCGTTTACCCATCGTACCTTTATAGTATACTTCTATCCAAAATTGTATCAGTATACACTAGGTGTGATGGGGGCACATTTATATTGTATATCTTTATAATATAATGAAAAAATAATAAATAAATATTAAAATACATACTATATCAATTATTTTTCATTGCTTATAATTTTTTCACTGATGAGAGAAAAAGAAGAGAACAAAATAAATAAAGAATAAAAAAATGAATGAAATGCGATATCAGTTATTCATTGTAACGGTAAGACAAAAAAAATAGAAAACAATATATTATACTAGTTATCTTTTATCACTTGTATAATAAAAAAGGAAAATGAAAAAAAAAGAAACAACTGAAAAGAAGAAAATCTAAATATTATGTCAATTATTTCTATTATTAATATACTATAGTCAGTTAACTTTCTACAATTGATATATATAAAAAGAAAATAGAGAAAACAAATAAAAATATTACTATATTTTATTTATTACTAATATAGAAGAAAAAAAGTGAAGGTACACGAAAAAAAGTAAAAGAGAAAAATAGACAGAAAAGACAAAAAAGGAAAAAGAAAAAAAATAAATGCAGCACAACTTAATTAAAAAGAGAAAGTGTCTTGCTCATGTGTTGTACTAAGAAAATGGGTACACGGATAATTATTTAGCGGCCATATAGTGTAAAGATTAAAGATGTGGGTATAAAAGGGTAAATATTTAAGTAACCAATATGACATTTAACGTCGCAATATGAAGTCAAAAAAAAAAAAGAAAAAAAGAAAAGAAGTAGAATAACTAAGAAGAAACTGATGAGAAACCGTGGACAAAAAGCTTTGTATGTATCTTTTCTGAAAAAAAAGGAATACACCTAAGCAGCTACTCATAAAAGGGACATCCGATAACAACAATATACTTAATATAATTTCACAAATGAGATCTAGAAAATTTTAGGTGTACGCAGATCTAACCTCTATTTCGAATTAGAGGTACATATATTGTTTCTGCTAACTCCTCACCTCAAAAGATATATAGTTTTGAAAACGAGTTTAAAAAAAAGAAAATAAAATAATAAAAAAATAAAATGGTAAGAAAAATATCAAGGTATGAAAAGAGACGACATCAGAATAAAAGAGGAGATTAACAAGAATAGAGCACTTTCTTGCGTCTCTAAGAGATTTCAGGTAAATACTTACCCACATCAGGTGTTTACACCAAACCATGTTGGGTTATCATGATTAAGTGAATTAATAATATAAAAATATGGATTAATTAATTATAATTAGATGATGAAACTCTGTTTGATCCCGTAAGGAAGAGTCTCACAAAAATATGCAAGAAGTGTCTATTTTGTGCAAAAAACTTCAATATTATAACATGAGTTGTTTGTTTAGCATGTTGGTGTAATCGCCTAATTTTGTGATGAAGGGAAAATAAGGAAGCGATAAAGTAAAGATAAAAGCGAGACGTGGCTCGAACGAATAACCCAAGTAGCACCGAAGAACTAGTTTCGATACATCCCGGGATATTGTCAAGGAACACCTACACTAGACAACTACCCTCGAGTTACACCCGGAACCCGCAAGTAAAATGATCGGGGAGGGGTTGATATTCAATCTAGATCCACTAGAAGAAATCAAGTCCCAAAAACAAGGTTCATTCATATCAAAGAGCAATGCTCAAGTTCATCATTCATCTATAATAATAATCTAAGTGTTCAAAATAGGCTAAGCTTGGCTATTTATAATGTTTCCCAAGCTTGCACAATGACTAAAATACCCTTACTAATAAGGTTCATCAAATAGGCCGCGTAAGACAAAACAGTAAAAGCAGCATAAGTTCAGCATCTAGGCTGGGCGCCTGGATTGTGCTTGGGCTAGGCTGGGCGCCTGGACTATGCTTGGGAAACTAGTGTTTGACTAACAACATTAGCACAACTTCCCGAGTCAATGATCATGGAACAAACAACACCCATGACTCGGCATCTAGCATGGAAGAGGTTTTTCCTTTGCAAGGTCTCACTATCCTCCACAAGCATAGCACCGAAACTCCTCCTCACAACTAGGAAAGCATGAGGATCATCATCCTCAACCGTATTCTCCTCCACATCATCCACCTCATCTCCCTCATCCTCCGGTTCACTATCTTGCTCAATAGCACCATCATCCACCAAAATCATAGTCTTTTTGGTAGGACACTCCCTAGCAAAATGACCATACCCCTTGCATTTGTGGCATTGATTAGAAGAAGAAGTAGGAGTGGTCAATTGAGTTTTAAAATTATTTCCCACATTTGGTGTGTACTTCTCATATGGCTTCTTCACATCTTTGCTAGTACTTGCACCACTTGTACCACTTGCATTTGGGAATCTTGCATTTGGAGTAGGATTCTTCCACTCCTTTGGTTTGCTCATGGGAGTAGAAGTGTTGCTATTGTAACAGTTGGACCTTTCTTCTTTAAGCTATTGGTTGGCATCAATGGCGGCTTCAAAGATTTCTTGAAGTGAAAGATAAGCATGCAATCTCAATTGGGAAGCTATACCATAGCTCAAGTCATTCTTGAAACGGATCACCACTTGTTCTTCATCTTCGGTGTCCATATCCAAAGCCATCTGGGTCTTTTCAAACTCATCATAATACTCATGAACCGTCTTGGCACTTTGCTTTAGATCATAAAGCTTCTTACGTTGCTCTTGACGATACCTAGGAGTCATGTACTTTGTCTTCACGAGACCTTTCAATTCATTCCAAGTCACATTCACATGGACACCCGCTCTCTTTCTTGACCTCTTTATGAACTCCCACCAAGTAGACGCGTAGGACTCAAAGGATGAAGTAGTATAAGTACCTTTCTTCTCATCGGTCATCTCATTTGTGTCAAACATCCTTTCCATGAGTAGTACCCATTCAATGTATGCCTCCGGAGTCACAATTTCCCTTAAAGATTGGAAGATTGAGCTTCACACTATTGAGGTTGGTGTTGTCACGACCTCCACGGTAAGGTTCCGGTTAGCCTCCATAGTGATCTTCATAACCACCATAATCCCTCCTAGCATTCCCTATGGGTGGCCCTCGACCTCGGCCTCTACCCCTATCTACATTACGTCCCCAATTCATGCCTTGCCTAGGTTGATAGTGATCATCATACCCATAGGCCTCATCACCATACTCGGCTTCCTCGCCTCCTTGAGCTTTATCAACTTTCTCAAGAGGTTGAACATTTCGAATAGGTCTTGGAAGTGGAATGTTTCTTTGGGGATTGCCCCCAATGTGGGGAATGCCCACTCGTTAGGTATTGCCCAACACTTGCTCATTTCTATAACGATCTTCCTTCACCCATTGTTGATTATTGATAAAGAAATTCAACAACTTGTTCCGGGATAAAGGTAGGACTACTTGAGCCTTCACCGGTTTCAATTTGGACACTCGGGGTCCCATCCTCAACTTGAACACTTGGGGCCCCCTTCTCAACTTGGACACTTGAGGTCCTTTGCCCAACTTGGAGACTTGAAGTCACCTTCTCAAGAGTTTCAATCTTTTGGCCCATGATATCCATTTTAGCAAGGATACTAGCCAAAGCATTCTTTACAAAATCTTCACCTTCATTAGCCATTGCACCTAGAAAAAGAACAAACGTTAGTAAAATCACCTCACACACTCCCTCACTTGTGTTTCACTCGGTTCACTCGTTTAGTGGTAGTGGATATTTCACTAGGACTTGAAGCTAGAAGCTTCACGTAGTTGAATAACAACCCTCAACTCAATCATTCAATCCACAAATCAAGTGTACTCCGGGGTGAGTGGAGTTAATGTGACTATATTGGATGATAGGCACTTTAAAGTGAGGACTTGAGTTAAAAGATTCTACGAGTCTTCTTGGAATTCTACTCTCCAACTAAGCACGAATTACCTAAAAGCTTCAAGGGCTAGTACCAATTAAGTAAGAAGGTTACTCAAAGTAGTACTAGGTAGATGTTATGCAAGCAAACAAATAGGAAAACTTAGGAAGAACTACCCCAAACAACACCCTACAGGTGCAGGCGGGCGCCTAGGCTAGGAGGCGGACGCCTGGGGTCCTTCAGCAAGCTAGGCGGGGCGCCTGGCTAGGTATGGCGCCTGCGCACTTTGCACATCTTAGGCAGTGGCCAAGTTAGGCGGGGCGCTTGGTCCTGGAGCAGTGCCAAATCGTTCCAAACTTGCTCCATTCTGATTTTCAATCCACAAATCTGATGTTTTCAACTTGTTTTCACAATCCAATGATACTTAAAGTTGTTTTTGATCTTTTCTAACAAACCCCAATCAAATTTACAACCAAACAATCAATCAACATCAAGATTCAAAGCCAAGAACTCAAGAACAAGGGGGTTTTTCAAAGGGTTTTCAAAATGGATTGTGATTCTTCAATTGTGGTGTTATACAACTTCAAATCCCACATAATCTGTACCAAATCATTTTTTTTCAATCAAGATCATTCCCCAATATCAAGTTCTCAATCAAACACCCATTCAACCCAAAAATTGAGCCAAAATCATCAAGAACAAGGTTTGTCAAGGGTTTAAGGAAATTTGGGGGTTTCAAATCTTAAATTTATTAATATCAATCCAAACCACGAGATTTAGGTACCAAAACAACGTGTTTTCAACAAGGATCAATCTCCAATAACACCCATAACATGAATCAAACACACCAACAAGATACACCAAATTTTTGGATTTTTAACTTTTTCAATTTTTTGTATTTTCTTCTTTCTAATAACTTCAAAAACAAGAAACTAAAAGAAACTAACGTAGGCACGAAGAATCAAGGGTCGGGGGCTTGTAGAAACAAAACCCGAGCCTTGCTCTGATACCAAACTGATGCAGGGCAAAATAGAAGCGATAAAGTAAAGATAAAAGCAAGACATGGCTCGAAGGAATAACCCAAGTAGCACCGAGGAATTAGTTTCGATACACCCCGGGATATTATCAAGGAACACCTACACTAGGCAACTACCCTCGAGTTACACCCGGAACCCGCAAGTAGAATGATCGGGGATGGGTTGATGTTCAATCTAGATCCGCTAGAAGAAATCAAGTCCCAAAAACAAGGTTCATTCATATCAAAGAGCAATACTCAATTTCATCATTCATCAATAATAATAATCTAAGTGTTCAAAATAGGCTAAGCTTGGCTATTTATAATGTTTCCCAAGCTTGCACAATGACTAAAATAACCTTACTAATAAGGTTCTTCAAATAGGCCACGTAGGGCAAAACAGTAAAAGCAACATAAGTTCAGTATTTAGGAGGGACGCCTGGAGCTAGACTGGGCGCCTGGATTGTGCTTGGGCTAGGCTGGGCGCCTGGACTGTGCTTGAGCCAGGCGTGGCGCCTGGCTAGGCGGGGCTCCTGTGCCATTTTTCCATTCTTATGCAGTGTGTCATCCAGGCGGGGCGCCTGGGCTAGGCAGGGCGCCTGACTGTGCTAGGCCTCCCTCCTCCTACTTAGGCGTGAGGCCTAGAGCTGAGATCATCCAGAACGTCCTCACCAAGTGTAAATGCACCTCTTGGACATCCTTGACCTTGCTTCGAGTTAATGGCCACCTCATGACGGACTGTCCGGCATCATTTTGACACAAAAAATGGTAATATATTGAGTTGATTTCCTTTGTAATTTTTTCCTAATTCGTCTAAATTTTTGTTATTTTTTCTATCTATTTGTTATTGGTTCATTAGAAGAAATAAAGAAAAAAAATTGCATTAAAAATAGTGTCTTGATGTTAATTTTCTATTTTTTTGGAGTTAATTATGTGATTAGCTTAATTGGTATTTGTTCAAGCTAAGCTAATTAATTAAATTATTACTTATAGTAGTTCTTAGTAGTAGACTTGTATGAGCCATGTAATTTCTAAAAAAGAAGAAAAGAAATGGGCAGCAACACTTGACCCTTAACCCGCCTGACCCGGTCCAATCCCCACATATAAAAGCCCCAAACCCTCATATTTGTTCTTTATCCCTTGTGAGACAAAGGCTAGGGCAACTCTTGCCATTTTTTTCTCAGACCCACCAGAGAACATAATAGCCGCCCTTCCGCCGCAGAACCACCTTTCGGCCGCCGCCGGACCCCCACCGGCGATGGTCGGAAAAATATAAAAATATATATCAGGACACCTTTTCACCTCCTCTTTCCATTTTCACAACTATTTTTCCCAAATTCTAAGTTTTTTTTTTTTTGCGTAGATCCGCGTTCAAAGTGGCGGTCAAACCTAAAACTGGCGACTTTTCACTTTTTCCGGTAAGTGTTTGCATATTCCACCTCCTTTCACCCTCCTGTACCTCGTCCCAACTCTCAAATGTCTTGAAAATCATTCTTTATCTTGATTTTGACCGGTAGTGTCTAGGGTTTTTCTTTTTTTTTTCCTTCCTCGCTGTGGAGACAAGGCTTTGAGTCTCTCCACACAAGTTGTTGGCTAATGCCATAAACGATATGGGTGTTACTCAAAATTTTGGCTCGACGATGATGGTGTTGTTTTGTCATTGTTTCGATGACTATTGGGAAGCTTGGGGGCTGCTATGATGGTAGCGAGATGGCGATAGGGCTCCTATGATGATGATTTTGTGATGAGGAAGATTGGTAATGGAGCTGTGGTATGATGATTTTGGGAGCTCGTTTTGACCTGTGATGACGACGATGTTAGGGTGAGGCTGTAGTTAGTGTAAGGCTCTCCGAGAGAGGGAATGGTGATATTGTTGAACCCCAAAAATTACCCTTTCTTTAAGAAAAGATAGATTTCGGGTATATTTCAACAAAATGGGACTCCAAAGGGTTTCTTTGGAGTCGCCACCTAATTTAAGGATTATTAGGAACCTAAGGTTAACTAATGAGTGCAATTTTATTCCTTATTTAAAGGAAAATAATTCAGAGATTCTTAGGTAAGTGGTTCGATTAAATTCGAAAGAAGGTCCTTATTACGGGAGCACTTTCGAAAATCCGCTAAAAAGCGATTAATCCGGCGATTTTCACGAATTCTACTTAAAGATAATTAATTTGAGAAGATAAAATTATTTATGACAATACTTGAACAAAACTTACAATTAATTGAATGAATAATGAGATAAGGGTTGATTGATTGATTGAATAAATAAGGGCTAAGTAAATAAATTAATAAATGATTAAATAAATAAAAAAATAATTGATTAATTAATTAATTAGATAAATAAATAAATAGATAAATATCTTAATTAGATAAATAAAAATTAATATGATTCCAATTAGATGAGGGGTGAACAATAATAATTGACTAGTTAAATAAATATAATCGATTAAACAAATAAATAATTAATTAGAATTAATTAATTAAATAAATAAAATAGAATAAATAAATAAATAAAATAATAAATAAATACTACTTAAATAATTTTATAGATAAATGAATAAATAAGTAAATAAATAATTATAATTGATTAGGTAGATAAATGATTAAATAAAAATTAAACTGATAAATTAATAATAAATGCCACTTAATTAATTTAATTAATGAATAAGTAAGTAAATTAATAAATGGATAAATAATTGACTAAATATAAATAATGAATAAATAGGTACAATTTTAACTTTATTTCTTTTGCACTCGAAAATTAGCTAAAGGTTTCTACTATCTTAAATTAACTGGCGAGTCCCAAAGAGACGGGATATGCAATTTATAAACAATCTTAGACAAACAATAAGATAACAATTTCAATTAAAGCGACTAATCTACCCGGCTTCTAATCATACAAAGTCCTAAAACATGTTTACGAAGTCCTAAAACATGCTTTCTAAAGGGAACGGGAAAGCGGGAGTTTGAGAAGGTAGAACCCGGGACAACGAACTCAATGCGAACCCTGGACTTTGTGATTTTCATTTTTTCTTTTCTTGCATTTTCGGGGATATCAAGTCCCGAAAATACGAAGCGGAGCAAATAACTTCAAATGCAAACAGCCGTCCCAATTTGTGAGTTTTAACTCCAACTCGTTCCAAGTTCATGTCAAAGAAGAAAAACAAAAAATAATAAAAGTAAAGATTAGAAATCTTAATCACTACAGACGAATAGTAATAAAAGTAAGAATATAACCCATGTAATAAAGATGCCGTATTAACATAAAATGTTTGCGTATATTCTTTTAGCAGCAGATACTATGAATCTACTAGAGTCTTAATAGACGGAAAGGATGTTGAGTTCAATTGAAACTCAACTCAGGTACATGCCACGTAAACACAAAAGGAAGAAAAAGATTATCATACAAACGTGCAAAAGCAGTCAGGTGTTTTCTATGAGTGATCAACTCAACCTATAGAAAACATCTCAATTGCAAACTAAGCTGGGCTTAAAATTATGTCAACAGAGACCACCTTCAGGAATATAAGAATAAGTTCATAAAAAATAAGTTTTATCCGCCTAATCTAAACATTACTTACACCCAGGCAAATAGGCTCAAACGCACTATATACATTTAACTAAGATACCAAAATTCAATCAGGCCTTCAAATTAACAACATAACATGACCAAATCTTTTGAAACCAATACAAGGTCCATAGACGAGCTAACTATAAACTTCAATCTATTGCGATATTAAATCGGATGATAAAAAGAAAACCGAACTTAGGCATGGAAACCAAGTTTAGCACGAATTTGAACAACTCTTAGATGAAGTAGGCTATCCGACAGTCGTGAAAAAAGACTAAACTATTAACCGAATTTAGTGCATGAGCAACAAACAGAGAAAGTAGTATTAATCCCCCCATTTCATTAAATAGAGTTAACATTTGCCTTGAATCACAAATAAGTGTCAATTACCTTAAGTGAACTGTATCCTACAAACATGTTATCTTAAAGCAGCTAGTTCCCTAATTGGTTAAAGGAAAAATGTTCACAATGTAAACAAGAAAAACCATTTAAGATGTAGACGACACGGTGTTCAGATTAAAGCTAAAGCTAGAGATCTACTTTAAACTTCTTGAAACATCCTTTTTCCAAAAATGATAGATTGCATTTAAACAACTCAAACCGGACTTGCCAATGACATCTAGACCACACTTACACTTGATGAAACTAAGCATAGCTATTAGCCCAGGGATTTGAACAGGATGAACATCTTGTAGTTTCATGATTAAACAACTTCACTAAGACTGAGGAAATACATACATATTCGATTTTTAATTCAACAATAGTATAGGAATTTATTGGTTCGACATATCTCATGACATATGAACACACATACACAAGCTATTACACACAAACTTATACCCACTCACCTGCATTCCCTCACAAACTCCTACAAACCTGAGACTACAGCCTCTTGACTACTGCCCATAACTCACACACACCAAACTCAGGTGCAACACTGAATACCTGAACAAACTCGCACTCACTTGCTGCCTAATCCCTGGACCTACACTTGAACACAGAACTTCCACTGCCTGAACTACTTGCAGGCACTCTAAACTACTCCCTCACTGCCTAAACTACTTCCAAACCCCTGCACACACACTTCAACTCATTTTCAACTTCCAAGAACAAACCTTCAACCTGGACCCTTTACTTGAGCTTCTGGGCTATCCCAGAACCTGCTAGGCCCCTAGACATCCTCCATAACAAACCTGAAACAGAACCAGCCACTCCTACTCATCTATAGCAAGCACAGACCTCCAAAAAACAACCCTGGAACCCCTGCATCACCTGAATTCCTCTACTGCAAGAGATAACAAAAGCAACTCCCAGACCCCCTCTCAAACTACCTAGAAACAAACAAGGACAACCCTGAACAAACTGGACAAGCACCCACCAAAACTCCCTTACTCCTCTAGCATTTGAAACAACTCTTCTTCACTGCCTGAACTCCATCACATCCCCTGGACTATTTATAAGCACCCACCTCACAGAAATAAACTCCAAAGCACCCCTGGGAACCCTGCTACTCATCCTAACAGCCCCTTAAACCTGGCTGCAGCAAACAGAAACCCTCACAGACCTCCAGAAATCCAGCTAACTCCCCATCAGTAACTCACCAAACAACACAGCAAGGAAACTGGAAATACTAAGCCAAACAAGAAGACATGAACAACTCAACTGACCCCTTTATCCAGAACAGACATGAAATTTATTTTTTTTCTTCTTTTTTTTTTTCAAAAGAAACATACTTTGCAACTGGAAACTCAAAGAAGGAAACAAACATCATATATCAAAGTTTGAAAACAGGCCTTTTTCAAAATATCCTAAATTTAACTCTAAGACTAGAAAAATAACAAGGCAATAAACAGAACTTCTCACTCATAGACATATAGCATACATTAAACCATCAGACAGCACCCACACAACTTCAATTTGAAGAAAAATTTAAACTTTACACTAACAGTTTCAAGATTCGGGCCTATATGATGATATCTATACCCCAAAATGCTCAACTCCTAGCTTGAGATTCAGAACTACCTTAGCAGAATTTTAACAATGAAACCCCTTCAAAACGGCTTCATATTCAGGGATAAACAAGGACAAAAGCAACATATTTAAGACAAAGGTTTAATCTTTTAGCTTAAGTTAGTTTCTGCATCTTTTAAACAAGATTCAATCACGGAATGTACACTTAACTTTCACCATCTCTTAACCAACATAAGCAGGTCCTAAATCATTGCTCTAATACTTGACATTATGAGCTAAACAAATCAGAACAAAAAATGCATATAACAGGAGAGAGTATTACCTGCTTTAGAGCAGTGAACAAGAGCGAGAACTGAAAAATAGACGCGACTCGACTAAGCGACTCGAACCGTGAAGAAGCGATACGACCAATCGAACTTTAACCTTGCCTTAATTTTTGAACAAAACTGAAACTATATATATTTTTTTTTTTGCTTAAAACAATCAGAGAATAAAAAAAGATGCTGCCGTTTTTCTTTTGTGTGTTCCCCCTTTTTACCTGAGCATAACATATACATATATATAGGGGAAAATCCTAGGGTTTTGACTTAAGATGAAAAGACTAGTATATCCTTACCTCTTCTCCAACGTTCGGATTTTTGACCCCTTTTTACAAGCTTTTGAAAAGAAAAATCAGAAAACAAAAAAGGAATCCGAATCAAATCGAATATTCCTTTTTCGATTCTGATTTTGAATTCAAAAGCCTATTTGTCTTTGATCCGAGCCCTTGATGATGAGAAGGAGTAGAAACAAACGGTGTAGATCGTGTTTATGCCACTGGGGTCGCGGTTTTGGGGGACCATTACCATGTTTGGGGTGGCAAGGGAAGTGGGGACGGGGTGGTTGTTTGGCTGAAAGAGGTAAAGGGAAATGGGCGACGACGGGTAAGGGATTTAGGGTTAAGGGGATTGGAAAAGGGGAAAGAGGTGGGTCGGGTAAGGTGTATGTATATGGTGTATTATATGTATATATATTTGATTTGCACAAATAGTCTGCATTTTAGGACTATGAATGAATATGGCCACCTATTTAGGATTAAGCTTTAGACGAAAAATTGCATGGGTAGTCCGAAATTGAGTTTGTGCTTTGCACATTTAACCTTTATTTTAAAATTTAATCGATCTCCACTTTAAAATTTCAAAATTGACTTTAATTTGTAGCAATTAAACTTTTGATTGAACTTCCGAGACAAAATTGGGTGTCAACAGCTACCCCCTCTTTACCCGGAAAGGATGAAAGAGTTTTCAGGGTAAAGACGTTGAAGGGAAGCCAATTTTGTCACCATAAAGCCATGGACTTCGATTCCAAGGATCAAAGTGCGAGGCTTATGGACAGGGCCGAACTCCGGTCTCCGAGTTGCCTACATATCTCGGGCTGAAAGAGAATCAGGCCAAATGTAGTTCAACGACACTTAGACACGAAAACTTGCACGATTGATTGAAAAAGACGCACGAACAGGAATGAATTCTAACTGACGTCCTAATCCGAAGAAAAAGATTAGGATAAAATTTGCTTGTTCGAGTGCGATTCTTCAGATCCTCGTTGACGAGTCTATCTCATATCAACGATTGCCCCAGTTCACTGCTAAGAAAAAGTTCCACATTAGGCTCCAAATGCTCCTGCGACCTTGTCAAAATTCTGTAAAGACTTAACAAACGGTAAGCGAGCAACTGCTAACAAACTTTGATAATCTTGGAATAAGGAAGTAAATAAAATGATAATATAAATTGTAAATACTGGTTGTGATGCTATCAACAAGTTCTTCCTTCGACCAACTGACGAGATGCTCCGCCCGGAGAACCTCTCGGCTGATCATTATTCTGAAACAGTAAAGTAAGACAATAAGTAAAGCGAAAATGAATTGTAAAATGCAAGGCTTTCATAAGATAAGCTAATTAACGAGACATGATGTCTCAAGCCGAATCATGTATTTCACATACAATATGCAACCGTTGCAAGACAACCGACGTCGCGAAACACTCTGGAAGCGGTGTTTCAGCCGACTTGTCTTACACTATCAATCTACTTCAAATGTGGCATGCCGATATTGCAAGACAACCGACATCGCGAAACACTCCGAAAGCGGTGCTCCAGCCGGCTTGTCTTAAACTATCAATCTATTTTAAATATAAAGTGCCAATATTGCAAGACAACTGACATCGCGAAACACTCCGAAAGCGGTGTTCCAGCCGACTTGTCTTAAATTATCAATAAACGCCAATATTGCAAGACAACCGACATCGCAAAACACTCCGAAAGCGGTGCTCCAGCCGACTTGTCTTAAACTATTAATAAATGCCAATATTGCAAGACAACCGACATCGCGGAACACTCCGAAAGCGGTGTTCCAGCCGACTTGTCTTAAACTATTAATAAATGCCAATATTGCAAGACAACCGACATCGCGGAACACTCCGAAAGCGGTGTTCCAGCCGACTTGTCTTAAACTATTAATAAATGCCAATATTGCAAGACAACCGACATCGCGGAACACTCCGAAAGTGGTGTTCCAGCCGACTTGTCTTAAACTATTAATAAATACCAATATTGCAAGACAACTGACATCGCGGAACAGTCCGAAAGCGGTATTCCAGCCGACTTGTCTATCAATATCGCGAGGTAAATTCTATCGCAATGCTAAGATGTTGAGAAATGAAAAGCGCCGCCTTTTCGGCAATAATCAATGTAATGCTTAGATGCCGCAAGAGTAAATTTGAATGATCTGTCAAGCCAAATCATTTGCATTGTCAACTTGATTGGTGTGGCTTGCATGGATAGTGGTGCAAAGTTTTGAATGCTCTCTTCAGTTCATATTGAATCTGATGTTCAATTCTCTGAATGCGCGTTCAATAAATTGTTCATCCATAGTGCGAATGATTCTTCCATTGCGAACTTTCAGGTTCCTGCTTTCAAAGAAAACTTTGTTAGTTTTGGGGGGTGTTTGATTTGTGCTGATTCATCTTGAATTTTGCTGCTATCGCTTCCTCTTCTTCGTGAGACTTGGGCTTTGAAAACCATCCTCGGAAACTTGGTTTATGAACTCAATAGTATAACTCATCTTAATATAGAGGCAAAATAAAATAATTCGATAAAATAATAAGCAAGCGATCATTGATATGCAAGTGAAAAGTTTATAATGCATGTAAAATTCCTGCTTTAACTCAAACTCGTGATATATCTCGAAACAAACTGAACGTCCTTTGTATTGCAACTTGTGCTAATCTTGAATACTTTAGAACTTTGTCGCTTCATCCTTTGATAAGCAAACCAATTTTTGCAAAGATCTGCTCCAGTTATGAGCTTCCAAATCTTCAACTCATTTTGCAAAATTTGCCCCAGTTGATATCTTTCAAATCTTCAAATTATTTTGCAAAATTGCCCCAGTTTCTATCTTCCATATCTTCAAATTATCTTTACAAAAATTGCCCCAGTTGCTTGCCTTAAGGGAGACTGAAAATTTTAATATTATAGAGTCGAGCCCGTTAAGAGCGCCTACGTATCCCTCCACGGGAATCAGACCGTGCGTAGTTCTGCTTACATAAAGATTTTTGGGAAAGTATGGCAATCTAAGTACGAAGCCGTATCCGAATTGGAAAATCCACGCATCTGCCCAGATGCATAGTTCGGCAATACATCATAAAAGATAAACAAGCCTAAAGTGTTACAATATTTTGACCGAATCCGACGGGGATTGCCTACTTATCCTGTTGCCATTCCAGGAATCAGGTCAGAAGTAGTTCAAAATTACATAAAAGAGGAAATAGGGGAAATTCGTATATCAATGCAACCGAACTCTATGTGAGTTACTACGTATCCCGCCTTGGGATTCAGGTCACGCGTAGTTCGCATTACATCGAAGATTACATTCAAAACCATGCTAACTTGTGATTGCTTCAGACATAGTATCTTTTGACGGCATCTGCGTTGATTGCTTTTGGCAAAACTTGACCATCCATTTCTGCCAGAATCAGTGCTCCTCCAGATAAAACCCGATGAACCACATATGGACCTTGCCAATTTGGTACAAATTTGCCCCTTGCTTCTTCTTGATTAGGAAAGATCTTCTTTAACACCAATTGCCCCGGTTTGAAGTCTCTCACTTTAACTTTCTTGCCAAAAGACTTGATCATGCGATTTTGGTAAAGTTGCCCATGACAAATTGCATTCATTCTTTTCTCATCAATAAGCATCAACTGTTCACATCTGATCTTCACCCATTCAGCATTTTCTAAACCCGCTTCTTGAATGATTCTTAAAGATGGAATTTCTACTTCCGCAGGCAAGACTGCTTCTGCGCCATACACCAAAAAATAGGGAGTTGCCCCAGTTGAAGCTCTAGTGGTGGTGCGGTACCCAAGAAGTGCAAAAGGCAACTTTTCATGCCAATCTCTATAATTATCAATCATCTTGCGAAGAATACGCTTGATGTTCTTATTTGCCGCTTCAACAGCTCCATTCATTTGAGGCCGGTATGCAGTAGAGTTGCGATGAGTAATCTTGAAGCTTTCACAAGTTGCTCTCATTAAATCACTATTCAAGTTTGCGCCATTATCGGTAATGATTGATTCAGGAACCCCGAATCTACAAATGATATTGTTGCGCACAAAATCTGACACCACTTTCTTGGTTACGGACTTGTGAGAAGTTGCTTCCACCCACTTGGTGAAGTAATCAATAGCAAGCAAAATAAAGCGATGTCCATTTGAAGTGGCCGGCTCAATAGGACCAATAACATCCATTCCCCAAGCAACAAAAGGCCAGGGAGAACTCATTGCATGAAGTTCAGAAGGAGGTCTTTTGATCATATCTCCGTGAATTTGACATTGATGGCATTTCCGCACAAACTGAACACAATCAGTTTCCATAGTTAGCCAAAAATATCCTGCTCTTAAGATCTTCTTTGCCAAAACAAAACCATTCATGTGCGGTCCGCAAACTCCTGCATGCACTTCCATAAGCAATTTATTTGCTTCAATAGCATCAACACACCTTAAGAGTCCTAAGTCCGGGGTCCTCCTATATAGGATTTCACCGCTTAGAAAGAATTGATTTGCTAACCTCCGAATGCTCTTCTTTTGAACACTTGTTGCATTTTCAGGATAACTCCCAACCTTGAGATAATTCTTGATATCAAAATACCAAGGATGGCCATCTCGCTCTTCCTCAACTTGAAAACAATAAGCTGGCCTATCATGCAATTCAATTTCGATAGGATCAATATAATTCTTGTCAGGATGTTGGATCATGGAAGATAAAGTTGCCAAAGCATCGGCGAACTCATTTTGCAGTCTAGGAACATGCTTGAACTCAATCTTTGCGAACCTTTTGCACAATTCCTTGACACAACGCAAATAAGGAAGAATCTTTGCATTCTTGGTGTTCCACTCGCCTTGTACTTGGTGAATCAGCAAGTCGGAATCCCCAATTACTAAAAGTTCTTGAATATTCATATCAACTGCCAATCGAAGACCCAAAATGCATGCTTCATACTCAGCCATATTGTTAGTGCACGGAAATCTGAGCTTGGCCGAAACAGGATAATGCTGACCCGTTTCAGAAATTAAGACAGCTCCAATACCGACACCTTTGAAATTTGCTGCTCCGTCAAAGAAAAGACGCCAACCATCATATTCAGAAGAGATGTCTTCTCCCAGAAACAAGACCTCTTCATCGGGAAAGTAAGTTCTCAATGGTTCATAGTTGTCATCAACAGGATTTTCAGCTAAATGATCCGCCAATGCTTGTGCCTTTACCGCCTTTTGGGTGACATAAACTATGTCAAATTCACTTAACAGAATCTGCCATTTTGCTAATTTTCCCGTGGGCATCGGCTTTTGGAAGATGTATTTCAAAGGATCCATCCTCGAGATAAGATAAGTTGTGTATGATGAGAGATATTGCCTTAACCTTTGTGCGGTCCAAGTCAAAGCGCAACAAGTTCGCTCCAAGAGAGTGTACCTGGCTTCATAAGGGGTGAACTTCTTGCTTAGATAATAGATAGCTTGTTCTTTCTTCCCAGTCTTGTCATGTTGCCCCAGGACACATCCAAATGCATTTTCCGAGACAGACAAATATAAGATCAATGGTCTTCCGGGTTCAGGAGGAACTAACACAGGCGGATTAGATAGATACTCCTTGATCCTATCAAAAGCCTTTTGACAATCTTCCGTCCACTCAATAACAGCATCTTTCCTCAACAACTTGATTATTGGTTCACAAATAACCGTGGATTGTGCAATGAAGCGGCTTATATAGTTCAAGCGGCCAAGAAAGCACATCACATCCTTCCGGCTCTTTGGAGGAGGCAAGTCTTGGATAGTCTTGATTTTAGACGGATCCAATTCTATACCCCTCCGGCTTACAATGAAACCCAACATCTTACCGGCGGGAACACCAAATGCACATTTCGCAGGATTAAGCTTCAAGTTATACCGCCGAAGGCGGTTGAAGAACTTTCTCAAATCGGTCAAATGCTCTTCTTTCTTCTTTGACTTGATAACAACATCATCTACATAGACTTCAATCTCTTTGTGAATCATATCATGGAAAAAAGTTGTCATCGCTCTCATATTTGTTGCCCCGACATTCTTCAAGCCGAAAGGCATAACTCTATAACAAAACACACCCCAAGGCGTGATGAAGGCGGTCTTTTCAGCATCATCTTCATCCATTAGGATCTGGTGATAGCCAGCAAAGCAATCTACAAAAGACTGAAGCTCATGTTTTGCACAGCTATCAATAAGGATATGAATATTTGGCAATGGAAAATCATCCTTTGGACTTGCTTTGTTGAGATCACGATAATCAACACAAACTCTAACCTTGCCGTCTTTCTTGGGTACCGACACAATATTCGCTAACCAAGTGGGATATTTGAGAGATCGAATCACCTTAGCGGTCAATTGCTTTTGCACTTCTTCCAATATTTGTTTGCTTGTGGAAGTTTTGAAGTTTCTCTTCTTTTGCTTAACAGGCGGAAATGAAGGATCAGTTGGCAACTTGTGAGTGACAAGATCGGTGCTCAAACCGGGCATATCCTCATAAGACCAAGCAAAGATGTCTCGATACTCGTTCAATAGCTCGATATAAGCTCTTCTTTCTTCCGAGGTCAAATGAACACTGATTCTACTTTCTCTAACATCTTCTGAAGTCCCCAAGTTGATTGACTCGGTTTCTTCCAAGTTAGGCTTTGGTTTGTTCTCAAATTGATCCACTTCTCTTGTTATTTCATCAGGAACAATATCTTCATTAAACTCCCCAATACTCAATGCATCAGTACCAATTTGTTCAGTTGTTTCATTATATGTCACAAGTAAAGTTTCGGCAGTTTTGTTAAGTGGAAAGCTGAAACAGAAAGAAACATTAATCAAAAGTGTAAAATAAAGTAAATAATTAAAGCATAGCAAAATAATAGTAGGGGGAATGCAGTGCATTTTATTTGTTTCAAAAGTCTAGTTTAGGGAGGCATACATTAAAGTAAAACATGCAGAATGTAAACAGATTATTTTGAAAAGACATAAATATAAACCAAAGGCGAAACACAGTTCAGGGCCTCAATCTGGCTGTGACGCCAAAATAAACTAGTGAGTTCATTCACCAAGTCTCTTCCACTGGGACACAGGTCCAATTGGCCATCGGATCCTTTGCCTCAACATTCTGCACAGGTGATTCCTCAGCATAGTCTTCAATAATAACATCGCATTCCAAATCATCACTCAGAAACAGATTACCAACTCCTTCAATCAGATCTGATATAATGACTTCCGGTGCCTTGACAAATGACTGGTATAAGGAAGGAAGAGGTTCTGGCATAACAATGGCTGGCTTTCTTTTGGCCTTTTCAATCTCCTTTTTGGTAGGACAGTAACCCAAGCCAAAGGTACCCAGATTCTTGGGCAAGCAGATGGGTTCAGTAATGCCGTTCAGATTTGCTCCCAATCCCGAACCAGGTTTGAAACCATTTTTCAACATTTCCACAGCAATCATCTTGGGGACTCTGGGTAGGGTACCTTTCTTTGAATCATCATTAGATGCTCGGGTCACATTCATTAGCTCAACCGTGTGGAAAGTAGTCCCATCAAGCTCTGTGGCGTTGTCCACCATAGGAATCGTGGTGCTAGCATGCATGGGGCTGTTTCCCTCGCCCTTGACCACTACTTCTTCATTATCCCATATAAATTTCACACTTTGATGCAAAGTGGAAGGGACGGCTCCGGCCACGTGAATCCAAGGTCTTCGTAACAGCATATTATAGGTAGACGGGATGTCGAATACCTGAAACTCCACAGAGAAGTTCACAGGACCTATTTGCAGATCAAGATCAACTTCTCCTAAGGTGCACCTTTGAGCCCCATCAAAAGCCCTTGCTTTCACATTGCTTTGTCTAATTTTGCCAGCATCAATTCCAAGCTCCTTCAGAGTTGCCAACGGACATATATTGAGCCCGGAACCACCGTCGATCAGTACCCGTCCAACAAATTTATCCCTACATTTGACAACAATATGCAAGGCTTTGTTGTGTCCGAGACCCTCGGGTAGAAGCTCTTCTTTGAAGAAGGACACCTTGTGAGGTTCCAAGATTTGGCCAACCAAGACGGCCAAGCTCTTACCCGTGGTCTTAGCAGGGACCTCTGCTTCTTTGAGCACTTTCAACAATGCATTTCTGTGTGTTTCAGAGCTCATCAGCAAAGCCATGATGGATATCCGGGAAGGAGTATTCTTTAAATGCTCCAGAATAGAGTATTCTTTTGATTGCATTTTCCTCCAGAAGTCCTCAACCTCGGTGTCAGTCACTCTTCTTACAATGCCTTCCTTTTCTCCAAGGCTTTGACCCAACTTCTCAGGCGTATAGAATCTACCAGATCTGGTCATGCCTTGTGCAGCAGCAACAACAACAGTTACCTTTCCACTTCCGATAGGCACTTCAGAATAGTTCCAAGGAACCCTCTTGCTATCATATTGAAGGGGTGAGGCAAGCAAGACGGTGACAGTTGGCCTTGGGATACCAGCTTGCCCCAGAATGGGAGCTCTAAATTGCACAGATACTTTGGCCTTGTTAGTAACCCTCACATTGCTAACGGGAACGATGGTCCCTTTCAAATCGACCTCCTCCTCAAGGGAAATGACATTGACAGCATTGTTTCCATAGGCGGGAAGAGGATTATCTTGCACATTTGGCTGAGTTCCAGTAAGCTGGATAGCGCCTGATTTGATCAAAGCTTCCACTCTATCCTTGAAGGCATAACACCTTTCCACATCATGGCCCGCAGCCCCAGAATGATAAACACAATGCTTATTAATATCATACCACCTTGGAGGAGGATTTGGAGTATTGTCAGGAACAGGCTGCACAACTCCGGCGCTTCTTAGTCTTTCAAATAATTGACCATAAGATTCAGCTATAGGAGTATAGGTTTTGGGCGCTCTCCTTTCATAGCTTTGGTTAGGTCCTTGCATATTTGGACGGACAGGAGCACGGGGTTGGTAATTTTGTTGGCGAGGAGGATATTGTTGTGGTGCTGGTGCTCGTGGTGGATAATAACTGGGTTGTGCTTGATAGACATGGTATGGAGCGGGAGGAATTTGATAGTGACTAGGGTAATTTGGGGGTGGAGCATTTGGGTACGGAGAAGGAATATTTGGGTAATGAGGAGGTGCGTTTGGGTAATGAGGAGGGGCGTTTTGGCAAGTAGGGTAGGCTGGTGGATTATCAAAGTTCAACCTTCTAACCGGGCGGCGGTCAATGTCTCCCACAACAGCTCCCACTTCCTCTTTCTTCTTTTTGTTAAAGCCATTACCAGACCCAGACTGGATTGCTTTACTTGTAGCTTGCAAAGCGGCCAAATTTGTGATCCTAACAGATTTCAAACCAGCTTCATATATCTCCCCCGTTTTCACTAGGTTGGCAAAAGTAGAGTTAGTCATGGATGCCATTCGATCATAGTAAAATTCATCCAATGTCTCGATGAAATGTCCCACAAACTCTTCCTCACTCATGGGAGGCTTAACTTTGGCAGCCTCACTCCTCCAACGTACCGCGTATTCCCTAAAAGTTTCGGTCGGCTTCTTCTTAAACCTTGCAATAGCCAACCGATCTAATGGTATTTCAGCATAGAAACCAAAACGCTCCATGAAGTCGTGAGCCATACTCCTCCAGTTGATCCATTTCGAGGGATCCTGCTCGGAGTACCAGTCTAAAGCCTCGCCTTCCAGACTATGAATAAATAATTTCATACAGAGCACTTCATTCTTCCAACTCCTAAGGTTTCACAGTACCTTCTCAAATGGGCTCGGGGGTTGCCTTTGCCATCAAACGTAACAAACTTTGGTACTTTGTACCCTTCTGGGTATTCGATCCCGGGATGAATGCACAAGTCTTCATATTCTAAACTTTCCTTGTCCTTGCCTTTTGATGCTTTACTAAGAACACTCATCACCCAACCTTGCACCTTTTTCTCCAAATCTTCACCCTCATCGACTGCCTTTTCGGTTCTTCTAACACCATTTTGAAACTTCACATAAGGAGGATTGGTGTAATCATCAATTTGCACAATAGGAACATCTTGCCCGCCAGACACCGCCACTTGGACTAATGGTGCAGGTGGATTTTCAGTATAAGCTTGCGGGATGGGTTCATTTTGGTAAGTGGAGGTTTGGTATGGATATGGAGTGTTTGTCTGATAATAAGTATTGGCAGGGTGCGGGGTGTATGATGGCTGTTGTTGATGTGATGGGTAGATGGGTGGTCGGTTAATTGTTTGGCTAGATTGAGCGTTATTTGGAAGTGGAGCTTGGACAAATGGCAAGTTGCTTTGGTGGATTGGTGCTTTTAAAGAATTGTGGGTGTTCAAAGGTGTGTTTATATTGGCGACCCCATCAATTGAGTTCTGCGATTGCCCCAGAGATTGCCCTACTTGAACCAGAGAGTGTGATGCATCGGGCCCACGCAGCGGCTTGTTCTTAGGAGTTTGCCCTTTTACCGCAGCCAGCTCATCGTTTAGCATCTGTAATTCCTTAGCCATTTCAAGAATCAGTTCGTCTTGAGCAATAATGACATTTCCTCTTGATGATTCAGGAGTTGTAAGACTTTTCTCGGTATTGCGAGGTTCATCATCTATTCCAGTCATTGTCAGTTGTGAAAATGTGTACCAGTATGCAGATCGGTCCTTTGTCCTTGTGTAATAGGAGTGATCAGCCAGCTTAAATCAGCACAAATCAAACCTCTTTCTGGGATAAACAAAGCAAAAGAAAAGTTCAAAAGGTAACTGTGTTAGTTTGCATGTTGTTGGTAAAATTTGCACGTAATCACGTAGCGCGCGTCACGTAGCGCTTTTGCATTTTAAATGGGCGATTAGCTAGGCATGTGGCAACCACAAATAATGTGCGTAAAATAAAAATGCGGACGCGTCCTACCCTGTAGGGTGCCTCTTTGTGCTAGAGGTAAGCCTAATCGCGCAAATTGCATACACATGTGGATATTATAATGATACAAGCTGTTTGTCAATACAAAATTGGGATGTAAATAAACATTAGTAATTGCCATTAGTAATAAACTGGTCTCAAAATGTTACATCGTGATAGAGTTGGGATAATAATATCCGAATACTAAAAAGGGGAAGAAGCATCAAGCTTTACATCGGGACAAAAAGAAGGGGGATTTTTTTTTTTTTAGAAAAACAAGAGATAAATTCTGCTTCAATCTTTAGGAATCAGCAATAATCATCAGCATTCAGGAACATCATCAGGCAGGTAGCCTCTCACGATATAACCGGTTTGTGGCATAAAGATATCCTGAATATCCCGGGTAATGGCGAACTTGGTCAAACATCAAATCATACAATGTTGTTATGGGCAGAATGTGAAGGCGAGAATGCCGTTCAGCTTCTTTGTCAACAAAACCAATCTGCCCCCAAGGACTTGCTTTTATCTGCCTAATGCCATAGATGTGTCTTGCCCATGCATAATACTCAGGAGAACATGGTGGGTTTTGATCTCGACGAATGAATTCTCTTTCTAAGCGAGCCCAGTCATTACAGATGTTCATTGCTTCAGGAACTGTGTAATCAGGCGATTCATATTCGACTTCAGACTCTCGTATACCGGCAATGAGTGGGATGGACTGTAATAACCCGAATTGCCTCATCACACGGATCAGAGCGTAAGGCTGAATGCTCCTGAACCCGATCAACTTGATATAATACCGGTTGGGACTCCTCAAGCGAACTTCCCGATTACCAATCCATGAATAATTCCAGTGAATGTCTGCGCCACTTAAACCGTTTATATCATCATACCAATCTTGAGCAGTGTGATGACGTTTGAAACCTTCCATTCTTGCATAGTGTGTGGCGATTCGGTTTCCATTTTGAGGAATCAAATCATCCCATTGTCCCCGATCGTGTAGATGCTCCACAACCCATAGTTGCAAAAGAAGATTGCAACCAAAGAAGCGTCCGTTTCTAAAGACAGAGCACTCAGTCAAAGAGTACAACATATCAGCGAGGATCATGGGCACTAGAGTTGTCTGCCTCCCATTTATTCCCTCGAATATCGATTTCACCACAGTACTGAGCCGGATATCAATTGCATCATAACCACATGGAAATACCAAAGTACCGAGTAGTGCTAACACAAAAACCTTAGGTCTAAGCTTCTCCCACTTTGCCTTATTGCAATCAAATTCTTTTTTGTGTGCGCTAAAAGAGCTCGCTCTTCCAAAACGCTTAAATAAATATTCTAGAGAGATCGTGCCATGATTCTTCGCTACCAATGATGGAACATATTTCAATTCGAACATACTGCAAAACTTCTTTGGGCATTTGGCTTTGGGCACAATGATCTCACGATCTTCCATAGTCAAACCTGTAAAGCCCACGATCTCTTCTAAGGTCGGGCACAACTCAAAGTCAGGGAAGCGGAAAACACCCGCTTCAGCATCCCATAATTCCACTAAGGCTCTAATAAGGCCCTTGTCACCCTCGATATGCATCAGCGAAACCAGATTTCCAGTGTTCCTTATAATCTGAGCACCGTACTCCCCTTTGATGTTGTTCCACCAATCTTTTAGAATTTTTGGCGGAGTGATGATCATTTGGATGTCCCGATGCTTAGGAAAGAGGTGGGCTGAATCCATATCTACAAAACAATAAAAAGACAACATGAGGGGTTCCCAAATTTGACATGGCAAAGGGCTTGGAATTCGTTATAATATCCACACGATCACATAATATGCAGTGTCGTTGGGTTTCAATAACCCATCAACAAAAAGGGCGGTTTCTTAATTCCTGGAAACGGTACCAAGGACCGGGTCCAAACTAAGGTGTATATGCATGCATGACCTAATCTCCTTCTAAGAGTGGGCTGACGGTTAAGGCTGACTCGACCTATGCGGGATAAACCTGGCCCCATAAACCAGTAAAACCGGCCATGACAAAACCAGGCAAACCATACCCCAACTAACTTTGGTGACACGAAAGAAATTCAGAAACTTAGGAAGGACAATGCCCTTCCTGTATTATTGCCCGTCATGCGGGCCCCCCGTGATGAAATCGAGGAGATGAAAGAGAATTGACAGGCTCCATGAGGGAGGAAATATGAACGGAATGCAAACTATGCACAAATAGATATGCTTCAATATTCATTCACAACAATAAATCCTACATATATTAGTTTAGGCATGCAAACAATAATGAGTTAAGCTACGCATACATACAATCAGCACATATACAAATAAAGCAAATTCGTGAAGATCTTTTGGTTAGAACCATATTATTATCCCCAGCGGAGTCGCCACGCTGTTGAACCCCAAAAATTACCCTTTCTTTAAGAAAAGATAGATTTCGGGTATATTTCAACAAAATGGGACTCCAAAGGGTTTCTTTGGAGTCGCCACCTAATTTAAGGATTATTAGGAACCTAAGGTTAACTAATGAGTGCAATTTTATTCCTTATTTAAAGGAAAATAATTCAGAGATTCTTAGGTAAGTGGTTCGATTAAATTCGAAAGAAGGTCCTTATTACGGGAGCACTTTCGAAAATCCGCTAAAAAGCGGTTAATCCGGCGATTTTCACGAATTCTACTTAAAGATAATTAATTTGAGAAGATAAAATTGATTATGACAATACTTGAACAAAACTTACAATTAATTGAATGAATAATGAGATAAGGGTTGATTGATTGATTGAATAAATAAAGGCTAAGTAAATAAATTAATAAATGATTAAATAAATAAAAAAAATAATTGATTAATTAATTAATTAGATAAATAAATAGATAAATATCTTAATTAGATAAATGAAAATTAATATGATTCCAATTAGATGAGGGGTGAACAATAATAATTGACTAGTTAAATAAATATAATCGATTAAACAAATAAATAATTAATTAGAATTAATTAATTAAATAAATAAAATAGAATAAATAAATAAAATAATAAATAAATACTACTTAAATAATTTTATAGATAAATGAATAAATAAGTAAATAAATAATTATAATTGATTAGGTAGATAAATGATTAATTAAAAATTAAACTGATAAATTAATAATAAATGCCACTTAATTAATTTAATTAATGAATAAGTAAGTAAATTAATAAATGGATAAATAATTGACTAAATATAAATAATGAATAAATAGGTACAATTTTAACTTTATTTCTTTTGCACTCGAAAATTAGCTAAAGGTTTCTACTATCTTAAATTAACTGGCGAGTCCCAAAGAGACGGGATATGCAATTTATAAACAATCTTAGACAAACAATAAGATAACAATTTCAATTAAAGCGACTAATCTACCCGGCTTCGAATCATACAAAGTCCTAAAACATGTTTACGAAGTCCTAAAACATGCTTTCTAAAGGGAACGGGAAAGCGGGAGTTTGAGAAGGTAGAACCCGGGACAACGAACTCAATGCGAACCCTGGACTTTGTGATTTTTATTTTTTCTTTTCTTGCATTTTCGGGGATATCAAGTCCCGAAAATGCGAAGCGGAGCAAATAACTTCAAATGCAAACAACCGTCCCAATTTGTGAGTTTTAACTCCAACTCGTCCCAAGTTCATGTCAAAGAAGAAAAACAAAAAAATAATAAAAGTAAAGATTAGAAATCTTAATCACTACAGACGAATAGTAATAAAAGTAAGAATATAACCCATGTAATAAAGATGCCGTATTAACATAAAATGTTTGCGTATATTCTTTTAGCAGCAGATACTATGAATCTACTAGAGTCTTAATAGACTGGAAAGGATGTTGAGTTCAATTGAAACTCAACTCAGGTACATGCCACGTAAACACAAAAGGAAGAAAAAGATTATCATACAAACGTGCAAAAGCAGTCAGGTGTTTTCTATGAGTGATCAACTCAACCTATAGAAAACATCTCAATTGCAAACTAAGCTGGGCTTAAAATTATGTCAACAGAGACCACCTTCAGGAATATAAGAATAAGTTCATAAAAAATAAGTTTTATCCGCCTAATCTAAACATTACTTACACCCAGGAAAATAGGCTCAAACGCACTATATACATTTAACTAAGATACCAAAATTCAATCAGGCCTTCAAATTAACAACATAACATGACCAAATCTTTTGAAACCAATACAAGGTCCATAGACGAGCTAACTATAAACTTCAATCTATTGCGATATTAAATCGGATGATAAAAAGAAAACCGAACTTAGGCATGGAAACCAAGTTTAGCACGAATTTGAACAACTCTTAGATGAAGTAGGCTATCCGACAGTCGTGAAAAAAGACTAAACTATTAACCGAATTTAGTACATGAGCAACAAACAGAGAAAGTAGTATTAATCCCCCCATTTCATTAAATAGAGTTAACATTTGCCTTGAATCACAAATAAGTGTCAATTACCTTAAGTGAACGGTATCCTACTAACATGTTATCTTAAAGCAGCTAGTTCCCTAATTGGTTAAAGGAAAAATGTTCACAATGTAAACAAGAAAAACCATTTAAGATGTAGACGACACGGTGTGCAGATTAAAGCTAAAGCTAGAGATCTACTTTAAACTTCTTGAAACATCCTTTTTCCAAAAATGATGGATTGCATTTAAACAACTCAAACCGGACTTGCCAATGACATCTAGACCACACTTACACTTGATGAAACTAAGCATAGGTATTAGCCCAGGGATTTGAACAGGATGAACATCTTGTAGTTTCATGCTTAAACAACTTCACTAAGACTGAGGAAATACATACATATTCGATTTTTAATTCAACAATAATATAGGAATTTATTGGTTCGACATATCTCATGACATATGAACACACATACACAAGCTATTACACACAAACTTATACCCACTCACCTGCATTCCCTCACAAACTCCTACAAACTTGAGACTACAGCCTCTTGACTACTGCCCATAACTCACACACACCAAACTCAGGTGCAACACTCAATACCTGAACAAACTCGCAGTCACTTGCTGCCTAATCCCTGGACCTACACTTGAACACAGAACTTCTACTGCCTGAACTACTTGCAGGCACTCTAAACTACTCCCTCACTGCCTAAACTACTTCCAAACCCCTGCACACACACTTCAACTCATTTTCAACTTCCAAGAACAAACCTTCAACCTGGACCCTTTACTTGAGCTTCTGGGCTATCCCAGAACCTGCCAGGCCCCTAGACATCCTCCATAACAAACCTAAAACAGAACCAGTCACTCCTACTCATCTATAGCAAGCACAGACCTCCAGAAAACAACCCTGGAACCCCTGCATCACCTGAATTCCTCTACTGCAAGAGATAACAAAAGCAACTCCCAGACCCCCTCTCAAACTACCCAGAAACAAACAAGGACAACCCTGAACAAACTGGACAAGTACCCACCAAAACTCCCTTACTCCTCTAGCATTTGAAACAACTCTTCTTCACTGCCTGAACTCCATCACATCCCCTGGACTATTTATAAGCACCCACCTCACAGAAATAAACTCCAAAGCACCCCTGGGAACCCTACTACTCATCCTAACAGCCCCTTAAACCTGGCTGCAGCAAACAGAAACCCTCACAGACCTCCAGAAATCCAGCTAACTCCCCATCAGTAACTCACCAAACAACACAGCAAGGAAACTGGAAATACTAAGCCAAACAAGCAGACATGAACAACTCAACTGACCCCTTTATCCAGAACAGACATGAAATTTATTGTTCTTCTTCTTTTCTTTTTTTTCAAAAGAAATATACTTTGCAACTTGAAACTCAAAGAAGGAAACAAACATCATATATCAAAGTTTGGATACAGACCCTTTTCAAAATATCCTAAATTTAACTCCAAGACTAGAAAAATAACAAGGAAATAAACAGAACTTCTCACTCATAGACATATAGCATACATTAAACCATCAGACAGCACCCACACAACTTCAATTTGAAGAAAAAATCAAACTTTACACTAACAGTTTCAAGATTCGGGCCTATATGATGATATCTATACCCCAAAATGCTCAACTCCTAGCTTGAGATTCAGAACTACCTTAGCAAAATTTTAACAATGAAACCCCTTCAAAACGGCTTCATATTCAGGGATAAACAAGGACAAAAGCAACATATTTAAGACAAAGGTTTAATCTTTTAGCTTAAGTTAGTTTCTGCATCTTTTAAACAAGATTCAATCACGGAATGTACACTTAACTTTCACCATCTCTTAACCAACATAAGCAGGTCCTAAATCATTGCTCTAATACTTGACATTATGAGCTAAACAAATCAGAACAAAAAATGCATATAACAGGAGAGAGTATTACCTGCTTTAGAGCAGTGAACAAGAGCGAGAACTGAAAAATAGACGCGACTCGACTAAGCGACTCGAACCGTGAAGAAGCGATACAACCAATCGAACTTTAACCTTGCCTTAATTTTTGAACAAAACTGAAACTATATATATTTTTTTTTGCTTAAAACAATCAGAGAATAAAAAAAGATGCTGCCGTTTTTCTTTTGTGTGTTCCCCCTTTTTACCTGAGCATAACATATACATATATATAGGGGAAAATCCTAGGGTTTTGACTTAAGATGAAAAGACTAGTATATCCTTACCTCTTCTCCAACGTTCGGATTTTTGACCCCTTTTTACAAGCTTTTGAAAAGAAAAATCAGAAAACAAAAAAGGAATCCGAATCAAATCGAATATTCCTTTTTCGATTCTGATTTTGAATTCAAAAGCCTATTTGTCTTTGATCCGAGCCCTTGATGATGAGAAGGAGTAGAAACAAATGGTGTAGATCGTGTTTATGCCACTGGGGTCGCGGTTTTGGGGGACCAATACCATGTTTGGGGTGGCAAGGGAAGTGGGGACGGGGTGGTTGTTTGGCTGAAAGAGGTAAAGGGAAATGGGGGGGGGGGGGGGGGGAAATGGGCGACGACGGGTAAGGGATTTAGGGTTAAGGGGATTGGGAAAAGGGGAAAGAGGTGGGTCGGGTAAGGTGTATGTATATGGTGTATTATATGTATATATATTTGATTTGCAAAAATAGTCTGCATTTTAGGACTATGAACGAATATGGCCACCTATTTAGGATTAAGCTTTAGACGAAAAATTGCATTGGTAGTCCGAAATTGAGTTTGTGCTTTGCACATTTAACCTTTATTTTAAAATTTAATCGATCTCCACTTTAAAATTTCAAAATTGACTTTAATTTGTAGCAATTAAACTTTTGATTGAACTTCCAGGACAAAATTGGGTGTCAACAGATATGATAATATTCTTGTTTTGGTGTTTCAATAGCGACGGATGTGCTATAGTGGAAGTGGTGTATCGTTGAGGCAAGAAGGTGATTCATAGTGACCTCGGGTTGTAATTGACATGGCACTGTCACAGTTTTAAGGAAGCCGTGGTGACACTGTAGCTTTGTTTGAAATTGTAGCGTTGGTGCAGTGGTTATGATGCGAGGCAGTGATGGCGCACTATTGAAAGGGTGTGGGAGTAGTTTCGCTTTTTATTTTGCAGCAGGTTAGGTTTAAACCTTGATTCCCTTATTTTTTTTTCTATTATTCTGTTTTGTTTCGTTTTAAGAAAGGTAATTGTTTCGCTTTAGGAATAGCTTGTAGTTCGAAAATCATCTTGTATGATGTTTATGTAGATTGAGTTGTAGTTCTGATATGAATGATAAAAGCATAGATGTTTTGAGTACTAATTAGTGCGTAAAGTTTTAATGGTCTATGACTAGAATCATGTTTCTTCGTGGTTATTCATGTTCACACATGGAAGAATGATGCATGAATATAGAGATCATGCCAACACTTCTTTCAATGATGTTTGTCATTTCCCCAAATTACAATTTCCAGATGGGTTCAGAGTTCCCAAGTTTGAGCTACACACCGGGCAAGGAGATCCAAGGATTCATGTGAAGACTTACTGCAACAAAATGAGAGGAGTCAGGAGAGTTGTTGATAGCATATTACCACACCCTAAAAATTAAAGGATTGTGACTGTGTTTTAAAGGTACAAAAATTATGAGATTCGGAGTCGCCACATGACAAGTTCTAAGGTGTGCCAAGTCACCAAAAGATGTACCTTTAGAACATCAATGACTTGTCAATGGTCTGCGTTAGAGAATCCGAGTAAGGATCTCGATTGACTCGCGGAAAGGTATTAGACACCCTCGAATCCTATTCTAGGCAGAACTGCTTTATTGTCGCATTTTGACTTATTGAATATGGTTGTTATATCTTGGACGTTCGTTTAAATTCACGCTTTGATTATTTACCTAAAGATTGTATTAAGTCACTCGCTGGGTATACCTTAACACAACTTTCTACCAAGTAACCTGAAGGGTATACTTTAGAACAAAAATATATTCTCTGTTTAATTTCCCTTTTTGCCTAATAAGCAGACCGTGGATCATACTTATAATTGGCCCATTTCAAGATAAAAGAACATCACTAACATATATTATCCAAAACATTACTTTGAAAAAAAATAATTTGCATTGACGTTCCATATTCAATTGATTTTCAGATTTAGTCCTTATTTATATAAGTGAAAACACTTGGAGTATTAATATGCTAATAAGTCAATGTTGACTATTTGAGTACATGACATGTGAAAATCCCTTTTAATCAAATTTAGCAAAAAATTTCACCCAGTGCCCCCAATAAGACCTAGTTTTACCTATTTATCTGTTAATTTTTTCCATTTCGATCTATGATTGTTGAATTAAGTTTGAGGTTCCTGTGGATGTTTATGCTTGTGTTTGCTTGATTCAAATGATTTGAAGCTTTTTTATTGCCTATGGCTATTAGATATTCATGTTGTTGTATAGAGCTTAAAATCTTGACCATGGCCGAGAGTTGCATAGACTTTCTCTGCAAGTTGCTTATTACAGTAGAGTTTAAATTCTTGGCTATTGCCAATACTTGCAGAGATATTCCGTGTAAGTTGTCGCTTCCACCAGAACTTAGAGTCTTGGCTATTGCCAAGAGTTGCAGAGACTTTGTCTCAAACTTGTTCACTGCAGTAGAGGTAGAAGTCTTGGCAATTGACAATACTCTTAGAGATTTTTAGTGTAAGGCCCCCCTTGCAGCAGAACTTAAAGTCTTGGCTATTGCCAAGAGTTGCAGAGACTTTCTCTGCAAGTTTTGCACTGCAATATAGGTAAAAGTCTTGGCAATTGTCAATACTTGCAGAGACTATTTGTACAAGTTGCTCCTTCCACTAGAGTTTAAAGTCTTAGCAATTTTCAATACTTGCAGAGACTATTTGTACAAATTGCCCCTTCCACTAGAGTTTAAAGTGTTGGCTATTGGCAATAGTCATAGAGACTTTTTCTGTAGTTTACTCTTTTCATCAGTCATGCGTTCAGTAGTTGTTATTGTATGTTTGTATATGGTCTTTTCATTATTGTTTCATTGTTTTGTTGTTATGTGTAGTCATTGTTGTTTTTTAAAATTTTGCAGGTAATGGATATTGAATCTTCAATCTCCTGATTCTGATCATCTACATTTTGATATGGTGGATGATTTTATAAGTCAGCCAAGATCTTCTGATGAATTCCAAGGCCAAAATGTGATGTAGACGATGAATTTCCAAATTTTTGTTTGATATTTCCGTCGCAGGATGATCGGTGTAGTAGTTCAAATGAGACTTTTAGTACTACAAAAGAGTTACCGAAAGCTGTTGAGTAGTTTTTAACTACATATATTTCGTATTTACCGTATTTTTTGTATTTATGTAAGCAAGTACGCTTGGATGTTTGATATTTTTGTTATTTTAAAGGCTGAAGTTGCTTTGAATCGGATGAACTGGAAGTGTTGGCAATCGCAGGACTTCAAGGCATTTTAGTTGTTGTGGGGTGAACACATTTAGATGGAAAGTCTTGCCCATTGGCAAGACTTGAATTCTAATTAATTAATTCCAACTCTAATATTATATAATTAATTTAAAATTGATAAATAATTCATGGAGGGTTGTGCTGGTAACATTGTTTCCAAGATTTGAAGTCAATTTAGTTGCCAATATTATTGCCTATGGCAAGACATCAAGGCAAATTAATTATTTCTAATATTAAAGTCGATAAATAAGTTTTGTTAGGAAATATCTTACCCTTTGCCAAGATTTTACGTCAAGTTAAATTGAATTTTTATCTGTATGAGTGTAAAGTCTTGGCTATTGCCAATAGTTCAGTTTATTGATAATATTAACTTTCCAATCACGTTTGATTTTTAAAAATATTTATAATCAATAACTGCCCTTCCTTTTGATGCAACATGCTATGGTCAGCTTCATTCACAAAGAAGCGGGATTTTCTGACTTGTCAGTCCTTTTAATAACTTCTACTATGAAGCAGGGTTTCTGAAATTCTCATCATTCTTCAGCAGATACATGCAAGTTATAAGTTCTTGATCATTTGTTACCATCATGCCTCTGTACCTTTCTAGATTCGTGTCAAACCTTATCTTTGCTTCACTTTCATCAGTGTTGATGGTTAGAGCATTACAAATTTCTTTTTCAAATCTGTGGTAGCTTATACCATCTTTGATAAGTATCAAATTTATATTATGGTTGATGTATTTGTTGTTTGCATCTCATTTTCCATTATAAGCTATATAAATGTAGCGAGTTGCCATAGTGCTAATCCTGCGCATAATCAAGACGAATGATATGCTTAGAATTTCGTACTCAAATCGCTTTGATAGAAGGAGGATCATGGGTAAAAGTGATGTCCTTTGCGGGCTTAAGGTCTTGCGAAGAAGTCTCTCCTAGGTGCCTATTGCACCAGAGCAGCAACACTTGGCAATAACCAAGACTTGCAGACACTTTGTCTGCAAGCCCCCATTGCAACAGGTCTTAAAGTCTTGGCAATAGGCAAGAAGTATCTCCTAGGTGATTATTGCACCAGAGCTGCAAGTCTTAGCTATTGCCAAGACTTTGTCTACAAGGACCCCATTGCAACAGGGCTTTATGTCTTGGCAATAGGGAAGAAGTGTCTATAAGGCCCAGAGACTTTGCTTGCAAGCCCCCCATTGCAACAGGGCTAAAAGTCTTGGCAATAGGCAAGAAGTCTCTACAAGCCTCCCATTGCAGTAGACAAGAAGTCTTGGCTATTGCCAATACTTTAGAGATTTTCAGTGTAAGTTTCCCTTTGCAGCAGAACTTAAAGTCTTGGCTATTGTCAAGACTTGCAGAGATTTTTTCCTGCAGTGGGCCAATACAAGAGGGCTTAAAGTCTTGACAATAGCCAAGAAGTCTCTCCCAGGTGCCCATTGCACCAGAGCTTAAACTCTTAACTATAAGCCAAGGGTTGCTGAGACTTTTTCTGCAAGTTGGCACTTGCAACAGGCCATAGATTCTTGGCAATAGGCAAGAAGTGTATGAAGGGTGCTGATTGCACCAGAGCTTAAACTCTTGGTAATAGTTGCAGAGAACTTTACTCTTGCAATTTGAAGAAATCTTACATTGAATCTTCTCTTGAACAAAGCAATCTGTAAAAGGAATGGGATTTTAGGGATTTTTTTATTGCGTGAATGGAGAAAAAGAGGGGGAGGGACTGAGCGGATCTTTTTATTGGTTGTGAGAAGTATTTTCGTCCGGAATAAATTTTATTAAACTAATGGAGGACATTTTTGCTAAACCACTGTTACTGAGGGCACTTTGACAAACCAAAGCTTCATGTGCCATATTATTGCAAATCAGCCTTAATTCAAAATTTGATACGCTTGCATAGTTTGCACAAAGCAGTCTGATTTGCTTAACCGATTTCACAATTGTCCCTTTTAAGTTGTGTTACAATTGTTTTGCATTTATGTCCTATTTTTACCTACTATTCACAATGAGAATAACTATTTGAGACTAACTTTGTATATATGCTACAAATTTTGACTACCTTTGCAAATAAAAAAAATAACATTATAGGCTCAAAATTCTCTTAGTTGACCCAAATCTCTTTGTTTCCAAGTTTACATTGCAAGTCCCATTTAGCTTAAATAATTGAGAAAATTATGTGGCATGAACATTTAGAAGAGTCCTTTACAAAAAATAGACATATTTTTTCTTTATTATGATTTATAAACATTTAACAATATGTCGTTTACTTTTTATAGACGTTCTTTTTTACTGAACACTTTCCCTCGTTTATCCCTATTTTGAGGGGAATAGAATAAATCACTATTAGTTATATTTAGATGTGATCTTATCTCACTAATTAAAGATATTTATTAAAGCATTTAATATTTTCTTACGCTGATAGAAATAAATCTTACTAAAACATCATTCAATTAAGTGAAAAAATATTGGGTCAAAATCTAAATTAGCATTGCATGATAAAATGTTCATCCCAAGGTATACTTCTGCGTATTTTATTAATTACGTATTGCATATTCATTCCTTCAAAATATAATATAATAATTTTATTATATAAAAAATATTATGTTGATATAAATGTAATATATTCTGCATAATTATGATAAAAAAAATTTTAATATACAAAAATATTTTTACATATAATATATTATTGATATAATTGCAATATATTCTGCATATTTATGATACATCACAATATATAGTATATTGATATTATTATACATATAATATTTTGTTAATACAAGTGCAATATATTTTGCATATCTGTAATAACTATGTGGTGTGAGTATTCCCTAATAGATATAGTGTGAGTATTCCTTATGTATTGACTTATGTGGTAGAATTAAGTTGGTATTTACATAATTATAAGTGTGTGCATAATGAATACCAATAAAATATGAAAAATATAAAACACAAAATAATATATACGAAATGTATAATAAAGATATGCATTTTATGTATACGAAAAATGTATGCAAAATGTATACATAAAATATATGCAAAAGATATATATCATGTGATAACAGTTAATGGAGAAAGAGAATGTGGTTGATGATTGATATCCCAAAAAATAGACACAAATTTAAACTTCTTTTGCTGCAGTTCCACTATTTTAAGAAAATAATATTTGTAAACATATTAATATAGGTAATTATGGCTAGCCTTTGTTCAAGAGTTCATGTGTCTATTTGAATGTAGCGCCATATTTGATTTTGGCTAAATATATTATCTTCTCTAAATAATTTGCAAACCTATTCTAAATTTGAGGAAATCACAACATAAATTGTGCTACTAATTTGAAAGAGGTCCAAATTTCAATCATGCTAAGAAAAGAAAGAACAAGTTTGAAAATTTCATATTACATACTCATTTCCCTGCTATCATCTTGCTTTGCCTTACTCATCATGCTTTTAACTCAATATAATATGTGTGAAATATGTAAATACCTAACAAATGTTCTCATTTTCTTTTGCAACATGGCGAACACTTTTAACATGAAATTACTAGACATCATATACAAGCAACAAAGACAGTATTTAGCCATTGAACATGCTGATTTTGAAAGTTAAAATTACAAAGTTTTAAAGTTACTTAGTACAAACAAAACTCTTAGCAAACAAGAGCAAAGAGAATACTAGTTGATGTTCAAACCTAGCAAAGAAGCAAGAACCAACAACCATGAACATCCTTAAATCCTCCACAAACTTGATTTAAAGTTCAAAGTTTATGCCCCTAAAGACTCATTAAGTTTGAGTTCCTCAGGTTCTAAACTTGTTACTGAAGCTCTCTTTCTTTTCTCTCTATTTTTCTTACTCACATTTACTGTTTTTTCCATCTATTTTCAGTAGGTAGTTCTTTCTGTATCAAGTGTAGTTTCTCTCTATTTTTTTTATAGCATCTAGTTCTCTGCCTGTATTTAATGTGTTGTAAACTTTTATGTATAGAAAGGAAAGAGAGGGGGTAGTAGGGTGTATTCACCTCTTTGTTATACTCCCTCATCTCTTTACTCATTATATCCCCCAATCCCATTTTTTAAGAGGTCTTGGGCAGTATTTTCAACCCTCTACACTGCCCAAAAACTGAAATTTTAGGTTGTCACTAGAAGTGACATCCTATGGGTCAGGCGGAGTTGGGTTATTGAGCCTGGACCTATTAAAGTCCAGCCTAATACCCTTCTACACTAACTAAAAAAGATCTGGTCCTATTCTTATAACTACAACAACCCACAAAACTAAACTTAAAACTATACATCAGGGCAGATTTTATTCTCAGGTTAAGCTGGCCCAAAAGGAATGAAATAGACCGAGTTCAACATAACAAAGTTACCAGACCTTTATTTTAACTAAACAAGAAACCAACAGAAGATCATGCGCTCACACTCACTTACCTTAATCAACAACAAAAAATAAGAAGCAGAAACCCACTTAAAATGCCGGACAAATCAAATAATAGAAGTAAGCCATGCTTCATCCGCTCACAGTCACCTTTGCACCAATTTCATACATTAACACTCAACTCACACAACTAACACATTAAAGAACTTCCATGCTAGATTGACAGCAAGCTAAAGCAACTTATCTGTATCGAACAAACTGAACGGACTACATGCTCGCAAACTTTCCATGTTCAAATTAGTGATACGATAGTACAGATATACACACATGCACACATATATAATCTAACACATATAAACTGACATTGCATGCCAACTCAAACTAAAGTAGATCCAGATAAAACCTGCTAACTGAACATGCCTCAAGATTGAATATTACAGACAACTAAGGCATGATTAACAATTCAAAATTAACTCACATTTGCATACTAACTAAATGATTATGACACGACACACACCCAAAATTTATATAAGGCCAGACAAAATGAGCATATAGTTCTACTAAGGAAAAACTTTAACTTAAGCAAAGTGCAAGTCAAGTATGAACAATACTAAACTGCAAGAACTTTTATGCTTCTTCTTACAAGAAACTAAACAAACTGTCACGATTTCATTCTAAAAATAGGAACATATGACCTGCTTATACAACCTTTAATACGTGGACGGAACTAAACACACAAAACAAAGCCAACATTTTCACTCGAACTAACCAATCAAAAGACAAACCCATTAAACTCATAAACTATTATCAAAAAGAGGTATATAACTTGTCGACGCGCGCAAGTCAAAGAAAATTCCAATGATTCAATGCTTAAACTGTCACGACCCAATTTCCAAGGGCTCGTGATGGCACCTAAACAACATTTGCCGAGGCGAACCAATGAAACAAGATGCGGAAAAGAACAATAATGTGAAAAGATCATAAATGGATATATAAATATAAAAGGGTGAAGTCCAAAAGAATATATCCACAAAAGAATTGGAGCATTATAAGAGTGACTCAATAAAGTATGAATATACATCAAAGAAATCTGAGTCCTATCTCTAAGTGACTCCGGCGGTATGCCACCACGGTCTGTGTGGTCGGCTCACCTCAATCAAAAGTCTCAGAAGCCTCGGGAACCGCTAACGTCCGGGCTGCTGACTGGATGAAGGACCTGCGCACGTAGCAGAGTAAGTTATGAGCCGAAGCCCAGTAAGATCACCGACAGGCCCGCTAAGGTACCCTTGCGGGACAAGTCGCTACATGCATCATAAGAAACAGCATACTATAGTAATCATACAATAAAGTAGTGAAATCACAAATAGATGTAACACATTCCATACACACAAGTAGTAACCAGAAGTCTCAAGGATTATGCCCATCCAACGTAAGGCATAGGTCAACTCAGCGGCGGTTTGGAGGTCCAATCTCTACTCCCGTGCCGACTAACCTAGACCTACGATGGACTAGCAACACCACTACTAAGTATCAACCATATACCGTGACCCGAAGTCACTATCACAATCATGAATAAGTAGACCAACGACCCGTAGTCGTTGGCTCATCTCAAATCTGTCTACGATCGCACCACACCCCCTGTCAAGTGCGTCGTATCTCAATAAATCAAGTGACCACACCACACCCCCTGTCAAGTGTGTCACATCTCAAAGATCAAGTGTCCACACCACACCCCCTGTCAAGTGTGACACATCTCATAGTATAGGCGACACCACACCCCCTGTCAAGTGTCCCTCTAACAGTATTAATATCCACGACATTAATAACAATAACAGAAATAATAACAGAAATATTAATAACGATAATATTTCACAGTCACCGTAACCCAGGTTGGTTATGCTAGCTGAACGTAAGGCGAAGGTTAACCCGACCACAGTTTGGGGGTACAATCCCTACTCCCATGTCGTCCAACCCAAGGTTACGTATAGACAGCACTACCCAACCCGGCACGTGAACAAATCAAGTACCAATATCATACAAAAGCCGGCAAAATCCTTGGCAAGACATTTATCATGACATGCCTACAACATCCTCGGCCATGTCCCAAGTTCTTGCTATCTAAGCATGGCGTAGCAAGCGTTACTACGATATAAATTTAAGCTACCTCGACGTAGCGTTTAGACCGGCACATACCTCGGTCGAGTCACAATCTCGCTATTTATAACAAACAACAATAGCAAGTAATTCACATCATTAATCCTAACCATTGTTAGGTATATATATGCGTACATGAAGCATACTAGCATGAAGGAAGAGTCCACAAGCACAATAGAGGTCAAGTCTCACTTACCTCGAAATTCGGGCTCAAATGCCGGGAAGAATCTCCTTTCCCGCTCGCCTTGCCCGCGAAGGACTCTCCACTAGGTCTATTAAGACAAGATATAGCACATATGAGTGCTCAATTATAGCTGTTTAAGCCTATAGGAATCCTAGGGTAAAAATTACCAAAATGCCCCCGGGTAGGGCCGAGCCCTAAATTTCCAAAATGTACTTTTCCGGACTCCCCACGCTCCCGTGAGTCCAAAAGTACACTTAGATTCCACATGCGAGCCTTGCTCGATGTCTTTCCCCAGTTCTTAAGAATCTAGGGTTCTAATCCATTTCCAAGAATCAACCCTTTGATTCTTGTGTTAATCAACATAAAGATGGATTGAAAAGGCTTACCTTAAGTGTAAGTATGATTGGGTCTTCAAGAAATACCCAAAAATCGCCTCAAGAGCTCACCAAATGATTTTTATAAGTTATGAACCGAAATGGCCCGAAATGGCCTTTTTATAGCAGTTTTTGCCTCTGTGATAGCTTCTTTTAAAAAAATCATAATTTTTGATAGGAATGTCCAAATGACCTGAAACCGGTGCTATTAGAACCACAACTCAAAGGGCTACAACTTTCATGTTTTGAGTTTTTCCTAATTCCTTACGGATTGGCCGGAAAATCAGCTTTTATCCGGCTGTTTGCGCCAAAACAGAACAGAAAAGTCGCACCAGATTTTCTACTGTTTTAGGGGCAAAACGGGACCCTACGAAGCTCGGAATGATCCCAAATTTTTCACACAAGCCATAAAATACTTGGGTGACATGCTCGTCAAGACGGAACTCAATTCGGATCTCCAGAACTCAAAAAGTGGGTCCCATGGCAAAGGTTCAATTTTCGACTTTGGCCAAAATAGCGAAATTTAACCAAACGACCTCGGAATCCAATTCCGAAAGTTGCTACAAGTCAAAAATGACTATACGAACCTAACGGAACTTTCAGATCTCTCATCGGATCTTATTTGCTCAAATCGAGCTCGGAAACCTCTTTTAACTCTTTTAAACTTCCGAAACGGGGACTTTATCAAAAGTCCTATCAAACGAGGTCCGTTTTCAATTTTGAAGGTTGCTACATATCATAAATGACGAGACGGACCTAACGGTGCGCTCGAATTTTCCATCGGGGTTCGTTTACTCAAAACAACCTATCGAAACCCTAAATTCCTTTCCGGAATTTCATAAACGGATCCTTTTCTCGAAAACCTATCAAACGGACTCCGTTTCGACTCAGATTTCACAGACGGGTCATAAATGACCTAACAGAGCTTTTGGGACTGTCGAAACGCAAATAGAGGTCCCGGATCCCGTAACGACTATTTGAGGGTCGTTACATTCTCCCCCACTTAGACTCTCGGCCGTCCTCGGACGAGCCTAAGTCTAAGGTAGGATCCACACACTAGCCACGGAGCTGGCACAGATTTCAAGGACCCCTCGGTACCACCCGAAATCAATAAAACTTAAAAATGCAAATTCAGGCTTAGAAAATACAAGGATTTCATACCTGAATCATCGAACAAGCGCGGATGCCTCTCACGCATCTCGGACTCAAGCTCCCAAGTGGCCTCGGCAATGGAGTTATGCCCCCACTGAACTCTCACAAGCGGGATCACCTTCGATCTCATCTTACGGACCTCTCTAGCCACAATAGCAATAGGCTCCTCCGAATAAGCTAAGTCACCATCTACCTCCACGGAAGCCATGTCGATCACATGAGACAGATCGTGAACATACTTCCGGAGCATGGACACATGGAACACCGGATGAACAGAAAGAGAGGGAGGCAAAGCCAGTCTATAAGCAACGGCGCCAACGCGCTCCAATATCTCAAAAGGCCCAATGAACCTAGGACTGAGCTTGCCTTTCTTCCCAAATCTCATAACACCCTTCATGAGCGACACTCTGAGGAATACCCGGTCCCCAACCATGAACTCAAGATCTCTCCGCCTCCGATCTGCATACGATATCTGCCGGCTCTGAGCCGTGCGGAGTCGATCCTGAATAACCCGGACCTTATCTAAGGTCTGCTGCACCAAATCGGGCCCCAACACCTGGACCTCACCAGACTCGAACCAACCGATAGGCGAGCGACATCTCCGACCATACAATACCTCAAACGGAGCCATCTGGATAGAAGCCTGATAGCTATTATTATACGCAAACTCTGCTAGCGGCAAATGGCTATCCCAATGGCCTCCAAAATCAATAGCACACACCCTCAACATATCCTCGAGGATCTGAATGGTCCGCTCAGACTGGCCATCAGTCTGCGGGTGAAATGCAGTGCTGAGATCGACCCGAGTACCCAGCTCTCTCTGAAAAGATCTCCAAAACTGAGCTGTGAACTGAGCACCTCGGTCAGAAATAATAGAAACAGGAGCACCCTGAAGCTGATCAAACAAATCATCAATACGCGGCAAAGGATACCTATTCTTGATAGTAACCTTATTCAGCTGCCGGTAATCAATACGCATCCGCATAGAGCCATCCTTCTTCTTCACAAATAATACTGGGGCACCCCATGGAGACACACTGGGCCTAATGAAGCCCTTATCGAGCAAATCCTGAATCTGCTCCTTCAGCTCCCTCAACTCAACAGGAGCCATACGATACGGGGGAATAGATTTAGGCTGAGTGCCTGGCAATAGATCAATGCAAAACTCTATCTCCCGCATAGGCGGCAAACCCGGCAAATCATCAGGAAACACATCCGGATACTCACAAACAACCGGAACTCTATCAAGGGATAACTCCTCTGCCCGGACATCCCGAACTGAAGCAATATATCCCTCGCACCCACTAGATATCATCCTCTACGCCTCCAAGAAAGAAATGATCCTACTCTTCGGAGAAGGCCTGGAACCTCTCCATACAACCCGAGACTCACCCTCTGCCCCGATCGTCACGGACTTGGCATGGCAATCCAAAGTCGCATGACAGGAAGCCAGCCAATCCATGCCCATAATGACATCGAAATCAGACATATCGAGCAGCATCAGGTCCACTAAGGACTCTACACCACAGATGGAGATCATACACTGCCGATAACCCCTATCTACACATATAGAAGACCCGACAGGGGTGGCAACCATAAAGGGATCATCTAAGAAGACCAGATCCCTGCCCAAGCAAGGGGCAAATCCCGGCGACACATACGAATAGGTAGACCCCGGATCAATAAGAGCATAAGCATTGCGGCCACAGACAGAAATAATACCTGTGATGACATCATTGGATGCCTCAGCATCCTGACGAGTCATAGCATAGACCTGCGCCGAGCCTCCTGAACCCGGAGCTCTCTGAGACTGCTGTCTATGGGGAATCTGAGAAACGGGCCTGGCGGCCTGAGGACCAGATGGTACCATAGCTGCGGATCCCTGGCGACCTGATGAAACATAAGGGCAACTCCTGACATAGTGCTCTGGAGACCCACACTCAAAACATCCATCACCTCTACCGCCTCTACCACCTCTGCCATGACCACCTCCAGACGAACACCTCCCATGATGCCTCTGATGGCACCTCCCGCACTACGGTGGACCAGACTGCGAAGAGCCACCCCGCCTCTGGGATGACTGAGGCCTCGGGGTCTCTGAAGAAAAATCCTGGGCAGGCAAAGCAGCAGCCTGGGGCCTAGACTGAGAACGGCCCTGATGACCCTGACCCCTCTGAGCGGATCCACTATACCCAAGACTGACGCGATCTCTTGGCCGCCCTCTCCGCGTCAGCCCTGGCGAAGATATCCTCCATCCGCCGCGCCACATCAACTATCTCAAAATATGACTTGTTGCCCATATCAGGGGCAACAGCTACCTGCAAGCGGGGATGAAGACCCTCAACAAACCGGAGGACCTTGTCCCTCTCCTGAGCCACCATAGCCGGCGCAAACTGAGACAACCACAAGAACCTGGTGTCATACTCTGAAACAGACAGGTTTCCCTGCCTCAACCCCTCAAACTCGCGCCTCTGAGCATCGTGCTGACTCTGGGGCACGAACCTGCTCATGAACATAGACACGAACTCAGCCCAAGACAAAGGAGGGAGGTCACTAGACCTCTGCCGCATCATGGAGACCCACCATGTCTCCGCATCTCCCGATAATCTGAAAGAAGCACACTGCACCCCTAAGGTGTCTCTAGTACCAAGAACTGTCAAAATCTTCTCACACTTCTGAATGTACCTCTGGGCAGTACATGTAGCTGAGGTACCGTCGAACTCTGGAGGCTGAAGCTTCATGAATGACTCTATCCTCTTGGCAACCTCCTCAGTGCCCATAGGAGCAGTAGAAATAACAGGACCTGCCTGAGGAGCAGAAGCAGAAGGCTGGGCAATATGATCAGGAGCAGGCTCAGAAGTAGGCGTGCTCATAACAGGTGTGGTCGGCTGAGGAGCCGAAACAGGAGCTGCAACATCATCTCTGGCAGGGACCTGATGGCTAGACAAGGCCATCAGTCTCATATACTCCTCTGAAGAGATCACAACGGTGCCTGGCACAACAGCAGGCACAGGGGGAATAGATGCTGACAGAGTCGCTGCGGACACCGCAGGGATAGCTGTGTCCTGCCTAGTGGCTGACGGGCGACCTGCCCGAGTCTTCTTAGCAGCTGGCGGCTGCGTAGGTGCTGATGACTCTCCCGCAGACGCGGGTGTAGAAGATGCAGCCCTCCTAGCTGAGGATGCTCGCGTCCTCGCCGTCTGATACAATACACGAAAAAGGGTCAGCACCTATATAAGCTACTCAGCACGAATAGAGATGAAACGAAGGGAAAACATTTCCTAACATGCCCTTGTAGCCTCTCGCTCATAAGTATGGTCGACAACATACCCATAAGCAAGACTCTACTCAGACACTGCTCCAAGACTCCTAGGACTCGAATTAGAACCTAGGGCTCTGATACCAAACTGTCACGACCCAATTTCCAAGGGCTCGTGATGGCACCTAAACAACATTTGCCTAGGCGAACCAATGAAACAAGATGCGGAAAAGAACAATAATGTGAAAAGATCATAAATGGATATATAAATATAAAAGGGTGAAGTCCAAAAGAATATATCCACAAAAGAATTGGAGCATTCTAAGAGTGACTCAATAAAGTATGAATATACATCAAAGAAATCTGAGTCCTATCTCTAAGTGACTCCGGCGGTATGCCACCACGGTCTGTGTGGTCGGCTCACCTCAATCAAAAGTCTCAGAAGCCTCGGGAACCGCTAACATCCGGGCTGCTGACTGGATGAAGGACCTGCGCACGTAGCAGAGTAAGTTATGAGCCGAAGCCCAGTAAGATCACCGACAGGCCCGCTAAGGTACCCTTGCGGGACAAGTCGCTACATGCATCATAAGCAACAGCATACTATAGTAATCATACAATAAAGTAGTGAAATCACAAATAGATGTAACACATTCCATACACACAAGTAGTAACCAGAAGTCTCAAGGATTATGCCCATCCAACGTAAGGCATAGGTCAACTCAGCGGCGGTTTGGAGGTCCAATCTCTACTCCCGTGCCGACTAACCTAGACCTACGATGGACTAGCAACACCACTACTAAGTATCAACCATATACCGTGACCCGAAGTCACTATCACAATCATGAATAAGTAGACCAACGACCCGTAGTCGTTGGCTCATCTCAAATCTGTCTACGATCGCACCACACTCCCTGTCAAGTGCGGCGTATCTCAATAAATCAAGTGACCACACCACACCCCCTGTCAAGTGTGTCACATCTCAAAGATCAAGTGTCCACACCACACCCCCTGTCAAGTGTGACACATCTCATAGTATAGGCGACACCACACCCCCTGTCAAGTGTCCCTCTAACAGTATTAATATCCACGACATTAATAACAATAACAGAAATATTAATAACGATAATATTTCAGTCACCGTAACCCAGGTTGGTTATGCTAGCTGAACGTAAGGCGAAGGTTAACCAGACCAGAGTTTGGGGGTACAATCCCTACTCCCATGTCGTCCAACCCAAGGTTACGTATAGACAGCACTACCCAACCCGGCACGTGAACAAATCAAGTACCAATATCATACAAAAGCCAGCAAAATCCTTGGCAAGACATTTATCATGACATGCCGGCAACATCCTCGGCCATGTCCCAAGTTCTTGCTATCTAAGCATGGCGTAGCAAGCGTTACTACGATATAAATTTAAGCTACCTCGACGTAGCGTTTAGACCGGCACATACCTCGGTCGAGTGACAATCTCGCTATTTATAACAAACAATAATAGCAAGTAATTCACATCATTAATCCTAACCATTTTTAGGTATATATATGCGTACATGAAGCATACTAGCATGAAGGAAGAGTCCACAAGCACAATAGAGGTCAAGTCTCACTTACCTCGAAATTCGAGCTCAAATGCCGGGAAGAATCTCCTTTCCCGCTCGCCTTGCCCGCGAAGGACTCTCCACTAGGTCTATTAAGACAAGATATAGCACATATGAGTGCTCAATTATAGATATTTAAGCCTATAGGCATCCTAGGGTAAAAATTACCAAAATGCCCCCGGGTAGGGCCGAGCCCTAAATTTACAAAATGTACTTTTCCGGACTCCCTACGTTCCCGTGAGTCCAAAAGTACACTTAGATTCCACATGCGAGCCTTGCTCGATGTCTTTCCCCAATTCTTAAGAATCTAGGGTTCTAACCCATTTCCAAGAATCAACCCTTTGATTCTTGTGTTAATCAACATAAAGATGGATTGAAAGGGCTTACCTTAAGTGTAAGTATGATTGGGTCTTCAAGAAATACCCAAAAATCGCCTCAAGAGCTCACCAAATGATTTTTATAAGTTATGAACCGAAATGGCCCGAAATGGCCTTTTTATAGCAGTTTTTGCCTCTGTGACAGCTTCTTTTGAAAAAATCATAATTTTTGATAGGAATGTCCAAATGACCTGAAACTGGTTCTATTAGAACCACAACTCAAAGGGCTACAACTTTCATGTTTTGAGTTTTTCCTAATTCCTTACGGATTAGCCGGAAAATCAGCTTTTATCCGGCTGTTTGCGCTAAAACAGAACAGAAAAGTCGCACCAGATTTTCTACTGTTTTAGGGGCAAAACGGGACCCTACGAAGCTCGGAATGATCCCAAATTTTTCACACAAGCCATAAAATACTTGGGTGACATGCTCGTCAAGACGGAACTCAATTCGGACCTCCAGAACTCAAAAAGTGGGTCCCACGGCAAAGGTTCAATTTTCGACTTTCGCCAAAATAGCGAAATTTAACCAAACAACCTCGGAATCCAATTCCGAAAGTTGCTACAAGTCACAAATGACTATACGAACCTAACGGAACTTTCGGATCTTTCATCGGAGCTCATTTGCTCAAATCGAGCTCGGAAACCTCTTTTAACTCTTTTAAACTTCCGAAACGGAGACTTTATCAAAAGTCCTATCAAACGAGGTCCGTTTTCAATTTTGAAGGATTGCTACATATCATAAATGACGAGACGGACCGAACGGTGCGCTCAGATTTTCCATCGGGGTTCGTTTACTCAAAACGACCTATCGAAACCCCAAATTCCTTTCCGGAATTTCATAAACGGATCCTTTTCTCGAAAACCTATCAAACGGACTCCGTTTCGACTCAGATTTCACAGACGGGTCATAAATAACCTAACGGAGCTTTTGGGACAGTCGACACGCAAATTAAGGTCCCGGATCCTGTAACGACTATTTGAGGGTCGTTACATAAACCAAACAAGAATGGAGCCAAAACCAGTTTGCACTTAGAAACGACTGAACATAAATAGGGTATATGGTTTGTCTTCATGTAAGCCATACACACACACGTACACTGATTCTTGTAAACATTTTATATCTAAAATTCAATAAAAATAAGAGACAGGTCGCCAGAGATATGGTTTTCCCGTCTCTTTGATGTCCGATTCACAAAAATTCGAGGAGAATTTGGAGAATTAAGTTCAAATCGGGAAAGAGGAGGTGACAGGGTGTCTGAGGGTTTAAGATTTTGGCGGAAGGAGCCTAGTCGGCAGGTCAGCGGCGATTTCTGGCGGGATTGGGAATTTTGCAAAATTTCTAATGTTTTTTTTAAACTTTAAAGTGTAATGAAGCAAAAATGAAAGTGTTGGAGAGTTTTATACTCTGGGCTTTGGGTGGGTCAAGGAGGTAGATAAAGCATTGGGCCAGTTCTTTTCCATTTTTCAGATTTTTACATATAACCCGTAATGCCAATTGCACTTCTGAAACCAATTCCTAAAAAGCATACTTGACTAACACAAAAAGTGAAAATTTATCACTAAAATAAAAGTATGCTAAACATATAAAATGTCAAAATTAACACTAACCACACATGATTCTATTTTGGGATAATTTTCTAGCAATTTTTCTTAATTAATTACCCAAAACGGCTAAATAATTTATAAAAGTAAGCAATCATCAACGGAAAATCAACACAATTATTTTGAATAATTTTAGATTTTTGTGCTAAAATTAGGTGATTACACATATTTTTCTGAAAGTTAGAGTGGTGCAGCTGATGAATGGTTCATGAGGCATGATGTAACCAAATGGCCAACGTTTGATGACATGGCAAAGACATTCTATGACCAATACAAGTATCACATTGAAGTTGTGTCCGATCGATCCTCTTTGGATGCGATAATAAAGAAACCAAGTGAAAGTTTCAGGGAATATGCCCTCCGATGGCATGGACAGGCTGCTCGAGTGAACCCTGCAATCATGGACGGCTACATGATTCGATTGTTTATTGAAGCTCAAGATGAGGCATTTTACGTTGCATGATTGACGCCTTTGGAAAATCATTTAATGAAGCCATTAGGATGGGGGAAATGATTGAGAAGGGATTCAAAATTGGTAAGATTATAAGCTAGACTGCGCTAAAAGCAACCACACAGGCTGTGCAAACTGGGGTAGGAGCCTTAGGGAAAAAGAAGAAAGATGAGGTAGCTATAGTAGGGTCTGGTCCACGAAAGTTGAATGAGTAGCGATACAGCCAACCTAATTCATACGAAGCTCCACAACACACCCTTCACAATACTACTACCCACCACAAAATTCACATTACTCCATTGTCGACACCTATTTTTCTCCGAACCGGTTAGAGTTCGAAACAGGGCTCGACTTATTGGAACTCACGGGTAATGACTTGGAGTCGTCATCTAACATATTTTTTAACTAGGCGTATTAGGGTACCTACTTTTGTTTCTAGCCAATTTTTATAATTAACTCCAAAATATGGTCATGCGAACTTAAAGATTCTAAGTAAGGGTTCAAGTTAACCCGAAAGAAGGGGTTAGGCACCTCTCGGGTTCCATCAAATGTGATTACCGACCGGATTAAATAATTTAGATTCAAAAATAAATTTAACTAGATAATTTCTACTATAATATACAAGTTAGATATAATAAATTAAAATTAAATAACAGGTTCTTGTTTGCTAGTTGCTTCTTCCTTAGCAAACTTCAACAAAATAAACCTTGCAAAATAAAACCAATTAGTTAGTATAAATTAATAACAATAAAATGAAAATCGAAAGAATGTGATAGCAAATTGTATTAGAAGCATTTTTTTGGATCGCCGTCTTTTGAAGATATGCACCTCGCAAAAAATATAAAAATGCGTTAGTATTATAATTAGTTAAGCGAGAAATAAAAGTAAAATAAAGTGATAATAATAATAAAATAAATTTTTAGGCTCGGATCAGTGAATTGCATCAAGTAGAGGTTAGGGATGTCGATACGGCTGCACCAGCCGGTTGCCATGCCAAGTTCCGTCAGTCCCACCACTCTACCATCACTTACTTTGCAAAGTAAATGTATCTTCATCGCCTATTTGTTTTTGGAGGAACATGTAAGGGACATCGTATACGGGACGAGACTTTGTTTTGGCCTCCAAAAGTCATTGGCAGGACGGTGTAATATCTGTTCAAATCGGTGCATAGCCTCAAATAAAATATTTTCATAGGCTAACCATGTTACATTTGTTCACAAAACAGTAACATCCGGAAGTGTAGCGTTTATCTGTATCAGCAAGAAACTGTAAGATAACGACTAGCAATTGCAAATTCTAACAAAAGAGAAGTAAGTGACACAGTGATAGAAGGAATTAATTAATATAACAAGTAAGAATAAAGAAGCTTAAAACTCAGTCAAACATAAGCAGTGTATGGGTCATCATAGAAGTATGGCAATAAAGAGATAGAACCAACGGCAGGATGCCGATTCCCAGGCAATACCAACAGCAAAACACAAGCCAGAAAAATAATCCATCAGGGATTGAGATGACCGACAGAATGGAGGAGGATCGATGCTAGACCCGCCTTAGCGGCATCATTAAAACTCCACCAACCCCATTTTCGATTTCAGTCGTGAATCAACGAAAATTGGAGGAGAAAACGAGAATGAGATTTCCATTTTATCATTGATGGCGTCCCTCTGTTTCACCCAATCTCCACTACTGTTTCGATCCATTTTCTGGGACCTGTGTACCACTGCCCTGTCACCTCTCCTACTCACTGTTACCCCTTTTTTTTATCTCCTCCCCATTATCACTGATTTTGAAGTGTGTGTATGTGTATCTGGTGGGTTTTGTATCTATATTGGGGGTGTGTGTGGATTGAAGATGAAAATGACTAGGGGTGTCCGTGTATGTGTATTGACTCTTTATGTATGTATCTGTGTGTGGAGATGTTGTGTAACATAGGAAGAAAAGAGTTGGGTGTACTGATATTTGTGTGTACCCTGTATAATGGATGTGTTTGTATTGCCGTGTGTATGTGGTATCAGTGTGTATGGGGGTATTGTATTGTCTGCATGGTGTGGGTGGAGAATGAAGAAGACGAGGGATGTCTTGTATTGTATATAATCCCAAGAAATTGTTTATAGAATGCAGGATGAGGGAGCTGGGGTACGTACCCCGTTACTCATAATGGTCTCTATGGTGATTGTCTTCTTTTCCATATATGGCAGTACATTTTTTAATGAACACCATTGGTGAGTGATTGAAATTAGGGAGAAGATCTGTTGGAATGATTTTTATGGAGCAATATATGAGAATTTTGGAATGATTTTCATCAATTAAAGGGATAGGAGAAAGGAAATACGGGGACTGATTTTGGGGAGGGTCTGATTTAGGTAATGAGAGATTTGAAAAAGATAATAAAATCAAGGAGAGGATTTGGGAAATGTTTATTTCAAAATTCAAATAACGAGAATGAATTTGATTAAGAAACTTGCTCAGGTTCGATATGAAAAATAATTAGGAGATTTATAAAAGGGGATTTAGGAGGGATTCAGGAGATATGATTTGCCAAAAAATGGGAGAGGATCGAGGTATTGAAAATCCTGTTGGATCAAATTAAAATGGAAGAGAATGCACTTGGACCATTTTCATGTCTAGATTCAAGTGGGAGAGAAAGATTCGACTGGAACTCGAAATTAGGAAGAGGAGGATTTTTGAAACTAAAAGGATGTGATGGAGAGATTATGGGGAATTCAGATGAAGCAATTTAGGGGATAGAAGAAAAGATTGGAGAGATGAGACATAGTATGAGATACGGGGGAATGTATTTGAACTACATATTGTCCAGGTTCAACCTGCAGTGAATTAAAGGAAGAATAAGAATGGTAATGATTTTGAAATACGGATGGATTAAACAAAATGTATTTGGACTTCCGCTTGTCCAAGTTCAAAGACAAAATTTAGAAGACATGTTTTAAAAGAAAGATTTGCATATATTTAAATTTAAAAGAAGTCAAATTGTAACCAATGAAATGAAATGGTGATACAAAGTTTGGACTAGGCATTTTTAATTAGGCTGATATTTAACTAAAGGTGCAAAATAGTAATAGAATAAATATAAATACATATAGAGATCATATACAGAAAATATGCACAAATACAAACAATGATCGAATAAAGTTAAATAAGTACAAAATAGATACAAACTGCTATTAAAATATTATAAATGCAGCAACTTGCACAAAAGACCATAATTTAACACGTATTTAACAAATAGTCTAAAATTGCATGATACAACCATAATTATGTATATAATGTATAATTAGGGTATAACACACGTAAATACATGTTTTCTAATGCACATTTTGTCAAACAACCAATATTTCACCTTTAAGTTAAATATAAACAATTTATAGAAAAGAGAGAGACAAAATTGGGTGTCAATATCCATCCCTCCACCTCAATACTCTGTTTAGTATTAGTATATTAGCCACTAGGCTCATTGCCTGGTGGTATATTTCCTTTTAAAAAAATTACATTGTACATGCGGTGCAACCATGTGCTCCAGCACCGTCCTATCCGCAATGGCATGTGCTAACCCCACAACCTATATATCATGCTCACCATAATCATTATCATGCGCCACCGAATCCTGTTTACTGACCATGGGGTCCTCGTGGCTTACGCCCGAGAGTTGAATACAAGAAGGCTCGACAAGAAAAGAGGAGAGAGTTCACACAAATTGGCGAATTTTACACCAGTATCTTTGCAAAATTGTAGTCATTGGACATACTAAAGCCAGTCCCAACAAATTTGAATCCCATGGCAAAGGTGGACCATTCTCGGCATTGTGCTTACCATTCGGGTGCACTAGGGCATGATCAAAAAGATTGTGATCATCTTAAAAGGGCAGTGCAAGATCTTAAAGACAACAATCACGTCCTGATTGAAGATGCAGAAACGCCTAACATTAATTGCAATATTTTACTAGCCCACGTCGTAGACATGACAGGTATGGTAGGTTGAGAGGGATTCGAAGATGAGTCTGCACAGCCAATAGTATCAGTTGATGTCATAATGGTTGGGGCAGACAAAATATTTATAACAGTGGAGCCAATTCCTTCGATTGTGTCGGGAAAAGCAAGGCAACCTATCCAGCTAAAAAAGCTGGTGTTGACTGTCAAAAGATCTGTTGGGCAGACAAATGAGTTTGTTATGAAGCCGAGGGTGGTGATCTAAAGGGCTAGTGAAAGAGAGGGGGCGAAAGATTCAATTGCCAAACCAATTATTTATCAAAGGGGTACCTCGTGAAGACAATACAAACAAAGAAAGGAAGGAAAGAGGGTGTGAACCCGTTATCATAAAGACCGCACCTCATATTTCCATGACGAGCACAAATACCATCCCGTGGAATTATAACAAGGAAATGGTGACATACAGCGGAAAAGAAGTTGTAGCAGAAACAACTGAAGTGAGTGGTCTTACTCATTCTAGGTGGTGCTTTACCCCAGAAGAGTTAAGAAAGGCAAGGCAAACTAGTGAAAATCAAGGCCTAGTCAAAGAACCTGCCAAAGAGAAAGAGGCAGACGAATTTTTGAAAAAGATGAAAGTGCAAGGTTACTCCATTGTGGAGTAGTTAAGGAAAACACCTGCTCAAATCTCATTGTTGTCTCTTCTGATGCATACTGAGGGACACCGTCATACTTTGTTGAAAATTATGAATAAGGCACATGTACCAGAAAAGATAACTGTCAGCAGATTAGAAGCCATCACCAATCATATCCTTGATGTCAATAGGATTTCATTCACCGCTGAAGAACTGCCTATTGAAGGCAAGGGTCACAACAAAGCACTGCATCTGACTGTTAAGTGTGACAATTCTTATGTCACAAGGTTACTGGTTGACGGGGGATGAGTTTGAACATCTGTGCATTGTCCACCTTTAAAAGATTGAAAGTCAACATAGACAAAATCGGGACCAACATCATGATTATCTGTGCTTTTGACGGAGAAAAAATGACAGTTGATCTGTGAGATAGAAATGGTACAGGCAATTGGGCCCGTTGAATTTGCTATTAATTTCCAAGTTCTTGATATGGATTCGTGTTACAATATGTTGTTCTAAAGGCCTTGGATCCACATGGCAGGTGCAGTGCCTTCAAAATTACACCAAATTGTGAAATTTGAAAAGGATCGTGAGATGGTCATAGTATATGGTGAAGATGATCTGTCAATCTACAAAGACTCGTCGATTCCAGTTATTGAGGCTACCATTGATAACCCAACTTTAATATAACAAGCCTTCAAAGCAGTTTGTGTGGACGAGATTAAGGAAGGCAAGCTTTTTCCCCAAGCAAGGTTGTTAGAAGCATCAGTCATGATGGCCACTGAAATGTTGAAGCACGATTTCCAATTAGGGAAAGGTTTGGGAATGTCTTTACAAGGAATGTTGCATCCAGCTGATCCATTTGGCATTCGAGGTACCTTGGGTCTAGGATACAAGCCCACGGCTATAGATAGAGAAAGAGCAAGAAAGTTGAAGAAACAAAGATGGTCCCTTTAAAAGCTTATCCATTGTCTTGCTCAACCTTTCAGAAGGTTCAGTGGAGGCAAGTCCACTACCAAAAATTTTGAGGAGACTGAGGAACAAAAAAGGTTGCTGGAAGATCTAAGGAGGCACGTCTTTGGCATCAACATGGTACATATTTTTGAAGTGCCTAGCAATGCAGAAATCTAGGACATTTGGTCCTGATTTACAGTTGAACAACTGGGAAGCAACGCCTCTCCCCACCAGGAGAGGCATTTGGTAGCGTATTATGCTAAACTTTCTATGTACTTGGTTATTTAAGGATCGTAATTCAAGTGCATTATTTTTCTCATTGTGTTGTCCAAACCCTTCTGTCTTTACAATTAAAAATGAGATCCACTTCTCGTCTCAACATTCTGTCATTATTTTTCTTGTTCCAGTCTTCTTATTTTTTCTTTTTATGTTTTGTCGGCCTTAATAACATGACATATGTGCAGAATTTATACCCTGACCTAAACACACGATTGGACTTTGTACCCATGGACCATTTAGTGAATGAAAATGAATGTGACAGGGAGGTGTGAGAAAAGCTCAAGCTAATCACAATCATTCCGGATGATGTTTGAAATACCATTTCGTGTCGGGATGACGAACGACTTTCATTTCTGCTACCCAAACACTGTATCATTTTGTCAGCCATTTTGAGCCTTCTATTTTCATTTGGCATACCCTTTTTTGGAATTCAATGTGATTATAATTGAAAAGAAAAAGGAAAAAAAACAACATAAATATGACAGTAAGTGTAGAGCTGCGTCTTGATCTAATTTCTCTCAAAAGGATACTTAGGCAACCATTTGGATGCGGTAGTAACAGAAAAAAGTTTATTGTTCCTTATTTAGCAATGACGCAAAACTTTCCTCCAAGTTTACGCCATGTACAAAGAAAATCGCAAGTCCTAGTTTATCCTAAACTGGTAGAAGTTTGTTTTGTTTTATTTTTTTTTTAAAAGGGAAAAAATTCAATATTCCCCAGTCTTTCTTTGTGTTTTTCCAAGGGGAAAGTTTCGATATTCCCCCCATATTTTCATTAAATATATATAAAAAAGGAAAAAGAATAAAAAGTTTTCAAGTTTCAAATCAAAGAAACTTCAATACAGAAAGAGAAGATAAGCAAATAGATCTCAGTTTCCACTAAACTGTGGCAGAAATTTATTTTTATTTAAAGCAATGATTCCAAAGGTTGTAAAAATTCACCACAATCTCATGAGATGCTTTCAAATTAGCTTTACACTAAAAAAGAAATTGAAAAATTCTCCCGTTTAGACTAAATTGGGGCACAAGTTTGTTTTATTCTTGGATGATTTTAATGTCGGTAGTTTTTGCCAAATTATATCATGGGATATTTTTTCGAGCTTTCACGCTAAAATATTTCTTTCTAGCCTTACCAAAATTCAGCACTACAGTCCAAACAAAGACCCTTCTGACCAATCATTGAGAATGTCAAGTCGGATAGTGTGTCAAATGAGAAGTTTCATACCGCGAAGTCGCATTTTTATATATGGCAATAATTACATGGGAGCACGAGGATCATTGAAGAAGGAAATCTTCGAGAAAATCAAAATAAGGTCCGAGAGAAGAAGTAAGAAAGAAAGACATGCTCGACCGGCAAGGAAAGAAGAGAGGTTGATGAAAAAACAAAGAAATAAAAAACGAAAGAAAGGAAATGATGTCTTGTCGGTGAAAATCTGAAAGGGAGCCGCAAGAATGAGGAAAAAGAATAAAGAGAAAGACTAGTCGGTGAAAATCCAAAAGGGCGCCGCAAGACTTATGTGGGGAAAAAGAAAAAAGAGAGAGATTAGTCGGTGAAAACTCCAAAAAGGGCATAGCTAGTCGAATAAAGGTCATTAGATTTTTCGTCAAGTTTGAGTTAAGCATGATTTTCAAACTGGTGGCAAGGTCAATGATAGACCATGTGTAAAGGTTAGGGTTTGATGGCGGGTCGTATGTCATGTTTTTTGAGGTCGTCATTCCCGCTTTCATATAAGTTCCATTTTTTTTCAAAAAAGATATCATTTCGTTCAGAGTCCTTTGTTTCAAAATCTTCTCTATATTTTTTTCTTTCATTCAAAATAACATCGAAACGAGCAAAAGAAAGTTTCACAAAATTTATTTACCTGTTTCACAGTTATTGCAGAGCAAGTTCAGGAACCCCCTGAATAATGGAAGCTTACGTCACATCTCTACAACTAGGGTGACATGCCAAGAATTGTATCATTGCAAGGGACTGTCAAGGAAGATAAGTCGTTTTCCGGGAAATTTTGAATATTTGGCCACATGATATTTCACCGTCAAAGGCCGGGGAATGCAAGAAATAAACGAAGAAAGAAAGAAGAACAAAAAAAGGGAATTCATTTGAAAACTTGAGGCACCCACCTGGAGAATCAAGGAATTTATTTGAGAAGTCGAGGCATCCATCTCGAGAATGAGGGAAGTCATTTGATAAATCGAGTCACCCACCTAGAAAATGAGAGAATAGATTTAAGAAGTCGAAGCACCCACCTGAAGAATGATGGTATAGTTTTCAAGAGTCAAGGCACCCATATGAAGAACGAGGTAATCTATTTCAGTAGAAGGAGGAGCGAAACTCACCTGAACCAAGATCGGTGGTTTTATTTTCTGCAAGGATGAGCACGACCCACCTGAACCTGGATCGGTGGTTTTGTTTTTCCGCAAAGAGGAGTATGTCCCACCTATACCAAGATCGGTAGTTTTTATTTTCAGCAAAGGAAGGACCCACCTGAACCAAGAGCGGTGATTTATATTTTCAATAAGATGAGAGGCAAGAACCAAGAGGCACCTCGAAAAATTATAGATTTAGACTAGAAGTTGTAATTTTACATTTCAATGTTGTATTTTAATTTCTTTTGTAAAGAAAATGACCACCAACAAGCAACCAGCATCCAATAATTAGCAACGACATCTCCAAGTATGTCTACAAGTGTCTAGTGTTAATCTAGTGTGTCTAGAAGCGTCTTGTGTTAGTCCTTGTGAGTCTAAAAGAGTCTGGTATTTGTCTGAATGTGGTAGTCCCAGCTTCCGCATGTGAGGAACTATACTGACCTGATTCTTAGTCCAAGGATATATAGGTAACCTTGTAGTCAAGATATGGTCGCTATTTTGCATGCTCTTGGCTAGAATCGAAAAGCCAAAATTAGTTGTCGATTACATCTTTATCCGAAAACTCTTCATATTCTCGAGCAAAGAGGGACAACTGTAATCACCTAATTTTGGCACAAAATAAATGCTAACATGTTGTGTTAATTTCCTTTAGAATTTTTGCCTAATTCGTCTAGATTTTTGTAATTTTTCTAGCTATTTTTATTGGTTCATTAAAAGAAAAAATATCAAAAATTGCATGAAAAATAGTGTCTTGATGTTAATTGTCTAATTTTTTATTTTTTTGGAGTTTCATTATATTGTCGGCTTAATTTTGTATGAGTTAAAGCTAAGCTAATTAATTAAAATAGTTATTTAAGTAGTTCTTAGTAGTGGACTTGTATGGGCCATGTAATTTTCAAAAACGAAGAAAGGAAATGGGCAGCCCAACACTTAACCCTTAACCCGCCTGACCCAGTCCAATTCCCACATATAAAAGCTCGAAACCCTCATATTTGTTCCTTATCCCTTGTGAGCCAAAGGCTAGGGTAACCCTTGCCATTTTTTTCCTCAGCCTCACCAGAAAACATAATTGTCGCCCTTCCGCTGTAGAACCGCCTTTTAGTCGCCCCCCAACCACCACCGGGGTGGTCGAAAAAATATAAAAATATATGCCCAGACTACTTTTCACCTCCTCTTTCCATTTTCACAACTATTTTCACCAAATTCCAAGCTGTTTTGCGTAGATCAGCATTTAAAGTGGCGGTCAAACCCAACTCCAGCGACTTTTCACTTTTTCCAGTAAGTGCTTGCATATTCCACCTTTTCTCACCCTCCTCAACCTCGTCCCAACTTCCAAATGCCCTGAACATCTTTCTTTATCTTGATTTGAACCGGTAGTGGCTAGGATTTTTCTTTTCATTTTCTTCTTCGCCGTGGAGACAAGACTTTGAGTCTCCCCACACAAGTTGTGGTAATAGCCATTAACCGTGTGGGTATCACTAAAATTTTTAGCTCGCCAATGATAGGTTTGTTGTGTCGTTGTTTCGATGGCTGCTGGGAAGCCTGGGGAGCTGCTATGATGCTAATAAGATGGCGATAGGACTGCTATGATGATGATTTTGTGATGAGGGAGATTGGTATTAGGGCTGTTGGATTTTTGGCTTGATTGAGAATATGGTATGAGCTCGTGACCTGTGATGATGATGATGTAGGGGTGAGGCAGTAGTTAGTACAAGGCTGCTCGGGAGAGGCAATAGTGATATGATGATTTTTTCTTTGTGTTTTGATGGCGATGAATGTGCTATGGTGGCAGTGGTGCATTGCCGAGGTAGGCAAGGTGATTCACAGTGACACGGTCAGGTTGTAATTGACTTGGCAGTGTCACAGTTTTGAGAAAGCCGCGGTGACACTGCAGCTCTGTTTGAAATCGTGGCGATGGTGCAGCAGTTATGACGCGAGGCAGTGATGGCGCACTATTGAAAGGGGCGGGCAGCATTTTGGCTTTTGCCTTTGCAGCGGGTTAGGATTAAACCTTGATTCCTTTAGTTTTTTGTGTTATTCCGTTTTGTTTAGTTTTAAGGAAAGATGATTGTTTCGCTTTAGCAATAGCTTGTAGTTCGAAAATCATCTTGTATGATGTTTATGTAGATTGAGTTGCAGTTCTGATAGGAATGATGAAAGCATGGATGTTTTGTGTGCTAATTAGTGCGTAAAGGTTTCATAGTCTAGGACTGGAATCATGTTTTTCTGTGGTTATTCATGTTCATACATGGAAAACTTTGTCAAAACTCTAGTTTAGATTGAAAATCTGTTTCTAGTTCTTGTTTTGGACTATTTGGAGTATGAAAGTTCTCTTGTTGCTTTTATATTTTTAGTTGTTATTCATGGTTCCGTTTAAATGGGAAAACTCTGCTTGGTTTCATTTGTTTAAGTATGTAATCTTCTATTATGTTTAATCTTTGTTAAGTGGGAAAGTTGCCTAAAGGTCTGTTTGTTGTGGAAATTTTGTATTTGACTGGTATGCTTGCTTCGTAGCATGTTTAAAGCATGGAAACTTGAAGTCATTTAATGACGTCAAGTGTTTATCCCTGAATCTTCTCTAATTGGCCATGTTAGTTCTGTTCAGGGATAGAAGACTCGTTGTCTTCATTATCATAATTTGAGTTGTATTCAAGTGCAACCTGTTCTACTGTCCATTAGAGGCAAGTATGAAGTCCTATTCAGATTTGCTATGTGTTGTGTGTATTTTGGCGTGTTGTGTGCATTCTGTATTGTGCTTAGGAGCTTGGACATTGGTCTCTGAATTTTTTAGCTTTAAATTAATACTTGGCAATAGTTTTTTGGACTTACTCCATTTTGTTTAGACCAAGAAGACTGAGAGTTGACTCATGGCCCAATAGGTAGTTTGTGTATGGTTTTGGGGCTGGATTTGGTTAACTTTAGATCTGAACTTTAGTTGTAAATTGGTATTGGGCTGGACTTTAGCAAGTCCAAGCTCAATAAGTCCAGCCCATGAGCTGTCTTTTCAGTAGGCAGCCAACTTTTCAACCTTTTTGGACAATCTAGAGTGGTTGGAAATAGGAAAAATGCAGATATAGCAAGATGTAAAGTTAGAGGAAAAGGGGGGTATGACAAGGTGTGACTTCACTCCAACTACCTCCCCCTTTCCCTTCTACTTTTAGTTATAAATAGCAAGTCTTTTTACCTCATTTGGATCATCACCTGAAATAGAGAGAGGAAAAAGCATTAGAAACTTGAGAAGGGGCTGCTTGGAGCTGGTTTTTAAGGTGTCACGATCCAATTTGGGGTCGTGACTGGCGCTTAGGAGCCACTGCTCCAAGCAAGCCTAATCAATATTCTACAGAAAATGAGGGAGAACTTCCCTATTTTTAGGCCTAACTAAAGTTTTCCTACTTACAACAGATACCAGATCTAACCAAATATAATTTAAACCAATCAAGTAAATATTACTTATGCATTAGCAACATAAAATTTACCATTTTTATCTCCAAGTCATCTTGAAAGGATCTTATACGAACCCAAAATGTTCATAGCCAAAAATCCATAAAACTAACTTATTAAATGAATAACCAAAGCAAGCTAATTAACTGAATGATAAGACAACTGACTAAATGGAGCGACTCTAAGAGTTCAAAGAATGACAATAATAAATAAATTAAGCTTCTTGCCCTCGCGAACTAATGTGGGGCTCACCAGAATTGTCAACTCATATACTCTAAGAATAGAGATCCTCGGGTACGACACCTACTATCTCTGAAAAAATATAATAACAAGAAGTGAGTCACAACTCAGTGAGTAACAATGCTTATCCACAACCATTTTAAGTGGGGATAAGTAAAAAACATGCCAATATATCTTATGCAGAAACATTCAGTAGTAAATCCGGTAATTACTATATCATATCAAGTATATAGGTTTGGGAGAATTCCAAGAATGAATCATGTAATCAGTATAAATTCCTCCTTGAGGAAATTAGTAACGGTAAGCTAGTTCTACCTTCCCACTAGTGAGGACTGTAACGGTAATCCGAAATATACAAAGTGCTCCAGGTCTAACGTACACGTCGTTAGCTATGGGGTTCGTCAAGTCTCCTCCAAAAAAATATATTTTCTTATATACAATACAAGGTATTTCAAGTAGCAGTACAATATTTCAAATAATGGTAAAATATATCAAGTAACGGTATAAATCATATCATATAACGGTAAAATAATTCAAGTAATATCTCGGTTCATATCTAGTAAAAAGGACTTGTCCCATGAAATTCAAAATATAAAGTAATATATTTCATTTCAAAAATCAAGTATAAACCATGTAGGTTATGGAAACACAAATTACGGTAAGGTCATCACTCACTTTTTAATGCCAACTAACCAAAGCCCGGCTCCTCGGCACTTCAACGTCCAATTCGTGTACAAATCTATAAGCCAATATAACTTGTGTTACTACCCGTCGACTCCTCTATATGCTGATACATGGCAGATTAGTTCTATTCTTACAGCCTCTCCATCATTCATTTTCTTTTAACGTGAACTTGTGAAATATAGTACCCAATCATTTACAATATCTCTCCTTACAGTAGTTCATCATATCGATTATCTATACTTGATTATTAGAACCTATATGCTCTAACCAGATCATCACACTACTTGAGTCTGTTCTTTTGTAAAAGTCTTGTTAATAATACAATGTTATTTTCTGTACCAATTCTATTAAAACTCACCATAAACAAGTTCTTATATCACCATCTAAATTCTATTATAACAGTATTTAATTTTCCATGGCAATGAAGAAAAATACCTCTAAATTGAACTAATATTAGTTGGGGAATTTTTCTTGTTGCACCAAGTTGAAAGCTCCTTCAATATTTTGCTTTCTGTCTCCTTCTTCTTTATGCTGTGTTGCTGAATTTTCTTGTAAAGCTTCTGCTAAAGAGCTGCGTAACCCCACTTCCCTAACCCCTTAGGTCTTCTCACGTTGGACTCTGCCAGAGTCCTATATGGACTTTGCCTCTAATATTTTTTTTTTAAATTTCTTGATTTATCCTTCTTTCCTTTATTTAATTATTAATTTATGATAATGACTAAATTGTCCATATTTACTATGAGTCATCACATAAGGTTTGTTGCTGTTGGTCATGGTTGCTTTGTTTTGCTAGGATATTCTGTACAAAGGTAGCACTTTAAACTTGTAACTTTAGTTAAGTTTTTGTATGTAAAATTAGTTTAATGATCCTTTAAGATACTTCTTGTATGCTTGATGCTTATTGTTATTATATCTACAAGTTGTCTGCTTCATAGATAAAATAAGAGCCATTTAAAGAAATAAAAATTAGATTTGGAGACATGGTTAAACATAATGGCTATGTAGCTGATTTCAAGGCCCGTAAAATTTGAGTTTTGAGATTTGTATGTTACTGTTTCTATCTCAGATATGTAACTAAATTAGGCAAATTTAGGAGTGTTTCAATACTTCAAAAATTAGTCGTGCAAATGAAAGTTTTAACTTTAATAAAGAAAAATGTGAAGCATATCTTGAAAAAAATGGATGTTTCTAAGTGCTTAGGTTCAATGATTTCTATTCAGGACCTCGTTAAAAATATGTAAGTTAATGAAAAGATTGGACAAGGTTGATACATGGATAAAATTGACATAGAAAAAGACATTCATGTTACAACTTCTTTTTTTTTTTTTTTTTTTTTTTTTGCAATGCAGATCATCTGGCCAGCCTTCACTGGACAAACATTCCAATAGATTATTTTTTTTTTGACAGCTTCTCTGAAATTAACCATTCCATTATGAATTTTGTAAACTCTTTAATTTGTAAGCTCATTCCAAGATTAGAAAACGATTAGGGAAATCAATAGGAATGATAAGACTTCTCACAGTTAGCCACAACAATAAGTATGACTAGTGGTCTGCTTATTAGGCAAAAAAGAAATTAAAATGAGAAAAATCAATTTGTGCTAAGTTGTGTTGAGGTATACCCGACGGGTTACTTGATACAATCTTTGATTAAACAATCAAAGTGTGACTTTAGACAAACGGCAAAAATACTACGACCGTATTTAAGAAATTAAAAAACGACAATAAAGCAAATGTGCTTGTCACAGGACTCGAGGATGCCTAATAGCTTTTCGAGAGTCAACTGAGGACATTACCCGAATCTCTGATGCAGACCATTTAACGAGTCAAAGGTGTTCTAAAGGTACACCAACCGGTGACACTCCTACTTGTCAAGTGGCGACTCTGAGTTTTAAGTATTTTTGTACCTTTATACACCAGTCACGGCCTTTTATTTAGAAAAAACTCTTTCATTAGACAATTTCTGTTTTGACAAAAAGAGGGCGTGACAGCGGAGCCCATGCAACTTCCGCTAATACAAATATAACCGGCTCTTTTAAGGGAGTTGGACGTTGGAGAGACAAGGAGAGGAACGCAACAGGGAGCATATGTGCGGGAGCAACTTCGACACCGTGTTTTCCTTTTCTTTCCTTTAATTTTCTTATTTGTTTATTCTAGTGTTGTGGGATCTCCATGAAGTTGATATTTGGATGTTAGTTTGATGTTATTAATTTGAGATAGTTATTTATTCTTTCATGCACTTAATTATTTGATTATTTGGCCAATATAGTTGAACTGTATCTATGGCTCATGATTCGAACTCGATAGAGGGGTGTGACGAGCGCAATAAGAAGGAATAAAGCTTGATCTTGAACTTGAGCATTGGGGAATGGATTGGCGGACATGGATAGACATATACCTATTCACCTTTCTTAATCACTATACATGAAAAATTAAAGCGTTCTTGTTAACATTAATTCCATAGACATATAGGCGTTAAGTTAGCTTGAATAGGCGAGCAGGTCCTTTTTAGAGTCATGTGAGAAAAATTAACCCTGTGATTAGTAACTTAGATAAATTAATTGAGTCAAATTAGCTGAAGATTTCAATAAGATTGGTAGATTTCCCATAGCCCTAGAATATTTTCTCTCATTGAATCCAACATCTTGCATTTAATTTCATTAGTTAACTGCTTTACTTTAATTAGTTAAGTTTTATATAAAATAAGTTCATAATCATCAAAACCTTCTTGCTTAGATAATTAGAAATTGTTTGATTTAGTTAATAGTTAATCATAAGTTTTTGTGGTACGATACTCGATCTCGATCACTTTATTACTTATCAATCACGTATGCGTACGTGTGCGTTTTGGAGCAATAGTATTACTACTAACTAGTTAAGGAGACGGGGTAGACACTGATTCCGTACAGCTAATTAAGTTGTGTTTACACTATGCGACATATAGCTTTGCTATATGTTGCTATATGTCGCATAGTGTAATGAAGTACATGAACCTTCAAAAATTATGATTAAAGGACTGATGCAATTTTAGGATTTTAAGGATACTTTGGTTTTTCTCTCTCGCATGATAGAGATCTAACCGTGTTCGAAGATAGGTTTTTTCTTTTCATTAAATTTTAGTTGCTCATTAAATTCTATATCCGTTTTGGGACTCGGCCAATTCAAACTGAGCAGTAAAATCCCAAATTGCAGACAAAGATAATTTCTTTCTAAGAACTCTAAATGGAAACCGGTAAAGAATGAGCAAGTACCAGCGCAACATAATCTTTGCCGGAGTGTTTAGGTTTTCAACGACGCATGTCTACATAAAGAGCCAAAGAAAGTGAATATCCATGTGGTGGCCATGGATAGTTTTGGCTGACTGCTTCGTGCCCTAGCTCCCTTAATGTATCTTTTGCGTTTGAATCATGTTGAATCATGTTGACTGGCCATTTTGTGGAGCCAGCTTAATAACATTGTCTTATGTAATTAGTTCACTAAAGTTAATAACTTGACTTAAAATTGATTCAGTTTTGTCAACTCAACATATTTACTAGAGAATTGATCACTTTATTAAAGTCAAATAATGTAAACTTTGACCAACATTTTGAGATATATTTCTTGACCATATTAATATGACAAGAATTACAATTTGTAGTACTTTTCGTGTAGTTTTTTAATATCTAAATTATAATTTTAAAATATTAACAAAATCTAGTTCAATTTAAATCCGAAAATTGGTCAACTTGACTCTCGAAAAGTGAAAAACATCAAATAAAATGGACCGGAAGGAGTATATGCTTAAGGCTTTTCAAAGACTTAAATTCATCCAATAATTTTTTGGCGTTTACAGACCGCACATAGAACATTTAGGGGTCGTTTGGTATGCGGTATAGTATTAGCTAATCCATGTATAAGAGTTTGGATAAGTTAATCCATTGTTTGGTTGGTTGTATAAGAGTCTGTACTAATAGTACATTGTTTGGTTTGACTAGTAGAAACTGGTATTAAACTAAGTACAAACAATACATTGTTTAGTTACATTTTGTCATTTTCGTATTAACAATACTGGTATAAGTTATACATCAATCTATGTATTATTTTATGCGGGTTAGAGGGTGGAATAAGAATACATGTATTAACAATACATGGATTAAAATAAAAAATGACAAAAATACCCTTATCCATTTCTTCAAATTCTATTTTAGTAAATATCCTATTTTATTCTCTTAAAAAAATAAATTGTGGATTAAAGTATAACTTTTAATTCAACTAACCAAACATCCAACTAGAAATCATTTCTACATTGTAATCCATGTGTTATAATCCCTGCATAACTTATCCCTAAATTGTTAATCCATGCATTGTTAATCCCTGCATAACTAATCTCTGCATTGTTAATCCTTGCATAACTTATCCCTGCATAACTTATTCCTGCATTGTTAATCCCTGCATAACTAATCCCTACATTGTTAATCCCTGCATAACTTGTCTTCCAACCAAACGACCCCTTAATATTGCCATAACTAATATAGTATTATATCTGAAAACCCCATGTATGGATATTTTTGGGTCCACGGGGCAATTTCTGACCTAGAAAGTTAGAACCACAACTTAACTTCACTAAATGGAGCTCATTTGCTCTAGAGGCCAAAGTCCAACTTAAGCTCCTAGCCAAATATATACTTGTAACCTCAGAGGTAAGTATATTGATTACACTGCTCAGATATACCGAATACATTCTATACCAACATTACAACAATATGCAGCAACCTATATTCCCAAGTTTTTTATATGGTATGCCTAACACAGGCTTGTAGAGCTCCATTCGACAAGAGAAATACTTGTCTCAGTGTGCTGCAAGAGGCACTCCTACTCTTTCAGTAACACTCTTGATGTACTCCCTCCTTGCTGGATGATCTTCTTGTGGTCGATTGTAAGCTGTCCACACCGGCTCTCCCACAAACAGCCTCATCAACTGGACACAAAATCATATATATGAAATTCACAATTAAAAGCATATAATAACTCGGATATGATATTTACACAAAGAACTTGTTAGCTACATCATTGAATTACCAATTGTAAAATTAAGCAGTGACAAGGTTCACTTAGTTTGAAAAGGAGGAACCATCACTTCTTTGGTTGATTAAGGATAGAGCTTGAACTATTAGTCCATTCCCTATGGCTTGTTAACAATATCTACCACTACTCAAACAGAGAAATCTGATCTGGATTCCAGGGTGTTTAATTTTAACTAGTTTTTGCTAGTAAATGATCTTTGGAAATGTCACTGACAAGTTGCAACTCTTATTTTATACTTAATAAAAATAATTCAAGTTTCTACACACCTTGACATAGTTCCCTGTGTCAAGAGTGAACCTGTGGTAAATCCCAGCAGGTAGGACAATGAGATCACCAGCCTTTATCCAGACGCGAATCCAGCGGTCATCCTTGTCTCTAATATCAAAATATCCACTCCCTTCCAGACAGTAACGTATCTCCTCATCTGCATGTATGTGCTCCGTGTAGAAATTTTTCAACTTCTGCTCATAGTTCTCCACCTTCTCAGGGCACAAATCCAGCAAATCCTTTGAAAAAACATGATAGAACTTAGAAAATGATGGTGCATCGGATCATAAATGGGTTAAAATTAGACACAACTATACAGTCTCTCTGAACATAACAAAGATAATATGCGCGCTATTTGGGAATTTGGGCTCCAGAAGCTACACTTACAATTGATAAACATAGAATCTAGGAAACTGAAGTTGCAGTTTTAGTTATGCCACATTGAGGGGTAATTTGTGAGCTTCTACATAATAAATGACCACTAGTGCTGAAACCTTGTGTATGGGCCTAAATCAGTTTTAGGTACACAAATCGAATTTGGATTCGAGTATAAGCAGATCCTTGTATCAAAGTTTGAATAAATGCACAAATTAGACGTAAATGCGTAAAAATAACTGGATTTCAATATATGGATGTTGAGTACAAATTTGGGCAGAGTTTCGGTATATATTTCTGAATGATCGTTACATAAAATGAACTACTATTTATAGGTGTAAACCTTGCCCACGATCTCCACTATCTGCTACCATGTTGTCCCACGATCCTGATATGAAGCGGCTGAGTTAGTGGGGTGATGTAGTGGGTTGCAAAGCCGCTTGAACCGAGGAGGATCCACCGAGGTGGGAGTTAACGACCTCGGTGGCTTGGCGCTGTTGCTTGACCGAGGTGATGGTTACCGAAGCTCAGCTCGCGGCTCGCCTTCGGTAACGCATCTTCGGTTTCATGGCCTCGGCGACTTGTTCAATCGCTTCGGCAGTTGTCTAGTCGTGACATGTTCGGTCGTTTAGATTTGCATGACTGGGGCGAATCGCCGCGGGTCGATTTTTACCCAATACAGATAGTCCCCTCACTCCTCGGTTCCCTACCGGGGTAACCGAGGAGTGGAATGAAGTTTAGCGGGAAAGTGACGTGGCTCGATCTTATCCAAGCGTTTCAAAACTTGTCAACGGTTCGCGTCCCATCAGGTCACTTCTCGTGGACACGTGGCGTTCATCCATCGATCTCTTGAACTTCCGCACCGTAACTTTCGCTTCTCCCAACGTTATAATGATGACGCTGACGTCATCCTCCCCTCGTCTCCCACACCTATAAAAGGGGTGTTGCACTGAACATTTTCTTCACTTCTTTTTGAACGATCAACAGTGCAAAATCAAACAACATTCTCAAAACCTTTCCAAGTTTCCGATTTCGTGACAACAACTCGACTTCTATTTCTGCCACCATGTCTGCAACAATTTCTAGGCAAGATTCTAGTGACTCTGGCGAGAGAGCCAGAGTCGATCAATTTGCTGCCATCACTGCTAGTGGTGAGTTCGTTACCACCGTGCCGCCGCTTCAAATGGTAGAGGCGGAGGGCGGTGAAGAAGTGTCCTCCGACATCGGCGCCTCTGGGCGGCGGAGGCAAAGAGCTAGGCACGACATAGCCGCTGGAGGCGAGGACGTCGGTTTGGAGGAAGATGATGTTATACATGGGGAGGAAGACGCCGAGGGCGACAATGCCGCGGACGGTGGAGAGAAAGGGATTGCTACCGAGGGGGGATCTTCGGGCCCTGCGATTCCCCTCGAGCAAGAACTCGAGCCTCACCAGATAATCCCTTCCCACTTCGACAACTCCAAAGATCTAAAGTTACAAGCTCGGACGGCTAATCAAAAGGGGAAGAATAGGAATGTCCCCGTGAACACCACCCCGACCCTCATAACTCAAGCTCACATTGAGCGGGTTCGGAGGGAGTGTCGATTTGAGCCCGAGGTCAAGGTTATTATCCCCGATCCAGCAAGTAGGGTGTGTCAGAACATCGAGGGTATGTCTTTTGCTTATACTTACCCCTTCACCCTCGGCTTCTCTCTTCCGGTCCACAAAGTCATCGATGACTTCTGCCGGGCCTATAATTTGTGTCTGGCCCAACTTGGCCCCGGTGTCTGGAGAGTCGTCCAATGCATGGATTGGCTGAGCAAGGAGGCGAAGGTTGACTTCACTTTGCAACACCTTATTTCTCTTTACTACCCTTACTTCCACAAAGCCGGGGTGGTGGCGCTCAACAACCGAGGCAAGTTTGCCCTCCTCCACAAGAGTGAGGACCACGGAGACCGAGGCTGGAGTGAGCGGTACATCTTGCTGGAGACTAAGGTTTTATCCACCGAGCCCAATTTCCCCGAACGGTGGAATAACACACGTAAGTGCCTTTCTTCTTACATTTTACTCCTCGGTGGCTATCAACACTTTACTGACCTTGTCTCTCCATTGTTTCTTCAGCCAATAAGGTGGACATCGTGCCCCCGGCAGGTTTGACTGCATGGGTCAAAGCGATGACCGGGGCTCTCAAGCGCCCCATAAGGACGTGGATGAAGATGGCCGCCGAACATAGCTGGCAGTGCAAGAGGCACGGTGAGTTTTGAATGAAGCTTTGATAGGTGGGTCACTTTAGATTCTGATTTTGTTTTTCTGAGCTTTCTTCCCTCGGTGCTAGGTTTCCCAAATCGTGCCGCCAATACTAAGAAGAGCAAGAAGAAGAAGGAAGAGAAAAAGAAAGATGGAGAAGAGACCGAGTCAGATGATGATCTGGCTGCGATGGCGGGAGAATACAAGGGATTGAAGGCTTCCAAGCCTTCAAAAACTTCCAAGAGAGCCTCCGATCAAGGGACTTCCAAAGGTAGCACTTCTCCTCGGTCCATGTCGTGAATTATCATTCCTTTTCCGTTTTCTTGCTTAAAAACTTTTTCCTTGATCGCAGGCGTGAAGCGGAAGAGGGCTACCTCGAAAAAGCCATCCCGCTCGGTGACCCCTCGTACCGAGGCGGACATTCCTCGCCAGCCCGAAGCGGCAGCTGAAAGGCGCCGAGGTCTAGTGGATGAGCCCGATGATGAAGCTGCCGAGGCTTGGACTCAAAGAGAAGTTGATGTTATCGACCTTGAGGGCCAAGAACTTGAATCCGCCTCTGCTGCGGAAAAAGCCAAGGGCAAGGCTAAAGTCATCGAGGTGGGTGCTGCTGCATTCGTTGGAGAGGCTGGCACCGGGTCAGTAAGAGCACACTCCGAACCCGCGAGGATTTCTTCCTCGATGGGGTCTTATCGGAAACTTGAGGTGCCAATCTCCTCGAATGTGCTAGGTTGCAGCCCCGAGGACCTTTTAAGGCTCACACATTTGCTAGGGCCAACCGAAGACAGGCTCATGCAAGAGTTTACCTCTGGCCAGCTATACAGTACCATGGCCTCCAACGCAGTAAGGGTAAGTTTCGCCATGCTTGAAACCCAAAGAGACCAAAGAATTTAATTTACCTTTACCTTCGGGTTGTTTCTGACTTTGGTTTGTTTGATCTTTGCCTAGACCTTCATCCTCTCTCTGAAAGCCATCGAGGTTGAGTCCTCGAGGATTGCCGAGGTTCGGCGCGTGGCTCGCCTATGGGATCAGGAAAAGGATAAGTTCAATGCCCAGATAGCTTTGCTGAAAGCTGATCTAGCTAAGTCCCAAACCGATCTACGCGAAACCGAGGCGAATTCCGAGGCCAAGATTAAGATCTTCAGTGATGATTTTCAAGCTGAACGCTCGAGGTTGGCTGAAGAAGTCGCGAGGTTGGATGATGAGCTGTCTCGAACCAAGACCGAGGCCGTGAACATGGGCAAAAAGCATCACGAGCAGTTGAAGAGTCATCTGCTCCATATCAAGAAGCTGGAGATTGAGAACTCCAAGCTTTCAACCAAGGATGCTCAGATTGCCGCCCTTCAAGATGAGGTTGCTGATCGAAAGAGTAGGGCTGCACTCAAGGTCAAGAGGGCCGAGCTCGACAAGCGGTGGGCCATCATCAAGTCTCGGCTAAGGTTGCTCAAGCGGTGTCGCGCCGGGGAGATCAACTTAGATGAAGAGATTGAGAAAGCCGAGGTCAAGGCGGCCGAAGCTCAGGGCATCATCGATGAACTTCCGTCAAGTGAAGCCTCGAGCGGCGACGAGGAGGAATAAGAAGATGAAGATGCCGAAGGGGGCTCCGAGGATGGAGGTGATTCTCCCGAGGCATGAGTCGCTTATAGCACTTCTTTGTAAGCCTTTGGGCTTTTAAGTTTGGACTTTTGGACCTTCGGGTCATTTTTGAATGTAAATGTTCAGCCTTCGGGCCTTTAATGAAAGTTTTTGCATCTTTACTTCGTGTGATGGCTTTCTAGATATACCGAACACTTTGATGCGAATTTTAATGTTTGCTTGCAAGACTAAGCAGAGTTTGACCGATGCAAACTTAGGGCGACGTCTCGCCCTCGAGTCGATGCATTGCGCGGCTTCAAAATGTAAGATTCACACAGATAAATGAGTGTAAACGAAGTCGTTTTATTGATATCGGCGAGCCAAAGGCTATGTACAAAGAGCCAAGTCGGAGCGGACCTTGGGTAGAAAAAGTAAAAAAACTTTCGATAAAAATATGCCGCTATCGGGCTAATTACAATGTACTAAATCTAATCCTCGGGCATAAGTCCCCGGTTATCGGATTGATAAGCTTCGGTTGGGAGGCTCGATGTCGACCTCGCTATCAACCCTTCTCACTCCCCCCCCCCCCCCCAGTGTTCGGTTCTGAATCTTGATGAAGATCCGAGCACTGGAGTCGGTTCGGTTCGCTTCCTGAAAAGGTCAAGCAAAAAGATGGAACGAGGAGTAAGTTAGTACATTGCCTATCAATGCCATGGGAGCGCTGTTCGGCTCGGGGCTGTTTAATTAAAAAGGAATTGAAAGATATTTACCTCGGCTAAAAGTAGTATCGCTTCAGATGGGAGACATTCCAATTCAGAGATTCGGGTTCGCCTAGAAGAGACTCGATTTGATAAGAGCCTTTTCCAACGATTGCTTTGACCCTGTAGGGTCCTTCCCAATTTGCGATCAGCTTCCCCCCGTTGTCCTCCTTTGTTGATTGGTTAACAGTTTTCAACACATAATCTCCCACCTTGAAATCTCTAAATTTAGCTTTCCTGTTGAGGTAAGCCTCGATCTGCCATTTTTGGGCAACAAGCCGAACCAAAGCTAATTCTCTCTTTTCTTCGAGCAAGTCTAGCTCAATGCGCATCGCCTCTTGATTGGCGTCTTCGGTTGTGTGAGCATACCGAAGGCTTGGTTCGCCCACTTCTACTGGGATGAGAGAATCCATGCCATAGGCTAGTGAAAAGGGAGTCTCACCGGTGCTGTTCTTCTCAGTTGTTCGCATGGCCCACAGCACCCCGGGCAGCTCCTCGGGCCAAGGACCTTTCTTCTCATCGAGTCGCTTCTTCAAATTTTCAATTATGATCCTGTTTGAAGACTCAGCTTGGCCATTAGCACTTGGGTGATATGGAGTCGAGGCTATTCTTTTGATCCCCCATTGTTTGAAGAAATCGGTGATGGCTGCCCCCATGAATTGTTTGCCATTGTCACAAGCGATTTCTCTTGGGACGCCGAACCTATAGATGATATTCTTTCTAATGAAGTCGATCACTTGCTTTTGCTTCACTTCGGTAAGAGCTGCCGCTTCCACCCATTTTGTAAAGTAATCGGTCATCACTAAGATGAAACGAACACCACATTTTCCTTTGGGCAATGGTCCCACGACATCCATTCCCCATTTCATGAAGGGCCACGGTGACACTACCGAATGAAGAGGCTCGGCCTGTTGGTGAATCATTGGTCCGTGGCGCTGGCATTTATCACATTTTTGCACGAAAGTTTTCACATCGGCACTTATTGTGGGCCAATAATACCCGGCTCTTAACAATTTACGCACTAGAGATTTTCCCCCTGAGTGGTTGCCGCATTCGCCTTCGTGCACTTCGGCCATCACATATCTTGCCTCATCGGGGCCCAAGCATTTGGCCATCGGGCCGCAATACAACCTTTTGTATAAATTGCCTTCGATCAAGTGATACGAGGCCGCTTGAGTCCTCAGCTTCCTCGCTTATTTTCTATCTTGGGGGACAGTCCCCGAGTCGAAGTAAGAGATGAATTTGCTTCGCTAATCCCAACGATTATCCACGGAGTTAACTTGTAATTTCATCTCTCTTATTTGTGCTGACAGCAATCGAACCACCGAGTCAGTCCCCGAGTGGGCTTCATCGATTGCCGAACCAAGATTCGCCAAGGCATCAGCCTCGGTGTTCTCCTCCCGAGGTACTTGCTTAATCTGCCATTCTTGGAATTGCGTTAAGATCCTTTGTGCTCGATCCAAGTATAGCTGCATTCTGGGCTCTCGAGCCGTATAATCACCGAGGATTTGGTTGACCACCAATTGTGAATCGCACCTTAGTTCGATTCTTTCAACCCTCATTTCTTTGGCTAGCTCCAAGCCTGCTAGAGCCGCTTCGTACTCTGCTTCGTTGTTGGTTACTTTTTTGAACCGAACCGAATGCCTGATCTTCTCCCCGGTGGGTGCCCTCAATACAATGCCTAACCCCGAACCTTTTGAATTCGTTGCCCCATCGGTGTGTAGCACCCACAGTCCCGAAGGGGATCCTTTGGCCATGGAGTTCTCCTTTTCCGCCTCGGGCAGAATTCCAATGCTAAAATCAGCCACGAAGTCCGCCAAGACTTGGGACTTAATGGCAGTTCGAGGTTGATAAGTGATGTCATACTCACTTAGTTCAACCGCCCATTTGGATAACCTCCCCGAAAACTCTGGCTTGTGCAATATATTTCTCAAGGGGAAGGTTGAAACTACTGCTATTGGGTGGCATTGAAAATAGGGGCGTAGTTTTCGAGCAGTAATTAGTAAGGCAAGAGCTAATTTTTCCAAGTGTGGGTACCTGGTTTCAGCATCGAGGAGTGTCTTGCTTACATAATAGATGGGCTGTTGTTTGCCACCTTCCTCTCGAACCAGCACCGCACTGACAGATACCTCGGACACTGCTAAATATACCATCAATGTCTCTCCTTCCTTTGGCTTGGCAAGCAAGGGTGCGTTAGCCAAGTATTGCTTCAGATCTTTCAACGCCTGTTTACACTCCGGCGTCCACTCGAAGTGATTGTTCTTTCTCAGAACGGAGAAAAAGTTGTGGCATCGCTCCGAGGACCTTGAGATAAAGCGACTCAAGGCAGCGACTCGGCCAGTTAAGCGTTGAACCTCCTTTACCCCGGTTAACTCCTCGGGGATTTCTTCATTGGCTCTGATTTTATCTGGGTTGGCTTCGATTCCTCGTTCGGAGACAATAAAACCCAAGAATTTGCCTGATCCTACGCCGAAGGCCCACTTCTCAGGATTCAATTTCATACCATATTGTCTCAATACAGCAAAAGCTTCCCTCAGATGATTCAAATGATCCTCGATTTGGATTGATTTGATGAGCATGTCGTCTATGTAGACCTCCATAGACTTCCCGATGTACTCTTTAAACATGCGACACACAAGCCTTTGGTATGTCGCCCCGGCGTTCTTTAGACCGAAGGGCATTACTTTATAACAGAAGGTACCTCGGTCTGTGATGAACGAGGTTTTCTCTTCGTCCTTCGGGTCCATGAGAATTTGGTTGTACCCCGAGTATGCATCTAGAAAAGTTAATAGTTTATGTCCAGGCGTGGAGTCTATCAACCTGTCATTTGCGGCAGTGGGTATGAATCTTTGGGGCAAGCTTTGTTCAGGTCAGTGTAATCTACGCACATTCTCCACTTGCCATTCTTCTTCGGCACCACCAGAACATTGGCCAACCATTCGGGATACTTCACTTCTCTGATGAAGCCATTCTCTTGCAATTTGGCGGTTTCGTCTTCGATCGCCTTCTTTTTGACCCCGGCGTGAGGTCTTTTCTTCTGCTTCATCGGGGTAAACTTTGGGTCTACATTCAATTTGTGGGTCATGATCTCCGGATCGATACCCGTCATGTCTGAATGCGACCAAGCAAAGCAATCGTGGTTGGACTTCAAAACTTGTATGATTGCTTTTTTCGACTCCGGGTCCAACTCCGAGCCGACAAATACTTTCCTATCGGGGAGATCTTTCGATAAAGTGAAAGATTCAAACTCTTCAATGGTTGAGTCCTCGGCCTTTTGCTTCCGAGGCTCTTGGACACAGGCTGGTAATTTTTCGACTCCTCCTCAGGCGTCCTCCCCGCTTGACCCCGAATCCTGTAGTTGTTATTGTTTTGGCCCAACCGGGGCGACTCCACTTTTTAGTGCAACTGAATAGCATTCTCTTGCTACTCGCTGCTCCCCTTTGATCGATCTAACTCCCCAAGGTGTAGGGAATTTGATCACTTGATGTAGGGTGGAGGGAATAGCCTCCATGGAGTGGATCCATGGTCTTCCGAGGATTACGTTGTAAGCTAGGTCCTCGGGCATAACTTGGAACAGTGTCTCTTTGGTAACTCCCTCAGCGAATGTTTTGAGTGTGATCTCACCCAAAGTCTTCTCCGTGGAGTTGTTGAAGCCAGCTAACACTGTTGACTTGGGAATAACCTCACCCTTCAACCACATCTTCTTAACGGCCCCATAGCTAATTATGTTAACTGAGCTCCCGGGGTCGATCAAGACTCTTTTGATATCGGAGTCATTGATCCTCAACATGATGACTAGCGCGTCGTGATGGGGGAACATCATCCCATCACAATCATCGTCATCGAAAACAATATCTTTGCCCGAGCCTCCAACCCGAGTCCTTTTCTCCATAGTGATGGAGAGCTTAGCGAACTTTTTGGCAGCGGCGAAGTTCACGCCATTCACTTCAGATCCCCCGGTGATAACATTCACTACTCTTTCAGGGGGTGGAGCCCGAGGTGGTTGTCCGTCACCTCGGTTCTTGGAAAAGTTGTCTTTTCCCTTATCAGTGAGGAAATCTGCCAAGACTCCCTTCTTCAGTAGGTGGGCCACCTCGAGGCGTAAGGCTTTGCAGTCCTCGGTTCTGTGGCCATAATCTGCGTGAAATTCACAATGCAGATTCTGATCTCTTTTGTCCGCCGGGGTCCTCATATCTTTGGGAACCCTTACCCCGGCTGTCCCCTTGACAACGTCGACCAGCTCCGAGGTCGATATGTTGAAATTATAATCTTGGATCCGAGGAAGATCCTTTCTAGGGACCGAAGCGGAGCTTGAGGGATTTCTTTGGTTCACATTGGTTTGAACCTTCCCTCCGAGCCTTTGGCTTATATGAGAGGCTGGGTATGAATTACCGGGGGCGTTCCCCAACCTCTGGCTAACATGTTGCCTCGTCGAAGTGTAAGGTTCATACCTCCCCTTCGAATTATTTCGTGGCGCCTCGGCGCGATTTGAAGTATCACTTCAGTTATGATAACCTCGGTTCTTGAACTCTGCCTCTTCCAATCTGATTTTGGAGTAGGCTCGTCTATGCAGATCCTCCCATGTCAGGACCTGATATTGTTGCAACTCTTTGCGCAATTCAGCTGCAGCACCTGAATTGCGACTATTGATACTCTTTTCGAATGCCATGATGGCCAAGGTATCATCCATTCGAGGCAACTCCATGCGTTCAGCGTGGAACCGCTCGAGGAACTCTTTAAGTGGCTCACCGGACCGTTGCTTTACTTCACATATATCCTCCTTCCTCTGGAGGATCTTTTGCGCACCGGTGTGAGCCTTGACAAAGGCACTGGATAGTTCTTTAAACGAAGAGATTGACCCCGCTGGCAAGCACAAGTACCACCGAAGGGCACCTTTTTCTAATGAACTACCAAACTTCTTTAAGAACATCGACTCGAGCTGTGTGGATGTTAAGTCGTTGCTCTTTACCATGGACATGTATTCCCTGATGTGCTCCTTGGGATCAGTTGTCCCATCGTACTTTTTAAGGAATGTGAGTTTGAAGCCCACAGGAGTTGGAGCTGGAGCTGCTTCGGGCTTATAGGGCTGCTCCCTATATTGCTCGATGTCAAGATCATCTTCCTCCTTGCTTATCCCCGGTAGGCCTTCGAGGCGCTTTTCCACGCGCGCCTCGATTTCTCTACTCATTCTTTCAACGTCGACCGAGGACGTTGTCTCAGCCACGGTGGGAAACGTCCCGAAGTGTGGCGATGCAGTTGGGTTATTCCCCGAGCCCCCAGACGTGGCTCCATTGTGAGGTCCCCCTGTTGTCGCGCCCGGAGGAACGAAGGGCGGGATACCTCCACCAGGAGCCGAAGGCTGGGTGCTGTTTGGGGCAGCGCTATTTCTCACATCCAACGAAGCGCGAAACTCAGCGTTGATACTGGCCTGCTCATCCTGCTTACTTTGGAGAGCCCTTAGTGTGGTGACAACATACATTTGAAATTCTTCAGTTGTCATCGGGGTGAGGGGTTGTTGGTTCGTCGGAACGTCAACCCGATCGTTGTTACCGCCGTTGTTGTTATCAGCCATAACGTTAAATCGCAAACTTTCAACAAAGAACAGATTTGGAACTTTGGAACAAAGCGTTACTGCTTCTATCCCCACAGACGGCGCCAATTTGTATGGACCTAAATCAGTTTTAGGTACACAAATCGAATTTGGATTCGAGTATAAGCAGATCCTTGTATCAAAGTTTGAATAAATGCACAAATTAGACGTAAATGCGTAAAAATAACTGGATTTCAATATATGGATGTTGAGTACAAATTTGGGCAGAGTTTCGGTATATATTTCTGAATGATCGTTACATAAAATGAACTACTATTTATAGGTGCAAGCCTTGCCCACGATCTCCACTATCTGCTACCATGTTGTCCCACGATCCTGATATGAAGCGGCTGAGTTAGTGGGGTGATGTAGTGGGCTGCAAAGCCGCTTGAACCGAGGAGGATCCACCGAGGTGGGAGTTAACGACCTCGGTGGCTTGGCCCTGTTGCTTGACCGAGGTGATGGTTACCGAAGCTCAGCTCGCGGCTCGCCTTCGGTAACGCATCTTCGGTTTCATGGCCTCGGCGACTTGTTCAATCGCTTCGGCAGTTGTCTAGTCGTGACGTGTTCGGTCGTTTAGATTTGCATGACCGGGGCGAATCGCCGCGGGTCGATTTTTACCCAATACACCTTGAATCTACACTTCTATAGAGCTGATGTTTAGTCTGCAATCTGCATAAGTTTAACATGCTATAACAGAGGCAGTTTATCAGTTACTTTTTGTTTGGACATATGGCTTCAATTGAGAAAAAAATTCACTTGAAAGCACAAACAGCAAAAGCAGAAGAAAAAGGATACACAAGATAGAACAACAATAAGTAAACTAAATCCAGATTATTGACACTTTGGAATAAGGCATGTTACATTGCATCTCATCACCACCTCCCATGACCTGCTGGAGGTGCACTGATAGCTTAATCAATACCTTCTTGGATCGTTTTCACTTCTAGCTAAGACACCAAATGATAAACATAAAGTGCCACTTAAACATATCTCACTTTATTATATACTGTATCCATAAGATGAGACATCTGAATCATTCAATTTCCTTCACCTAGCTTCTAAGGCTATCAACTTAAATCTCCTTTTACTAGTGTTTCCATCACAATGCACAGTTACTGACATGGAATTTCAACAATAATAACAAAATCCATGACTAAATGCGTGAGAGAAATCTAGGATATGGAGAACAAAATACACAAGGACCCAAATGGGATCATCTCGTCCATAACTGCAGCACCGTCTTAGTATACCTTAAAGCCATCCTAGAATTTAACCTACTACCCCCATTACTAAACTATTGTCTCATGAGAGAGACTTTCTACCTATTTCCTTTGAAAATCTCGTGTCTATCAGGAAGTTCTCTGTATCTAACCGAAATTAAACAGCGAAAAAACCGAATCTAACCGAACAAACTATGCTTCCATTTTCGGTTTATACGAAAAAACGAACACCCACCCACAACAGAAACATCACACTTATATACCCATCATTTCCCAGATCAAACTAGCCATTGATAAACAATTGCATTTAATATCTCTAGCCTCGTTTTAATTTCAGAATACCTACAGAAGTTCGAAGTTTTAAACACTTACAGACATAAACTATGCTCTACTGTAAGTGGTCTTAGACTCTGTCATAATAGATTGATTGTCTTGCTATACGTGAAGAAGACATTGAACTCTTGATTTCGATATTTGGAGCATTAGGCCTAATTGCAATTGCACCTTATTATTCTAGGCCATTTCCAGGATCCTGCTGTAGTAGGAATCACTCAAATTAAGCATGAAATGTCACAAAACAGAATCTTTCTGCAATAACCATCAACAACAACATATCAAGTGGGCTTGAAGATGGTGAAATGTACGCAGACCTTACCCTACTAGGTAGGTAAAGAGGTTGTTTTCAATATAACCTCGGCTCAAGAAAAAATAAGGCAAAAGTAAAAAAAAACAACAATAGTAATAAAAATAGAGGAGAAAGACAAGTAGTATTATTATAGTAAATACTACCATGTAGCTGTAGCCTCTACTATCACGAATTTTCCTCAATTCTTCATCATTCTCATAATCCTTAGGATTCAACTTCCAGTACAAAACTCCAAACTCAGCCAAGTACTCCAGTGACACAAACTCTGGTGGATTCTTGTGGTGAGGTAGCCTCTGATCTTCTGAATTTTCATTCATGAACCATGCCTAAACTTATAAACAATTAATTAATCAAGATAAATGTTCCTCTAAACACCCTTTATTTTTTATTCTATATATGATACTAATACAATTTAATACTACATGTTTAAAAGAAGTGTTCTTGAAACTCACCTCGATTGCCATGTCTGCTGATGCTAATTTTTTTCTTGGCTAAGCTGGACTTTAAATATATGTACGTTAACAGTATAAAGGGTAATTATATATCAATGCTATCTGGAGAATAATGCTATGTTTTGATGCCATGTGTACTGTGTACACTGTGATTTTCATTTAATTTTATGTGGCGAATGTTTGTTTGGCTGTTTCTTCTTGTTAATCAGATATCTACAATCGCATTGAGTTCTTCACCATACGTTTTTTTTTTCTTTTTTTTGTGAACAGGAATAGTTCACCAAAATCCCAGCAAGTGCTATAGAATTCTCCAGAAAAAAACTTGGCATGAGCTTACAAGTTAGGGGATGACACAATGTTTGTTAACTCATTACAACAGTTAAGGTCAAATAGAAAATATACCTCCGTTTCAGTTAATACAACAATAATTAAATTTTAAAATTATTTAAAGAAGAATGACCTCGTGTTATATTCGATGATAATTTAAATTCTCGCTTATAATGTAAAAAATCATAAGTTGTAAAATTACTTCTTCACCGTAATATGGTCACATAAAATGCAACTGAACAAGTGGCAATTACACTGCCAACTTAAAGTTACTCCATAATATAATTCAAAATGACTGTCTGGTAATATTTTGGGACACCAATTTAAAAAGAAAACCATTTTATGATGGTAATTCTTAGAGTTATTTGAACTAAGGAAAATTTACGCACATGAATATCCTAGTAGCTAAATTACAAATAACAATAGTTTTACAATATTTACAATACATAACAATAGTTTACCATAATTATTCTATATACCACTTTCTCATTTCCCCCTCCCCAAACATAAAATCCTAAGGGGTCATTTGGTTGAGATAGAGTTTACGCCGGTATTAGTAATGTATGTATTAATAATGCGGGTATTAGTGATGCGGGTATTAACAATGTGGGGAGTAGTAATGTGGATATTAGTAATGTGGGTATTAACTATGCATGTATTATAATGTAGGGATTATTTCTTGAATCACTAATATATTACAAATTAATATACAATATTATATTTTAAGATATTTAATTATTCCTTAAATAAAATTTAAAAAATATTCTTATAATTATGAGGGTTAATTTTGTCATTTTAAATTTTAATACCTGCATTGTTAATACCCACATTACTTATTCCACCTTCTACCCCGCATAAAATAATACATAGATTCCCGCATAACTTATGCAGGTATTAGTTATGCGGAAAAGAAGAAATGAAACCAAACGTTGTACTAAATAATGCCAAGTTTTATGTGGGGATAAAAGTTGAACCAAACATGGTATAAATTAATGTGCCTTTTAGTGAGGGTATTAGGTTTGTGCATAGCCCAACCAAACGACCCCTAAGGGGTCGTTCGGTTGCTCCCTCCATAAGTTAATACCCGCACAAAACTCCGCGCTAATTTAGCGCAACGTTAGGTTGGTTTTCTGTAAAATTTTAATACCCGCATAAAATTAGTGCAATGTTTGGTTGCGTTTTTGTATATTCCGCATTATTAATACCCGCACTATTAATACGGGAATCTATGTATTATTTTATGCAGGGTAGAAGGTGGTATTAATAATGTGGGTATTAATAATGCAAGTATTAAAATTTTAAATGAAAAAATTAACCTTCATAATAATAAAGATATTTGGAATTTTATTTAAGGAGTAAATAAATATTTTAAATAATAATATTTTTTGTTAATTTGTAATATATCAGTGATTCAATAAATTATTCCTACGTTATAATATATGCATGGCTAATATCCACATTATTAAACCCCACATAACTAATACCCGCATTATCAATACCCGCATTATTAATACCCACATTGTTAATACCCACATTACTAATACCCGCATTAATAGTTAATACCCGCGTAAAATACCCCTGTCTCCTTCTCTCCCCTCCTCCACCATTCACCCACCGGCTGCCGTCCCCCCTTCCCCTCTCCGGCGACCAGCAGCGACGTTATCACCGTTCCTCGATCCCCGGCTCTGCTGCGGCGCTGCTGCACTGCAGAGCACGCTGCCCCGATTTGTGTGTTTCCGGTGGTTTTTTTTTATTTTCTCCTTTTTTTTTTCTTTTTTCCTTTTTGTGTATGTATATTATGTATATTTGTATTTTTTTTTTTTTATAAAATATGTATGTCCTTGTATTTTTTGTATACAAATATTTATTTCTCCACTTTTGTATTATGTTGGTATATATATATGTGTGTGTATGTTGTTGTATGTTTGTGTATGTGTATGCATGAAGTGATAAAATAATTTATATATCTTTTTATGTGTGTATATTTTTTTATATTGTATATGCTTGACTATATGTAACTTCGAAACAATAATTTATATAAAGTTTCATATGTATCTATGTGTATATTTTGTATGTTTCATTTTGTAGATCTAAAAAAAATAAAAAATAAAAATTGACAAATTCGGCTACCTGCCGCCACCGGCCGGCTGCCGATGACTGGCGGCAGCGCTATAGTGAAGCAGTGGGCAAGGGAAAGGGGCAAAACCCTAATTTGTATGATTTAAATAGGTTTTGTATATAATATGTAAAACAATATTGTTATTTTTTGTAAAGTGGTATAGTGTTAGGTATATTTTGTAATTTTAGTGTTAGGGTTGTATATATTTGTAATTCTCTCTTTGACTAAGTTACCATTCATATTGATTCGAATTACCCTTTACATCTTCTCAAAGTGTTTATATCATTGGGACTTTTACATTAGGAGACAAACAACACATAAAAATTTTGATCCTTATTTTTAGTACACTTGTACCAACAAAATTACAACTCTAGTAGCCCATTAGTTATCCATCTTCCGAAAAAACCCAAGCAGCCCCCATTTCCTTTCTCCTCTAAAGAACCCTAGCAGCCCAAAAAGCACATCTCCTGCTCATGCCGCCTCATCACAGCTGTTTCGCCGTCAGTCCTTCGCCATAACATCACGCCATCACCGGCGCCGCCACCGTGCTGCGTTTCTTTTTTAATTTTTTTTACAAAAACTCTGGTGTAGCTCTCTTCTTCTCTATTTCTTCATTTATTATAGTGGATCCATGATTATTATGTTAAAAAAAATACACATTTTATGTTTAAATTTGATGATTTTTTTTTTTTGTTAAGGGTTTGGACTGTTCTAGTGTTTTTCTTGAAAATTACAGATCTAGTGGTTTTCTTAGAGATTTTTATATAATTCTAGTGTTTTGCTTTAAAATATGTTGAGGATCTACTAAGAAATGTTGTATAAACACTATTGTTTGTTTTATACACTTTTATACATATTTTATACAAGTTTATACAGTGCTTATACAGTGTATAACCTTGTAAAAAGTGGTATACACGTGTATAAGTATGTGTATGAAATAAATAAAAATGTATAAAACTTTAATTGGCATATTACTATGGATGTGTGTATGATGTTTGATTTTCAGTGTATATTTTTAAATTTTTGCTTGTATACGCATTTCTCTATGTTTATACATGTATAATTTATTATTTTTTGGCAGATTTTGTGTGTGCAAAATTATAAAAAGTAATGATCTAAACAAAACCGATAATAATAAAGCTCAGGTGAAACAGAATAAGGAATTTTGGCGAAAAAATAAAAATTCTGGTGAGAATCCGACGATTTGAAATTTTTCGGCCATGGAGGGTGGTCGTCGGTGGGGGAGCAGAAGTCGCAGCTAGGATTTTTTATTTTGAGACTGAGCCTAAGTTTCAGAAATAAAGGCTGTGCTATGTCATGTGAAAATAAAAAGGTGTTTCATTTGTAATTTCTTGCTTTACGTATTGGAGTAGGGGTTGATTTGAAAAATTAATGTATTCTGGATTTCGTGAAGCAAACACTTATTTTTTTTAGCAAATTCATTTGACTAAAAAAATACTGTTACTAATTTTGAACCGAGGAAGTAGGGGTGTTTATCGGCCGGTTCGGTTCGGCTTTGGACCTTATCGGTGACTTTCGATTTTCGATTTTTAAAAGTGCCAAACCAATAAGTGAACTCATAAAGTATCGGTTTTCGGTTTATCGGTTTTAGGTTCTTATCAGTTCGATTTTTGGTTTCCCCATTAAAAACTTAGGCGTAACGATTGTAAAATGATCACCTCTTAAACAGTTGCATCCAATATAAAATGGACTTCATTTTCACAGCATATTCAAAGGCCTCATAAAGTGTTCACCATATTCAAAGTAGCAACCAACAATATATTCAAAATATGCATCATTATTCTATAAACTAATGGATGAGGCGAGAAGGAAAATAGTAAGTAGGTGTTTGAATTAGAGGATGTGACGTGAAAGCTATACAAATAAAAGAAGACTAAATTTTGAGGTTTTCAAGTTCCAACTAAGAGTAAATAAATGTATTACTTTTTATATACATAAGTGCAAGATAGTAAACTTAAAAATCTTATTGGATTTTCGGTTTAACCAATTAGAAAATGTGCAAAACGGCAATTGAATCGATAATTCAATATTTTTTTTTTTGTCAACCATTAAATAACCGATAACCTAATAACCCAATTTCAATAACTCAGTAAATTTTCACTAGTTCGATTTATCAGATTAAACCGAAAAATGCTCGGCCTATAAGAAAGTACAAGTTTAGGAAGAAAATATTTGCCTAAAGACCTTTCGTGCGAGAGGAATGACAAGCAAAATTTAGTAAGGAATTTTTACATTGTATAGATATTTAGAAGTGCATTTAACAGAAAATAGATACATTTATTCTAATTTATAGTATATAGACATTTAGACTTATTTAACTATCTTTTAGTAGCCATTTTTAAAAACTGATCAACATCCCTCTAATCGTGCCTAATTTTAGGGAACTTGCGATTTTCACTCTTAGTGTGCCTACTCCATTTAATATATTTTTTTAGATTCTAATTAATTACTCATTGAGAATATGAGTTATCTCCTAATTTTTTGCTCTTATCATAACTAAAGCGATAAATAAAAATTTCAAATTTTTTTTGGTAATTCTGCATGTATTTATTTTTTATTTGATTATTTTGATGATATATTTTTTTAATACAATTTAAATATCATAAATTTTTTCTGAGTTTTAGTTGGTATTCATAGTTTTTAACCGTTTTTATTTTTATTTTTTGGGTACAATTGTGCAATTTTAATGGCAAATATACGCATATATGGAGTGTTTATGTATATTTGAGATATATTTGACATATAAGATATGCATATATCTGATGTTTATGTATATTTGAGATATATATGACGTAAAAGATATGCATATTTGAGTTGTTTCTGTATTTGAGATATGACGATACACTTGATATTTATTTAATATATTTGTGATATATTTTTAATAATCGTCAATATAATGGTATAAATTATGTTTTTACAATAATTTTTTAAAAATTGGTATGGATAAACGTAACCACTGTATAAATAAAAAATAGATATTGTTTAAATAAAATGTGAATATTATAGGAATATAAAACATAATGGAGTATGAGTAAAAAAAACTCGACACTGTATATTGACATGTTCAATGCATATCTGAAGTTAAAAGTTTGTATACATGGAGATAGTAATTTATATATTTGAGATATAACTTATGTATATATTTTGTATTCATAATTTGTATGTGATATTTATGAGGTATAAATCATGCATATAATGATAATATTATATGAATAAAAAATAAAAAATTTTTGAAAATGTGAATGCTCTAAAAATAAATAATGAATACCTTATAAATAAAAATTGAATACTATATGAATAATATATTTAATAAGATATAATTAAAAAATTATGTAATAAAAATTGGAACTCTTTATATATTTACCACATAAAATTATGGGATTCTATTTATTGCATATATCATGCAATTTTTTAAGGTCATCATTTATCACTAAATCCACGATCCAAGGAACCAATATATATTTTCATCAACATTGTTCAAACTACAAGAAATATAGAACAACTTAAGAATTTTTTTTTTAAAAAAAAGAAAAACATTGAAGCTGTAGGAAAACATTTCCTCTTGTAATAGGCGACTGAATATTCATCAAGTACTTTATCACATATATAACTTTTGTATCTCATTGAAAAGATAAAACTATCTACAATATATCTAAAATATTTTTAAAATAAAAAGTGCATATATCAAAATATATCTAAAAAATTGACATATTTGCATATATTGAAATACATCTAAAGTATTGTACATATATGTATGTATGTATTGAACCATATCCAAGATATTTATTTTATATTTCTTACATGAATAACGACTAAATATTTGGTGAAAATTACAGGTATAACGACTAAGAAAAAAATGGGATGAATAAATTTGGAAGAAAAATTTAAAAGAAAGAAAGAGAAATTGTAATTTGATGGAAGTGAAGAGAGATGCGTTACAGATTAAGTGATGATCTTTTATTTGTATACGTAAATCTTAATTTACCTTATTTGTGCATGAGTTATGCTAAACTTTAGGAAAGAAATCAGTGAATGATGCTAATACTTAGGATAAAGGATGCACACAAACTTATTTATTAATATTTTTTTGGCTAGCCATTGTTGTATATTAATTGTATCTATTAAACTGTAGGACCATATTACATAGGAGTATTTGGTTAGATATGAAATTTTCCGTATGTTTTACTGTAACAAACATAAAAAAGCCAACACATTAAAGATGAGATAGTAGCATATTCCATACCCTGACCTGCAACTTTTCTATCTAAAAAATATTATCCACAGACATTTTCACGTGTACAAATATTTGTTTTTAATATGCAGATGTTCGTCGAGTTCCCAAACTATATGCAGATTTTTGACCTTTTTATGAATTCAAAACGAATCCAGACTCAAGCCTCACAAGCTATAATAGAATTGAAGCTCAAAATTCAGGGACGTAATTTACAAACTCCCTCTAGGAAAAAGAAAGTGCACGTGTGAGTTCCAGTTTTTTGACATTTGACAGCATTTGCCTTCTTTTTCTAATAGGTCCCAAAAAGGAGTATATCTGTACAATAGTGGATGGTGATTCTTCAAGTAAAAATAGTACTATGAATTTACAGTGTACAACAGGTTTTCCCCAATAGAGACACACGGCCCCATCTGCTAAGCCATAGCCCTTGAGTCCCACTGAACCCATCGATTTTCGAACCCAAATGACCCCACATGGGCCACATCTATACCTGTAGGCCCTCCCTAGCTGATCACTGATTGCCATTCATGACAACACTAATGAAGCTTAGTTTCACTATTCATTCAGCAGACATTTGATCGAGTTTAAGAGTAACATTCTGAAGTCTGAATAAAATAGGACTTGAATTTACACAAGTTTTTTTCGCTTGAAACAGGGTTCGTCGAGTTGAGAATATCCGAGTCGACAACTATTTTACGTAAAATACCCTTTATGCTAACTTACAAAAAATTAGTGTTTGTAGCGGTTGCATTTCGCTATGTTCAAATATTAAGGGTTAGAATAAGGTATTGGCGTATTGTTACAATCTTGTCTCGGAGATAGGCATGATGCAAGAGAGTGTAATATCAATTTCGTTTGATTTTTGGCCCCTCAATCTCTGTAAGTTCATTAACTATTTCTCAATCAAATAACGCACCTAGAAATCCTTAGCACTCAGTGATACATGTTTTTCTAAGGGGGAAAAAGGCCCTACGCTACGCTTCAAGAGTAGGGATTCACCTTGGCATTATCGAATGATAGATTCTAAAGTAAAAACAGTAGCAGGTATACTATACCTTCCCTTTCATTTGTCATGTTTGATTTTTCCAACATTAATTAAAAGGATGTAACCAAATTATTCTTATTTAGTTTTTAATCTCAATTATTATTACTCCTACATTTACTAAACTAATTTCTCTTCACATTTATTAAATAAGGGTACAAGTGAAAAAACATATGTAATGCTCTCTTGATTCTTCAAAATGACAAATATTTTTAGTAATTACAAGAAATTAATGGGACCGGAGGGAATATTTGATAAATTAAATACGAACAACCCATGTCCCATAATTAACGAGAAAATATAGAAAAATAACAAGTGCTCTGTGAGAGCAATGAGGAGTGAGCAAAGAGTGAAGAACACATCTCTAAAGTCTAAAAAACAGAAAAATTACGTTCCCAACGTTCTGTCATTCGCATGAAAAAGAGAAGAATCAGTGGTACAACTAGACAACAAAATAGTTCTTTGACTTTTCTATTTTCTTTGGAGAAGCTTTTTTTCAATTTAATTAAAAGATAAAACACCTTTACAACTGCAATTATAAATAAAAAATCTAATTCAGGTTACATCCAAATTATGTGATGATATCATATAGTGTATGTACTATTTGGTTTGTGCATCCGTAATATAGGGAGTGAAGAGAGTAGAATAAAGTGCTTAATTAAGTAGAACTTTGTAGTAATAAATTACTAACACAAAGAAGAAAGAAACAATTCTAATCTACACTATAGTACAGTATATAGTACACTTTTAAGGCATAAAGAGTTTGTTTCCACACTTACACCTCCACGCTTCAGGGTAGTACTCTAGAGTGAAGCTAAAGCCGGGTTGAATGGAGACTCTAACTGGTTTACATGGTGAACACCTTCCACATTTGGATCTGCAGGTGGGTGGTGATGAACCCGGTCCACTGAGTCTTCTATGAGTCACAACTCCCTCAATCACCTTCGACTCCCCACCACCTATAGTTTCACAAAACATACATTTATAACTCTTGTCACCATGTATACTAACTAAAGTACACCAATAATCTAATCTTTTTAACATTGTTAGTGTATATAACTTAAATCGTTAATCCTATATGCATTCATACAGCTCCTCTTAATACCTTAAATCTTAAGATGGGGTAATAGTAACATAAGTCAACAAACAGCAGAAGTCATACATTTGAGTGGCACTGTTACATGAAATTTATTAAATAAAATGTGAACTTACCGAGTCTGCGAGTTGGATTGAGACGAAGAGCAGAAACAACAGAAGTGAGCAAAAGGAAAGTTAAAGTGGCTATAGTGGCAAAAGAGAAAGAGCTGCTATGTCTATGTTGGAAATGATAATTGCGGCAGTGTAATAATCCCATCGCCTAAAATGGAGCTACGAAAAGTAGGCAAGTTATATAGTGTTAATATGTTACGGTATAGTTGGAGGGGAGAGTTAATGCAAAAATTAAAAGCTCTGAGGTAACAGAAAAGAAAAATTGGAGGAAGGAGGAGACTGACTTGCTTTTAATGTTAGGGGAGTGATTCTATTATTGCAAGTGTTGCGTGTGAAGGTGTCAGTCCAAGTCAAAGACACACAACCTATAATAAGCTTATTCATATTAAAGATGAGAGAGAAAAATTGTTTGAAGTTTGTCAATGGCACACTACTTTAACAAAATCTACTTTCGATCTTTTCCATTTTTAAATAGCTTTCGTCCATAAGATTTAGGAGGCTGGGTTTAGGTTTTGATTTCAAATCAGCATTTGTTTAGGAAATTTATATAAAATTTTAAAATCAACTTCAAATAATGATTAACTTATGTTCATTTATTAAGTCAGTAAAAATTACTTACTATATGTAATCCTCTACAAAAACTGATATCCGTAATTTAGAAATTAAGATATTTGTATGTTGGCTGTTGTGAGTAATATATAAAGATTACTCGATAATATAAAAATTTATACTATCATTATATATAATTTACACTCTATTTTTATACTCTATATTAGAGGCGGGCCTAGACCCTTTATTTAGAGTCATCGACAACTCGTTAATGTCAGGAAAATTTATGAATATATACGTTCAAAACTTGCTTATAAATTTGTAATTTATTTGTTTTTTTTTTTTTTGGTAAATGCAAATTCATTTCATTACCAGAGTTGTAGTTACAGCTCAAAGAAGAAAAAGATAATGCAGACTTGAACACACCCCAACCCCAATCTACTACCTATCTTTACTAACTTATCACTCTCAGCATCCCTATACTCTCTGCGGTCCATTTTTAGTTTATAGGTTTCGCTTTTCGAGAGTCAAGTTGACCAATCTACGGAGGTTAATTGAACTAGATCTATTCAATATTATAGAATTATAATTTATATATTAAAAAACTGTACGAAAAATACTACAAATTGCAATTCTTTTCATATCAATATGATGAAGAAATATCTCTCAAAATGTTGGTCAAAGATTACATTGTTTGACTTTTTTTTAAAAAAAGTGATCAACTATTTTGGACTACGGAGTACATGGCAAACTAAGGGTATAAATCTAGACTACTAACTTCTTCTTCAGGCTACTCTTCATACTCCCCGGATAATGTATCTTCTGGATTATGGTTCTGATTATTCCACTCGGAGCCAGAGACCGTTGTTGGAATACCTTAGCATTCCTTGCTTTTCATATGTAATACACAGCTTCAGTAACCACCATTATATATATTTCAACTGCAACACTCTAGCCTCCAGCATGCCTGTTTGCCCAGTCAACCTCCTCCCTCCATTGGTTGATCCTTCTACTAGTTCCAAGCCATTTCAACAGTTTAGTCCAAATATTAGCAGAGAATTAATGCACATAGGAAAAATATATGGTTGTGGCTCTCATCTGGTTGATTGCATAGCGGACATATTGCATTATTTATAATCTTCAATTTCATTAGCCGATCCTTTGTAGCTAGCCTTTTAAGATTCCAGGAACAAAATGAACTTCATCTTAGGAGGACTACCATTATTTCATATTAACGTTCTCCACGGGACCTTCATTAAGTCACCTCTCATTTGAACATAGATTTTCTTGATAGAATACTATTGCATGTAATCTAGCTTCGTCTAGGTTTGCAATTGACATATATTTCTTGACATTTAGGATTTTTTGAACCATATATGAAGTTTGCTTTGCAGTCACTTCCCGCAGTGGCTTCTCTTTGATGTGGTATGCGTAAAACCATTGAATTCATAGCTTGTCCTTCTTTCTACTAATACTCCAGAGTAAGATACCAATGGCAACTTTATTCCATATTTGGATATCTATAAAATTCAGGCCCAACTGCTTTTAGATTACACAGTTTTGCCATGTAATCAGAGCTTTTTGGATGGGTTTGCACTGCCAGTTGAGAGAAATTTCCAGCATATGCTCTCCACCTGTTTCATAACCTTTTTGGGCAGAAGAAAAATATGTGACCAATAGGCTTGAATAGGAAACAACACAGACTTAATCAGCTGTATTTTGCCCTCATAAGACGAAAACTTTGCAGTCCAACATGTTAGTCTTTGTATCATCTTGTCCAGGAGGGGTTGACATTGGACAATAGACAGCTTTTTAGTACTCAAGGGGACTCCAGATACTTGAATGGCGGTTCAGCTTTAACAAAACCCAGTAGGTTAAGGACACGTTGCTGTGTTTCTTGATCCACTTCCCCAAAATAAACAGAACTCTTCTCAGTGTTAGCTTGGAGTCCAAAATGATAGCTTTCAATAATTTCAGGATCATGGAATTGTATGATTTTCACATTCAAACACATAAATAATAATTCAAGAAAACATACCCGAATCTGCCATAGCGTTCTCTTGACTTGAAGCGGAAGCTTTAATTCTTTGTTCTTGATAAAAGGTGATATCTCCCTCTTTCTTTTAACTTTAAGAAAACATCTGATGGAAAACGTTATCAGTATAAGTAGAGAGAGAGGACCCTTTTAAATGAGAAGACCAGTTAATTTCACATTCCATCAACGTGAGGGAGTGGGTAGTTTTAAAACCACCAAGGAGTGGATAGTTTTAAAACCACCAAGTAACTTCCCATATTTAATTAGAATTTAGTAAATATTATTTAATTTATTTATTAAACCAAATATAAACAAGTGGGCCATAACTTACATTCTCCCACTTGGCACACGTTCATTATTCACTTAATGGTTTAATAAATATTTCAATCATCATGTGCACAGTTAATACTAAATCCCACATTATTCATTGTTATTGAATAAGTCAACCAATATGAGTCATGGCGGTTGTACATCACTTTCGACATAGTCCCTTCCATGTACTGCAATATTAGTCTATTACCCAGCACAAACTTCAATACATAATGGTCCAACAATAACACTAAGAACATCTTTATCTAAGTTAAAACTTTTCGTTGTCATTCTCACGTTATGTATACAAGAGAAACATGCAATAACAGAAACATATATATATAAATGAGCTCAAAGTGTCAAATCAATAAATATCATAAAAGTCTTTACATAAAATCATATATTGCTATCAATAACGCTCATTCTTTCAACATATTCCATAAATATTTTGGGCGGTAATCCTTTAATCAAATGATCAACAATCATAATTTTGGTGCTAATATCTTAAATTGACACTCTATGTTCCTGCACTTCTTCCTTAAGTTTACGGTATTTCAAGTCTATAGGCTTAGCACCCTTTGTATACCTATCATTCTTAGAGAAGAAGACTGTTGAGGAATTATCATAATAAATTTTCAGCGGCTTGGCAATACTGTCGACCAGTCCAAGTCCTGAAAAAAAGTTCTTCAGCCACTTAGTCTGAACTGCGGCCTCAAAGCATGCCACAAACTCAACTTCCATGGTAGATCCATCTGTGATAAATTGCTTTGCACTATTCCACGATATTGCTCCTTTAGCTAACAGGAACAAATAACCAAATGTGGATTTTCTTGTATCCTCACAACCACCATAATCTGAATCTGAATATCCAACCACATCAAGATGGTCATATTTTCTATAAATGAGCATATAATCTTTTGTTCCTTGCAAGTATCTCAACACTTTCTTTGCAGCCCTCCAATGATCCATTCCTGGATTGCTTTGATATCTGCCCAGCATTCCAACAGCAAAACTGATGTCTGGACATACATTAAGCTCCCAACTATGGATGCATAAGGAATATTTTTCATTTGCTTACGATCCAGTTCATTCTTTGGACATTGATTGAGACTGAATTTATCTCCCTTCTGAATTGGAACGAGACTTGATGAGCAATTTTCCATTCTGAATCTCTCTAGAACATTATTAATATAGGCATTTTGAGACAGCCCTAATAATCCTTGCGATCTATCCCAGAATATTTCTATCCCAATCATATAGGACGCCTCTCCCATATCTTTCATTTCAAAGTTCTTAGAGAGAAATTTCTTGGTGTCATGCATCATACCAAGATCATTAGTAGCAAGCAAGATGTCATCAACATACAGGACTAATATTATAAACCTACTCCCACTGACCTTCAGATATATACACCGGTCAATGATATTTTTCTTAAATCCAAAGGCGACAACAGTTTCATGAAACTTAAGATACCATTATCAGGAAGCTTGTTTATGCCCGTATATTGACTTCTTCAGTTTACACACCATGTGTTCTTTTCCTTGAATTTTAAAACCCTCTGGTTGATTCATGTAAACTTCTTCCTCTAAATTTCCATTCAGAAAGGCAGTTTTCATATCTATTTGATGTAGCTCTAAGTCATAGTGAGCCACCAAAGCCATTATAATTCTAAGTGAATCCTTTTTAGAGACAGGTGAAAATATCTCTGTATAGTCAAGGCCATGTTTCTGAGTGAAACCTTTGGCAATAAGTCTGGCCTTATGACGTTCAATATTAACATTTGACTCACATTTGGTCTTAAAGACCCATTTATACCGACTCTTTTGCAACCTTCTGGTAATTCAACAAGGTCCCAAACTTCATTATGTTGCATATATTTCAACTCATCTTTCATAACATGTAACCACTTATCAGAATTATTACTTTCAATGGCCTGTGAAAATAAAACTGGATCATCATCGATTTCCAAATCATCCAAATGAATTTTCGAATCAATTTCTGACTCATGTAGATATACCAAAAAATTATCAGAAATAGCATTTCTCCTTTGTCTTTTAGATTTTCTTAATGCTACTTCTTGCGTTACGTCTACTGTAGGTTCATTGATTATGTTTTCATTATGAATAGCAGGATCATTATTTTGTTGTTCTTGTTGGTTGTTATGCGGTACAACAACTTCAGAAACAACAAATTTAGAAGAAGTACATAGTAAAGGAATCTGCACCCTAACTTACCTAATTTCCACATTACGCAGTTCTTCACTCCCACTAACTTCACCATTCTCAATGAACCTAGCATTTCAAGTTTTAACAATTCTCGTACTATGGTTAGGATAATAAAATCTACGCCCCTTTGATTTTTCTGGATAACCAATAAAGAAACTATTGATCGTTCGTGGATCCAGTTTCTTTTCTTGTGGATTATAAATTCTTACTTCTGTCGGGCAGCTCCAAACATGCAGTTGCCTTAAACTAGGTTTCCTACCAGTCAAAAGTTCAAAAGGTGTCTTTGGAACTGCCTTACTAGGAACCTTATTTAGTAAGTACACGGTAGTCTTTAAAGCATACATCCACAATGAAGCGGGTAAAGATGAATTACTAAACATACTCCTAACCATTTCAATTAATGTACGATTACGCCTTTCTGCCACACCATTTTGTTGTGTTGTGCCAGGCATTGTGTATTGAGCACATATTCCATGCTTTTCGAGGAATTTAGCAAATGGACCAGGGTGTTGTCCAGTTTGATCATATCTTCCATAATTCTCACCACCTCTATCAGACCTAATTATTTTCACCTTTCTGTCTAATTGCCTTTCAACCTCATTATTAAATACCTCTAAGGTATTTACTGCTTGAGATTTTTCGTGCAACAAATAGACAAAACGACAACATGAAAAGTCGTCAATAAAGGTGATAAAGTACTTTTCCTTACTGAAAGATGGAACATCAAAAGGACCACAAATATCAGTGTGTATAATTTCAAGAAGTTGTTTCCTTCTTATGGCTCCTTTCTTTGTGTGTTTTGTTTGTTTTCCTTTAATACAATCCACACAGATATTTAGGTCTGTAAAATCTTAATATAGAAGGATTTCATTCTTAACTAATCTTTCCAGTCTTTCTTTAGATATGTGACCTAAAAGTCTATGCCACAAGTAAGCAGAGTGTTCATTCACCAAACTACATTTGGTTCCAACTTTATGATGCAGAGTTAAGAGGATTTCAGCAAACAGATTATCAAGATTCAATTTGTATAAACCATCACAAAGTATACCAGAACCAATAAAATGATTATGATTAAACAAACTAAAACATCCATTTGCCGAAATTAAAAGAGTATCTAGTCTTGTCTAACTTAACAAAGAAACTAAATTTCTTGAAATAGAAGGTACATAATAAGTTTCAAATAAGTCTAAGTGACACCCAGTATCTAGGATTAAACGATACGTCCCAATAGGTTGAACTGGTGCCTTCACTCTATTCCCCATGTACACAAATCTTTCATTCTGATTTATGGTTTGGGTTGTAAGGAATCCTTGCATCGTATTAAAAACATGAACAATACAACCAGAGTCAATCCGCTAAGTATTATAAGGAACTTCAGTTAAATTTTATTCGAGATACGTAAAAGCACAAGGCTTACCTTTCTTCTCGAACCATGCCTTACGTTTCAGGCAGTCTTTCTGAAAGTTTCCAGGTTTTCCACAAAAACGACACTTATCATTCTTGTATTTCTTCTTACGTACTTGATGAGAGGACTCACTAACATTAGGGTTCCTCTGTTTGCCCTTAACATGCTTCTTTCCTTTTTTGCCAGCTCCTTGATGGCCTACAAGATTAATGGAGTGGGTCCCTTGGTTCTTTAGCCTTGTTTCCTTCTGAACCAGCATTTCGTGCAATTCATGCACATTCGATTTATATTTCATGGTATTATAGTTCATTTAGAAAGGACCATAATCAGACAGTAATGAGTTGATAATGAATTTCACAAGGAAATTTTCATCCACTTCCATTCCCAGAGTCTTAAGTCTTGCTGATATGCTTGTCATTTCTATGACATGCTCATGCATGGTACGTGAACCATCAACCTTCATAGTGGTCAAAGTACCCATTAATATCCCAGCAAGAGACTTGTCAGCACTTTGAGAGCGTTAATCTACATGTCTTAAAAGCTCTTTGGCACTTTCAGTGTTGGGAAGAGCAGACTTAATGTTGCCCGCTATATTCATTCGCATGAACATTAGGCTTAATCTGTTAGACCTATCCCACTGCTTAAAATAGGAACTTTCTTCAGCAGTGCTAGTTGCAGTAATAGCAGCTGACTTCTTAGTGTAGAGTGCAACATCAAGATCCAAAACTCCGAGATGGAATTTAATCTGTTCGCACCACTCTGAGAAGTTCAGTCCGTTAAAAGCCGTAACAGAAGCAGAGTACGAATGAAGAGAAAGTGCTGCAAATAGAATATGCTCATCCGTTAACGCTTTAAATTATAAACTAAACATACTATTAGATTCAGAATTACACTTGAAGTGCATTCTGATGTTCACCGTTGGGTAGAACGCCAAAATAAAAATTTAGACATTATGATGCTTAATATTATTTTAACATAATTTGATAATTTTGATACACATTGGTAGTATTTACTATCTTTGGATAAACAAACAATACTAATGGTATACCAAAATTATCAGCTTAATGTTCAAAAAAATTATAAGAACAAATAATCAACCTTTGGGCGATCCATAAATGTCCTTAAACCATGAACTTCAACTTACCTATAAGTATTAAATCATTTATAAGCATCGATATTTATGGGTAGTTGAATATATACGTTGAATCATTATTATTTAAAATTAATTATACATAAAGATTCGACCACTTTGACGATTAACGAATCATATTCTTGCATTAAGTCCAAATAAATCGTAAAAGTTTTTTGTTTGTTTGTATATTTCATGAATTTGGATCTATTTAATTGGATTACATGCATCATAACTTCATAATTCAGCCAATTAAGAGTTTCATTAACTTCTAATCAAAACTCTAAGAATTTAGAGTCCACCCATTTGCAGACATTAAGCAAATCACTCAAAATAGTATATGAGTTTGAAATAATTAGTCAATAGCATTTAAAGGAAATCTTAATTATCAAAGCATGTGACATGACCCAACAAATAATATCATAAACGAAGAAGCAGTAACTAGATCCAATGAAAAACTTAATTCTAAGTTAGAAGAACTTAGAGATATCAAGTTCCGTTTTAAAAAACCGGCAACTACTTACCTATCAATATAATTAACTAACATTAATTCATTCCTCCTACATGTACAAAAGATTATGTACAGAATGTTACTTCATAACAATTGTTTGATGGCATAAACTCAACGTCTAAATTGAGCAGTCTTATCAAAACTTTCATGTGTTTAAACTACTTACTTAAAATAATTGTAGATCCCTTAAATTACATTATTAGGGTTCACGGAATTTGGAGAAAACTATAATATTTATAGAAAATCACTAGTTCGTAAACCTTGCGTTGATACCACATGATAGCTTTCAATAATTTCAGGATCGTGGAACTATATGATTTTCACATTCAAACATGTAAATAGTAATTCAAGAAAACATACCCGAATCTTCCATAGCGTTCTATTGACTTGAAGCGGAAGCCTTAATTCTTTGTTTTTGATAAAAGATGATATCTCACTCTTTCCTTTAACTTTAAGAAAACGTCTGATGGAAAACTTTACCAGTATTGGTAGAGAGAGGACCCTTTTAAACGAGAAGACCAGTTAATTTCACATTCCATCAACGTGGGGGAGTCGGTAGTTTTAAAACCACCATGGAGTATGTAGTTTTAAAACCACCAAGTAACTTTTCATATTTAATTAGAATTTAGTAAATATTATTTAATTTATTTATTAAACCAAATATAAACAAGTGGGCCATAACTTACACAAAAGTGACAAATGGCTGAATTGCAAAAATATGACATGGGAAGCAATGGTTTACCAAAATACCCTCAATAACAGTGGTTTAACAAAACTGTCCTCCATTAGTTTAATAAAACTTATTTTGAACGAAAAATATCCCTCACAACTAATAAAAAGGCCAACACTATCCTCCCCTTCTTTTTCTCCATTCAAACAATCTCTAAACCATAAAAACTTACAACTTTTACAGATTTCTCCATTTAAACGAAGATTCAAGGTTAGATTCCTTCAAATTCCTAATCTCTTACATTCATTTGGATAACCTTGTAGAAAATCTATAAAAATAGGTATCTTACACAGACTTCTTGGCAATTATGAAACATTAAGCCATGTTGCAATGGGCAACTTGTCTCTGCAAGTCTTGGTTATGCGAAGAGTTTAAGCTCTGGAGCAATGGCACCTTGCACAGACTTCCCTGAAAATTTTCAAGACTTCAAGCTTTATTGTAGTGGCCAACTTGCAAAATAAAGTCTCTTGAAATCTTAGCTATTGCCAAGAGTTTAAGCTCTGGTGCAATGGGCACCTTACAAAGACTTATTGGCAATTGCCAAGACTTCAAGCCCTGTTATAGTGGCCAATTTACAGAGAAAGTCTCTTCAAGTCTTGGCTATTGCCAAGAGTTCAAGCTCTGGTGCAATGGGCACCTTGTACAAACTTCTTGACAATTGCCAAGACTTCAAGCCTTGTTGCATTGGGTAATTTGCGAAAAAGTCTCTGCAAGTCTTGGTTATTGCCAAGAGTTCAAGCTCTGGTGCAATGGGCGCTTTAACTAGAAAGTCAAAGTGGAATCCAATATAAGAAAAATAAAAACAAAATTGAATAAAAGTTATGAACATCATCATTAAGGGTCAACTTATCACTGCACAAATCAAAAAACAAACTTATTTTATCAATGGTAACACCACCTGGATGGTGTTACCAAATTCTCGCCAACTTTTGGCAATAGCCAAAACTTTAAGGTCGGGTGGAAGGAGGCAACTTGTAGAAGAAGTCTCTGAAAGTATTGGCAGTTGCCAATACTTTACGATCTGGTGCAATAGGCAACCTGCATACAAAGTCTCTGCAAGTATTGGCAATAGCCAAGACTTTAAGCTCTATGTAATAGGCAACTTGTAGAGAAAGTCTCTTCAAGTCTTGGCAATAGCCAAGACTTTAATCTCTGTGCAATAGAGGCTACTTGTAGAGAAAGTCTCTGTATTAATGGCAATAGCCAAGACTTTAAGCTCTATGCAATGAGCAACAATGATATCTAATTACTATTGTCATTAAGAACCTTAAAATCATCTTAATCAAGCATAAGAAGTAAAAATATTCACAGGAACGTCAGATTTAATTCAACGATTATCAATCAAAATGGAAAAAAATTACAGATAAGTGTATAGATAATAATTACCAAAAAGAAATACATAAACAAATAAATACAAATAAAGGATTAGGCAAATAAAAATTACATTATAACACAAATAAAAGAAAAATAATAAAATAAATAATACTTTTACAGATTTCCTAAATCTCTCTAGGACACAAAAAAGAAAGAAGGAAAGGAAGGAGGAAGGAGAGAAGGAAATGAAGGAGGAATGAGAGAAGAATACTGTTCCATGTGAATTGGATTTAGACATGAGCAAAATGTAAGACTTTCTACATAGTCTAAAACATAACACGAGCAATATACGCAGCGGAAAAGAGAATCGATTTACCTCCAGCCATTGTTGTTCGGATTATCTTCGGCGACGGAGTCCTTCCTGGTTAGTCTTCTAAGCACTCAAAACTTCACTAGATGGTGTAGTATGAAGGAGAAAGTTTTTGTGCTTAGGGACCATACCATTTGCCTCATCTTTTATAATGTTCTTCCATCAAGAACATTCATTGTAAGTAACATTAAAACGACAATATTTTTCTTAATGGGATGTTTCAGATAAATGAAGGAAGGAGTTTCATTTTATCCAAGTTAAATAGACCACTTTTGAAAACCGTTCAATATAGAACGTTTCAACTTACATTCTCCCACTTGGTCCATTTATATAATGTTTGAAAACATCAAACTTAAAGAGAATCATAATACATGAATCATAGCAATAGTTCCTCAAAGAGAGAGTAGTATCTTCATTGTATCACAATGTATTATACCTCTAAATGTTAGCCCATATTTCTTAATGAATAAACTCAATGTTTATTCTAGGTCCATACTGAAAGGTATTTCTCAAAATAACATAATGTGTGCACAATAATAAATATGAGAAATATAACATCAAATAGAGTTTCAGAAACAATCGTTACTATAACGAAAGTTTACATAATGGAACCAAGTACCATATTACCGACATGATCCTTAAATTTATATGGTGGCATGCCTTTAGTTAAAGGATCTTCTAACATCAAATCAGTGCCAATTTGTTCAACGACCATTTTCTGATCTCTAACACGTTCTTGCAAGGCTAGATACTTAATGTCGACGCGCTTATTACCAGTTCTGGTATTATTATCCAGCAAGACAGCAGATGAATTGTCGCAATATATCGTCAATGGCCTAGAAATAGAATCAACAATTCTAAGCCCAGAAATGAAACTCTTCAACCATCCACCATGTTCGGCAGCCTGAAAACAGGAAATGAACTCAGCCTCCATAGTGGAAGTAGCAGTCAAGCCTTGCTTGGCACTTCTCCAAGATATAGCTCCACCGGCCAATATAAAAATATATCCTGATATTGATTTGAGTGAATCAAAGCAGCCGACATAGTCTGAATCGGAGTAGCCAATCAACTCTAACTTTTCTGATCGTTTGTACATAAGCATGTAGTCTTTTGTCTCCTGAAGATATCTTAGAAATTTCTTTGCAGCTCTCCAGTGGTCAATACCTGGATTAATCTGATATCTTCCCAACATTCCAATGGCAAATGCAATGTCAGGTCTTGTACAAACCTGAGCATACATCAAGCTTCCAACAACAGACGCATATGGAATATTTTTCATTTGTTCCCGCTCAAAGTTGTTTTTCGGGTACTGATTCAGGCTGAACTTGTCACCCTTCACTATAGGAGCTACACTTGGTGAACAATCTTTCATATGAAACCTCTCTAAAATTTTGTTGATATAGGTTTCTTGAGATAAACCCAAAATACCTCGATGTCTATCTCGATGAATCTTTATTCCAATGACATAAGATGCATCACCCATATCTTTCATATCAAAATTTTTAGAGAGGAATTGTTTCACCTCATATAGTAATCCCTTATCATTGGCTGCAAGTAATATATTATCTACATATAGAATTAAGAAATAAATCTTACTCCTACTAACCTTGTGGTATATACATTGATCCATAATGTTCTCAACAAAACCAAACGAAGAGATAACATCATGGAATTTTAAATACCACTGGCGGGAGGCTTGTTTTAATCCATATATAGATTTCTTTAGTTTGCATACCAAGTGCTTACCATTACTAGAGGAGAATCCTTCAGGTTGTTTCATGTAAACCTATTCATCTAGATCACCATTGAGAAATGCTTTCACGTCCATTTGTTGCAATTCTAAGTCAGAATGGGCTACTAATGCCATCATGACGCGTAAGGAATCTTTCGTAGACATGGGAGAAAAAGTCTCTGTTTAGTCGATTCCTTCCCTTTGAGTGAATCCTTTAGCAACTAGTCTTGCCTTATATCTTTCTATATTGCCCAATGAGTCTCTTTTAGTCTTAAAGATCCATTTACATCCAATGGCTTTTACACCATTAGGCAACTCGACAAGATCCCAGACATTGTTACTTTTCATGGAGTTCATCTCGTCTTTCATGGCATTATACTATAATTCAGACTCTTCGCAATTCATGGCTTATGAAAAAGACTCAGGATCATTTTCGGCTCCAATGTCAGATTCTTGTAGATACACAACAAAATCATCAGATATTGCTGATTTCTTTTCTCTAGTAGATTTCCTTAATGTTGTATCAATATTTTCCTGAGGATCATGTTGTTCAACTGGTTGTTCAATTGCTTTTAGAATTTATTGAACAACTTGATCTACTGGAATATTTTCAGCAGCTTGTGGATTTTCACTTGAAGTAGAAGGTTGATCTTTTAAAAATATTGAATTATGAGCACGATCGCTCCCACTAATCAAGTCATTCTCAAGAAATTTTGCATTTCTTAATTCCACAATTCTGGTACTATGATATGGACAATAGAATCTGTATCCTTTAAACCTTTCGGCATATCTAATGAAATACCCACTAATGGTCCTTGGATCCAGCTTCTTTTCTTGTGGATTATAGACTCTAACCTCAGACGGGCATCCACATACGCGTATATGTCGCAAACTCGGTTTCCAGCCTTTAAATAACTCAAAAGGTGTCTTTGAGACAGCCTTGGTTGGAACCCGATTTAATATATACGCTACCGTTTTAAGAGCTTCAATCCACAAGGACTTAGGCATCTTAGAGCTACTTAGCATACTACACACCATGTCCAATAAAGTTCAGTTTCTTCTTTCTGCTACGCCATTTTGGTCCGGAGAACCAGGCATAGTATATTGGGCAACTATCCCATTTTCTTGAAGAAACTTCGCAAATGGACCTTGTGCTTGTCCACCCTCAGTATATCTACCATAGTACTCACCACCTCTATCTATTCTCACAATCTTAATTTGTTTTCTACATTGTTTCTCTACTTCAGCCTTGAAAACCTTAAAGGCTTCTAATGCTTCGTTCTTATTATGAAGCATATAGAGATACATGTATCGTGAGTAATCATCTATAAAGGTGATAAAGTATCTCTGACCATATGCGTCCATGTCAGGACAATATATATCTGAATGTATGATTTCTAATATGCTTGAACTCATTTTGGCACCTTTCTTTGACTTGTTGGTTTGCTTGCCATTAATGCAGTCCACACAAGTATTAAAATTAGTAAAGTCCAAAGCACTAAGTACTCTGTCATTTACTAATCTCTTTATTCTATCTATGGAGATATGTCCTAATCTCCGGTGCCACAAAATAGAGGATTCTTCATTCATAACACATCGTTTTGTACCTGCTTGAACATGCATAACATTATAAGTGGCATCATTTTGTAAATTAAGAGAGAAAAGACCATCAGATAATGTACCATCTCCAACAACCTTTGATTTATGAATTAAATTAAATTTATTTTCTGAAAAGTTGAAGGAATAACCTAAAGGTACAAGTCTGGAAACTGAAATTAAATTCCTAGAAAAACTAGGAATATAAAAAAGTCTTTTCTAACTTCAAAATGAAACCACTACTAAGCACCAAATCGCAGGTCCTAATGACCTCCACATGCGATTGCATCTTGTTTCCTTAATAGATGCTTTGCTCAGCTCCCCCTAGCTTCCGCAGGTTTCTTAATCCCTGCAGGGAATTCGTAATATGAATTGTAGAACCAGAATCAATCCACCATGTGTTATGATTAACATCAGCCATATTAGCTTTATAAGTTACAAGAGAGATTGGATTACCTTTCTTCTCAAGCCATTTCTGAAACTTGACACAATCCTTCTTGATATGCCCCTTCTTTCTACAGAAGAAACACGTGGATTCTTTCTTGATGTCAGTTTCAAGGGTTACCTTTCCTTTCCCCTTCTTTTTGGCATGATATGTCTTCTTTCCTTGAGTAACTGTGAATGCACTTTCACTTGTTTCCATCAGCAGTCGGTCCTCCTCTTGAACACACATGGTCAGAAGTTCATTAATAGACCATTTTTCCTTAAATGTGTTATAAGAGATCTTAAAGGGACCATATTGTTGTGGAAGAGAGTTCAATATAAAGTGCACAAGGAAAGTATCAAACATTTCAACCTCAAGAGTCTTTAATTGAGCCGCTAAGTCTCGCATTTTAATGATGTGCTTGCGCACACCTCTCACACTGGTAGCTTCATTGACGAGAATTTCATAATTAAGGTGCTAGCAAGTGCTTTATCTGAAGTATCATATTTTTCATCAATAGCCTTCAGCAATGCCTTGACATCATTATACTGTTCGACATAACCACGAATACCGGCAGCGATTTTGGTCTTGATAAACATGACACTCAAGCGGTTAGACCGCTCCCACTATTCATGAAGAGCAATTTGCACTGGAGTGCTGGTCTCAACAATAAGTGGTTCGTCTTTCCTTATAGCATAATCAATGTCCATGCACCGTAAGTGAAGAAGAATTCTCTCCTTCCAAATCTTATAATTTTCACCGTTCAGTTCGGGAACATCACAGACATTAGTGAAATTCGTAGGTTGTATAGGCATAAAATATTACACGCTTAACAATAAATTTGAGGCACATATTATGATTCACCCAATGCAAATCATATAAAATAGTAAATCTACTGATATAAAAATTGTCTGTGGGCTGAATCTTTAATTCAATTAGACTCATCCTTTATAATAGAATTATCAATGTGTTACTAGAATAATATTCTATTTTATGATAAAACTATTAAATTTTAATTCACAATTCCTGTGGGTAATTATGAATATTATTCAATTTTTTATCCTAATTAATTATACAAAAATATAATAAAAACTACTTAAGTTATTATATTGTACATAATTAACTACAATCTATATATCAAAAGTTCTCATGTGATTCTTAACCTTAAGTTTTATTTTATAAAAGACGTTGTGGCTAATCTTTAATCAAATAAAATCATGAATCACTTAGACATTAGTCTCAAAAATTATTTAATACTTTATTAATGTCTATAACTTCTTTATGTGATCCTAGACATAATATATAATTTTACTTTATTATGTTTACTATGGCTAAATCTTAATAAAATAAAATTATATGAATCACTATACATTAAATATAAAGTTATGCAATATATATTGCTAAAACTCACTATTTAATATACGTACAGTAAGCACATAGACACAGTAAAAGTTTTATAATTGGTATAAGTAAACTTTCGGACAAAATCTCAAAACTGTCCAATTATCCAAAACAGAAAAATGGTCATTGCTAATGTCTGACACGTTTGTTGACGATGGCTTTTGGCTCCTTATGGAGATAAAAACTTTGGAAACATCCGAAAACTCTTTATTGCACTTTCATCTTTAATTATTTAAACAATAATAAAAAAAACATAATATGAGGGTGTCTTTAACTCACTGTCTTCAACCTCTCGACAGGGTTCTTTTTGACCCGGTTAAAACCGCTTCCAAAACCTAGTTCAGAATCATTTATCCAGACACCAAAATCATGTTTAATAGTACCAGAAGGTTAGCAAATCAGTATCCTTGAGATTTCTATAATTATTTTTTATCAAAATTTTCAGAATTATAGTTCCGAAATCAGGATGCCATTTTTGAGTTCTTATTATGAACGACCCGATTATTAACAAGGCAATGTTTATGTTTGCTCAGATACCAACTGTAAGACTTTCTACAGAGTCTAAAACATAACACGAGCAATATACGCAGCGGAAAAGAGAATCGATTTACCTCCAGCCATTATTGTTCGGATTATCTTCGGCGACGGTGTCCTTCCTGGTTAGTCTTCTAAGCACTCAAAACCTCACTAGATGTTGTAGTATGAAGGAGAAAGTTTTTGTGCTTAGGGACCATACCATTTGCCTCATCTTTTATAATGTTCTTCCATCAAGAACATTCATTATAAGTAACATTAAAACGGCGAATATTTTTCTTAATGGGATGTTTCAGATTAATGAATGAAGGAGTTTCATTTTGTCTAAGTTAAATGGACCACTTTTGAAAACCGTTCAATACAGAATGCTTCAACTTACACAAAATAGTCCTTTCGCATAGTGAGGGATAATGTAGAGGGCATTTGCTTAAAATATTTGAAAGTGAGGGCAAATTGGTTAGGCTTAGGCCAGTACCTATGGAGGGCACTACGTGAATTTTTTTGGAGAACTCCTTGAACTCTCGTACAATAATCTAATTGAGTCAAAGTCCCCTCTACTAAACTGTAGAAGGTCATCAACAAAGTTTATCTCCAATGAAGTATTTCTTATATTCATTTGTATTGATACGCTTATGATTAATATACACATAATATGCTAATAAGTTTTTTAAATCATCTTTTTATTCCAAAATAAAATGCTACTAGTAAAGTTTTCTACTCCAAATATTAAAAATAGACATATATTGTGGATTGCCTTGAAATTCAGGAAAGATTTAGCTAGAGACATTTTCTGTACCAAGCTATCTTGAATAGTCCCATACGCTTTCAAGTTTTCAGCAATAATATCTTCATAGACACGAATGTTTGAAAGAAGAATGAGTACTGTATATAGACTTCATATTTTCTTTCAACCCCTTCCCTTATCTCGCATTAAATGACCCTTGAAACTTCTAAAATCACACTTGATGTCTTGTCAAATAGGAAGTAAGAATTTTTTTCATCATGTGGGATGTATATCTGTACAACGTGCATAGTTGTTAGATCAATAGTGTAATTACTAATTATAGAGTAAACAAGTAAGGATAACACTATTTACTTATTAGTCAATTCTAAAAAAAATAATATAATACTAAATTTGAAAATAATTTATCTCAAACTTACCATTTTACCTTTAATGAGATGTTTTAGTGTCACAAATTTATCTAGCTTATTTTTACCATAAATTTCAAAAGTCTTCTTCTATTTCTTAATATCAAATTATGTGATCCTTTGCGGTAGAGAGAGTACATACATAGACCTTTCTTATTATCTTTTTTTGTTTTACATGGATCTTGACACTGAATTACGAAATTTCCTGAATTATATATTGATATATAGAAACATCTCCATATTACAAACATGTGTCCCATCTACAACTGGAATGACTAGATTCCATTGTTAGCAAAAATCTAATGGAGCTTAGTTCAGAGACTAAAGTACCTATTTATATTCCAAGCTTTTCTAAAGAACAATAACTATAAATAGAAATGCCTTTCAAAGTCTCAACGATGTCGTCACACGAGCTTACAAAACTCAATCTACGACATACTTCCTCCGTTTCAAAATGGTTGTCATAATTTGACTTGGAGCTGAGTTTAAGAAATGTGGTAAGACTTTTGAAACTTGTGATCCAAAATAAGCCATACATAAATATGTGGCTATAAAATATTTTTTATTAAGAGTAAAGTAGTAGTTTCAACTCAAAAATGTTTCCAAATTTAGAATTGTGTCATTCTTTTTGGAACGGATTAATAAGGAAATTATGACAACCATTTTGGAACGGAGGTAGTATGTATTCATAGCCCTTGTGGAGAATGCCTATGTTTTCCTCGACATCACGTTATAAGGCAAGGCAAACCAGAGGAAATGGGTGTTTCAGAATCCCTCAAAAAAATTTTGGTGTGACAGAACCTTTTATTTTTTTTTTTCCTTTTCTTTTTATTCTAAGTGTGATTAGGACTAATCAGAGACCAAATTAGTATTTTTAAAACTTTGTGGGCAGTAATTAAAAGTAACAAAATGGTTAAACTTTTTGGGATCAAAACTAAAGGCCACAAAATTTTAAAAATAATGAATAAAATTCTGTATTTTCTCTTTTTGTTCATCATATCTTTTTCATCTTGTATTTTCTTTTTTTCACCTTCTTCTCATTTTATTCATCTTTCTCGTCATACTCTTTACTTTTTATTGTCTACATCGTCATTTTCTTCTTCTTCTTCTTCTTCTTCTTCTTCTTCTTCTTCTTCTTCACCATCATCATCATCATCATCATCATCATCATCATCATCATCTTATTCTTATCCAAAATTTTCTTAAATTTTGAAGTGGGTTTAAAAATTCGAACATGATTTTTATGTTATTTTTGAGTGGGTATTGTTTGATATGATTGAGAATGGTATTTGGATCTTAAGTGTAAAATTTGAGATAATCTGGTGTTGATTTGAGTTGCTTTGGATGGATTTTGAATAAAAAGTCGCGAGTTGAAATATCTTTTTGGGGGCATTTGTCACGGTGTTCAGAACATCTTCTATCAAGAAGTTTGAAACAACTGTCAGGGTATTCGGAACATCTTCTGTCAGAATGTTCAAAACATCTTCTATCAGAATGTTTGAAGCATCTTTTGTCTAGACGTTGAGATAAAATTTGGAATAAAATATCACTCGGTTTTTCGATCCTCAAAAAGAAAAATAAGAAGGACTCCATTGGTGAGTGACAAATGAAAAATATAAGAAAAACGATAATCATCAGATATAATTAGTGTACCTACAAATCTTTATCTACATTGTTATTTTTTTTTAAAAAAAATGGTAGAGTTAACTTCCGAAGCCTCTCTCCTTATTTAGGATTATTTATCTTCGAGCGATGAACTAAAAGAAAAGTACCAATATATTAAGGACGAAACGTCTTGATGGAGGTTCCTAACATTACTCAAGACGTTCGAAACATCCGTTGTGATGTTCGACGCATTAACTAAATCTAGAGAACTAAACTTAGAAAAGTAATAAGTTTTTTCACATTTTTTCACGCTCCAACTACCCAACCCGTCTAATTACACTCATCTTATTCTCATAACACTTTTTTGTATACACAATCTCTCAACAAATATACCAAATTTTGTAAATTTTACTTGTATACAAAACCTCCACAAACAACAACTTACCCAGTATTATCACACAATATACACAATAAAACGACCTCGGTCAGTCGTTTCAGAAGATTGGCGTGCCGATAATTTTAAAATATTCGTAATGTCCATTAGAACCTGTCTGTAAAATTTGAGCTAAATCAGACCTCGTTTGGTAGGCATCGGAAGAAGGTTTCAGTTTTTATTGACGATAAATATTAAAAAGAGATTTTCGAGCTCGGTTTTGCCGAATGAGCTCCGATTCGAAATCCGAAAGCACCGTTGGGTTCGTATGATTATTTATGACCATTGTGAACTTTTGAAAGTGAATTTCGATGTTGTTCGGCAAGTTTCCGCTAAAACGCCGAAAGTTAAATAATTTGACCTTTTTCATTTAAATTCGCATCTTGAGTTTTGGGAGTCCAATTTGAGATCCGCCTTCGCGAGTATGTTACATATATTTTTTATAACTGCTATGCAAAAGTTGGAATCATTTCGAATATCACAGGGTACTGTTTTAATTTTCGTCGCGTAAAGAAAATAAAATTAAAAAAAAAAGAGAAGAAAAAAAGACAAAAAGGAAAAAGAAAGATAGGAACAAATGGGCGGTGGTCCTTACCTGACTAGGCAGTTATATGCATATACAGAAGAGAAACGAACAGAAATGGAGAAACGCGAGAAACATAAAATACACAGTGGAAAAATGCCAAAAATGAGAAAAAGAGCCGGAGGAAAATAGTATTTTTACCCCGAAACATTCAGGTAATGATCCTAATGCATTATTTGAGTTTATTATGTATGTTTGAATATATTTTTACGGTAAAAATAGGGATATTAGACATCGCCCTAATGACGTAAATTGATAGTTTAAAGGGTCAAATGGACCCCGATAATGAAATTGATTATATATTCGTACTCAGTGAGTTATGGGCAACATATAAATGTAATTTATTTGGGGTTTGGTTATATGACCTTAAACCCTGTACATAGGCCTGGCCTGCGTATCGCGTATGCCAATAGGGTATCAGGTTCCTAACCGAGTTACCCTAAGATGTGGGGAATGAAGCCTTTAGCCTTATTTGATATAGTTTTCTGCTTATTGAATACAGCAGGATCGTTTGGCAGGGAATCCAAAGGATAAAGCAGTTGTTGAGTAACTGTACTAACTTTGTAACAAGGTAAGTGTTTATATCTATTTCTTTGGAGGCACCTGGCCTCGTGGATTTTCTACCACGTGTTCCTTACGTGTGTAGCTGCTGATAGGCGTAATTATTACGCCTTAGCTTTGAATTTACATTTTATATTATATGTTATGCCCTGCGGTTGGTATTGCATTGACCATATGAGCATTGCACTCTGGTTCTGAGCATCGTATATACTTCCCGGTTGGCGATGAGAGTCCCGGACCGGTGAAGGGTCATTATTGCATATACTTCTTGGTAATCGATGAGAGTCCCGAGCCGGTGAAGGATCATCATTGCATATACTTCCCGGTAATCGATGAGAGTTCCGAGCCGGTGAAGGGTCATATTTGCATATATCTCCTGGTAGACGATGAGAGTCCCGCGCTGGAGATAGATATCATGCATATGTGACTGCATTGCATTGTACCGTATTCATCTCATCTCATTGCACCACATACTAACTATTGTGTGTATTGTGTTGTGTTTTATGTATGCGGTTTGTACACTATGTCGTAGACATATCTCAGTTTACCTATATATTTCTGGCTCGTATTCTGGGTTGCGGGGATCGGGTTGCACGCCGCAATAGAATAAATATATGGATCGGGTTGCACGCCGCAACAGGATAATTATATAGATCGGGTTGCACGCCGCAACAGGATGTATTTCTGATTGTTGATATGTTCGGGATACCTATATGTTCTGGCTATTTTATGTTACTGGTTGTTAATGAGTTTGTGATTCCATACGTGCTTCTAGTTATTTTCTGGCTCTGCCTTTTTATAATTTGAATAAGAGGAATTGATTTATATGTTTCTTCTCCCTGGATAGCTATCCTATTCCTTGAGGTGGCTAGTCTGCCCCACTTATTGAGTCCTTTTGACTCACCCTTGTTTGTTGTTTGTTCTTGTCTATCTATTTCGTTTCGGCAGGTTCTCTCCAGGATTGAGTTCGCCGCGTTGTTCAGGAGCGAAGACGACTTCAGCCGTCAGGGTGAGCCAGCTTTTATTCCGGATGGCCACCAGTTTATTGTTTATTATTTCAGCTGCATTTCGCTCCCTTCAGGAGGTATCTGTATTCTTTTATACTCTTAGATGTCTAGTCTGGATAACCCTAAACCTAGTATACTGGGTAGTCAGCTGTAATTTCTTTTGTACATCTTAAGAGGTATCAGTATGTCTATGTTTTTATTTTAAGTCTTGTTCTTATTTATGAATTGAATTATATTTATTATCCTAATTTAAGTGGTAAGGGTTCGCCCGACGGGTCTAGGGGAGGATGTCGGGTGCCCGCACGGCCTAGCCGGATTTCGGGTCGTGTCACATAACCACCATTTGTTTATTTATTTTTCTTATTTCTGAAATAAAAAAAAAAATACTCAAGATGTTTCAAACATATTGGAAGTTTTGAACGTCTACAAGTATGTTCTGATCTTCCGGCGCGATGTTTAAAACTTCTTGTGAGATATTTCACTTCCATCGATGTTTAAATATCTACCCGAGTGATTTTAGATGTTAACATTTTATGTACTATCATATGATTTAAATACTTATTTATGAGACTTCAATTTGTGCATTTATATATATTTTTTTTTACTTCGAAATATAATGGAAAAGAAGTAGAGGATAATCATTTGATATTTCTTATAGATATGTAATATATGGATAATCTTTCATAGTATATGGATAAATATTATCAATTATGATTTTTCTATATTTTTTATTTGAATGTTCATAACATAGTTTAGATGTTCGAGACATCTTGAAGATGTTCAAAGAAAAGTGATGTTCAAAGCGTTATTACGATGTTCCAAACGTATTTCATGAATGTTCAGACTTTGAATGGAGACACAAGGGTCTCAAAAGTAAACAATTTTTTCGAACCTTTTCATCAAATGATTCCAACAGTTCGTTATACGGTATTTTCACACATGTTCTCCTTTCAAGACAATATTTTCATACACAATTCTTGTACTCTATAAATACTACAAGCATTCACCATGAGTAATTTTCATGCATTCACCATGATAAATATTACAAACATTCAAACATAGATTAAGGATTCAATTAAAACTTCTTTATTTTTATTTTATTATGAAATTAGGTTCAATATATAGAGTTACTTTTCCGTGTACTTTTCAAATTTTTGAGCACACGTTCGGAACTTTCTTACGTTGTTTTCCACGATTAATGCAATAGTTCCGAACATATTGGACCCGTGAACAACACTTATATTGGGTGTGTGAGGATCTAAAACTTGCTGTTGACTTCAAAACATAATAAATTGTATCCCACACCATTATATATCCATATTATTTATTCTTTTTGTTTCTTCTTCTTCTTCTTCTTCTTCTTCTTCTTCTTCTACATCTGAAAAACCTCATAGATGTTCCCAGCGTCTGCACAGTATATGATCAATTGATAATGTTCAAAGATTATCACTTAAACTAACCAATTATACAAGTTAGAGTAATAAATCAAGATGATTATAACTTAATATGACCAACTATAAGAGATATAGGCTAATGATCAAAGTTATACTTAATATATTCAATAATACAAGCAAAAATAATAACTATATAAGAAAATAACCTAACTATAACTTTAAATGTTCCGAATAACTGAATGGATGCGCCAAACATGAAGGTCGATGTTCTGAACTTTTAAATGACAAACTCGAACGACACATAGACATTTCGAATGCCTGAACAATATTTAACTAATTATACAAGTTATAGTGATATATCAAGATGTATAATCACTTAAAATGACCAATTATACAAGTTAGAGTGATATACCAACATGATTATCACTTAAAATGACCAACTATACATGTTATAGTGATAAACCTACAAGAATGTCATTTAAAAAGACTAAATATTCAAGTTATAGCAATAAATCAAGATGAATATCAACTAAAATGACCAAATATACAAGTTACAGTGATAAATCAAGATGAATATCAACTAAAATGACCAATTATACAAGTTAGAGTGATAATTATGAAAGATTATCACTTAAAATCATCAATTATACGATTTATAGTGATATATCTACAAGAATATCAACTAACATGATCAATTATAAGAGTTACAGTGATAATTATGAAAGATAATCATTTAAAATGCTCAATTATACAAGTTAGATTGATATATCAAGATGATTATCACTTAACATGACCAACTATACAAATTATAGTGATAAATCTACAAGAATGTCACTTAAGATGACCAACTATACAAGTTATGGTGATAAATCAAGATGAATATCAACTAACATGACTAATCATACAAGTCAGAGTGATAATTATGAAATATTATCACTTAAATGACCAATTATACAGTTTAAAGTGATACATCTGCAAGAATATCAACTAACATGATCTATTATACAAGTTAGAGTGATAATTATAAAAGATGATCACTCAAAATGACCATTTATACAAGTTAAAGTGATATATAAAGATGATTATCACTTAACATGACCAACTATACAAGTTATAGTGATAAATCTACAAGAGTATCACTTAAAATGACCAATTATACAAGTTAGAGTGATCTCAAGATGATTATCACTTAAAATGACAAATTGTACAAGTTAGAGTGATATATCAAGATGTATAATCATTTAAAATGACCAATTATACAAGTTATAGTGATCTCAAGATGATTATCTCTTAAAATGACAAATTGTACAAGTTAGAATGACATATCAAGATGATTATCACTTAAAACGACCAATTATACAAGTTAGAGTGATATATCAAGATGTATAATCACTTAAAATGACCAATTATACAAGTTAGAGTGATACATCAAGATGAATATCAAAAAAAATGACCAAAACAAGTTATAATGATAACTCAAGATGAATATCAACTAAAATGACCAATTATACAAGTTAGAATGATATATCAAGATGGTTATTACTTAAAATGACCAATTATACATGTTATAGTCGTAAATCTACAAGAATATCACTTAAAATGACCAAATATACACGTTATAGTGATTAGTGATAAATCAAGATGAATATCAACTAAAATGACCAATTATACAAGTTAGAGTGATAATTATGAAAGATTACCACTTAAAAAGACCAATTATATAATTTAGAGTGATATATCTACAAGAATATCAACTAACATGATCAATTATAAGAGTTAGAGTGATAATTGTGAGAGATTATCACATAAAATGACCAATTTTACACGTTAGAGTGATATATCAAGATGATGATCACTTAACGTGACCGACTATACAAGTTATAGTGATAAATCTACAAGAATATTACTTAACATGACGAACTATACAAGTTATAGTAATAAATGAAGTTGATTATCAATTAAAATTATAATTATACAGGTTAGAGTGCTTAATCTACAAGATTATCAACCAATTGGTGGAGTTAAAGTGATAAATGTAGAAGATAAACACATTATACGTTCCGAACGACAAAAAATGTTAAACCCGAACTTGAAAAAGATGTTCCGAACATATTCACTTCCGGGGTTGGGTTTAGGGTTTACGGTTTGGGTTAAATATGGTCGAAATGACTTTATAGATATTTTTGAAGATTCAGTACAATATGCACGTCTAAAATTAAGCTAACGTTCGAAGCAGCTTATGCAAATGACTTAAACGACATAAGTATGTTTCGAAAAGGGTGATTGATGGATATAATTTATTGATATATTTTTATAGTTAAATATTAAGTATTTTAAATAAAACGTGAATAAATATATCCATCTCTCGCATATTTTCTAACATATTTTGCAGGAAGAAGAAATTATTCAAGGTGAAAAAAAATAAGGGATGACCATTGATGATTACATTATTCATAGTGTGATTATAACACTGATAGTAATGTCCGTGAATTGTTTTACGCTGAAGAATAAAAGTGCAAACGGAAGAAAGTTTATGGAATGAAGCTACGTATGAAAAAGTCTTCAAAACCCAACACACCTTGGCCATCTTGAAATATTTCCTACCACCTTAAGATATGCCATCTTAGGTAGAAATTTGGCATGGAATGTTTTTTATAAATAATGGCCAAAGTTGTATGAAAAAGGGCATCAAATTTTCATCTTGCAGAGAACTACTTTCTCTTGCTCTTTTTCTTTCTTTGTCTTTTATAACATTAAGCTTTAGTAGTTTTCTTTTGTAGAAGAAATACTACTTCTTCCTAGTCTTTATATTTTTAAAGTTTTTTCTTACTCCATAATGGAGTAATCTCTTTTGTTGGGATAGTTGATGAAACTCGGTAATATTTATAATACGTATCTCAGTTTTAATATATGCTTAGCCTGAAGTTTTTAATCACATTTTAACATTGTGCTAGAATTATAGTTTTTACTAAATCTTTATTTTCACATCCGTCTATTTTATATCTAGGTTATTGTTATATTAATTTTGTAATTCTCACGGAGCAAAATTAATGTATAAGCAGAGCTAGACCCACACAAATGCTTAATCGAAAGCTCTGTCCTCCTTCCCCTCCTACCAGATCGAAAAGAAGAAGCTTGCTCTTCCGACCCAAAAGGCTTTTGCCGTGATATTACTTCCCCCTATTCGACGATTCACTCTTCCTGGACTTGCTTGACTCGTCCGAAAAAAGATAACTGATGAATAAAGTAGTAGAGTAAAAACTATTTTTCCAAGTCTGTAATCTTGTTTACCTCAGTTTTAATTCTCACGGAGGAATTGTTGTAGGTAAGATTATTGATTTTCCGTAAAAATATTCTCGTGAAGTTTTTACTACTTTTTTAAACAATTCAGGCAAGAAAAATATTTCGGTTTAATCGTCACTAGTTATAATTTGATTAATATGCATAACCTCACGGAGTGTTATTAATTGATTATTTTCTTAGTGAGCAAAATATAATTGAATTAGCAATAAGCAATTATTCTTAAGAGAAATACATGTCAAAACTGAGATATTTATTATAAGTATTACCAAGTGAATTCAACGATTCCCAACTCCCTTTAAATTTGAAATCTTCCGGAAGTTCTTTCTTTTAGTTTAAGTAAATTTAAATTAAAAACTCACTTTTCATCAATTTGATTCTCTCAAATAGTAATTAAAATACTACAAGTCCGTAGCATAGAATACCCAATCTCTGTGGGACGATATCTTAAACTATATTAGAATTTGACAAGAACGAGCAGACAATTCCTATGCACTTTGGACCTCGTCAAATTTTTGGCGCCGTTGCCGGGGATTGGCATACATCTACTTCGGACTAAATATTGGATTACTAATTTGAGGACTTATTAATACAATTACTATTAACTTAATCTACTAAATACTACTATAGCTATACCTAATACTAACCTCTAATAATATTTATATTGATTACTGCTTCTAACAATTTTGCTTCTCCTTCTAACATTTTTTCTTTCTTTCTTTAGTTTATATTAATATTACTAACTTTCTCTACTGACACTATACTATATCCTTTACTATATTCTAATAGTGAAACATTCTACCTTACCAGTATTTTTATCATTTACGTGTCTTCTGTTTTAACCATATTATTACTACTATTATTTTATTAATATTATAACCATCAGTACTTGTTTTATTATCATCTTTTAATACATTATAGTATTATCTTTATCCTACCACTACTTCTATTATTAGTGTTACTACTGTTGTAGCATTATTATAACTTTTATTTTTTTTCCTTCTTTCCTCTCTGAAATATCAACCTCTTATTTTCATCATTTTTCGTCCACTTTGTTATGTTTACTAGTATTACTATCTTTTGTTCTTTTTAGTACATCATTATTTACCTTTTCTCTTTATAGTATTTTTTTTATTAATAATATAATTATTATACTGTTATATCTAATAATAGTATAATATATTATTTTACTTTTTGTATTTTTTTTTCAAACTTTTTATTACCATTCCACCTACTACTTTCTCCTTTACATTCTTTTTTGTATATCTACCTATAGTATAACTCTTACTCTTATCGTAAAAACTTCCACCTATAGAACCACATCATTCTTGATATCACCATCTTGTCTTCCATCACTTTAACTACCTTCCTACTACTATTACATCTTACTACTTTATCTAATTAACTACTTACTACTCTTTACTATTTATTATTACTACTTTTTTTCTCCTAGTATTAGTCATCGTTCTTCCACCCTTGATTTCATTTATATTATTATTATAAAAGAAAAAAATATTTTTTTGTTTATATATCTAAGTTTATATCAGTATTTGAAATTTCTCCTACTAAATATTGCTACTATTGTTACTACTACCTATGAGTCCTATAGATTTTTGTCACTAACTTTCTATACAAACACTACTTCGTCCTACTGAAAATAGTATTATTATTATTATTTATTTTTTTTAGATTGCAACTCACTGTTTTGCTTTTGTCATTTTTTTTTTCCTTTGGCTATTATTATTAGTGTTAAGTATAATACTATTATTATTATTACCTATAGCTTTATCTTTAGTAAACAATATAATCTACTTTGTATTTAATTTATCTTTTTCCTACTAAATCATTACAGCTATCACTACTATCTATACATAACAATAGCATTATATTATAGTGTAATATTTCTTTCTACTATTGATATATACTACTTCTTTGACTAATACTAATTATCACTAATATTTTTTATATTCCTTTTTAATATTTCCTTTCAACTAGTACTATTATTATTATTATTATTATTATTCCTAATATTTTCTTGTAGTGTTACCATTTCAACTGTTAAAGAGTTCATTTTGATTTTTTTTTTCTTTTTACTTTAAAGAATTTCAAGTAGTTTATGACCCGCTCTTCTAATAAAGACTTGGTCATTTACAATCCTGAAATTGAAAGATCTTTGAGATTGCGCAAGAAAGGACAATCATCATCTTCTAAAATTGTAACTTGTGACAAAATGGAGCACCAAGTAGGAGATAACAATAACCCATTGGGAACCCCACCACCAGTCCATGTAGAGGATCAGTTTGATGAAGTGACACCAAGACCAGCAAATAGAATCCTAAGGGATTATGCTAGGCCAGACCACTTTAACTGTGAATCTAGTGTCAGAAACCCACCTGTAGCAGCCAATAACTTTGAAATTAGGACCGGCCTAATTCAAACAATTCAACAGTCTTGCACCTTTACTGGTGATCCAAGTGAAGATCCACATAGCCATTTAATTGATTTCTTGGAACTAGTTGAAACTGCTAAATATAATGGAGTGTCTCCTGAAGCAATTAAGTTAAGACTATTTCCTTTTTCTTTAAAAGGAGATGCCATGGCTTGGTTGCGAAGTTTGCCTCGAGGTTATATAACCACATGGGACCAGATGACACAAAAGTTTTTGAACAAATACTTTTCCCCTGCTAAAACAACAAAGTTAAGACAAGATATTTCTAATTTCTTGCAGACTGACACTGAGTCAGTTTATCAAGCATGGGAAAGATTAAAATCAATGTTAAGAAAATGTCCACATCATGACATCCCTGAACATATGCAGTTGTATATTTTCTATCACGGATTAACACGCTCTTCTAGAAATGTGATAGATGCAGCTGCAAGAGGTTCCATCATGGGAAAGACCACAGAAGAAGCATTGCAATTGTTGAATGAAATTTCTGAGAATGCAATCCAGCGGCCATCTGATCGTGTAACCATCAAAAAGGCTGCCACAGTAAACCAGGCAGATGCATTTAATACACTAACACAACAGATTGCCTCCTTGGCACAAAAGTTTGAATCTTTTCAGGTGAATGCACAACAACCAAGCTAGTCTGAGGCTTGTGATATGTGTGGAGGAAACCATCTTAACCATGAATGCCGCGCAAACAATCAGAATGATGAGCAGGCTAATGTCATCGGTTACAAGCCATACCCTTTTGGAAGCCCAATGGCACAGAAACATCCAGGATTTCAGTGGAGCAATCCAAATGGTGCTGAGAACTCTCAAAGCTTTCAGAAGCAACCAGCACAGGGTCCACCTGGATACCAAAATCAAAATCGTGGGCAATCGAATTTCAGGCCATATCAACAAGCAGCTCCATATCAGCAAAGGCCTCAACAAGCTCATTCAAGTCTTGATGACTTGTTGTACAAGTACATTAAGTCCACTGATGAAAAGATGGAAAGCCAAAACTCAACCCTCAAAAACTTGGAAATTCAGGTAAGCCAATTGGCAAATCTTGTTTCAGAAAAGATTCAAGGTCCCTTACCAAGCAATACGGAAAAAAATCCAAAGGAACACCTTAAGGCCATCGCCTTACGGTCAGGTAAGAATCTTGATGATCCATATGCTGACAGACAGGAAAAGAACCATTTTGAACACCAGGCGGCAAAGGGTAAGAATGTTGAAATACCATCTGATCCATCAGAAGAGAATGAAATCAAGAAAAAAGATGAAAAAAATTTTGAAAAAATAACTCCTCTCCCTGTGACAATCCCTTTTCCACAAAAGATGAAAAGAGAAAAGCTTGACAGTCAATTTGCAAAGTTTTTGGAAATTCTGAAACAGATTCACATTAATATTCCTTTCACTGATGCTTTATTGCAAATGCCTTCATATGCTAAATTTTTGAAAGAAATTTTGTCAAGCAAAAGGAAATTAGAAGAAGTTTCTGTGGTAATGCTTACTGAAAAATGCAGTGCTATACTTCAAAATAAGCTACCACAAAAGCTTGGCGATCCAGGCAGTTTTACGATTCCATGCACTTTGGGAGGAGTATATTTTGAAAAAGCACTTTGTGATTCTGGAGCTTCAATAAATCTGATGCCATTTTCTATTTTTAGAAAATTGGATCTTGGTGACATAAAAAATACTGTTGTCTCTCTTCAATTTGCTGATCAAAGTACTAAGAAACCTAAGGAAATTATTAAAAATGTGCTTGTGAGAGTAGATAAATTTGTGTTCCCTGTAGATTTCATAGTACTTGAAATGGAAGAATGTCCTGATGAGCCAATAATTTTGGGTAGACCTTTTCTTGCTACAGGTAGAGCAATCATAGATGTCCATCAAGGACAACTAATTTTGAGAGTAGACGAAGAAAGAGTCATTTTTGATATACACAAGATTCTAAAATTTCCCGGATATGAGACATCATCTTCTTGCTTTTCAATTGACATGATTAGTGATCTTGCAGATGAATTCAAAGATGACCAATTGATTTCAGACTCATTGGAAAGATGCTTGGCCCAATCTGGCACAAGGCAGGATGATGATCCGACAATTAGAAGTGAAGCTGAAATATTGGAAAATGATTCTGAAGAAGAGGGAGAAATGCTATCAGAAAATGCTCGACCAAAAATTGAACTCAAAATTCTCCCTTCCCATTTGAAGTATGTTTATCTTGAGCCTGAATTATTTCCTGTGATAATTTCATCTTCTTTGACTGCAGAACAGGAACATAAATTGATTGAAGTACTGACAGCACACAAAGGAGCCTTAGGGTGGACTATAGCAGACATCAAAGGCATTAGTCCAGCTATTTGCACACACAGAATCCTCATGGAGGATAGCTACAAGCCAATAGTCCAACCCCAAAGGAGATTGAACCCAGCAATGCAGGAAGTTGTGAAAAATGAAATAATAAAACTTTTGGCTGCAGGTATTATTTACCCCATTTCTGACAGCCCTTGGGTAAGTCCTGTTCAGGTGGTACCAAAGAAAGGAGGTATGACAGTTGTCAAAAATGAAAATAATGAACTCATACCTACAAGAACAGTGACAGGATGGAGAGTCTGTATTGATTACAGGCGTCTCAATGATGCCACAAGAAAAGACCATTTTCCTTTACCATTTATTGATCAAATGTTAGAAAGAGTAGCAGGATATGGGTTTTACTGTTTTCTTGATGGATATTCAGGGTATAACCAGATATCAATTGCACCAGAAGATCAGGATAAGACAACTTTCACATGTCCTCATGGAACCTATGCCTATAGGAGAATGCCTTTTGGTTTGTGTAATGCACCTGCTACATTTCAGCGTTGCATGTCAGCTATTTTCTCAGACATGACTGAAAAAATTTTAGAAATTTTTATGGACGATTTCACCCTTTTTGGTAAAACATTTGAAGATTGTCTTAATCACTTGACCTTAGTTCTTAAGAGATGTGAAGAGACAAACTTGATTCTTAATTGGGAGAAATGTAATTTTATGGTTACCGAGGGAATTGTTTTAGGACATAAAATCACTGTTAAAGGAATAGAAGTTGATAAGGCAAAAATTGATCTTATAGCAGGATTACCCCCTCCCACAACTGTTAAAGGCATTAGAAGTTTTCTAGGTCATGCAGGTTTTTACAGACGGTTCATAAAAGATTTTTCAAAGATTTCAAAACCGTTGACTAACCTTTTGATGAAAGATGTTAAGTTTGATTTTTCAGGAGATTGTATGAAAGCTTTTGACACTCTTAAGGAGAAATTATCATCTGCCCCTATAGTTGTGTCCCCTGATTGGAACCAACCTTTTGAGGTCATGTGTGATGCTAGTGATACAGCTGTTGGAGCTGTTTTAGGCCAGAGAAAAGATAAAATTTTCCGTCCCATTTACTATGCCAGTAGAACATTGAATGAAGCTCAGCTCAACTATGCCACAACAGAAAAAGAACTACTGGCGGTAGTATTTGCTTTTGATAAGTTCCGTTCTTATTTAATAGGAACCAAGGTCACTGTTTTTACTGATCATGCAGCTTTAAAATACCTCTTAGCAAAGAAAGATGCCCGCCCTAGATTGTTAAGATAGATTTTACTTCTCCAGGAGTTTGACCTTGAAATAAAAGACAGGAAAGGGACAGAAAATCAGGTAGCTGACCATTTGTCTAGATTAGAGAACCCTCCTCTTGAGTCTAGTGATATAAAAGAAGAGTTTCCTGATGAACACATCTTTTCTGTCAGCTCAGTAGTGACTCAACCACCCTGGTTTGCAGATATTGCAAATTACTTGGTTGGAAAATGGACACCTCGAGATCTCTCTTACCAACAGAGAAAAAAACTTATATCTGATGCTAAATATTATCTGTGCTGATCCGTACTTGTTTAGAATTTGTGCAGATAATATCATTAGAAGATGTGTACCTGAAGATGAAATGTCAAAGATCTTGTATCATTGTCATGATGGAGCAATTGGAGGACATTATGCTGCAAACCGAACTGCTTTCAAGGTTTTGGAAGCTGGATTCTTCTGGCCAACACTTTTTAAGGATGCCCGTGTGTATGTTGCACAATGTGATAGGTGTCAGAGAACAGGTAATATCACAAGGAGAGATGAGATGCCATTGCAATCTATTCAGGTATGTGAAATATTTGATGTCTGGGGTATAGATTTTATGGGACCTTTTCCTTCATCTCATTCATTTGAATATATCCTTGTGGCTGTTGACTATGTTTCACGATGGGTTGAAGCCATTCCCACAAGAAAGAATGATGCTCGAACAGTGTGCAATTTTCTCAGAAAAAATATTTTTACCAGATTTGGCACACCACGAGTCATCATTAGTGACCAAGGGACTCATTTCATGAATAAGCAATTTTCTGCTTTATTGTCAAAATATAGTGTGACTCATAAAACTGGAACACCGTATCATGCTCAAACTCAAGGGCAAGTTGAGGTTTCCAACCGTGAACTAAAAAGAATTCTTGAAAAAACTGTTGGAATCTCAAGAAAAGACTGGGCTTTAAAATTAGATGATGCACTATGGGCATACCGAACGGCGTTCAAAACGCCAATTGGAACATCTCCATATAAATTAGTCTTTGGAAAAGCTTGCCATTTGCCTGTTGAATTAGAACACAAAGCCTTTTGGGCACTGAAAGCATTGAACTTTGACTTAACCTCTGCTGGTAAAAATAGATTTTTGCAGGTTAATGAGTTGGATGAACTGAGGATGGAAGCCTATGAAAATGCCAAGATTTACAAAGAAAAAACAAAAAAATGGCATGACAATTTGATCCGACCAAAAAATTTTAAAATTGGAGATCAGGTACTTCTTTACAATAGTCGTCTCAGGCTATTCCCAGGAAAACTGAAATCCAGGTGGACAGGTCCTTACAATGTTATAGATGTTACTCCATACGGAGTAATTGAAATTCAACAAAGTAATGGATGAGAGAAATTCAAGGTCAATGGTCACAGGCTAAAATTTTACTTTGGAGGACATTTTGAGCAACACCCTTCAGTAACCATGATAATATGATGAGTGCCACAGTTACTACGTCGAGCTGACGACGTTAAACTCAGAACTATGGTTCTTTATCCCGTAGCCATTGAGGGTGAAGCAATGGAGCCTCATTAGTCCCACTTAGATCTGACTAATTAAATGCTTAACCAATTGATCTGGTCAATATCCAGATTATTGTACAACCGGAACATCTCATGAAGGCCTCTACAAAAACAGAGTCACCTAGACAGGAGTAACTCCATGGTGATCGGTATGTCTAAGTTACTGGTTGGTTAACCATTCCATTGTCCAAATCTAATGTTGGCACAGGTAATTTTCTAGTTTATATTCAAACTAGGACCTAATGACTGATAAGGTCTAAAAATAATCCAGTCTATTACACATAGAACATGTGTGGTCACAGTTTCTTTCAAGCTTTCTTCTGTGATCGTATATTTGAAAGCCAAAAAGATTTTTATTTTACTAATAAAATAGTATTTTTATATTAATTATATTATAGTTATATAATCCAACTACCACTTGATCCTTCTTCATTTTTTTTTCTTCACCCTCATTTCTTTCACTTTTCTAAAAAAAAAAAAAAAAAAAACATTTTCATCCAGGAGAATGAAGCGTTCAAGTATGGGGGAGGTTATTCTGGTATAAATATAATTTTTAAAGTTCTTTATTTAACTATATATTTTTATCTATATATATTATACACTATTTTCCTCTTATTTATGGTCTTAATTGTAGGTTTTTAATTAATAATATAAATTTTTGTTCGTTCTGTTCAATATTATTTCTTTTTATATTCACCATAAGATTTTTCATGTCTATGATTTTGACTTTGTGAAAGCAAGAGCAAACATCTTCAACTCAGAAAATCATTAGAATTGAGAAAAATTATGATCACAAAGAAGGTAGAATCAATGACTTGGCTAGAACTTGCTCTGAATGTTTTTCGAGGCGAAATAATGGATGATACTGATTTTTGAAAAATGAAATTAGGCCTTCTTTGATACACAATTCAAGCCTCTCAATTTTCTATCCAAATATACATATTTTTATCTTTTCAAAACCCTTCTTTGAGCCTTAATCCTATTTTTTTTCCCAACACCATGATATATTACCAAAAAAAAATGATATATATGATATATGTATATATTGTTTACATATATATAAAGAAAAAAAAAGAGTTATTGTTTCTTCCAGCTTTGAATGAGCAAAGATTAAACATCACCAAAAGGAAGAAATATTACCAAAAGAAGCAATGTTGTGAATATATGATTATATATGATATAGCAAAAAGAAAAAAAAAGGAAAAAATTGGAAAAAAAAAAAGTATTACCGAATGGAGAAAGAATTGAGAAATGTGAGCTCCAAGCTGGAAAAAGAACAGTCACTATCAAATATCCTTATCCTACCAGCCTGAAGCCTAACATTACAAGCCATGAAAAGTCCTAAAAAGATTTTGAAAGTCAGTATTGTATCTATATTAGTGGAGATGAACATGACGAGCAAGCCTATGGACAAGACAATGATACTTACTGAATACATGATCATAACTCTATCAATTTTAAAAGATTCAAGGGGAGAAGGCTGCAAGTTCTTGTTGATCAAGTTAAAATTCAGAAATAAGGTAAAGAATTTGGTGAAGTAAAAAGAATAATTGCATTGAGCATGATGAAAGAAGTTTATCTTGAATAAATTTTCTATCCTACAAAGATCATAAGTTTGAAGAAAATATTCTTATTAAAAAAAAAAAAGATCTTTTTCCTCGAGGACGAGCAAAGATTCAAGTATGGGGGAATTTGATGGATATAATTTATTAATATATTTTTATAGTTAAATATTAAGTATTTTAAATAAAACGTGAATAAATATATCCATCTCTCGCATATTTTCTAACATATTTTGCAGGAAGAAGAAATTATTCAAGGTGAAGAAAAATAAGGGATGACCATTGATGATTACATTATTCATAGTGTGATTATAACACTGATAGTAATGTCCGTGAATTGTTTTACGCTGAAGAATAAAAGTGCAAACGGAAGAAAGTTTATGGAATGAAGCTACGTATGAAAAAGTCTTCAAAACCCAACACACCTTGGTCATCTTGAAATATTTCCTACCACCTTAAGATATGCCATCTTAGGTAGAAATTTGGCATGGAATCTTTTTTATAAATAAAGGCCAAAGTTGTATGAAAAAGGGCATCAAATTTTCATCTTGCAGAGAACTACTTTCTCTTGCTCTTTTTCTTTCTTTGTCTTTTATAACATTAAGCTTTAGTGGTTTTCTTTTGTAGAAGAAATACTACTTCTTCCTAGTCTTTATATTTTTAAAGTTTTTTCTTACTCCATAATGGAGTAATCTCTTTTGTTGGGATAGTTGATGAAACTCGGTAATATTTATAATACGTATCTCAGTTTTAATATATGCTTAGCCTGAAGTTTTTAATCACATTTTAACACTGTGCTAGAATTATAGTTTTTACTAAATCTTTATTTTCACATCCGTCTATTTTATATCTAGGTTATTGTTATATTAATTTTGTAATTCTCACGGAGCAAAATTAATGTATAAGCAGAGCTAGACCCACACAAATGCTTAATCGAAAGCTCTGTCCTCCTTCCCCTCCTACCAGATCGAAAAGAAGAAGCTTGCTTTTCCGACCCAAAAGGCTTTTGCCGTGATATTACTTACCCCTATTCGACGATTCACTCTTCCTGGACTTGCTTGACTCGTCCGAAAAAAGATAACTGATGAATAAAGTAGTAGAGTAAAAACTATTTTTCCAAGTCTGTAATCTTGTTTACCTCAGTTTTAATTCTCACGGAGGAATTGTTGTAGGTAAGATTATTGATTTTCCGTAAAAATATTCTCGCGAAGTTTTTACTACTTTTTTAGCACAATTCAGGCAAGAAAAATATTTCGGTTTAATCGTCACTAGTTATAATTTGATTAATATGCATAACCTCACGGAGTGTTATTAATTGATTATTTTCTTAGTGAGCAAAATATAATTGAATTAGCAATAAGCAATTATTCTTAAGAGAAATACATGTCAAAACTGAGATATTTATTATAAGTATTACCAAGTGAATTCAACGATTCCCAACTCCTTTTAAATTTGAAATCTTCCGGAAGTTCTTTCTTTTAGTTTAAGTAAATTTAAATTAAAAACTCACTTTTCATAAATTTGATTCTCTCAAATAGTAATTAAAATACTACAAGTCCGTAGCATAGAATACCCAATCTCTGTGGGACGATATCTTAAACTATATTAGAATTTGACAAGAACGAGCAGACAATTCCTATGCACTTTGGACCTCGTCAGTGATAAATATGCAAATTAACAATAATAACAACAAATCAATATACATAAACGAATTTGTTTAGGTTTACAAATAGGACGAACATCCAATATACAAATTCAAGAATTTACAAGTTGACTTGTATCTTCATTTCCCCTAGTCACATAGGGCATGCAGTTCTTTTGTGAACATATGTTTTGCAGATGCCATATTTAGTTTTCCTTTGAAATACTTTCCCAACTGATGGATTAGCTTAGTTCTTCTCCTTCCTGCCTTGGTCAGCCTTGGAGGTGCAGGCACTTTAAAAATTACCTCCTCAAGACGGATCACCCATAATTCTTTTGGATGAGCTAGACTATCAAGGTCTGCATAAGCAAGGATTAACATATGAGGAGACTAAATTCATATTTAGCCAACAACTTAACGTCAACTTGGGATGACAAAAGAAAATACTTTAAGTCTTGATAAATCATAAATCATTGTTAAAACCTTGTCTTGGCTCTGGCAGAACAAGGCAATAGGAACTAAGATATTTATACTAAGCTATGAGTATATGATTAGATAAACCATTGACAATATGAAGTACAGAAACTTCTACTCCCACAATGCACCTAACTCCGACAAGGTAGACTTTCCTTGAATTCTTGAATTCAGTTTGCTACATAAATAGTTGTGTTTCTTATTTGTCAGTGCCGGCTACAAACTATTCGGCAAACAGCAAATGAAAATGTGTCAAATAATTTGTACAATAGTTCGATGGGTAAAATATATATTTGCTAAACATCATGAGAGATTTTCAGAACATCTGGCAGGATGTTAATTAGTAACATATCTCTTGATGTTCATGACATCTCTCTAGATATTCGAAGCATCATGCTATCAAGATGTTCGGAACATTTGTATTGATGTTCAAGATGTTTGGAACATCCGTCAGAATGCTGCAAACGTCTCTCTGTCAGGATGTTCCGAGCATCCTAATAGATGTTCATCACCCTGAGAAAAAATTTCTACATCGATTTTAGTCTAAAATTAACCAAATTCAGTCCAAATCAACTTTAAATAATCTCAAATTTTATATTTAACCTATCACTACTATTCCCAACATTTCTAAACAACACCCACTTGAAAATAGTACAAAAATTTGATTTATTTTTTAAATCCATTTCAAAAACATCAATATTTAATAATGATGAACATTCACAAATCTTCTTAACGAAGAATAAAAAATGGGTATGTGTTATATTTCGTTTAGGATTCCTTAAATTGAAGAAACAATTATAAGACGAAGTGTAGATTGAAGAAACAAGAAGAATAATGCTAATAAGGATTTGAGAGGGAAAAACAGGGGAGGGGAGAGAGGAAGGGCTGCATGGGTCTAGGTGTATAGCCAAATTTGGCAAAAAAGTGGCCTTTTATACTTGGACTATCGTGTAACATAAAAAGTTTTGGGGTGAGAAGGTTAGGTAGTTAGAAGTTTTAAATTCCTTTAATGATAATTCCAGTAATGATTAGAGGACTCTATACTTCATGATTAAAACTTGAGCCTTTTTCCATTGAAAAAAATTTGAGGGGACCTCCCATGCCAATGCTCCGACAATCCATCAATTATATACTTCAGGAATAAGGGGTAAAAGAAAATTAAAAATTAAGCCCTAGCTCTTTCACAAATTCACCTCTTTAAGCTATAAACTAGAAATGAATAAGATGTTCGAACAACTATTAGAAATGTTTCTGAAAATGCATCTTGAGGAAATTTTCTTAAAAATATATGTTGTGTTTTTTGTAATTGAAGAACAGAAACCTAATATCAATCACGTAGGAAGATTGTAGGATTTTATAAAAGACCTTTTCGGTTCAAATACTTACGAATACGTTGCCGAACAGTTTTTACTTCAAAAGTTTCAGAAATAATTATTTACAAACAATTAAAATTTTTGATTGATGCATCTTTTTTAAAAATTTGAATCAAATGCAAATATAGTATTCAATCCATTCAAATTTATGTGATACTAATTAGCTAAAGACGAAATTTAAGAAATACGTAAAGAATTTTAAAGCATATGATCTTAAATAAGTCATATATTATTTATATCGGTGGTTTAATTAAAATTTGTTAAACATATATTAATAACATTTGTATGGCTATAATAAACTTTTCATTAAGAATAACATGAGAAGTTAAATAGTTTATAAGTGTCTGGTGCATTCTTATCTTAAGACACACTACAAGAAATATGAGCAACGGCGACATTAGATAAATGTCGTTTTAAGAGACATAAATGTCACAAAATCAATTAACGATATTTCTTTTACATTTACACTAAATATCAAAAATTTGAGTGTCATTAATTTCTCGACATTTAAATAAATACGACATTTATTTACGATAAATACGATATTTACTTTTATAATGTCATATTGAAATTCCCGACATTTAGTTAAATGTCACCTTGAAATTTACTGACATTTATAGTAATGTTGGTAAACAAATTACGATATTTATCTACATCCTTCATAAAATGTCGCATTGACATTTCCGACCTTTTGGTAAGTGTCAATACACATTTACAAAACTTTTTTGCGATATTTAAAGTAGAGAATTCCAACATTTTGGTAAATATCAGTCAAATATTTACAACACATTTTATTACTTTTACAAAATGTCATATGTATAAGTGAATGTCAACAAAAATTTGTGACATTTCTTTGAAACCTTTTGAAATATCGTATTTAAATTTATGACATTTATGCTAATGTCGATGCCAAATTTTCTATTGAATTAACTAAAGATAATATCAATTTTCATGCACAATGTAGCAAACATGAAATATATTACGCAAATATGAATTAATACTGTATCCAAAGGGACATAGTGATAACTAAAGATAGTAAATTAATTTCAACATATAATTAACTATATTAAGATTACTCCTAATTTGAAGTAATTCCTTAGCTATCTACAATAAGTTCTAGAACAAAGCTTCATGATCATCTTTTCACTGAGCCAAGCATTCCATTGCCAGTAATTGATGATCATCTTTTTACTGAGCCAAGCATTTCGTTGCCAGCAATTAATCTCACATCCTTCAAAAATGCTGCACCAGAGCAACATAAAAAAAGAGAAATATAACTATATAATACAGGGAAAAGAATTTTAAATATAATGTCTTGTATGTACTTCCAGACCTACCTATTTATTTTTTGTTGTCCCAACTCCACTATTTCCAATCAGCCTCTTGTTTATGTTATCCTAGGAAGAAATATTAGAGTGATAACTCTAAAGACTTGGCAAAATATTGTATAATACAAGGAACAGACAATAAAACATTGCATATGCTGGCCCAGAATACCACTCTTAACAAATACATATCATTGCATTGTTTGCTATAAATTATATAAGTTATATATGGTAGTCTTCTTTGCAATTGTTGCTGGCTATATTAACTACAAAATAAGATGTCAAATTTTGGTTGCATCATACCTAGAGAAGTTTGTTGAAAAGACAAAAGGAAGCAAAACTGACAAAAAGTCTCAAATTCAATTCTTTATACCCACCTATTAAAAAAAATATACAATAGGTATAATGAAATAAATCTAAGTGAAAAAATGAATATGAATTGCAAAAAATAGAACTGAAAATTTCCCCGTAAAAATTTAGTGTAGGGGCCTGTTTGGCGCGCGTTAATTGATTTGTAGCCGTCAAAAACAAATTCGCTGAGAAATAGCCACCTCCGGACAAATTCCAGTATAAATACTGGGACTTTGAACAAAACTTGTTCAAGGCCCCAGTATTTGTACTGGGGAAGCTTCAGTAAACTAACCCCAGTATAAATACTGGGGCTTTGAACAAGTTTTGTTCAAGGCCCCAGCATTTTGTTATGAGACTATGTATAAAGCTTCAGTCCCATAACAAAATGCTGGGGCTGTGAACAAAACTTGTTCAAAGCCCCAGCATTATTATGGGACTGAAGCTTTATATATAAAGTCTCATAACCCATAACAAAATGCTGGGGCTGTGAACAAAACTTGTTCAAAACCCCATCATTTTGTTATGGGACTCAGCTTTATATGTAAAGTCCCATAACAAAATACTTGGGCTTTGAACAAGTTTTGTTCAAAGCCCCAGTTTTTTGTTATGGGGCTAGTCTGGGGTGTTTTTCCAACGCTAATGGAGCTTAAGTGTGCGCGCGAATTTTTGGCTATTCTTCATTGAATTTTGAAACGGTGGATAGTCCCCATTGAGCGCGTCCAAAAATGGCTAGTGATCGAAATTTCCTCGTAAAAATTTAGTGTAGGGGCCTGTTTGGCGCGCGTTAATTGATTTGTAGCCGTCAAAAACAAATTCGCTGAGAAATAGCCACCTCCGGACAAATCCCAGTATAAATACTGGGACTTTGAACAAAACTTGTTCAAGGCCCCAGTATTTGTACTGGGGAAGCTTCAGTAAACTAACCCCAGTATAAATACTGGGGCTTTGAACAAGTTTTGTTCAAGGCCCCAGCATTTTGTTATGGGATTATGTATAAAGCTTCAGTCCCATAACAAAATGCTGGGGCTGTGAACAAAACTTGTTCAAAGCCCCAGCAGTATTATGGGACTGAAGCTTTATATATAAAGTCTCATAACCCATAACAAAATGCTGGGACTGTGAACAAAACTTGTTCAAAGCCCCATCATTTTTTATGGGACTCAGCTTTATATATAAAGTCTCATAACAAAATACTTGGGCTTTGAACAACTTGTTCAAAGCCCCAGTTTTTTGTTATGGGGCTAGTCTGGGGTGTTTTTCCAACGCTAATGGAGCTTAAGTGTGCGCGCGATTTTTTTGCTATTCTTCAATGAATTTTGAAACGGTGGATAGTCCCCATTGAGCGCGTCCAAAAATGGCTAGTGATCAAAATTTCCAAAATTTAGTGTAGGGGCCTGTTTGGCGCGCGTTAATTGATTTGTAGCCGTCAAAAACAAATTCGCTGAGAAATAGCCACCTCCGGACAAATCCCAGTATAAATACTGGGACTTTGAACAAAACTTGTTCAAGGCCCCAGTATTTGTACTGGGGAAGCTTCAGTAAACTAACCCCAGTATAAATACTGGGGCTTTGAACAAGTTTTGTTCAAGGCCCCAGCATTTTGTTATGGGACTATGTATAAAGCTTCAGTCCCATAACAAAATGCTGGGGCTGTGAACAAAACTTGTTCAAAGCCCCAGCATTATTATGGGACTGAAGCTTTATATATAAAGTCTCATAACCCATAACAAAATGCTGGGGCTGTGAACAAAACTTGTTCAAAGCCCCATCATTTTGTTATGGGACTCAGCTTTATATATAAAGTCCCATAACAAAATACTTGGGCTTTGAACAAGTTTTGTTCAAAGCCCCAGTTTTTTGTTATGGGGCTAGTCTGGGGTGTTTTCCAACGCTAATGGAGCTTAAATGTGCGCGCGAATTTTTTGCTATTCTTCAATGAATTTTGAAACGGTGGATAGTCCCCATTGAGCGCGTCCAAAAATGGCTAGTGATCAAAATTTCCCAATAAGAACAATATGCCCTTTAATTTCTTTATAGATGTCATAATATAAAACACCAGGTTATCGCCCAAGACAATAACAAGGATATTTGTTGGACCAAGGTAATAGTATCAACAATCCTGTGTGACTGAAGCAAAAAGAGAATGAAAGACGGGGACACAAAATTATAAATTAGCAAGAAAGGAAGAAGCTTACAGTTTGGAGTCTTAATTTGGTTCTGAGGGAAAGGAAATAGTAGTTTAGAATTCCAGATTCAAAGCTCATATAATCATATTCGATTGCCGATCCAATAAGGAAGGTGAATTGAGCCACATTAATTTAGAAGAAAACCCTAAAGTTAAATTTAATTAAGTAAAAATAAAAGAGGGAAGGCTCAGCTAAAAAGATAAAGCGGGGGAAACATTTGCCACCACTTTTTTTCACTCTAAATTAACAAATAATATGACATGTAATATAAAAGTCACAATATATTTGACATTTTGTATCAAATGTCGTTAATTTTACAGCATTTGTTATAAATGTCGGATAATTACCAATATTTAAAATAAAAGTCACAAATTTTTTGATATTTTATATTAAATGTCATTAGTTTCACGACAGTTATTATAAATGTCGGTAATTACCGGCACTTAATATGACATTTACAATAAAAGTCTAAATATTGCTGACATTTTGTATTAAATGTCATTTTTTTGCAACATTTTGATGGAAATGTCGAAAAATTCGCTTTTTCCCGACATTTATTATAAATGTCATTAAATAAATATCGTCGTATCCTTATTTTCTTGTATTGACATAATTTTCATTTTAACATATTTAAATAAAGAAAAGGTTTAGTTGGTCATATTTAAATAAAGAAAAGGTTTAGTTGGTCATTTGATGTACCAAGAAAAGGAGATGACAAGGACTGGTTTTGTTTCGATCCAATTTTCTGTGAAAAAGCCTGTGTAGTGGAACCCAAAATCGGACTGATTGATTGTCCCTGCCTTACAATTCTGCCCGTCCTTATATTTCCTTTGTTTCCCTTTCTTGAACCATAAAAAGCATACGAGGAATGAAGGATCAAGGTAATTTGATGGACGCAAAGTGTAATATATAAGAAAATGTAGGGGTGGTGAGGTAAAAAAAGAAACCAAGAAAAGTAAAAAGGAAAGGACAGCACCCGTGTGGTGGAAATGGGGAGACTGTCTTGTACGAGACGAACATCTGAGCAAGGAAGCAAACAGCTCCCCACTTAGTACCACGAGGAAGCAACTGGGTGTAGGGACAAGCCACCTTGGAGTTGGTAATTCGGATGTAGGTATTGTTGTCCCGACTATTACTCCATCCGTTCCATGGTATGTATTATAGTTTAACTCGGCACAAAATTTAAGAAATAAAAGAAGATTTTTGAATCTTGTGGTGTAAAATAAATCAACGATGTTTGTGTGGTTGTAAATCATTTCAGTAGTGGCAGAACTATAATTTTGAAGTTAAACTGTTACCAAATTTAGAATGCTGACATTCTTTTTGGAACAGACGAATAAGGAAATGCTGCCACATAAATTGGAACAGAGAGTACATATTTCTGTAATGCACATTTAAATAGAAGCAATATCGTAAACATGACTCTTTTCATTTATATTATCCGATTCATAAAAATTTCTGGTGGAAGGTAGATGAAACCTATCAATCTCACCTCAATGGTTTGTGGTAACTCAATAATCCCTCTATGTCAACTAATTTGTCGTGGTTATGTAAAATTATGTGGCAAAATATTTTTTTCACTTTGCCTTAGTATATTAATTATTCTTGAATGTAAATATAAAGCGAACATTTATTGAAGAGTTGTCAATATGGTGGAAGGGTAGATATATATAAATAAAGGTAGAATAGTGATACACTAGACATATAATAGAGATACCAGTATTTGTTGTATATCTCATTGTATGTACGATAATACATAAAATATACTATATTATACATACAAATGAGAATATAATCCTTCCGCCTTCAAACCACCAGCAAAAGTACCATAACACCGTGAAAAGGAGATAATAAGGAGAATAAGAACTACATTCATATAATATATAATCGATAATAAGAGTTATCACAAAAGAAATACAAGAGATAAAAATGATACACTTAGGATACATAATGGATCCACCATAAAGTACCGAGCATCACCGATTTGGAGAAAAAAATCGAAGCAGCTACCAGAGTAGCTTAAAAAAATAAAAGAGCGGCATTATACGTCGGATATTAGATCAGGGTGAAGTACTTCAATTTGTAACTTTAAAATGAAAGAGCGGCATTATACGTCGGGCATCAGATTAGGGTGAAGTACTTCAATTTGTAACGAAGGCGGCTGGATCTAATAGTTGTGGCTATTGGCCGGATCAGTGCTAGCATGAGAAGAGGAGAGTGGGACGACATCGGTTGGGTAGAGAACGTAGAGGGAGGGGAGACATTCGGGGGCCATGAATTTTCTTTTGCCCATACTTTTTATTGTATATGTTATTTTGTGGCGCGTATAAAAAATGTTTGTATTTGTTGCAAAGTAGAATAAATCTCTTTATGTTTTGTATTAAGGCCCTAAATAGTCTAACAACATAATTTTCCTAATTACTAGCGAAACCTTTGTTATGGTGCAACTTTATATGTCAATGCATATACAATTACATATTAATGTTTTATAGTACTCCGATCTATATTTGTTTTGCAAGGTTATAAGTGAGTTGTTTCCTAAAAAATAAACAACTTCAAAAACACAATACACTTATGTTCACTATATTCCAAATGGAACTTTATATAGTGAAGAGATTACTTTACTAAATCAAAGAAGATAAATATTTATAAGTCTCAAGGTGAACAAGAAAGCCTATTATGCGTTTCTCTCTCTGACTTCTACATGATTGATATAATACCCGCACTTTTTGACAATAAAATGTACTATTATATTCATTCATTTCGAGGTGAAACATTCTATCTCTAAAGGTCAAGATCTACTTACCAAAGTTCAAATCTAGTAATTTGGACCACAACAACTTTAAGATCGAGCAGCAAATATTGAAATGTTACAACTCGTTTTTGCCAGATTGAGAGAAGGAAAGAAAATAGTAAGCCAAGAGGGATGTAAGTTGAGATTTTTGGGTTAGAGAAACTTCTAAGTCTTTAAATAGTTTTTTAGGACTCAAGTATCAAAAAAATAAGTGAAAGGGACACTTTTAAGATTAGTACTACTCCCTCCGTTCCACTTTATGTGTCATAGTTTGACTTAAGGGTGGCCAGCGGTCCGGTCCGATCCGGAACCGGTACCGGAGTCCGGTTCCGGTCCGGAACCGGGCCAAAAAAATTTCAAACCGGTGGAATTCCGGTCTACCGGTCTGGTCCATGCCGGTTTCAAATATTGGAGCCTGATCGGAACCGGTTCCGGCGACCGTTAGGCCGGTCCGACCGGTTAACGGTTTTTTTGTTTTTTTTTTTTTTTAGGCAAATAAAACTAAAATTTGAAAAACTTAACAATTTATTTAAACATCATTTGTGATAATTAGGTAAATTATATTTTTTAATGAAACAAATTAACAAAATAATTATGTAAATTATATTTTAAAATTTATTAATGTAAAGTTTATTGAATGAGAAATAAATAATTGAACGACGTCTTCTAGTTTGTTACTTTATCAGTGTAAAGTTTATGAAACAAAACAAACGTTTATTGAATGAGAAATAGATAATTGAAATGACAAAACAAACTAGAAATCGAAAAACAAAAATACTAAATAAACTAGAAATTCGAAAATACATAATTGAAATAGATATTCCCTTAGCCATCTCTTCAAATTTTCAATCACGCGGAATAAAGCCATTTATTATATCCCATTCGGTTCTGTGGTTTTTTTTTAAGTGTTGCCTAAACTTTCCCGTCCCTCCATTGTTGGGTCCAGTGTAAACTTGCCACTCATTGTTACAGATGTTACATTTAGCTTTCTGAGATTCAGTATCTTTCGTAATAAGTTCCCACACTATAGAACGACGTCTTCGTTCAGGAGCAGCGGGAGCAGCGGGAGCTTGATTTTCAGCCATTATAATTGTTTGGATTTTGGAAGAAATTTAGAAAATAGCCTTTGAGAGTAATTTGAGAGATAAATTGATAGAAAATAGTAAATTGTGTGATATAATGATGAAATAATAGGGTATATATAGATAAAAATAGGTTGGGGGGATTATGGGGGGCGTTTGGGTGATAGGCAAATATAGCCGTTTTTTGCCGTTGGCCAACGGCTATATTTGAAAGAGAGCCGTTGGGCCAAAATGCCGGTCCGGTCCGGTCCGGCAGTTCAGCCCAAATAAGTTTTTTTTTTTTTTTTTTTCGATTGAGTTTTATTTAAAGTGATGGAAACTTTAAAAAATATTACAACAAAATATTATTTAGTTTTTACTTGTATATATTAAAGTTTAAACTTAGAATAAAAAAACTTGTAGTATTTTTTATAATTTGAACTTGTAGTTTTGAATTAATTTATTATGTTCAATATTCAAAGTTTCAAACTTTGAATTAATTTTAGTAAATTCAAATTTTTGAATTAATTCTTTAAGTTCAAAATTCAATATTTGAACTAATTTACAAACTAGTAATTAATTGTAGTATTTTTTGCGCAAACTATAAATTAAAAATAAATAGTATGAAGACAATAGTTGTGATTGAATTCCAAGACTTGGAGCAAATTTATTGAATTGTTTAAGATATAAGAAGTGCAAATTACATCTAAACAAAAACTTGTAAATTCAAAATTCTTATTTAGAATATTACATTCTTTTAAACATATTAGCTAGTTTCTTGAGGACACTTGTAGGCTTTTCTTTTGGAACTGACCGTTGTTGATCTTGTTCATCATCTCTTTCTGGTTCTTCGTCTTCTTCTTCTTCTTCATTGCCGGTTTGACTCCCTTCACTTGTTCCGTCGCTCAAAATTTGATCGATATATGCTCTGCCCCTTTCCTTAGTAAGTTCTGGTAGACCAAAGTTTCTTCGCTCTGCTCTTATCCAATCCCTGAATAAACTCCTGTCTCCATTGCCTCCTCTCTCAACGAATATCTGTGATCTCCAATTTGAAATCTTCCTTGGCTGAAAGCGCTTTCCGATGCAACTGATGAAGCTTGAATTGTTAATATATCCCGGGCCATTTTTGCAAGAATTGGAAATTGCGATTCTTGATTCTTCCAATAATCCAACAAATTCGCAGTTCCAAAGTTGTTAAGTTTCTTTGGATATTGAATTAAATACACTTGGAACTCGCTGTATTCCTCTCCGTACTCGTCCTGTTCTGAAAGCAACTTTTCGTCAAGTCCCCCAAAAGTGCGCATTCCTGCTCCTGCCTGTGAAGAACTTTGCCCGGTGGATAGTATTGGTTCCGTTGGCTCTGCAGTGTCTGCCCAAGCTCTATACTTTGCAAAAACAGGCACGGTATCTGCATAAACTTTTGCAACAGCCTCGTCTACACTTGGATACCCATTAGTAGCAATTTCATCTGGAGTAATTTCTAAATTTGCATATACTTCTCTAACAAGTCGTTCAGTTAACTTAATTTTAAAAGGAGGATGCAACACAGAAGCAATGTAAAAAAGAGGAGGAATTGGAAAAAAATATTTTCTAAACTTTTCAATCATTAACTCTACAGCCGGTAAGTAAACTGCATATTGTTTATACATTTTCAATAATTCCGATATTCCAGCTATATAATATAACATGGTAGGAGTAGTTGGATAATATTGACCGGAAAATTTTAAAGTAGCTTGATAAAATTTATGTAAAAACTGAAGAAGATGTTGAACAACTTGCCAATCCTCATCTTTAAGGTGATAGATTTCCATAAAATGTTTATTATACATTTGAGAAATAGGCAGTCTATATTCATAAGCAACATTCAATGCCTCATATAAAGTGTTCCACCTAGTACAAACTTCCTTTGGGACTCTCCTAACTGGCATTCCTAATTCTACACATTTTCTTTCCCATTCTCGTCTTCTTTCTTGGTTTTTATTTCTAAAAATATAAGTAATAGCTATCTGCACCTTTTTGATAATGTCGTTAAACAAGGTAAGACCATCTCTGACTACTAAGTTGTAAATATGACATGCACACCTAACATGAAAAAATTCAGGAAAAGGAGGGTTCAAAATAGGTATCAAGTTCCTAAGTGCGTATGTGTTGTTTGTAGCATTATCTACCGTAATACTAAAAACTTTGTTAGACAAACAGTACGTACGACAAATTGATGAAACTTTGTTACAAATGTAATTTCCCGTGTGTGGTTCATCAACAATTTTATAAGCAATAATACGTTTTTGAAAAACCCAATCAGGATCTATCCAATGACAAGTCACAGTAATATAATCACATCCATTAGTAGAACGACCCATATCCGTAGTAAGACATACTCTAGTGTCAAAGTTATCAAACATATATCGCAAATAATCCTGATATTCGTTCTTAAATTTAATAATATCATTTTTAACAGTAGTTCTTGGAAAACCTCTAAAAGAGGGATTATATACAGCCTGAACATAACGAACAAAACCAGTAGAAGAAGGAAAACTATAAGGTAAACCCTCGAGGGCAACTAGTTTAGCAATTTCTTCCCTATCCTTTTGTTTATCATAAGTAAGAAGCCCTCCTGTTAAATGGTTAATTCTTGCTTGGATACCCGAAGAAGAATCATGCGCTACTCCCCCATGTTCGGTCCCTAAATATATACCACCCGCCCGCGTTGCCCATTCTTTAGGATGTTTATTTTGTAAGTGCTTCCTAAGTTTACCCGTCCCACCCTCATTACCCCCAGTTCTAAAAACCCACACCTTATCACAAAGCCCGCAGGAGGCCGTCTGCGCTTCAACATTCTTTGATGCAAAATCCCACACATCAGATCTATCCTTACGTTTAGCCGGTATTCTACTTCTAGTAGGAGGTTCAGGAGGCAAGTCTGACTGAACTTCGGGTGGACTAGCTTGAAATTCAGGTGTTTCTTCTAAATTACCCCCGCTTTGATTCCCATATCGTGTTTCTAACATTTCGTGATCAAGTATATTATCAGCGCTAATATTATGATAATGTTGAGAATCATCTATGTGGTGGGTATTCCGACTAGAACTACCAGCAATTTCTTTACCCCTATTTCCCCTACGACCACGTGCCCGCCCCCCACTACTAGTTCCAATTGAACCTCGTTGAGACATAATAATAGCAAATAAAATAAATATATATGACAAAAAAATAATAAAAGAGTAGAAGTAGGAACGACCAACCAAATATAACCGTATAATTGAGGTGAAGTTGAAACTTGAGCCTCCACTTCAATTAATTAGTTGAATACTTGATAATCGAAAAATTGCAAAAATAGCCAAATTGATATTTTCAACCACGTAGCGCCTCCAATTAACCCAATACTTGATATTTATAAACTTCACCAAGTAGCACAATATAACTTTGATAGAAACTCCAAATAGAACTTGATAAAGTAGCCAAATTATAAATTTTTAACAAATAGCCAAAGTAGAACAATAGCAATATTGTAGAAAATTTGAGAGAATTAGAGAGAATTGGAAGATTTGTGTGAAAAATATGATGAAATAATGGGGTATTTATAGAAAAAAAATAGTTTGGGGTGGTTATGGGGTGTATTTGGCCGTTTTTGGCCGTTGGACAACGGCTAGGAGGTCAAAATAGCCGTTGCCCAACGGCTAGAAACGGGCAGTTTTTTGTTTTTTTTTTTTTATTTTTTTGACCGGTCCGGTCGGTTCCGGTCCGGTCCGGGCCGGTTCCGGTCCCAAATTCATCCGGTCCTCTCGGTTTTTTTTCGAGCCACCGGTTCGGTACCGGGATCGGGGGCCGTTAGTGGCCAACGGTCCGGTTTCAACCGGTCCGAGCCGGTTTTCGGCCCGATTCCGGTCCGGTCCGGTTGACCGGACCGTTAGCCACCCTTAGTTTGACTTGACACAAAGTTTAAGAAATACATGAAGACTTTTGAAACTTGTGGTGTAAAATAAGGTAAAGATGTTTGTGTGGTTGTAAATCATTTCAGTAATGGTAAAATTGTAATTTTGAAGTTAAATTGTTACCAAATTTAGAATGCTGACATTCTTTTTGGAATAGATGAATAAGGGAAAACTGTCACATAAATTGGAACGGAGGGAGTAAGTACTACTCCCTACGTTCCACTTTAGATGAACTCATTTGGCTTTGCACGGAGTTTAACAAAGAAGGGAAGACTTTTGAAACTTGTGGTCTAAAATAAGTTATAGATATTTGTGTGGCTACAAATCATCTAAGGATGAGTAAAAGTGAAAATTTATTTCCAAATTTAGAAAGAGGTCATTCTTTTTTAAACATACTAAAAAGAAAATAGATTCATCCTTTTTGAAACGGAGGGAGTAACATTTTAAAAGCCCCTCAAATTTTTTTATTTACATAAAGCCCTCACCTCTCATCACCCACCCCGAGAATGAATTATGTTATCAGGTTTCGAACTCGAAACTTCTAATCAAAGATAAAACATAAACCATCCACCACAAATCTTTGGTGTTAAAAAAAGGGTTTAATGCTACATAGCTCTTTAATGGACTTCTTTTTCATTAAAACAGGAGGTGTTTACATATATATCCGCCCATAACTAAGTATGTATTTACTTTTCACTGTCCACAACTTTTTCTAACCACAATAATAATACAAAATAAAGAAAATCTTAAATATTAAATTTACTACCTTAAATTAGTGAATATACATTTCCTAAAATAAATGATTTAAACCTTCCTTAAAAGATGTGATGCTTTATTATTTGTAACAAATTTAAATAGGAGAGAGAAATAGCTCGTATATCATTTTGGCTTTATTTTTTTTCTTTTTCTTTTTTCACGTTTTGGTTGCAAAATATATATTTTTTGGTCTATATATCGATATGTACTTATGTATTGATACTATATTATTATATATATGATATATATTAATATTAATTGAATACAATGCTAAAACTATTGTAATATTTATTAAAAATGTACAATATCAATTAAAATGTGAAATATTTATTAAAAATATGTAATATCAGAGATTTATTTATTAATACACAATATCGATTGCATAATATATATATATATATATATATATATATATATATATATATATATATATATATATATATATATATATATATATATATATATATATATATATATATATATATATATATATATATAAGAAAAAGAGGAGGAGATAAAGGAGAGAGAGGAAATGGAAAAGAAAAGGAGAGAGAGGAGAGGAACATGTTGCGGGGAGAGGAAATTTAATTGATTGGGAGAATAAGTTTTGGTCCCTTAATTATAGGGATTAGTATCAAATTTCATATTTAAGGGATTAATAAATAATATTTAAAATATATTTAAAAATACTAAATGTTTATAGAAAGAAAATAACAACAAAAGGTATACATAAACAGTAAATATTCTATTCCAACGTTTATAGGGCATAATTTACCCTTAAAATAGAGTGAAGCCTGACAGGGTTTATTGGACCTATTATCCTACTAGTTTTTGTAACGTACGTCGCACGTTGTATCTCATATTAATTTTCTGAAATTTGTATTTATCTACAAAAAACATCTCTCTACCGATCAGCAAATATGACCACCAAACTACACAGTATGAACATGACACCATCAAACTACTAAGAATAGGGGTTGATGTCCTGGAATTAGAAATAATTTTACTCGCATTAACTAAATAGTGAATGTAGAGCAATCAGAAGCTCTTTTTAGCAGGCTTGACAATTGTCTAGTTGTATGTGAAGGCTATGGGAAGCCTTCTTTTTTGGTCATCTTGAAAAGACTCTGTCAAGCCATATGCCAATCTTAATGTGGTAGTTAATAATTCTGTGATTGCATGGGAGTACTTTTGGTTCCTTTAATTTTTGAAATAATCTTTGTAAACTATTATTCTAGTGTATGAAATTTCTTTTCATTTATCCGGTAAAGTAGTGGACACATATGTAGAATAAGGAGTTCTTCTCTCTTTAATAGACCTTATATGACATGAATTTAAATTAGTTAGCCCAGTAAATTCTAGATAACAACATACAAAACCGAATGAAGGGGGTATTTCTAATTATTTCTAATAGTTATAAGAGCCTCACAAATAGTCTCTAATCATTTTTTAATTGTTTTGTCACTTTACTAATAGTTGTATTTCTAATCATTTTATATATAAGAGCCTTACCAATAGAACGGAAGAAGGGGAAAGAGTTAAAAATTAAAACGAAACAAAAAAGAAAAGAAGATGAAGAAGTACCATGAATCGTGATTTTAACTTGTGGAACCTCATATATTCGTAGAAATAATTGTACAAATTTGATTTAGGGTCGTGGTTAACTATAGAGCGACAACAACTGTAAAATTTTGTCTTTGACTCTTTCCGCATAGAGTATGTCCAACATAACATAAGAAAAAACTAGCCTCTAACACCTTCAAATATAAATATAATTACCTCCATATCGTCTTAAACTTTAAATTCCTTGAACTTCGACTTTTGCTTCCTCGGGTGAAGTAGTATATATCGTTAGCACAAATATAGGAACATGTCTGTTTATCTTCATTAGAAGAAGATTGGCTTCGCCGTGTGAGTAGTTGAAAGGTCCACATTGTGAGAGCAAGAATATGAAGAGTAAATACTTTGAACTAAAAGCTAGCTCTTAAATGATTTTACATGCATGGAAACTTGTAGAAATTAATTTCTGGAAAAGAGAATTCAAAGTCAATTAATGTACTAATTTATGAGAAATAGATTACTATTTACTTTGAAGAGTATTATAGTTAGTTATTTTTTAAGGGTATTTTTGTCTTTCACTTTTTACTTTATAGATTGACTCTTTTAGAATAGTATAATTATACAGCAAATCACTAACACCCTTATATAGTTAGGACTCATTTATAGCTATCATCTAGTAGTTGGTTTCACGTGGAATACTATCACTGCCTTGTACTATATACATATAGTCGTATGATTGTATTTGTATAGAATGAAGAGCTCTAATTATTAGAGTCTATAGATTCAGTTTAATATGGTATTAGATACGGGGTTCGACTCTTCTTCAACCACCTCTTTTCCTATCATAATTTCATCCTCTTTCACCGTCCCTACCATGTATTATTTATCCTCTCTGAACCCTCTTAACCATACTCACCACTTTATCTCCATCAAATTCACTTCCAAAAATTAATTATTTTGGACAACTCAATTGCTACCCTTTCTAGGTGGTCAAGACCTTCATGGCTTTGTTGATGACTCAATGCCATGCCCACCTTCTACTCATTCTATTGAAGGTTTAGATACTGTGACATACAACCCAGTATATACAAAGTGGATCCAACAAGATGATAATGAGTCTCCTCGTATCTTCTCTCAGGAAAAACCATACCCATCATCATTGGATGGAAAACTTCTGATGCGACCCGGATAGGCACTGTAAGCCGTGGAGGATTCAAGCTCAACATCTACAACTTGGAATACTTCAAAAGGACTTGAAAACATGAATCAAGCAAATGAGAGCTTTCTGGAATTTTGTCCAGCGCTATCGCAAAGCAAGAGGCGCGATTCCGATGAAGAAGTCAGCTCCAATGCACGATCACGAGAAGCACAACGCGGTCACGATGAAGCTGTCCAGGCAAGTGCGCGTTCACGTGATATCCAACGCGATCGTGATGAAGCTTCAAGTTACTGGGCGCGATCGCGACACCCACGACACGGTAGCAATGAGAAGCCTTTCCGATAGTTTACTCCTTTAGTACCTAGAGATTACTTAGTTATTTTGTAATAAACCTAAAGATTACTATATATAGTGTCATTAGGAGTAATTAGAGGAGGTGAGAGTTTATTGGATGATTGAGAATACTTTTGTGAGAGTGTGTGTGAGATTAATCCCTTTTTCTCTTCTTGGATCTCTCTTAGATTCTCTTGTGTGAGAGATCCATTGCTTGAGTTCAAGTCTCTCCCCCCTCGGATATTGGTCTTTGATTGCATTCGTCTAAATTAGGGTACTACAATTTGTTTGTATTGTTCTAATTTACTTGCAGTTAAGGGATTTGATTCCTTTCTTTCTTCTATCCATTTACCTATTCCCTTCTATCCTTTACTTTATATTGCTGATTTTATCGTTTTGTTGATCGTTTTCCATTCTTAGTATTTAGGATCATATCAGCTTCTAAAGATATTTAGGATGCTTTGGAAGCATCCCTTTATTCTCCCTCCAATACTAGAGTCTTTAATCTCCATATGGAGTTAGAAAACCATACCTATTTGTTCGAGCTCTTGGCAGAGTCTTCTCCATAAGAGACCTCGGCCCACTTCACTATTTTCTTGGTGTTCAGGTGCATCACAACCGCATTCCCAATCTCAATGTATTCATGGTATTCTCGCCTGAGTTGGTATGCTTCAATGCAAACCTATTAGAACTCCAATGGCAACCAATGTGAAGCTTTATAAGAATGATAGCTCTACCTTTGATGAGCTGAGTTTGTATAGATAGATTGTTGGTGCCCTTCAATATCTCACCCTTACGAGACCAAACGTATCATTTGCGGTGAACAAAGTGTGCCCGTACATGAACCATCCGTAGTCAAATCAATGAGTGCTCTGAAACGCATTCTTCGTTACCTTCACACTACAAGAATACACATTTATTGCTACGAATTCTCAGCTACGAAAATAAATATCCTAGCTAGTACATAACAATAGCTACAAAAATTAAAATCTTGTGGCTATTTAAAATTTTGTTAAATTTTTTAGCCACAAAATTTTAATTGGCAAAGCTAATTTATCATTATTGTTACACTTTCAAAATATCATGACAATAAGTACCTAAATAGTTACAAAATTATTGCTTCAAAAATATTTCATAGCTAATAATAAATTTTTGCTACGCGTTTATAGTTACCGTAGCAATAGTACCTAATAGTAGCTACAAAAATAAAATTTTGTGGCTAATTACAAATTTTTAATTTTTCTTAGCCACAAAATTTTAATTCGCAAAGCTGATTTATCACTTTTGCTACTCTTGCTAACTATCGTAGCAATAAGTACCTAAATAGCTACAAAATTAGTGATACAAAAATATTTCGTAGCCAATAATAAGTTTTTGCTACGCGTTTATAGTTACCATAGCAAAAGTACTTAACAATAGTTACAAAAATTAAACTTTCGTGGCTATTGACAATTTTGTTAAACTTCTTAGCCACAAAATTTGAATTGACAAAGCTAATCTCTCACATTTGTTACACTTGCAAACCATCGTAGGAAAGTGCACTATCTTTCTTTTTTCAATTACTATGAGTTGCTATATGGAACACTAACACTAGAGTAGTTCCAATATTATTGAGCATCATTTAAAAAAAAAAACTAATAATCAAATATGGTTGATATGAGGGTATACAAAAAGATATTTATTGTATCAAAATTCAAGTTAAATTAATAATAATTGTAAGTTATAATATTATTTTTCAAGATATGTAATTATATATAATCGGAATTGAGTTATATAACAAATTATAAAGAATAAAAACTTATACATTTATATCTAATTATATTGATCATTAATTATATTCAATACAAATAATCATAAATGTTATTAATAGTATAGCTATTACAATTTTTAATCGATTAATAATTATCATCAATCCAATTAACAAGTACAACAATAATTACTACTACACTTTAATGAAAAGTTAGTGGGAATTATTTTTACAAATTTTTAATATGATTAGTGCTCTCTTTTGGTTTATAATATTTATAATTATTTATTAAATTGAAAGAGGAAAATTTAACTAAACTATCAATACCATAACTTAAAATAAGAGTATCACTTGTGAATTCCATAGTATTAAAAATATATAAGTAATTGTAGTTAGGGCTGTGGAAAATCGAACCAGTATCATTAGCCGAACCGCTACCGGTACCGATAAGTATAACAATATCGGTATAGTGGTATACCGGTTCGGTAATGGTATTGATTTCTAATACCAACAAGATATCGGTACGGTAACGGTATCTATATATCTTTACCATTACCGTATCGATAATCTGTAAGATTTTTTTATGATAATTTTTATATATTTTATTTTATTTATTATTAATATAAAAAAAAATTTAAATTTTAGTTTAGTACAACTTTAGTTTATAGGTTAAACTTCAATTTTATTGCTATTGATGGTCATTAGTCATTACTCTTTATGAGCCATGAGCCATTTCATATGCTTGATTCTGCTTCTAGGCTTCCACTTTTGAGTCATCAAACTCTTTAGTAATTTCTTTTTCTTTTTTGTTATTTTGACATAAGTCTTTAGGAAGTAAAGAGAGTTCTTTAATTACTTGTGATGACTGGTAGCATACAATAATTATAAACTAAAAGAGACTTTTGTGAAGAAATATGTATAGTAAGAGAGCCGTAGCTTTGTTTTTCTGGACAAGATCTGCATTACTCGAATGTTGGTTCCACTACAATGTGTCTGTTAGCTATTGACGCCGACCACCAAGAATTCGCGCATTACTTTGGTGGTACAAGTAATATCGGTTACCGAATTGTTAATATCTGATAAATCGATAGCTTGTCGGTGCAGTATTGGTTTTGTATAATTACATATCATTAACCGATATACTGCTATCGATAAGCTAAAACCCGAATCATCTCCATCCAAAAACAAAATAGTTATAACGTTCATATAGTTTTCTTTTTATGTCAAAATTATGTGTATTCGAGAAATATTCAAAATATACAAATTATATTATTTAGTTAATTTTTATGATTATTAGTTTCCATTTTTTCAAGAGAAGAAATAAAAAATGTGTTTTTCAATTTTATGTCGAAATTTAAAGGAAATTATTTTAGGAATATTAAAATTTCAACTTTTTCTCAAATAAGACGAACAAAAAATTTAAGAATTATATTTTAAATTTTCTATATTTCATGCAACTCTATTTGATTTTTCTACTTTTTTAGCTAAAATATTCATTTATGTATGTTATACTTTTAGTTACAATTATAAAAAGGTTTGTAGATAAGAATTAAAGGAGAATATATATTAAAGCAATGCTAATTGGAGGAAATGTGCCAAACCCCCAAAACCTAAACTTCAGCACTCATTCTCTCTCCCTCTTAGCCGTCATTACTCATCCCTCCCTGTTACCAATTCTTCATCCATAAACTATATTATCAATATTATTCTGTAAAAGTAAGTACAGAATTTCCTTCTGTTAATTCCTATCCATTTTAGTCTTTTATTTTTATAATTTTCACTTGTTTTGCCTTCTGTTTTACGGATTCATGTTCACTATAATTTTCTGTACTTTTTAAAACTAAAATGTAATTGTCTTTAGTGATCCAATAAATATATATAATTGTGCATAAGGTTTATATAACTCGTAGAATTGAAAAATATGTATAGTATATTAAGATCTTCTTCCATTCACTACTTTTTAGTTTACGAATAGTAATTTTATTTTGTTATTGCTATCTTAGATTTTTTCAAGCACATTAATATCTTTATATCATAAGGTTTTCTAACCCCTTACGTTGACTTGAAGCTATGGTTCAATTTTTTGGATTATATTTTGGCAATTTTTTTGGATTAAATTTTGGTAATTTGATATTTTTCTATTTGCTAAACAGTGTATGGAAATTTGAAAATTTTAAGATTATTTTGTTAAGGAGTCCTAGTTCTATCGACAAATTTCATTATATATTAGAAAGGAGATATTTAAAGCTTTGGATGAAGATCTACTGGATTACTTTCTACTACTTATTTGCTCCATTTATTATTTTTCACGTTCTCATTGGTTGGTTGTTAAATTATTGTCTTACTTTTATGATTTATCTATGGATTGTGAAATTTTTTTTCTCTCCTTTTATGTGATTAACATTTTTCTTCTCAATCAAACTGCATCATCATATAAAATTTTGTCTTGGATTTACTTATTTCTTTCATGCTCATGTTGGTATTTTGTCTTGGATTTACTCATTTCTTTCATGCTTATGTTGGTTTTTTTTTTTCCTGGAATTTACAGGGTACATAGTGAGCCTACTTGATCACTTGAAGCAAGAATATTATTGGTTGGAAGCTATAAGAATTATATGAGCTAGTTTTATTTTTTATATTTTATTATTTGTGTTTTACACAAAATTTTATGTAATATGGAAGCAATGACTTATGATCATGTATCTTGGGATTTTTCTTTTGGAAAATATTCAATGTCATTTTTATGATTAAAGTTATATTCAAGGGTTATCATTTTTTGGTTTTAATATATCTTTCAGTAATGGAGGGTTGTGGAAAATATAAAAATATTTAAACAGCGGTAATATATATGAATGGTGAAATGAAAATATTTTTTGCATTTATTTAATCTTAAAATTTAATATAATATAAATTTTTCACGAATTTAAAAGTAACTTGTTGCTATCATATTTTAATACGTGGCTAAATTTAAATGCATAAAATTAAAATATATTAAAATTTTCTCGAATTTAGGAGTAATTTTTAGCTACAAAATTTTAATTTGTAGCTAAACATAGATGATAACACTGACTATACAGCTACGTATTTAAATTTTGTGGCTAATAAATTAAATTTTTTGCTACGATATGTCAACTTGTAGCTACAATATTAAGATAGCTATAGATTTGATTTGTTGTAGCAAAAGAATACAATTATTTGCTATGGATGTATGTTTTTCATGGCAAAAAGCTCTTATCAATATAGCTACAACACAATTTTTTTGTGGCAATAAGTAGTAGTTCTTAGCCACAGGGAACGTAAAGTCTGTAGCTAACTTTTAGCCACCCCATCTTTAGCTACGAATGCTACGAAAGAAAATATTGTGGCTAAAGGTTTTAGCTACGGAAATTTTCATATTTAGCTACGATGTATCTCATAGCTATAGATGCAGATTGTTGTAGTGTCAGCACACCAAATCCATGGTATTTTTCATTTCAAAAGCTTCTAATCTTCAATTTCAGGCTTTCATCGACTCTGATTGGGCTGGTAGCATTGATGATTGCAAGTCCACTGGTAGTTATGCCATATATTGTGGTCCAAACTTAATCTCCTGGTCCACTAGAAAAATACGGACAGTGGCTGGATCGTCCACGGAGTCTGAGTACAAAGCATTAGCAGATGTTGCTGCTGAATTGACGTGGACTCAATCACTGATGTTTGAGCTTGGGCTTCAGCTGCCTCGTGCTCCTATTCTTTGGTGCGACAATATTGGTGCTGCCTATCTATCTATCAATCCCATTTTTCACTCCCGCACCAAGCATGTTGAGATCGATTTTAATTTTGTACGAGACAAGGTTACATTGCTAGGCGTGATTTGCTAATTCAGGTTCTATCATCTAAAGACCAAGTTGTTGACGCACTTACGAAGCCGCTGTCCACTGGGGGTATTGGACATATATATTCTATTGTACAACAGATCACTAGTACTTTTATGTAGTTAGGACTCATAGTTATCATTAGTTAGTAGTTGGTTCATCTAGAATATTACTACTGCCTTGTACTATATATGCAGCTGTATGATGTGTATTTGTAAAGAATGAAGAGCTTCAACTATTAGAGTCTCCAAATTCAGTTTAATAGGGTCGATCATCAGTCACGTTTCGTCCTTGTTTGTCCAAGTACTAGTACCTTTTAATTCTTAGGTCTCGAATATCTGATATTTAGAGGAAACACATGTTGACATAATGATTGAAATGTTAGTTAGGTACAAAATTATCACAACAAAGATTAGAAGTGAACAGTTAATGAAGTAATGAATTTGAGTTTTGAAACTCGTTAAGAGTTACTACGTTGTATAGAATATTAGTTAAACAATGTGTTAAAACATATCGATACGTGTCAAATTTAAAGGATACTTGGTAGTACACCAATGGAAATATTGGTTTTTCTTTACCTATGTAGCTGAAAATTCCACGATACAATCAGTCGCGAGATTCGTGGTGCCCCTTTGACTGAACAAAATGCTGGAGATAAGTAGAAAAGCGGGGTGGGAGCGTGTGTTGCTTATTAGGAGTAGTAACATGTTTATGAATGATTCCTTGACTATGTAGGGTAATGAAATTGGGAGGGCTCAGAAACCAAATTCTATATCAAAGCCCTAAGGTCTAGTCAGTGTGCCCATTCCTCTTTCACCTCTAAGCACAACTTTTCTGAAATGGATCTGCATTATTGCAAAAAAATAATACAGTACTAAAAGAAATACTTACAAACTTAAAAAAACACAAAGAAAAGGGAAATTGATATGAAGTGATGTTCGATTGGACTGTAACTGTTGATTTTGCCGGTAACTTCATGTGGTTTTATGCTATTCATCTGGATCTGCATCTTCGCTTTTTTGCTTTGCTTCTATATACTCCCAATCTCCCGTCTGATATTCCACAATCTTTTATTTCAATAATTTATTACCTATATTTGGTCAAAAGTAAAAAAATGAAAAAGCTTAGGCAAGGATAGTGTTTGCTTAGAAAGTTGTTCAACAATTCTCACATAGTTCTTTGACCAAATTGAAAAGATGTAAAGTTGTTAACTTTTACTCCTAATTCTTGCAGATATAACAGGGCATTGGTCGATAATTACAGTACTTAATATTCTGGACTTAATGTTTCGTCATTTTATTTTTTTGCGTTATATCAGTAGATTTTGTTATTTGTCTGCACTTTCGATAATGACCAAAACAGAAATAAGATGAAGTAGAAAAATTCCAAGCCAACAGTATACACTGCCTGTCCTTAAGAAATCTAATCCCCTCACAGTTACCTAAGGTTTGTGGATTAATTTCTCCCAGGATAGAATGGAATTATCCTCACTGTGATAGCGGTAATTCAAATCACAGTGAACAGCGAACTCAAATAATGGTAGCAAATCACACTGACTCAGAACTTACTTTTTGTTTTGAAAACAAATGCAAAAAATAATTAGAGAGAGAGTATGAAATTTTTGGATGATCAAAATGAGGCAAAATGCCTCTCTATTTATAGCCACAAGTTTTGGAGTGAAAAGGCATGTAGGTGTCTTTTGGTAAAATGGCTGTTCATGAAAGGCAGCCTTCAAGGTGGCTGTTCAATGAAAAGGCACCTTTTCATTGGTGAAGTAGCTGTTCATGAAAGGCAGCCTTCAAAGTGGCTGTTCAATGAAAGCACCCTTTCATTTGGAATAACTTTACAGCAGCCCACCTTTGGAATATTTGCATAAATAGTCCACTTTTTAATTTCGTTACGAAAACGGCTCCATATCAAATATTAATATAAAATATTAATATTTATTTCATTTCCCATTCACACCACTTTACCTTCCTTCCAAATCCAACAATCCCCCACATGAATGGGGAATGGCTATATGAAGAAAACATGCAGAAAACTATGTGATTTGCAAGTAAGAATTAATTGCATCTGGATAAGTGGGTTTCCCTTTGAACTTTCCGTAGTGAACATATATCGGATATACTCGGTCAATCGGTAGATTTGATATCTTTGAACCGTCGAACTTTGGTGTATACCTAGACAACATATGTCACACAATTAATCCTTGACCATTTTTAGTTCTCATTGTTGTGTTCGTTTCAGCCATGAACATCGCCTGGTTCATGAGTGCGTAGAGAATTGGCCTTACAGAATTCTCCTTGAAGCGGCTTCCACTTCACACTCACATAGGTGATTTCTAAACGTGTAATCCCGTAGATCTACACTGTTTGACAAACCCCGTATCAAACTTAGATAATCATTAAAAAACGTCTTTAACGTTTTATCCTTGGTACTAAACATTGTCTTATTAAGAGGATGGGTTGAGTTGTTTGACAATGTTGGAGCGGTCGTGCACAACTTTGTTTGAGCTCCTTGAACCTAGATCTTGGGATCTCCAGTCTTCTAGGTAGAGTTACCGCCATGACGACTTGTCCTCGGCCATAGTCCCATTCCTCTTGATGATCTCTCAACATCATCTCTAGTTAAACTTTTAGTAAGTGGATCCGATACATTATCCTTTGACTTAACATAGTCAATTGTGATAATTCCTCTAGAGATAAGTTGTCTAATGGTTTTATGTCTTCGTCGTATATGACGATTTTTATCATTATACATAAGGCTCCCAGCCCTCGATATTGCCGATTGACTATCGCAATGTATACATATAGGTGTCAACGGCCTAGGCCAAAATGGAATGTCTTCCAAGAAGTTTCGGAGCCATTCAGCTTCTTCACCGGCTTTATCCAAAGCTATGAACTCAGCCTCCATTGTAGAGCGAGCAAGCAAGGTTTGTTTGGATGATTTCCAAGTTACCGCTCCTCCACCTATTGTGAAAATATATCCACTTGTGGATTTTGATTCTTTTGAGCCGGTGATCCAATTTGTATCACAATACCCTTCTATAACAGCGGGATACTTATCATAGTGCAAAGCATAGTCTTGGGTGTACTCCAAATAACCCAAAACTCGTTTCATAGCCATCCAGTGATTTTGTCCAGGATTACTTGTGTATCGACTCAGTTTACTTATATCACAAGCTATATCTGGTCGTGTACAATTCATGATGTACATTAGACTTCCCAACACTCTAGCGTAGTCTCGTTGAGACGTGCTTTGTCCTTTATTCTTTGTAAAGGCAAGATTAACATCAATTGGAGTCTTTGAAGTTTTGAAGTCTAAATACTTGAATTTTTCCAGGACATTTCTGATGTAATGAGTTTGAGATAATGCCAAACCTTGAGGAGTTTTGTGAATTTTAATACCCAAGATTAAATCCGCAACTCCCAAGTCTTTCATATCAAACTTGCTAGTTAGCATACGCTTAGTAGCATTGATGTCAGCAATATCTTTACTCATTATTAACATGTCATCCACATATAGACAAACAATGACTATATGATTTGGAGTGTTCTTAATGTAAACACATTTATCACACTCATTAATTTGGAAGCCATTTGACAACATTGTACTGTCAAATTTTGCATGCCATTGTTTAGGTGCTTGTTTTAGTCCATAAAGAGACTTAACAAGTCGACATACCTTCTTTTCTTTCCCAGGAACCATGAACCCTTCAGGTTGTTCCATGTAGATTTCTTCCTCCAAATCTCCATTTAAGAAGGCTGTCTTTACATCCATTTGATGGATTTGAAGATCATACACGGCGGCCAAAGCTATTAGCATCCGTATGGATGTAATTCTGCTTACCGGAGAGTATGTATCAAAATAATCAAGGCCCTCTTTTTGTCTATAACCTTTAACGACCAGTCTAGCCTTGTATTTGTCAATAGTACTATCAGCTTTTATTTTCCTTTTGAAAATCCATTTGTAACCTAAAGGTTTGTTCCCAGGAGGAAGATCAACCAACTCCCATGTGTGGTTGCTTAAAATGGATTCAATCTCACTATTGACTGCCTCTTTCCAATATGGAGACTCTGAAGAAGCCATTGCTTCTTTATAAGTTTGAGGTTCATTTTCCAATAGGAAAGTCATAAAATCTGGTCCAAAAGAAGTAGACGTCCTTTGACGTTTACTACGTCTTGGATTATCATTATTTGGCATACTTCCTTTTGTACCTTCTCTTGGTCGTTTTGTGCTGACACTTGACGATTCATATTCACTTTTATACGGATATATATTTTCAAAGAATTCAACATTATCTGATTCCATAACCGTATTAGTATGAATATCAGGATTTTCTGATTTATAAACCAGAAAACGATATGCCTTACTATTCTTGGCATATCCTATGAAAACACAATCAACGGTTTTTGGTCCTATCTTTTCCCTTTTAGGTTTAGGAACTTGTACCTTTGCCAAACACCCCCACACTTTGAGGTAATTCAAGTTTGGCTTTCTTCCCTTCCACTTTTCATATGGAATGGATTGTGTTTTGCTGTGGGGTACACGATTAAGTATTCGACTAGCTGTAAGAATAGCTTCCCCCCATAAGTTTTGGGGTAAACCCGAACTTATCAACAAGGCATTCACCATCTCCTTTAAAGTTCTATTTTTCCTTTCCGCAATCCCATTAGATTGTGGCGTGTAAGGGGCAGTAGTTTGGTGAATAATGCCATATTCCAAACATATTTGTTCAAAAGGAGATTCGTATTCACCGCCCCTATCACTTCTTATCATTTTTATTCTTTTGTTAAGTTGTGTTTCAACTTCATTTTTGTATTGCTTGAATGCATCTATAGCCTCGTCTTTACTACTAAGTAAATAAACGTAGCAGTAACGAGTGCTATCGTCAATAAAAGTTATGAAATACTTCTTTCCACCGCGAGATGGTATTGACTTCATATCACAAATATCCGTATGAATTAAGTCTAAAGGTTCGGAATTCCTTTCAAGTGATTTGTAAGGATGTTTCGCAAATTTAGACTCAATACATATTTGACATTTTGATTTATCACATTCAAATTTAGGCAATACTTCCATATTTATCATTTTCCGCAAGGTTTTATAATTAACATGTCCCAAACGTGCATGCCATAATTCATTTGACTCAAGTAAGTAAGAAGAAGCTTGAACTTTATTATTGATAGAAACAGTCATTACATTCAGCTTGAAAAGGCCCTCATAGAAACAGTCATTACAACCTTGTCAGCAACAAAAACACACTTAAACCCGTTCTTGACGAGAAGTGAAGCTGATACTAAGTTCTTACGTATTTCTGGAACGTGAAGAACATTGTTGAGAGTCACAACCTTGCCCGAGGTCATTTTTAGGCCTATCTTGCCATAACCTTCAATCTTTGCTGTTGCAGAATTTCCCATGAAGAGTGTCTCATTAGGTCCAGCGGGAGCATAGCTAGTGAACGCATCTTTATTTGCACAAACATGGCGGGTGGCTCCAGAATCAATCCACCATTCTTTCGGATTTCCTACCAAGTTACACTCAGAAATCATTGCACAAAGATCTATCTCTTGCACTCCTTGGGAAATAGTATCTTCTACCATGTTTGCTTGACCTTTATTATTTTTGGCATTCTTTGGGGCACGACAGTCTACAGCCTTGTGTCCATATTTGCCACAGTTGCGGCAATTCCCCTTGAATTTCTTCTTTTTCGGCTGATTGTTTGGTCCAGAAGGTTTCTTCCTTTTGTTGTTCTTTGGTGCATCATTTGTCTCAACGATATTTGCTCCCATTATTGTTGAACTTCCACGAGCAACCTTCTTCTCTGCAATCTTGTTGTCTTCCTCGATCCTCAAACGAACAATGAGATCTTCGAGTGACATCTCCTTGCGCTTGTGTTTCAAGTAATTCTTAAAGTCTCTCCACAAAGGTGGTAACTTTTCAATTACCGCAGCCACTTGAAACGCCTCATTGATGACCAAACCTTCAGCAATGAGATCATGAATGATCACTTGCAGCTCTTGGACATGACTTATGACAGTTTTACTGTCCACCATCTTAAAGTCCAGAAATTTGGCGGCTACAAATTTCTTCATCCCAGCATCTTCAGTTTTGTACTTCTTTTCAAGAGCAAGCCAGAGCTCCTTCGAAGTTGCAGCAGTACTGTAGACATTGTATAAGTCGTCCTCCAGTCCATTCAGAATGTAGTTTTTACATAGAAAATCAGAATGCTTCCATGCCTCAATAACAACGAAACGTTCATTTTCAGGAGTATCGTCTGCCGGGACAGGAACATCCTCCTTAATGAATCGTTGCAAACTCAGCGTGGTCAGATAAAAGAACATCTTTTGCTGCCATCTTTTGAAGTCAATCCCGCCAAACTTTCCCGGCTTTTCAGCCGGTGCTGGCGCAGGGGGCGGTGCAGATGCAGGGCGGCTGGAGCTTGCACCAATAGAAGCATTTGGTGTACCAGAAACACCGTTGTTATTTTCTGTGCTCGTCATTATTTTGTAAAAACAAAATAATACGGTCAGATTCAAACTATCTGATTTAATGTACAGTGAAGATTTTATATCTTCAAACTGATTTAATGTACAGTGAAGTTTTTATATCTTCAAACTGCAAATAATAATATAAATATTTTAATAATCCGAAAGTTTTTAATCGTCTGAACGGATTAAACACACAATAATTTTAATAATCCGTTGAAGTATTTAAATCTTCAAAAACGGAATATTAAATTTGGAGTAGAAAATCTTTTTCAGATTTTAGTCTCCACAAACAGGCTATTATCGATTAGCAGACCAAAATACAAATTAGATTTCTTAAGATTGTTATTTGTCTGCACTTTCGATAATGACCAAAACAGAAATAAGATGAAGTAGAAAAATTCCAAGCCAACAGTATACACTGCCTGTCCTTAAGAAATCTAATCCCCTCACAGTTACCCAAGGTTTGTGGATTAATTTCTCCCAGGATAGAATGGAATTATCCTCACTGTGATAGCGGTAATTCAAATCACAGTGAACAGCGAACTCAAATAATGGTAGCAAATCACACTGACTCGGAACTTACTTTTTGTTTTGAAAACAAATGCAAAAAATAATGAGAGAGAGAGTATGAAATTTTTGGATGATCAAAATGAGGCAAAATGCCTCTCTATTTATAGCCACAAGTTTTGGAGTGAAAAGGCATGAAGGTGTCTTTTGGTGAAATGGCTGTTCATGAAAGGCAGCCTTCAAGGTGGCTGTTCAATGAAAAGGCACATTTTCATTGGTGAAGTAGCTGTTCATGAAAGGCAGCCTTCAAAGTGGCTGTTCAATGAAAGCACCCTTTCATTTGGAATAACTTTACAGCAGCCCACCTTTGGAATATTTGCATAAATAGTCCACTTTTTAATTTCGTTACGAAAACGGCTCCATATCAAATATTAATATAAAATATTAATATTTATTTCATTTCCCATTCACACCACTTTACCTTTCTTCCAAATCCAACAGATTTTTCCAGTCATGTTAATAGCTTACGGACTCACGGTTGATCCCTTGAAAGAAGGAACGTAACTAAAGAGAAACATAAGTAGTTGGTACTCATATGAGTTTCAAGAATCATATCTCTAGAGCAACTTTTTAACTAATGATATAGAACGAATAGCCACATTGAAGTGGACAAGACCAAAAACTGCATTTGCAAATCAAATGACAATAATAAAGGGAGAAAATTAACTAATGAATCAAGTTTGATCAGTAGGCTTCAGCGTTGGTCCATCCACACTTGATCTGCAGAATTAGACAGAGTAATATTCAAGAAAATATGGATCTTTGCCTATCATAACTCACCAGTAGAGGTGGATTTAGGATTTGAACACGGCGAAGGTACCATTGAATTTAACATAAATATGTTAATTACTTAGGGTGCCCAGTAATAATATATTCAAAATTTAAGATTTTTATACCTGCTAATGTAAAAATATTCGACGAGCGCTGGTGCATCGAGTTTTTTCCACGTTGGTCCACCTCTGCTCACCACTTTACTGTCCATAAGCATATAAATAATTTCAAGGATTGATCCAATTAAATGAACAGTACATTATGAGTACAAGTCAAAAAGTGTGTAATTTACAAAGGCATAGAAGCATTGGAAAGCTTGTTGGTACTTTACTCGCCAATGTACGTAAGAATAACCTAATAAATGGTGCAAATCCATTCATTTTGCAATATTTTGTTAAATTCAGCCATGAATAGAAGTCGATAAAAATAACTAGGGATTTTTACACTCTATACCCATAAAATTTAAAGTATTTACAAGTCATACCCATTAAAAATTACACTACCCATAAAATTAAAAGTATTTATCCAACCTACTCATTTATTATTGTATACTTTTGTTATACCTTTAAGGTATACTGCATAAATTATGGTATAAAAGTCTGGAGGACCATTTATTACTGTATACCTTTGTTATACCTTATAAGTTATATGTGTGTACCTTTATGGTATACTGCCTAAACTATGGTATACAAATCTGGATAGGTAGAATGGGTAAATAGTTTAGTGGGTAGGCTGAGTAATATTTGAAAGTAGTGAGTAGTGGTTGTAATTATTTTTGGTTTTGTGGGTATTTTTGTAATTGTCCCAAATAACTAAGCTAAACTGCATTTTGCAATATATAGCCGATTTCATGTTTCAACTCCGGCCTACTAGCCACTAGTATTAACGTACATTTTACAATATAATCTTCTTTAGGGGTGGAGGCAGGGTCTGAGTCAGAAATTAACGGAAGGAGATTCAAAAAATATTAGAATGTTATATTTGGATTTGAACTCGTAATCTAAAGTAATTTTTTAACTCCCTTCATCACTTTACTAGCAATTTCCCTTGTATTAAGGAGGTTCATTAGTGTGTATTACCAAAAAATCTTGTTTTTACTCTATTTGTGTAGTGTAATTATTCGACAAAGAGGGTCCAATTGAACCTCTTCCCAATGCCTAGTTCCGCCCCTGGGTGGAGGTGGAGCATTAAAAAATCTTATTACTTTGGTCAAACCCCGTATTAGTTAAGAAATTCATACGAAATATACAAATTATTACAACCATATAGCTAAAATAAATTAAGGAATTTTTACATAAAAGTACAAGTTTTAAAAGTTATTTACAAAATATAGCAATTTTTTAGCAAAATTACCCAATATGGAGGAAAGGAAAAGTGAATTACAAAGCATAACAATAACATAGCAAAACTTTACATTCTTCCTCCTGTTTCATCTAATTTCATTTTTCCTCCTCCCATTTCCCCCAATTTCACTTTTCCTCCCACTATTTCCCCCAATTTCACTTTTACTCCTCCAATTTTCTCATATTTCACTTTTCCTCCACTCATCCTCAATCACCTCGTATCTTGTTGTATTTCACTGTATCTCGATGTATCTCAACTACCAACCACCTCGTATCTCGTTGTATCTCAACTAGCAGCCACCTCGTATCTAATTGCATCTCGCCTATCAACCACCTCGTATCTCATTGTATCTCAACTACCAACCAGTCTGTATCTAACTGTATCTCGTCTACCAACCACCTCGTATCTCATTATATCTCAACTACCAGCCACTGTATCTAACTGTATCTCGCCTACTAACTACTTCGTATCTCATTGTAACTCAAGTAACAACCACATCATATCTAAATGTATCTCACCTACCAACCACCTCGTATCTCATTGTATCTCGTCTACCAACCACCTCGTATCTAACTGTATCCCGCCTACTCATATCTAACTGTATCTCGCTCTATTCCACCTACCAATCACCTCGTATCTCATATGTATCTCAACTACCAACCACCGTATCTAATTGTATCTCATCTACCAACTACCCTATCTAACTGTATCTCGCCTACCAATCACTTTGTATCTCCTTGTATCTCAACTACCGACCACCTCGTATCTAGCTGTATCTCGCCTACCAACCACTTCGTATCTCATTGTATCTCAACTACCAACCACGTCACATCTAACTATATCTCGCCTACCATCCACCTCGTATCTCGTTGTATCTTGCCGTATCTCGTTGTATCTGCATTATTTTGCACCTTATCTAACTATTTCTAGACAATATCTAGTTGTTTCTTGACTGTGTTCAGCATTGTTTCATCCAGTTTGTGCGTTGTTTCTCACAGTTTCTAAACTATTTCACCTTTTTTTCATTGTTTCACATTACTTTTTATATTTTATTTCGGACTTTTTCACCAGCTATTTCAGACTGTTTCAACGTTGTATCTCGTTGTATCTGCACTATTTTGTGCTTTGTTTCTAACTGTATCTCGATGTATCTGCGCTGTTTCAACGCCGTTTGTAACTGTTTCTAGATTGTATCTCGCTGTATCTGCATTGTTTCAAACTGTTTCAACGCCGTTTCTAACTGTTTCTAGCTGTTCTAGACTGTTTCAGCATTGTTTCAAACTGTTTCTGAATAATTTCACCATTTTTTACTTTGTTTTACATTACTTTTTACATTTTTGTTTTAGACCATTTTTGCGTTGCTCAGAAGAGTGTTGTCCAGGCATGTCGTCAACAAAAATATCAATATCATTGCAATCTATGCTTAGCAGCTACAGTAATACAATAAAAGAAGAAAAAGGTGAAATAACAGAACATTCTAATCTTTGCACTAATAAATACTTTGGACACGTTAATTGTCATCAACTACTGAACAGAACAAATAGGACGAAAGAAGATAGAAGAATAATCTACACATGCCCAATAAAGTATTTTAAATTGAAAAATAATAGTCAGGTAGTATCAAAATAAAGACCAAGTGCTTCAGCTTCACTAACAGTAAAATTTCACAATTATGAGAGTTAAATTGTGATTAAATAGTAAAGAGAGATAAAACAAAAAGAAAAGAAAGAAAGCAAAATTTTATCATGAACCCAACCACGAGCAACTTGATTGATACAATTCCTAAAATAAACACTTTTGTGAGCAAAATCTTTTGAGTACCATACACTTCATGGGTTAAAGTAGATGGACAAAAAAACTGTGATCGCGGTGAAGAATCCGTGTCGGTCCGATCGCCGGCGAAAGTGACTCTATGTGGAATTCTGTGTGTGAATATATGTATGTAAATATAGATCGAAAAGTGACGGAGAAAGAAGTGAACGACAAATTAGGCGTAAAAATTTTTAGCAGCAAGCAGTGATCAATTTTTATTTTTTTCTAGAACGGCATGTTGTGGGGATTAATGGAAGGGGAATCTATATTATGGAGCTGAAAAGGTTTGCATTTGATTGAGATTAAGGAAATTTAAAATTTTTTCAAATATTGCTAGCAAAAATATTGTTATGTATTGTAATTTGTATAATATTGTTATTTTTTATAATATAAAAATATAAATTTATGTATTTGTATAAAAAAACTCAAAAATTAAAATCCTGAACTCAGTTTCAAATCGTAACTTCGCCTATGATGTTAACAGCATGCACTAAAGGATGATTAGCATTCCAATGACAACATATGGTACATGAACGTATAGAAAATTAGTGCTACTACTTAATGCTACTACTACTAAAATTAGTACATGAACGGCTAGTGGGATCACTGCACATACAGGCGGCCGAGCCCCTAGCGTAGCACAAAAAGCACCGTCAATATATATAAGAGCCTGTTTGGCCAAGCTTCTGAGGAGCCGGAAGTACTTATTTTTTTCCAAAAAGTGCTTATTTTAAAATTTTAGGGGGTGTTTGGCCAAGTTTCTAGGGAAATATAAGTGATTTTGAGTGGCAACAGAAGCTGTTTTTCTGTTGTGGGGAAGAAGCTGAAAAAAGAAGCTTCTTGAAATAATAAGTACTTTTGATTATTTGGGACAAGAATACCCATTTCAAACTTCCATATTTAATCAAATTAATATTATTATATATCCATTTTCGTAATTTGATACTTTTTTTAAATATTGGTCAAACACAAATTAATAACAAAAGCACTTTTCTAAAATTTGGCCAAACACAAACTGCTTATCTCATAAAGTACTTAGGAGTCGTTCGGATGAACTTTTTTTTTACGCGGGTATTAACAATGTGGGTATTAGTTATGCAGATATTAGCTATGCAGGTATTAGTTATGCATGTATTAATAATGCAGGTATTAGTTATGCAGGTATTAGTTATGCAGGTTTATATCTTGTTGAATGACTGGTTTGTTGGATAAAAAATTAATATAAATTTCATGATTTAGATTATGTGTTTTAATTTTTTATTCTTCAATAGAAGTTTTTTTTACTATTATACCCTTTGAGCCTAGTTGTGTAATTTATGTACATATTTATTCTGATTGGCCGTTGAAATCTTGACCCCTTTATCAAATTTTTCCAGAACGCATCCTACTTTCCCTTTGAAATCTTGATAAAACGTTGCTTCATTCTGTTTCTTAACCTTTAGATACCTAAAGAATCACAAGCGATCATCTACAACACCACAAAATTTGATTAATTCCTGATCATGTATCAAATTTGTCAAGAGACAAAATCAAAAGGAACTTATGCATCTCATTCTTATTGATTGAGAAGATGACTAGCACAACAGTGAGCATCATAAGGATCTCCATTCTTAGCTTCTTATATTCTTAAAATTCAGCTTTCTCATTTACCCAAATTGAAAGCTTTCTACAAAAAGAACAAAACTTCCTTTTTGTTAGATGATACCAGAATCAAAGGAACAGATATGTATCTAGAAACAGTAGTTACGTTAGGAGGTTTTCTTGGAAAAGATAATGGTGTTGTAGTTCGATATATTTGAGAAAAGGGGAAAGTTTTAAGGCTAAAGTGCTAGAGGGTAATTTTGTCATTTTAGTATTTTAATACCCGCATAATTATTCCACCTTCTACCCCGCATAAAATAATACACAAATTTACTCGTTAAATTATGCAGGTATTATATGTAAAAGTGTACCAAATATCGTACTAATTTTATACCAAGCATTAGAATTTCTGTTATCCAACCAAACACTGTACTAAATTAATGCTGACTTTTGTGCTTGTATTAACCCAATAGTCGAACAACTGAACGACCCCTTATGTGAAATACACTTTTAATAAAAAGTACTTCTTAAAATAAGCTGATTTTGACAGCTTGGCCAAATATGCTCTACGTTAAATTCATCTTTTGGATTAATGGATAGACCTATTGTGTTGGCATTCTTAGTTCTTCTCAGAAATAACTAAAAACAATTTAATGCAAATAGTGTAAGAAAGTGTTTTTCGCTTTCACTTAATGTAAACTTAGTTAAAAAGCTATTCTTAAGATATTGCTCGGTTTAATTAACCACCCTAACCTTCGTGGAAATATATTATAGTTAATCTAAATCCCAAAACAGTACTTTAGCTCTATGACGTAGTCTAACGTCATTTAAATCCACGAAATTGCAAAGAATGACATCATAATTGAGGTGTGTCTGGAACTTTTAGCCAAGCTTTTAAAAAATGGCGTATTTATCAGTCACAAGCTATAAATGGGCACATTGTTTTCCCTATGAGTATCAGTAATTCGAGGCATTTCAAGAATTACAGACAACGAAGATCGTGCAATGTTGCCTCTCGAGCAGGAGTTCTAGTTGTATTAATTTTTAAATAATTGACCACCACATGCAACTTTTACCTACAAGAAAAAAATTGTGACTAATTGAGCAGATCCCACTATCTTTATTCTATTGAAATGTCTCAATCTCCTGTCTCATAGCTTATGGCAAATCCGCACAAAGGTCAACTTTTTATAGGAGCCATTCATGATACTCACCAAGATCATGAATTTATGTTGGGCGGCATTTTGGGTGCCTCTAGTTTATAACTAAGCCCCGACAAAAGAATTTCTGGCGTGGAAGTTTTGTCAAAACTTTTTATATGGGGAAATAGGCTAAACTGTAGCAGAAAAATAGCCTATTTGTGTAAATACCCCAACAAGTTGAACAGATGATTTACAAATATAGGACAACTTCTAGTACCTCTTCACAGATTTGACCCCATATAAAAATCTTACAAAAATGGTAGCAAATAAAGAGATCGCTTGGAACTTTCCTTCGGTGGTCGCAAACAACTTATTTTTATGGGGCCATATTTGCAGGACTTTTCTTATGGGTTTAAAGTTGCCGCAGTTATGCCAGACAAATCTATTCCGTACCAAAACTTCAAATTAGAGCCATACGTAAATTTTTCTTGGCCCAATTTTAGGCCCTTCCGGTTTAACCGAGCATAAATGGGCAATTTTGATGACTAGTCAATTTTTGCACCACTTAAACAAAATCAACCAACAATTACAAACTTGTAAAAAATTAGCTAGATTTTAAAAAATATTTTCAAGACTAGCCACAAGAAAAATGTCCGAGAATTAGAACTAAACCCAACAAATTTTGCGGGAAACTAGTTCACAGTTCTAAGAAATTTTATTGCAGTTTCATAGATGAAGTCCCATGTATTTTTTTTTTTTGGGACTTTTGAATTAAAATTTTCAAAGGCCAAGAATTTTTTTACTGGGACTTCATATTTAGCGAGTCCCATATATTTATTACTGGGACTTTTGAAGTAAAATTTTTAAATTCCAAATATTTTAGAAGGGCTTTAAAATTTTAGTTCAAAGATTCAAGTAAAAAATACTGAATTTTTTTGTGCTTTTGGATCTGGCTACTTTTAGTAAAATTCAAACACCAGCTAGTTTTCATGGGAAATTTTGATCACTAGCCATTTTTGGACGCGCTCAATGGGTATTATCCACCGTTTCAAAATTCATTGAAGAATAGCCAAAAATTCGCGCGCACACTTAAGCTCCATTAGCGTTGGAAAAACACCCCAGACTAGCCCCATAACAAATAACTGGGGCTTTGAACAAAACTTGTTCAAAGCCCCAGCATTTTGTTATGGGTTATGAGACTTTATATATAAAGCTTCAGTCCCATAATAATGCTGGGGCTTTGAACAAGTTTTGTTCACAGCCCCAGCATTTTGTTATGGGACTGAAGCTTTATACATAGCCCCATAACAAAATGATGGGGCCTTGAACAAAACTTGTTCAAAGCCCCAGTATTTATACTGGGGTTAGTTTACTGAAGCTTCCCCAGTACAAATACTGGGGCCTTGAACAAATAGTTTTGTTCAAAGTCCCAGTATTTATACTGGGATTTATCCGGAGGTGGCTATTTCTCAGCGAATTTGTTTTTGACGGCTACAAATCAATTAACGCGCGCCAAACAGGCCCCTATACTAAATTTTTACAGTTTTCATTTAGCGCAGTGCAAACTGACTATGAGGTCAAAATTTTACGGGCATGCCTCTAGTCCTAGAGCGTTTTATCAATGTCACATTCTGGGAGATGTACAAAAATATAATTCATAAGGCAGTGGTTTTTATTTTTTGTCCCGTATAATGAAATATTTAGAAAATGATCTCGTGGAAATAAGTTATAGTAATTAGTTTCAATGGTAGTTATTGCATATTAGTCATGAGTTTTAATCTTGATATTCTCCCCCTAGCAACAATTTATATTAGGATTTTTTACCCTAGATGAACATTCATCAAAAATATTTTCTAATTATAAACACCTTTTGTTGATATTAACTTTCTGTAGCCATTTCTTTTTAAATACTTTTTTATTAATATTAGTTTTTTGAATATTTATGTAAATTAAATGTAATGAATATTATTCCGATAAATATGGGAATATAGGGGTAGTGTGTTGGTGTAGTTAGGATTCTAGGAGAGTAGTTCCTGTAGTACGTGTATTCCCCATATTCCTTATTTTTTGGGACAGATACAATATTTTTTGTTTGATATTTAATGTTTTAGGTATTTATTAATGAATATTATTATTTTTCTAATAATACATATTCTAATTATTTTGTTATTAATATTGGCTACAAATAGTTGTGGCTATTTTTTAGTAAATATTTTGTGTATGGTAGCTATTTGTGTAATGAGCCCTTTATACTATCATCTGCTATATTTTTATTATGAAATGTCCAGAACTTCAGCCTAATTGACAACACTTTGCTTAATGGGCCCCTAAGGCCATTTTAGAAAGAAAGAAGAAACAAAAATTAGTAAGGCCGAAAGATCGGGCAATTTACAAAACTATGGCTCCATAGGTTGTGGTTGTCTTATTAACCCCGCTAAAAATTATTTTGCAAGAATGACCTTTTCTAACTTTAATAAATGATTTTCGAACAAATATACTTATGTGAAATCTTATATTGACGCCTGCATCTCGCCCTTCCTTTTCTACTAAGAGTTGCTTCTTTCTAGGAAGCACTTGACCTTTTATCTCTTTCCACATTCTCCCAGATAACTTGAAGTATGTCTCGCCCTCCCTTTCTCGTAAGTGTTGCCTCTTAGGTAGCACTTGACAATACTTGACTTTGGCCCCTCTTGCATAGTCAACACTTGCTCCTTTAATCTCTTCGCAGAAAGCACTTGCCCTTCATATTTCTTGAAGAGGCAGCACTTATCAATTTATAACTTGAAGTGCTGCATCCGCAACCATTTTGCTAAACCACATATAAGTGAAGATAAAAAGACATAACCAGTGATATACAGGTACATGTAGTGAAATATTTTGCAAAAGTTTACACCACCAAATTGGCTATTATTTAAGGGATTTGTTACATGGGCCAAAAGTCCGAACGAGGACCTAATGTATTATATATCTGTAACAAAGCCTTCAAATAAGAGAATTTTACATAAATTGCCGTTCTAGGCAATATGCATTAATTATGCACATAGTATGTTATGCAAAAAAAATGGCTATATTTTGTTAACTTGATCTAGCATTGTTCATCCATCATAACTTTTTCTTTAAATAATAGCCTTATATGTATAAGTTTTAATTATTTTTATTGATTTATCGCCCACTGAGAATACATTTTAATTAGTTGAACATCTACCCAATAAGCAACACAATATTTAATTTTCATTGTTGGTAACTTATAAAACATGCAAAACTCATGCCTTACGGATAAATCTACAACTTATGCTAACGGGCATCAAAATCAATTTTTTAAAAATTTTGTTTAATGGGGAAGCCCCCCCCCCCCCCTTATGGTGTCATTTGTTTCTGCATATATTTGCATATTAGCCTATTTACTGTTAAAAAGTTTCACTGCGTGGTACCTACTGTTTCATTCAAACTTCTTGAAGAATTAAGCAATGTAACAGTGAAGGAGAAGGAAGAGAAGAGCTAGAGAGAGGAACACACAGTAGAGAGAGAAAGTATTCATCTCATTTCTGAAAAACTTGTTTTCTCCCTAAGCTACCATCTACTACGTATAGATGAGCTATACAAAATATCTTAGCTGACTCAGCATCTAACTGACTATCTACTAAACTGCACAACTAACTAACTAACTACTTTCATTAATTACATTATCATCCCTACAGTATATACATTTGTCATCCAGGCTTGTCCTCAACACTCCCCCTCAAACTAGGTGGTACAAAAACATTCAGCACTCCTAGTTTGAAGCTCAAGTAGTCATGCTGATGCTTGCTCAGGCCCTTAGATAAAATGTCTGCTAGCTGATCCCTTGTTGTCATATATTCAGTCCTGACCGGCCCTTGTATGATTTTTTCTCTTATGAAATGGCAATCAATTTTTGTTCTTTCATGAAACACTGGGTTTGCTGCAATCTCCATAGCAGCCTTACTGTCAATGTGAACCTTCACAGGCATAACCACCTTGAAGCCAACATCCCTAATCAAACCAAGCAACCATACTAGCTTAGCTACTGTAGATACTAAACTCCTGTATTTAGCTTCTGCAGAGCTTCTTGATACTGTACTTTGTTTCTTAGATTTCCAGGAATCAGTGAGTCTCCCATCTTGATGATAAAACCTGTAATAGACCTTCTGGTATTGGGGCAAGCTGCCCAGTCAGTATCACAGTATGATGTCACAATTCCATTGTCAATACTTGAAAGCAAAATCCCTTGGCCAGGTTGGCTCTTTGCATATCTCACTACCCTTTGCATATCTCACTACCCTTTGCATATCTCACTACCCTTAATGCAGCATTAAATGTGATTGTTTTGGATGTTGTAAGAACTGACTCAAAGTTTGCACACTGAAAGCAATGTCAGGTCGTGTAATTGTTAAGTAGAGCAGTTTGCCTATGAGTCTATAATATACCCCCACATCAGGAATTAGTTCATCTCTGCCAGACCATGCTAGAACTTTGGAACTCTTCTTGATGTAATCATCATACTCCTTTGTTGTCAATCTTGCATTTGTTTCAAGTGGAGTTACAGCAGGTTTGGCTGCTCCAAGCCCCAGTTCTAAAATCAATTCTAAAACATATTTTCTTTGATGCATCAAAATCCCATGTTTGCTTCCGGCAAACTCAATTCCCAAAAAGTATTTCAATTCCCCTTAGGTCCTTCATCTTGAAGGCTTGATGTAGGGCTTTCTTGGAATTTTCTATGAGCTCTAAATGACTACCCGTTATCAACATATCATCTACACACACCAGTACTACCACATCATTTATTTTGGTCTTTTTTATGAACAAAGAATAATCATAGGGATTCTTATAGAAACCAAGCTTAAGTAGTGCTTCAGACAGCTTGACATTCCACTGTCTAGGAGCCTGTTTGAGGCCATACAAGGATTTAGAGAGTCTACATACAACTCTCTCCCCCTGACTCCTAAATCCTGGAGGAAGTGACATATAAATTTCATCAAATAACTCCCTATACAAGAAATTATTGTACACATCCATCTGATGAATGTGCCAATGTTTAGCAACAGCCATGGCAAGTATTGTTCTCACAGTAACCATTTTGACTGCCGGAGAAAAAGTCTCCTTATAGTCAATGCCTTCTCGTTGACGGTAGCCTTTAGCTACTAACCTGGACTTGAACCTTTCAACCTCACCTTAAGCTTTGTATTTTACTTTATACACCCATTTACAGCCAATAGGAACCTTCCCTTGAGGTAATGTAACTATCTCCCATGTGGTGTTGTTTTCAAGAGCCGCAATCTCAGCCTTCATGGCCTCCACCCACCGAGGATCATTGACAGCTTCTGAGTATGAAGAAGGTTCAGTAATTGAGGAGAAAACAACTATGTAAGCTTTATATTGAGGAGCAACATTGTCATAGGATATATAGTTAGAAGCAGCATAAGTCACACTGCTATGAGCTGATGGAACAACATAATCTTGCATCCAGATAGGGGGCTTGGAAGTTCTGGTGGACTTCCTTAAATCAACTGCAGGAACAGTGGAACTAGAAGGAATACTAGATGTCTCAACCACTGGAGATGCATCAGGTGAGATAGAAAAATCAGTTGCAGTAGAAGAGCCATCAACTACAGGCTCAAAGTCATTGGGAGGTAGCTCATTATCTGAAGGTGCTGCAGAACTTTCAGAAAACTCACAAGAAAAATTATTGACAACATCAGTAGGATCAATTCTTGGCTCAGGATCACAGATAGAAGTGTCCATTAGATATTGCTGCATTACCATCTCAGAATCAGTAGTATAAGGTACTTGCAGCTCAGCAGACCAGCTGGTGGGATTCTTGAGTGGAAATATTGTTTCCCTAAAGGTTGTGTCTCTACTTACCAAGAACACATGCTTAACCAGGTCAAAGAGTAGATACCCCTTCTGAGTGTCAGAATAGCCCATCAGAACTGTAGGTATAGCTTTTTCTTTGAACTTATCAGTCTCAGTCAGATTTTTAGCAAAGCACAAGCAGCTAAACACTCTTAAATGACTGATGTTTGGTTTCCTGCCATATCACTTCTCAAAGGGAGTCACTCCTTGCAAATTAGATGAAGGAGTTTTATTGATGACATAAGCTGTTGTTAAGACACGGTGACCCCAAAAATTTTAAAGGACATGTGCTTGAAATCTCATAGCCCTGGCAACCTCTAGAATATGTATGTGCTTTCTCTCAGCAACACCATTTTGCTGAGGTGTGTATGCACAAGTTCTCTGATGAATAATGCCATGCTATTTAAATAAAGCATCACTGACTGAATTCACAAACTCAATACCATTATCTGTTCTCAATACCCTGATATTCTTGTCAAACTGTGTTTGAACATAGAGCAAAAAATCCTTAAGGACTACACATATATCAGACTTGAGCTTAAGCAAAAACAACCATGTCATTCTAGAAAAATCATCCACCACTGTTAAAAAGTATTTATTACCATAAAAAATAGGTAATCTGTATGGACCCCATACATCTGCATGTATCAAATCAAAACAAGCTACACTTCTGCTGGTACTAACTGGAAAAAGACATTCTAGTATGTTTGGCTAGTGGACACATTTGACACTTATTCACAATACTACTACATTTAACATGACTTTCTGACAACAACTGACTAAGGACTGAAGAAGATACATGTCCTAATCTTCTGTGCCATAGATCCAGACTAGTAGTAGTATGAACTTCACTCCCATTACCAGTAGTTGCAATAGATGTAGCTTGCAGGAACTCACTCTTATTATTCCTTTGACTCTTAGGTAGTAGCAAATATAGACCATCTCTCTCCTTACCAATCTCATTTACCTTCCTACTAAAGAGATCCTGGAATACACAAAAAGTGGTAAAAAATGTGACTGAATAATTTAGTTCCTTGGTCACCTTGGATACTGATAATAAGTTGTACTTGAACAGAGGTATGTGTAACACCTCCCCAATCCTATTGTTATCAGATGTGATACTATTCCCAATATGAGTAACATATGTAACATCTCCATTAGGCAAATATACTCGTTTAGATTGAGTAGGATCTACTATTACAGCATCATCTAGCAACTTAAGATCTGCTACCATATGGTTGGTAGCTCCGGTGTCAATAATGCATTCCTGATGATTAGTATCAGCTAGGAAAGCACTATTGATACCTGTCATGTTAGCTGCTATAGAGGATGTAGAACCTGCACTTGATCCACTTCTACTCAGCATCTCTACATTTGATCATATTGATTCTTAGTAAGAGTACAACTCTGATGCTGACCGTTACCACAGTTGACAATCATTTCTTCAAATCTGTCTTGCATTATCTGATTCTCACTAACTGCATTGTAAGTACTTCCTTTATACCCTGCGTTACTTCTTCCATTTGTGTTAGAGTTTCCCTTACCTTTCCTGTTCTGCTTGTAGCCCTCTGGATAACTAATCTCTTTGTAGCAGTTCTCTCTGTTGTGGCCTTTATATCCACAACCATCACAAATTAGATTATAATTCCTCCTAGACTCATTAGAGTTCCTTCTTGAATTATTAGAACCTCTTCTTGAATCATTATAGGACCTTCTGGAGTCATTGTAATTTCCATTGTTATAATTTCCTTTAGACTTAGAGTAGTCAATAGATCTGTTTGCCAACAAGGCATTCTCATAGTGACTGTTCGCAACATATAGGGGATTCCCCCATAGCATTTGCTACAACAGATTTCTGACTCTCATCATTTATAATCATGGCATAGGCTTGATTTGAAGGCAGTGGAATCATTAATAGAATCTGACTTCTAGCTTGTGAATATGACTCATTAAGTCTCATTAAGAACTGAAACAACTTCTGTGTTCTCATATGTGCAACAAGTCTTTAGATTTTTCACAACTACATCCAGCTGAAGGTACTAAAGTCTCATACTCATCCCATAGGTCCTTAAGCCTAGAGTAATATACTGAAACTGAAGATGTACCCTGAGTGAGTGTTGCAATTTCTTTATGCAGACTGAATGTCCTAGAACCATTCACCTTGTTAAATCTTTCCTTGAAATCTTCCCAAATAGTGTGAGTATTCCCTCCATAAACAATGTCACTAACAAGCTCTTTTGATACAGAGTTCATGAGCCATGCCAACACAATAACGTTGCATTTCTCCACTGGTTCCATAACTCCTCATCAAATTTCTCCTTTTGATAAGTTATATCCACAAACCCTAATTTGTCTCTACCTAGCAATGCAATTTTCATTGCTCTATACTCCAAAGGGTATAATTGTCAGAACCAGTCAATTGAACTGAAATTGAAAGAGATCCACTAGTATCTGAAGGGTGAAGGAATAGTGGGTGATTGTAATCAATATTTGTACCAAAATCAGTCGTTTTTTCTGCCATTTTATACTGAATTAAAAGCTTCTTCTAAAAAATTTGCTGAATATCAGAGAAAAGTTACTGACTAGGTTAAGAAACAGTAGTTGAAGTGCAAAAAAGGTACTAACCAGAACAAGTAAAAGGGTCCTGAATTAGTATGTAACGCAGCGGAATCAGAAACTTGATCGATCGAGTTAAGAAATGAAGCTCATTTGCTCTGATACCATGAAGAATTAAGCAATGTAACAGTGAACTCAGTGAAGGAGAAGGAAGAGAAAAGCTAGAGAGAGGAACACACAGTAGAGAGAGAGAGAGTATTCATCTCATTTTTGAAAAATTTGCTTGCTCCCTAAGCTACTATCCACTACTTATAGATGAGCTATACAAAATATCTTAGCTGACTCAGCATCTAAGTGACTATTTACTAAACTGCACAACTAAAGAACTAAATACTTTCATTAATTATATTATCATCCATACACTATATACATTTGTCATTCAGGCTTGTCCTCGACACTTCTTACTAGATCAATCTTTTGTTTTCAAAATTCAACAAAAATGAGAGTCTCTTGGAAGCAAATGATTAGAAAAGCATGCTCTAGCTAAAAGATTCTACTGCCGTTTAGTCGCTATATAGTGATACATGACTATGATTAGACAACGTGTTTGTTCTTATACTAGGGGATTTGTAATAGTGTGTTTTGTTCAAAAAAAATTTATCGAGTATTTAGTTAGTTGGTGTTTAACTTTACTGCTACAAAATCTTGCAACTATACATCTAAGCTTTATCTTTTCTTCCCCTTCTCCTGTACTCATGTTTTTTCTTCTTAGTACTGTTTGAATCTTGTATCTGTAACCAAGTGAATCGGTTAATATAAATGTCTCTCATGCAAGACTTATTAAAAGTGGAAGTACTCTTTACCAAAAATTTCTTATTTTTCAAGAAATATAATATTCTCTCCGTCTTTTATTAAGTGTCAATTTATTTAGTTCACTTCACGTCTATTAAGAAAAAATATTAAATATAACGTGTTATGTACTTAATTATTTTTATTTAATTAGTGACTATTAAATGTAAGACATGGAGCAGCCCAGTGCACAAAGTATCCCACTTATAAAAAATGAGTAAACTAATCACAATTACACTCTTAAATAGCAAGAGTTAGATTGAAAAAATAAAAAACTAATATTGCTTGATTTTTTACAGTATTTTATGCACGAGCCTAACATGCTAAACAAAAGGCTCATGTTATAGTGCATTTTATTCAGTATATTTTTACCAAATATACCTTTTATGATGGAGGTGTTTTAGCTTTATTGTTCATACTAAAATGTTTCATAAATACGTAGAGATACTTCATCCCAGCTCTTCTTTTCCCTCTTCTTCTCCCTTTATTTTATTCTTCATTCTTCTTCTCCCTCTTCTCCTTCCTTCTCTTCCTCCTTTTTAGTACTTCAATTGCAACAGTAAAATGTCACATTAATTTACCTAAGAATTAATTCTTAAATCTAATTTAAAATTTTGTAAGGTAAGACCTCACAATAGGTTACGTTTGTCGCAATAATCTCTCATGTAATTTGAAATATTACCTCACCCTTTTTTATTTTAATCTTTTGAAGAAAATTGTTTGATGTAAAAAAATTCTACTATTCTATTTAGGGCTACTCTTTTATGGGTTTAATTTTGAATGTTAAGTATGTAAAATAAATGTCCCCTCAAAATTCTTCTATGCAACACAATTCTTGTGATTTGTTTTAATCCAGAAATAGAATATTTAAATACAATTAACATATAGTACTAACTAATCACAAAGTTCACATGAAAATATACTCATTAAATAAGAATTTAAATCTAAATTATTTAGACTTTTTTCTTCTTGACACAACAGTTTATCTCTTTGCTCTTTCTGCTTATTTTCTTTCATTTGGAGTTTTGACAAACTCCAATATATTCTTTAAATTTTTTTCAACAAAGTTATCCTATATTCACACCAGCTAAAATATTGACATGTAATTTTCAATGTACACCTTATATTGTTTAGTAAAGTATCTCATATTAATATTTCTCTTCTTTTTTGTGTCTACACCTTATATTATTATTTAGTATACTTAAATGAGAGGAGTGGGGACATGGGTCCATGTGCATGTACACGTGAGAGGATATAAATATGTAGAAATAAGCAAATGTTGCCTAGCTTTTAAACAACTGTTATCCATCGAGTACACATGTATTGTCACCATTACTTAAAAGTTAAAACCAGCTTCTAGATTGCTTCATTTGATAGGAAAGACAAAAGCCAATAAGCCATTGTCTTCCTCGTTAGCTCCGAAGCTTTTCATTTCATTCTTATATCACCTCATTACCTCCCTTTAAGCTTCTTACTGACCTCTTCATATTGTATTTAACCACTTTCATCATTGGTTTCAGTAATATTTCCAACAGTTCAACGTCTTCTCTAATGGGTCTTACAGAAACTACATAGAAAAATTAATTTTTTCATATTCTTTTCTTGCTTTTCTGAGTTTATGGAAGACACAAATTTAACAAGTTCTTCACTACCCAAATTTGAAAAAGCTGTTGTGTTGAACTTTCAGGAATGCCCGTTAAAATTTCAACTTTTACTTAAATCTTTTCTGTCTTTAATCTGTATCATGTTAACTATCTTTAATTTTAAGGTTTGAGAGTGAGTTGATACTTCATCAATTGTCTGAATTTTAATTCATGGCAAATGAATATATTTTGACTATGAAGGCAATGGGGCTAATGGAACATGGAAGAAGATAGTACACACGGTAATTTATTTGGTGCAAGTGAGAGAGAATCAGGTTCAAAAGGATGCAGGTATGATGCAAGATTTGAGGCAATCTGTTCGCCAGCCAAAGAAGGGCAAAATAGTCCACAAGAAATATTGTTACCAATAAGAATACAAGGTCACTCAAGATGGACCAATCAGATAGCAGGAAAAACTTAAGTATCGGCGAAAATTCTCATTTAACCAGTGAAATTACAAAATTAGCTCAAGCAGGCAGGTCATAAGCAGGACATCCAAGTCCTGTCTGCTTGAGCACTTTAGGCCCTCTCTATAAAGGAGAAATATTGATAATCAATTAATTATTGTTCTATATTTTTAAAAGTACACAAAAAAATTAGAATTTGAACGTATTATCTTTCTCGTTACCGCCAACCGCAGAATCATCCCATGCAATACATGCAAAATAAATTCCCAACCACTCATTTCTACTTATTATCATAATTTCCAGAAAAAATTGAAGTCAATAACATTTCCTCACACCAACTCCTTATTGTTATAAGCCGAGCTTTTCATATATTCAAAAACATTTGTTATTTGTGTCAAAACAAATCCAATATCCCCATATCATTTCATCCCCTTTTGGGGTTGATTTGGTACCTGATTAAAGCATATTTTCTAGGTTGATTCTTTACGCGAATTTATCATCTTAAGACAGTAAGTGCATCATAATATATACTCCATACGTATATACAAATTTCTGTGTATCCAAAACCTTTAGTCGTATATAATTAATTTAATGTTTGAGTTTCATATATCAGATCTTTCAGGAACACAAAACTAGCTAGCAATGTTCAAGAAGGGAGGAGCCGGTGGTGTGGACATTGAGGCCGGCTGCAATGGCGGTGGCGGCACCGCCCAAATATATCCGGGGATGTCAGATGATGCTCAAATGAGATGGGCATTTATCCGAAAAGTTTACTCCATTGTCTGCTTGCAGCTTCTCGTCACGGCGGTGATCTCTACCGCCATGTATTTCACTCCGGCCGTCAAAGATTTCATGCGCACCAAATATGGCTTTGGCACCATGATCGTCCTTATCGTCATCACCTTTATACGTAAACAAAAATTCTTCTTACATGCTTCCCTTCATATTGCTTTTTTTTTCTTTTTCTCTTTAATTAATATCTTCCTCCCACTTTGTTTGTTGTTAGAGTAAAACGAGTTTTTCCTTTACCACAATATTTTCATATATATTATAAATAATTTGGATTGTTAATTAATATGATTTTTATTTTTTATTCAATATTTAAATATGTAAATATAATTTCAAAGCATAAAACTTGTGTCGGATTCATAGTCAAAAATAAGAAATTTGACTCTTGAAAATTCAAAATACTTAGCTACCGTTTGTTTATAAAACTTGGCTGCATTTTTAGAACTTTTGGAAAAAACTTGTTTGTTTATAAAACTTGGTCAAATTTTGAAACTAAGATTTCAAATTTCCAAAAATTGGTTGGTTTTTGAAAAAATTATTTTTTTCCACTCTCAAACTTCAACTTTTTTTCAAGGAAAATGTATGTCCAAATACAAATTCAAATTCCAAAAATTATTTTTCAACTCAACTTCAAAACTCAAATTCTCAAGTTTCAACCAAATATATGTCCAAACACTAGCTTATTTGGAACTGAAGGAGTTGTACTACATTATTTGTACTGATGTTAAAGGATTATATAAATCCCCGTACTTTTTGCGCCAAAACTGATTTGGCACTATTTTCGTTTTAAGCTTGTTTCAGAAAAATTGGCAGCTAGTATAATGTTTAGTGTACCATTTTACTTTGATGAGATACTCTCGTAGAAATTGACATGATTCATGATAAATCTTACTAATGTAAGGGTACTTTATTTCATGCATATTTGCCCTATGTTTTCTCAACAATCTTTCATCTTTATATACTGTTTTCTATAAATAATGCCAAATAGACCCGGACGAACGAACTTCTTAGAATATTTCTATTTTCTAGTAAATTTTTAGGTCCCAAATTAAGATTATTTCCCCCTCTTTGTCCATTGATCTTGAATGTGGATGTTCATTTGTTCTTTATCTATTTCTGGGTGGGTACTGTACAATGTTATTTGATGTTATCATTCACAAGTAATTTCTTGATTTAATTAAAATGCTTCACTTGTTTTCCTTTTAATGTTTGGTGTATGTGAAATTGGCAGTTTGCTTCACGATGGGTTTCTACGCCAAAAAGCATCCGTTGAACTATATTCTTATGACAGTGTTCACCCTGTGTCTGGGATGTGTTGTTGGAGTGGCCTGCGCGTTTAGAAGCGGTAAACATCTATTGAATTTCTATTAAATATGCACTGAGAGTCTATAGTCAATCAAGTTACATGTATGATTATTTCAAATAATCTCAATGATAAGACATTAATTTGTAACATGACAAAATAACAACTTATAGTTAACATTAAGTAAAACTGTAACGATAGAGCAAAAATAAAATTTATATTTTCAATGTATATAGATCAAACCATTTCTTTCGATGTTGGATGTTAGATTGATCGCCAGTCAATAATAAGTCAAAATAGAATATTACTCCTTTCATTTCGTTTGCTATGCACACCTATACTATATTATTTGGGAAGCTAAGCTTTCCTTTAAATGAAGTTTTTGCTCAATAAAATATTTTTCCTGTTATCCTATATGACGTATAAGACTCCTTAGTTGATCAAGTAAATTTCATTTAAAATGTATAACAACACAAATATCTGATTTATGTATTGTATGTTTACAGGGCCAACTATCTTGATGGCTGCTGGGCTAACAGTTTTAATTACTGTTAGCCTTACCCTCTACACATTTTGGGCTGCAAAAAGAGGCATAGATTTCACTTTTCTTGGTCCTTTCTTATTTTGTGCCAGCATAATCCTACTCTGCTTTCTTCTAATCCGGGTACGTATATTATTGTTAACCTTTTATACATATGTTCGCGCGTGTATATAATGTCTATGTATTTATTTTTAGAATATTTCAAAAAAAAATCATTAACGAGGTGTTTCCCAATGCAACAGATGTTAGTTCCTGGACTGGGACGTGAAGGGCGCATCGTATATAGTTGTCTAGCATCACTTCTATTCTCAGCTTATATCATATACGACACAAATAACTTAATCAGGAACTTCTCATACGACGAGTATGTCATTGCAGCAATTTGCCTATTTGGAGACATCGTCAACCTCTTCTTAGCCCTTCTTGGTCTCTCTGATTCATAAAGAAATAAATTCCCAATTTGTAGGAACCAGTTTGAGGGATTTATGTATTAACCTAATTAATTTGTTTGATTAGTGTTCATGTTTTTTATTTCGTATGATAAGAGATTTAAGTTGCTGCTAGTGTTTGAGAATGTTATTAGTGCCCTGAATGTATGATTTATCTAGTGTACATTAATTGGGAAAAGAAATATATTAACTTGGCTTGCTCAGACATTTTGTAGGACAATAATAATACTAGTACTAATTACGGTATGGGTGCCTTTGTTGTTCTTAATTGTATTGCTGATGGTTTTGAAATCCTTGTTACCACACCCACCCGCACACCCCCAGGCCCCAGTCTCAAGTTTATAATCCCAAAGTGGAAAAAGAAAAGAAGATATTCCTACTAAAAGATGGGCCTTCAAATGGAAAGGAGAAAACTAAGGTTGGATGATGACAAAATCAATGTATACATCTAAAAAGAAACCATGATGTGAACTCCAGTTGCAAACAAAGGTAGAAAAAGCTAAATTCCAAATGTTTAAGCGCAATTAAATTACAGATAAGTCATTATCTTCCACTATATTATACTCAAAAATTGGATCTTTCTTTTCTTTTTGACTGCCTCAGTCCAAGATACTACTTTCCTTTTCAACAATACAAAAGAACAAAGGATATGGATCACATGGTTTCTTAGCTTTCGTGGGTTCACTTTACTTTTTAAACACATGAATTAACAACAATGTAGAAACCATAGCCCAAAATAACATTCTTCAAAGTAAAGAGTAGGACCACATTAGGATAACTTATACTTTAAATTTTCTTTTTACAATACACTTCCATAAATAAAAAAGCAAAGAACACCCCACCCAATATCATAGCATTTGGTTAGTCTGAAAAACCAGCAAATAAGGCAAAACATAAACCTACTAAATCTAACTTGATCATTATGCAGTTTCTACCCCTTAAACTGAAAAGATCAACTTCAAAATCTCTGTCTGCTATTTCTTTCTGCAGCAATAGTTAGCAGCCTTGAAACACCTTGAGTCCATAGATCATACTCTCTCTGGTCTCTGCACTCGAACTCCACAACTCCCCGTAAAACAGTCTTCAACGCAAAATATCGGAAGTTGTCACCGCCTGGCAGCAAGTGGCGCCCCGGCCAAGCAGGCATATCTTTCATGACTTCCAGCACCACATCTGCAAAAAATTTCAAAAGGAAAAAGTTAAAGAACACTAGTCTATACTTTATCCATCTTTTATTCCGATCAAAGTTGTGTGTTTCTTGCTTTCTCAAATCCCCAAACAGAAGGAAAGACCCACAATCCAATTGTGTTCACATCATGAGAGAGAGAAAGAGAGACAAAAAGCAAAGTAACAACTTACTCTTTTTCTTTTTTGTTATGGTCCCAGCAACGTGCCTGCTCTTCATCTTCAGCATCACCTACAAAAAAGAAACCTCCAAGTTAAAAATCCGCAGTAAGAAAGTAGATTCCTTTGTTTCTATTATGCACTAACTTTATCTTTCATCATCATATTTATACAAGAAGTTTCTATCTTATCACTGTGAACCAAAGTCTAAAAAAGAAGACTATGATCATTCATGGGAATCATAGTCCAAAGAAGAATATTTCATCTTAAACTTCTGATGATGCAATAATTGGAAAAGGAAGCCTACCTGACCCAACCTATTGATGTACACAGACACTATCTTCCAGTGAAGGTCACCTGAAAATCAGCATCAGAGAAATCTTGTATTATCATTCAATTAAAACGCCATCCCATTTTCACAAAAACTATAGTATTGTGACTAATTCATCTCTAAAAACAACCATTTGATACCTTTGCGTGTACGCTTTAATAGCTCACCACCTCTAGCAAGCAACTCTCTGCTGCATATTCCAAGGAAATTCTCTTCGGGGATGAGCTCGCCACTTGAACTACCATTGCTACCACCACCATTGCCATTTCCTATCCCTTTATCAACAGGAATTACTGCGGCTATGTTCCATACTTCCTTCAATGTTCTAGCCTTCAGTGTAGCGGCACCACGTAGAGCTACAAAGCAACAATCATTAATTAAAGAAAAACTCTATAACACAAATCCACTAACACACACAAAAATAAATATACTCATAGCACTAAGTTACTATACTACTCTATTACATTCAAACTTAAAAGGACAAGTGACATAATTGAAAATTTGAGCTATATACCAGTAGCTGCAGCTGCAGTCAACGTCATAATATCCCCTGCTGATCGAACATTTACAGCAGAACTAACTACAGATGCAAGGTGTTCGCGCTCAGCTCCCATAGCCTCAGCAGCTTCAACACACTGCGCAGCCACCAACGTGGCAGCAGAAGCCACGGCCATATCAGTTTTTGCCATCTGCTCGTCCTTTCGGCTACCAGACGAGGCTGCAGTAGCTGCAGCAATTGCAGCCACAGCAGCAGCAACACCAGCAACTGAAACAGCAGCATGGAGTTGTGCATTATGTGCCCTTGTCTCCTCTTTCTTCTTTTCTCTCCGATCCTTCAACCACCTACCGACCGTCTTCCCACCACCACCGCCCCCGCCAGTCAAGGCTGTGCCAGAAGTAGTAGCACTGCTCCTGTACTGGTTGTTGACTGGAATATTGTTGAAACGGCAGTACTGAAAATAACAGAATTATATGTCAGCATCAATTGAATCAGTACTTTCAGTTAGACAGGGTGTCTATAACAAACCAAAACATCCTCACCACACTATTTCACCAAAAAGTAATGCCAATAATAACTACAAATATGCTAGAATACCTAATAGCAAAAATTTATGAACCAAACCACCTCGTGACTGTATTAAATCTCTAAATTGATTGACACCCCCCCCCCCCCCCACAAGAAAATTGGACCATTTTTTCTTGGTTCTCAAACAAGTGTCAATACAAACCCACCCCCTCAACCGACCCCACCCCACCCCCCCCCCCCACGCCCACCGAAACCCAAATCTGATTTGCCATGAAAGGTAAAGGACAATCTGGTAATTTGGACATCCAGTGATAACACTATTAACTGTAGAGATACAATATATTTCTGTACTATACAGAGGAGATCACAGATAACTCACTGTCCTTTGCCCACTACTTATCATCTGAAAGCCCATCATGTACAACCAATTCTCATCCTAGTTGAAACTTTTACTTCTTCCAGAACCAATTAAACAAATGCTATCATTATTATAAACTAATTTTCCAAGAAAATGATAGTGGAACTTTGAAAAAGTAAAAAAGATCAATATTGTACTAAACAAGTGATTCAAGAAAAGCATCAATTTAGTACACTCTTTATTTTTCACTACTATAGGCATGGGGTGCAGGGGGTGGGTATTGGTTAAAGAAAAAGCTGAGATATTGTCTCTCCAAGTCTGAGCTTTCACTCTGTTATTTCAGAACTCGTGCTTTGTACTACCATACATAAAAAAGAAAAAAATCACCTAACTAGAAAAAATAAAGCACCATCTAGGTCATATATACACATGTTAAAAATTATACAACATAATCGATCCTACACAAGTGGGTCGAGGTGTACAAAGACGTTACACATAACTCGAGTAAGGTAAAGAGCCACAGAGAAAAATAAATAGAAAAACAAACCTTAGTATCATCCATTTCAGAAGGAGAAACTGGGGGACTGTCTGTAAGAGAACCACCATTTAAAGGTCCACTACTATGTGATAGTCTTCCAGATGTACGTGGTGAAACATCCTGCTGTACACCATATTATAAAAAATAATCCTTTATTTAGTATACAAAAAATGAGTAAAATAATAGACAAAAATGGGATCATTTAAGATTTGGATAACAGAACCCCATAAAGAGAAATTAAATGAGTTGTTTTATGACAAAGTAAAATAGAGAGAATGATTGTTGTATGTATTTTAATTAAAATAAGTAAAAGCAAACATTTTATTTACTTCCTACTTTATAATTATGTTTTCAAGAAAACATAAAGAGTTACAGTTGTGTTACATAAATGTCTCCAAAACTCAACAAGTACTACTATCAAGAAACACTTGGTTTTCCCATAATAAATAAATGAATAACAACAAATTCATAAACAACCAAAAAAAGTAAAACCTTAAGAAAAATCCAAAAATATTATGTTTGACATGAAAAAAAGTACTAGTACTTACAGAAACAGACATGATACGTTCCATAACAAGTTGAGAAGTTTCAGAAGAAGCAAAAGAAAAAGGGTTGCCTGAAAAATTAACACAAGTATCATCTAACTCCCCTGCAATATCTTCAAGTATAGTTCCACTACTAGTACTAGTAATAAAAGATTTATTAGGTACTAATGATTTAGAGACTTCATGAGCAGATATACTCCAAGAACGAGATAAAAATTCCATGGGTTCTTTTGGTGTTTCTGGTGGTCTATACATTTGTTGAACTTGTTCCATTTTTGTTTAAGGAATAGTGAAGTTTTGTTGGTAATAAAAATGAGAGGATTTTTTTGGAAGTAGAAATAAGAGTTGTTGTAAAGTGGAGTTAAGGAGAGTGTGTTTTGATGCTTTATAGATCAAAGGAATGAGAAAGTGAATGTGCAATAGTGACTCTCTTCTCTCTTGTATAGTACTGTATGTGTTAGAAGAGATATAAAGACAAAAAGCGCAGCTGAATTGTCAGTCATATATTTGTACATTTTTTATTATATAAAGTACGAGTATGCTGCTTGGCGATTAGATGAATTTTCATTCCTTTTTTCTACTCTCTTAGTTGATTTTAGGACTATTAAATTATTATTACTACTATTTTCCTTTTCTCTTTATGATATAATAAAAATATAGACATTGCCTCTAATTCATACTCAAATCTAGCTCAAAACTTATGTATTGTCCAAGATTATATAATAAATCCAAGCCTTTCCTAACTGATGTAGGATAACAAACGTTTTAGCGAGCGTTTCGACATAGATTTGGTTGAAATTTGAACAAAACAAGTTTTTGAAGTTGAATCGAGCAATAATTTTTCAAAATACTTTTTTAAAAGATCTCTCTAAATTTTATAAGCAAACAGGTCTTTAGAAGTAGTAATTTTTCCAGCACCAACACATGTGGTGAAATTATAGAAAAATCTCAACACTTAACATTTTTCTCAAGTTCATACAAAATGAATAAATATAAAACAGAGAATGTTATCTCATTTAATTAGTTTTATAAATAATGAATCTATAGTTGCACTTTGTCGTTCTTTTAATGTTTTAACTATTTGAACATTTTGATCAACTGGCAACACAATATATTAATTCTAAAAACTATATTCGGGATATATAACTACCATACCTTGAGCAGATGGTGCCCAAACATAAAAAGAAAAGAACATAACGCCCTATAGCTGAATTTATTACAGTATATATTATTTTTTCACTTATATACTCTTAAACGCAACTCAATTTCCAGAATCAATGCTCTCAAAATTAAATCCAGAGCATGCACCTTTTTTGCTAATATAAAACTCCAAACGGACATAAACCAAGATCTAAGTTTATAGCCACCTTATAGTGCTCTTTATTTCCTTTCATTCAATTCCACGAATGCTATTTATTAGATAAGTAAGCAGCATGCTTTTGTTAAGCGAATGTTATGTACAGAGGCGGACCCAGAATTTGAGTATGACGGGGCACTACTGAATTTAATTGTAAATATGCCAATTTCTCCGGGTGGCAAGTACTATAAATATCTAATTTTTAAAGTATTTATACCTACATATATAAAAATTTTGTCGAAATTACCGGGTGCCGGTGCACCCGAATTCAGCACATAGGTCCGCCTCTGGTTATGTATAGCTTCAAATATTTAGCAAAGGAGGGATTCCATCTCACAATTTCCAAATTCATACATAGGTGAAGGACTATAATAAACCTTTTTTAAGCTCTCAAAAGAATTCACTGCACTTCCAAATTTTGCTAGGTCGTCTGTCGATCTATTGACTTCCTTATAGACTATGTATTTTATTTCCAGACTTCTAGTTGCAATCACAAGCTAGGTGATATAGTCGAAGATGGAGTATGTTTCCTTGTGAAAGTTTTATTTTCCAGTGAGTTATATTTTTGTCCGAAATTAACATGTAATTGGTGTTTTTATTTAATGATGTATAAAGAGTACTTTTTTATTTAGTGATAACGTGTGAAATGCACGATAACACAGTTAGAATGATTTGCCCAAATAGAAATTGACAGCGCCACATATGCTTTTTCCATGAAAAGAAAAATAACAAATAAATAAAGCCATGAGTCCGATCAGAAGTCATGCACGGCTAAGCGAATAACTATAAATTGCGTGGATTATGCCGAAACCAAATTATTTTAAAACAGGATCAAATGTTAAACATTTAGTCAACATCTTCAGTTATTTATATTTATACAGATTACAAGGGCCTAAAATATATTTTTTAGCAGAGAAATCTAAACATTCGGCAGCGTCGTTGAATGAAACTTCTCAAGGACTATGATTGTAATATTCTACATTATCCGGGAAAGGCGAATATTGTAGCTGATGGTCATTAAATGATGATATATGCAATGGGATTTCGTTTGTTATTACTTTATGAAATTAGATCGAGTCTTTGTTTTAAAGTACTCCATTAATAACGTTTTGGTCAGAAGAATTAGGTTTTGAGTTTACGATAAATAAAATAGAATTTATATTAAGTTCAAGATCATTGGCTATGGTCGGTTAGGAAATATGTATGAATAACCACCTAAAAATATAAATTACCGGATTTTGATCCATTTAGTGAATAATATTAGTTTAGGCAAGATTTATGTTGTAGATAAATGTCAAGATGAGGATTCAGGATTGTGATAGTTTTTTATTATTCTTATAAGTTTTCTTTGTCATACATGACGACCAGGCTAAAAACAAAAGTCAATGCTTTTTATATGTCCTTGGGGAACAACAGAAAAAAAAAATATTTGCGCATACGCTATGTCAACCATTCATTTGCTGGTGCATTAAGTAATTTTTGCGATAATTATGTTATAACTAATCTCTTGTTACTGAAGTATAACTATAAAGGTTTATTCATGGTTGCTCTGATCAAAATTAAGTTAATATAAAGGTTTGTTCCTCGAGTTTTCTTACTATATAAACAAAAAATCTAAATAGGAAAATGATAGGAGCTGTCGATTAAACCCCACACGGAGCTGAACCACAAACCGAACGAACTGTGACCATCTGGAAAATTAAATGAATGGGGCCTTTAGCCATTGTTCCACACCAAAAGGACTTTGAATATAATCTCCAACACCAACCTGAGACAAAGGGCAAAGCTTATGAAAGAATTTTTTGTCACTTAATTACTATATTGGTACAACTTTTATCTACAAAGAATTGTTAAATACCAAAACTGTTGAACTTAAGATTTTGACTTATGACAAATAAGAATAATCAGTTGCTAATGTGCGTATATTTTGCAGGATTCTCTTTCAGTCAACTAAGGAAAGATTTGCCTAGGTTGTCCGTTACAGCTGGTTGTGATTGGTATCCCCTTAATCTAGGGATTGACTCTTTAAAGGCTGCACCGTATTCTTGGAAGGTATTTATACCTCCCTAAGAATCAAATCTCTTGGGTCCAATCTCTCAGAATCTCCGCTCCAAATATAGCCTCCATGATCTGCGCCCTCACTGATTTGCTTGACCTGTCTGCCTCTCATCCAGCCCTATATATTCCAAAAGAATTGCAGTCTATGGCTTACGCTTCTATTCTACTGTCTACTTTTCTCCATACTTTTACTTTGCAAAAATACTGTAACAAGTTAGTAATTAGTGTTAGAAAAGAAAAGAAGGAGAAGTTCTTGTAGAGGTAATAGTAGTGTCGAAATAGAAGTTGGTTTGGTGAGCTATAAACCAAACAATACGTTGGTGGTGATCGAGTGATAAAAACCATCTGGTCAAGACGTTTGTGGTGAACGACAAACCATTCATTGTACTCCGTGTTACTAAGAGCCTTATTAAGAGAGATACTCCCTTGTGACCCAAGGGGACTGGATTAGGAACCTTTTTGGTTCTGAACCAGTATAAAATCCTTTGTTCTTCTTCTTCCCTTATCTCTTACTATCTGCTTAAGTTTACATACATACTGCTTAGTCGACTATAAATCTGTTTAAGTCAACTGTATTAAAAGAAAAATTCAATTCACCCCCCCCCCTCTTGTACTTTCAATTGGTATCAGAGCTTGGTCTCACATTTTATCTTGTTTTTGCCTTACAGCAAGTGAGAAAAGATCATGTCTGCACACGTTGTCAATGGTGCACTCTTGCAAGAGGGAACCTCTGCCACCCGGCCTCCCTACTTCAATGGGAAACACTACAGCCACTGGAAAATTCGCATGGAAACCTATGTCAAGTCAGTCGACTTGAAGATCTGGCGTGTAATCAAGAAGGGTCCCTACACCATTTCTACTAGCACCACTACCAAGAGGGAAGATGATAAGACTGAAACCTCAGATCCCCTCGACGTGGATGACTATACGGATGAACAAAGAGAAGTAATTCAAAAGAATTACAAAGCTGTGAATATTCTCTACAATGCTATAAGTGGTGAAGAATGGGAGAAGATCTCCAGTTGTGATACTGCAAAAGAAATATGGGACAAATTGGAGGTTACTTATGAAGGTACCAGCAAAGTCAAGGAAACAAGAATAAATCTCCTCGTTTATGAATATGAGCTATTTCAAATGAAAGAAGGAGAATCTGCTGAAGATATGTTTGCCAGATTCAGCAAGATTATTGGAGAACTTAAAGCTCTTGGAATGGTCTACACTAGTGGACAACAGATCAGGAAGATTCTAAGAAGCCTCCCAACTTCCTGGCAACCAAAAGTTATCAACATTGAAAGCAGTGACCTTAATAAACTTACCTATGATGAACTCAGAGGTGATTTGATTGCCTTTGAGAAAACTCATCTAAATCGCAACGCTCAAGAGGAGAAGAAAAAGGTTGTAGCATTCAGCACTATCACTGAAGAAGTCGACTATGAATATGAGGCTGAGGAAGATGACATACAGGAACAACTTGCTATGATGTCCAGAAACATAAATGGCCTTCTCAACAGAAGAAGACAGTTCCGCAGAAATAAGACTCCTTTCAGGAAAGAGCAGGCCAACTATAAAGCGGAAGGACGATGCTATGAATGTGGTAAGCAAGGACATATTGCCAACAATTGTCCAGAAGCTAAAAGGAAAGGAAAGAACAGATCATACTCAGCCTGGAGTGAAGATGAAGCGGTCGATATGGAAACTGAGGATGCAGCAAACATATGCTTCATGGCTAACACAAATGAGGTATGTTGTGATCTTTGCACTGAAAACTCTAAAAACCTCGATGAAGCCCTTGATGAACTTGAAAAAGCTCTCAAAGCTATCAAAAGGTTAACTAAAGAAAAGGAAGAATGGGAACTGAAACTAGAAGTAGCTGAAACTGAAAATGAATTTTTAAAAGAAGAAATGGAACAACTCAGAATTAAACTAAACAAACTTCGAAGAGCTAAAAGCTATCAATCTGACAGATCTTATAACTCATATAAATCTGCCAGATCTATCTCTCCTACTACTTCCAGTTCTAATTCTCAAAATATTCCTATATGTTTTCATTGTGGTGAGATTGGTCATGTTCAAAGAAAATGTTACAAAAAGAATCCTGAAATATGGATTTGGAGACCAAAAATTAAAACCGAGGCTAGCACCTCTAACACTAACCCCCAAGGACCCAAGCAAGCTTGGGTACCTAAAACTCTTTAATACCATCATATTGCAGGGACTCCACAAGAAGAAGGCAAAGCTGGGAAAATGGTTTCTAGATAGTGGATGCTCCCGTCACATGACTGGTGACAAACAGCTTTTCAAATCAGTCACAAGTTTTGATGGAGGATCTGTACGTTTTGGAGGAGATGCAAAAGGAAAGATCGTTGGAATTGGCATTATCTCTTTGAACCCATCATGTGATATCAAAGATGCGTTTCTCGTGGAAGGGCTTAAACATAATCTTCTCAGCATAAGTCAACTTTATGATGGAGGGTTCAAGGTAAAGTTTGAGTCCAGTAGGTGTATCATCCATGACAACAAAGGTAAAGTCGTTCTCTCTGGCGCACGTGAAAACAATATATATGTCTTGAATAAGGACAATACTTCCTCAAGTAAGCATCTCTGTCTTGCATCTATTACCAATGATCCTTGGGTATGGCATAGAAAATTAGGTCATGCAAGCATGTCTTTAATTGAAAAACTTTGAAAACATGATCTTGTTATTGGTTTACCAAAACTAAATTTCTCCAAAGACCATGTATGCGATGCATGTCAACTAGGTAAACAAACTAGAACATCTTTTAAAGGTAAAGACATTGTTTCTACTTCAAAGCCACTTGAACTTCTTCACATGGATCTGTTTGGGCCAACTAGAACTGCTAGCATAAATGGAAAGAAGTATGCATTAGTAATTGTTGATGATTTCTCAAGATTTACTTGGGTCATGTTTTTGTCACATAAAGATGATGCGTTTGCTAGTTTTGAAGTTTTCTGCAAAAAGGTACAAAGAGAAAAGGGTTATTTCATCACCACCATTAGAAGTGATCATGGAGGGGAATTTGAAAGCAAGATCTTTGAAGAGTACTGCAATACTCATGGGCTCACTCACAATTTCTCCTCTCCCCGCACTCCTCAACAAAATGGTGTTGTTGAGAGGAAGAATAGGACTCTTCAAGATATGGCAAGAACCATGTTGGTAGAACATTCCCTCCCAAATCATCTTTGGGCTGAAGCAGTAAGTACAGCTTGTCATATTCTAAATAGATGTCTTATCCGTCCTATCCTCATGAAAACTCCCTATGAGCTATGGAAAGGTAAAAGGCCTAACATAAGTTACTTTCATCCTTTTGGGTGTAAATATTTTATTCATAATAATGGCAAAGATAATCTTGGAAAGTTTGATCCTCGCAGTGATGAAGGCATTTTTCTAGGTTACTCCAATACTAGTAGATCCTATAGAGTATTTACTAAGCGCACCTTATCTGTTGAAGAATCTATGCATGTTGTTTTTGATGATGCTTTAAAATCTGTCGAGAAAGGAGTTTCTGCAGATGATGAAGACGAGATCCCATTCCACCCTCACATCTCTGAAAATCCTCCTAATCCTGGAGCTCAAAAGGAAGTTCAGATTTCTGAAGAACCTGAGTCGATTAATGAAGAGAATGAGTCAACTTTTGATGAAGTTCCAAGAAATCACGACTTTGTTGTTCCAAATGAATGGAAGAGTGATCCTGAATACCCTCAAAAATACATCATTGGTGATCCAATGGAAGGTATGAAAACCAGAAGAGCTCATAGTTCTAACATTGCTTTTATCTCGCAGATTGAACCCAAAAGAATTGACGAAGCTTTACAAGATGAATCATGGGTTCAAGCAATGAAAGAAGAACTTGATCAGTTTGATAAAAATGAGGTTTGGAAGTTGGTTCCAAGACCCAAAATGAAGTCTATCATTGGGTCAAAATGGGTCTTTCGAAACAAACTGAACGAAGAAGGTAAGGTGGTAAGAAACAAGGCTCGTCTAGTTGCTCAAGGCTACTCTCAAACAGAGGGAGTCGACTATGATGAGACATTTGCCCCTGTAGCTAGACTTGAATCCATTCGTATGTTGCTTGCTTTTGCCTCTTTTAAACAATTTAAACTCTTTCAAATGGATGTGAAAAGTGCATTTCTAAATGGATTTATAAAAGAAGAAGTATATGTAAAACAACCCCCTGGTTTTGAAAATAAAAATTTTCCTCACCATGTTTTCAAACTCTCTAAAGATCTTTATGGTCTCAAACAAGCTCCGAGGGCTTGGTATGAAAGGTTAAGCTCTTTCTTATTAAGCCACGGGTTCTCTAGAGGCAAAAGTGACAAAACTCTATTTATTCAAAAGACCTCTAATGATATTCTGTTCGTTCAAGTATATGTTGATGACATAATTTTTGGAAGTACTAATGCCAAATTATGCAAGAAGTTTGAGATCCTAATGCAGGGAGAATTCGAGATGAGTATGATGGGGGAGTTGACTTATTTCCTAGGACTCCAAATCAAACAGCATCAAGAAGGTATTTTTGTCAACCAATCCAAGTACACAAAAGAATTACTCACTCGCTTTGGCATGGCAGACGCCAACATAGCCAAAACTCCCATGAGTCCAGCCACTCATCTGGTAAGAGATGAAAAAGGTACTAGTGTAAATCCCACTGTCTACCGAGGTATGATTGGCTCTCTTCTCTACTTAACTGCTAGTCGACCGGACATCATGTTTGCTGTATGCAAATGTGCCAAATTCCAGTCAGCTCCTAAAGTTTCTCATCTAACTGCAGTAAAAAGAATTATACGATATCTTGCTGGAACTATTTCCTATGGTCTGTGGTATCCCTTCACAGAACACTTTGATCTCATTGGTTTCTCAGATGCTGACTACGCAGGTGACAGGGTTGATCGAAAAAGCACCAGTGGAGCAAGTTTCTTTTTAGAAAAATCTCTTGTTTCCTGGCATAGCAAAAAACAAGATTGCACTGCTCTTTCTACTGCCGAATCAGAATATGTTGCTCTAGGACATTGTTGCACTCAACTCCTCTGGATGAATACTCAACTATCTGATTATAACTTATTCTTTAAACCTATCTCTATTTTATGTGATAATACTAGTGCCATTGAGTTATCCTACAATCCTGTAGATCATCCTAGAACTAAGCATATTGATGTTCGTTATCATTTTATCCGTGATCATGTTCAATTTGGTGACATTGATATTGCATTTGTTAGTACTGATTTTCAATTGGCAGATATTTTTACTAAACCCTTGCTTGAAGAACGTTTCTGCACTCTAAGAGACTTACTTGGCATCATTTCAGATCCCTACTCAAAAGCATAATTTTTTCTCGCATGCATTCTATTAAAACAAAAAAAAAAAAAAGGAAAATTTTTTATTGCATAATTTTTTTTTGTTTTGTCGCATGCATCTGTTTATTTACTTTTTAACCACCTGCTTAGTAATTATTGTTTGTCATTATTACAAGCCGTCGGTTTTCCTTTCCAAGACTCTCAGTAGTCACGTCGGTCTATCTCCCTGACGCTGCAGTACCTTTCCCATCACTATCTCCTTCTCTCACGCCTTTTCATATCTCACTCACACCTTCCACCTTCCCTGAATCTCTCTATCTCTCCTCCACTACTTAAAAAGCTCTTCTCCCTAAAATCCTTCCTCACCAAATTAACCAAAATTCCTACTCTCCATCTCTTCTCCCATGGCGAAAAAGTCTACTATATCTGCCCGTCATAGCCAACGCGCCAAGACCAAACCTCAAAATCCCTCCATCCAAGTTCACATTGATTCTGACCATTCTGAGAATACTACTTCTGTTTTTCCTACTCCCTCTCGGAATACAAAACTTGGTAAAAGGCCCATGCACAGTGATTTTGATGATACATAGGGTGTTAAAAGGGCTAAAAAGGAGTACTCTCTTGCTGATCTTGATGAAACCCTAGACTTTTGGGATTCTTCACTTATGAACGGTTGGAAACCCTAAAGGAAAAGCCCCTCGCCCATGGCCGCATTGTAGATTTGGAGCTTCTGGAATCTCTCAACTGTGATATCAAACAATTTTTTGCTGACCAAGAATGGACAAATTTCTTCTCTTCTGATCCTACTGATGTCCCTGAAGACCTGGTAAGATTATTTTATGCAAACCTTCGCCCCTGTCCTAGTAATGGCGTTGAAACTATGGTCCTGAATACTAGAATTGTTATTACCAACAAGATCCTCTGTCGAATTTTGGGCTGTAAGTTCTCTGGCTACTCCGTTTTCTTCAAAAACTCTTGGCCGTCTGATTTTGAAGTTACTTTTGAACAAGCAAAAGCATGCCTTTGTGAAAAGTCTGATGATATTCCTGATGGTCACTTAGGTCCTCTAGACTTGCCCTTTTCTGTGCGTGTTCTTGCTCACATTGTTGGTACTACTCTATTGCCCCGTACTGGCTCCCTTAGCTCTCTCTCTCTCTCTCTCAGCGTGACACTCTGATAGTTTACTGTCTCTTAACGAACAAAAAATTGGATCTTGGTGCTTGGATAATTGAGTATATGCTAGAAAGTATTGCTGACTGTGCTTCTTTGCCTTATGGACTCCTGATTTCTAGAATTTTACATTTTTATCGTGTTGATATTTCTGCTTGGAAAACTGTGTCTGTGAGTGCTTGCTACAACTCTCGTGCATTTGCTTCCATGGGCTATGTCCATGTTGATGAGAAATGGGTAAGAAAGGAAGCTAAGGCTGTCAAAACCCCTGGTGATCAAGCTGGTCCTTCCCGTCCAACTAGTCCTTCGTTGCCGCCTCAACACTCTGCAGAGGATGTCAAAGACATCATTGATCTCCTCCTCAGTCTTCACCTCAAAGAAGACAAAGCAGCCGAAGAGGTGAACGAAGTCAAGATGGATGTTGGAAAATTCAGTCTCAAACTGGATACTGCTGTGACAAGTTCTGATGCTGCTGTTCGTAAACTTCATGCCCGCCTAGATGCCATATCCACAGATATTCAGGGACGAATTGACACTCTCTCAGCTGATGTTCAGACCAAACTTGACAGAATGACAGATAACGTTGTGAACACTCTCACCTACTTTCTTGCACCTCGCTAGACTATGCTTTTAATTTGGGTATGTAAATATGAACTTTTTTTTGCTACTCCTGCCTCCCCTCTGTTTTTGCTGATGCCAAAGGGGGAGAAGACAATGCCTGCTGCTATGTTCTATTTATCCTTTAACTCTTATTTCCTGGAAAACTTTGTGAATGCAGGTTCTAGTCGACTATGCTAACAGTCTTTTAGCTAGGGGGAGTTCCCCTGCAATACATATGCTACTTGTGCCTTCTTTGCAGGAAATCAGTCCAGTCGACTATGCTAACAGTCTTTTAGCTAGGGGGAGTTTCCCTACAATACATATGCTACTTGTGCTTTCTTTGCAGGAAATCAGTTAACTATGCTCCATCTCAAAACACTCAAGGGGAGTTGACTTAAAACATGCAACAACTATTTGTCATCATCAAAAAGGGGGAGATTGTTGAACTTAAGATTTTGACTTATGACAAATAAGAATAATCAGTTTCTAATGTGCGTATATTTTGCAGGATTCTCTTTCAGTCAACTAAGGAAAGATTTGCCTAGGTTGTCCGTTACAGCTGGTTGTGATTGGTATCCCCTTAATCTAGGGATTGACTTTTTAAAGGCTGCACCGTATTCTTGGAAGGTATTTATACCTCCCCAAAAATCAAATCTCTTGGGTCCAATCTCTCAGAATCTCCGCTCCAAATATAGCCTCCATGATCTGCGCCCTCACTGATTTGCTTGACCTGTCTGCCTCTCATCCAGCCCTATATATTCCAGAAGAATTGCAGTCTATGGCTTACGCTTCTATTCTACTGTCTACTTTTCTCCATACTTTTACTTTGCAAAAATACTGTAACAAGTTAGTAATTAGTGTTAGAAAAGAAAAGAAGGAGAAGTTCTTGTAGAGGTAATAGTAGTGTCGAAATAGAAGTTGGTTTGGTGAGCTATAAACCAAACAATACGTTGGTGGTGATCGAGTGATAAAAACCATCTGGTCAAGACGTTTGTGGTGAACGACAAACCATTCATTGTACTCCGTGTCACTAAGAGCCTTATTAAGAGAGATACTCCCTTGTGACCCAAGGGGACTGGATTACGAACCTTTTTGGTTCTGAACCAGTATAAAATCCTTTGTTCTTCTTCTTCCCTTATCTCTTACTATCTGCTTAAGTTTACATACATACTGCTTAGTCGACTATAAATCTGTTTAAGTCAACTGTATTAAAAGAAAAATTCAATTCACCCCCCCTCTTGTACTTTCAAAAACAACCTTTTTCTTTAATCACCAATTCACCACTTGGAAAGTGGTAGATGCAGAGGTCTGAGTATAACCACACCATTTCATGTTAGTCTTGCAAATTACTACTATCAAATTATCGACAACTATGTAGTACCCCTAGCTCATTAAATTTGAGAAAGGTTAATTTTAGCGTCTTTCAGGAATTTATAATCGAAATAATGTATCATCCGCATTTTATCCAACAAATTAGCCCCACAAGAAAGAGTAGTGACGGTCAATGATTGGGAAGCGATAACCTCTTAGCGTAACCTAATGTAATTTGGATAAAATACTTAAAAGGTCACTCAACTTTGAGAAATGTGTGACCAAAGTTACTTTGCTTTGAATTGTACTAATAAAGTCACTCAACTTAAAGTATTCTCACCAAAAGTCATTGTAACCGGATTTTGCACAGTCATCTCACCGGAAATTTGACATGACATTTTTATTTTTAATTATATATATATGTGTGGCGTACTTTATTTTCCATGTGGGATTTTATAATAAGTTGATTAGCTCAACTCTTGATCCATAACCCATTTCTCCTACCAATTTTTTCGGATCCGGCTATCTTTTGAAAATGGATAGTCTAGATTTAATGAAGTAAAACTAAGTGTTTAACCATGGTTAGAAAAATATATCTTCTTATTTTAAATTCAAATCATCTAACATATCTTATAATTTAGCAACAAATTTCATCCCTCCCCCTAAATTTTTTTTTCGGTCCCCAAAATTTTCAGTCATTTATCTTTTTTTTTTTTTTTTAAAAATAAGACTTCGTTTTTGCTAATCCATTCTCAAACATATAGCAGAAAATCAGAAACAATGTTAAACTATTTGCAAGTAATAACATCGCAAGAAATAGAATTAACAAGACAAGATTTAATAATATCACTTTACTCAAATAGCAAAACGCGAAGAAATCTTTTTTACATAATCACATTAGTTAAATCTAGTTACAAAGATAGTATCTAATATTCTGCTCATAATTATTCACATTTTATCTTGGAAAGAAATTTTTCAATCAATTTGTAATACTTATGGGAATCACATAGGTCTTCAGTGCCTCTGTATCTAAAAATAAGATGAGTTTGTTTAACTATTAATGTAATTTTTATTTAAAATGCTTCTTAATTTTTTGAGTGCACGTTCTCGAACAATAGCAAAAAATTACTCCTATTAAAGAATTAAAATAAATTGAATGGTTAAGTTTGAAATGATCGAAATTTAGGTTTGGAGGGGGAGGGGGTGTGAAATTTTGCTGCTAAATTATAGGATTTTTTAAGATAATTTGAATTTGAAATGGAAAGATATTTTGCCCAAACCATAGTTAAATACCTTTATTTACCATATTAAATCTAAAACATTGGTTTTAAGGAGGGCCAAGTGTCATTCATCCAAATAAGAACTTGGAGAAATGGAGACACAAGGTAATGGAGTGGAGTCCAATCCCATTTTTCCTATCCACCTATTATCTATTATACAAAATATAGATTTAACTAATAGATTTGCAAAAAATAATGGGACTAACTGTAACTAATTAAAGAGTTAAGTACTTGAAAGAGTAGTAAAGCTAATACTTCGATAGTACTGTAGCAGTTTAGCTAGGACACAATATTCTATTATTGTGATAATTTAAAAGAACACTTTTCAAATTCTTAGAAACTAAATCAACTTATTATAAAATCCTAGATGGAAAATAAAGTGTGCCACATGTATATATAATTAAAAATGAAAATGACATGTCAGATTTTTAGTGAGATGATTGTGCGAAATCCGGTTACATGACTTTTGATGATAATTACCTTAAGTTGAGTGACTTTCTTAGTACAATTCAAAGCAAAGTAACTTTGATCACATATTTCTCAAAGTTGAGTGACCTTTTAAGTATTTTACTCAATGTAATTGCAAATGTTTGGCCTTGGTCCAGGAAGTGTATGGTCTCCATCATTGATGTCTAACTCTCTATATTCAATTACTACTACTTGCTCTAACATCACTCTCATTTTTAGAAAACAAACAAAACTAGAAGAGATTTTCATATGATTTCATTCGAATATAAGATCAAACTGGAGATATTCTTAAAATTCTCGAGAATGTAATTCATTTTCCTGAAAAGTCTTTGTTAATGATTTTAGGAGCCGCTTTGACGAAATTTGGAGAGAACATATTTGAAGGATCTTTCTGGAGTTCTTTTATTCTTTAAAAAAAAATTAAAATTAAAGTTTATTCGCCTCGGGTGTTTGTATCAAATTAATAAAGTTAATACACATAATTAGCAATTTATCATAGTTGACATCCCCCTTATTATTAAGTTTATGGTTTGAATGGCGCATTTCTTGTTCTATAAATAATTTAATTTCGAACATTCCATTTTATCTTTAATAAGATGTCTATAGGAAAAATAATTATAGATTATTTTAGACCACACGTTTTAAAAATTTTCTTTTCTTTTCCAAACTTTGCCAAATTAAACTAAGTATGACTTATAATTGAAATAGATGGATGCTCTTTATAACGGCTACGATTAATTCAGTTTTAATTTTCGATGATCCATTTTATAATTATGATTAAGAGCCTGTTCGGCCAAGCTTCTAAAAACTGCTTATTTTGAGAAGTGCTTTTTTTCAAAAGTGCTTTTCGTAAAAATACTTTTAGAGAAAAACAGTTTGTGTTTGGCCAATTGATTTGAGAAGCACTTTTGTTAATAGTTGATTAATAATTTATGTTTGGCCAAGCTTTTAAAAAAGTACTTTTGAGTGTTAAATTACGAGTATGGACATTTAAAGATTCACTTTACAGAACACTATATTTAATTTTATTATTTATTTAAAAAAATTCAAAATACATCATACAGAATTGAATATTCTAAATCTATACCTTAAAAAAAAGATGTTATTGGATTAAATGTTTCTAATAATAATGATGTAGGTGTACGTAGAAAAAATAAGGAAAAAAATAAAGTACTATTTTTATATTATAATTATTTGGTTAAAATAAATAGGGGTAATTAGGTATATAAGTATTTCTAGTAAGGATATTTTTGGAATGATAGAAATTAAAAACAGCTTCTGCTTCTCCTCAAAAGCACTTTTGGAGAAAATCTACTTTTTCCAGCTTCTTCTCCATAACAGAAAAACAGTTTCTGCTGCCACTCAAAAGCACTTATTTTTCTCCTAGAAGCTTGGCCAAACACCTCAATTTTTTAAAATAAGCACTTTTGGTGAAAAATAAGCACTTTTGGCTCCCCAAAAATTTGGCCAAACAGGCTCTAAAAGGGTTGGAAGAGGCCGGTTTTGGTAGGAATCACTTGTAGCAAAGAGGGTGGTGTGCAAATATGATTAACTTTTGCAGCTTGGTGGTATCTTTGCTGTCGTCCAAATAACCCGTTTGGTTATCTTAAAAGTGGCTTAAAAATATATATGTGCTTATAAACTATTAATAAATGTTTGGTAACTGAAAAAATCATTAAATTATAAGCACTTATCTGCTTGAAATAACTCAAAATTGAGAAGTTATAAAATGCTAACTTCTCAAAAGTGATTTAGAGGGTATTTGACTAAGCTTATAAGCTGGTCAAACAAGCTTATAAGTATTTTTTGGCGTACCTACGCGTTTGGTAAGTATGAAAAGTGCTTATAAGCCAAAATAAGCCATAAACCATAAGTTGGTAATTCCCAACTTATTTTTTTTTAGCTTACAAACACTTTTAGTTTGACTGAGTATTTTACTATTTTATCCCTAAAATATTTTATAATCCACGAAATATCAATTCTAAAATAAAACTTTCAACTTCTTCCTTATTCTATTTTCGTTATTTGTCATTTTTAATGTAAAAATACTGTTATTTTTTTTTGTAAATAACTTAAAGGACATTTTAGTCATTTTAATTAAACAATATACTTATCAACACTTTTTTAACCAAAGACACCAATTGCTTATTACTAGTTTCAGCACTTTCATCCAAACACATAACTGCTTATATTTAAAATCAGTTTCAGCACTTAAAAATATTTTTCAGCACTTGATACTTATCAACCACCTTAAATCAGTTAATCCAAATGGGATCTTATAAACTACTTTTTTTGCTTATAAGTTACTTAAAATAATCTCACCCAAGGCTCTATACAAGGAACAAAAATAAGGGACTTAGCCGGTCCATATTCGTTTTTCTCTCTTTTTCTTTTTTGGCTTTTTCCCAAATAGTCAAAACCAAACCTTCCGAGCGATTGATCCATCAGATTCTATTGAGCTGTCGTGACATTCACCAATCAAATAATGAAATGTACAGGTGCTATGCAATGTATAACTAACCGATTGTTTTCAGCCTTCAGGTAATTGAGAACAACAATATAATTTTCACATTCCTGCTGGCCAGCAATAAAATATAGTAATTGCCATGTAACGTTTAACTAACCAATAGTTCCTTCCTTTTCATTTTTCATTTGGTAGGGGGGGGGGGGGGGGGCAGATGATGGCTGGTTAAAAAACGATTGGAAATATTTGTTCGTCATAATATCAATGGCCAAACGGCTCCTTAACTCTTCACTTTATATCCCATAAACATTGCTTATAAGTGCGCCATTGTTGAGTTTGTATTTGCATAGGTTTTGATGGGGCAGGACCATAATTAGAAGTTCCTTAATCCAAGAATTAAAGCAAATGATGGGCCTTTGTTTGAATGATGGTCGTTTTGTTTAGCTATGTTTAACCCTTATCATTGGATTATAAATGCAAACTTTTTAACTAAAGCAACAAATTTGGTGTGCAAAAATGGGAATAATCATTAGGACCAACGAGATTTCCACTTTTATATCAAGAGTAGAATCTTCTTTTTCCTTCTTTTATTCCCGTTAACCTGTGGCGGACCCAGGATTTTTGTTAAGGGGTATCAAAATATAAACAAGTTAACATATAAAGAAATTAAGGGGACTCAATATATAGTATATATACATAAAAATTTTTTTTTTACCTATCTATGCAGTGTAATTTTTCCGCGAAGGGGTATCAATTGGTACCTCTTCACGGGCTGTAGGTCCGCCTATGCCGTTAACTATGGATTTTAATAAAATTTCAATCCAAAATGGAAGAAGTTGAAATCTAATCTAAGATTACAAGGACGAGGTTCATTTGTCGATGATAATTCATCATTTCTGTCGCGACTTATATACCAAATAGAAATCCATACTCCTCAGGAGTTTTTATGATTAATCTTAAGGAAAACAAACTACACATAAACAACTACGACATTGATGCATGGTTGTAAGCTAAGGGCTCCAAAAGTACGTCCCCTTACCCTGTTCTGGATCTCGGGTTCACTCCTCTAATATCACTCCATCACTAAGCTAGAATAATGACGCCTAAAATTTTGAACTATGTAAATATTACTCAAAGATCCAAAAAAATCTATGGATCTTGTTGAGAATTAGATTAACAAAGTATACTAGTACTAGTAGAGGTCGTTTAGTATGATTTACTAGGATAAATAGTCATGGTATGAGTCTTCGTATAAGTTTATCCATTGTTTTGAAATTTTTTTTAACCATGGATAGCTAATTCATGTATAACTTAATACACCAAATGGTGTACTAAATTATTTTTGGTAATTATATGGTGCACTAATTTATATCACTAGCATCATGGAGTAACTAAACCATGTATGATTATACATGGATTAGGCAGTCATACATGAATTAAGCAAGACAAACTATTCTTGGTCTTTCCAAAAAAAGTCAAAGACTCATGGGTATAAGGATCAAATAATTACTCTTTAGCTTTAAAATATATATATATATATATATATATATTTAATGATATTTTGTATATCTAATATTTAGTACAGTGCACAAAACATCCAATAAAAAATAATCTTCATATTACAAATTTTTTATTATTAATCTTTGTATTATTAAATCATATGTAACTTATATTCATATCAAACGATCTGTATAGTACAATTGTACAAATTAGTATGGGGAATAAAGAAATGGGCCACGCCTAGTGAGAGTGGACCCAGTCGTACGATAAACCAAGAATTACTAATGTACTCCTACTGTAGAGTTGAAGAAGTAATTAGAACACACGCTGGTGTCGGCACAGTCCCCACTTGTTCAGAATCCAAATCTCAGGCCTTTGCCAACCTCTGACCCCTACATTTTCTTCATTCGTCTTCCTGACAATTTTTATTCGCATCACTAATTTCAATCTTCCCCTAATCATACACTCCACCACTGTTTGCAATTCCTAGCCTTTTTCTTCTTGTTCGACAAAATTGGTAGTTGAACAAATATTTTAGGACATTTTCTTTTTATCTAGTGTTAATTTGATAAGAATTATACTTCGTCCCACTTCCACAATATTAATGATATCTTTCTATTAAGAGAAATCAGCTCATACGATCCAACTTTCCCTATTATTTACACTAAGCATTGAGTAATTCCCCTATCCAAATGAACTTTCTATCATTTCTAACAAAAAAATGTTACTTAAAATGTTTTTTGACTGAAGGAGACTAAAAAAGGACGGTATTTTTATTTATGTTAAAAAGGCGTGGGTGGCATAAACTGAGCAAGTCATCATCTTGCTATTCTGGTGTCTTCTCTTGCAGTGAAAAAGCTTCAAATACGATAAGCTTTGCATAAAAATGAATATTGCAAGTAGCTTTTTAAATTTACTCTCTTCTGAGTTTCCAATTGACTGCAGCAATGCAGAAATGTATGAAATAAAATATCCGAAAAATTACCCCAAGCAATTATAATCCCACTCAATTCAAATGGGCACTTAACTAATTTAAGCATGAAGTGAACAAACCTAATAAAATGTGATGGTGACTCGTGGGACCAAACAGCAATGTTGAATGTACATTAAATTCCAAGATATGAACCACAACTTGATGATTATATTGCCTTGATCGTTCTACAATTGCCAAAAACTAGGCTAGCGTTTGTACATAAATTTGGTTGAAATTTGGAAATTTGAGTTTTTAGAGTTGAGTTGAAAAATAATTTTTGGAATTTGAAGTTGTGTTTGGACATAGAATTTACTTGAAAAAATAGTTGAAGTTTTGTGAGTAATTTTTCAAATTTTCCAAAAACAGCCTTTGAGCACTTTTTGAGTTTTTGGAACTTTTTGGGGGAAGTTTTGATGAAATAGCATAAACAAACAGTTTTTCTCCCAAACACTCTAAAAAAATATCCGCAAAAACTATAAACAAACGGGGCTAGAAGAAATGGAATATTCCGAACATTTTTCAATCAAGCCCAATTAGGAGAAAAGATTAGTATCTAAATTCATCATAGTTTTGAAATTATGCGAATAACAACGACCAACTTTGTTCTTGCCGTTTCCAGTTCTCTTTACTTTGCTTCAACACTATATAAGTTGAATTAACCTCGACTTGAAAAGCAATATTGCACAGAGGTCAACAAATAAGGCTACAGCTAAGATTCTAAAATGAAAATATTGGGGTGGAGTTTGAAAGTGAACAACATTTGCACTTTCACTGAGACTGCACATTCTTTTCATGCATAAAATTTCGTAAAGAATATAATAGTTGCTTTCTTTCCGCACATTTAGAAAATAGCCTTCCTATGTTCGCCTGTTCGGAGGTTTATTAGATGATCTGATACTAGAAAACTTACCATACATTGCATGTGCTCATCTTTGAAACCAGAATTATATTTCATGAAGAAAAAAAGTAAATACTCATGGATTAATTTAATCTAAAAATATAATCATATCGACTTTTACCATAAACGAACATACTAAGTCTTCAGTAATATATTAAAGTTGAGAAGTAAAGAAATAAAATAGATGAATGGAGCTAATTTAGTATTAGCATATTTGCTCAGACATAACTTCAGCCAAACTAATTAATCGCCCGACACACTTTTTGCCGCAAGAAGCAATTAATCAACCAGGCCTGGATGAATAGTTTAGTTAGTCTTGCATTTTCTCCACCTGCACTAGATGATGCTTGGCAATATTTGCCTATTTTACCTTAATATTTTCTCACATTTTGGTACTTTATGCGCTTGTTATATGTAATAATTGTGTTTCTTATGCTCACTTATCGTATTTGTGGTTTTAGGAATGGTGCGGATGAATTTGAGACAAGAACAATCAAATTGGAGTTAATGGACACATTGGAAGCTATGGTGGAAGCAAGGTTTCCAAGAAAGCCCTGAAGAGTTGGAAGCTATACTGGGAGTAGGGGTGGGCATTTGGAATTTCGGTTCGGGTTCGGTTAAATTCGAAATTTCGGTTTTTGGTACCTAAATGTCGATACCAAATACCAAACCAAAATTTATTCGGTTCGGTTCGGAATTATGTAATTCGGTTCGATTTTTTCGGTACGGTTTCGGTTTTATAATTCGGTTTTTATTTCAATTTTATGTCATTCTATTAATAGCATTTTTGCAAAACCAAATTTTGTAGTAAGTGGCGAAGTGTCACTGTACCAACTCCTAATGTTGTTCAATCTTAATAAGCTTTCAACGTGCTTTTAAGGACCACAACCCACAACATGATAGAAAGAAAAAGAAACAATATTCAATAATATTATTAACTCTGTCAATGACAGAAATTTATAAGCGTATCAATTTCTAGCATCTACTTATAATATTTTATTGAAGAGTATGGCAGGCCAAGGTCGTAACATTTTAATACAATCCTGCATTCAAACAAAGTGATTACTACAATTAGAATTAATTATATCACAAAGTATTTATTCATCTGATTATAATACAGATAGAGAACTTACAAAAAGAACGACAAGAAGTTGCAACTTAACCTCTTCAATGCAGAATAAGGAAGAAAGAAGTGTGAATAAAGTGTATTTGCTATTTGGGCTAAGAAAGAATTGGACTTATTTTAAATATATACACTATAAAAAATTCAGAATTTCGGAATTTGACACCTCAAAACCGAATTCCGAAATACCAAATTTTTACACCGAATAGTGTTCCGAAATTCCGAAACCGAAAAACCAAATTAATTCGGTTCGGTTCGATTTTTCGGTTTTCGGAATTTATGCCCACCCCTAACTGGGAGCAAGGCTTCAGAGATAGCTTTGGAGTTGGAAGCTATAGTGGAGGCGTGGCTTCTACGAAAGCTTTGAGGCTGATGAAATACAAGTTTTCCCAACTAGATTAGGCTTTGGTCTAGCTTATCCTAGCACTTTATAAACACTATAAAACCTCATTGTTTCATTATTTGGGGAGGGGGGGGTCAAATTTCTAGAGCAAGTTTTGGAGTTCTTACACATTGAACCAAGGGTTTAATTCCTTTTCATCATCTATTACGATCTTTCATATTTCTTCCATGAATTCTTGTGTTGTTATTATGAATATGCATAGCTAAACATATCATTCTAGGGTTAGAGCAAATACATGAAGGTTGATGTTTGAAAGTTGATCTCTAACTATTAATTTACCATTACAGATTATTTATTCTTTCTTGAGCCTAATTGTTTGGTTATCAGAGCTCGATAATTGAACACTATCTACGGTTTAGAAGTTGAACTCGACAGAGGGAACTTGTAAATGCAAATAAGAAAGAATAGGGCTTGATTGTGAACCTGGACATCAGGGAATCGATTTGCGGGTAGGATAGACATATACCTATTCGCTTGGCTTAGCTAAATACAGAGTTCTTTAATACATGCATGTGATTTAACTCCACAGACATATAGGCGTTAGAGTAGCTTGCATAGACTCGTGAAAAATCGACAGGTTTTCACGAATATAATTAACCTGTTAGTTAGCAATCTAGGAAATCAAGAAGTAGAATCAACTGGAAAACTCAACTGGATTGTTCGTAGCTCTGGCCATGGACCAGTTTCTCTTTTATTGTTAACAACCTAGAATTTGCTCTATCACTTGACTTCAGTTACTTGCTTTTAATTATTTTATTTAGTTAGTAAAAATCTCAATCATCATTGAAAAAGATCCCTAGATAGTTTTTAGGAAATTGTTTGCTAGAATATAGTCATTAACACTAGTCCTCGTGGGAACGATACTCAATCTTATGACTTTATTACTTGTCCACCACGTATACTTGTGTGTGCGTTTGGGAGAAACAAGTTTTTGGAGCTGTTGCCAGTGACTAAATAATTGACTGTTTTCTTTTTAGACAATTTGTTATTTTCCATTCAGATTTAATTTTTGTTTTGAGTTTCTTGTGCCATTTCAGGTAATAGGTCTTGAATGCGAATGGAGATAAAGGACGAACCACTAGAACCTTTTGATCCTGAACCTGAAAGGACCTTACGGAGATTGAGGAAAGAAGCAAGAGACCGTGAAGCACTCGCACTTGTACTTGCTTCCTTACCTATTGGAATGGCAGAAGAACGAGCTTTAGCGGTACGAGATGTTGCTCTTCCCAGTCTGGAGGGAGTAGCTTCTAGCATTGTGAAGCCTGAAATTACTGGACACTTGGAGATTAAGCCCGACATGATACAACTGCTGCATGCGACTGGGCAATTTGCTGGATTACTGCACGAGGATCCACAATAACATATCCAGAATTTCTTGGAGATTAGTGCCACATATACACCATCAGGCGTCTCAACTGATTATGTTCGCTTGATACTTTTCCCGTTTTCATTGATTGGAACAGCAAGGAAGTGGTTAAAGGCTGAAAAGCCTGGGTCTATCACAACTTGGGATGATTTAGCTAAGAAATTTTTGGCTAAATTCTATCCATCTGCCAAAACAGCCAGAATACGGAGTGAGATTATGTCTTTCAGACAACAAGGTGGAGAATCCCTATATTCAGCTTGGGAGAGATTCAAGTCATTGTTAAGAGATTGCTCGCACCACAACAAATCTAATGAGGTGTTGGCCCATACTTTTGTTGAAGGATTGAATGCCCATACTAAGATCGTGGTGGATGCTGCAGCTGGAGGTCAAGTATTGGCCTTGAATTTTAATGAGATTTATGAATTGCTGGATAAATTTTCTCAGAGCAATCCTGACTGGCAGGGTGATGGTAGATCTCCAACTCAAAAAGCTGCTGGGATACTTCAGTTGGATGCATTCTCAGCATTAACTGCAAAGGTAGATGCCATAGCTAATCAGATCAACAAGTTAGCACTGCCACCAACTCAGCAACAAGTGGCACCAGTCAAACAAGTTCAGCAGTTCCAAAATTTCTGTGAGGTCTGTGGAGAGGATCATACTACCGAGGTTTGTCCCTCCAATCCAGAGTCATTTTATTACGTGGGAAATCAAAACAGGTTTCAGGGATAGAATCGGAATCAGTTTGGCAACAACTATAATCCTAACTCACGAAATCATCCTGGTTTCTCATGGAGTGATAATCAAGCTGCTCAAGGTAATACGAGATTTCAGAATAGTTACCAGAGTTCACAGCCTCAGGCTCAACCACAGCAGTCGAACAACTCAGTTGAAGATTTGATAAAGCAGATGTCGGCAGGTCAGCAAAAAATTATAGCACATAATGCAGCTCAAGCACATGCCATAAAAGATTTTTCCAATGTTCAAAAAGATTTGGAACGCCAAATGGGGCAGATAGCTAGAGCACAAAACACTAGACCACTTGGTGCCTTGCCAAGTGCCTCCAAACCCGAGGAAGCCTGTTGGTGAACTGGAGCCGAATACTGAAAAAAAAAGCTGATAAAGTGGTAGAGAAGCAGAGCTTGATAATGTCAGACCACCACCACCTTTCCCTCAAAGGCTTCAGAAGCAGAAAGTAGATGCAGCTGGCAAGAAATTTTAGAGATCTTGAGTCAGATACAAGTGAATATTCCTCTGGTGGAACTTTTGTGTGATGTTCTGAAATACGCTAAGTATATCAAGGATATTGTGGCATATAAAAGAAGGCTGACCGAGTTCGAGACAGTTGCACTTACTGAAGAGTGCAGTTCCAGAGTTAGAAGCAAACTTTCTCAGAAATTGAAAGATCTTGGAAGCTTCACTATTCCTATAAAAATTGGGAAGCATGAGGTTGGGCGAGCTTTATGTGACTTGGGCGCTAGAGTAAATTTAGTGCCATCATCAGTGTTTCGAAAGCTAGGCCTGGGTGAACCAAGACCAACCACAGTGACCCTGCAGTTAGCGGACATATCTTTGACATGCCCTAAGGGAGTTATTGAGGATGTTCTAGTACAAGTAGGCCAATTCATTCTCCCTGTTGATTCATCATTTTAGATTATGAGGCTGACCAAGAGGTCCCGCCCATCTTGGGAAGAGGATTTTTGGCTACTGTTGATGTTGTGATTAGAGTTAAAGCAGGGAAGATGATCATGAGGGTAAATGACGAAGAAGCTGTATTTAATGTGTTCCGAGCTACTCAATTTCCATCACATTACAAAGAGCTATCTATGGTAAGAGTGTTGGATAGGGAGTTAACTGCCTCTGAAAAATCACTTTTGGCTTTTAAGGATGATCCTCTTGAAAGAGCATTAATGTATGAAGATAATATGTTGAATGATGAAGTGACTGAGGAATACTTGGAGATTCTCAACATGGAGTGTCAATTTATCCCAGGATGGAAGAAGTTTGAAGAGCTTAATAGACCGCTGACATTAGCTCCTGCTAAACTGTCTATTGAGAAAGCTCCAGTTCTTGAACTTAAACCTTTACCTGCTCATTTACGATATGCTTATTTGGGTGAGGGTAACACCTTACCCGTAATCATGTCTTCTTTTTTGTCTGATGTGCAGGTTGAGAAGGTCTTAAGAGTGTTGCGAGAGCGCAAGAGGGCAATTGGATGGATCATTGCGGATATTAGAGGGATTAGTCGTTCTTTTTGTATGCACAAGATCCTCTTGGAGGAGGGCCTAAGCCAAGTGTCGAGCAGCAAAGAAGGCTAAATCCATAATGAAGGAGGTTGTGAAGAAGGAAATTATCAAGTGGCTTGATGCTGGCATTATCTTTCCAATCTCTGACAATAATTGGGTGAGCCCAGTCCAATGTGTTCCAAAGAAGGGAGGTATGACAGTTGTGACGAACAAGCAGAATGAATTGATTCCTACAAGAACAGTCATGGGGTGGCGGATTTGTATTGATTATAGAAAATTGAACAAGGCCACCAGAAAAGATCACTTTTTACTCCCCTTCATTGATCAGATGTTGGACAGGCTAGCTGGGCATAAATATTACTGTTTTCTGGATGGATACTCGGGCTACAACCAGATTGTGATAGCACCAGAAGATAAGGAGAAGACGACGTTTACATGTCCTTATGGCACTTATGCATTTAGAAGGATGCCGTTTGGACTATGTAACACGCCGGGAACCTTTTAGAGATGCATGATGGCTATTTTCACCGATATGGTGGAAAAATTTGTTGAGGTATTCATAGACGATTTCTCAGTCTTTGGAGATTCATTTGATGGCTGCTTGAAGAACTTAGATGCCGTGCTTAGCCGTTGTGAAGAAACAAACTTGGTACTCAACTGGGAAAAATGTCACTTCATGGTTCGAGAAGGCATTGTACTTGGCCATAAGGTGTCGAAGCAAAGGATCGAGAAAGGTTGAAGCAGTTGAAAAATTACCACCACCTATCTCTGTTAAAAGTGTGCGTAGTTTCTTGGGACATGCTGGTTTCTATAGGCGATTCATTAAGGACTTTTCAAAGACAGCAGATACCATGTGCAAATTGTTAGAAAAGGATATGAAGTTTGAATTCGATGATGCCTGTCTGAAGGCATTTGAAGAACTGAAAAAGAGGTTGGTGAATGCACCAATTATTATTTCTCCTGATTGGTCTCTACCATTTGAGTTGATGTGTGATGCAAGTGATATTGCTGTTGGAGCTGTTCTCGGGCAAGGAAAGGGCAGAATTTTTCACTCTATATATTATGCAAGCAAGACTCTTAATGCTGTCCAATCCAATTACACTACCACCGAGAATGAGTTGCTAGCTGTTGTTTATGCTTTTGATAAGTTCCAATCTTACTTGGTTGGCACTCGGGTTATCGTCTACACTGATCATGCCGCAATCCGGTATTTATTTGAGGAGAAAGATTCCAAGCTGTGACTGATTCGTTGGGTTCTTCTACTCCAAGAGTTTGATGTGGAGATCCGAGATCGAAAAGGGATCGAGAATCAAGTGGCCGATCACTTGTCGAGGCTGGAAGATAGAAAACATGTAGATGAGGGGCCTGAGATAAATGAAGTTTTTCCAGACGAGCAACTTTTTGCTCTGCAGGTAACCGAGGTGCCCTAGTATGCAGATATGGTGAACTTGATGGTGAGTAATGTTTATCCATCTGAAGCTACAGCTGAACAGAGAATGAAACTCCTCCATGAGAGTAGATTTTATGTCTGGGAAGAGCCGTAATTGTATAAAATTGGTCCAGACCCATTGGCGAGGAGATGTATTCCAAGTGAGGAAGTCGAGTCTGTGTTGCAAAGTTGTCACTTATCTCCTTATAGCGGTCATCATAGTGGTGATAGGACAGCCGCGAAGGTACTTCAGTCGGGGTTCTTTTGGCCTACTTTATTCAAGGATGCTCATGCCTTTGTTAAATAATGTGATCGATGCCAAAGAACTGGTAATATTTCGAGGCGTCACGGGATGCCCTTGAATAACATCCTAGAGATTGAGTTGTTCGATTGTTGGGAAATTGATTTTATGGGTCCGTTTCCACCTTCTAGTAGAAACAAATACATACTTGTGGTAGTCACTACGTGTCAATGTGGGTAGAAGCTGTTGCACTTCCAACCAATGATGTGAGTGTGGTGGTCAAGTTTTTGATAAAAAATATTTTTACTCGCTTTGGGACACCACAGGGCATCATCAGTGATGAAGGTACGCACTTTTGCAATTGCTTGTTCAATAAACTTTTGGTCAAGTATGGGGTGCGTCACAAGGCAGCTAAATCCTCAAACGAATGGCCAAGTGGAGGTGTGGAATAGAGAGATAAAGCAGATTCTTAAGAAAAGTGTTAATACTTCAAGGAAGGATTGGTCTATAAAGCTCGACGATGCTCTTTGGGCCTATAGAACGGGATTTAAAACGCCTATTGGAACCTCTCCTTATAGGTTGGTTTATGGTAAGGCCTGTCACTTGCCTGTCGAGTTAGAACATAAGGCGTATTGGGCAATTAAAAAGCTCAATTTGGACATGGAAGTGGCGGGTGAAAAGAGAATGCTTCAGTTGCAAGAATTAGATGAGTTCCGTTTCCACGCGTATGAGAATGCAAAGTTATACAAAGAGTGGACAAAGAAATGGCATGACAAGCACATTGAGCATCGTGAATTTGAACCGGGCCAGTTGATATTGTTGTTCAATTCTAGATTGAAGCTATTTTCTGGAAAGTTGAAGTCCAAATGGTCGGGGCCCTTTGAGGTAGTACGTGTCACTGCACATGGAGCGGTTGAATTGAGAGCCCCAGATTCCAAGAAGTCATTTTTAGTGAACGGGCAAAGCGTTAAGCGCTATTAGGGAGGCTTGGTGGAACATCATAGCTCTGTTACATTGCGAGAACCGTAAATTGTAACCTCGTGTCACGATGTTAACTAAGGCGTTTCTCGGGAGGCAACCCAAACTTTGTATGTAAAAACAAAAAATAAAAGAAAAAAATAGAAAAAGAATAAAAATACAAAAAGAGTCGTGCCGCGACGTTAAATCAAGCGCTTGTTGGGAGGCAACCCAATTTTTATTGTTTTCGTCATTTTTATTTACGTAGTATTACAAGTTTTTCTTGTCAATTTTCGTAAGGCTCGGGAAATTCGGAAGGTGGATCATTTTCGAGGAGTGCGGAATGATTGTGAGGCAGTGAGCTCCAGTTTTTTCAAGCGTTGTTGGGGCGTCACGTGGTGTATCGCATCTATGCAAAATGCTGTTCCAGTTCTGCTCAAGCGATCGCCAAGGCGTCGCTTTAGGAACAACTTCCAAACGCTACAACACTTGGTAAAATATTTTTGGGAAAAGCTGGGTGAAAACATTGCAAAGGCACCGCTTTCACTGCCGCGTGGGGTTCAACAGTGAGCTCCAGAACTACGAAAGCGATCGCAAGGCGTCGCTTCACCTAACGCCTTTAGCACACGCTAGAATTTTTTTTGGAGGAACTGGACACAGCCACGAGCAAAGCGTCGCCTCCAGCTTCGCATTGATTCAAGCAGTGGGCTACACAACTGCTCAAGCGATGTGGAGGCGTCGCCCTCCTCAAAGCCTCAAACTGCACGAAAAGAATACAGAGGGATGCTCCCGCTATTGCTTCTAGTTAGGCAGTGAGCCCCCTCAGCTCAAGGCGATCTCAAGGCGTCACATCCTCTATCACATGTACTATGTTGAAAACAACACAAAAGGCCTCTTCTTCCTCCGTAGCACCTGTTGCATAAAGGCAAAAACTAGGTGTCGCCTCGACTAGTAAATCACCTAAGGGCAAGGCTAAGGTCAAACCTAAGAGCAAGGCAAAACCAAAAATTCTAAAAGGTGCGGTCTCTATTCCACGGCCCGGGGGGAAAACAAGGTTTGGATTGCCATTCGTGAAGAAAGGGGAGAGCGTGGATTGGTACAAGAATTTCAAGTTGGCCGGGTACATCCCCGAACTTGCCATTGATGAAACTAAATTGACGAGGCGGTTTAGAATAAGAGATACTATTCACACCATGAAATGGGGATCCATTTTTTAGAGTCCAGGGGATGCCAATCTTGATCTTGTGATGGAATTATATACTAATTGGGACTTGGAGCAACTGGAGGAGCTAGTGAAAGTTCTAGGGCAATCCGTGAGGCTAGATGCATCAGCCCTTTGCACCTTTATAGGTGTGGATGATCATGACCTTGACGACTTGAAGGATTTCATTCGCAAGCCGGACTACAAGGCGTTGAGACAGACCTTATGTGGTGGTGATGTGATTCATAGGTGGGGTAGAAAGAAGCAAACGGGCAGACACAAATCTATGCAATTTTGCAGGTTTCAAAAGGAAACCCGAGTTTGGCTCAAGTTGATCAATGCACGACTGTTTCCTTCTGACCACTTTACTAATGTGACTAAAGTGAAGGCTTGCATAGTCTATTTCTTCATGACGGGGAAACCTGTCAACATTGGGTATTATATGCTCAAAGCTATGAAGGAGACCCGCACAAACAAGTCGAAGCGGTTGTCATTTGCTGGTGTCTTCACACAGTACTTGATGAAAGAAGGTGTCCATGTTGACGACATTGGTGATAGGATTGTCCCAGCCTTGGAAAGAAAGTCTGATATTACCGCAGTGCTAGGCCCGAGTGCAAGTGCCTACAAAATGTCCAATGATGAGCGGCGTGATGTGCACGATATTTTGGAGGGCCACAAATACTTGATGCTAGAATATTTAGCAAAGTATGCGGGGATGGAAATGACAGCCCTTGATCGCCAGCTTCCATTGTTGGAGTCATCCAAACGGTTATTGGGCATGACGTAGACCGTAGAGGTGCCATCTGGGGAGGATGAGAATACAGATTCTGACGTGGTTGAGGCTGATAACAGTAGTGACGAGGGAGAGTGGACTGAAGAGGAAGATGGTGAAGAAGAGGAAGAGGAGGAGGATGCGCGCACTCCACCCCACCGCCCTGGGGGTTCTGTGAGAAGTAAGGGGGTTGTACCTCCGATTAGTGAGTGCGATGCTGACACTCTCGCACATGCAGAGCGGGAAGACTTTGATGATGCAGATGATGAGACGTAGGCCGGTTGGCCTTCAGGGAAGTTCTTTTCACTCTTGCACTCTATTTTTGTTCGCACTGAGGATAGCGCTTTTTTTTACCTTGTGGGGTGGGGGAATTCCCAAGTTTTGAGGTTATGGATGATTGTACATTGTACCCTTTAGGAATTTAATTTTTGCAATTTTTATTTTTGTCACTTGACTTTATTTTTATTTGTTTCCTGCTTTAATATAAAAAATGAAAAAAAAATTAGAAACTAATGAAAAATTCCAAAAAGATTTTATTTTTAGTTTTAGTTAGTGGTACAGTCATCCACTCCGTAGTTTTTCTTATGACGTCGGTTCTTTTCCATGGGTAGAACTTTGAACCGGGTATTTTTATTTTTAGAAGTAGTTTAGTTGTAGTAGTTAGCAGAGTATTTTAGGAAAAGTGATAGAATGCTAGGTGCCTTTGATTTGTTTGATACCGGTGGATTTAGACTTGAGCATGTGCTATTTGTGAATCCCTTTTGGTTTTAAAATTGTGATACATGCCTAGAAAAATTTGAATGACCTTCTTGAGACGCTTAGGTTCAACTACTTGACTCTTTTGTGAGCTATTGTGCCTTAGTGTTTAAATTTCCAAAGTTGCACCTTATTTGCTTGAACCGAGAGTTGGAATGAAACCGTCTTTAGTGAACTATGTTACATGTGCGATGTGAGTTATCTTTTCTTATGTTCCGTGCCGCATATTGATATCTAGAACTTGCCCCGTGTGTGTTCAAAGCGAAATCCTAGGTTTGCTCTAGTCGGGAGATGATACAGGCGTTTCGTTGATAAGCCCTTCTAGCCTTGATTAGCCTACCCTTTAATATTATCCTTCTTAAGCTCTTTTGAGCCTGTTGATTTTTTTTATTGGCACCCATATTTCAAGACTTACCCCTTTTGTTCTTTATTATCTTCTTTTTGAACCCTTACTCCTTATAGCACTTTAATTGAAAAATATTGTTGTTTACGGAGTTGTGGTTGGAGAATTGGGTAGCTTTTGAGTGGAACCAATGAAAGGAAAATATGGTGCATTTTGAATAAAAAATATATTGGCAAGGTTGGGAGAAAAATTGAAAAAAAAAGAGATGAAAAGAAAATAAAAATGAAAAAGAGAAAAATAAAGAAAACAAAAGAAAGAGAAAATAATATCAATCCTTGCTAGTGTTGTGCAACAGTAAAGTTGCAAATTGCTTAAATTGAGAAGAAATTTCTTGTGTATGTTTGGGTGGTTGTTTGGTTGGATTTGAGAAGAATGGTGAAAATAAAAATTAAAGTGATGTATTAAAGTGCTTAGGGAGGTAGTCACTATTATCCATATTTATCATACCCGTCCTTTAGCGTACATTACAACCCGTAAAGTTCTATTTAATCCCGATAGTAGTGAGCTTACATTAGTGGAGTCCTACACTACCGGCAAGCCTATTGTACGTTGTGTGTGGCACGTGAACTTCTTTTGGAGAAGGAGTGAATTCTTCCTATATTATGTCCCTCATTTATTCTTGAAATATATTATTTGTGTGATATTTGGGACGCGCTCTTGATTTGGTGAGGGCACATGGTTTGCGCGAGATAGGCGAAGTTATTGACTTCTTCGTTGAGTGAATGAGTGTGATTTTTTGTAAGCTTGGTTTCATTGAGTCGATTATTGAGATTGAGATGTCTTGAGTTGGTTGTTCTAGTGTTTTAAAATTGGGGGAATTTTTGGCATGTTGAAGGTCAGATGGTATGTATATGCACTTGTCTAATGGTCGGTATCAACCATAATCATAGGTAGACCTGTTCTATTGAGTGTTGGGATCTAGTTGGGAAATTGGTTTTTGATGATTGCTCGAGGTCGAGTAAGGGTCTAAGTGTGGGGTGGTGATGTTTGGCGATATTTGCCTATTTTACCTTAATATCTTCTCACATTTTGGTACTTTATGCGCTCGTTATATGTGATAATTGTGTTTCTTGTGCTCTCTTATCGTATTTGTGGTTTTAGGAATGGTGCGGATGAATTTGAGACAAGAACAATCAAATTGGAGTTAATGGACACATTGGAAGCTATGGTGGAAGCAAGGCTTCCAAGAAAGCCCTGAAGAATTGGAAGCTATACTGGGAGCAAGGCTTCAGAGATAGCTTTGGAGTTGGAAGCTATAGTGGAGGCGTGACTTCCACGAAAGCTTTGAGGCTCACGAAATACAAGTTTTTCCAACTAGATTAGGCTTTGGTCTAGCTTATTCTAGCACTTTGTAAACACTATAAAACCTCATTATTTCATTATTTTAAGGGGGGGGGGGGGGAGGTCGAATTTCTAGAGCAAGTTTTGGAGTTCTTACACATTGAACCAAGGGTTTAATTCCTTTTCATCATCTATTACGATCTTTCATATTTCTTCCATGAATTCTTGTGTTGTTATTATGAATATGCATAGCTAAACATATCGTTCTAGGGTTAGAGCAAATACATGAAGGTTGATGTTTGAAAGTTGATCTCTAACTATTAATTTACCATTACAGATTATTTATTCTTTCTTGAGCCTAATTGTTTGGTTATCAGGGCTCGATAATTGAACACTATCTACGGTTTACAAGTTGAACTCGACAGAGGGAACTTTTAAATGCAAATAAGAAAGAATAGGGCTTGATTGTGAACCTGGACATCAGGGAATCGATTTGTGGGTAGGATAGACATATACCTATTCGCCTGGCTTAGCTAAATACAGAGTTCTTTAATGCATGCATGTGATTTAACTCCATAGACATATAGGCGTTAGAGTAGCTTGCATAGACTCGTGAAGAATCGACAGGTTTTCACGAATATAATTAACCTGTTAGTTAGAAATCTAGGAAATCAAGAAGTAGAATCAACTGGAAAACTCAACTGGATTGTTCGTAGCTCTGGCCCTGAACCGTTTCTCTTTTATTGTTAACGACCTAGAATTTGCTCTATTACTTGACTTCAGTTACTTGCTTTTAATTATTTCATTTAGTTAGTAAAAATCTTAACCATCATTGAAAAAGATCCCTAGATAGTTTTTAGGAAATTGTTTGCTTGAATATAGTTATTAACACTAGTTCTCGTGGGAACGATACTCAATCTTATCACTTTATTACTTGTCGACCACGTATACTTGTGTATGCGTCTGGGAGCAACACTAGATAATAGGTTACTGGCAGATAAGGATCGAGGAAACAGTTTTGTGGTAAGTCGATTATTAACATCAAAATAAATAAACTTGGACCCCAAAATGGGACCTTACTCTTGGATGATCCTATTCCATTAATGACAAAAATGTGCCTTTTCTCTTTCATTCATGGCAGATTAGCCCGAATCCTAGTCACTACAACTATTCTTCCTACGTGATCTTTCTTAAATTCTTAAAATTAATGATCTTTTGAGAAGTGTAAACGGGGTTAGTAATAGTTATATTCATGAAAGAATGTCAAAACTGCTTCGAGTACTTCTTTAAAACTGTATTCTCAAATTAAAAGATAAAGTTTCGGTGGGTCGGTTATGCAAATAAATAGAAGCAATGTGAAATTATGAAGGAGATGAGAACCAAGTAGAAATGATGATTAGATAGGGACGGAATTCTAATTCATGAGTAGGGGAAAGGATATTAATGAAGGAAATAAACCCTTCAACGACTTCCTCTTCCTTGGAGCAGGTTCCCATCAAACACTCGATATCAATTTGCTTCTCACATATATATTTGTCTGATTATTATTTTTGTTGAGTGGAAGTTAGAATACAGCTTAGTATTTTCTCAAAATGCTAATGAAAAGTTAAATTCCTTAAAAGGTATTTTCTGTATTAGTTTATGTATTTAACATATCACAAGGTGTCAAATCGGAATCAACCAACACAACTTATAGAGTGAAAACTTTTTACCTTAGCTCATTTCATGAATAAGTATTTATACAAGTTCAGAATGTAACCTAACTTGGTCAATAAGTAATTAATAGGTCAAGTTCAAAACATAAACAAAACCTAATTGTGCTAATTATATGTATATTCCTAAATTCTACACTAACTACTTGGTATGCATTTACATATATGTCATTACCTGTCCCCTCTCAAATTAGAGTATGAGGATTCTGAATGCCCAACTTGTCAAAACAATAATCAAATTATGTCCGTCCTAAAGCCTTGGTAAATATGTCTCCCAGTTGAATGTCCCTTGGTACGTGTACGAAATGGGTTGTGCCTCCGAGATTTCATCTCGAACGAAGAGTCAGTCAACTTCAACAATATGTTTGGTCCATTCATGAAACACCGGATTCCGAGCTATATGTAAGGTATTTTGGCTATCACATTTCAACTGTATCAGAAACGGCTGACTGATGCCGAGGTTCCGCAAAATTCCGTTGAGCCTTTTTAACTCGCGTAGGGCCATAGCCATCGATCGATATTCGACTTCAACCGAGGATCGAGAGACAATATGTTTTTTTTTATCCACCGTGAGATCGGCTAGTCTCCCAGCGAAACATACCAACCAGTCAATGATCACCTGGTCAACGGATATCCTGCCCAATCAAAATAACACATACCATATAAAACAGAGATCACAACAGAAACCCATTAATTAATGCCTTGACCCGTACACCCCTTCCAATAAACTACCACTTGGAGAGCTGCATCCAAATGCTCAACACGAGGTTTTTGCATGAAATGAGATAAAACATGAACACTATAAGATAAACCAGGTTGCATAAAACATAGATAAATCTGACAGCCGACCGGTCTCCTAAAGCATTTGGGATCATTAATAAAACATCCACTTGCTAAAGCCAAACGATAATTTTGTTCCATCAGGGTACCAAGCGGTTCAACACACAACAATTTGCCTCAAATATTATCTCCAAAGCATATTTTCTATGGCAAAAAAAGATCCCTCTAGGACCCCTTGCTACTTCAACACCCAAAAAGTACTTTAAGATACCGAGATACTTCATATGAGAAAGTCGGAGAAATACAGATTAAAATTTTGAATAGTTTTAGGATCACACCATAGATAATCAAATAATCCACATATACAAACACACTTAATTGTACATTTTCCTTCTTCGATGTAAACAAAAAATAATTAGAATAGCACTTGACAAAAGCAATAGTTCTTTAGAGCAGCCGATAATTTTGCAAACCAACAATGATGTGCTCGCTTCAACCTGTATAGTGATTTTCGGAGACGACACAAGTTTCCGAACCCATGATTTTGATGATGTGGAGGTAATTTCATATATACTTTCTCACAAAAATCCCCATGCAGAAATGCATTATGTACATATGTCTGATGTAATTCCTACTTTTTAGCTGCAGCTACAACCAAGAAGACCCGAATAATCACTATTTTAATGATCGGTGCAAAAGTCTATGTGCAGTCAATTCCTTCCACTTGGTGATTACCAAAGATAAAAGACTTTATCTTGTACTGTCAAAATTATACTTGATAGTGATATTCGCCAAAAAAAAAAATTATAATTGATCATATGCAACCAAGTGCCTTCTTACCCGGAGACAAGCATTCGATTACCCAAGTTTTATTTTCAAAAGCTTACAACTCCTGTTGTATAGGTATTCTCCATTACTCATGTTTTACAACCTCGAAAAAAGAGGTCGACTTATGTCCCTCTGTTATCGCTGCAAGAAAGCTAACATGCTTCGAAGAGAAAGTATCACAACATAGTGTGCTAAAAGATAAGGCTTCGCTGAGGTTCGAGTGAACGAATGGATTTTCAGACATATGTCGATTCTCGGTGACTCAGTTTTCAGACCGTATTAGTGATATAATCTCACAAAAAAAAAAAACTCTCCTTCTTTGTTCGCTTTCGTCGACCCAACTCTTCCTCCACCCTTCTGCTACTAAGGATCCTGGAATGGTATCTGGGTTTGGATCATCTTGATTTGGCTCTTTATTCCTCGGATTTAGTTCTACTTCCACTTATGCTTCATCCACAACATGAGCTAAAGGATTCTCAACGCCCTTCTCATTTCTATACTGTCCTCTTCTTCCACCACTCATTAAATTGGGAAAGCATATTGACTCAGACACTTATTCACGCCGTAATTTTCTGCAAAAGGAAACCCGTTCTCATAGAAAGTAACATCATGTGATACTAAAAACTTTTAGTATCTAAGTCATACGACTTCCATGCCTTTTTGACATTTAGATAGCCTATAAGAACACATCGATGACTTTTGCTTTCGAACTTATCACCTGCGCGCCCTTGGTTAAGGGCATAACAAATACATCCGAACACTCTCAAATGATCATAGTCCGGAGTCATACCTATCAAACTGTCATACCGAGATCTTCCCATTTAACAACGTTGACGGGGTCCGATTAATATAACACGTTGTCAAGACACACTATCCCCAAAACTAGATTGGTAAGTTGGATTGAAACCTAAATGCTCTGCCTATATTTAATATATGTTGATGTTTCTATTTATCCCTTCCATTTTGCTGTGGAGTCCCAATGCATGATGTTTGACAGTGAAATTCGTGTTCGAGAGAGTAGCCTATCTTGCTTATAAAATATGTCCCGTTATTATTTCGGACACTCTTAATTCGTTCATTAAATTATCGTTCCACCATTAAGAACAAGTTTTTCAACATTTGACTCACTCTTTCTTATCAATTAACATGAATACCCATACCGCTCGTGAACAACCATCAACAGTTAAAAAATATGAAACACCGCATGAAGATTCAGTTATATAAGAACCCCACAGTCACAATGAATCAAATCAAAAGGTGCAGCAGCTTTACTATTACTCAACGAAAATACATTTCTTGTTTGTGTTTGCCCTACGACCTATATCACATGCTTTTTCATTCAAACTACCTTTCATGTTCCTAACTTCGTGAACCAGATGTAATTTGATTACTTGAACCGAAGGATGCCCTAATATTTGATGCCACAAATGCATTACATCAACTTTCATTGCCTTCACTCGAGGTACGCTCCGAAAATAGTAGAGTACATTCTTTGGTTCACCTGCACCAATCAGCGTCCCCAAAGTTCGGTCTTGTGTAATACAAAAATCAATAGTAAATTGCTCATTACAATTATATTGATCAATCAATTGAGACGCTGAGATTAAGTTGTATGTCATTGCGGGGAACATAAAGAACTCCACACAGAGTCAAATCCTCATTGACTTTAATTGATCCTTCTTAAGTAGCCATAGAGTTGCTTTCATTTGGCAGGCCTACTGGGCACTGTGGAATTTTCCATAGGCCTCTCAAGATAATCAACTTTTCGGTCATATGATTCGATGCTCCCATGTAAATTATCCTCGAAAATTGAATTAGCTTACCCTTCACTGGTTCACTCGTATTTGGCATCTCTTTTTTCAGCAATTCAATCAACATCTATGGCTGCTCACTGTTCAGACCGGGGAGAATAGATTGTCCGGGCACACTGGAGCGTCTGGATTCCATGGCAATTTCGGACTCAGCTTGTGCCAAATTAGCTCGAGTGTTGTCGCGTCCTTGTCCTTGTCCTGGACCACGACCACCCACAATATTTTCATTCATTTCCTCTATCACGACCACCAGACATGTTCCTTGCTTGTTGGTTCCTTGCTTAAGTGAATGGTTCCACCACACAGGATACTCTATAACCTCATAACAAAGATTTGTAGTGTGTCCACTGTCCACCATGGTCACAAAAACGACACTTCGTGTTGTCCAAATTTTTCTAGGCGGTGTTGATTTTTTAGCAGCAAATTCCATAGCCTCCCCCCATTCCTCTTGTCCCAGAGCCACTTCTTTCACGCGCTCATCTTGCACTTTGGTATTCTTTATTCAATGTTTGTAATAAGTCTTGTGCCAATAAATTGGAACAGACAATCCCATTGAGGTTCTCATCCAAACCCATAAGAAAATATGCACTTTCTCTAAGATGACCGCAAAGTTACACGTACACTTCTTACAAGAACACGTCAGAAATAGTTCCTAATTTCCGAGTTCATCTCAAGCATTGTGAACTTTCCATAATAACTTGCAATGGACAAACCCTTTTGCTTACATCTGGCCAGTGCAACTATCAACTCTTGAATTTTTGGTCCATTTTCGACCGAGAATTATTCAGGGATACTATCTTATAGATTTTTTACCACCTCCATATGCGATATGGTAGTTCGGAGGGTGGGTTCAATAGAATTCCATAACAACGATACCTATAGTGAGTTAATCGTCTACTAATCATCCAAAGCCATCAATTTCATGTCGTGTTTCTTAATGAATCCATCAACAAATTCAAACTTCTCCCGGGCATGTAAGGAGGTACGAAATGGCATCGCCCACTCATCGTAGTGTTCACATGTTAACTATACTTGGGTGATAAAAAGACTGGGTTGTCGTTTGATGTGAGGTTGTACGGAGAAATAGTCTTTCGTACCCCTGCTCTGTCAACAGTGTTCCTTTGACTCCGGAGAATCCATCAATACACATATAGACGGAGAAATTTTACGATTCTGACGCTGGCGCTGATACCATGTCAAATCAGAAATAACCAACACAAAATTGGGGTGAAAACTTCTCACATTTTCTCATTACATGAATATGTATTTATATAAGTTTAGAATCTAACTTAGCTTGGTTACTAAGTAACTAATGAGCCAAGCCCAAAATGCAAATAAAATCTAACTGTGAATTACATATATATCCCCTAAATTTTACACTAACTAAATGATATTCATTTATAAATATACTCCATACAAGGATTCCAGAAATGCAAAACATTCCAAAAGCAAATTTAAAAGCTTGAAGAGGAGACTCTGGGACGTTATGGTTTTATTCTTCTTGAAGTTGGAGCAGCAGACTTCTACGTTCCAAGATTTGCTAATTTTTTTCTATAGTAAGCGGCAAATCAGAAATGGACTTTTGTTATTGTCTATTTAAAGGTATTAGTTTGTCTATGTAATACGAAGTTGCTCTACTATTGATGGACTACGCATGTCAAAATTCTTTGAAAAAAATGTTCAGAGTTGCACTCATGGGAAAAAATGAGACTGTTAAGATTCATGGAAGAGGTTGAGAATTTTTTTTTCTTTGAGAAAATTATACTGCATGAATAATGCTAGATTAATTTAATAAAAAATAGTTATTTTATTGCATAATTGATGCATATTTTATGCACATTGTTTAGAGCGACTATTTATGTAAAATTATCTTTTTCTTTAATGCACAATTAAAGATATTATTCTATGGTTGATGTGCAAGTTGCTTTGAAATTAAAAGAAGAATATTTCCTGTTTCTATCTGGTAATAAAGCTTTATATCATTGAAATCCAGGAAAAAATTAAAGAAGAAAGTAATGCAGTTGAACACGTTATCCAACCATGGGTTTAGATTATCCTCATTGCATTGTTTGATTATCACCAATTCATGACTTATATACGAGGTATTTGGTCAAAATTCACTCAATTGTCCTCACTATATATGGCCAAATCTACACTTCCTTCCGTCTGGTTGTGTAAGAACATGGAAATAATGCCGTAGCAATACGTCCTTAAAGATTCATGGGAGTAGCTCTGCAAATTATTAGACCACAGGAGTTAGGTGGGTGTATATATATATATATATTGGGTCTTGCTAACATACTACTAGCCTGTTTGACATTGCTTTCCAAAGCCAAAAGTGATTTTTTTCAACAAAAGTACTTTTTTTTTGGAATTTTGAGGTGTTTGGCAACTAAAAAAAGTACTTTTAGGTAAAAACAGAAGCAGTTTTTCTGTTGTTGGGAAGAAGCTGCTTCTTCCAAGAAGCAAAAACAGAAGCAGTTTATTAATTTTTTCAAGACTGAAATATCCTTACCAAGAATTCATATTTACCATATTATTCCTTATAAATTAACCATATCTCTCTCAAAATACAATTATATTTTTCTTTTTTCTATTTTTTTCTACTACGTACTTTTACAAATCTTCTTCCAATAAGACTAATTTTTATTTTTAGGTATTACTATCAAGCGTATATAGCATGTCCTACTCTTTAAATCATCTTTTAAAAGCAAGTGATTACTAGAAATTCTTAATTCCGTTATCACTTTGATTTAACTATATTTTATGTTGTTCAATAGCTTAAATTTATATCTTTTACGTTATATTTTCCATTTAACTAAATAAATTTTCTAATTAAAGTCTTTTATGATAAATATTCAATTTTTTTTATTTTTATTAATCCAAATGTAAAATGAACTTGGATTTCCTTTTCGTAATTTGACATTGAAAAGTACTTTTCGTAATGATTAACCAAACACAAATTATTTATCAAAAGTGCTTCTCCAATAAGTTGTCCAAACACAAACTATTTATTATCCAAAAGTATTTATGCCAAAAGTACTTCTCAAATTAAGCAGTTTTTTGCAGCAATCCCAAACAGGCTCTAACTCTCGTTTGGATCAACGTTTGGGTACAAAATGTATGCTCGCACTAGATTCACTAATTCTCCAAAATGTCCTCATTATTTACTACCATCACATAAATTCTTGGGAATTTTTGGTCATTCCAACAATTTTGAACCATCAAACTAAGCTAATGTTTGGACATACATTCCCAAATAATTTTTGGAAAATACTTTTTGGGTGAAATTTGATATGAAAATGAAAAAGTGTTTGGACATACTTTTTGAGAACAAATTTTTTGGCATTGCCATAGCCTTTCAGTTCTTATGCAAAGCTAGTTTGTACAGTTTTTGGTTCAAAAACAGCTCAAGACCACTTTTTGAATTTTTGGGAGAAATTTTGCTCAAATAGCATAAACAAACACTTTTTCAACCAAAAACTATGTCCAAACGAGAAGCATCCCATGTTGCTCCCAACGCACACACAAGTATACGTGGTCGACTAGTAATAAAGTGATAAGTAGAGTATCGTTCCCACGAGGACTGTTCAGACTGGACTCCTAACAAACAATTTCTTAACAACTATTCAGGGATCTTTTTCCAATAGTGAGGATTTTATTAACTAAAGAACAGTAATTAAAATAGTAGAAGTGAATTCAAACAATGGAGCAAAATTTGGTTGTTATCAGTAATAAGGAGACGGTCCAGGGTCAGCGTTACGAACAATCCAGTTGAGTTTTCCAATTGATTCCACTTCTCAAATCCCGGATTACTACTAACAGATTAAATGTACCCGTGAAAACTTTTCGATTCTTCACGGTCTATGCAGGCTACTCCAATTCCTATATGTCTATGGGTTGAATCACGTGCACGCATTAACGAATTCTGTAATTAGTTAAACTAGGCGAGCAAGTATATGTCTATCCTACTCACAAATTGGTTCCCCAATGCCCGGGTTCACAATCTAGCCCTACTATTTCTTATTACGTAATTAAATTCCCTCTTTCGAGTTCAATCTAAAAACCGTAGATAATGCGTAATAATAGGGCCCTGACAATTACACAAGTGAAATCAAGAAAGAATAAGCAATCCGTTATGGGATTCAATTAATGGAAATCAATCTTCAAACATCAACCTTCATGAAATACTTTAACCCTAGAACAATAGATTTAGCCACGCATACCCATAATAACAATACAAAGATTTGATGTAATAATGAAGTAATGATGAAATAGATTAATGGAAGGAAGAAAAACCCTTGTTCAAGATGTTATGAGCTCTCCAATTTGCTCCAAAGTCTGAAATCCTCTAAAAAACTAAGTAAAATAGTATTTATAAGGTTTACAAAGGCCTGGTAATAAGTTAGACCTAAGCCTAGACGAAATAGGAAGTCAAAATACGCTCCAGGGGCGATATAACTGGCGCCCCGCGCCCACGACCGTGCTTGGACAAGCAGTGGACGTCGAAACTTGGGCGCTTTTGACCCTCGCCGCATGGGAAAATGCGCCAGGCAGTGGGGCGCTTTGGGAGGCGCGCCACGTGGCCTACAGCGCCAGGCTAATTTCCTGTTTTCTCCGTCTGCAGCTCGCGTCGCGTTGTGCCTTCGTATGTTCGATCCAATCCTAAATCAAAATCCAATCTTTTCTTGCTCGATCATGCTCTTTAAAGCTTCAATTGCACTTCATAACAACCTACAATTATACGACACAAAATAAGTGCAAAATCACATTCATCAACTAGAAAACGTGCGAATAAAGTATCCAAACGTAAGGAAATATTAAGGAAATATAGGCATAAAATGCCAAACATCACCACCCCACACTTGAACCTTTTCTCGCCCTCGAGCAATCACAAATAACTTTCCAACCTAGGTAGAACAGGTCTGCCTATGACTATGGTTGATACCGACCATTGAACAAATGCATACAAGACTACTATGGGTCCAACAAACATGCCAATAATTTCACAAACTCAAAAACATGAGAACAACCACCCCAAGATAGCTCAAATGCACAAACTCAACTCATTGCAACCATGCTCCCACAAAATCACACCTATCTACTCAACCAAGAAGCCACAACTTCACATATCTCATGCAAACCATGTGCCCTCACCAAATTGAAGCAAAAGAGTGTCCCCCAAATATCACACACAACAATGAATATCATGAATCGAACGGGGACAATAACATAGAACGAATTCACTCACTCTCATGAAAGTCTCACATGTCACACATAATGTACCATAGGCTTGCCCGTAGTGTAGGACTCCACTAATGTAAGCTCACTCCAATCGGGATTAACTAGGACTTTAAAAAGTTGTAATGTAGGCTAAGGGGTTGGTAGGATACATATGGGTAATAGTGACTACCTCCCTAAGCACTTTAATACATCACAACTAATTTAAGCACAATTCTCATCAAAGCCACCCAATCAACAACTTTCACACATACCTTCTCAACAAATAGCAATTTTTTTCTTTTAAGCACACACTAGCAAGGATGGATATTCTTCTCTCTTTATTTCTTTTTCTAAATTTTATCAGCTTTGCTTCTTTTTTTTTTCTTTTCAACTCATTACTTTCCAAACCTTGCCAATGCTTTTCACTACTTCACAAATTATTTCAAATATTCCCCTCATTGGTTCCACTCAAAAACCTCCCTATATCTCAACCACAACTCCACAATAATATCAAATTATCAATTAAAGTGCTTAAGGAGTAAAGGGCCACAAGAGAACAATTTAGAACAAGTGGGTAGGCTCGGGGTGTGGGTGCCAACAAAAAGGTCAAAGAAATCACAACAATTAAGTCCAAGATGTATATGTAAGGGTAGGCAAATCAAAAGAAGGCCTGTATCATTTTCCGACGAGACCAAACTTAGGATTTCGCTTTGCACACACACGGAGCAAGTTCTAGACACCAATATGCAAACATGGAGCAAACAAGAATATGCCTCACACACACATTGCACACGATCCACACAAAAAGGCTCCATCAACAACTCTCAATCACGCATTTAGAGTGCAACTTGTGGAAAATTAAGCACTAGTACACAAAGGTTCACAACAAAGTCAAGCAAGTGGACTCAAGCATCTCAAGGGGGTCGTTCCATTCTTTCTCTAGGCATGCAAGGACACCACAAATAGCAAATGCAACAAGTTCAAGTCCACAGGTATCAAACAAATCAAAGGCACCTAGCATTCTACCTATTTCTTTCGTCTAGGGCCACCTATAACTAACTACTCTAATCCTAAAAATAAAAACTACCCGGTTCAAAGGCCTCCCCGTGGAAAATAACCGAGGCCATAAGAAAAACCACGGGGTGGATGACATGTACCACTAATAAAAACTAAAAGGAGAATCTTTTTGTAATTTTTCATTGGTTTTCTAATTTTTTTTCCATATATTAAAGCAAGAAACAAATCAAAATAAAGTCAAGTGACGAAAGAAAATCCTACGGTGCATGCATCCCTAACCTCAAAAATAAATAAAAGGGTAGTTCCCCCACCCCACACTTAAACTAAGCACTGTCCTCAGTGCTAAAAATAAGAAAGTGCAAGCGTAAAGAAAACTTCCCTGAAGACTCTAGTCCTTGGTGCTAGCATCCTCCAAGCTTCCATATAGTATGAGGTACTCAGACTTCCCTCATCAGGTCATCAATATTAGGCAAGGGTGATGACACCCCACACTTAAACTGACATTACATGAACCTGCAATCCAAGGAAAAACAAAAACTACGTGACACTATAAATAAAATAATACAAGTACAAACTCGGGTTGCCTCCCGAGAAGCGCCTTAGTTAACGTCGTGGCACGACGTTACTTCTAGCTCACTTCCAGCATTTACGTCTTCTCTTCTTACGATGAACTTTTGCTTTCTTCCCTTCTTTGAGAGAACCCCTCTTCAACTTCACATGTGGTGTACTTCCATGTTCTTGTCTGACACATTCGATCATAGAGCACTCTTCAACCTTAGCTATGTGCTCCTTCTCAGTATACACCTTGAAAGTAAGCCTTTCTCCATGCGCTCTAACAGTCATCTAACCCAGCTCCATATCAATAATTGCCTTCGAGGTGACTAAGAATGGTCTCCCCAAAATGATTGGAGCTACTCGGTCCTCTTCATAATCTAGGACTACAAAATTAGTAGAGAATGTAAACTTACCAACTTTTAACAACACATCCTCCAACTTACCATCAGGGTAAGTGAGTGATCCAACCGTCATCTTAAGAGTAACTGAAGAGGGCTTGATTGCTCCTAGCCCTAACCTTTTGCAAACAGACAGAGGCATGAGATTTATGCTCGCACCCAGATCACACAATGCACCAGTAATATTATGCCATCTAATGGTGCAAGGAATAGTAAACCTCCCAGGATCTTGAAGTTTTGGAGGTAGCTTGCTGAAGATTGTGCTACACTCCTCAACTAACTCAACTGTATCTATCTCTTGAGGCTTTTTCTTCTTGACTAAAATCTCTTTTAAGAACTTTACAAAGGATGGCATCAATTCAAACACATCAGTCAAAGGAATATTAACTTGAAGTTCTTTCAATATACTCACAGATTTTTGATACTGGGCCAGATCCTTCGATGGTATAAGTCTCTGCGGGAATGGTGGAGGCGGCAGAGGTGCCTCCTTTCTCTCTTCTTTCTTCTTTACCTTCTCCACTTTATCAACTTTTCTATTTCAGCTCTCTCCTCGGACTTGGCCATCAGCTCTCCACCTTCAATTAAAGTCATTGCAAGACATTGTTCAGGCTCTTTTTTAACAGTGCTTATTTTTCCCACCAACTGCCCCAACTGGTGCTCCAGGTTCTTTTAAGCATTGGCAAGATCTTGTATGGCCTGTGCATGGGCTGCAGTGTCAGCTATCATTCTCTGCTGGCCCGCCATTATCTGCTTTAGCATATCTTCAACTGAATTGCTAACCTGCTGTGGTGGAGCTGGAAGTGGTTGGTAATTATTTGGGGCTCTCATGTTGCCTTGATAATAAGCATTACCAAACTGATTTTGACCCTGCTGCCTATTTTGATTACCCACGTAATAAACTGACTCTGGATTAGAGGAGCAAACCTCTGTAGCATGATCTTGACTATAAACCTCATCAAAACTCTGGAGTTGTTGCACTGGAGCCACTGGTTGCTGAGTCTTTGGCAGAGCTAACTTGCTAATTTGATTGGAAATAGCATCCATCCTTGCCCTTAGCTCTAAAACTGCATCTAGCTGAAGTACCCCTGCAGATTTCTGCGTAATAGCTCTACCATCTCCCTGCCAATCAGGATTGCTCTGCGAAAGCTTATCTAGCAAATCATAGATCTGGTCAAAATTTAAGGCCAATACTTGGCCTCCAACAGCAACATCTACCACGATCTTAGTATGCGCATTCAACCCCTCAACAAAAGTATGTGCAACAACCTCATTGGATTAGTTGTGGTGTGGACAATCTCTCAATAAAGCTTTAAATCGCTCCCAGGCTGAATACAAAGACTCTCCTTCTATTTGTCTGAAGGACATAATTTCACTCCTCATCCGGGCTGTCTTGGCAGATGGATAAAATTTAGCCAAGAACTTCTTAGCCAAATCCTCCCAAGTAGTGATAGACCCAGACTTTTCAGCCTTTAACCACTTCCTTGCTGCCCCAATCAGTGAAAACGGGAACAACGTCAAGCGAACATAATCAGTAGGAACTCCCACTGGTGTATAAGTATCACTGATCTCCAGGAAATTCTGAATGTGTTGCTGCGGATCTTCATGAAGTAATCCAGCATATTGCCCAGTCACATGCAGCAACTGAATCATGCCGGACTTAATCTGAAAGTGCCCGGTGATAGCGGGCTTAACTATGCTAGACGCTACCCCCTCCAGGCTGGGGAGAGCAACATCTCGCACAGCTAAAGCTAGTTCTGCTGCCATTCCTGTAGGTAAAGATCAAGCATGACCTAATACCTGAAACAGCACAAAACTAAACCTGAATAGAAAGTAATAAACTGTTCAAAAAGAAATCAGTCAATTGTTTAGTCCCCGGCAACGGCGCCAAAAACTTGTTGCTCCCAATGCACACGCAAGTATACGTGGTCGACAAGTAATAAAGTGATAAGTAGAGTATCGTTCCCACGAGGACTATTCAGACTGGACTCCTAACAAACAATTTCTTAACAACTATTCAGGGATCTTTTTCCAATAGTGAGGATTTTATTAACTAAAGAACAGTAATTAAAATGGTAGAAGTGAATTCAAACAATGGAGCAAAACTTGGTTGTTGTCAGTAATAAGGAGACGGTCCAGGGTCAGATTTACGAACAATCCAGTTGAGTTTTCCAATTGATTCCACTTCTCAAATCCCGAATTACTAACTAACAGATTAAATATACCCATGAAAACCGTTCGATTCTTCACTGTCTATGCAGACTACTCCAATCCCTATATGTCTATGGGTTGAATCACGTGCACGCATTAACGAATTCTGTAATTAGTTAAACTATGCGAGCAAGTATATGTCTATCCTACTCACAAATTGGTTCCCCGATGCCCGGGTTCACAATCTAGCCCTACTCTTTCTTATTACGTAATTAAATTCCCTCTTTCGAGTTCAATCTAAAAACCGTAGATAATGCGTAATAATAGGGCCCTGACAATTACACAAGTGAAATCAAGAAAGAATAAGCAATCCGTTATGGGATTCAATTAATGGAAATCAATCTTCAAACATCAACCTTCATGAAATACTCTAACCCTAGAACAATAGATTTAGCCACGCATACCCATAATAACAATACAAAGATTTGATGTAATAATGAAGTAATGATGAAATAGATTAATGGAAGGAAGAAAAACCCTTGTTCAAGATGTTATGAGCTCTCCAATTTGCTCCAAAGTCTGAAATCCTCTAAAAAACTAAGTAAAATAGTATTTATAAGGTTTACAAAGACCTGGTAATAAGTTAGACCTAAGCCTAAATGAAATAGGAAGTCAAAATACGCTCCAGGGGCGATATAACTGGCGCCCCGTGCCCACGACAGTGCCTGGACAAGCAGTGGACGTCGAAACTTGGGCGCTTTTGACCCTCGCCGCATGGGAAAATGCGCCAGGCAGTGGGGCGCTTTGGGAGGCGCGCCACGTGGCCTACAGCGCCAGGCTAATTGCCTGTTTTCTCCGTCTGCAGCTCGCGTCGCGTTGTGCCTTCGTATGTTCGATCCAATCCTAAATCAAAATCCAATCTTTTCTTACTCGATCATGCTCTTTAAAGCTCCAATTGCACTTCATAACAACCTACAATCATACGACATAAAATCAGTGCAAAATCACATTCATCAACTAGAAAACGTGTGAATAAACTATCCAAACGTAAGGAAATATAGGCATACCATGTCAAACATCACCCCCTTTCAGTGTTTCTCTGTACAATCAAAGATCAATTACTCTTTGTTACTAGCATCACTATTTTTTGTATAGAAGAAATATTTTCTTTCTCTAATTTTACTAAATCTCAATTATATCAGAGTTTGAATTTATAATTTGGTTACTTGTCATAAAAAAAATTGCAGCACAATTCCTTCTTTCTTACCTATCACTTGTAACTTGGCATCAGTTGAGTCATTATGTTTCAGAAATTCAATTCAATTTTAGGATTTTACTTACACAGATTTTTCTTGAAATTTTTTGTCAGATCTTCCAAGTTAGCGTTGGAGACCATCAACATTTTAACGTACCGAGGCATCGGAGATATTAACAACATATACAAAAAGAAATAAGTAACCCAAAATAATCATACAAAAGGAATCAGTTGGACAGTCTTCGCATGAAAGATTTGATCTAGAAAAGAAACAAAACTTGAAACTGGAGCTAATCTTTCATTACTGCACTTTAATCATGCTTTAACTCACAAAAATGTTATTTAAACTCCACCATAAAATTTGAAAATCCATATCTATCTACTTAATTGAAATGAACATGAAGAATAGGGAAGTTTAGGTGAAATTCACGATTAAAATTGGATCTACCAAGCTAATAATAAAAAGAGGAGATCAAAACTCAAAATTTTCTTTGACTTCAACTGCTTAATTGGTGCTAATTGATAAATTGTTCTTCAATTAAGAATAGAATGAGAAGAAAAGAGGTGAGATGAGGAGAGAGGTGATGAAGTTCCGGCTAAGGATTCTGAAACATTGGGATTTAATTTAGGTTAATAGCGGAATATGGGAAGTTGTATACATTACTAACCTACTACACCTATGTAGTATGTTAGCAAGACCTATATATATATATATGTATGGACTTCTAATACATTATATTCTGTGTATTTTGGTCTCCAAATATTTAATTCTTAAGGCCATATTTTTAAATATTAGTGCAGTTTTCAAACTTTCTAGTGGTCTTAATTTAGAAAATTCATCGAAAGGAACTTACTTCATACTTAGGTATAGTAAATATTAACGAAAATACGACATAAAGTCTTAACGATTTTAACTAAAGATATAGTTGATGCAGGGGTGGTTATATGATGTAGGCTCGATCCAATAGTAGTTTTTGTTCAGATCCTATGTGTAAATTAAAAGAAATCTATTAGTATATGTAAATATTAAATTTCGAACTCAATAACTCAATTAATCAATTATATCAATGACATTCCATCCTTATACGCTTTAATTATTGGCTCCACCTCTGAGTTGATGTATATGGTTTAGAAAGGGGGTAAGGCTTACCCATTAGGTATCCTATGTTTTGTTTTAAAATTTCAATTTTTCATTTCGTATTTATCAAGCTGTCCACGTTTGAAAAGTAAAACCAAATGCTCAAAACTAAAGCGTATATTAATTGTTGAACATATATTTATCATCAATATTCAATCAACTTACACAAATTAAAACTGTCCATATCATAGAGATAGCCAGCTATATTTGCCCATTAACCACAAAATCTGCAAAAGTTCAGAACCATATAACACTTGGGTTTGGGAAGTTGACTTATGATTGATTGAGAGAGAATAGATTGTAAGCTTAAATAGTGTCACATCTTTAATCTACATGAGCCAGAAAATTGATACTACTAGCAGCTAGTAGCTCGCTACAGTTTCCAAAGACAATTGGATTGGATTGGTACCACATGCTTAGATTAGTAATTACCACCAGGCTAGCTAGTGGTGCTAGTTTTCATTTATTAGTGTGATTGAAGTTCCTGACAGTGTTGCCTGGTCTTAATCTATAATGAAAATGAACTAGGGCTAGATGGATAATAATGGATTGAAATGGAAGCAATTTAGCTCCTAGATTTAAATACACAATTTTTTATTAATTGCACCTTGGAAAATATAAATATCAGACAAGAAAATAAATTTTAGAAGAAATATAATAGATTTTTTTTAAAAAAATTATTATTTCTAAATTCATGTCAAATCAAATTTTGCCATGTACTACACGGAAATGAGAGAAGTACTATTTATAGACTAAACTCATCTGTAAAATTTATCCTTATATAAAATGATAAAATGTGAGCAACAATGAGAAGCTTTCAACTTACGGACCCCAAGAACTGAAAAGAAATATAAAAGGTGGCAAATAGTTAAGAGGTAAAGAAAAAGTGTTTTAGTGAAAGAGTCACAGAGATATATAAAAGGGAAATCAGGAAGAGTCTATCTACGAAGAGAAGAATAGCTGTTGCGAAACATATGCGTCTTTTAGCTAACATCATTGCCTCCGTACGCCGTCGATTAAGGAGTGGCGCCGTACAACATATATGTCTTTCTATGTTGGAGATTAATCTCTTTTTTGATTTTTTTTTTTTTATAACCATTGTGTTGGTATCAGCTTTCATAACCTTAATTAATTCATATGTTGTTTCTGTCCACCAAAATTAGACATTTAAGAAAAAATCATTTAAGGGTCGTTTCGTTGAAGTTTTTTTGACGTAGGTATTAACTATTAATGCGGATATTAGTAATGTGTGTATTAATAATGTGAGTTTTGATAATGAAGGTATTAGTGATGTGGGTATTAAATATATTAATTATTTGTTGAATCACTGATATATTTTAAATTAATAAATAATATTATAATTTAAAATATTTAGTTACTCCTTAAATAAAATTTTAAAATATCTTTATTATTATAAGGGTTAATTTTATCATTTTAAATTCTAATACGTGCATTGCTAGTACTCACATTATTTATTCCACCTTCTACCCCATATTAAATAATACTAACTCATACGGGTATTCAGTGGCGTACGCAGAATTTTTTTCAAGCAGTGTCAACTGTAAAAAAGTTTTTGTTGTTTACAAGTGATTTTGTACTTCTTAAGCTAGCTGAATTTGAAGGTTCAATCCCTACTTTAAATGATAAAAAGTTCAAAAATTTTCATGATAAAAGCTAATTTGTCCTACAAGCAGGATTCAAACTCTCATAGTTCTAGACTTTCTCAAGGTGCTTAACCATTAGACCGTTGAGCCATGAGATTTGAAGCAGTGTCACTTTCTTTATCTGTATTATATATTATGATTTTTCATTTATTTACATACATATACGTAACAAAATTTTCCGGCGAAGTGGTATTCCGTGACACCCCTTGCTATAAGGTGTATATGTCCCTGTGGGTATTACCTATGCGGAATATACAAAAGCGTAACCAAACGTTGCATTAATTTTATGCGGGTATCAAAATTTTACTAAAATCAACCGAATACTGCACTAATTTAATGTTGGATTCTATCCATGTATTAGCATAGCTATTCCAGCAACCGAACGATCCCTTAGTGTTTATTTAAAATGAGACCTTATGAATTTTAACATATTATATTGACCACTAAACTATATACTTGGACGCAAGTGATAGATTAATCACAATATCTGATTTGAAACAAACACTAAACTATAACTATTAAAAAGAGTCAGAGACGAATGTCAATCTTAGGATTGGGATTACAGCTAAAATTTCCTAGATTAAAAGAAGAGTTTATTTAGCTAATGGTTGGAGCGTGCTAATTTAATGGGGAATTTTCAAAAATAGGCAGCCCATTACCTAAAATTACAAACAGGACGTCATATTTATTTTTTTTTTATGCATAACACCCATCCCTAAAATTATAAATTTTAGCACTCCTTCATAAAAAATACCTTAGCTACCAAATTTTCCCCTCCCCAGCCACTAAGCCACCGACAAATATCTTCCCCCGCTAATAGTGTCATTACTTTTTTGTATTTTACTGAATTTATATTGTTTATTGCGTCTAAATCATTGCTTTGGACAAGCTTACACACACAAATCTCCCTCTAAAAACTAAATTATACATGAATATATATTGTATGAGCCTAAATCAGTTTAGGTACACAAATCGAATTTGGATTCGGATACAAGCAATTCTTCGTATCAAAGTTGAAATAACACGTGAAAAAGACGTAAAAATGAAAGGAAATGACGGTATTTCAATATATGAATATGATTACAAATTTGGGCAGCATTTCAGTACAAATTTCTGGATGCCTATGATACAAAATGATTTAGTATTTATAGGCATGAAGGCCCTGCCCACGTTCTCCACCAGCGGCTGATGCGTCTCCCACGACCTAAGCATTCAATGGAGGAGTTAGTGGGGGTAAAGTAGTGGGCTGCAAAGCCGCTTGAACCGAGGGGGATCCACCGAGGTGAGAGTTAACGACCTCGGTGGCTTGGCCCTGTTGCTTGACCGAGGTGATCGCTACCGAAGCTCAGCTCGCGGCTCGCCTTCGGTAACGCATCTTCGGTTTCAAGGCCTCGACGACTCGCTCAATCGCTTCGGCGGTTGCTTAGTCGGGACGTGTTCGGTCGTTAAGATTTGCATGACCGGGGCGGATCACCGCGGATCGATTTTTACCCAATACAGATAGTCCCCCAAATCCTCGGTTACCTACCGAGGCAACCGAGGAGTGGAATGAAGTTTAGCGGGAAAGCGACGTGGCTTGATCTTATCCAAGCGTTTCAAAACTTGTCAACGGTCCGCGTCCCATCAGGTCACTTCCCGTGCACACGTGACGTTCATCCACTGGTTGCCCTAACGGTCACGCCGCAATTTTTGTTTCCTCCAACGTTACAATGATGACTTTTGCCACTTGATCTTCTTCCAAACCTATAAGTACCTCCTTATCAGAGCTTTTCCTTCATTTCCATCTTCTGTGAACAAGAAATCTTAGAGTGAAAAAAGGTCAAGCTTCCATATTTCTTTCTGATCAAACCCCATTTCCAAGAAATCTCCAACCTTGATCTGCCATCATGTCTACTACTATACCAAGGCAAGATTCAAGTGACTCAGGCGAGAGAGTGCGAGTTCCGCCCATAGTTGCGGCTGTTGCTAGTGGCGATGCCACCGCTGCTACGCCGGCGATCACCACGACTGTGGTTGAAAGTGGCGAAGTGTCGTCGGGCGCTTGGGGCGCGAAGCGCCGTAAAATGAGGGCCATGCGCCAGTTGGCGGCGGAGGAGGAAGTCGATGCAGGTAAAGATGACGCCATGCTCGACGACATCATGCTACGCAATTTCAGTGATGCCCTCCTCAGAGATGATGATGATGGAGGGGATGGCGAGGATATTGGCGCCGAGGGCGGAGATGCCGAGGGCGGTAACGCTGCCGAGGGGGGATCTTCGGGACCATCAATTCCCTTAGAGTAAGAACTCGAACCTCATCAAATCATCCCCTCTCACTTCGACAACAGCAAAGATCTAAAATTGCAAGCGCAAACAGCTGACCAAGAGGGGAAGAATAGGAACGTTCCCGTGAACACCACCCCGACTCGCATAACTCAAGCTCACATTGAGCGGGTTCGAAGAGAATGCCAATTCGAGCCCGAGGTGAAAGTCATCATCCCCGATCCATCAAGTAAGGTATGTCACCATATCGAGGGGATGTCGTTCGCTTATACTTATCCCTTCACCCTCGGTTTCTCCCTTCCAGTACACAAAGTCATCGACGACTTCTGCCGGGCATACAACTTGTGTCTGGCTCAACTTGGCCCCGGCGTCTGGAGGGTCGTCCAATGCATGGACTGGCTGAGCACGAAGGCAGGGGTTGATTTCATTTTGCAGCACCTCATTTCTATTTACTACCCCTATTTTCATAAAGCTGGGGTCGTGGCACTTAACAACCGAGGAAAGTTTGCCCTACTCCACAAGAGTGAAGATCACGGAGACCGAGGTTGGAGTGAGCGGTATATTTTGCTGGAGACGAAGGTTTTATCCACCGAGCCCAATTTCCCCGAACGGTGGAATAATACGCGTAAGTGTCTTTCTTCCTGTACTTTACTCCGTGGTAGCTTATCTATTTTAATTGACCTCGTTTCTTTGCTTCTTCTTCAGCCAACAAGGTAGACATCGTGCCCCCGGCGGGTCTAACTGCTTGGGTCAAAGCGATGACAGGGGCTCTTAAACGTCCCGAGAGGACTTGGATGAAAATGGCTGCCGAATTCGGTTGGCAGTGCAAGAGACATGGTAAGCTTTGATAATGTCTGGGTAGGCATGCTGCTTTTGAGATTTTGATTGACTCCTTTATTTTTCCTTCGGCGTCAGGTTTCCCAAATCGTGCCATGAACACTAAAAAAAGTAAGAAGAAGAAGGAAGACAAGAAGAAGAAAGATGGAGAGGATACCGAGTCGGATGACGATCTGGCTGCGGTGGCCGGGGAATACAAGGGGTTGAAGGCTTCCAAGTCTTCAAAAACTTCTAAGGGAGCCCCCGATCAGGGGACTTCCAAAGGTAACATTCCTCCTCGGTTGATATTACCAGATGTTGTTCTTTATTTGTCTTTCTCGTTTTGACTTCTTTCCTTGTTATAGGCGTGAAGAGGAAAAGGGCTCCCTCGAAGAAACCTTCTCGCTCGGTCGTTCCAAGAATCGAGGTAGTGGTTTCTTCTCGACCTGAGGCAGAAGTGGTGGGGCACCGAAGATTGATTGACGATCTCGACGATGCAACTGCCGAGGTCGCAGCTCGTAGGGATGTGGATGTTATTGACCTCGAGGGTCATGAGCTCGAAGCAGAAGTCGCCACAGCAAGGGCTAAGGGCAAAGCCAAGGTTGGGGAAGTTGGCGCTGCCGTATTGGAGGAAGGAGCTGGTGCCGGCGCGGTCAGGGCGCACTCCGAACCCGCGAGGATTTCATCCTCGGTGGGGTCTTATCGGAGACTCGAGGTGCCAGTTACTTCAACTTGTTGGCGTGTGGCCCAGAGGAGTTGTTACGCCTCACGCCTTTGCTGGGGCCAACCGAAGACAAGGTTGTGCAAGAATTCACTTCTGGCCAATTATACAGCACAATGGCTTCCAACGCCGTAAGGGTAAGTTTTATCAAATTTGAACCAAAGATTTTCAATGTTTACCTTCGGTTCGTTGCTGATCTTGATTCTTCAATCTTTGTTCAGAGCTTCATCCTTTCGCTTAAAGCCATCGAGGTCGAATCTGCGAGGACCGCCGAGGTTCGGCGCGTGTCACGCTTGTGGGATCAGCAGAAGGACAAATTCAACGCCCAAATAGCCTCGCTGAAGGCTGAATTGGCCAAGTCCCAGTCTGATCTGCGCGAAGCCGAGGCAAACTCTGAGGCCAAAATTAAACTCCTCGGTGAAGATTATCAGGCTGAGCGCTCGAGGCTGGAGAGTGAAGTTGCGAGGCTGGATAGTGAATTGTCTCGAACGAAGGCCGAGGCTGTGAACATGGCCAAAAAGCACCATGAGCAGTTAAAAGATCATTTGCTCCATATTAAGAAGCTAGAGGGCGAAACTTCCAAGCTTTCAGCTAAAGATGCTCAGATTGCGGCCCTGAAAGATGAGATCGCTGACCGAAAGGATAGGGCTGCACTCAAGGTGAAAAGGGCCGAGCTGGACAAGCGATGGGACATTATTAAGTCTCGGCTAAGGCTGCTCAAGCGATGTCGCGCCGGGGAGATTGATCTGGATGAAGAGATTGCCAAAGCCGAAGTAAAATCGGCGGAGGCCCAAGCAATCATTGATGAACTCCCATCAAGTGAAGCTTCGAGCGGCGGTGAAGATGAAGAAGAAGATGAAGATGCCGAGGGGGGCTCCGAGGATGGAGGTGATTCTCCCGAGGTGTAGATCTTTTGTATTGTTGTGTTGTAATCCTTCGGGCTTTTATGTTTCTGTTTTGGACCTTCGGGTCATTTTTGGATGTAAATAATTCCAGCCTTCGGGCTTTTAATGAAAGACTGTTTGCGTCTTTGCTTTTGTGGGTTTCGTGTGTTGGCATTTCAAATATACCGAACACTTTGAGAATAGACGACATGCTTGCAAGTCTTGACTAAATTCAATCGATGCAGACTTAGGACGACGTCTCGCCCTCGAGTCGAGGCATTGTGCAGCTTCGGTGTGCAAGATTTGTATAGATAAAATGAATGAAACCAAAGTCACTTCATATTAATGGAAACAAAGTCATTTTATTGATATCCATGAGCCCGAAAGGCTGTATACATGAAACCAAGTCGAAACGGACCTCGGGCATGAGTCCCCGGTTGTCGGATAGATAAGCTTCGGTTGGGAGGCTCGATGTCGACCTCGCTATCAACCCTTCTCCCTCCCCCCCAGTGTTCGGTTCTGAATCTTGGTGAAGATCCGAGCACTGGAAACGGTTCGGTTCGCTTCCTGAAAAGGTCAAGTAATAAGATGGAACGAGGAGCAAGTTAGTACATTTCTTTTGGAAGCCGTGGGAGCGTCATTCGGCTCGGGGCTGTTTAATTGAAAAAGAGTTGAAAACATATTTACCTCGGCTAAAAGTAGTATCGCTTCAGATGGGAGATGTTTCAATTCAGAGGTTCGGGTTCTCCTTGAAGAGACTCGATTCGATAGGAGCCTTTTCCAACGATTGCTTTGACCCTGTAGGGTCCTTCCCAATTTGCAATAAGCTTTCCTCCGTTGTCCTCCTTTGTTGATTGGTTCACCGTTTTCAACACATAATCTCCGATCTTGAAGTCCCTAAATTTAACTTTCCTGTTGAGGTAAGCCTCGATCTGTCTTTTTTGGGCAGCAAGCCGAACCATAGCTAATTCCCTCTTCTCTTCGAGCAAGTCTAGCTCAATGCGCATCGCCTCTTGACTGGCGTCTTCGGCTGTGTGAGCATACCGAAGACTTGGTTCGCCCACTTCTACAGGGATGAGAGAGTCCATGCCATAGGCTAGTGAAAAAGGGGTTTCACCGGTGCTGTTCTTCTCCGTTGTTTGCATGGCCCACAACACCCCGGGAAACTCCTCGGGCCACGGACCTTTCTTCTCATCGAGTCGCTTCTTCAAGTTTTCAATTATGATCTTGTTTGAAGATTCAGCTTGGCCATTGGCACTTGGATGATAAGGCGTCGAGGCAATTCTTTTGATCCCCCATTGCTTGAAGAAATCGGTGATGGCTGCCCCCATAAATTGTTTACCGTTGTCACAAGCGATTTCTCTTGGGATGCCGAACCTATAGATGATATTCTTTCTAATGAAGTCGATCACTTGCTTTTGCTTCACTTCGGTGAGAGCCGCCGCTTCCACCCATTTTGTAAAGTAATCGGTCAACACTAAGATGAAACGAACACCACCTTTTCCTTTGGGCAATGGTCCCACGACATCCATTCCCCATTTCATGAAGGGCCATGGTGACACCACCGAATGAAGAGGCTCAGCCTGTTGGTGAATCATTGGCCCGTGGCGCTGGCATTTATCATATTTTTGCACGAAAGTTTTCAAATCGGCACTTATTGTGGGCCAATAATACCCAACTCTTAACAATTTACGCACTAGTGATTTTCCCCCTGAGTGGTTGCCGCATTCGCCTTCGTGCACTTCAGCCATCACGTACCTTGCCTCGTCGGGGCCCAAGCATTTGGCCATCGGGCCGCAATACAACCTTTTGTATAAATTGCCTTCGATCAAGTGATACGAGGCCGCTTGAGTCCTCAGCTTCCTCGCTTCTTTTCTATCTTGGGGGACAGTCCCCGAGTCGAAGTAGGAGATGAATTTACTTCGCCAATCCCAACGATTATCCACGGAATTAACTTGTAGTTTCATCTCTCTCATTTGTGCTGACAGCAATCGAACCACCGAGTCAGTCCCCGAGTGGGTTTCATCGATCGCCGAACCAAGATTCGCCAAGGTGTCAGCCTCGGTGTTCTCCTCCCGAGGTACTTGCTTAATTTGCCATTCTTAGAATTGTGTTAAGATCCTTTGTGGTCGATCCAAGTATAGCTGCATTCTGGGCTCTCGAGCCGTATAATCACCGAGGATCTGGTTGACCACCAATTGTGAATCACACCTTAGTTCGATTCTTTCGACCCCCATTTCTTTAGCTAGCTCTAAGCCTGCTAGAGCCGCTTCGTATTCCGCTTCGTTGTTGGTAACTTTTTTGAATCGAACCGAATGCCTGATCTTTTCCCCGGTGGGTGCCCTTAATACAATGCCTAACCCCGAACCTTTTGAATTTGTTGCCCCATCGGTGTGCAGTACCCACAGTCCCGAAGGGGATCCCTTTGCCACGGAGTTTTCCTTTTCCGCCTCGGGCAAAATTCCAATGCTAAAATCAGCCACGAAGTCTGCCAAGACTTGGGACTTAATGGAAGTTCGAGGTTGATAAGTGATGTCATACTCACTTAGCTCAACCGCCCATTTGGATAACCTCCCCGACAACTCTGGCTTCTGCAATATATTTCTCAAGGGGAAAGTTGAAACTACTGCTATTGGGTGACATTGAAAATAGGGCCGTAGTTTCCGAGTAGTAATGAGTAAAGCAAGTGCTAATTTTTCCAAGTGTGGGTACCTGGTTTCAGCATCGAGGAGTGTCTTGCTCACATAATAGATGGGCTGTTGTTTTCCATCTTCCTCCCGAACCAGCACTGCACTGACTGACACCTCGGACACTGGTAAATATACCAGCAATGTCTCTCCTTCCTTTGGCTTGGCAAGCAACGGTGCGTTAGCCAAGTATTGCTTCAGATCTTTCAACACCTGTTTACACTCCGGTGTCCACTCGAAGTGATTGTTCTTTCTCAAAACGGAGAAGAATTTGTGGCATCGCTCCGAGGACCTTGAGATAAAGCGACTCAAGGCAGCGACTCGGCCAGTTAAGCCTTGAACTTCCTTTACCCCGGTTAGCTCCTCGGGGATTTCTTCAATGGCTCTGATCTTATCTGGGTTGGCATCGATTCCTTGTTCGGAGACAATAAAACCAAAGAACTTGCCTGATCCTACGCCGAAGGCGCACTTCTCAGGGTTCAATTTCATACCATATTGTCTCAATACAGCAAAAGCTTCCCTCAGATGATTCAAATGATCCTCCATTTGGATCGATTTGATGAGCATGTCGTCTATGTAGACCTCCATAGACTTCCCGATGTACTCTTTAAACATGCGACACACTAGCCTTTGGTATGTCGCCCCGGCGTTCTTTAGACCGAAAGGCATCACTTTGTAACAGAAGGTACCTCGATCTGTGATGAACGAGGTCTTCTCTTCGTCCTTCGGGTCCATGAGAATTTGGTTGTACCCCGAGTATGCGTCTAGGAAAGTTAATCGTTTATGTCCAGCCGTGGAGTCTATTAACCTGTCAATTTGTGGTAGTGGGTATGAATCTTTGGGGCAAGCTTTGTTCAGGTCAGTGTAGTCTACGCACATTCTCCACTTGCCATTCTTCTTCGGCACCACCACAACATTGGCCAACCACTCGGGGTACTTCACTTCTCTGATGAAGCCATTTTCTTGCAATTTGGCGGTCTCGTCCTCGATCGCCTTCTTTTTGACCCCGGCGTGAGGTCTTTTCTTCTGCTTCACCGGGGTAAATTTTGGGTCTACGTTCAGTTTGTGGGTCATGATCTCCGGATCGATACCCGTCATGTCTGAATGCGACCAGGCAAAACAATCATGATTGGACTTCAAAACTTCTATGATTGCTTTTTTCGACTCCGGGTCCAACTTCGAGCCGACAAACACTTTCCTATCGGGGAAATCTTTCAATAGAGTGAAAGATTCCAACTCTTCAATAGTTGAATCCTCGGCCTTTTGCTTCCGAGGCTCTTGAACACAGGCTGGAATCTTTTCGACTTCTCCTCGGGCGTCCTCCCCGCTTGACCCCGAATCCTGTCGTTGCTATTGTTTTGGCCCAACCGGGGCGACTCCACTTTTTAGTGCAACTAAATAGCACTCCCTTGCCACTCGCTGCTCCCCTTTGATTGATCTAACTCCCCAAGGTGTAGGGAATTTGATCACTTGATGTAGAGTGGAAGGGACAGCCTCGATGGAGTGGATCCATGGGAGGATCACATTGTAAGCTAGATCTTCGGGCATAACTTGGAACAGTGTTTCTTTGGTAACCCCCTCGGCGAATGTTTTGAGTGTGATCTCAGCCAATGTCTTCTCCGTGGAGTTGTTGAAGCCAGCTAACACTGTTGACTTGGGAACAACTTCACCCTTCAACCACATCTTCTTAACAGCCCCGTAGCTAATTATGTTAACCGAGCTACCGGGGTCGATCAAGACTGTTTTGATGTCAGAGTCATTGATCCTCAACATGATGACTAGTGCGTCGTGATGGGGGAACATCATCCCATCACAGTCATCGTCGTCGAAGACGATATCTTTGCCCGAGCCTCCAACCCGAGTCCTTTTCTCCATAGTGATGGAGAGCTTAGCGAACTTTTTGGCAGCGGCAAAGTTCACGCCTTTCACTTCTGAACCCCCGGTTATAACATTCACCACTCTTTCAGGGGGTGGAGCTCGAGGTGGTTGTCCATCACCTCGGTTCTTGGAAAAGTTATCTTTCCCTTTATCAGTGAGGAAATCGGCCAAGACTCCCTTCTTCAGTAGGTGGGCTACCTCGAGGCGCAAGGCTTTGCAGTCCTCGGTTCTGTGGCCATAATCTGCATGAAACTCACAATGCAGATTGTGGTCTCTTTTGTCTGCCGGTGTCCTCATATCTTTGGGAACCCTTACCCCGGCTATCCCCTTGACAACGTCGACCAGCTCCGAGGTCGATATGTTGAAGTTATAATCTTGGATCCGAGGAAGATCCTTTCTAGGGACCGAAGCGGAGCTCGAGGCATTTCTTTGGTTCATATTGGGTTGAACCTTCCCTCCGAGCCTTTGGCTTATATGAGAGGCTGGGTATGAATTACCGGGGGCGTTTCCCAACCTTTGGCTAACATGCTGCCTCATCGAAGTGTAAGGTTCATACCTCCCCTTCGAATTATTTCGTGGCGCCTCGGCGCGGTTTGAAGTATCACCTTGGTTATGTTGATGATAACCTCGGTTCTTGAACTCCGCTTCCTCCAATCTGATTTTGGAGTAAGCGCGTCTATGCAGATCCTCCCACGTCAGGACCTGATATTGTTGTAACTCTTTACGCAATTCAGCTGCAGCGCCAGAATTGCGACTATTGATACCCTTTTCAAATACCATGATGGCCAGGGTATCATCCATCCGAGGCAATTCCATGCGTTCAGCGTGGAACCGCTCAAGAAACTCTTTAAGTGGCTCACCGGGCCGTTGCTTCACTTCACATATATCCTCCTTCCTCTGGAGGATCTTTTGCGCCCCGGTGTGAGCCTTGACAAAGGCGCTGGATAATTCTTTAAACGAGGAGATTGACCCCGCTGGTAAGCACAAATACCACCGAAGAGCTCCTTTTTCTAACGACTGACCAAACTTCTTTAAGAACATCGACTCGAGCTGCGTAGATGTTAAGTTGTTGCTCTTCACCGTAGACATGTATTCCCTTATGTGCTCCTTCGGATCAGTCGTTCCATCATACTTTTTAAGGAATGTGAGTTTGAAGCCCGGGGGAGTTGGGGCTGGAGCTGCTTCGGGCTTATAGGGCTGCTCCCTATATTGCTCGATGTCGAGGTCGTCTTCCTCCTTACTTATCCCCGGCAGGCCTTCGAGGCGCTTTTCTACGCACGCCTCAATGCGAGCCTCGATTTCTCTACTCATTCTTTCAACGTCGACCGAGGACGTTGTTTCTGCCACGGTGGGAAACGTCCCGAAGTGTGGCGTTGCAGTTGGGTTGTTCCCCGAGCCCCCAGACGTGGCTCCATTGTGAGGTCCCCTGTTGTCGCGCCCGGAGGAACGAAGGGCGAGGTGCCTCCACCAGGAGCCGAAGGCTGGGCACTGTTTGGGGTAGCGCTATTTCTCACTTCCAATGAAGCGCGGAACTCGGCGTTGATACTAGCCTGCTCATCCTGTTTACTTTGGAGAGCTCTCAGTGTGGTGACAACATACATTTGAAATTCTTCAGTTGTCATTGGGGCGAGGGGTTGTTGGTCCAACGGAACGTCAACTCGATCGTTGTTACCGCTGTTATTGTTATCAGTCATAACGTTGAATCGCAAAGTTTTGACAAAGAACAGATTTGGAACTTTGGAACAAAGCGTTACTGCTTATATCCCCCACAGACGGCGCCAATTTGTATGGGCCTAAATCAGTTTAGGTACACAAATCGAATTTGGATTCGGATACAAGTAATTTTTCGTATCAAAGTTGAAATAACACGTGAAAAAGACGTAAAAATGAAAGGAAATGACGGTATTTCAATATATGAATATGATTACAAATTTGGGCAGCGTTTCAGTACAAATTTCTGGATGCCTATGATACAAAATGATTTAGTATTTATAGGCATGAAGGCCCTGCCCACGTTCTCCACCAGCGGCTGATGCGTCTCCCACGACCTAAGCATTCAATGGAGGAGTTAGTGGGGTAAAGTAGTGGGCTGCAAAGCCGCTTGAACTGAGGGGGATCCACCGAGGTGAGAGTTAACGACCTCGGTGGCTTGGCCCTGTTGCTTGACCGAGGTGATCGCTATCGAAGCTCAGCTCGCGGCTCGCCTTCGGTAATGCATCTTCGGTTTCAAGGCCTCGGCGACTCGCTCAATCGCTTCGGCGGTTGCTTAGTCGGGACGTGTTCGGTCGTTAAGGTTTGCATGACCGGGCGGATCACCGCGGGTCGATTTTTACCCTATATATATATATATATATATATATATATATATATATATATATATATATATATATATATATATATATTTAGCAATGAGAGAAATACTAAAATATACACAAAAAAGTAAAAAATCATATAAACATCCTTAATATACAGATTTATTCACTCGCATATACATACTTATACAAATTTATACAATTTTATACACGTGTATAAATTTGTATAAACTTGCGGCAGTCTGCTATTTCAGGAAAAGGGTGACAGCTCGGGTAAGATCGAAAATATGGATTATTTTTGGTAATTTTCGTCTTTTGCTTGTCTTTTAGTGTAATTATCCCTAATTTAATCGCCATTTGTCCATGCTAAGAATGTTTTATGTGGTCTTGCCCACTTTGTTTGTTAGGAACATCTATTAAGTATTATAAATAATATATTGGGAACTAAGATAGGTCATAGGTGTGATTGTACCAATCAAACGATAACAGCATTTATAATGCTAACATGTTAACTGATAACTTTCTCGTTAAGTCGTTATTAATAACAAACTAGATTGAATTGTGTCTTAATAGTGAAAATAATATTGTCTTAATTATCTAAGGCATAATTCTTCCACCCTCAACGAATCCACTGGATTTGCCCTTGAAAGCTAACTATCGTATGACGTCTATAAATCTCCCAAAAGGAAAACACGATACTCCTTTCCGATGATGAAGATTAAACTGAAAACAAGAACGAAATAAATCCTAGATTAGTAATTCATCTAATTTTTATTTACCTTTTTCTTTAGCTATAATCAAGCCATGCTTGAATTGTTCTATATCTTTAATTCTTCACTTTATCTTCCATATACATTCTTCAATGTGCGCCATTATTTGGTTTGTATATGGATAGTTTTTGATGGGGCAGGATCATACATATTGGAGATACTTTAATCCAAGAATTGAAGTGAATTATGGGCCTAGCATGGAATGATCTTAATCAAGCAAACATGTTTTACGAGCAAAAATTTGAATTATCATTAGCATTATACACTCCAAAAGCATTGTGCCTCTGCCTTCTCCTTTCTCAACGAGCCCATCATGATCAATTGTAGATCGTTTTGACCTTGGAGTAGGGATTACAGGAAGAGCTGAAATTCAAATTTTGAAAAATAACTTTTGTTGCTCCTAAACGTACATACAAGTATACGTGGTCGACAAGTAATAAAGTGATAAGTTGAGTATCGTTCTCACGAGCACTATTGTTCAGACTGAATCCTAGCAAATAATTTCCTAAAAAACTACTATTCAAGGATATTTTTCAGTGATGGTTTGTAATTTACTAAGCAAATAATAAGTAAAAACAAGTAGTTAAAGTCAAGTAATAGAGAGCAAATTAGGGATTGTTATCAATAAAAGAGAAACGGTCCAGAGTCAGAGCTACAAACAATCCAGTTGAGTTTTTCAGTTGATTCTACTCCCTGATTTCCTAGATTGCTAACTAACAAGTTAATTATATTCGTGAAGACCTGTCGATTCTTCACGACTCTATGCAAGCTACTCTAACGCCTATATTTCTATAAAATTAAATCACACATGCATTAAAGAACTCTGTATTTAGCAAAGCAAGGCGAATAGGTATATGTCTATCCTACCCGCTAATCGATTCCCTGATGCCCAGGTTCACAATCAATCCCTATTCTTTCTTATATGCATTCACAAGTTTCCTCTCTCGAGTTCAACTTGTAAACCGTAGATAGTGTTCAATTATCAGGCCTCAATAACCAAACAATTAGGCTCAAGAAAAGAATAAACAATCTGTAATGATAAATCAATAGGTAGAAATCAACTTTCAAACGTCAACCTTCATGTATTTGCTCTAACCCTAGAACGATATATTTAGCTACGCATATTCATAATAACAACACAAGAATTCATGGAAGAAATATGAAAAATTGTAATAGATTGCGTAAAGGAATTAAACCCTTAGTTCAACGTGTTAGGAACTCAATATTTGCTCCAAAATCTGACTTCCTCCCTAAAAAATGAAATAATTAGCTTTTTATGGTGTTTACAAAGTGCTAGGATAAGTTAAACCAAAGCCTAAACTAAGTTGGAAAAGTTGGGTTCGCCGGACTTCAAGCTATACCCTAAGCGTCGCTTGCCAAATCGCTTCTAGATGTTGCGCGCTGTACTGAAGGCGCCGCATGGCTCATAGCATTCCAAAGTCTGAAGTTGTGATAGATCTACAGCTTGCACCATAGCCTTACCTTCTAATGTCATATCTCACATTTTGCTAAGTCCATCAACTCTTTGCTCGTTTGTATCCATTTTGTTTGTTCTTGACTGGAATTCATCAAAACCATTCCTAAAATCACAAACACAATAAGTGACCGCAAGAATTGCAATTATTTCGTGCAATGGGGGAATAACGTATCAAAATGCGAGGAAATATTAAGGTAAAATAGGCAAATATTGCCAAACATTACCACCCCACACTTAGACCTTTGCTCGCCCTCGAGCAACCACCAAGAACAACTCCCCAACTAAACACCAACACTTGATAGAACAGGTCTACCTATGGTTATGGTTGATACCGACCATTAAACAAGAGCATAAATACACACCATGTGACCCACAACATGCCAAAAATTCATCAAATTTTAAAACACTAGAACAACCAACTCAAGACATCTCAATCTCAAACCGACTCAATGAAACCAAGCTTTCACAAAATCACACCCATTCATTCAACCAAGAAGTCAATAACTTCACCTATCTCTCGCAAACCATGTGCCCTCATAAAAAATAATCAAGAGAGCGTCCCAAATATCACACAAATAATATATTTCATGAATAAATTAGGGACATAATATAGGAAGAATTCACTCGCTCTAAAAAAGTTCACGTGCCACACACAACGTACCATAGGCTTGCCCGTAGTGTAGGACTCCACTAATGTAAGCTCACTCCAATCGGGATTAACTAGGACTTTAAGGGTTGTAATGTAGGCTAAAGGACGGTAGGATAAATATAGATAAAATAGTGACTACCTCCCTAAGTACTTTAATAAATCACTTTCAATTTTTCACAATTCTTCTCAAAACCAACCAAGCAACTGCCCAAACATACATTCAAAAACCTCCTTCCAACTTTAAGCAATTTGCAACTTTATTTTTTGCACTATACTAGAAGGATAGAGATTTTTCTTTCTTTTGTTTTCTTTATTTTTCTCTTTTTCATTCATTTTTTTCTTTTCAATAGTTTTTTTCCTCAACCTCGCCAATGATTTTTTTTTTCCAAATTGCACCATATTTTTCTTTTGTTGGTTACACTCAAAAGCCACCCAATTTCTCCATCCACAACTCCACAAATATCAAATATTTTAATTAAAGTGCTCTAAGGAGTACGGGTTCGAAAAGGAAGATAATTAAGAACAAAAGGGATAAGGCTTGAAATGTGGGTGCCAGTAAAAATATCAATAGGCTCAAAAGGGCTTAATATGGATAATATTAAAGGGTAGGCTAATCAAGGCTAAAAGGGCTTATCAATGAAACGCCTGTATCATCTCCGACTAGAGCAAACCTAGGATTTCGTTTTGAACACACACGGGACAAGTTCTAGACATCAATATGCAGCACAGAACATAAGAAAGGATACCTCACATCACAGATAGCACATAGTTCACTCAAGATGATTTCATTCCAACTCTCGGTTCAAGCAAATAAGGTGCAACTCTGGAAATTTAAGCACTAATGCACAATAGTTCACAAAAGAGTCAAGTAGTTGGATCTAAGCATCTCAAAAAAGTCATTCAAATTTTTCTAGGTATGCATCACAATTTTAAGACCAAAAGGGATTCATAAATATCATATGCTCAAGTCCAAATTCACCGGTATCAAACAAACTAAGGGCACTTAGCATTCTACCATATTTCCTAAAATATTCTACTAACTAAAACTATACTACTCCTAAAAAATAAAAATTACCTGGTTAAAAGGTCTATCCATGGAAAAGAACCGAGACCATAAGAAAAACCACGGGGCAGATGACATGTACCACTAACTAAAACTAAAAAGAAAATCTTTTTGAAATTTTTAATTAGTTTCCTAATTTTTTCTTCATTTTGTAATATATTAAAGCAAGAAACAAATACAAGTAAAGTCAAGTGACAAAATAAAAATTGCTAAAAAGAAATTCCTAATGGTACAGTCATCCATAACCTCAAAATTTTCGGGAATTCCCCCACCCCACACTTAAAACTGAGCAATGTTCTCGGTGCGATAAAAAATAGAATACAAAAGGTAAAGGAACTTCCCTGAAGGTCAAATGGCCTAATCCGCTGCATCCTCATCGGAATCCTCCCACTCAGTATGCTCGGGAGTGTCATCATCAACAACCACGGGGGTAGTAGTGGTAGGGACAACTGCCTGAGCCCTCGAGGGATCTCCAGGCCTATGTGGTGGAGTGTGCGCCTCCTCCTCCTATTCATCCTCGTCACTACCCTTTCTTCGTCACCACTCTCATCTTCGTCACCGCCCTTATCTTTATCCACTATCTCAGAATCTGTGTTCTCATCCTCCTCAAGGGGAACCATGACTTTTTGAGTCATGCCCGACAGTTGCTTGGACGAATCCAACAAAGGAACAACTCGATCAAGTGCATGCATGTCCATCCCTGCTGCCTTCACTAAATATTTTATCATCAAGTATTTACGGGCTGACAGGTTGGCGTATGTTTCATGCCACTCATCCGCGGTGAATTTGGCAGGGGCACTACCAACCACACCCTTAATCGATGCAATATCAAGCTTCTTTTCCATATCAAGGACAATACGATCACCAATCTCATCAATAGGCACCCCCTCATTCTCTAAATATTGGGTGAGAATAATACAGAAAAAACCGGTTACACTTCTTTTTGAGGCGTGTCTTCCTCATCAATTTAAGCATATAGTATCTAATGTTCATCGGCTTCCCCACCATGAAAAAGTAAATCATGTATGCTCTTGTCTTGGTCACACTAGAAAAATGTTCGGATGGTTGAATGCGAGCATTAATCAACTTCATCCAGACGCAGGCTTTCTTTTGAAATTGTGAGAACAACATACTCTTGTGCCTGTCAGTCTCCTCTGAGCGTTCCACATATGTGATGAATCCACGCCACATAGAATATCTCGCATAGCCTTATAGTCAGGCCTCTTAATGAAGTCTCTAAGCTCCTCCGTATCATGATTATCCACCCCTAAAAATTTGCACAAGGCAGTGGCATCCAACTTCACTTTACAGCCACGAACCTGTACCATATCATCATCTCACCATGCTTCTTTTGGATCCCAATTAGCATAGAATTCAGTCACAAGATCAAGATTTGCATGCCCTGGACTCTCAAATACCGAATCCCACTTCATCCCATGAATTGCTTCTCTTATCGCTCGACACTTTTGGATCTACTTCTTTTCATCGATAGCTTGTTCCAGAATGTAGCCCGACAGCTTAACATTTTTGTACCAAGCTTGGCTCTCCACTTTCTTCATAAAAGGCAGACCAAACCTTGTCTGCCCCCGGCCTTGGAATAGGACTGCATCTTTTAGAACCTTTGGTTTTGCTTTGCTCGTTGCCTTAGCTTTTGCTTTGCCCTTTTTCGCTTTACTAGTCGAGGCAACTCCCAGTTTTGGCCACTTCGCAGCCGGTGCTGCAGAGGAGGAGCCTGTCTTCTGTGCAGTCTTCACCATTATACCTGCACCACAAAGTCGGATTTTAGAATCTCAATTAAATAAGCGACAACCCCTCGGGTATAGGAATAACCCCACACTTACTACTAACTACACCATAACGACTAAAACGACATGAAAACCACTAACTTAACATGAACAAATCAAAGAAAGCAGTTAGGGGCAGCGGGCAAAATGTATAGTGAAACCTCGGCGCGTATCTCGCACAACATTGCCCTATGGCATATTTAACTCATGATCAAGTCGAATGAAGCATCACAAGTGATCAACTCAATTATTCGGACATCACTTTATTCAACTCATGCCTTTATGGAACTATGCTACTCAAGAATTCGCAAAGTTTTAAATTTTTCCTCGTTGCGGCATTATGTCAAACAGTTTGTTTGTATCGCTTTTAAGCTATGGTTTCACAAACATTTATATAGGAAAAACCCTCGATGGGGTTGTTACGCTTGTAACAGCAGTAGCTAGGATGAGAAAAAAAGGGAAGAGAACTTACCAGAACAGATGTTAAGCTTTAAAGATGATGGATCGAATTGAACAGTTGTTAAGCTTTAAAGTGGGTAGTGATGTTTGCTCTATTTGTTCTCTATTTAAACTGAAGGGAAAAGGATTTGTGTTTTAATATTTAAGTTCGCGGGTCAGTGGGTAAAGACCGGGTCGACCCACAAAAATTTTTGAAACTTACCTAAAGCGTTGAGCTAAGCGACGCTTGATCATTGCTTTTCAAATTCTGGGTTTTCTTTTTCACTCAAAGCGATGCTGAAAGCGTCGCTTCGCCTGTAGCTTCTCAGATTTTTTGCTTCATAATTTTTCTCGTTGCGATACAAAACGTGATGCCTTGATATCGCATCACAGGTTTGGGACTTCTGTTTCAATTTGTGGTGCTGAAACCGTCGCTTCAGCTGTAGCGTCCTTCTTGTTTCTCTTCCAAAAAATTTCTAAGTGTTGAAACTTGAAGGCTGTCCCTTGAGCGACGCTTTGGATAATGCTTTCAACAGGTCTGCAGCTCTGAACTCAGAACCATTAGTTCTGCACAGTTGTGAATTTTAACAAGTTTCTAGCTTCACTAATAGTTCCCTGGAAGCAATGCCTTCAGTATGCATTTCGTCACTTCGGACTTCCTGCGCCCTACAAAAATGACAAGAAAACTACGTAACACTACATAAGTGAAAACGACTAAAATAATAAAAATTGGGTTGCCTCCCAACAAGCGCTTGATTTAATGTCGCGGCACGACTCTTTTTGTATTTTTCTTTTTCTATTTTTTATTTTTTTTTAATTTTTTGTGTTTATATACAAAGCTCGGGTTGCCTCCCGAGAAGCGCCTTAGTTAACGTCGAGGCACGACGGTTACAATTCATGGCTCTCATAATGTAACGGAAGTATGATGATCCACCAAGCCTCCCCAATAGCGCTTAATTCTTTGTCCGTTTACTAAGAATGTTTACTCGGAATCCGGGGCTTTTAACTCAACCGCTCCATGTGCGGTAACACGAACTACCTCAAAGGGACCCGACCATCTAGACTTCAACTTCCCAGGAAATAGCTTCAATCTAGAATTAAACAACAACACCAGTTGGCCCGGCTCAAATTGACGATGCTCAATATGCTTATCGTGCCATCTTTTCGTCCGTTCCTTATACAATTTTGCATTCTCGTACGCGTGGAAATGGAACTCATCTAATTCGTTCAACTTAAGCATTCTCTTTTCACCCACTAAGTCCATGTCCAAATTGAGCTTTTTAATTGTCCAATACGCCTTATGTTCCAACTCGACAGGCAAGTGACATGCCTTACCATAAACTAACCTATATGGAGAGGTTCCAATAGGCGTTTTAAAAATCCGTTCTACAGGCCCAAAGAGCATCGTCAAGCTTCATAGACCAATCCTTCCTCGAAGCGCGAACATTTTTCTCAAGAATCTGCTTTATCTCTCTATTCGACACCTCCACTTGGCCACTCGTTTGAGGATGATAAGCAGTAGCTACCTTGTGATGCACCCCATACTTGGCCATAAGTTTATTGAACAAGCGATAGCAAAAATGCATACCTTCATCACTGATGATAGCCCGTGGTGTCCCAAAACGAGTAAAAACATTTTTCTTCGAGAACTTGACTACCACACTCGTATCATTGGTTGGAAGTGCAACAGCCTCCATCCACTTCGACACATAGTCGACTGCTACAAGAATATATTTGTTGCCATTGGAAGGTGGAAACGGACCCATAAAATCAAGTCCCCAACAATCAAACAACTCGATCTCTAGAATGTTACTCAAGGGCATCTCGTGACGCCTTGAGATATTACCAATTGTTTGGCAGCGGTCACACTGTTTAACAAAGGCATGAGCATCCTTGAATAGAGTAGGCCAAAAGAACCCCGACTGAAGCACCTTCGCAGCTGTCCTATCACCACTATGATGACCACCATAGGGAGCGGAATGACAACTTTGCAACACAGACTCGACTTCCTCACTTGGAATACATCTCCTCGCCAATTGGATCGGGCCAAATTTATATAATTACGGCTCACCCCAGACGTACAATCTGCTCTCATGGAGGCGTTTCCTTCTCTGTTCAGAGGTAGCATCAGGTGGATAAACATTACTCACCATCAAATTCACCATATCTGCATACCAGGGGACCTCGGTTACCTGTAGAGCAAAAAGTTGCTCGTCTGGAAAAACTTCATTTATCTCAGGTCTCTTATCTACATGTTTTCTATCTTCTAGACTCGACAAGTGATCGGCCACTTGATTCTCGGCCCCTTTTCGATCTCGTATCTCCACATCAAACTCTTGGAGCAGAAGAACCCAATGAATCAGTCGTGACTTGGAATCTTTCTTCTCAAATAAATACCGGATTGCGGCATGATCAGTGTAAACGATAACCCGAGTGCCAACCAAGTAAGATCTAAACTTATCAAAAGCATAAACAACAGCAAGCAGCTCCTTCTCGGTGGTAGTGTAATTGGATTGAGCAGCACCAAGGGTCTCGCTTGCATAGTATATAGAGTGAAAAATTCTACCCTTTCTCTGCCTGAGAACAGCCCCAACAACAATATCACTCGCGTCACACATCAACTCAAATGGTAAAGACCAATCAGGAGCAATAATAATTGGTGCAGTCAGCAACCTCTTTTTCAGTTCTTCAAACGCCTTCAAACAGGCATTATCGAATTCAAACTTCGCATCCTTCTCTAAAAATTTGCACATGGCATTTTGTATCTTCGAAAAGTCCTTAATAAATCGCCTATAGAATCCAGCATGTCCCAAAAAACTACGCACACCTTTAACAAAGATAGGTGGTGGTAATTTTCAACTGCTTCAACCTTTGCTCTATCGACCTCGATCCCTTGCTTCGACACTTTATGTCCAAGTGCAATGCCTTCTCGAACCATGAAGTGACATTTTTACCAGTTAAGTACCAAGTTGGTTTCTTCATAGCGGCTAAGCACGACATCTAAGTTCTTCAAGCAGCCATCAAACGAATCTCAAAAGACTGAGAAATCGTCCATGAATACCTCGACAAATTTTTCCACCATGTCGGTGAAAATAGCCATCATGTATCTCTGAAAGGTTCCAGGCGCGTTACATAGTCCAAACGGCATCCTTGCTAAATGCATAGGTGTCATAAGGACATGTAAACATCGTCTTCTCCTGATCTTCTGGTGCTATCACAATCTGGTTGTAGCCCGAGTATCTATCCAGAAAATAGTAATATTCATGCCCGGCTAGCCTGTCCAACATCTGATCAATGAAGGGAAATGGAAAGTGACCTTTTCTGGTGGCCTTGTTTAATTTTCTATAATCAATGTAAATCCGCCACCCCGTGACTGTTCTTGTAGGAATCAATTCATTCTGCTCATTCGTTACAACTGTCATGCCTCCCTTCTTTGGAACATATTGGACTGGACTCTCCCAATTACTGTCAGAGATTGAAAAAATTATACCAGCATCAAGCCACTTGATAATTTCCTTCTTCACAACCTCCTTCATTACTGGATTTAGCCTTTTTTGCTGCTCAACACTTGGCTTATGGCCCTTCCCAAAGGGATCTTGTGCATACAAAAAGAACGACTAATCCCTATAATATATGCAATGGTTCATCCAATTGCCCTCTTGCGCTCTCGCAACACCCTTAAGACCTTTTCAACCTGTACATTAGACAACAAAGAAGAAAGGATTACGGGCAATGTGTTATCCTCATCCAAATAAGCATAACGTAAATGAGCAAGTAAAGGTTTAAGTTTAAGAACAGGAATGCTCTCAATAGACAGTTTAGCATGAACTAATTTCAGCGGTCTATTAAGCTCCTCAAACTTCTTCCACCTTGGGATAAATTGACACTCCATATTGTGAATCTCCAAGTATTCCTCAGTTTCTTCATCATTCAGTATATCATCTTCATACATTAATGCTCTTTCAAGAGGATCATCCTTAGAAGCCAAGAGTAATTTTTCACCACAATGGAGGTTTTGAGAGTTTTCTTCACTTTCACAATCACAAATCAGTAGGTAAATACAAATCCAAATTAAAACAACAATACTCAATCCAAACACAAAGCCACATCAACGAACTCAAAACCAAACTTTCTACTTTTGGATATTTATTTTTATTTTTTTGTGATTTTCAAATATAGAAAATAAAAATCTAGACAGTGTTTCAAACACTGGTCCAAGCTCTGATACCAAATGATAGGATCCTAAACTCTAAGAGTAAACAATCCGAGCTTGATACGATCTAATGAAGCAACCAATGATAAAATCAACGACATAAAGTAAAGGATAAACGGGATAGGGAATAGGTAGAAGAAAAAAATAAATCAAATCCCACGATTGTAAGTAAATTAAAACACTACAAACAAATTGTAATACCCTAATTTAGATGAATACAACCAAAGATCAATATCCGAGGGGGAAGGGACTTGAACTCAAGCAATGGATCTCTCACACAAGAGAATCCAAGAGAGATCCAAGAAGAGGAAAATGGATTAAACCCATACACACTCTCACAAGAGTAATGTCAATCATTCATGAACCAAAATCTCGAATGACTAAAACCTAGAATTAGGCTATTTATAGTTGCTAGTTAATTACAAGGGTAAATGGACTAAAAAACCCCTAATGTTAATTCTGCAAATCTGGTCCACCGCCCCTAAGCGCGATCGCGTACATATCTTTGCGACCGCATTCAATAATTCCATGATGTCCTCGCGGCCGTGCCTGACGACTCGCGATCGCGAAAGATAGTCTGGATCTTCTTCATCGCGACCACGCTGTATTTCCCGCGATCACGAAGCATACACAGAACTCCAGAATCCAGCAAGCTCCAATTCTGCTCTTTGGTCATTCTTTGGCTTAGAACTTGCTTTCCATTCCCTCTTAAAATACTCCAAGCTCTCGATGTTAATTACGAATCCTCCACGATTTCGAGTGCCAATCCGGATCGCATCAGATGCCAAGTTGGCCAAAGCGTCGGCTTCGGCGTTTTCTTCCCGGGGAATTTGTTTAACCCTCTACTCTTGGAAGGCACTTAAAGCTTGCTGCGTTCCAACCATAAATTGTTTCATTCTGGGCCCCCGAGCCGTATAATTACCGAGGACCTGATTCACCACTAACTATGAATCACATCTCAACTCTATTCTTTTTGCTCTCATTTTCTTGGCCAGTTCAAAACCTGCTATAGCAGCCTCGTACTCAGCTTCATTGTTGGTTAATTTTTAAAACTTTATGGAGTGCCTCAACTTTTCACCCGTAGGAGTCACGAGTATTATTCCAAGCTCCGAGCCGTTAGAATTAGTTGCTCCATCAGTATAAAGTACCCAGACCCCGAGGTTGGACCTTTTGTCATCAAAATTTCCTTTTCGGCCTCGGAGATTACTTTAGCACTGAAATCAGCCACGAAATCAGCCAGCACTTAGGACTTGATGGCAGTTCGAGGCTGATATAAAATGTCATACTCGCTTAACTCGATTGCCCACTTAGATTGGTTCCCCGACAACTCTGGCTTATGCAGTAGACTTCTCAAGGGGAAAGTGGCAACTACTACTATGGGATGACATTGGAAATAAGGCCGAAGTTTACGAGCAGTTATAACCAAAGCAAGTGCTAATTTCTCTAAATGGGGGTACCGTGTTTTGGCGTAAAGAAGAGTCTTACTCACATAGTATATGGGCTGCTGCTTCTCATCCTCCTTTCGAACCAAAATTGCACTAACCGCCACCTTGGACACAACTAACTATACCAACAACATTTCCCCATCCTTTGGTTTAGCAAGCAACTGTGCGTTAGCCAAATAATGCTTCAATTCTTTCAACGCTTCCTTGCATTCGGGCAACCATTTGAAAGCGGTATTTTCCTTCAAGAAGAAGAAAAACTTGTGGCATCGCTCGGAAAGACCTCGAGATAAATCTGCTCAAGGCGGAGATCCAGCCAGTCAAGTGTTGAACTTCCTTCGGCCCTGAAAGCACCTCGGGGATCTCCTCATAGCTATAATCTTTTCAGGATTCGCTTTGATGCCCTGCTCGCAGACGATGAATCCTAAAAACTTTCCCGAGCCAATCCCAAAAGCACATTTTTAAGAGTTTAACTTCTTGCAGTATTGCCTTAGAATAACAAAGGCTTCTCTCAAATGATTCAAATGATCCTCCAGTCAAACCGACTTCACTAGTATATCATCTATGTATGCTTCCATTGTTTTCCGAATATAATCTCTAAACATTTAATACACTAGCCTTTAATAAGTTTCCCCGGCGTATTTGAGGCCGAATGACATCACCTTATAACAGTATATACCTTGATCTATGACGAAAGAAGTTTTCTCTTCATCACTTGGATCCATTAGAATTTGGTTGTACCCTGAGTATGCATCTAGAAAGATTAATAGCTTGTGTCCAGCCGTGGAGTCTATAAACCTATCTATTTGAGCTAAAGGATATGAATCTTTAGGGGAAGCTTTGTTCAAACCCGTATAATCAACCCATCCTCCACTTGCCATTCTTTTTTGGCACCACCACCACATTGGCGAGCCGTTCAGAGTATTTTACTTCCCTTATAAAACCATTATCGAGCAGCCTTTTGGTTTCATCCTCAATAGCTTTTAATTTTACGCCGCCATGCGGCCTCTTCTTCTGCTTCACCGGAGGGTGGTAAGGATCCATGTTTAGCTTGTGCGTCATTATTTTTAGATCAATCTCAACCATGTCTGCATGAGACCAGGTGAAACAATCATCATTGGATTTTAATAACTCAACTAGAGCCTTTTTTTACTCGGGTCCAATTCCGAACCCACAAACACCTTCTCTCTTGGAATTCCCTCGAAAGCGTGAAGGATTCTAACTCCTCAATAGTTGAGTCCTCGACCTTCTGTTTCCGAGGCTCTTGTATGTATACCGGGATCTTCTCTACCTCTTTTCGAGAGTCCACTCCGAGAACCAAACTCTCCTCATCGGCAAACCCCGGGCAAGTTAATTGCTATTTTGATGGCCCACTCGGGGCGACTCCATTCTTCATAGCAATCGAGAAGCACTCCCTTGCCACTCGATGTTCACCTTGAATCGTAAGTATTCCCCATAGTGTAGGGAATTTGTTGACTTGGTGCAGAGTAGATGGAACAGCTTCCATCTCATAAATCTGAGGTCTCCCGAAGATAACATTATAGGCCATATCCTCGGACATTAAAACGTTGTCTTCTTATCAACTCTTTCAGCAGTAGTAGTGAGGGTAATCTCACCTAACATTTTCTCCATGGAGTTGTTAAATCCTGTCAATATGATTGCTTTCGGGACGACGAGGTTCTTCAACCACATCTTTTTTATAGCCCCGTAGCTGATAATATTAACCAAGCTGCCGGGGTCGATCAAGACTCGTTTAACATCTGAGTCATTGATCCTCAGCATGATTACCAAAGCATAATGATGGGAAAACATCATCCCATTACAATCATCCTAATCAAAAACTATTTCTTTACCCGAACCACCTGTTCGAGTCTTTTTCTCCATTGTAATTGAGAGCTTCGCAAATTTCTTTGGAGCGGCGAGTTAACATCATTCACCTCTGATCCCCTTGTTATCACATTTACAACTCTCTTAGGGGATGGATCTCTCGGTGGTTGTCCACCTTCTCTATTCTTGGCAAAATTTTGTTTCCCTTTGTCTGTGAGAAACTCTGCCAACATCCCTTTCGTTAGAAGATTGGCTACTTCGAGGCGAAGTGCCTTGAAATCCTCGGTAGTATGTCCATAATCATCATGGAACTCACAATGTATACTTTGATCTCTCTTCCTGGGTGTGTTTTCATATCCTTCGGTATCCTCACACCTTATTTCTTTATCCCTTTTATGGCGTTTACCGGCTCCTTAGTCGACATGTTGAAGTTATAATCAGGGATACGAGGCAAATATTTATCCTTAGACCCTATAGACGGTCTTGATGAACTCTTTTAGTTAACAGTCATGCTAACTTTCTCTCCAAGCCTTTGACTTACATGTTGCTCCCCGAGTCGCTGACTCACATGCTACTTTTGTAAGTTGTAAGGGTCATACTGACCCTTCGAGTTTTCTCGTGGAGCATCGGTGCATCGGGAAAACTCAGAGCGATTATAGGCATTATACCGAACTGTTGCCCTCCATTCTGCCTCCTCGAACCTAATCTTTGCAGTGGCCTTATCATGCAACTCATCCCAAGTTCGCGCTTGCCACTACTGGAGTTCTCTCTTCAATTCAGCAGCTGCCTCGGAATTTTTGACATTTATATTTTTTTCTAATGCCATAACTGCCAAGTTATCTTCCATCGTTGGCAGATCTATCGTTTCATCCTGGAAGTGCTCGAGGAAGTCTTTAATAAACTCGAGGTACCTTTGCTTAATCTCAAAGATATCCTCCCTTCGCTTGAGGATCTTCTGAGCTCCAGTATGAGCCTTGAAAAACAAATGGGCTAACTCCCCAAAGCTTGAAATTGATTCGAAGGGGAGGTGCATATACCAACGCAGTGCCCCATTTTAGAGAGTGTCCCCGAACTTTTTAAAAAACGTGGACTCTTTTTCGGCCGGGTTTAAGTCATTGCTCTTTACCATAGCCATATACTTAGTTATATGGTCAATTAGATCAGTCGTACCATCAGTCTTCTTCAAGATTTGCAACTTGAAGTGCTTGGGGATGAGGGCAGGAGCAACCTCGGGCTTAAAAGGTTGATGCTTGCACTTTTCAATATCCAACACTAGTTGGGGCTTCTTGACCCCCGGGAACATTTTCGAGCCATTTTTCAAATTGAGCTTCAAAATTTTTCTTCCACTTTTCGAGGTCTAACGAGATGCTAGTTTCTTCCACCGTGGGGACAATCCCAAAAGGCCGGGTGCTAGTTGGGGCAGTCCCCGAGCCTCCAGATGCAGCTCCATTTAGAAGTCCCTCTGTTGTTGCGCTCGTAGGAGCAAAATTCGGGATGCTTCCATAGGGAACCGCAGGTTGAGTACCGGTGCGTGCTGTATTGTTCATCATGTTCCCAGAGAAAGCTTGCAACGAACTTCGAAACTCAGCGCTGAAGCCTGCCTGATTAGCAAACTGCCCCTGGAGCTGTTGTAAAGTATTTATGACATATTGTTGGAATTGGGTCGTTTGACCCAGACGAGATGGGATCAATTGGTGGGAGTGGCGTTCCTACTTCCGGTGCAATTGGTGGGGTTATGCCAACTGGTGGAGTTGTACCAAGTGGCGGATTTGGAGTTCCATTGCCTGGTTGGATTGATGGAACTTGAGTTTCATCTCTAACCTGCTCAACTATGTTGTTAGTGGTATCAGCCATTGTTGAGAATTAGTACAGAAGACACGAGTAATGATGATGCACAACTTTGGATCAAATGCTATTGCTTGATCCTCGGCCTACAGACTGCGCCAATTTGTGTTAGCCTAATTCAGGTTGTGACAATAAATCGAATTTGTAACGTGGTTAACAAGCAATTTTTCGTATCAAAGTTGCGAATTAATTCTAAGCAATAGATGATAAAGACAAGAATACAATAACAACGAAAAAGTATAGTAGTATTATTTGTTTCTAAATAATCCTTACAAGTTAGTTAAAATACAATATTTATAGGTTAGTAAGTACAAAGGCCATTAATACATTAATTAGGTAATTAATACACACTTTCCACATTATTATATCCCCGAGATCATCCCATTGAATGTTGAATTAATCGCTAACCGTTACAAAACTTCTTTTCTTCCTAAATGTAACCGCTTCCCCGAGGTCTAAGTCACTTGCCTCAGGAGGGTCAATCTTCTGATGCTCGAGAACGAATCTCCTCGAGGCTTGCCTGGAGACTCAACCTCGGTGACTTGCTTCGGGAGTCTTTGGGAGTTGAGGCACTCGTCTCTCGAGCCTACGAGCTTACTTGCAATCGTATGCCCGAGATGCCACGTAAGCAAGCCAATTTTTACCCAATACAAAGATAAAGGGTTTTTATACCCTCCATCACATACCCATTTGGAGGCACGTACCTTAACACTTAATCTTGATGCTTTAATATCTTTTATTAGAGTATTTCTACTTCTAGTTTCCCTTCGATCAATTCAATACGTTAGCTTGCACAATCTCCGTCTTAAATACGAACGAAGTTTCACTAATAATGATTCCACCACATTAACAAAGGGAGGGAAGAAAACACAAACCTCGTACCCTACCAAAGGTTTATTCCGAAAAAAATTAGTGTGAGAAGCAAATTCTATGGTTCATGTGAAGTGTGAACCTACAATAACGAGGAAGTTGGTGGATGGCTAATTTCTTTATTTAATATACCTATCCTCCTTCCTGCTCAATTATAGTTCTGTCCCTATCTAATCATCATTTCCTCTTTTGGTTCCTATATATCCCAATCTTTACATATTTCTATTATTTGTCCCACAACACTTTTTTTTTAAAATTCAATTCCGTAGTATGATTTCTTCTTCTCTTCTATAGCTAGCCGCCTGTGATAATTCAAAGACCTGGATGGTATTAAACATTTATTTCAAGAACATATAGAATAAAAAGATTGTACGGGCATAACATTATTATTATATGGAGTAACATTTATCCAAACATATTTTCTGTAGAAAAATAAATAGATTTTAAAAATTTACAAAAAGATAAGCAACGTCAATTAAACAAATGAAGGAACTATTTATAGATGAAAAATGGTGGTTCCCGACTTGGATTGGGCTACCTTGCCACGACAAGAAAATGTTCGGAGCGTGTTTGGGAGAGACTAAAAGTGTTTTATAAGCTTATAAATTCATTAGTAAATGTTTGATAATTTAAAAATTTATATATTTATAAACTCTTATATACATAAAAAAAAGTTAAAAAGCGAGAAGTTAAACTTCTAAAAAAGTGGTTTACTTTTAGTCTTTAACTGTTTAAAATAAACTCAACCAAACACTGGAATGAATTGTCCAAGAGTACTGACGTCCCTTTCAGTTGTCAAAATACTAGTACTATTTGATGTGAATAATATTTGACTTGTTTAGAATTTGCGGAAGCGTTTAGCTAAATAGGGTTATTATAGATAGGTACACGTGGCATAGTTTTTTATTGACAAAAAAGGAGGCCTCTGACAGTAGCTAGTGTCGTAGTATTAAATTTCCCTACAGTAATGCATTTCTTCCTTAAATTTCTACCGAGCCAACCTTTTAATTTTCCAAAATATTAAATTAACATAAGAATTCTCTAGTAGTAAATTAAATCATTCAATTTGAATTTTATGTCACAAGTAGTATAATCGTATCAAAACAATGATGAGGTATAATAAAAACAAAGTGATAGGAGTAGAAAGTAATGAGTAAAGTTGCTTATCTGTCTTTCAGGAATTCGTGATTTTCGGCGACAAAACTTATAAAATAATGAGCTTTTTACGCATATATATAAATATACACTCCTAATTACACAAAATAGTAATATTTTTAAAATTGTTAGACATAGCAATATTTTTCCTAGCATATTTCACAAATAAAAAAACACAGTTGACAGTTTAACAGAACCAATTTTGTTCGCTACCTATCAAAAATTGCCTCACTGTGAACCGCCACCGCGTTGCCGGTCGGCCGCCGTCCGCCGCCACCGGCGAACCAGGAATTTTACATTAATAGAACCGCACAAACCTCCTGTTTCCATATATGGAGTTCATTTTCCCAAATTCTTATTGGTTTGGAGTAGGTCGAGTTTTGAAAGTTGGACCCCGGCGACTACCTCACTTTCTCTGGCGAAATTGTACATGGATGGACTCGTCTTTCCATCCTCTTTCACTTCTTCTACTCAGTTTTCACAAAAAATGACTGTCTCAGTCCCGATTTGAAGGTTTGGTCAGATTGAGGGTTTCTTCATCGTCTTTTGATCTAATTTGTGGGATGTTGAAGATGAGGACGAAAATGAGGGAAGGAAGAACAAATAAAACAGGCGTTGTTATTCGGATTAGGCAGCAGCTCATCGACCTCCCTTGGCTGTAGCTTCATAGCTTCACTGTTTGTTGTAATATTACTAATAATCAAGCTCCTGAACAAATAGTTTAGGTGACAAATCAGTGTCAGACTAGCAACATTTGAATTACAATTCTGTTGCTCTAATGCCGTTGGGAATTTTTCAGGCGCCACTATCATCGTCGGATTTGAAAGGATTGGGAATCTACTCTCAACCGTTTCTTTTTCTTTAGATTTGTTTAATTTTTGCTCCATTTCTATTTCTTCAGAATTGTTCAGATTTCGTTTCTATTTCTGTTCCTGTTTGTACAGATTTGTCAGATTAATATATTTGAACTCCTGTTTTCTATTGCTCACGATTGATGGCGTTGAAACAATATGATACGATTTGAAACATCGTTGAAACATTGAAATAGTTGTTGTAACAGTTTGATACATCTGAAACGATGTTGAAACAGTATGATACGGTCTGAAACGGCACTGAAACAGTCTGAAATAACTGTTGAAACAGTCTGATATGGTCTGAAACGGGAGTTGATACAGTTTAAAACAGTATGATACAGTCTAAAACGGGACTTGATACAGTTTAAAACAGTGTCATACAGTCTGAAACAAATTTGATACAGTCTGCAACGGGATTTGATACAGTTTAAAACAGTCTGAAACAGAGTTGATACAGTCTGAAACAGGAGTTGATACAGTTTAAAACAGTCTGATGCAATCTGAAATGGAGTTGATACAGTCTGAAACGGGAGTTGATACAGTTTAAAATAGTATGATACAGTCTGAAACGGGACTTGATACAATTTATAACAGTCTGATACAGTCTGAAAAAAGTTGATATAATTTGAAATGGGATTTGATACAGTTTAAAATAGTCTGATACAATCTGAAATGAAGTTGATACAGTCTGAAACGGAGTTGATACAGTGAAATAGGAGGAGTAAAAGTGAAATTGGGGGAAATAGTGGGAGGAAAAGTAAAATAGGAGGGAATGAGAGGAGCAAAAGTGATATTGGGGAAAATAGGACGAAGAATTTAAGGGTTTGGTATGTTATGGAAAAATATTGCTATATTGTTGCTATATTTGTAATTAACTCGTGTTTTCCACTGTATAGGGAAATTTAAAATATTGCTATGTTTGGTAATTAAGTTCTAAAAATCGTATTTTGTGTAAAAATCTCTAAAATAATTGTAGGACAGTAGCCCACAATAAGAGAGAAAGAGAGAAATTTGCTTATTACTTCTCAGTAACACAAGCAAGCAAGATGATTTTTAGATGTCTTTGTTAAAGTGGAGCTCAGCCATGGTGAAATTTACAGAGAAGGAATGAAGAAGAGAGCAAAATCAGTGTACTTTCATTCTAAGCTAAGATATTATAAAGTGTTAGCTTAACCAACTAACTAACTACTATTTATACTAACTAACTAACTAACTAACTAACTAACTTGTATAATTAATTCCTAACTAGTCCTCTAACTTATACTATTTACAGATTGGTCCTAACTCTTCCAACACTCCCCCTCAAGCTGAGGATGAAAGACATCTTTCATTCCCAGCTTGCTCACCAGATAGTCATGCTGTGGTTTACATAGAGCCTTTGTAAGAATGTCAGCTAGCTGCTCTCTTGTTCCAACGTGTAGAGTCTGCACTAGTCCCTTGTTGATTTTTTCTCTGATGAACAGACAATCAATATCAATGTGTTTCGTACGCTCATGAAAGATAGGATGAGCTGCTATCTGTATAGCAGCCTTGCTATCACAGAACAAAGTGACTGAAAGTCTAACATTAACCCCTAATTCTTGGAGCAGACCTTTGAGCCAAATAATTTCAGCAATAGTTGATCCCATACTTCTAAACTCAGCTTCTGCTGAACTTCTGGAAACTATATTTTGCTTCTTAGCCTTCCATGAGTTAAGAGCACCTCCAAAGTTAACTAGATAGCCAGTTACAGACCTCCTAGTTTCAACACATGCACCCCAGTCTGAATCACAATATGCAACCAGGTCCTGCTTGCTATTTGCTGGCATGAACAGCCCAATACCAGGAGCATTCTTAACATATCTTACAACTCTCAAAGCTGCATCCAGGTAAGACTGTTTAGGATCATGCATGAACTGACTGGGGAGTTGAACTACAAAGGACAAATCAGCTCTAGTCATAGTGAGATACAGTAACCTTCCTACTAGCCTCTGATAGATGCCTCTGTCCTTCAGTCTGTAGTCTCTTCTTGCAGCTTCAGTAGGAACATATTTGTCATATTCTGTAGATGTGAGAGTGTGATTGAACTCCAAAGGAGTAGAGAATGGCTTGCTGCCAAACAGTCCCATTTCAGAAACTAGATCTAAGGCATATTTCCTTTGACACATTAGTATACCACTCTTGTTTCTGGAAAATTCAATACCTAGAAAGTACTTCAGCTCACCCAGGTCTTTCATTTTAAACTTAGCCTGCAGCTTTGTTCTCACTTCCTCTATGAGAGGCAAACTGCTACCAGTAATTAGTAGATCATCCACATATACAAGAATGATCAAAAGTTCACCATGTATCCTCTGAGTAAACAAGGAGTAGTCATAGTATGATTGAACAAAGCCCATGGCTAGTAAAGCTTCAGTTAGTTTCAAGTTCCACTGCATGGGTGCTTGCTTGAGCCCATATAGAGACTTATGCAATTTGCACACTTTCCTGTGCTCCCCCTGGCTTGAAAAGCCATCAGAAAGGTGCATATAGATCTCTTCCTACAGATCACCCTGAAGAAAGGCATTATGCACATCCATCTGGTAAATATACCAGCCAGAGGATGCTGCCAAAGCCACCACAGACCTCACAGTGACCATCTTAGCAACTGGAGAGAGGGTTTCTGTGTAGTCTAACCCTTCCAGCTGACTGTACCCCTTAGCTACCAGTCTGGCCTTGTACCTTTCAACTTCACATGTGGACTTGTATTTCACCTTAAACAACCATTTTCACCCAATAGGAGTCTTGCCTGCAGACAGGTCAACTACAGACCAAGTATGATTATCTTCTAAGGCCTGAATTTTAGCGTTTATAGCTTCAACCCATTTAGAGTATTTGCAAGCTTCTGCAAAGGAATAAGGCTCAACTATAGCTGAGTAAGCAGCCAAAGAGGCTCTGTAGTGGGGAGAAAGGTGATCATAATAGACAGAGTTTGAGATGGGATAGGCACAACAAGACTTCTTAGCCTGAACAATGTAGTCTTCCATCCAACCAGGTTGCTTGAGAGTTCTAGAAGACTTTCTAGAGGTAGGTACATGAGGAGGAACTTCAACTGAGGGATGAACAGGGTCTTGAGGAGTAGGCAAAGGGTCATCACTAGGAGTAGTAGCAACATGAGTAGGTATCTGAGAAGGAGGTGGAGTAGGGTGAGTGACAGTAGATGGGGTTGTAGCTGGCATGTTGTCTGCAGCAGATAAGTCTTGAACTGGGAATAGTGGATAGTGAGAAGGACTTGAGGTTTTAAAAGGGAAGACATCTTCTCTGAACACTACATCTCTGCTAACAAACAAAGTCTTAGTATGTAGATCATAGAGGATGTAGCCCTTCTGAGTAGTAGAATAGCCCAAGTGTACTGCTGGAACAGCTCTTGGGGAGAATTTATCATGTTTCTTGATGACTGAAGCATATACAAGACTGCCAAAAATTCTAAGATGCTGTAGTGAAGGAACCCTGTGATAAAGCTTTTCAAAAGGAGACTTGCCTTGGAGAGTGACAGTTGGTAGCCTGTTAATTAAGTACACAGCAGTGCTGACACATTCTCCCCAAAATCTTAGAGGTATGAAGGCCTGAAATCTGAGAGCTCTTGCCATGTCAAGAATATACCTATGCCTCCTTTCTACTATACCATTCTGCTGTAGTGTGTACACACAGGAGCTTTGGTGTACAATCCCATGAGTTTTAAGCAAGCACTCAACTTGACCGTTGAAAAGCTCTGAGCCATTATCAGACCTGAAGCACTTAATATCACAGCTAAACTGAGTTTTAACTAGGCTAATAAAGCCTTGCAGTCTCACCACAGACTCTGCTTTAGAGTTGATGAGAAATAACCATGTAAACCTAGTGAAGTCATTAACCAAGGTCAGGAAATACCTCTTACTAGCATGAGTGGGAACTCTATAAGGTCCCCAGACATTAGCATCCACAATATCAAAAGGAAAAAAAGACTTAGTAGTACTCAATTGAAAATGAGTTCTGGATTGCTTTGCAAGAGGGCATACAACACAATGATGATCTTGTAATTTCACATTATGCAGAATTTGTTTCAGGACTTTAAGAGGAGCATGACCTAGCCTCCTATGCCACAAGGTAGTAGCATCAGTAGCACTAGACAAGGTATAAGGAGCCACTGCTTTATCTATGCAATTATTGAATGAAGTGCTATGTACATAGGGTAAATGTGAAAAGCTAATAGCAGCAGGTTGTTGACTACAAATCCTTTGTCCTTTCCCTTTGAGCAGATAGAGTCCTTGTTCTTCCTTACCAATCTCCAGCACCTTCCCATTGGAGAGGTCCTGGAAAACACAAAAGTCAGGATAGAAAATCACCAAACATCCTAACTCCTTGGTGACTTGAGAGACTGATAGGAGATTATACTTGAAAGCTGGTATATGAAGAACATTACTGAGAGACTTATCTTCAAGTATGACTGATTCACCAGTATGAGCAATATCTACTTGACCCCCATTAGGTAGATTTACTTTACTTCTGTCATTGTTTGTCACCATCTTATAACTATTCAGCAAGTCTAAATCATGTACCATGTGATTTGAGGCTCCTGTGTCTATAATCCAGTTATGCTTAACTAGATTTGTCATGAATGCACTAGGAATACTTGCTGAGCCAGTAGTAGCTGCATGAGCTTCATGATCAACACCTTTGCCTTTGTTCAAGAGCTGAATAATATGTGAGTACTGATCCTGAGTAAAAAATGGAGGCCCTGGAGAGGAACTTGATGATGCACTTAAACCAGCTGGATTATAGCCATTGTTGAATCCACTGTAGTGATTATATAGATTGTTATTGTTCCCATTGTAGCTAGGAACCTGAGAATAACCTCCTTGACCTGATCCCTGAGTGCTCTTGCTAGAACCATAGGACTGAGAAGTTGCATACATGAACTCATTTTTGTTGCCTGAGTTATAAGATTGAGGCGGAACACTCTGAGGCTCAAAAGAGTAGTTAGCTGAATTATCATGATTTTGCTGACCCTGTGATCCCCATTTCTTCTTAGATTTTTAGCATTCAGGGTAGCCAATTAGTTGAAAGCATTGATCTCTAGTATGCCCTTTGCCAGAGCAGTGATCACAGTAGCGGACGGGCCTATTAGAGGATCTATTTCCACTGTTTCTGTTTGGATTTCCCCTGTTTGTAGTATTGAAGTTCTTAGAGTTCATCTTATTGCTCAAAAAGGCATCTGGATCAATTGGTCCAGTTTCAAGGGATGTATTAGAAGCCTGAATCCTTTGACTTTCAACAGTGATAATCATGGCATAAGCCTGATTCAAACTAGGTAGAGGGCAAGTCATCGATACTTGACTTTTTGTCTGAGCATATAATTCATTCAGTCCCATCAGAAATTACCGTAACTTCTGCAACTGGGAGTGTTTTGCATACTCTTTAGATTCAGCACAACCACAGGAAGGTGGGGGTATAAAAGCCTCAAGCTCATCCCATAACTCTCTGAGCCTGGAAAAATAGGCTGATACAGATGACACTCCCTGTGTCAGAGTAGCAATCTCCTTATGCAGATAGAATGCTCTAGAAGCATTTACTTTGTCAAACCTTTCTCTAAGATCCTCCCACACTGTATATGCATCTGAGGCATAGATGACACTACTCAAGAACTCCTTAGACATAGTGTTCATGATCCAAGCTAGTACAATAGCATTACACCTATCCCAGAGATGATGCAGAACAGGATCATAACTCTCCTTTTTACAGGTGCCTAGTGCAAAGCCTAGCTTGTTTTTACCCATCAGTACAATCTTCATTGACTTACTCCATGGGGAGTAGTTTTCAGAACCTTGAAGTTGTACTGAAACTAACACTAAACCTTGTGTGTCCGAAGGATGAATATAGAGAGGATGATTGTGATGAATTTTATCAAATGGATCACTAGCTGAAGAAGTGCCATTGAAACTAGCAGAAACTTGAGGATTCACCATAGTTTTACCAAGGATAATCACAAATTCTGAGCAGATCTATAAGTTCCAGTATGTTTTACAGAATTCTGCTACAGAATTAATCGAGGAGCAAAGGAAACCCTAAAATCGACTCAAAAGGGAATCTAAAAAATTGACATTTCACCAATGAAATTCAACAGTAGAAGATTGTAAGGATGAAGTTCAGTTACCAAATCTGAGCTCTGGATCGCACAGCCCGTGCTCTGATACCATGTTAAAGTGGAGCTCGGCCATGGTGAAATGTATAGAGAAGAAATGAAGAAGAGAGCAAAATCAGTGTGCTTTCATTCTAAGCTAAGATATTACAAAGTGTTAGCTTAACCAACTAACTAATACTATTTATACTAACTAACTACTCCCTCCGGTCCACTTTATTTGATGTTTTTCACTTTTCGAGAGTCAAGTTGACCAATTTTCGGATTTAAATTGAACTAGATTTAGTCAATATTTTAAAATTATAATTTAGATATTAAAAAACTACACGAAAAGTACTACAAGTTGCAATTCTTGTCATATTAATATGGTGAAGAAATATATCTAAAAATATTGGTCAAAGTTTACATTATTTGACTTTTAGAAAAAGAAAGTGATCAAATAAAATGGACCAGAGGGAGTAACTAACTAACTTGTATAATTAATTCCTAACTAATCCTCTAACTTATACTATTTATAGATTGATCCCAACTCTTCCAACAGTCTTACATACGAGGGAAAGAGAGTTCTCATTACGTGATTTACTCACATGCATTCAACAAAAATTTGTCATCATTTCACCAAGCATAACTGTCTCAGCTATGATCAAATAAATAAATTGGCAACGGTCAATCCCTGAAATTTCGCCTCCAGTTATGTTGGATATTCGGCTAGAATATATCTTGAGTCCGGAGAGACAAATATTGTCGAATGATTCGGCTGCTAACATGTTATAGTTGGAGTGTTGTCTTCGGAATCCATATTATTAGATTTCTTGACATATATCATACGTATGATTTTACTCAATACAAGGTTTAACTTGACTTTTATAGATTACTTTCAGTGTCAACCTTTCGAATGAGCTTATAACCCAATCCTAACGTTTCCTTGTTGATATTCGCTTACGAGAATAACACTTTTTCCCCTCAAAGTGGAGTGTGAACCACAGCGACCAAATTAACGTCATTCTAGAACAGAAAATAATCTGACATTAGAGCTTAATTCAACATTCACTAATCCGTCATTTCTTTTATGATACGAAAAAGCTGTAACTTTAGTGTTTCTTTCTAATTTGAGATCTGAATAAAAAAATCAATTTATGTCTCATTTACCTATAATAATTAGTGAAAATGAGACCAGTAAATACGAAGTGGTCGAAACATTTGCGTATATAATTTTCAACATCAACAAGAAAAAGAAGAAAAAATAGCATAGGAGAAAATATTAACAGTAGTGGAGTCAATAATGAGGCTAAGGGGGGAGGAGAATGTGATAGATGTGAGACGATGTTAGTAAAGAAGTTGTCAAAGAGCAAAGTTTACGATTCTGAAAAATTGGCTTTACCGACCCTTCTTTCCTATTTTTTCTAACACTACTAACATTAGCTCTACAGAGAAATTTTGACGATTGTCTGTCGTTTTTCAGAAGCTAATTGACGATGCTAATCTTTGTATTGGATAAAAGCTGACTGGACTTGAAAAAGTGACACGTGGCACGAGCAGACATTTCAACGGACAGACATCCAACGGACAGACATTTATCACGAGCAGACTTAAAAGAGTTATGAAACACTCCAACAGTCAATACGGTCTAAGTGAGCAGTTATTAGCATGATCATCCACGATCATTGAATTAATGGTCGTTAAGGCAATCATTACAATCCAGCGGTTATAACTCCAACGGATATGTGACCAGCAGTTACTTATCCAGACGGATCCACTCCCAGCGGTTAAGAATCCCAACCATAGCATTCGCTTTAATCGATTGTACAACAACTTTTACTCCCTGTCTACAATATCAATAAGAATACTCTCTCACTCTTGCTCAGATACTCTCTTTGCTCATATTTTACTTATTACTTTAGTTCTTGGATCGTTTGAGTGCGATTGGTATCGAAGAACTCTCTCCGAAGACAAGCGATACGATACGATTATCTCTCCTTGTTTCCGTTTATGCTTTACTTTTATTAGTTTAATATTTGCATCTCATTCTCGTATTATCACCATCTTAGCCCGTCATATAAACTCTTAATCTCAACTATTGATCGTGACCCCGCAAATACAAATTTAATGTTAATTGGTCTAAAATCGGATCTAGGTTAAACAATTTGGCGACCACAGTAGGAGCCGGTCAATAGCCTTCGTAGGTTAATAGTTCATCTTTTATATTATACCTATTTTCGTCAGTCTTTTTGCTCTATAACTAACATGGCAGAAAGCAACTCTCAATGAACGATCGTAGGCGGAGAACATGTAAATATTCCTTCACTCAGTCCTAATTACTCTCCTGATTATTCTCCGATTACTCGTCCGATGGTCAGCAACAATCTTCCCAAGGACAGGTCAGGCAGCGATATAGGCGTATGCGCTCTCAGAGCACTACCCCACCCAGGAGAAGACGCCATAGGAGTCTCTCCCCTGGCCGAGGGAACCTCCAAGAAATACTCTTTGCTTTTATGCAGGAACAGGCAGAAGTAAATCGAGGAATAAACGAGGCACTCACCTCTCTCCGAAGGAGTAACCCTTTAACTGCAAGGGCTGACGCTGCAGCACCTGGTCGTGATGCATCTTCTTCACATACTTCGAGGCAAGAAGGAGAGCGGAACAATGGTGGTACTGCAGATCCAACGACCCAAGTCAATCAGAATCAGAACGGAGGGTCTATGGCGCCTACAGATGTGAGCCTTGTTGTGGAAGCTCTCACTAAATAATTCAAAGAAAGCCAGGAAGCACTTCAGAAGTCTCTTCACGAGAGAATTGATCAGATACCGGGCGCTCCACCCACACTGAAGAAAGTCGTTGTCCAGCGTTATTCACCGCGACCCTGGAAGAAGGAGGCAGCCCCAAAAGCGATACCTAAGACGTTTAAAATGCCAAGCATCCCGAGGTATCGCGGAACATCTGATCCCAACGATCATCTCATGATGTTCAGCAACTTTATCAAGGCTAGCAATCTCACCGACGAGGAGATCGAATCTGTTCAATTGAAGAAGTTCGTGGAAACCCTAGCAGATGGAGCTCTGCGATGGTACTCAATGTTGCCACCCAACTCCATTGGGTCTTTCGCAGAAATGGCTGAATTGTTCGTGAAGGCACACACAAGCGCTCAGAAGACGGAGACTCGCGTAGAGGACATCTTTGAAATCAAGCAAATACCCGACGAGTCTCTCCGCAAGTACGTGGATCGCTTCCAGAGAGAACATATGATGCTTCCCAAAGTACCGGACAGATGAGCGATCGCATTTACCAAAAGCCTGGATATCAGGAGCTCAGAGGCTACGCGTAGACTTTATGAGTCTCTTCGCGAGTTCCCAGCAGCCAGTTGGTCAGACGTCTACAACCGTTACAATTCCAAGGTACGTATCGATGAAGATAAATTGATTGGAACAGGTACTCGAGGAAGGGCTCAGGCACGCAGTAGCGGATCCGGCGGGAAGGCAGAGACCGAGAGAACAGACGTACGTTATGAACCGTACCCTGATCAGTCACGCAGCCATTCCAAAGGACGCAACCGCAACAACAAAGGGTTGTCCCGGAGAGATGATTCAGAATCAAGCCTGCGTGGAGCTCCAAGCCTGCCAAGTTTCAACGTGGAGATGTCTGAAGTAGTGGCAACACTCAAAGACATGGGAGAGAAGGTCAAGTGGCCGAATGGCATGAAGACCGACCCAAGCAAGCGAAACCAGGACCTGTGGTGCGAATTCCATCGTGACCATGGCCACACCACCGAAGACTGCAAAGCCTTAAGGCATGAAATTGCTCATCTGTTGAAACAGGGATTCTTGAAGGATTTCCTGACCGAGAAGGGAAAGCAGACTCATGCGAAAGCACAACAGAACAAACCTGGCCCTCCACGAGCATCCTCTCCATGGAGGACAGTTAATGTTATTTCAGGTGGAATCGAGGTGGACTCTGTTACTTTCACAGCAAAGAAGTATGCAAAGGTCTCCATCACAAACAACAAGCGTCCACGATCAGAAGAAGTAATCACATTTGAGGACTCTGATGCAAACGGCTCGCAATTTCTACATACTGATGCGTTAGTCATAACGTTACGCGTGGCAGAGTTCGACGTTAAGAGAGTACTCATTGATGCGGGCAGTTCCGCGAACATTATCCAATCACGAGTTGTCAGAGAGATGCAGCTATAAGACAAGATCGTGCCCATATCTCGAGTCCTATCCGGCTTCAACAATTCAAGCGAGAAGACTCTCGGGGAGATTACCCTGACGACTCTTGCCGAAGGGGTAGCGAAGGAAACAACTTTTCATGTTGTCGATGCGGATCTAGCCTACAACATCATTTTGGGTAGACCTTGGATCCATGACATTCAAGCTGTTCCTTCGCCTTATCATCAAGTATTAAAGTTCCCATCCGAATGGGGAGTGCCTGAGGTCCGAGGAGAGCAACGCTCTGCCCGAGACTGCTATTCTGTGGCTCTCAAACTGCCCGAAGAGAACAAATAGCAATTACAGCGACCAGGGCCAGACATACCACCTGAAGAGGTTAAGTACGAGGTCCCGGAATTCATTATGAAGATGGACGAAAGAGAAAACCACATGCCAACTGATGTTTGGCATTTTATGCCTATATTTCCTCACGTTTGGATACTTTATTCGCGCGTTTTCTAGTTAATGAATGTGATTTTGCACTGATTTTGTGTCGTATGATTGTAGGCTGTTATGAAGTACAATTGGAGCTTTAAAGAGCATGATCGAGCAAGAAAAGATTGGATTTGGATGAGGATTTGATCGAACATACGAAGGCACAACGCGGCGCGAGCTGCAGACGAAGGAAGCAGCAATTTGGCCTGGCGCTTTGAGTGTCGCGGGGCGCCCCCAAAGGCGCCCAGCCTTCTGGTGCTTTGAGTGGCGCGGGGCGCCCCAAAAGCGCCCAAGTTTCGACGGGTTCTACCTGGAGTGGCGCGTTCGGGGGCGCGGGGCGCCAGCTACAGCGCCCCTGGAGCGTTTTTTGACTTCCTATTTCATCTAGGCTTAGGTGTAACTTATTACTAGGCCTTTGTAAACCCTATAAATACTCTTTTACTTAGTTTTTGATAGGAGTTCAGACCTTGGAGCAAATTGGAGAGCTCATAACATCTTGAACAAGGGTTTTTCTTCCTTCCATTAATCTATTACATTATTATTTCATTATTTCATCGAATCTTTGTGTTGTTATTATGAGTATGCGTGGCTAAATCTATCGTTCTAGGGTTAGAGTATTTCATGAAAGTTGATGTTTGAAGATTGAATTCCATCTATTGAATCCCATAACGTATTGCTTATTCTTTCTTGATTTCACTTGTGTAATTGTCAAGGCCCGATCGCAATAAGAAAGAGTAGGGCTAGATTGTGAACCCGGGCATTGGGGAACCAATTTGTGAGTAGGATAGACATATACTTGCTCGCCTAGCTTAACTAATTACAGAATTCGTTAATGCGTGCACGTGATTCAACCCATAGACATATAGGGATTGGAGTAGCCTGCATAGACCGTGAAGAATCGAAAGGTTTTCACGGGTACATTTAATCTGTTAGTTAGTAATCCGGGATCTAAGAAGTGGAATCAATTAGAAAACTCAACTGGATTGTTCGTAACTCTGACCCTGGACCGTCTCCTTAATATTGTTTACAACCAACTTTTGCTCTATTGTTTGAATTTACTTCTACCATTTTAATTGCTGTTATTTAGTTAATAAAATCCACACTATTGGAAAAAGATCGCTGAGTAGTTGTTTAGAAATTGTTTGTTAGGAGTCCAGTCTGAATAGTCCTCGTAGGAACGATACTTTACTTATCACTTTATTACTTGTCGACCACGTATACTTGCGTGTGCGTTGGGAGCAACAAGTTTTTACCATAGAAGCTCTGGAACCCGAAGAATTGTTCGCCGACAAGCCAGAGCGGAAAGTGTACTTAGGGACCAAACTGAACGAGCGCCTACGGGGAGATATCCTCTAGTTCCTCAAGGAACAACATACAACATTCGCCTAGTCCCATGCAGATATGACAGGTATTTCTCCTAACGTCATTACTCACAGGTTGAACGTTGATCCATATCACCGCCCGGTGAAACAAAAGACGCGTCAGCAAGGAGCCTTTCGGAACCAGGTCATCAACGACGAGGTCGACCAGCTGCTGAAAATCGGTTCAGTACGTGAAGTCAAATATTCAGATTGGTTAGCTAACGTGGTTGTCGTACCTAAAAAGAACGGCAAATGGCGAGTCTGTATTGACTTCATAGATCTAAACAAAGCCTGCCCGAAGGATTCATATCCTCTTCCCAGGATAGATCAACTGATCGACGCAACAGCCGAACACGAGGTGCTCACCTTCCTTGACGCGTACTCCGGGTATAACCAAATATTGATGGATCCTGAAGACCAAGAGAAAACGGCGTTCATAACTTGTCAAGGTACGTACTGTTATAAAGTTATGCCATTTGGACTGAAAAATGCAGGTGCAACCTATCAGCGTCTAGTCAATCGAATGTTCCATGACCATATCGGAAAGACTATGGAAGTGTACATCGATGACATGCTGATCAAATCCAAACGAGCAGAAGACCATCTGGCACATCTGAAAGAAGCTTTCCGAATCTTGGATCAGTATAACATGAAGCTGAATCCAGAGAAGTGTGCTTTAGGAGTCGGATCGGGGAAGTTTCTGGGATTCATTGTTTCTCAGCGTGGAATTGAAGTCAATCCTGCTCAGATTAAAGCCATTGAATCAATCCCAGATGTACTTCACAACAGGAAAGATGTCATGAAACTTACAGGGAGAGTGGCAGCTCTACGCAGATTCATTTCCCGATCATCTGACCGATGCAAGAGTTTCTTCGATGTCTTAAAGAAAAACAAGGAGTTCGAATGGACCCCTGAATGTCAGCAAGCATTGAAAGATCTGAAAAAGTATCTATCCAATCCACTACTGCTCTCCACACCTCAGGAGGGTGAGCAGCTGCTAATTTATTTGGCAGTCTCAGAATCATCGTAAGCGCCGTTCTAGTTCGGGAAGAAAAAGGTAAACAACTTCCTATCTATTACATTAGCAAAGCTCTAATTGACGCAGAAACATGCTATCAACCTTTGGAAAAATTAGCATTGGCACTAGTAACTGCTGCTCGTAAGTTACGCCCTTATTTTCAAAGTAATTCGATAGCTGTGGTTACAACCTTTCCTTTACGAAATGTTCTGCACAAACCTGAATTTTCAGGAAGGTTGGTAAAATGGGCTATAGAATTATCTGAATTTGATATCACCTATCAGCCTAGAATAGCAATAAAGTCACAAGTTCTAGCAGACTTCGTGGCAGACTTCAGCACTAATATATGCCCTGAAGCAGAAAGGGAAGCTATTCTTTATGCAGGACAGGCTCTTGGCACCTGGACCCTTCATACAGACGGCTCCTCGAGCGTCAAAGGGTCGAGGCTTGGACTGGTTCTCGTCGCTCCATCCGGTGAGACGGTAAGGCAGGCTATCAAATGTCCATTTATTACTAACAATGAGGCCGAATATGAGGCCGTTATTGCAGGATTAGAACTAGCCCGAAGTTACGGAGCAACCATCGTCAAACTGAAAAGCGACTCATAGCTGGTGGTCAATCAAATCAATGGAGGTTTCATTGCACGAGAATCCAGGATGCAAGTGTACCTCGACCGAGCAAGCAAAGGGATGTTGAGTAGAAGAGTTACCTGGAGTACTATGGGCTTATCGTACAACAATAAATATGAGTACCTGAGAGACAATAAATATGGCGCAGATTCTCTAATCAAGGGTTGAGATCGGAGAGCCAAGCCTGTGATATTCACATGCCACTGAGGAATCAAACTCAGTCAACCTCTCTGAAGAGCTGGACCTCCTCGAAGAACGCAGGGAACTAGCTCTTGTACGAGTAGTCGCTCAAAAAGAACGAATCGAGCAATATTACAATCGGGGACTGTGCGTACGAAGCTTCCAAGTCGGAGACTTTGTACTCAAAAAAGTCTCCCAGAGCACACAAGAAACAAATTCAGGGAAGCTTGGTCCTAATTGGGAAGGCCCCTACAAAGTAATTGCCTCAGTCGGTAAGGGATCTTATCGCTTGGCACGACCAGATGGCTCCGCTGTCCCGAACAGTTGGAATGTGGTTCACCTCAAAAGGTATCACTTTTAAGTGGTAAAACGGTTAGTTATCTTACACTTACCTTTTATCTTTACAAAAGTTCTTACTTTTATTATATCTTCTCTCTAAATGGTACTAATGACCTAAAACAAGGTCAGATCCGTTTAGTTCAACTGGTAGAGCTCGAAGTTCTTCAACTTCGCGGCTGTGGGTTCGAATCCCATGGACACACTCCTCGTTTGGTTATATGTGTTCTATATGCAACTCACCGAAAACTCATTTCATGTTATCACTTTACGTGCTCCAACATAAAAACAAGGGGGGGGGGGGTGGTGAGAGGCCCCTTTAGGCCAGATAAGACCTTCATAAAGGCAAAAGACCTTACCAAAAGGCAAAGTTTTTAAAATTTTTCAAAAACTTTTACGTGACAAGACTTCCACGAAAAATAAGAGGAGTCGTTCACAAAATCAAACTCTTACGTGACAAGACTTCCACGAAAATAAGAGGACTCATTCACAAAACAAAAACTTTTATGTGACAAGGCTTCCACGAAAATAAGAGGAGTCGTTCACAAGGCCAGCGACTCGGCCAGAGCCAATCTACCAAACCGTGAAACAACTTTCGACTATCAAAACGATAAGCAAAGTTATACGCACAAAGCAATGATTCGGCCAAAACTCTAACGACCACGACTCAGTCAGACTACTTACAACTTACGACCTCTCCCAAACGAAAGGCTAATTTAAAAACATTTGGGCAGACTTTTGAAGGTACGAGATTAATAAAGTTCAAACTTCAGAAAATTCCCAATCATAAGGCACGAAAGCCACAGCACATGGAAACAAAAGATCAAGAGTTCAAACTAAATATAGTCACTGAACAGATCTAAGTAGCATGTATACATTATCCTGTAAATTGATAAAATGCCGAAAACGGCTGAAAGAAGTTTGCAGAGTGTTGAAAGGCCAAACAAAACCGGCCATACAAAGGACCAGAGAGTCTTTACTAGACTTCTGTCCACCAACAAACAAGTCCGGCTCTTACCAGACAATAAAAAATACATCAATCAAAGATTGAAAAAAGGGCATCAACATTTAGGGCTACGAACAGAACTCGATGCACCAACTCCGTCAGTTCTGCCATCGTCCCCTGAATTCTCGCCGTCATCTTCATCTTCATCATCATCTTCGCCTTTAGACTCCTCAGGAGAGAGGTTCAATGCTTGTCTTATTCTACGAACAGCGCTCTTTGTTGTCTGCAGTACCACCTCGACATTAACTTGTCTAGCCCGAATCTGCACGAGCAATGTACGCTTGGCCTCAAGAGCAGCAAGCTTGGCTTTGATCTCAAACTGATCGCGCAGTTTTGCCAAGTCCTTGGTTAATGCGGTCTGAGCACTCATTAATCGAGCGACTTGATCCTTGGCAGCCTGGAGATCAGCCCTAGCTTTAACAGATCCTTCATTGGCTCTCTGCAGATCCATCTCAAGGGATGCACGATCCTCAATAGCACTGTTCAATGAAGTTCGACATTCTTCGAGCAATCTCTCTAGACCCTGACAAGAGCGTGCGAACCCTTCTCTCTCTTCGAGAAGAAGGTCCTTCTCCCTGGTGAGTGCGTTGATTTTCTCAATACGTTCATTGTTGACATCAGTCAACCGATTAACCTCGCCACCAAGGAGACCACACTGCTCTATTAGAGTCTTGTTCTCCTTTAGAGCTTCCAGCAACTCTTTCTTTACCTTAACTACTTGATCGACGTTGTTAGGCCTGGAGCGAAACATGAGCTCGACAGCCAGCATACTCGACTGAAAAAGCAAAGTAAGTCTAGTTTAGAAGTCCGAGGCTAAAGTTATTCCCAAAACAAAGTGGAAAATACTTACCCGGGCAGAGTCAGCAGCAATCTGGAAGGCTAACTCCTCATCGCTCAGCTCCCTCAGCACCCATTCTTCACGGGGACCGATGAGCGAAGAGACAGCCTTAGCCAAGCCGCGTGGCCCAGATATGAAGTTAACATCAGGAGCAAGTTTCAAAGTATGTTCCCTCTCACAGAACTTGGGTTCCCAAGCCTGCTCAGAGGGATAATTCGGCCCAAACTTGTAACGGACACCCCTAATGTCCTTCAACTCTGTCCGGCCACCAATGACTGACCGCCAAACAAATCTTGACGATGAAAGGTTAGAGTCACCTTCCACTCCAGGATCTATCGTCTCGCACTCGCGAAGACCAACGGGCGTCGCCCCTTCAGTAGCCACATTCTCCAGGTCCTCGAAACAGAAAACACGAGGACCCCAGCTACCCTCTTGGGGAACTTCTTCCCTAACTTCTTCTTTCACCTCTTCTTTTTCTTCTTCTTCTTCTTCACCTACCTTTCTCTTCCCCTTGTCCACATGAGAAGGACCTGCCTCTACCCCTTCATCAACTTGGGGACTCCTCTGCGGAGTACGGACAACCTCCTCCTCGGCCCTTCTTCTGTCACTACGAAGATGAGGCCTTCGCCTAAGAGGAACATCAACTTCGGCCTCAGTGTCCGAAAGATAGATAACCTCCTTGCCTACACCCTCTTCACGTGCAGACTCGGGGACTCCAGCAGCAGCATTGGCATTCTCTTCTACGGGCTCCGGTACACTGGCCCTAGAAGAAGGATCACCACCAGCCGACGAGGTTTGCCTGGCAGCCACGGAAGTCTTACGAGCAGACTTCTTCCGTGCTCCGCCCTCACCTTGGCTCCTCTTCTTCCTCTTCAGGGAGCCCAGTCTACCGGACAGGAGTTCCTCGCCCCCCTCCCTGCTACGCAGCGCATCCACCGAAGCAAGTATAGCCTCAGCCTAAGCGTCTGGGTCAGTGACAGGCTCGGAAGGCCCATCTTGGGGGGGAGCAAGAAAGAAATCTCCCGAAGTGCCCAAATCTACAAAAAGGTAAAGCGGTCAGACACAGATAAGTTTCAAAGAAAAAGAATGATCATGAAAGCAGAAATATTCTCACCATGATTTTTTACAATCAAACTTTTGTGAGCGGCAAAATACGCCCACTCTCTTCTCTCGGGAGCGAACTCCTTCAAATTGGCTCAACCCACGTCGTCAGCTCTTCAACAGAAATGAGCCCGTCGTAGGGTTGCTTGGCCGCTACTCAAAGAAATTGAACGGAGTTAGCAGACGAGAAGAAGTAAGAACACAAAGAATCTCAAAAATACTCGGGGATTTACGCTTCTTATTCCAGACTTCTGGAAGATGAGCCTTGTCGTCAAAAGTCAAGGCCGAGGAGCGCATGAACAGATACCGGTGCACCCAGCCTCGGTCACCAGTATCCTCAGAACTACGGAGCAAGCCCTTGCTTCCACGCATCCTGGCATTTACATAGCCTTCCTTAAAAATTTGTATAGTGTACAAAGAAATAAAATGCTCATAGCCAAAAAATTGATCGGTTCCTACCGCGAACCAATCTAAAAGAGTAACTATTCTATATATACTGGGGCTCAGTTGCCCCGGACAGAGAAGGTACTCCCTGCAGAGCCTCTCCAGCACAGGGTACAGGGGTAACCTACATCCTACTGTGAAAGGGTAGGTGCACATGGCTGTCCACCCAGCCCCATGGTAATATTCTCCTTCTCAGAGACCGGCAAGAGGGGAACCTCATCGCCCCAATGGCAGTCCGTCCTCACTCGTGGGATCACTTCCTTCGTGATCCCAGATTTAAACCTGTACGCCGGCCAGTTGCGCGTATCTCCCTCTCTATTGTTAAAGGACTTAATATTACAGTCCGCCTCCAGTTCACCCCATTTCTTGGGGATTATTTCTGCAGCAGTAGCCTGAGTAGCCCGGGGTCTAGGAATGGCCGCCGAAGAACTACCAGCAATATCAGTACTTTGATTTTTCCTAGATCTTGAAGTCCTGGTTTCAGGAAAAATATGAAGTTTTCAAGAAGAATTCAAAAGCTAGTTCAAGGGGTTTTCAAAGAACAACGGAAAGAAATAAAGGCAAGTAAAAAGTTTCTCATCAAGAAAACCCCTATTTATAGGAGTGAAGATTCAGCCCCACAACTTCCTTCGAGACACGTGGAGGTCATCAGAGAAACTACGATCAGATCTGGCCGTTGAAAGAAAGAATAGAGTTCATCCAAACTTTATAGTATCATCATTATTCTGAAGAGTAGCGGTAACCTCGCAATCAACAGACAACGTGTGCACGTGACTGAAGCGGTTAAAATCATTACTTTTACCCTTGGGGCATGCAATAGTCACTTCAGAATGGACTGCAGTTCCGCAGGCGTGCCAGCTGCAGTTACTTTTTTATACGGCGCATTAAATGCGCGCGTCATAAGGGCTTGTCACTTAGCTGATAAGGTTCATACGTCATCAAGCTACATCACACGAAGGCAAAATTTTACAAAAAATTCCCGCCAAAATTCATGTCCACTCCTCGAACAGATACTCTGCTCGAGAAGTGCGTTGACTATCTGTATTGGATAAAAGCTGACTGGACTTGAAAAGGTGACACGTGTCTTCCACGTGGCACGAGCAGAAATTTCAACGGACAGAGATTAACGGACAGACATTTATCACGAGCAGACTTAAAGGAGTTATGAAACACTCCAACAGTCAGCACGGTCTAAGTGAGCAGTTATTAGCATGATCATCCACGATCATTCAATTAATGGTCATTAAGGCAATCATTACAACCCAGCGGTTATAACTCCAACGGATATGTGACCAACAGTTACTTATCCAGACGGATCCACGCCCAGCGGTTACGAATCCCAACGGGTGCCTACCAGGCTTATAAATAGCATTCACCTTAATCGATTGTACAACAACTTTTACTCCCTGTCTACAATATCAATAAGAATACTCTCTCACTCTTGCTCAGATACTCTCTTTGCTCATATTTTACTTATTACTTTAGTTCTTGGATCATCTGAGTGCGATTGGTATCGAAGAACTCTCTCCGAAGACAAGCGATACGATACGGTTATCTCTCATTGTTTCCATCTATGCTTTACTTTTATTAGTTTAATATTTGCATCTCGTTCTCGTATTATCACCATCTTAGCCCAACGTATAAACTGTTAATCTCAACTATTGATCGTGACCCCGCAAATACAAATTTAATTGTTAATTGGCCTAAAATCGGATCTAGGTTAAACAATCTTTGTGAAGTTCTCAAAATATAATCGTAGCCGCTTAGATTATATGGAAAATCTATAGAGTTCAGTTTAAACTCCTATGTTGGATGAAAACTGGCGACATCTAAAAAGGTGACACGTGTCTACCACGTGGCATGGACAGAGGTTCCACCGGACAGACATGTAGCGTACAGATAGTTAGCCAGGCGGTTACCACGAGCAGACCCAGAGCAGCAATTTAACGCTTCCCAGGTCAGCACGATCTGAATGAGCAATTATTAACCTGATCATGTGCGATCACTCAGTGAATGGTCATAAAGGCAGTAATTACGACCCAGCGGTTACGTATCCAGCGGATACGTGCCCAGCGGTTATAGAACTCAACGGACGCCTATCAGACCTATAAATAGCATTCGTTCTAAGCCATTGTAACATAATTTTACTTCCTGTCTACAACATCAATAAGAATATTCTCTCTTGCTCTTGCTCAAACACTGTTCTTTGCTTGCATACTTTGTGCTCTAGTATTCTAGTGCGATCAGTGAAGAGGAACTCTCACCGGGGTCAAACGATCCAATACGGTTACCTCTACTCATTTTTACTAACGCTTTAACTTTACTCACTTTGGGTTATACCTTGTTTCCATATTATTATTTATCATTGTTGGAAATTGCAAATATATATCTACTCTAATAACTAACGCCGTTCATCATTTAAACTCTTAATCTAAACTATTGATCGTGACTCTGCAAATACAAATTTAATTGTTAATTGGCCTAAAATCGGATTTAGGTTAAACAATTTGGCGACCACAGTGGGAGCCGGTCAATAGCCTTTGTAGGTTAATAGTTTATCTTTTCTAGCATTACCTTCCTTTTTGTCGATCTTTTTGTTTCACAACTAACATGGCAGAAAGTGGTTCACAACGAACTTACATCGGCGGAAGTCAGGTACGTACCTCTTCATCAAGTCCCAATTATTCTCCCGATTATTCGTCCGACGGGCAGCAATAGTCTTCCCAATGACAGGTCAGGCATCAAAATGGGCGTAGGCACTCTCAGAGCGCCACTCCGCCTAGGAGAAGACGCCATATGAGTCTCTCTCCTGGCCAAGGGAACCTCCAGGAGACGCTCTACGTGTTTATGCAGGAACAGGCGGAGGTCAACAGAGGGATTAATGAGGCACTCAACTCTCTCCGAGGGGAAAACCCTCCGATTTGCCCTTGGATTGCAAGAGCTGACGCTGCAGCGCTAGATCGTGATGCCCCTTCTTCACACACTTGAAGCAAGATGGTGAGCGAAATAATGGAGGATCTATGGCGTCCGCCGAAATGAGCATCGTCGTGGAGGCTCTTACCAAGCAATTCAAGGAGAGCCAGGAAGCACTTCAGAAGTCTCTCTACGAGAGAATCGATCAGATACCAGGTGCTCCACCCACGCTAAAGAAAGTAGATGTCCAACGGTATTCCCAGCGGCCGTGGAAGAAGGAGGCAGCCCCAAAGGCAATACCCAAGACATTCAAGATGCCCAACATTCCGAGATATCGTGGGACATCTGATCCCAATGATCATCTCATGATGTTCAGCAACTTTATAAAAGCTAGCGATCTCACCGATGAGGAGATCGAATCTGTCCAATTGAAAAAATTCATGGAGACCCTAGCGGACGGAGCTCTACGATGGTACTCAATGTTGCCACCAAACTCCATTGGGTCCTTCACAGAGATGGCTGAGCTGTTCGTGAAGGCACACACAGGCGCTCAGAAGAAGGAGACTCACATAGAAAATATCTTCGAGATCAAGCAGAGGCCCGACGAGTCTCTCCCTAAATACCGGACAGATGGGCAACAATCGCATTCACCAATAGTTTGGATATCAGGAGCTCAGAGGCTACGCGCAGACTCTACGAATCTCTTCGCGAGTTCCCAGCAGCCAACTGGTTGGACGTCTACAACTGATACAACTCAAAGGTACGTATTGATGAAGATAAATTAATTAGAACAGGTACCCGAGGAAGGACTCAGTCGCACAGCGGTGGTTCCGGCGGAAAGGTGGAGACGGAAAGGTCAGAGTACGTTACGAACCGTACCCTGACCAGTAACGCAACAACTCCAAAGGTTGCAGCCACAACAACAGAGGGCTGTCCCGAAGAGATGATTCTGAATCAAGCCTCCGTGGAGCCCAAGACTGCGGAACTTCAACTTGGAAATGTTTGAAGTAGTGGCAGCACTCAAAGATATGGGAGAGAAGGTCAAATGGCCGAAGGACATGAAGACTGACCCAAGCAAGCGAAACCAGGACCTATGGTGCGAATGTCATCGCAACCACGGTCACACCACCGAGGACTGCAAAGCCCTAAGGTATGAAGTTGCACATTTATTGAAACAGGGATTCTTGAAGGAGTTCCTGACTGAGAAGGGAAAGCAAACTCACGCGAAGGCTCAGAAGAAATAATCTGGCCCTCCACGAGCATCTTCCCCAAAGAGGACAGTTAATGTTATCTTGGGTGAGATCAAAGTGGATTCCGTCACTTTCACAGCGAAGAAGTATGCAAAGGTCTCCATCACAAATACCAAGCATCCACGACCAGAAGGGACGATAACATTTGAAGACTCCGACACAGACGGTTTGCAGTTCCCACACGCTGATGCGTTAGTGATAACCTTACGCGTGGCGAAATTCGACGTCAAGAGAGTGCTCGTCGATGCGGGCAGCTCTGCAAATATTATTCAGTCACGAGTTGTAAGGGATATGTAGCTGTCGGATAAGATCGTGCCGATATCTCGAGTTCTCTCCGGTTTCAACAACTCGAGTGAGAAGACCCTTGGCGAGATTACTCTCACGACTCTTGCTGAAGGGGTAGCGAAGGAGACGACATTCTATGTTGTCGATGCGGACCTAGCTTACAGCATCATTCTGGGAAGACCCTGGATCCATGATATGCAAATTGTTCCTTCCACTTACCATCAGGTGTTGAAATTCCCATCTGAATAGGGAGTACATGAGGTTCGAGAAGAACAACGCTTTGCTCGAGATTGCAATTTGGTGGCCCTCAAGCTGCCCGAACAAAGCAAATAACAATTACAGCAACCGGGATCAGACATGCCACATGAAGAAACAAAGTACGAGGTCCCAGAATTCATCACAAAGCTGGACGAACGGGAAAGTCACATGCCGACCGTGGAAGCTTTGGAACCCGAAGAATTATTTGCAGACAAACAGGAGTAGAAGGTCTACTTAGGGACCGAGTTGAGCGAAAGCTTACGAGGAGATATCCTCCAGTTCCTCAAGGAGCGGCATACAATGTTTGCCTGGTCTCATTCAGATATGACAGGTATTTCTTCAGACATTATCTCTCACAGGTTGAACGTCGACCCGTACCACCGCCCGGTAAAACAGAAAAAGCGCCAGCAAGGAGCTTTTTGGAATCAGGTCATCAACGATGAGGTCAATCGGCTGTTGAAGATCAGATCTGTACGTGAAGTCAAATACCCAGACTGGCTAGCCAACGTGGTCATTGTTCCCAAGAAAAATGGCAAATGGCGGGTCTACATTGACTTCACAGATCTGAATAAAGTCTGTCCGAAGGATTCATATCCCCTTCCCAGGATAGACCAACTGATTGACGCAACAGCCGGGCATGAGGTGCTCACTTTCCTCGACGCATACTCTGGGTACAACCAGATATTAATGGACCCCGATGACCAAGAAAAGACAGCGCTCATAACCTGCAGAGGTACGTATTGTTATAAAGTTATGCCATTTGGATTGAAAAATGCAGGTGCAACGTATCAACGCCTAGTAAATCGAATGTTCCACGACCATATCAGTAAGACTATGGAGGTGTACATCGATGACATGCTGGTCAAATCCAAATGAGCAGAGGACCATCTAGCGCATCTAAAAGAAGCTTTTCGAATACTCGATCAGTACAACATGAAGCTGAACCCGGAGAAGTGTGCATTCAGAGTCGGGTCGGGAAAATTCCTGGGCTTCATCGTTTCTCAACGTGGGATTGAGGTCAATCCCGCTCAGATCGAAGCTATCGAGTCAATCCCAGACGTACTCCACAACCGGAAAGACGTCATGAAATTGACCGGGAGAGTGGCAACCTTGCGAAGATTCATATCCCGATCGTCAGACCGATGCAAAAGCTTATTTGATGTTTTAAAGCAAAATAAGGAGTTCGAGTGGACTCCCGAATGCCAACAAGCGCCGAAGGATCTCAAAAAGTACCTGTCCAATCCACCACTGCTCTCTACACCTCAACACGGGGAGTAGTTGCTGATTTATCTGGCAGTATCAGAATCCTCGGTAAGTGCAGTTCTGGTTCGAGAAGAGAAAGGTAAACAACTTCTCATCTATTATATTGGCAAAGCTTTAACTGATGCAGAAACACGCTACCAACCTTTGGAGAAATTAGCTCTAGCACTGGTAACTGCTGCTCGTAAATTACACCCTTATTTTCAAAGCCATTCAATAGATGTGGTAACAACCTTTCCTTTGCGAAATGTTTTGCACAAACCTAAATTTTCGGGAAGGTTAGTAAAATGGGCTATAGAATTAAGTGAATTTGATATCACCTATCAACCTAGGGTAGCAATAAAGTCACAAGTTCTAGTAGACTTCGTAGCAGACTTCAGCACTAATATATACCCTGAGGCAGAAAGAGAAGCTATTCTTTATGCAGGGCAGGCTCTTGGCACCTGGACCCTTCATACAGACGGCTCCTCGAGTGTCAAAGGGTCGAGGCTTGGACTGGTTCTCGTCGCTCCATCCGGTGAGACGGTAGGGCAGGCTATCAAATGTCCATTTATTACTAACAATGAGGCCGAATATGAGGCCGTTATTGCAGGATTAGAACTAGCCCGAAGTTACGGAGCAACCATCGTCAAACTGAAAAGCGACTCATAGCTGGTGGTCAATCAAATCAATGGAGGTTTCATTGCACGAGAATCCAGGATGCAAGTGTACCTCGACCGAGTGAAAGAGCTCCTAGCACAGTTTGATGAATGGGAAGCAGTCCAGATTCCACGGGAAGAGAACCATGAAGCTGATGCTGTTGCAAACATGGGATCAGTGGCAGAGATAGGAGCAGCTAGCTCTTCAGCTGTTGTTCAACTTCTCTACACGACCATGGAGAGAGAAAAGTTCGAAGTCAACACCATCAGCGCTACTTGGGACTGGCGGAATGAGATAACAAATTATCTTATCCATGGAACTCTACCCGCTGATACAAAAGCTGCTCGCAAACTCTGAGTGAGAGCTGCTCGATATACAATTCTGAATGGTAAGCTCTACCGGAGGATGTTCGCAGGACCTCTCGCAAAATGTCTTGGACCAAATCAGATTAACTATGTGATGAGAGAAGTCCACGAAGGCTGTTGCGGAAATCATTCCGGGGGCAAGGCATTAACCCGGAAGCTGATTCGTGCAGGTTACTATTGGGACAAAATGGAGAAAGATACGAACGAATTTGTCAAGAAATGTGACAAATGCCAGAGGTTCGCCCATCTTCTCCATCAGCCAGCAGAACCAATGCATTCAATAATCTCCCCGTGGCCCTTCATGAAATGGGGGATGGACATCGTTGGTCCTCTTCCCACAGCACCAAGGGGGATGCGCTTCTTATTGATCATCACTGACTACTTCACAAAGTGGGTTGAAGTGGCAGCATACTCCAGGATACGACAAACGGAAGTTGTCGACTTCCTCTGGCGTTTTGTCGTATGTCGCTTTGGAGCACCTTATGAAATAGTCATGGACAACGGCCCGCAATTTATCGGCCAAAAAGTCACCAGGTTCCTCAACGATCTACACATTAAGAAGCGACTCTCAGCTGGTGGTCAATCAAATTAATGGAGGTTTCATTGCACGATAATCCAGAATGCAAGTATACCTCGCCCGAGTGAAAGAGCTCCTAGCACAATTTGACGAATGGGAAGCAGTTCAGATTCCACGGGAAGAGAACCATGGAGCTGATGCTCTCGCAAATATAGGATCAGTGGCAGAGATAGGGGCAGCTAGCTCTTCAGCTGTTGTCCAACTTCTCTACACGACCGTGGACAGAGAAAAGTTCGAAGTCAACACCATCAGCGCTACCTGGGACTGGCGGAATGAGATAACAAATTATCTTATCCATGGAACTCTATCCGCAGACACAAAGGCTGCTCGCAAACTCCGAGTAAAAGCTGCACGATATACAATTCTCAACGGCGAACTCTACCGCAGGATGTTTGCAGGACCTCTCGCAAAATGTCTCGGACCAAGTCAAATCAATTATGTGATGAGAGAAGTCCACGAAGGCTGTTGCTGAAATCACTCCGGGGGCAAGGCATTAACCCGGAAGCTTATTCGTGCAGGTTACTATTGGGACAAAATGGAGAAAGATACGAACGAAAATGTGACAAATGCCAGAGGTTCGCCCATCTTCTCCATCAGCCAGCAGAACCAATGCATTCAATAATCTCCCCGTGGCCCTTCATGAAATGGGGGATGGACATTGTTGGTCCTCTTCCCACAGCACCAAGGGGGATGCGCTTCTTATTAATCATCACTGACTACTTCACAAAGTGGGTTGAAGTGGCAGCATACTCAAGGATACGACAAACGGAAGTTGTCGACTTCCTCTAGCGTTTTGTCGTATGTCGCTTTGGAGCACCTAAGGAAATAGTCATGGACAACGGCCCTCAATTTATCGGCCAGAAAGTGACTAGGTTCCTCGACGATCTGCACATCAAGAGGATCACTTCCTCTCCGTATCATCGTGTTGCCAATGGACAGGCAGAATCTACCAACAAAATCATCGTTGAATCCTTTAAAAAGTACCTCGAGCAGGGAAAAGGGTGTTGGGTAGAAGAGCTACCTGGAGTACTATGGGCTTATCGTACAACAATAAAAATGAGTACCGGAGAGACTCCTTACTCATTGGTATATGGTGCAGATTCTCTAATCCCAGTTGAAATAGGAGAGCCCAGCCTGCGATATGCACATGCCACTGTGGAATCAAACTCATTCAACCTCTCCGAAGAGCTGGACCTCCTTGAAGAACGCAGAGAACTAGCTCTTGTACGAGTAGTCGCTCAAAAAGAACGAATCGAACAGTATTACAATCGGGGACTGCGCGTACGAAGCTTCCTGGTTGGAGACTTTGTACTTAGAAAAGTCTCCTAGAGCACACAAGAGACAAATTCAGGCAAGCTTGGCCCTAATTGGGAAGGCCCCTACAAAGTAATTGCTTCAGTCGGCAAGGGATCTTATCGCTTGGCACGACCAGACGGTTATACTGTCCCGAACAGTTGGAATGTGGTTCACCTCAAAAGGTATCACTTTTAAGTGGTAAAACGGTTAGTTTTCTTACACTTACCCTTTATCTTTACGAAAATTCGTACTTTTATTATATTTTCTCTCTAAATGGTACTAACGACCTAAACAAGGGCTGATCCGTTTAGCTCAACTGGTAGAGCTCGAAGTTCTTCAACTTCACGGCTGTGGGTTCGAATCCCACAACGGACACACTCCTCGTTTGGTTATATGTGTTCTATATGCAACTCACCGAATCTCTTTTCATGTTATCACTTTACGTGTTCCAACATAAAAATAAGTGGGGTGGTGAGAGGCCCCTATAGGCCAGGTAAGACCTTCATAAAGGCAAAAGACCTTACCAAAAGGCAAATTTTTAAATTTTTTCAAAAAACTTTTACATGACAAAACTTCCACGAAAATAAGAGAAGTCGTTCACAAAGCCAAACTTTTACGTGACAAGACTTCCACGAAAATAAGAGGAGTCGTTCACAAGGCCAGCGACTCGGCCAGAGCCAATCTACAAAGCTGTGCAACAACTTTCGACTATCAAAACGATAAGCAAAGTTATATGCACGGAGCAATGATTTGGCCAAAACTCTAACGACCACGATTCGGTCAGACTACTTATAACTTACGACCTCTTCCTAATGAAAGGCTAAGTTAAAAACATTCGGGCAAACTTTTGGAGACCAGAACTTAATAAAGTTCAAACTTCGGAAAATTCCCAAGGCACGAAAGCCACAACACATGCAAACAAAAGATCAACCGTTCAGGCTCAATATAGTCATTGAATAGATTTAAAAGCATATATACATCATCCTGTAGAACAATAAAATGCCAAAAACGGCTGACAGAAGTTTGCAGAGTGATCAAAGGCCAACTGAAACCGGCCATACAAGAGATCAGAAAGTCTCTATCAGACTTCTGTCCACAAACAAACAAATCTGGCTCTCACCAGACAAATTAAAAATACATCAATCAAAGATTGTAAAAGGGCATCAACATTTAGGGCTACGACCAGAACTCGACGCACCAGCTCCGTCAGTTCTGCCTTCGTCCCCTGAATTCTCGCCGTCATCCTCGTCCTCATCTTCATCTTCGCCTTCTGACTCCTCAGGAGAGAGATTCAGTGCTTGTTTTACCCTTGGGACACGCATCATTATTCTGAAGAGTAGCGGTCACCTCGCGATCAACAGACGACGTGTGCACGTGACTGAAGCGGTTAAAATCATTAGTTTTACCCTTGGGACACGCAATAGTCATTTCAGAATAGACTGCAATTACGCAGGCATGCCAGCTGCAGTTACTTTTTTATACGGCGCATTAAATGCGCACATCATAAGGGCTTGTCACTTAGCTGATAAGATTTGTACGTCACCAAGCCTAGTCACACAAAGACAAAAGTTTACAAAAACTCCCGCCAAAATTTCTATCCACTCCTCGAACAGATACTCTGCTCGAGAAGTGCGGGGACTATCTGTATTGGATAAAAGCTGACTGGACTTGAAAAGATGACATGTGTCTACTATGTGGCATGAGCAGATGTTTCAACGGACAGACACCCAACGGACAGACGTTTATCACGAGCAGACCTAAAGGAGTTATGAAATACTTCAACAGTCAACACGGTCTAAGTGAGCATTTATTAACATGATCATTCACGATCATTCAATTAATGATCATTAAGGCAATCATTACAACCCAGCGGTTATGCCTCCAACGGATACGTGCCCAGGAGTTACTTATCCAGACGGATTCATGCCCAGCGGTTACAAATCCAAACGGGTGCCTATCAGGCTTATAAATAGCATTTGCCTTAATCGATTGTAACACAACTTTACTTCCTGTCAACAATATCAATAAGAATACTCTCTCGCTCTTGCTCAGATATTCCTTTTGCTCATATTTTACTTATTACTTTAGTTCTTTGATCCTCTGAGGGCGACTGGTATCGAAGAGCTCTCCCCGAAGACAAGCGATACGATACGTTTATTTCTCCTTGTTTCCATTTATGCTTTATCCTTATTAGTTAATACTCACATCTCGTTCTCGAATTATCACCATTTTAACTCGTCGCTCAAACTCTTAATCTCAACTATTGATCGTGACTCCACAAATACAAATTTAATTGTTAATTGGCCTAAAATCGGATCTAGGTTAAACAAACTTCACCCCCAAGGAGACCACACTGCTCTGCCAGGATCTTGTTCTCCTTCAGAGCATCCAGCAACTCTTTCTTTACCTCGAGTACTTGATCGACGTTGTTGATCCTGGAGCGGAACATTAGCTCGGCAGACATCATACTTGACTGGAGAAACAAAAGAAGCAAAAGTTAGAAGTCTAAAGTCAAAATTACCTCCAAACACAAGCAGTAAACACTTACCCGGGCAGAATCGGCAGCAATTGTAAAAGCCAACTCCTCATCACTCATTTCCCTAATTTCCCTCATTGCCGACTCCTCTCGGGGACCAATGAGTGATGAAACCGCCTTGGCTAAACTGCCCGGCCTGGATATAAAGTTGACATCAGGGGCTAGCCTCATGGTATGCTTCCTCTCGCAGTACTTGGGTTCCCAAACCTGTTCAGAGGGGTAGTTTGGACCAAATTTGTAGCGCACACCCCTAATGTCCTTTAATCCGGCCTGACTGTTGATGATTCACCGCCAGATAAGCCTTGTTGTGTATAAGTCGGAGTCACCCTCCACTCCAGGATCTATCGTGTCGCACTCGTGAAGACCAACAGGCATCGCCCCCTCAGTGGCCACGTTTTCCAGGTCCTCGAAACGAAAAACACGAGGACCTCGACCACCCTCTAAGGGAACCTCTTCTCTTATCTCCTCTTCTTCTTCTTTTTCCTCTTCACCCACTTTCCCTTTCCCTTTATCCGCACAGGAAGGAGCCGCCTTCACCCCGTCATCAACTCTGGGGCTCCTCTCCAGAGTACGGGCAGCCTCTTCTTCAACTTTTCTCTTATCGCTCCGAAGATAAGGTTTTCGCACAAGGGGTTCATTAGTTTCAGTCTCAGTATCTGAAACATCAATCACCACCCTGTCTAAACCCTCTCCCCGTTCAGACTCCAGGACTTCGGTATTGGTCTTGACATTCTCTTCTGCAGACTCTGGTACATTGGCTTTGGGCGAGGACTCACCTCCAGCAGTTGAGGTTTGCCCGGCAGCAACGGAAGTCTTACGTGCAGACTTCTTCCGCGCTCCGCCCTCACCTTGGCTCTTCTTATTCCTCTTCAAGGAACCAAGGCCACTGGATAAGAGCTCCTCGCCACCTTCTCTGCCGCGCAGTGCCTCCACTGAAGCCAATAAAGATGCGACTTCAGCATCGGGATCAGAAGCAGACCCAGAAGGCACGGCCTGAGGGGGAGGAGCAGGGAAAAAGTCCCCCTGAGTACCCAGACCTGCAAAAGGCAGAACGGTCAGACACAGAGAAACTACAAAGGGAAGAAATGGCTACAACAGCAGAAAATTCTCACAGTGAGTCTTCACGGTCAAATTCTTCTGCACAGCAAAGTACACCCATTATCTCTTCTCAGGAGAGAACTCCTTTAAAATCGCCTCAACCCACGCCGTCAGCTCATCGACTGATATAAGCCCGTCGTAGGGTCGCTTGGCAGCTACAAAGAGGAATCAAAGAAATAAACAAACAAAAAGAGAAGAGGAAGCATGAAAAATTCAAAAGAATACTCGGGGACTTACGCCTCTTGTTCCAAACTTCGGGAAGAAAGGTCTTGGAATTGAAGGTCAGGGCCTGGGTACGCACGAACACATACCGGTGCAACCAACCCCAGTCACTTGTGTCCTCAGAGCTACGGACCAAGCCCTTGCTCCCATGCATCCTAGCGTTTACAAAACCGTCTTTGAAAATTTGTATACTATATAAAGAAATAAAATGTTCATATCCAAAAACTTGGTCGGTTTCTGCCGCAAACCAATCCAAGAGTGTAACTATTCTATACACGCTGGGGCAAAGCTGCCCCGGGCAGAGTAAATATTCCCTGCAGAGCCTCTCAAGCACAGGATGCAGGGGTATTTTACATCCAACTGTAAAAGGGTAGCGCACATAGCAGTCCACCCAGCCCTATGTGAGGTAATGTTCTCCTCTTCGGAGACCGGCAAGAGGGGAATACTCGCATCCCAATTGCAGTCTGCTCTAACCTGAGGAATCACCTCCGATGTGATCCCGAATTTGAACCTATACGCCGGCCAAATGCGTATATCTCCATGATTGTTGAAAGCCTTAATGTTTCAATCCTTTTCCAATTCACCTAACTTCTTAGGGATGATCTCCGCAGCAGTGGCCTGAGTAGCCCTAGGTCTGGGGGTGGCTGCCGAGAACTACCAGCTGCGTCCATATTTTGGTTTTCTCCTAGCTTTTGAAGACATAATTCCAGAAGAGTTGAGAAATTCGGAAGAAAAGTTGAAAGATATTCAAAGAATTCTCAAGATTTAGCAAGAATGAAATGAAAGCAAGTAAAAAGATTTCTTACTCAACAAACCTCTATTTATAGGAGTAAAAATCCGGCCCATCGAGTTCCCACAAGATACGTGGACACTATCTGAGAGGCCACGATCAGATCCAACCGTCAAAAGAAGTAGGTTTCACCAACTTTCGAAGTGTAATCATTACCCTGAAGTGCAGCGGTCAACTCGCGATCAGCAGTTGACGTGTGCACGTGATTGAGGCGGTTAAAATCATTATTTTTACCCTTGGGACGCGCGGTAGTCACTTCGAAGCAGGCAGCAGACGCGCAGGTGTGCCAGGTGCAGCTACTTTTTTACTGCGCACGTCATGGGGATTTGTCACGTAGCTGATAAGATACGTACGTCACCTAGCTTCGTCATACAAAGATCGGATTTTGCGAAATAAAAATTCCGCCAAAATTCATATCCACTCCTCGAGCAGATACTCTGCTCGAGAAGTGCGGAGACTATCTGTATTGGATGAAAACTGGCGACATCTAAAATGGTGACACGTGTCAGTCACGTGGCACGGACAGAGGTTCCACCGGACAGACATCTAGCGTACATATAATTAGCCATGCGGTTATCACGAGCAGACCCAGAGCAGCAATGTAACGCTTCCCAGGTCAGCACGATCTGAATGAGCAATTATTAACCTGATCATGTGCGATCACTCAATGAATGGTCATAAAGGCAGTAATTACGACCCGGCGGTTACGTATCCAACGGATACGTGCCCAGCGGTTACAGAACTCAACGGACGCCTATCAGACCTATAAATAGCATTCATTCTAAGCCATTATAATATAATTTTACTTCCTGTCTACAACATCAATAAGAATATTCTCTCTTGCTCAAACACTGTTCTTTGCTTGCATACTTTGTGCTCTAGTCTTCTAGTGCGATCAGTAAAGAGGAACTCTCATCAGGGTCAAACGATCCAACACGGTTACCTCTACTCATTTTTACTAACGCTTTAACTTTACTCACTTTGGGTTATATCTTGTTTCTATATTATTATTTATCATCGTTGGAAATTACGAATATATTGCTACTTTAATAACTAACGCCATTCATCATTTAAACTCTTAATCTAAACTATTGATCGTGACTCCGCAAATATAAATTTAATTGTTAATTGGCCTAAAATCGGATTTAGGTTAAACAACTCCAACAAAAAAAAGTTCGAGACTTTTGAATTGAACTTCAAGAAAACAATCAGTCCAAAAGTCCCGAAATTTTTTTTGGAGTATTCGGGCGACCTTGGCTATACTTCTAGAACTCTGTAAACACAGACTATTTATTGTTTAACGCCGTGAGTGCACATCCTAAATTTCACATCACTACTATGGTTGTTTAATCGAATAGTTGGGGTATCTATGACAAGGTCTGGCCCATTTCCTAATTAGAATTTGCTTTACTATATGGTAATAATGTCCTTCTCTAAAGTAAAATTAACTGAATAGTCATTACCCGAACGCTTAAATTACAAAAATAAGTTGTATTGTAGTTTATAATAAGATATATATGCATAACTCATCGTAAAAACTATGTGTACCGGTTAAAAACGAAAACATTGATTTTGACCGGCTAATTGTGTCTACAAAAGTCAGTACTCCATTAACCAAGGATTCTTTCTGCTTTTTCGCACCCCATATCTTTTGAAAATTCTTTATAAATGTATCTAACGATGTTGCTATTGTTTTGCTTGTATTTAAAGTTGATGTTTGGCAATATTTGCCTATTTTACCTTAATATTTCCTCGCATTTTGATACGTTATTCGCCCATTGCACGAAATAATTGTGATTCTTGCATTCACTTATTGTGTTTGTGATTTTAGATGTGGATTGGATGAATTCGAGGGAAGAACAATCAAAATGGATACAAACGAGCAAAGAGTTGATGGACTTAGCAAAATGTGGGATATGGCATTAGAAGGCAAGGCTATGTGACGCCTTCAGTACAGCGCGCAACATCTAGAAGCGATTTGGCAAGCGACGCCTAGGGTATAGCTTGAAGTCCGGCGAACCCAGCTTTTCTAACTTAGTTTAGGCTTTGGTTTAACTTATAGCACTTTGTAAACACTATAAAAAGCTTATTATTTCATTTTTGAGGGAGGAAGTCAGATTTTAGAGCAAATATTGAGTTCTTAACACGTTGAACCAAGGGTTTAATTCCTTTACTCAATCTATTACAATTTTTCATATTTTTTCCATGAGTTCTTGTGTTGTTATTATGAATATGCGTAGCTAAATATATCATTCTAGGGTTAGAGAAAATAGATGAAGATTGATGTTTGAAAGTTGGTTATTGAGGTCTGATAATTGAACACTATCTACGGTTTACAAGTTGAACTCGACAAAGAGAACTTGTGAATGCATATAAGAAACAATAGGCCTTGATTGTGAACCTGGGCAACAGGGAATCGATTTGTGGATAGGATAGACATATACCTATTCGTCTTGCATAGCTAAATACAGAGTTCTTTAATGCATGCATGTGATTTAATTCCATAGAAATATAGGCGTTAGAGTAGCTTGCATAGAGTCGTAAAGAATCGACAGGTTTTCAAGAATATAATTAACCAGTTAGTTAGATTACTAGGAAATAAGGGAGTAGAATCAACTGGAAAACTCAACTGTTTTGTTTGTAGCTCTGACTCTGGACCGTTTCTAAAACGACCTTAAGTAGTCGTTTCGGGAATTAGGACCCTGATTGACGTGCTATCAATATAAAAGATTTGTAAGGACCATCCTGACCTGTCTGTAAAATTTGAGCTAAATTAGACCTCGTTTGGTAGGCATCAGAAGAAGGTTTCAGTTTTCGTTAATGATAAATCGTAAAAAATAGGTTTTCGAGCACAATTTTGGTGAATGAGCTCCGATTCGAAATATGAAAGTGTCGCTAGGTTCGTATGGTTATTTATGATATATTTGAATTTTTGAAGTGAGTTTCGAGGTTGTTCAGTCGATTTCGGCTAAAGTTCCGAAAGGATTAATAATTTGATCCTTTTTCCTTTTAATTCATATCTGGAGTTTCGGAAGTCCGATTTGAGATTTGCCTTGGCGAGTATCTTACATATATTTTGTATAACTTACTTGAAAATTTTAGGATCATTTCGAATTCTCTAGGGTTCTATTTTAATTTTAATCGTCGTTGCGAATTTATTAAAAAAAAAAAAAAAAATATATATATATATATATATATATATATATATATATATATATATATATATATATATATATATATATATATATATATATATATATATATATATATATATATATATATATATATAATATATAAGGTCGGTTGCTAAGGATTAAATCCCGTAGCAGCAGCATATAAATATAGAAATAGAAACATTCGAACAAAACAAAGAAAAGAAAAGTTAGAAAAGTAAGAGGAAAAAAGGGAAAAAGAGGTGGAAAAATAGTGGAATTTCTTCCTCAAATCTCCAGGTAATGATGTTAACTCATTATCTTAGCTTATTACGTGTGTTTGAATATATTTTTACGGTTAAAATAGGGATATTAGACATCGCCCTAATGACTTAAATTGATAGTTTAAAGGGTCAATTGGACCCCGATGATGGAAATGATTATATATTCGTACACATTGAGTTATGGGCAACATATAAATGTAATTTATTTAGGGTTTGGTTATGAGACTTTGAACCCTGTACATAGGTCTGTCCTGCGTATTGTGTTTGCAAATAGGGTATCAGGTTCCTAACTGGATTGCCCTAAGACTTAAGGAATGAAGCCTTTAGCTTTATTTCATATAATTTTTCTGCTTATTGAATAGAGCGGGATCGTTTGGCAGTTAATCCAAAGGAAAAAGCAGTTGTTGAGTATCAGGGCTAGCTTTGGAATACGGTAAGTGTTTATATCCATTTCTTTGGAGGCACCTGGCCTCGTGGATTTTCTACCACGTGTTCTTTACGTGTGCAGATGCCGATAGGCGTACTCATTACGCATTAGCTTTGGATTTACATTGTATATTATATGTGAGTTGGCATCTAATTCCCGGCTGTCGATGAGAGTCCCGCATCGGTGAAGGGTCATTATTGCATCATATTGCATTCATACGCATTGCATTACATATCATATCGGGTGCAGGAGTATTCCGCCCCAGGAGAGTGCAGGAGTATTCCGCCTCTGGTTTATATCATATCGGGTACAGGAGTATTCCGCCCAAGGAGCAGGACTATTCCGCTCCAGTTGATTATCATATTAGATTCCCCTCGAATGCAGGAGTATTCCGCTTCGGGATGGGATTACGGGCACATATGACCCTTTGCATCTCATTTCATTTCATCACATTTCATTTTATTTCATCTCGTTTCATTTCATTTCATACCATTGTGTAGATTTTCTGTACATGACTATTGTTTGCTTATATGTGCATTGCTTATTTCTTGATTGTTGTCTGGTTCCGTTTCCCTGACTAGCGTATCTATTTTTCAAGGTTGCTAGTTTTTTCGCACTTATTGAGTCCTTATGCCTCACCCCTATTTGTTCTTGTGTTTTCTTTTCGTTCAACAGATTCTGCTCCAGGACCCAGCCAGTCGCGTCGTGATTGAAGAGTAGTACGTTTAGATGTCTGATCTGGAAACCTTTAAAACTGTGTTTTCTAGGGAGTTAGTTGCATTATTCAGATAGCTTGTATGTTTGTCTATCCTAGAGAGTTATCTTATGTTATTAAAGTTTAGTTCATTTTCATTTCAAGGTAATTCTTCACAATTTATATCGATTCAGTCAATAGGGTTCTCCCGACAGGTTTAGGGGGGTGGTCGGGTGCCCGCACGGCCTAACCGAGAATTCGGGTCGAGTCAGTTGGTATCAGAGCGCAATTTAGAGTCTTTCTAGATCATGACAGTGTCTAATAGAGTCTCGTTGATCGGACGGAGACGTCCGTACCCATCTACGAGAGGCTATGATAGAATTTAGGCAGTTTCTTTTCTTTCATTCCTCGTCGTGCCTGAGTCTTCTTATCTGAAGTTAAATACTTTTTTTATTTTCCACAGTAAATGGTGAGAACTCGAGCGAATGTCCACCGAGAGGCTGAGGTGCCAGCGGTCGCTCTTGTGCCTGCTGCTCCGCGGGTTGGGGTGTTGGCCGCGGTAGAGGTCGTGGTCGAGGCAGAGGTAGAGTTGCCCAGGCTGCGAGGATGGTGGATCATGTTGATCCTGCTGCAGATGTTCCGGTAGCGCCACCTCTTGCTGAGCAGGAGGAGCAAGGCTTATTCGTTCCCCCTGTACTTCATGATACTTTTATGAGATTCTTAGCGACGCATATGCCCCAGGGACCTCCTATTCCTCAGGCTGCCATAGATGCTCCTATTCCTCAGGCTGCTGTAGATGCTCCTATTCCTCAGGCTTTCGTAGATGCTCCTATCCCTCAGGCAGCTCCTCAGCCTGCGGTAGATATTGGTTCTCGGGTTCAGGAAGCCCCCATTCCAGCTCCACATGTAGTCCCAGCAGTTTATGTTCCAGGTTGTCATGTTCCAGAGGTAGCGGGTGTTATACCTACAGTTTTTCAGGCTGGTCAGCCAGTCCAGGTAGCAGGTCAAGTTGATGATCCGGCAAGGCTGCATTATTTAACCCGACTTAGTTCTCCGAAGTTCTCTGGTTAGAAATCAGATAAGCTTAAGCCTCGTGAGTTTCTTGATCAATGCCAGCGTATCTTAGAGGCCCTTGGATATCTTGAGCAGTATGGAGTTGATTATATTTGTTGACACCCAATTTTGTCCCGGATTTTAATTAAAAGTATAATAATTTTAAAATTAAGTTTAATTTTGAAAATTGCAAGTAAATAGCTAATTTTAAATGAAAATGGCCAAAATTGCAAGTTATCCCTTCATTTGCAGCATACTGTATAATTATCTGTTTAATTTAATTAAAGGGCCAAATCCATTTTTAAATTTTATATTAGGATCATTTCTAAAAAGCCCATATCACATTAACCCCACACCCATTTATTCATTCTTCCTTTTATCCAAAACCCCTCACTATAAAATCTAAAACCCTAGCCCACACTATTCATTCATCTTCCCCAATCCTCACAAAAAACCTCCCCTCACTAAAAAAAATCAGATCTCACATAGGGAGAAGACACCATTTTAGATATATCTTCTTCTCCTTACCCCCATAATAATAAAGAAAAGCCACAACAAAATCTTACACAACACACCATTACACCCATAAAAGAAAATGACACCAGCCGCGACACTATACAAAAACCCACCCCATCATCTTCTCGATTATCCCAAAACCATACACCAAACACCATTAACACCCACACGCACAACAAATACAGATCAGAGGCAGGGGTAAACATCACCCCACCGAAAAATACAAACGGAGATAGAAGATCGAACGGAGAGGGGGGTTGGAGATCGGGGTTGGGTTTTGGAAAACATGAACAGTGGTGTCACTAGTCACCACCACCGGAATCTGCTACCACCGGAGGCGCAGTGACGGCGCTACCCAGCTGGTGTCACCCCTCCGCTTGTCCTTGCCCGTTTGTTTCCTCCGTTGTACTCGCCGGCGATACACCAGCGGCAGTGACGACGTCGGGGTAGCAGTGACGCCACCCTTTTGCTTGTCGGTGTCGCTCCTCTCGTGCGTTAACTGTTCCGTTCATTGTTGTGGATTGCTCTGTTCCGTCGACTCTGTGGGTCGCCGGCGTGAAATTAGACTCTCACTGTGTTTGGATAATCGCGTCGGGGTCGATACACTCACTACTGAATTTTGGTTTTTGGTTCTGTGATGAACCTTGGTCACTTGGTTATGGTGTGATTGATTGTTCTTGTCATTTGCATATGCAGTAATTTCGTCTGCTTTAATTTCGTCTGCTTGCTTTTCTAATTGCTGCAGTCAAATGGCTTTTGTTCGTTTGTCTAATGTTAGTGCGTTTGACTCATTTACTTATCCTGGTGAACAGTTGACTCGTTTTGTTTCGTTTGTTATGCAGTGGATTTGCTCATTGGAGATGCAATTTGGCCTGTATATGTTGAGCTTAAATCCAGGACAGGACTGATTTTGGACATGATACTGCACTCCGGGCCAATGAAAAAATACATATACGTATTGAGGCCTACACAAGGAATTGACGGACAATAAATTGACGGATTTTGAACATGATACTACGCTTGAACTGTCCCGTCCCCATGTCCCTAAAGCAAAAGGCGATGATGAATGCATTTTAACGCTAAGCAAGTTGAATAGAGTAGTGGGTTTGGTGCTTTGGCACGGCAACACGGCCCGGGCTCCGTGTTTGCAACCGTACCAAATCCCGATCCTCTATTCGACGCACCATGCAAACCTGAGCCCAAATTTTGCAAAAAACAACCCCTTTATTATTATTATTATTATTATTATTATTATTATTATTATTATTATTATTATTATTATATATTCTATTATTATTATATATTTTATTATTATTATTATTATTATTATTATTATTATTATTATTATTATTATTACTTTATTATTTTATTATTGTTATTTTATTTCATTAATTATTATACCTTATTATCGTACTAATTCTATTTTATTTGTTTGTTTTGCGAGGTATATATTGGCACGAATAATTTATGGACGAGTTTGGCTAACTCACGAATGGAAATAATCCATGGCATTGAGGGCATTTGGAGATTGAATTCGGACCCGAGCATTCAGAAACAAGACTTAGAAATTTTAGAAAAAATCAAGACTCCCGCGAGTTGATCAATTTACCGGTTCTATCTTTAACTTTGCCTTCCTTAGATATTTATGTAAATAAAATGTGTGAATTATTTTATTTGATAATAATATTTGATTGCTTGGTATATTGCTTTACTTTATGTGCATTATCCTTTTTATTTTTTAAGTCGTTATTTAATTTATTGCAAACTGGGGCAAATTAGCAAAATGCGTGCAAAAAAAAAAAATTAAAATATTTTTCATAAACAAGTTTTATTTCAATTAATTATTTTAGATAATTTTTTTTAGAAAAGCATATTTTGCAAATATTTGGAAACCTGTCGGATTAACCGTATTTTACGGAATTTCGGAAGTGCCTTAAAAACCTTCTTCCGAAATTAATAAAACCTCTTACTTTTAGAATCTCTGGAAGAAAGACCGTCTTTTTTATAAAAACGGAGTTTTTGCACGCATTTGTTAATTTGGTTCCCTGTTTTCCTTAAATTGGGTGGCGACTCCAAAACTCCAAAAGAGTTAGTCCATCCTGTCGATATTCCGGAATTTATCCTTTTCGGGGTAATTTTTGGGGTTCAACAGCATGGCGACTCCGCTGGGGAGCAATAAAGGTTTTGACCATAAAGGTTTCCAATTATTTGCAACTAGCATGCTTAATTTATTTTGCTTTATTACAATTGTTTGTTTGTGTGCCACAAAAAGCATGTCACTACACTCTTATTTGTGCACATATAAACTGGCATTCCGTTCATACTTCCCCACTCCTGGGAACCTCTTGCATTCTCACTCAAATATCCGCGAGGTGTGTGCATACGCACCCGCAACTTCTTCCACTAAAGAACCCTTTGACGAGTTGGTGTACCGGCGGATTGTCGTGGGAGTTATTCGACCACGAAGCCGCCTGCCACTCACCTGTTAGCCTCAACCGTTAGCCCACTCTTAGAAGGAGATTAGGACAAGCATGCATATACACCCTAGTTTGGGGAAAGTTCGGCAGATTTGGTTGGTTTGTATTTTGGAGATGGCTTGGGTGTAGTGAGATCTAAGAGGCGAAGCCCCTGGTGTCTTTAAAAGGATCAGTGGGGTCCCTCTCGTGAATGGCTTTGCGTGTGTGCAGGCCTATGTTGATTATCCAGCTGCCACTTTGTAAAAAAATTGAAGTATGCTTGTCGCATACTAGGAGAGCGAAGCCCCTGTGTCTTTGAATGACCAGCGGGGTCCCTCCTTGAAGACCAGTGCGGTCTTGGCTACCTAGGAAACTGAGAGGCTTGATCAAAGCCGAGGACCAGTGAGGAGCCTTATGAACAAGGTCTGTGAGCCTTGCAAAACCTAGGAAACTGAGAGGCTTGTCCTAAGCCGAGGACCAGTGAGGTTTTATTTTGAAAGGCCAATTGGCGCCTTTCGTGATTTGCAGTCTGGTATTGTGGAGGCAGTTGGAAATTTCTCCCTGGATGTTGTCATACAATTGGGAGTTGCGCTTGGAGGAGTGCGGATGTTTGCAAAAGCTATGGAGGATTGTTTCGGGTTTTAGGCATTCGGGTTTAGAATTTTGTGCAGATTCTGTGGAGAGCATGAGTTGTGTTATATACTTGTGATTGTCGTATGTTAATTGTTTGCCTTGCCTTATTTGCTCAAAATGCGTTAAATACTAGGTGTTGCTTGCTTGTATGCAATCCTGTGAATGACATGCAAACTATCTTAGTTACCCTTTGTGAGGTTTCTTTTATTTTGTTTACTTCTCTATCAAATGTTGGATTTGTGAAGTGGCAGACCATCCACCATGCAAAGGTTTCGAGATATGATTGATGGTAGACGCTTTAGCTCGTGAACGGTGCAGTACCAGAAGCTAATGGCATTGCTTGAAAGAACTTGGCGATTGAACTTAGTAGCATTGTTTTCAATTTTAATTCAGATTGAGGCCCTGAATTGCATTGTACTTTAAAGCTTATGTTGTTCTGAATCAACTCATTTTGAATTTATGAAAGTTGAAATAAAATTCATCGCATTCTTATTATGTTATTTACGCTTGCATTTGTTTCCATTGCAAAATTAAAATTGATAAACTTGCCAAAACGTTGCTTGTGATGTATGGCAAAACAACTGAACAATTTGAAAACGATGCACTGAAAGTTATTGTCTGCGCTCTTTGGATATTGCACTATCTGTTGGAACTTCAACTGGGGCAGCTTTTATTTGTTGGTATATGGCGTTGAGGCAGTGATGCAGAACTACGCACGGTCTGATTCCCAAGGAGGGATACGTAGGCTCCCACATTGGGCTCGACCCTTTAGCATTTAAATTATTATTTTCCCCCAAGAAGGACAACTGGGGCAATTTTTGCAAAAAATGAGTTAGGAATGCGGAAGATAATAACTGGGGCAGAATTTTGCAAGAAGCGGCGTTGGTTATTAAGGATGAGTTGGCAAGAATTTTGAAATCGGTTAAGCAAACAGTGCAAAGTCTAAGACAAAGGACGTTCAGTTTGTTTTAAAATAGGTTACAAGTTTAAGTCAAGACAAAATTTTCAAAATGCATCTTTGACTTCATTTGCATGCTTATTTCACTCGCTATATTGCATTAAAATATTTTATCTTGCCTCTATCTTTCAAATTCTATGCTATTTGAGTTCATGAGCCAAGTTTCTGAAAACAATTCGCAAATCCAAGTCCAATGAAGACGAGGAAGCAGCAGAAGCAGCAAGATCAGGATGAAGACTGCTCTGCACAAATCAAACGTTTCCCCTTCCCTCCTCAGAACTAACAATTTTCTTTGAGAGCAGGAACATAAAAGCTTGCGTTGAAAAGATCATTCGCACTATGGATGAACAGTTTATGGAACGCGCATTCAAAGTTGCCTTGCAAATTGCGTCGCATTGCCCTTTTCATGACTTAAAGCATTATGCTTTGTCATGAGTTATTGCCGAACAGGCGGCATTTCTACCCCTATGACTTTCATTCCTAATAGGCGATAAAGCCGAGGCTTGTTTTGTGTTTTCAAAACTAAGCCAAATAGGGCATCGCTTGGTTTCAGGCGATAATCCGCACAAGGCCATCCTTGCCGGATTGTCTCGCCAATTGATTTATCAATGGCTATCGCACTGACTACATTTCCGCACTACTTTGCTTTGCACTTATTTTGAATTATGCCTTCGCACTTGCTTTGAAATTAACGCCTTGCTTTACTCTTTCAGGTTGACTATCGGCTACGAAAATTCTCCCTTGTTGGACTTTCACGCCTATTGATTCGCTAAATCGCTTTTGCATTGCTTTACATTTCACGCTAAATTGCCTTGCACTTGCTTTCAATTATGCCTTTGCACTTGTTTTCCATTATGCCTTTGCACTTGCTTTATATTATGACTTTCTTTACTTTTAGTTTAACAGGTTAACAGGTCAGCCCCGAGACCCTCCTTGCTTTGTGCCGGACCGGTTCGCCAGCTGATTTGTTTGACAATCAACCTCAAGACCCTCCTTGCTGCGTGCCCGACCGGCTTGCCAGTTGATTTGTCAAGATGTTCAAATTGCCTTGCACTTGCTTTCAATTATGCCTTTGCACTTGCTTTCAATTATGCCTTTGCACTTGCTTTATATTATGACTTGCTTTACTTTTAGTATAACAGGTTAGCCCCGAGACCCTCCTTGCTTCGTGCCGGACCGGTTCGCCAGCTGATTTGTTCGACAATCAACCCCAAGACCCTCCTTGCTGCGTGCCCGACCGGCTTGCCAGTTGATTTGTCAAGATGTTCAAATTGCCTTGCACCTGCTTTCAATTATGCCTTTGCACTTGCTTTCAATTATGCCTTTGCACTTGCTTTATATTATGACTTGCTTTACTTTTAGTTTAACAGGTCAGCCCTGATACCCTCCTTGCTTTGTGCCGGACCGGATCACCAGCTGATTTGTAGACAATCAACCCCAAGACCCTCCTTGCTGCGTGCCCGACCGGCTTGCCAGTTGATTTGTCAAGATGTTCAAATTGCCTTGCACTTGTTTTCAATTATGCCTTTGCACTTGCTTTATATTATGAACCGCTTTACTTTTAGCTTAGCAGGTTAACAGGTCAGTCCCGAGACCCTCCTTGCTTCGTGCCGGACCGGTTCGCCAGCTGATTTGTTCGACAATCAACCCCAAGACCCTCCTTGCTTCATGCCCGACCGGCTTGCCAGTTGATTTGTCAAGATTGTTGAAAATGCCTTGCACTATGCCTTCGCATTTGCTTTATTGCTTCACCAGTGGATGGGAAGACAATTATCAAAGATATTGCAGCTTGCACTTACAAATTACGTCATGCCTACCATAAGCAATTGGAGGCCTTATTATGAAGCCTGTCATAAGCAATTGAAGGCTCTTTATCATTGATCCTACCGTAAGCAATCGGGGGATCTTATTATTAAGTCTATCGTGAGCAAGCGAAGACTTCATTAGCATTCATGCCTACCATAAGCAATTGGAGGCCTTATTTTGAAGCCTATCATAAGCAATTGAAGGCTCTTTTATTATTGATCCTACCGTAAGCAATCGGAGGTTCCATTACAAGTCTATCGTGAGCAAGCGAAGACCTCATTATCATTGAAGCCTACCATAAGCAATTGGAGGCCTTATTTTGAAGCCTATCATAAGCAATTGAAGGCTCTTTTATCATTGATCCCACCGTAAGCAATCGGGGGATCTTATTATCAAGTCTATCGTGAGCAAGCGAAGACTTCATTATCATTGAAGCCTACCATAAGCAATTGGAGGCCTTATTTTGAAGCCTATCATAAGCAATTGAAGGCTCTTTTGTTATTTATCCTACCGTAAGCAATCGGGGGTCTTATTATCAAGTCTATCGTGAGCAAGCGAAGACCTCATTATCATTGAAGCCTTCCATAAGCAATTGGAGGCCTTATTTTGAAGCCTATCATAGACAACTGAAGGCGCTTTTGTTATTGATCCTACCAATAAGGATCAACCTAGAGGTTCTCCGGGCGGAGTACTTTGTCAGTTGATCGAAGGAAAAACTTATCGATGATACCGCAGCCCGCATTTACAATTTTATCACTTTATCTATTTCTTATTCCAATCATTATAGTTTATTAGCAGTTGCACGCTTACCGCTTGTTGAGATTATTGCAGGATTTTAGCAACACCGCAGCAGCATCTGAAGCATGGAGCTTTTCTTAGCAATAAACCGGGCAATCGTTGATATGAGCTAGACTCGTCAACAAAGACCTGAAGAACCGCACCCGCATAAGTCATCCACCCTAGAGGTAAGTCTCTTATTAACCCTAAGTCTGAGGTTTGAAATTGAAGACAAGATGGTTCGGTTATCGAGGTGCAGTGGAAGCTATGTCCGTGTAAACCCCTCTTTATGGGTGTGTCGTCGACCACATTTTCATAACTTGGGTAATTACAAGCCTATTTTCCCGCGCTTGAGTAGTCGTTACTATCTCGTCTTTGATTTTCAAATCGCGTCGAACTACATATGGCCTGATTCTCTTTCGGCCCGAGATATGTAGGCAACTCGGAAACCGAAGTTCGGCCATGTCCATAAGCCTCGCATTTTGATCCCAGGAATCGAAATCTTGGCTTTACCGTGACAAAATTAGGTTTCACGTCAACTTTCTTTACCCTGAAAACTCTTTCATCCTTTTCGGGTAAAGAGGGGCAGCTGTTGACACCCAATTTTGTCCCGGATTTTAATTAAAAGTATAATAATTTTAAAATTAAGTTTAATTTTGAAAATTGCAAGTAAATAGCTAATTTTAAATGAAAATGGCCAAAATTGCAAGTTATCCCTTCATTTGCAGCATACTGTATAATTATCTGTTTAATTTAATTAAAGGGCCAAATCCATTTTTAAATTTTATATTAGGATCATTTCTAAAAAGCCCATATCACATTAACCCCACACCCATTTATTCATTCTTCCTTTTATCCAAAACCCCTCACTATAAAATCTAAAACCCTAGCCCACACTATTCATTCATCTTCCCCAATCCTCACAAAAAACCTCCCCTCACTAAAAAAAATCAGATCTCACATAGGGAGAAGACACCATTTTAGATATATCTTCTTCTCCTTACCCCCATAATAATAAAGAAAAGCCACAACAAAATCTTACACAACACACCATTACACCCATAAAAGAAAATGACACCAGCCGCGGCACTATACAAAAACCCACCCCATCATCTTCTCGATTATCCCAAAACCATACACCAAACACCATTAACACCCACACGCACAACAAATACAGATCAGAGGCAGGGGTAAACATCACCCCACCGAAAAATACAAACGGAGATAGAAGATCGAACGGAGAGGGGGGTTGGAGATCGGGGTTGGGTTTTGGAAAACATGAACAGTGGTGTCACTAGTCACCACCACCGGAATCTGCTACCACCGGAGGCGCAGTGACGGCGCTACCCAGCTGGTGTCACCCCTCCGCTTGTCCTTGCCCGTTTGTTTCCTCCGTTGTACTCGCCGGCGATACACCAGCGGCAGTGACGACGTCGGGGTAGCAGTGACGCCACCCTTTTGCTTGTCGGTGTCGCTCCTCTCGTGCGTTAACTGTTCCGTTCATTGTTGTGGATTGCTCTGTTCCGTCGACTCTGTGGGTCGCCGGCGTGAAATTAGACTCTCACTGTGTTTGGATAATCGCGTCGGGGTCGATACACTCACTACTGAATTTTGGTTTTTGGTTCTGTGATGAACCTTGGTCACTTGGTTATGGTGTGATTGATTGTTCTTGTCATTTGCATATGCAGTAATTTCGTCTGCTTTAATTTCGTCTGCTTGCTTTTCTAATTGCTGCAGTCAAATGGCTTTTGTTCGTTTGTCTAATGTTAGTGCGTTTGACTCATTTACTTATCCTGGTGAACAGTTGACTCGTTTTGTTTCGTTTGTTATGCAGTGGATTTGCTCATTGGAGATGCAATTTGGCCTGTATATGTTGAGCTTAAATCCAGGACAGGACTGATTTTGGACATGATACTGCACTCCGGGCCAATGAAAAAATACATATACGTATTGAGGCCTACACAAGGAATTGACGGACAATAAATTGACGGATTTTGAACATGATACTACGCTTGAACTGTCCCGTCCCCGTGTCCCTAAAGCAAAAGGCGATGATGAATGCATTTTAACGCTAAGCAAGTTGAATAGAGTAGTGGGTTTGGTGCTTTGGCACGGCAACACGGCCCGGGCTCCGTGTTTGCAACCGTACCAAATCCCGATCCTCTATTCGACGCACCATGCAAACCTGAGCCCAAATTTTGCAAAAAACAACCCCTTTATTATTATTATTATTATTATTATTATTATTATTATTATTATTATTATTATTATTATATATTCTATTATTATTATATATTTTATTATTATTATTATTATTATTATTATTATTATTATTATTACTTTATTATTTTATTATTGTTATTTTATTTTATTAATTATTATACCTTATTATCGTACTAATTCTATTTTATTTGTTTGTTTTGCGAGGTATATATTGGCACGAATAATTTATGGACGAGTTTGGCTAACTCACGAATGGAAATAATCCATGGCATTGAGGGCATTTGGAGATTGAATTCGGACCCGAGCATTCAGAAACAAGACTTAGGAATTTTAGAAAAAATCAAGACTCCCGCGAGTTGATCAGTTTACCGGTTCTATCTTTAACTTTGCCTTCCTTAGATATTTATGTAAATAAAATGTGTGAATTATTTTATTTGATAATAATATTTGATTGCTTGGTATATTGCTTTACTTTATGTGCATTATCCTTTTTATTTTTGAAGTCGTTATTTAATTTATTGCAAACTGGGGCAAATTAGCAAAATGCGTGCAAAAAAAAAATTAAAATATTTTTCATAAACAAGTTTTATTTCAATTAATTATTTTAGATATTTTTTTTAGAAAAGCATATTTTGCAAATATTTGGAAACCTGTCGGATTAACCGTATTTTACGGAATTTCGGAAGTGCCTTAAAAACCTTCTTCCGAAATTAATAAAACCTCTTACTTTTAGAATCTCTGGAAGAAAGACCGTCTTTTTTATAAAAACGGAGTTTTTGCACGCATTTGTTAATTTGGTTCCCTGTTTTCCTTAAATTGGGTGGCGACTCCAAAAACTCCAAAAGAGTTAGTCCATCCTGTCGATATTCCGGAATTTATCCTTTTCGGGGTAATTTTTGGGGTTCAACAATATTGCCTTCCAGTTTGAGGGTCCGGCTTTAGCTTGGTGGACCGCTCTCCAGTAAGCTAGACAGGGCTTACCTAAGGTGACCTGGAGTGATTTCTCCCATCGATTTATGGAGAAGTTTTTCCCTCGCAGTCAGCAGGATTAGAAGAGGAGACAGTTTGAGAGGATTGGACAGGGTAACCTGTCAGTCACAGGGTACGAGCTTTTATATTCAGAGATGTCTAGCTATGCTCCAGATCTCGTGCAGGAGCCCTCTGAGAGGGTCAGGCGTTTTATTGATGGGCTTTCTCCTCATTTGCGGTCCCAGATGGCTCGTGAGATTGAGGCTGGTACTCTATTTGATGTCGTTGTCGATATTGCCAAGAGGTATGAGGCCTATCATAGATTGGAGATAGAGGAGTTAGAGCGGGAGAGTAGGAGATCTCGTGGTTCGGGGCATTCTAGTACCTCGTATGGAGGTAGGAGTTATCAGCAGCAAAGTAGGCCACATGTCAGACCAGCTCAGTTTCCAGCGCGTGGTTCTCAGAACGCGCCTACTTCTTCTCAGGGTCATTTTTGGTTTTCGCGAGATCAGTCTCAGTTTGATCAGCGTAGATTTGCTCCAGGGTGCTTTATTTGTCAGGATCCAGGGCATCATAAGAAGGATTGTCCTTATCTCCATCAGTAGGGTAGTAGCCGCCATTTCCCTCGCCTTCCAGTGCCTATGCAGCAGCAGCAGCCTCTGGGTGCCCCTCCAGGGTCTCAGCCAGCTAGAGGAGCACCACCACCCGGTAGAGGTCGTGGACGTGGTCCTAGTGGTCCCTCTAGAGGTGGTCGTCAGGGTAGCGGCTCAGCTCAGCCGCAGAGACAGCTATATGCAATGCCGGCCAACAAGATGCCGAGGCATCCCCAGCTGTTGTTACAGGTATTTTATCTGTTAGTGGTCGAGATGCATATTCTTTGGTGGATCTGGGGTCTGCATATTCATATGTATCTCCTTATTTTGCTTCGGGCTTTCATGTTTATTATATGCATCTTCCTGATCCATTCTGTGTTTCTACTCTTATTGGAGACATTATCATGGTGAATCGAGTTTATCCAGCTTATACCATATCTTTTGGGGGTCGTGAGACACTAGTAGATCTTTTAATCCTAGATATGTCTGATTTTGATATTATTATTGGCATGGATTGGTTGGCGTCGTGCCATGCCACGTTAGATTGTCATGCCTTGTTGAGCACCGGTGGTGTGGCAGGGCTCTTTTTTGCCACCCAGGGGCATGTTATTTCTTTCCTGAAGGCAAAATGTATGATGGATAAAGGGTATTCAGCGTATCTTGCCATGGTTCGAGATACCACTGTAGAGATTCCATCTCTTGATTCCATTCCTGTCGTTAGAGAGTTCCCTGATGTGTTTTCAGATGATTTGCCAGGACTTCCTCCTGATCGAGAGATCGAGTTCGGTATTGATATAGTGCCAGGGACTCAGCCTATTTCTATCCCTCCTTATCGCATGGCCCCATCAGAATTGAATGAGCTGAAGGAGCAGTTGCAAGATTTGCTTGATAAGGGGTTCATTAGGCCGAGGATTTCTCCGTGGGGTTCTCCTGTTCTATTCGTGAAAAAGAAAGATGGGACTATACGGATGTGTATTGATCATCATCAGCTAAATAAGGTCACCATCAAGAATAAGTATCCCTTGCCTCGTATTGATGATTTGTTTGATCAGTTGCAGGGTGTCAAATTCTTTTCTAAGATCGATCTGCGATCTGGTTATCATCAGCTACAGATTCGTGAGTCAGATATCTCAAAGACTGCTTTTAGGACTCGTTACGGCCATTATGAGTACCTAGTTATGTCTTTTGGGCTGACTAATGCTGCTGCAGCCTTTATGGATCTCATGAACCGGGTGTTTAAGCCATTCCTTGATTCCTTTGTCATTGTCTTCATTGATGATATTCTTATTTATTCTCGTAGTCGCGAGGAGCATGATTATCATCTGAGGGTGGTTCTTCGGACCCTCTGTGATCGTAAGTTGTAGGCCAAGTTCTCGAAATGTGAGTCTTGGCTTGATTTTGTGGCATTTTTGGGTCACGTGGTATCTGGTGAAGGTATCAAGGTTGATCTGAAGAAGATTGAAGCAGTGCATAAATGGCCCCATCCTACCACTCCGACGGAGATTCGCAGCTTCCTTGGATTGGCAGGTTGTTATCGGAGGTTTGTGGAAAATTTCTCTACTATTGCAGCTCCCCTGATCGCCTGACGCAGAAAGCGGTTCAGTTTCGATGGTCAGATGAGTGTGAGGCAAGCTTCCAGAAGCTTAAGGCCTTATTGACTTCAGCTCCAGTGCTATCCCTTCCTTCGGGCACCGGTGGAGTTGTAGTCTGTTGTGATGCATCTCGTGTGGGCTTGGGTTGTGTTCTTATGCAGCACGGAAAGGTAATTGCTTATGCTTCCAGACAGTTGAAGCCGAATGAGAAGAATTATCCGACTCACGATTTAGAATTGGCAGCTGTGGCCTTTGCTTTGAAGATATGGAGGCATTATCCTTAATGGCGAGCCTTGTGAGGTGTATACGAATCATAAGAGTCCGCAGTATCTTCTCTCTCAGAAAGATCTTAACGGCCAACAGCGGAGGTGGCTTGAATTGATTAAAGATCGTGATCTCACTATCCGCTATCATCCTGGGAAGGCGAACGTGGTAGAAGATGCTTTGAGCAGGAAGTCCATGGGCAGCATGGCTTTTCTTTATGCTGATATGATACCATTGGCCCGAGAATTGCAGTCCCTTGACGACTCCAGCGTGAGATTTCTTCTCCCAGACTCCAGTCGAGTCTTAGCATGTATTGCAGCTCAGTCTTCCTTGGTCAATCAGATTAAGGGAAGACAGTTCGAGGATCCTCATCTGCAGGAGTTGCATGGTCGTTTCCTAAGTGGAGGAGTTCCCTCCTTCGAGCTTGATTCAGATGGAATTCTTCAGTTTAATGATCGACACTGTGTTCCTGATGTTGGGGATTTGAGGCAGTCAGTGCTCGGTGAAGCTCATAGCTCACGTTATTCCATTCATCCCTGTATTACAAAAATGTATCAGGACCTCCGAGAGCTATACTGGTGGAAGGGGATGAAGAGAGATGTATTAGATTATGTATCTCGTTGCTTGAACTGTCAGCATGTTTAGTTCGAGCACCGGAGACCAGCAGGTTTAGCCCAAGCATTGCCCATTCCCGAGTGGAAGTAGGAGCACATCACAATGGATTTTATAGTTTGTCTGCCAAAGACCCTGCGGCGCCACGATTCAGTCTGGGTCATTGTCGACAGACTGACTAAATCAGCTCACTTTATCCCTGTAAAGACTACTGATTCAGCTCAGAGATTGGCTCGGATTTTCATTGAGCAGGTGGTTAGGCTGCATGGTACTCCTGTATCCATTATCTCAGATCGTGGTTCCCATTTTACTTCTCAGTTCTGGCAGTCTTTTCAGAGAGAGTTGGGGACCCAGGTGCAGCTTAGCACAGGATTCCATCCGCAGACTGATGGTCAATCGGGTTATTCAAATTCTGGAGGACATGTTGAGAGCTTTTGCACTGGACTTCGGGGGTTACTGGGACGATCATTTGGCGTTAGCAGAGTTCTCTTATAATAATAGCTACCAGTCTTCTATTCAGATGGCTCCATTTGAGGCCTTATATGGTCGTCGATGTCGTTCTCCCATTGGCTGATTTGAGTCTCGAGATGTCGAGGTGATGCATTCAAATATGGTTCGTCGGACTCTTGATGTTGTTCGTGTTATTCAGGATCGTTTACGGACCGCCCAGAGTAGGCAGATTTCATATTCGAACCGGAGGAGCCGAGAGTTAGAGTTCGAGGTCGGGGACATGGTATTTTTGAAAGTGTCACCGATCCGAGGTGTAAAGAGATTTGGTAGGAAAGGAAAGCTTAGTCCTAGGTTCATTGGCCCTTTCCGTATCGAGAAACGTATTGTAAGGTAGCTTATCGGCTCAACTTGCCAGCTTCTATGCTAGTTCACCAAGTTTTCCATGTATCGATGCTCCGGAAGTGTATCCGAGATCCTTCCGAAGTGATCGAATTAGACCCTGCTCAGCTAGATGTGAATCTGGCCTACGAGGAGTTCCCAGTTGCTATAGTTGCGCGTGATGTCCGGAAACTTCGTTCGAAGCAGATTCCGATGGTTCGAGTGCGATGGAATAACTGTCCTCGTGAGGAGGACACTTGGGACCTTGAGTCCAGTATGCATGAGAGGTATCCTTACCTCTTCGACGATTCAGGTTTGATCTTGGTCTTTAAAGCCTAAAAGCTGTTATCATTGCATATGATTTTGTTTCGTAGTAAATGTCATTGAAAATTGGTGTAAGCTTTCTCATTAGAGGTGTGAAATCTATTTTAGACTCTTGCTCGTTCGAGGACGAACGAGAGTCTAAGTGGAGGAGAATGAAACGACCTTAAGTAGTCGTTTCGGGAATTCAGACCTCGATTGATGTGCCGTCAATTTTAAAAGCTTTGTAAGGACCATCCCGACTTGTCTGTAAAATTTGAACTAAATTAGACCTCGTTTGGTAGGCATCGAAAGAAGATTTCAGAATTCATTTTCGAGCACAATTTTGGCGAATGAGCTCCGATTCAAAATCTGAAAGCGTCGCTAGGTTTGTATGGTAATTTATGATATATGTGAATTTTTGAAGTGACTTTTTCCTTTTAATTCGTATCTGGAGTTTCGGGAGTCCGATTTGAGATTTGCCTTGGCGAGTATGTTACATATATTTTGTATAACTTAGTTGAAAATTTTGGGATCATTTCAACTTCTCTAGGGTTCCATTTTAATTTTAATCGTCGTAGCGAATTTATTTTTTTTAAAAAAGTCGGTTAGCTAAGTGTCTAAATCCCTTAGCAGCATGTCAATATAGAAATAGAAACATTCGAACAAAACAGAGAAAAAAAAAAGTTAGAAAAGAAAGAGGAAAAAAGGGAAAAAGATGTGGAAAAATAGTGGAATTTCTTCCCTAAATCTCCAGATAATGATGTTAACTCATTATCTTAGCTTATTACGTGTGTTTGAATATATTTTTACGGTAAAAATAGAGATATTAGACATCGCCCCAATGACTTAAATTGATAGTTTAAAGGGTCAATTGGATCCCGATGATGGAAATGATTATATATTCGTACTCAGTGAGTTATGGGCAACATATAAATGCAATTTATTTAGGGTTTGGTTATGGGACCTTGAACCCTGTACATAGGCCTGTCCTTCATATTGCGTTTGCAAATAGGGTATCAGGTTCCTAACTGGATTGCCCTAAGACATAAGGAATGAAGCCTTTAGCTTTATTTGATATAATTTTCTGCTTATTGAATAGAGCGGGATCGTTCGGCAGTTAATCCAAAGGAAAAAGAAGTTGTTGAGTAGCAGGGCTAGCTTTGGAATACGGTAAGTGTTTATATCCATTTCTTTGGAGGCACCTGGCCTCGTGGATTTTCTACCACATGTTCTTTACGTGTGGAGCTGCCGATAGGCGTACTCATTACGCCTTAGCTTTGGATTTACATTGTATATTATATGTTGTGTCCTTTTATTGGTATTGCATTGAGGATCTGAGCATTGTATTCTGGCTGTGAGTTGCCATCTACTTCCCGGCTGTCGATGAGAGTCCCGCACCGGTAAATTATTATTATTGCATCATATTGCATTCATATGCATTACATTGCATATCATATCGGGTGCAGGAGTATTCCGCCCCAGGAGAGTGCAGGAGTATTCCGCCTCTGGTTTATATCATATCGGGTGCAGGAGTATACCGCCCCAGGAGCAGGAGTATTCCGCTCTAGTTGGTTATCAGATTGGATTCCCCTCGAATGCAGGAGTATTCCGCTTCGGGATGGGATTACGGGCACATGTGACCCTTTGCATCTCATTTCATCTCATTTCATTTCATTTCATCTCATTCCATTTCATTTCATACTATTGTGTAGATTTTCGATACATGACTACTGTTCTGCTTATATGTGCATTGCTTATTTGTTGATTATTGTCTGGTTCCGTTTCCCTGACTAGCGTATCTATTTTTCGAGGTTGCTAGTTTGTTCGCACTTATTGAGTCCTTATGACTCACCCCTATTTGTTCTTGTATTTTTTTTTCGTTCGGCAGAATCTGCTCCAGGACCCAGCCAGTCGCGTCGTCATTGAGGAGTAGTACGTTTTCAGCTGTCTACGGTGTGCCATCCTGTTCATTGCGGCCACCAACTTCAGATATTACAGTTTTCCTTACTTTTGCTCCCCTCGAGAGGTGTGTATATCTTTTGGCCTTCTTAGATGTCTGATCTGGAAACCTTTAAAACTGTGTTTTCTGGGTAGTTAGTTGCATTGTTCAGACAGCTTGTATGTTTATCTATCCTAGAGAGTTATCTTATGTTGTTAAAGTTTAGTTCATTTTTATTTCAAGGTAATTCTTCACAATTTATATCGATTCAGTCAATAGGGTTCGCCCGACAGGTTTAGGGGAGGTGGTCGGGTACCCGCACGGCCTAACCGAGAATTCGGGTCGTGTCAGTTTCTCTTTTATTGATAACAACCTATAATTTGCTCTTTATTACTTGACTTCAACTACTTATTTTTAATTATTGTTTGCTTAGTTAGTAAATTACAAACCATCATGGAAAAAGATCCCTAAATAGTTTTTAGAAAATTGTTTTGTAGGATTCAGTCTGAATAATAGTCCTCGTGGGAATGATACTCAACTTATTACTTTATTACTTGTCGACCACGTATACTTGCGTGTGCATTTGGGAACAACAAGTTTTTCGCGCCGTTGCTGGGGACTAAATAATTTACCGTTTTCTTTTTAAATGATTTGTTATTGCCTATTCAGGTTTAATTTTTGTTTTGAGTTTCTTGTGCTATTTCAAGTAATAGGTCTTGAATGCGAAAGGAGAGAAAGGACGAACCACTCGAACCTTTTGATCCTGAACCTAAAAGGACCTTATGGAGGTTGAGGAGAGAAGCAGGAGACCGTGAAGCACTCGCACTTGTACTTGCTTCCTTACCTATCGGAATAGCAGAAGAACGAGCTTTAGCTGTGCGAGATGTTGCTCTTCCCAGTCTGGAGGGAGTAGCTTCTCCACAACAGCATATCCAAAATTTCTTGGAGATTAGTGACATACACACACCAGCAAGCGTCTCAACTGATTATGTTCGATTGATACTTTTTCCGTTTTCATTGATCGGAGCAACAAGGAAGTGGTTAAAGGCTGAAAAGTCTGGGTCTATCACAACTTAAGATGATTTAGAAATTTTTGGCCAAAACACCCAGAATAAGGAGTGAGATTATGTCTTTCAGACAACGAGACGGAGAATCCTTGTATTCAGCTTGGGAGAGATTCAAGTCATTGTTGAGAGATTGCTCGCACCACAACCAGTCTAATGAGGTGCTAGCCCACACTTTTTTTTTTGAAGGTTTGAATGCTCATACCAAGATCGTGGTGGATGCTGCTTCTGGAGGCCAAGTATTGGCCTTGAATTTTAATGAGATTTATGAATTGCTGGATAAATTTTCTCAGAGCAATCCTGACTGGCAGGGCGATGGTAGAGCTCCAAATCAAAAAGCTGCTGGAATACTTTAGTTGGATGCGTTCTCGGCATTAACTTCAAAGGTAGATGTCATAGCTAATCAGATCAATAAGCTAGCATTGCCACCAACTCAACAACAAGCGGCACCAGTTCATCAAGTGCAACAGTTCAAAGTTTTCTGTGAGGTATGCGGAGAGGATCATGCTACCGAGGTTTGCCCCTCCAATCCAGAGTCAGTTTATTACGTGGGGAATCAAAATAAATTTCAAGGTCAGAATGGAAATCAGTTTGGTAACAGCTACAATCCTAATTCACGAAATCATCCAAATTTCTCATGGAGTGATAACCAGGTAACGAGGACAAAGTGTATAGGAATTAATACTCGTGCTAAGTCAAATTATAATATAGTTTAAGATATCGTCCCACAGAGATTGGGTAAATATATGCTACAGACTTGTAATATTTCCACTACTATTTGAGAGAATCAAATTGATGAAAGGTGAGTTTTTTGAACTTTTAATTAACTTTAACTAAATAAAGGACTTTCGGAAGATTTCAAATTTAAAAAGAGTTGGGAGTCATTGAATTCACTTGGTTATATTCATAATACAATCTCAGTTTTGACATGTATTTCTCAAAAGAAAAATTGCTTATTGCTAATACAATTTTATTTTGCTCACTCAAAAATAATAATCAAATACACTCCGTGAGATTATGTATATTAATTGATGTATGACTTTGTGATGGTTAAACCGAAATAATATCCTTGCCTGAATTGTGCTAAAAATTAGCAAAAACTTCGTGAGAATATTTTCACTAAAATCAACAATCTTGCTTACAACAATTCCTCCATGAGAATTAAAGCTGAGGGAAACAAGATTACTGATTTGGAATGATAGGTTACTATAGATTCCATACTCACTCTACTGTTTTATTCATCAGTCATCATATATTAATTTTGCTCGGTGAGAATTATAAAATTAATATACGATAACCTAAAAATAGATAGATGTGAAAATAAAGAGTAACAGTACTATCACTCTAGTACAGTGTGAAAATGCAGATATAAAGTTTCAGGCCAAGCATGTACTAAAACTGAGGTAGATATTATAAATATACCAAGTTTCATCAATTATCCCAACAGAAGGAAATTGCTCCATTATGGAGTGATAAAAGCTAAAAAGAAATTTAGAAGACTTTGAAAATATTTTTACTACAAAAGAGAGAAACAAAAACAAGAGAATTCTGGTTTTTGGCTCATGAAAGGTTTTTCTTCTCCTACAACTTCGTCTCCTATTTATAGAAAAATATTTAGGTAAAGTTGTTGTTACGACATCAAGTCAGAACATGAGTTGGTGTTGCGACTTCAAGTCAGAAGATGAGTTTGTGTTCCGATTTCCAGAGTTACCGTCGCGACATGAATTGGTGTTGCGATTTCACTTCACAATGTGACTTGGTGTTCTCATTTCAACAGTTACCGTCGCGACATGAATTGGTATCGCGACTTCAATTCGCAACATGAATTAATATCATTTCTTCTTTCCTTTATAGATTCAACACTGATTTTCAAAATCTTTTTAGGATTTTTCTCGGCTTGTAATGTTAGGCTTCGTGCTGGTAGGGTATATGGATATATTTATAGTGACTTTTCCTCTTCCATCTTTGAGAAAACATTTCTTAATCCTCAGTATTTCCATCATTTCATAGTACTTGTCTTTTTTTTTTTCTTTTTTTTCCCTTCTTTTTGAAAAATTATAACAATCATACAAACTCTTTTTTTTTCCACAATATTTCTTTCTTTCGTTAATATCAATCTTTGCTCATTCATAGCTAGAAGAAATAATTATTATATTTAAATATGTATATTTAATGCATACTATATATATTATGAGATTTTTATTCTATCTTTTTTTAAGAGAATTATGGTGTTCGAGAAAAAAGATTAAGGCTGAAAGAAGGGTTCTAGGAGGTAATATATGTATATTTGGATGAAAATAAAGAGGTTAGAATTGTGTATCAAAGAAGGCCTAATTTCATTTTTTAAAAAATCAGTGTCGTCTATTATTTCGTCTCGAAAAACATTTAAAGTAAGTTATAGCCAAGTTTGTTGTTTCCATTTGCTTTTGTGACCATAACTTTTCGCAATTCAGATGATTACCTGAGTTGAAGATGCTTGCTTTTACTTCACAAAATAAAAATCATAAACATGACAAATCATATGGTGAAGATAAATAATGAAAAAAATTTAATTTGTTTATTAAATGCCTACAAATGATCATAGTTAAGAAGAAAATACATATATATATATATATATATATATAAAGAGAGAGAGAGAACAACCCTCCACCACACTTGAACTTTTCATTCTCCTGGGTGAAAGCACATCTCTAAAAAAAGTGATAGAGGGGGTAAAATATTTTTTTTTTAGAAAAAAATATAATAAACTAAAATAGAGAATACTATCTTTTTTAAAAAATGAAAATCTTTTTGGCTTTCAAATTTACAATCACAGAAGAAAGCTAGAAAGAAACTTTGACCACACATATTCTATGTGTAATAGACTGAACTAATTTTTTCACCTTAACAGTCATGGGGTCCCAATTTAAATATAAACCAGAAAATTACCTGAGCCAATATTTGATTTGCATAATTAAATGGCTAACCAACCAGTTACTTAGGCATACCGATCACCATGGAGTTACTCCTGTGTAGGTGACTCTGTTTTTGTAGAGGCCTTCATGAGATGTTCTGGTTGCACAATAACGTGGATATTAACCAGATCAATTGGTTAAGCATTTAATTACTCAAATCTATATTGGACTTATGAGGCTCCATTGCTTCACCCTCAATGGCTACGGGTAAGAAACCGTAGTTCTGAGTTTAACGTCGCCAACTCGACGTAGTAACTGTGATATTTATCAGATTATCATGGTTACTGATGGTTGTTTCTCAAACTGTCCTCCAAAGTATAATTTTAGCCTGTGACCATTTACTTTGAACTTGTCTCCTCCATTGATATGTTGAATTTCAATTGCTCCGTATGGAGTGACATCTGTAACAATGTAAGGACCTGTCCATCTGGATTTCAATTTTCCTGGAAATAACCTGAGTCGACTATTGTAAAGGGGTACCTGATCTCCAATTTAGAAACTTTTTTGTCGAATCAAGTTGTCATGCCTTTTTTTTTTCTTTGTAAATCTTGGCATTTTCATAAGCTTCCAACCTCAGCTCTTCCAATTCATTAATCTGAAAGAATCTATTTTTACCAGCAGAGTTTAATTCAAAGTTCAGCATTTTTAATGCCCAAAAAGCTTTATGTTCTAATTCAACAGGCAAATGACAAGCTTTTCCAAAGACTGATCTGTATGGGGATGTACCTATTGGCGTTTTGAACGCCGTTCGGTATGCCCATAATGCATCATCTAATTTTAAAGCCCAGTCTTTTCTTGAGATTCCAACTGTTTTTTCAAGTATCCTTTTTAATTCACGGTTGGAAACCTCAACTTGCACTTGTGTTTGAGCATGATATGGTGTTCCTGTTTTGTGAGTCACACTATATTTGGACAATAAAGCAGAAAATTATTTATTTATGAAATGAGTCCCTTGGTCACTTATGACGACTCGTGGTGTGCCAAATCTAGTAAAAATATTTTTTCTAAGAAAATTACACACGGTTCGAGCATCATTTTTTCTCGTAGGAATGGCATCAACCCATCTTGAGACATAATCCACAGCCACAAGGATATATTCACAAGAATGAGATGAAGGAAAAGGTCCCATAAAATCTATTCCCCAAACATCAAAAATTTCATATACCTGTATTGATTGCAAAGGCATTTCATCTCTCTTGGTGATGTTACCTGTTCTCTGACACCTGTCACATTGTGCAACATATGCACATGCATCCTTGAAAAGTGTTGGCCAAAAGAATCCAGCCTCTAAGACTTTAAATGCAGTCCGATTTGCAGTATAATGTCCTCCAATCGCACCATCATGGCAATGATGCAAAATCTTGGTCATTTCATCTTCCGGCACACACCTTCTGATAATATTATCTGCACAAAACCTAAACAAAAAAGGTTCATTCCACAGATAATATTTAGCATCAGAAATAAGCTTTTTCTTTTGCTGGTAAGAGAGATCTTGGGGTGTCCATTTTCCAACCAAGTAATTTGCAATATCTGCAAACCAGGGTGGTTGAGTCGCAACTGAACTAACAGAAAAAATATGTTCATCCGGAAACTCCTCTTTTATATCACAAATCTCAAGAGGAGAGTTCTCTATTCTAGACAAATGGTCAGCAACTTGATTTTCAGTTCCTTTTTTATCTTTTATCTCAAGGTCAAACTCTTGGAGGACTAAAATCCATCTTAGAAATTTAGGTCATGCATCTTTCTTTGCTAAGAGGTATTTTAAAGCTGCATGATCTGTAAAAACAGTGGCCTTGGTTCCTATTAGATAAGAACGAAATTTATCAAATGTAAATACTACTGCCAGTAGTTCTTTTGCTGTTGTGGTATAGTTCAACTGAGCTTCATTCAAAGTCCTACTAGCATAGTATATAGGATGAAAAATCTTATCTTTTCTCTGGCCTAAAACTGCTCCAAGTGATGTATCACTACCATCACACATGACCTCAAAAGATTGATTCCAATCAGGAGACACAACTCCAGGGGCTGTTGATAATCTTTCCTTAAAGGGTGTCAAATGCTTTGAAACAATCACCTGAAAAATCAAACTTAACATCTTTCATTAAAAAGTTAGTCAAAGGTTTTGAAATTTTTGAGAAATATTTTATGAACCGTATGTAAAAATATGCATGGCCTAAAAAACTTCTAATGCCTTTAACAGTTGTAGGAGTGGGTAATCCTGCTATAAGATCAATTTTAGCCTTATCAACTTATATCCCTCTAGCAGTGATTTTGTGTCCTAGGACAATTCCCTCTGTAACCATAAAATGACATTTTTCCCAATTAAGAATCAAATTTGTCTCTTCACATCCTTAAGAACTAAGGTCAAATGGTGAAGACAGTCCTCAAATGTTTTACCAAAAAGTGTGAAATCATCCACAAAAATTTCAAAAAACTTTTCGGTCATGTCCGAGAAAATTGCAGACATACACCGCTGAAATGTAGCAGGTGCATTGCATAGACCAAAGGGCATACTCCTATATGCATTGGTTCCACTGGGACATGTGAAAGTTGTCTTATCCTGATTTTCTGGTGCAATTGGGATCTGGTTATAGCCTGAATATCCATCAAGAAAACAATAAAAACCATATCCTACCACTCTTTCCAACATTTGGACAATGAATGGTAAAGGAAAATGATTTTTTCTGGTGGCATCATTGAGACGTCTATAATCAATACAGACTCTCCATCCTGTAAATGTTCTGGTAGGTATGAGTTCATTATTTTCATTTTTTATAACTGCCATACCTCCTTTCTTTAGTACCACCTGAACAGGACTTACCCAAGGACTATCAAAGCTTCTGGCGGCAGGCATCATTTATCCGATTTTTTATAGTCCTTGGGTAAGTCCTGTTCAGGTGGTACTAAAGAAAGGAGGTATGACAGTTATAAAAAATGAAAATAACGAACTCATACCTACCAGAACATTTACAGGATTGAGAGTCTGTATTGATTATAGACGTCTCAATGATGCCACCAGATATAATCATTTTCCTTTACCATTCATTGTCCAAATGTGAAGCTGAAATAATGACTGGAAATAATTCATGTTCAAGATAAACATATTTTAAATGAGAAGGAAGAGTTTTGAGTTCAATTTTTTGTTGAACTCTTCCTGATTGTATTCCTTCATCCTCAGAATATCTTTCCAGTATTTCTGCTTCACTTTTAATGGTGGGATCATCATCCTGTGTTGTGCCAGAATTGGCCAAACACCTCTCCATCGAGTCTGGAACCAATTGATTATCTTTAAATTCATCTGCAAGATCACCAATCATGTCAATTGAAAAACAAGAAGATGATTCCTCATCTTCTGGAAATTTTAGAATCTTTTGCATATCAAAAATGACTCTTTCTTTATCAACTCTCAAAATTAATTGTCCTTGATGGATATCTATGATTGCTCAACCTGTTGCAAGAAAAGGTCTACCCAAAATTATTGGTTCATCAGGACATTCTTCCATTTCAAGTACTATGAAATCTATAGGGAATACAAATTTATCTACCCTCACGAGCACATTTTCAATAATTCCCTTAGGTTTCTTAGTATTTTGATATGCAAACTGAAGAGAGACAACTGTATTTTTCATCTCACCAAGATCCAAATTTTTGAAAACAGAAAATGGCATTAAATTTATTGAAGCTCCAGAATCACAAAGCACTTTTTCAATATATACCCCGCCCAATGTACACAGAATTGTAAAACTTCCTGGATCACCGAGTTTTTGTGGTAGCTTATTTTGAAGTATAGCACTACATTTCTCAGTAAGCATTACCATAGAAACTTCTTCCAAATTCCTTTTGCTTGATAAAATTTCTTTCAAAAATTTAGCATATGAATGCATTTGCAACAAAGCATCAGTAAAAGGAATATTGATGTGAATTTGTTTCAAAATTTCCAAAAACTTTGCAAATTGATTATCAAGTTTTTCTCTTTTCATTTTTTGTGGAAAAGGAATTGTCACTGGGAGAGGAGTCATTTTCTCAATATTTTTTTCTTCATTTTTCTTGACTTCTTCCTCTTGTGACAATTCAGAGAGTGTTTCAACATTCTTTTGGTTATCTACCTGCCGTTCTGGCTGATTCCTTTCTCTGTTTGCATATGGATCATCAAGATTCTTACCTAAGCTTAAGGTGATGGCCTTAAGGTGTTCCTTTGAATTTTTCTCTGTATTGCTTGGTAAAGGACCCTGAATTCTTTCTGAAACAAGAGTAGCTAGTTGGCTTAACTGAGTTTTCAAGTTTTTGAGAGCAGAATTTTGACTCTCCATTTTTCTCATCAGTGGCCTTAATGCACTTATAAAAAAGGTCATCAAAACTTGGATGGGCTTGTTGAGGCCTTTGCTGATATGGAGCTGCTTGCTGATAGGGCTTGAAATTTGGTTGCCCTCGGTTTTGATTCTGGTACCCTGGTGGACTTTGTACCTATTGCTTTTGGAAGCTTTGAGAGTTCTCAGCACCGTTTGGATTGCTCCATTGAAATCCTGGATGTTTTTGTGCCATTGGACTTCCAAAAGGATATGATTTGGAACCGATGACATTGATATGTTCATCATTCTGATTGGTTGCTTGGCATTCGTGGTTCAGATGGTTTCCTCCGCACATGTCACAAGTCTCAGACTGGCTTGTTTGTTGCGTATTCAGCTGAAAAGATTCAAACTTTTGTGCCAAAGAAGCAATTTGTTGTGTTAGTGTATTTAAAGCATCTGCTTGATTTACCGTAGCAGCTTTCTTGATGATCACACTATCAGATGGCAATTGAATGGCATTCTCAGCAATTTCATTCAACAATTGGAGTCTTTCCCACTATGGAACCTCCTGAAGCAGCATCAATCACATTTCTAGAAGAGAGTTTTAACCTGTGATAGAAAATGTATAACTGCATATGTTCAGCAATGTCATGGTATGGACATTTTCACAACATTGCTTTCAATCTTTTCCATGCTTGATAAACTGACTCAGTGTCGGTCTGCAAGAAATTAGATATCTCTTGTCTCAACTTTGTTGTTTTAGCAGGGAAAAAATATTTGTTCAAAAATTTCTAAGTCATCTGGTCCCATATGGTAATGGACCCTTGAGGCAAACTTTGCAACCAAGCTTTGGCCTCGCCTTTTAAAGAAAAAGGGAATAACCTTAACTTGATTTCTTCAGGAGATACTCCATTGTACTTAGCAGTAAGAAATCGATTTAGTGACTGTGTGGATCTTCACTTAGATCACCAGTGAAAGTGCAAGATTGTTGAATTGTTTGAATCAGGCCGGTCCTGATTTCAAAGTTGTTCGCTGCCACTAGGGGTTTTCTTACAGTAGATTAACAGTTGAAGTGGTCTGGCCTAGCATAATTTCTTAGGATTCTGTTTGCTGGTCTTGGCACCACTTCATCAAACTGCTCTTCTATATGGGCTGGTGGTGGAATTCCCAGTGGGTTGTTGTCTTCTATTCTTTGGTTTTCCATTTTGTCACAAGTTACTCTCTGAGAAGATGATGATTGTTCTTTCCTGCACAATCTCAAAGATCTTTCAATTTCAGGATCGTAATTAGCCAACTCTTTGTTAGAAGAGCGGGTCATAAACTATCTGAAAATTCTTTAATAAAATAGTAATAGTAATAATAATAAAGAAAATATTAAAAGGAATATATAAAAAATTAGTATTAAATATAGTAGTAGAAGTAAAAAAAATTAAAAAAAAATATTACGAAGGTAGATACAGGAGTATGTGACTAAACAAAACTAATTATATGACGTTATTATTTTTTTTATAGATAATAATAAAATAATACTAACAATAAAAATAGACAAAAAGGGAATAAAAGTGACTAAAACAGTAGTAATGCACAAAATGATTATAAGTGGTAAGTAGTAGTAGGTTTTATTAAAGTGATAGTACAAAAAGCTACAAATGATAGGAATAGCTGGTGTATGATACAAAGGGTAAAAGGATTAACAACAGTACAAGAAAAAAATATTAAAGAAAACTTAAAAGTGTATGGAAGCACTATTCATGAGAAATAGTAATATACTACTACACTGTAATAAAAAAAAACGTTACTATATATAGTAGTAATAACAGTTATAGTAGTATGTAAAACAAATGGATAATAAAATTACAATATATAATAAGTTTTCAAATTAGTAACAAAAGATTTAGTCTGAAGTAGATTTGCGCTAATCTCCGGCAACGGCGCCAAAAATTTGACGAGGCCAAAGTGTATAGGAATTAATGCTCGTGCTAAGTCAAATTATAATGTAGTTTAAGATATCGTCCCATAGAGATTGGGTAAATTTATGCTATAGATTTGTAATATTTCCACTACTATTTGAGAGAATCAAATTGATAAGGTGAGTTTTTTGAACTTTTAATTAACTTTAACTAAATAAAGGACTTTCGGAAGATTTCAAATTTAAAAAGAGTTGGCAGTCATTGAATTCACTTGGTACTATTCATAATACAATCTCAGTTTTGACATGTATTTATCTAAAGAAAAATTGCTTATTACTAATACAATTTTATTTTGCTCACTCAGAAATAATAATTAAATACACTCCGTGAGGTTATGTATATTAATTGATGTATGACTTTGTGACGGTTAAACTGAAATAATATCCTTGCCTGAATTGTGCTAAAAAGTAGCAAAAATTTCGTGAGAATATTTTTACTGAGACCAACAATCTTGCTTACAACAGTTCATCCGTGAGATTAAAACTGAGGGAAACAAGATTACTGACTTGGAATGATATGTTACTATATATTCCATTCTCACTCTACTATTTTATTCATCAGTCATCATATGTTAATTTTACTCCGTGAGAATTACATAATTAATATACGATAACCTAAAAATAGATATATGTGAAAATTAAAAGTAACAAAACTATCACTCTAGCACAGTGTGAAAACGCATATATAAAGTTTCAGGCCAAGCATTTACTAAAACTGAGATAGATATTATAAATATACCAAGTTTCATCAATTATCCCAACAGAAGGAAATTACTCCATTATGGAGTGATAAAAGCTAAAAAGAAATTTAGAAGACTTTGGAAATATTTTTACTACAAAAGAGAGAAAACAAAAACAAGAGAATTCATGGTTTTTGGCTCATGAAAGGTTTTTCTTCTCTCTACAACTTTGCCTCCTATTTATAGAAAAATATTTAGGTAAAGTTGGTGTTGCGACATCAAGTCAGAACATGAGTTGGTGTTGCGACATCAAGTCAGAACATGAGTTTGAGTTCCGACTTCAAGTCAGAACATGAGTTGGTGTTACGATTTCCAGAGTTACCGCCGTGACATGAATTGGTGTTGCGACTTCACTTCACAACATGAGTTGGTGTTCTCATTTCAACAGTTACCGTCGCAACATGAATTGGTGTGGCGACTTCAATTCGCAACATGAAGTAATATCATTTCTTGTTTCCTTTATGCATCATATCGCGACTTCAATTCGCAACATGAATTAATATCATTTCTTCTTTTCTTTATGTATCATGTCGCGACTTCAATTCGCAACATGAATTTATATAATTTCTTCTGTTTTTGCTTGTAATCTTCATTCCTCAATTGAACTTTCACCGCAAAACTTGTTAGAAAATATAATAAAATATAATATATTTATTTATTATAATATTTAAAATATTTAAATTTATACATAAAAATACATGAATAATTTATATTCATCACCAGGCTGCTCAAGGTGATATGAGATCTCAGAATAACTACCAGAATTCACAATCTCAGGCTCAACCACAGCAGTCAAACAGTTTAGTTGAAGATTTGATAAAGCAGATGTTGGCAGGTCGGCAGAAAATTATAGCAGACAATGCAGCTCAGGAACAGGCCATAAAAGATCTCGCCAATACTCAAAAGGACCTGGAACGCCAAATGGGGCAGCTAGCTGGAGCACAAAATACTAGACCACATGGTGCCTTGCCAAGTGACACAGAGAAGAATCCTAAGAAATTTGTGCAAGCAGTTACTCTGAGAAATGGACGAGCTCTAGAAGAAGTGCCTCCAAAGCCGAGGAAGTCCGTTGGTGAACAGGAGCCGAATACTGAAATAGACCACCACAATCTTTCCCTCAAAGGCTTCAAAAGCATAAAGTAAATGCAGCTTGCAAGAAATTTTTTGAGATCTTGAGTCAGATACAAGTTAATATTCCTTTTGGTGGAACTTTTGCGAGATGTTCTGAAATACGCTAAGTACATAAAGTATATTGTAGAAAATAAAAGAAGACTGACCAAGTTCGAGACAGTTGCACTTACTGAAGAGTGCAGTTCCAAAGTCAGAAGCAAACTTCCTCAGAAATTGAAAGATCCTGGAAGCTTCACTATTCCTATAAAAAATGGGAAGCATGAGGTTGGACGAGCTTTATGTGACTTAAGCGCTAGCGAAAATTTAACGCCATCATCGGTGTTTCGAAAGCTAGGCCTGGGTGAACCAAGACAAACCATAGTAACCCTGCAGTTAGGGGACAGATCTTTGATATGCCCTGAGGGAGTTATTGAGGATGTTCTAGTACAAGTAGGCCAATTTATCCTCCCTGTTGATTTCATCATTTTAGATTATGAGGCTGACGAAGAGGTTCCGCTCATCTTGGGAAGAGGATTTTTGGCTACTGTTGATGCCATGATTCGAGTTAGAGCAGGGAAGATGATCATTAGGGTAAATGGCGAAGAAGCTAGTTTTAATATGTTCCGGGCTACTCAACTTCCACCCTACTATGAAGAGCTATCTATGGTAAGAGTACTGGATAGGGAGTTAACTGCCTCTTGAGCTAAACTTTAAGAAAATTGAAATTGGATTTTGAGGATTTTGTGAGTGTTTCAAGATATTGATTATTGGGGGGGAGGTGATTCACGAGGTTGTAGGGAACATGTGGTTAAATTTTTAATACTTTTGGTGGTGTTTTGTTGAAGGATTTCAGATTCAAAAAGTGGGTTTGTGAAGAACACCATTCTTGGAGGTTTTAAAAGCTTGAAGAACAAGAAAGCGGGGTTTTAAAATTTGGCATTGTTTGATCTAAAAATTTTGTGGGGTTTTGTTCCTAGTGTGTTTGTAAAGCTTTGGGTGAGGTTATAATCACTTTGGAGAAGATTTGTCTTGAAGTTTAGGATTAAACCACTAGTTTGGGCATGAGGAACAACCATTCATAGTTCTGGGTAGAACTTGTCAATTCGCGACAGCGACATTTGCCTCGCGATAGCACTGGAGACAGTGAACGAGGAAGACAATGAACAGTGAGCAAAGTTTCTCAGAATTGAGAATTGCAAAAATAGCCACCCGGTGCATCATTTATCACCCGATAGCCATGTTTGTGGATTGAACTCTTAGATGCCCAACTTTAAAAATAGCCACTTTGGGCGATTGTTTTGACCCGATAGTCAGTTTTGTCTCGAGAAGTCGTTGTGCATCTATTTGATAACCAGTCACCTGGTGCGACATTATTTGACCCGTAGCCATTTCTGTGATATGAACTCATGCCTGCCCCATTTTAAATTTAGTCATTCCTAATTGTTTTCTTAGCCTTGTCATGTTTATTCCTAGCTAGATTAACATTAGTATTAGTTCATATAAGTGTTGTCTAATTATTTTTGGCCGTATTTCATTTCGTGCCAATTTGTTTCGTGTTTTTCTATTTTAGTTTCGTATGTGTTTATTTCTTCCTAGTCCATTTGTGTGTGTTTTATCCGTTTCTTTGGTGTCTTATAAACTCCACTCCGATCTGAAGCTTGGACACTTGGCTTGAGGATTTGCGGTTATAAAACCTTGAAGAGTTTAAGGAAAAACCTTTGAGTGAAAAAAGGCTTGAGTGGTGAGATCATTAGAGTATGGTCATAAAAGCCTTGACCTTGAGTGTATACACGAGCAGAAAGATTATTGAATGCTGTCTTTGGAGTGATACATGTGAGGAAGTGAATTGTGAGGTCCTATTTTGACTAACCAATTCTCTCGTTTTAAATTCTTTTCTTGTAGGTAGCATTTCTCTTTAGTGAGGTGACTCTAACAATTAGATGAAAATTATTGTTCGTTGCTTTGGAAGGTTTTGTAAACTCATTGGATGAGTTAAGGGAGGAAGTAAGAGTAGTCTACTATAAGATTGAGAGAAGTGAGGGAGACAAAAGTGACAACTCAAGAGAGGAGAAGGAAGAGTTTGAAAATGAAATGAAAGAAAAGAAAGAGGGAAAACAAAAGAGTGAGGGTGAGGATTTTCCTTATTCTAACAATTCTAACCTTTCTTCTTTCTCTAGTTGTCTTGTGCATTTTGAAGGTACTTTTGGAGATGCTAAATTGGGGAACCCTTCCTTGTAAGTGGTTCCATGCTTGGAGGAAAAAGAGGAGACCACAGTTAAGTCTCCAAATGAATAAGTGAGCTTATATTTGAAAAGCCAAGGCAAAGAAGAATCTTTAGGTATACTACAAGGTAACAAAGCTAATCCTAACTCTTGTGTTTGTTTGGGTGAGTTTAATGGAGACTTGAGTAGCTTTGCTTTTTGTGGGATTGATGATTCTTTATCTTACATTGCTAATAGTCAAAGTTATAGTTGTGAGCATAAACTAGTTGGACACACTTGTAAAAAGAAAATTGACGAATTTTGTGTGTATGAATTATTCCACACTAGTGATGTGCAAATGGACATGACACCCCACCTTTGTTTGATAAGTATGAAAATTAATCGCTTTTTGTTAATGATATATCACTTGATAGCATTCTTGGTATTGGTAGTTGGTTGTGTCAAGTGGGAAATAGTGATGAATTGAAAAGTGTGCACTTACTTGAAGGTAGTGAAGAATTACATTTGAATGCTAATTAAATGTCTTCCTTTTTATTTGAAATTGATGAATCATGTTTTGAGTTATTAGAAGAGTATACACTTGAAAAGGTGAAATATTCTTGGGATTGTCCTAACTTTGACCTTGTGTTTGATAGAGATTCTAATTTGGAAAGTGAGCTTGTGTGTATGGACACCATTGATAATGTTGCCTTGATTTACACATGTGTTCTTGAAAGGTTTACACTTGATAAAAATTGTGAGTCAATACTTAAAGAGTGCATGACTTTTGAAGATGACTCTTGTGACTTGCTTAAGAGTACTAATTGTGTGGATGTTAGCAAGCTAACTCTCAAAATATTTTTTGAAAGCTTGTCTAATGTTGGGAAGTCCTCCAAAGGTGAAGATTGTTGTTTAAAGAAGGAGGGAGGCGCTAGTGATAGTAGTGGTAAATTAATAAATGCTAGTTTTAGTGTCAATTTCTTTACTTGCTCTATTCTTAGAGTGGATTTTGCTAGAGCTTCCTAAGTTTAAGAGCGATAAGGTGTCAATTGAGGCTTGGCAATAGTTGAATGAGTTTGAAGATGAAAGTTATTTTGTGAATGAACTTGCTAGCTGTTATCTTTCTAGTCAAGTACTTGATGTTGGAATTAGAAAAGTGTTATTTCCAGATTATTTTTTATGTTTGGCTATATCATAAGTGTGTGCACTTTCACCGTGAGTATATGAGCTTTGTTCCACACTCTTTATTGTGTAGTACTTGGAAAATTACTGAGTTGTTACTCATTCGCGTCATGGTTTTCCAAGTATGGGTTTTCCATTTATCCTTATAATTAACTAGCTACTATAAATAGTCTAATTCTAGATTTATTCATTAGATATTGGATAATGAATGATTGACATTACTCTTGTGAGAGTGTGTATGGGTTTAATCAATTTTCCTCTTCTTGGATCTCTCTTGGATTCTCTTGTGTAAGAGATCCAGTGTTTGAGTTCAAGTCTCTTCCCCCTTGGATATTGATCTTTGATTATATTTGTCTAAATTAGGGTATTACAATTTATTTGTAGTGTTCTAATTTACTTAAAGTCATGGGATTTGATTCTTTTCTTTCTTCTACCTATTCAATGTCTCGTTTATCCTTAAATTTATGTCGTTGATTTTATCATTGGTTGCTTGATTTCCTATTCTTAGCGTTTAAGATCGTATCAGCTTCCGCCATTGAAATCAAGGACTCGGGGACTGATTTAGTGGTTAGTATACTCACATCTGCAGTAGTAAAAATGAAGTTGGAGGTGAATTTAGTAAATAAGTCTTAGGATTGGCGAACCAAGTTTATTTCATACTTGGATTTTGAGATTTTACCAATAGATAAGTGAGGCTGAAAAACTTCGGAGGCAAGTAGTACCTTATTCAATGGTTCGGGGGCAGTTGTATAAGAGACTTTATTTTAGCCTGTTGGCCAAATATTTAGGTCCGGGGGAATATGAGTATGTGATAAGAGAAGTGCACGAGAGCGAATGTGGCAATCATTCAGGATGGAAGACCCAGGTGCGAAAACTCCTCCGAGCGGGGTACTATTGGCTAGAAATGAGTGAAGATGCTAGGTTATTTGTAAAGAAAAGCGATAAATGCCAAAAGTATGCTTCAATGATTCATCAACAAGCCGAACCACTACTTCGTTTGTTTCGCCATGGCCTTTCATGAAGTGGAGGATGGATATTGTTGGCCCATTTCCCAAGGCAAGGGGTGGTGTTCGGTTTATCCTAGTGACACCCAATTTTATCCCTCTTTTTTCTGTAATTGGCTATAATTTAACTTAAAGGTAAAATTTAACTGTTTGAACAAAATGTGCATTAGAAATCATGCATTTACGTGTGCTATCTCCTATTTATACATTATGTACTTGTGGTTATATTATGTAATTTGCATCTTTTAGACTATTTGTGAAACTGCGGCTATTTGTGTAATTTATTGCATAAAAAAGTGTTATAATTATTTGTGAATATTTGTACGTATTTAATATAAGTTGACCCTAATTGTTTCATGTGTGCATTTTCTTTTGCTTCACACTATGTATAATATACGTATACCTGTATTTTTTCATTTTTTACTTGTACACCTTTAAGCTATTATCAAGCCAATTAAAGATATCTAGTCCAATTTCTGACTTCATATTTATTGAATTTGAATCCTTTTAAATTCAAATCTTCTTATCCTATCTTGAACCTAGACAAAAGACAGTCCAAATACATTCCTCATGTAAAATTTATTACATTTTTCTTCTTTCCTATTTTAAATAAAGCTCCGAAAATCATTATCTAATCCCCTCACTATCCCCCTATTCTTTCCATAATCCCCTCCCTACTCAAAATCTCCAAATCCCACTATCCCTCAAAATCCAAATCATTTCCATAATCCTTTTAAATTCCCCCAACATAGCAACCAAAATTAGATCCCCCCATCATCTCAATATCACACATTTAATCACTCTCCTCTAATCTCCCACAATCACTCCTAAATCTCTTTTTGCAATTCCTACAATTATTTTTCATATCTAACCTGAGCAAGTTTCTTAACCAAATACATTCTCATTATTTAAATTTTGAAAAAAACATTTCCCAAATCCTCTCCTTGATTTTATTATCGTCTTCAATCTCTCATCCAAAATCAACCAACGTCCCCCCAATTTCTCCTTCAATTGTGCTCAATCTGCTAATGGCTATATTCTATTTTTCATTGCTTAAATAGATGGCACTCATTACACCAAAAAGGGGGAGATATACACACACACTTCACGGTTCCAACTCCCTTGTCTTCTTCACCCCCTCACACACTGTCAGCAATATCATTACTAGCTCTCTGTCTCCTCTCTCTCTCTACAACACACGCAATACACCCAATAATCCATATGTCACCACTACATATCCATCAACAGTGGGATACATACACGCTTTCTCACACAATACATACACATACATCACCCACACAGATCAAAATAGAAGGGATACAGGGGGACCACCGGCAGCGGTATAAAATGGGGAGATCGGGGAAGGGACAGTACATAAATGATGGTGGGGAAATAGAAGGACATCGGGGTGGGAGACCAAGCAGTGGCAGCGACGCCACCAATAAACCGGTCGACTGTCGCTCTTCCTTCGTCTCGTGTTGACTGCTGCTCTATTTTAATGGCTCTCACCAGGTCTCAATCGAGATTCTAGTCACTAACGCTCCGTCGTTGTTTGACTATGACCACCGTTGCTTACTTTATTGTTTGGTTACACCGATTGTTTTTCTGTTGCAAGGGTTCTGATTTGAATGATGGGTGGTAGAGTTATTTTCCTCATAAACTGCTCCACCATTTTGTTTGTTGTTCCCCTCACTGTTTTTACTGGCGTTGAACCAAGTTTGGTTGACTGGGTCCCCTTTGCCAAGAGTTCATACCCATCTGATGTTATTCTGTCAGTGTTACTGATTTGAACAGTACCAAACACGGTGTTACTAGCCTATGAAAATAAATTAATTTGAGGCTTTGACACCTATTTGAACGGATACTACACTGTTTGGTCAATGGTATTTTGAAGGCCTAATACAAGTCCCGTCCTATATACATACAATGTCCCTACATGTCCTTCCGAAAACAAAAGGTGATGACGATAATATACATACATTGTTGCAAAAACAAACGAGATAAGCAACGGGACCCACACTTGGCATGGCACGACCATTCAGCGTGTTTGCAGCCGTGACGGTATCCTTAACCCCCTATCATCAATCTGAGCCTAAGATTTCAAAAATTCCCTTTTTCCTATTTTTCTTTTAGTATTATTATTACTACTACTACTACTATTATTATTACTAACATTTTTATTTTTATTATTATTATTACTATTATTTTATTACTATTATTATTATTATTACTATTATTATTATTATTATTATTATTATTATTATTATTATTATTATTATTATTATTATTATTATTATTATTATTATTATTATTAACACTAATCAATTTTATTTGCGAGGTGCCTTCCGACAAAATTCGTTAAGGAGGACGCTATTGGACAAAACCAACATTTTAAAATTATTATTGTTTCCTTTATATGATTTTACTTGTCTCATACTTTATTTCATAGATATTTATTTAAATTGTGCTTTATAGTCGTTGTTTAATATCTTTTATTTCTTATTTAGTTTAATTGCTAGTTTGAAATTCCAATATTTAGTCCGGCCGGTAACCACATGTAGTGGAACCTGAGAAGTGCCTAACACATTCCTCTTGAGTTAACTTGAACCCTTACCTAGAATCTTTAGTTCGCTAGACCATATTTTCGGAGTAAACTATAACAAATTGGCTAGAAACAAAGTAGGTGCCCTAATATCCCTAGTTAAAAAAATATGTTAGATGGCGACTTCAAGTCTTACCCGTGAGTTCCAATAAGTCGAACCTTGTTTCGAACTCTAACCTATTCGGAGAAAAATGGGTGTCGACAGAATAGCGACTCTGCTGGAGAAATCAAGGTTCTAACCATAACGGACTTTATGTTGGGATTTTTTGCTTTATTTGTTATTTTCGGGAACTAACTTATTTTTTCTTTATTCCTTTTTGCAGGAATAAAACTTAGTTTCTTGGCGCATCTTTTTCATTTAACTTTGTTGTATTGTCTCTACACTTCCTCCACTCCTGGAAATTACACTTGCACACACTGCGAATGATTACGTGAATCTCACGGTCGTTCCCCTCTCAAATCACCCTTTAGGGGGAACGGTTTGGAATCTAGTTGGTCCATGGTACAACCAACAATTCTAAATGTTCCCACCCCTTGGTCGTCCGCCTTGGGGAACCATAACTTGTCTAGAAACCCACTCTTAGAAGTTTCTTTTAGAGAAGGCATCACATTCGATGCTTCAACAGTTTTCAAATCCTCCACAAGTTTGCTAAATCTTCTTTTTTTTTAAACGGTTTCACTTCATGATTATTTTTACATTTTTAATATTGTCTCATTCCTATTATCCAAATTTTCGAAACTAGCTTGTTTGTTTTGTTTTTTTTTTTTTTTACTCTTTTTAAAAAAAAAAAATTATTTTTGTGAATTACTTCAACATGTGCATCATTTTTCAAATCTTACACATTTTTCGAAAACATGTGCATTTTCTTTTAAAACTTGTACATTTTTAAACTTGTGCAAACCGCTCATACTTCCCACCGCTCCTGGCAGTTTCAAATCGTGCGTTGAAAAATACGGTGGTTAAGACTACCTCTCCCTCACAAAAATTCCTTTAGGGGGGATAACCTGGAATCTATTTGGTCAGTGACGTTCCCGCTCCCGAGTTGTCCGCTTGGGAGGATAATAAAATTCAGTCTAAGTCAACCTACTCTTAGTGGTAACTCTAGGACCATGCATCATGACATATCATTAGTCGACTTGTTCTCAAGTCCGATAGGCCAACTTTTTCAAACAATTCGAAGGGGTCCTTGACCCCCAAAAAGCGTTGAACATGATTTATTTGCATTTACTTAAAGGGTTGAACGTGAAAATGTGGACCATTTATTGGGTTTATTCTACGTTCAAAGCCATTCAAAGGCACAAAAGGTGACTGAAAAGGCATCAAAGCCCAAATTGAAGCAGAAAAGATTGTTTATTTTGTAATGGTCGGAATTATTCCACGTTCAATGCCATGCAATGGAACAAAAGATAACCGAAGAGGCATCAAAATCCCAAATTGAATTAGAAATGATCTTTTATTCCTAGACAGCCGAAATTATTCTGTATTCAATGCCATTCACAGGCACAAAGGTAACCTAAGAGGCATCAAAAGCCCAATTTGAAGCAGAAACGACTGTTTGATAGACTAGATGACACATAACCCACATCGATCCTTTAGGCATTATATATAACGATTTGACATTCTTGGTATGTCGAAAACTCATTAGAAACCTTGTCCACTATCCAGAGGGTTCTCAACCTGCAATGACACATTTCTTCATATTCCATGCTGCATTGTTTTCAAAAACCCGTGCCACACGTCAATCGTTTGCTTATATGTGGAATTTAGGCATCTTCCTTCCTTTTTTTCTCTTTCCTTTATCTTTTCCAAAGATCATGGCCACTAGAATATTCGATATGGCTACTGGAATCCCTCTGTTACTCAAAGATTGGTGGGGAAACCTACGCATAGATCAACAACACTGAATTAAAATAATGTTGGAGAATCTGGTTTCACTAATGGAACACACTGCAGTAAAAGGGATAGTCGAAGCAGATGTACACTATTGGGATACAGACCGAGCTGTTTTCCATTTTGGAGGTGTAGAGTTAACACCGTTGCTGGAAGAAATAGGTGGATTGACTCAACTACCATTTGAAAGTGATGAGATATTGATCCCTAAGAACATCACACCCGAGGAGTTCTTCGAAATGGTAGGGTTTAACCCTAGATATGCACAGATAGCGTGAGGCAGTTAGGAATCTCTTTCACTTCCCTCTACATTAAGTTCGGGTACGGAGAAGCATTTCAAGAATTCCAGCATAATTTCAGCATTAACCAGACAGATTGAAAAGAGCGGAGGGTACTTACTTTTGTCACCGGCTATTTAGGGACTGTCGTGTTTCCAGAACATGGAAGACGAGGTGATGTTTGCATGATATCAATTGTTGATGCCCTACTCAGAGATTTTGACAAGAAATAAACTTTGGCACCTATGATTGTTGCAGAAATATACCGAGCTTTAAAAAGATGCAAGAAGGGTGCTAGTTTTTTTGATGGTTGCAATTTGCTTTTACGAATTTGGTTAATGGAACATTAGCGAATGATGAACAGCGTAGACCAAGCATTCCATTCCGCACCAAGGTAGGACTACATCTTGACTCATACTGGCCACATGGACAACGCTCTCGAGAAAGAAGCCTAACCAACAACTGCCAAAGGCTGGCACCACAGGATTTCTCAGTTGACATCTGAAAATATACAATGGATGTTTGACTATTTTCCCATCACTATAGTGATCACACAATCTGAAAGAGCTTCGTTTCTTCTTTTGGTTGGGTTCCCATGAGTTTACCCATACACTCCTATTAGGACACTCCGACAAGCAAGGAGAAAGCATATTGCAGACATCAGAAGTTTCAATGCAGATATTTTCGGAGGAATGATACTATTGGAAGACAAGACATTAGAACTTTGGAAAGCAAGGCACCGAATGAAATTCGAGACTATTGGATGAGAAAGGTTTGACGCGGTCTATGATGAGGATTACCCAAACTCACTCAAGAAAGACATAGCAAGGGCAGTTCAACCTAGAGCAATAACAATAAAGGAAAAGAGATGGTGATGAGTTTGATTCTGAGTGCAGGGGGCTACACAAACAACTGGAAAGGGAACAAGAGAAAATAACAAAAAGGAAAGTTTGGTTGAAGCAAAAAACAAAGAAAAAGACAAATGGCGCAGTAAGGCAAAACTCCTGACAAAGCACATAGAGTCTATAGGTGTATGGGCTAGCGAAGGAATGAACTCTGTGGCTGACAATGGAATGATGGAGAAAGGAAAGAAGGCTTGGAAAATGTTGAAAAACTTCACATTCGACATATCCCGGCTCTTAACCGATGCAGACAATATCATCTTCCAAGGAGACTCATCAGAGGCAAGCTTGTCTGAGGGAGACTCATCCGAAGAAGATGAGGGTTCTTCTGGGGATGGATAAGCATGAAAGATGTTCACCAGGCCATGATTTAATCTTATATCAATGCTTAGTGTTTTCCTTTGCTTACACTATTTTAATATGAGCCAATGTAATAAAGACCAAATGTTCGATCAATGGAATATTCTCTTTAGGCTTCGCATTTTGTTAGCAAATGAAATGATACATGTGGCACAAAACTTTTTGCAAATCATCGTGCGTAAAGCAGTCTTTCACATTATTGGATGTATTTCTTATCTGACATGTGTGAATTGGATGAATTTATCTGTTGCTCTAGGTTTCTTTCTACCTAAGCCAATCCCTTCCCAAATCCATTTCCTACTAAGGCACCTTATCTCCCAATTCTATCTGAAATCTTTTGCACTTACTGAAAAACCTATTATCCAAAAAGTTGGCTCAAGTCAAATATTAAGGCAGAAGATATGGTTAAGAAAAATGCACTTGTAAATGATTTGTCAAAAAATAAGAAAAGTTTGTTACAACAAACATTGCACATAGAGCGGAATATTGACGAGGCAAGAGATTTGTTGGTTAAACTCAAAGGCACACAGGACTTACCAAAATACTTTCTTGACACCAATAACTGAGGATCATTTTGCTGCTCTAGTCCACACAATAATACACTGAAGCGATCCAAAGTATTTCCAATCTTGCACCTAAATGGTCAAAAAGGCGTTCAAAAGGTTATCAGAAAGCAATAAGGAACTTGAGGAAAATGAGGGGAACCTGATTGATGTTACAAAGGTTCATGCACAACAACCGAAATTAGCGGGTTGATTCAACTTGGAAAGGAATGCAAAGATGCAGTAACAAAAGCTCCCATTACATGACAGGAAATGAAAATTCCATAGGTATTTTAAAAGATATCTTGGCAGAGTAAACTAAGACAATGAACTCAGGATGAAGTTATTTGAGATACTTAGAAGGCCAAGCATTGATTTGATATAAAAACAGGGGCAAATCAATTTCTTGGAGCAATTTTGGTCGAAAGCTTTACTGGAGTGATTTCTCATGACAACAACTGTTGACACCCAATTTTGTCCCAAAATTTCTAACTGATTTCTAATTATTTTTAAAATAAGGTTAATTTTTAAAATAAAAGTAAGTTCATGATTTTAAAGGAAAAATGACCAATTTCGAAATATATAACCCAATTCCAGCCCACCAATGCGTGCAATCCCTAAATTTCCTAATCCATTCTAAAATAGACTAAAATCGTTCTTAACCCTAAATTCTAGCCTACTACTGCAACCAATACATATATACATACATACCACCTAAATCAGTTCCTAAACCCGACCCAACCCCCAATTTCCCCTTTCAAACCCTAAATCCCTACGATGTTAATTAGCAGCCCCAAATTTCCCGCTTAAAATCCACGAATCCGTCCAAGCATTGGTCCCTCCACGTTCCTCCACATCATCGATCTTAGTACAACCAGTTGTATGTTCGATCCTATCCGTTTATTTTGAATTAGATTTGATACGAGTCTTTCATTTAAAAGTAATAGGTATATTCCTTGGAATAAAGGTGAAATTGGTACGATCCTAAAGGGATTAAACCATTTTCACCTTCATTTTCAAAGGAAGAGGTCAAATTTAGAAGATCTTTTTGGGAATTTTGTAAAGGATGTTGACACTAAATTTTGTCCCTCTTTTTCTATAATTGACCATTATTTAAATTAAAAGGTGTAATTTAACTGTTTGACCAAATGTGCATTAGATTGCATGCATTTACTTGTGTTATACCCTATTTATACATTATATACTTAATTGTGATTATATCAAGTAATTTTGCATCATTTAGGCTATATGTTAACTACATGTCAAGACTGTGGCTATTTGTACAATTTTCTGTATTTATAATATTTAAATATTTACTTGCGGCTATTTACACTTAATTAATTTAAATTAACATCAATTACTGTTATTTGTGCATTTTATATGTATATCTATATTTTTTTGCACCTTTAGTTAAACATAGTCCAAATTAAATATCACATCGTTATCTTCATTTCATACCTTCTTTTGAATTTAAATTCATTCAAACTTGAATTCCTTTCAAATCTTTTATTTTCAATACTCACTCCCTCATACCGAACCGGGACGCAATAGCTAACCAAATGCATTCCTTACACTTTAAATTAGTTATTCCATAAAATCTTCCTTTTCACACATTTTAGACGAAATTCCAAGATTTTAAAAAATCCCTTCCATTTCTCCCAGATTTCCCTAAATCCCATAACTACCTCCCCCGATCTCCTCAATGTCCCCAAAATCCCTTCAATTGGGCTCTTTAATTCCAATGATCTGATGGTCCTTGGTGCTATAAGAGTACCACAACTTTACCAATATGGAGGGGGGAGAGCATTACAAAAATACGATTACAAATCAATATCTTTCTCTCACATCGTCACACACCACCCTACACACACCATTGACATTCGAGTAATATACACACCTATACAGAAAGATCGAGAACCAGTAGAGGGGCGAGGAGATCAGAACAGAGGTTGAGGAATGGGAAAAGTGCCATCTCTAGCAGTGGCGAAAAGGGGCCTCGTCGCTTGCTCCGGTGGCTGGAAAAATCCCAATCGCCGGTAGTTTTTCTGGACACTCTGTTTGTTGTTTCGTCGCACTGGTTATCGAAGCTTAAATGTAAAGAAGGAGACGGAGTGGTAGCGACACTGCTAAGTAGGCTGGTGACGCTTCTCCCTCTCTGATGCTATCATCGTTTCGGTTCACTACGCCGCCGTCATCTCACCGGGGATCCCTTCTTGAACCGAGACGACTCTTGGCAGCGGTATATTTGTTCTCTGTTACAACTGATGTTGTTGTATTTGCTGCTATTGTCATCGTCTCTGTAATCCACTTTGATGTTGCTCTATCTTATCCTCTTTTGGAACCTAACTGGTCCTTTAGTGTAATTCTGCCACTAATCAATGTTGCCCTATGTATTCTGAAGATGCCTATTTGGGTGTTCTTGTCCCTTTAGTCATTCCCTTTTGTTGGAGTTTTGTTTAGTGTTACATATGGTTATTTGATGTATCAATTATCCCTTTGCATTAGAATATGTTATTTACTGACTATTTCTGTTTGGTTAAGTTTTGACCCAACCTTGGTTCGACCAAATTGTGCAATGATGAAAATTTTTGGCAAGAGACAGACTACTGATGTTGAGCATATACTACATAAAGTTGGCCAATGAAAAAATATGTACATATATATTGAGGCCTAGGGACTGATTTAAACATGATACTGCACTTAGGCCAATGACGTTTTGGAGGCCAATACAGGTCCCGTCCAGTTATATGTCCCTTACGTGACCTGAAAATAAAATAGGCGATGATGATCAGTATACACTTTTTAAAATGAGCATAGAGTATGTAAGACCGGTACCTGGCATGGCAACACGGCCGGCCACCGTTGTTTGCAATCGTATCGACGTTCTTAAACCTCTACCCAATACGACGAAATCTGAGCCAAAAACCTTTAAAAAATATATTTTTCCCTTCTATTATTATTATAATCATTATTATTTTATATATTATTATTATTATTATTTCTATTATTAATTTTATTATTATTATTATTCATTACTTATTTTACTTTACTATTATCGTACTAATGCATTTTCATAATATTTGTGAGGCACATTTGGAGGAATAATTCTGAAGACGACGCTCTAGAAAACGCTCCTGATCCAATTTTTAATATTTCATTCTTGCAATCTTCATTTTATTATAATTATTAATTTTCTTTTGATATACTAACTAATTATTATATTCTTGCGAGGTCGATTTGGTTGAAGTTCTTTAGGGAAGAAAGCAACTAAAGAAGACGAGTCGTTTATTTTAAATACAATTACGTGTATCTAACATCGTATAATATTGTTTTATTTCATTAGTTTTATTTATTTTGAATCCCAATTGTTAGTCCGGTCGGGAAACACACTTGGTGGAATCTGAGAGGTGCTTAACACATTCCTCTTGGGTTAATTTGAACCCTTACTCAGAATTTTCTGGTTCGTAGATCAAGTTATGGAATTAAAATTAAAAGTGACTAAGAAACAAAGTAGGTGCCCTAATACGCCTAGTTAAAAAATAAGTCAATAAGTCGAGCTTATTTCGAACCTTAACCGGTTCGGAAAAAATAGCTGTCGACAGAATGGCGACTCCGCTGTGAATTTCAAGGTTCTAACCATAACGGACTTTCAATTTGGATTGTTTGCATTTATTTTCTTTCTTTTGTTATTTCTCAAGACTAATGTTTCTTTATTTCCCTTTTGCAGGTTTGAAGTTCAGCTTTCTATTTTATTGGCATTTTTTTTTAATTTAATATGTGTAATTGTTATTTTACTTCCTCCACCCCTGAAATTTTTACACTTGCACACACCAAGAACTATTACGCGGACCCCGCGGTCGTTCCACCCTCAAAAGCACCCTTTAGGGAAAGTTCACAAAATCAGCCAAATAGCGAAGCTTTTGGCAGTTTCAAGCTTTCAACTTTCAAGTTGTCCACTTGGGAGAAACCCTGTCTAGAAAAAACCACTCATGTTTTCCTTAGCGTCGATTTTTTCTGATGGTATTGGTTCCTGCTGTAATTTCTGGGATTGTTAAAGTGGTAAAGAGGTGTGTTAAGGTGTAGGAGGTTGTCTATATTGGTGAATTTGCAGCAGCCCCTGTTAGGTTTGTTCCTACTTTCTTCTATACTTCAAGTAGTATTCTAGGTCTTAAAATCTGGAAAAGTTCTTATTCTAGTTCTGTTGGTCAGCTATGGTGGTTCATGGTAGTTTCTTGTCCATTTTAGTTGTTCCTCTGTAAAGATGTGTTTGTTCCATAAGGTTGAGTCCTGGTAAGTTGCTTATGGCTGTAGTTGTTTAGTTTAGGAGTGGCAAGTCTTGTTTCTGTTTGTTTGAATAAGTTTGAAGAGTGTATACAGGTGGTGTAAAGGTTGTTTTAGGAGCTGCAGGTCTTGAAGTTCTAGGGGCTGTTCTGGATGCTTTTGGAAGAAGTGTATAGGAGTCCCGTTCAGGTACTAAGTTCCTGTCTTTATTGATGTGGGCATGCCAGTAGCTAACTTTTGCTTTGACTCAGTTTTCCCTCTCAGTTGGAGCTTTAGTTAGGTTCAGTTTTAGCTCTTGCCTAGTCTTCCTAAGTATCATGAAATAGATCCTGAAGTTGTGGTGTGTAAGTGTGTGTATGCTGCAACCTGATCTAAGGTCTGAGCTTGACTTCAAATATCTTTGGTTTCTCTTTGGTGTATCATCTGGATTAATGTTGAATTCTTGCCTCTAAGATAGGGCTGTTTTCTACGTGCTTTTAGATTAGTATAATAGTGCTAGTTTAATTGATAAGTTCCCTGGAGAGTTTGTTTGAAGATCCTTGGAGTAGTTGGTGTATAGGTTATTATAGGAGAGTTCTGGTGGTTGTTTCAGTTTGTAAAAAGGTCTTGTGTGTCTAGTTAATTTTGTAAGTTATTTGCAGGTATTAGAGGTGCCTGGTGGTTTGTAGATAGTGGGAGTGTGTGAAAGTTGGCTCTAGGGTACAGTTGGTATTAGTAGTTGGCATCAGGTTGTTATGTTTATGGTGTAAAAAAGGTGAAGTGGTCAGGGGTTAGTAGTATTAGTTGATTTCAGTAGTTTGCAGGTAGTTAAGGAGGTTCATGTTGGTTTTATGAGGTAGTATAGGCTTTGAAAGGTTGGTTGCATGTGTGCTCTTTGGTGTTGTTGGTAGGCAGATCTGTTTTTGAGGCTAGCATAAGCTTCTGTTTCCTTGGTTGCTGAGGAGAAACTGTAGTTGGGTCTGGGAGTTTTGCAGATAGTTCTGTATATGGGAAAGAGGTGTCTTGTTTGTCTAAAGGGGCATTCTTAAGGATTCAAGTCCCTCTCTGGTCCATTTTCTTCCATAGTCCTTTCCTTCTTCAAGTTGAATCCTTCCTTCTTGATTCTGTTTATGGAGACCCAAGCTGAGTATTATATAGGAGTGATTGCAGCAATATCATTGTAGTGAGTCCTGTTTGGTTCTAAGTTTATCCATTAGTCTGCTCTATGATATCTTTCCTAATGTCTGGTTCCGTTAGAAAGGTTTGAATTCAGCTCCTTGCCCTATTTCTTATGCTGATGCGTTCTAAGTTTTGCTTGAGATCTGTTGGCTATGTGAAATTCCCTTTTGGCTTCAGACCTGACCTGGTCATGTCTCTGGTGTCTTTTGCTTCAGTCTTGCCTTTTTTCAAGTTCAATTTTCCTCTCAATAACTACATGGTTTCTATGGTGCAATGCCCTATATTTTTTGTTATGGTTATATATTTATTCCTTGGTCAACTTTGTCATAATATATGGTAGCATATTTCCTTCCGAGGCAGTTTCTTCCTTAAATATCCAGCAAGTCTATCTAGCATATTCCCTTTCTGCTTTCTATGTGCGATTTAATCTTAAGCTCTGGAATTTGTTTCCTTGCAATGTCAGACCCTTTACACCTAGCCTGGTTCGTGTTATATGTCGGGAGAAGTTTTCAGTAACTGGTACTTATCTCAGTAGAATATCATGCCTCATTCTCATGCCCTGATAAATTAGATTAAGCTAGTATGGTTACTCCGAAGTTAAAATGCAATTTTTGCTCAATGAAAATGCTGTTTGAAACATGCGAAACCTCTTCTCTGTTAAGTTGAAATTTGATACGGATTAAACACGAAAGCGAAAATAAAAGGATAGGAGCAAGACGAATCTTGAACTCCCTTCGAAGTAGCTACGAGGAACGGTTCTCGTAACACCCTCGAATTGGGTCAAGAACAGCCTATACTATTGGAACAATCCTCAAGACGCACCCGGGTCTTGCAAATAGTCCGGTCGGGTTGGAATGAGACTCAATTAGATCTACTAATTGGTTCAAGCCAAAAGGTTCATTCATTCAAAGAGAAATCTCATCTCTATATTATTTGTCTTCAATATTCAAAGTAAGCTAATATGAAATGAAAAGGGCTTTGAGGTATTTATACAGTTTCCCTCAAGCCTAAGTAGTTACCCAAACACCCCACAAGTTGGGTAATAGTAGCTAAGCCACGCAGGGGTATTTTAGTAAAAGACTATATAAAAATCCCAGAATCTACCATGTTAGGCGGAGCACCCACCGCCGCCTAAAAAATTGTAAAAATCGACCAGTAAGCATTTTAGGTGGAGCGCCTAGGGTGTGGGCGGAGCGCCTAACTGCACAGCTTCTTGGCGGAGCGCCTATTTCTCAGGAGGTGCGCCTGGATCCTTCGTCAATGAGTTGTTTGGGCGGAGCACCTGGACCTGTTACCATGTTATACTTCTTCAAATTGTTTCCAAGGCTCCCATCTTCAAGCCCCCTCTACACCAAGCTTAGGTAAGCATGTTGGACCTTTTTGGCTTGACTCCGGGTGAACGGTCTCGCGGTGGTTTGCCCCGCATCATCCTCCCCTTCTTGAGAGGATTTCATCCTCGAAATCGCGGGATCATCGACCATGGCCCCTTCATCACCTACATCAAAAGGAGTCAAGTCAGAAATGTTGAAAGTAGTGGAGACATTGTACTCACCGGGCAAGTCAATCACGTAGGCATTGTTGTTGATCTTGGATATCACTTAGAATGGGCCATCTCCTCGGGGTGCCAACTTCCCTTTTCTATAGTTTGGAAACCTCTCTTTGCGGAAGCGCACCCATACCCAATCTCCTTTCTTGAGCTCCAACTTCTTCCTTCCCTTGTTCTTCTTGGAGGCCACCTTAGAATAGGCGTCCTCCAAGTTCTTCCTTGCTTTGGCATGGATCTCAAGCATAGCCTTAGCTCGCCTCTTACCTTCATAACTAACAATCACATCCTTGGGCAAAGGGGTTAGATCAAGTGGAATCAAAGAACTAAAGCCATAAACATACTCAAATAGAGTCATACCAATCATGCTATAAAAAGTAAGGTATATGCAAATTCCATAAGAGGCAACTTTTCAACCCAAGTCCCAGCCTTAGCTCGGGTCATAGCTCTAAGAAGAAGCACCCAAAGTTCAGTTCACCACCTCGGTTTTCCCATCCGTTTGAGGGTGGTGGGACGTAGAAAACAACAACTTGGTGCCAAGAACACCCCATAAACTTTTCCAAAAATAGCTAAGGAACTTAGTGTCCCTATCACACACAATGGTTTGAGGCACACCATGTAACTTTAACACATGATCAATGAATAAAGAAGCAACTTGCATCACACTTTTTGCATGGAATAAAGTGAGCCATCTTGGAAAACCTATCCACGACAACATAAATGCTATCATGTCCCCCCTAGACCGTGGTAATCCCATAACAAAGTCCATAAAAATATCCATCCACGGGCTAGTAGGTACAGGGAGAGGGGTATACAAACCATAGGGGTTCGATTTGGACTAAGCATACTTGCAATCAAGGCAAGAATTACAAAGTCTCTCAACTTGAAACCCCAGGCCAATGGAATTATTCCATGAGAATGGCCAAAGTCTTGTTTCTCCCAAAGTGACCTATCAAGCCCCCACAATGTGTTTCACGAACAAGCAACTCTCTCCATGAGGAGCGGGTACACAAGCTCTACAATTCTTAAAGACATAGTCATCTACCTATTGGTGCTTCTCAACTCTTTCTCCCTTCTCAAGAGCTCCATGAATGCTCTTTAGCTTTGGGTCATGAGCATACATCAACTTAATGCTCTCAAAACCCATGAGCTTGGAGGGAAGAGTGGTGGCTAGAGCAAACTTCCTAGAAAGTGCATCCGCCACAATGTTTTTGGTTCCCCTTTTGTATTGAATCACATAAGGGACACTCTCAATTAACTTTACCATTTGGCATGCCTCTTGTTCAATTTCTCTTGGCTCCATTTATGTTTGAGTGACTCATGATCACTCTTAATCACAAATTCCCTAGGCCAAAGATAATATTGCCAATGAGCAAGAGCTCTCACTAGGGCATACAACTCCTTGTCATACGTAGAGTAATTCAAGGTTGCACCCTTTAATTTTTCATTAAAGTAGGCTATAGGTTTCCCATATTCCATGAGAACACCACCAATTCCCACCCCCGAGGTATCACATTCAACCTCAAATGCCTTTCCAAAGTCGGACAATTGCAATAAAGGGGCGGTACCCAACTTACTTTTCAATTCTTGGAAGGCCTTCTCTTGAGGTTCTCCCCATACAAAAGGCTTGTCTTTTTTCACCAATTCGTGAGTGGAGCGGCAGTGGAGCTAAAGTCCTTCATAAATATCCTATAGAAGCTAGCAAGACCATGAAAGCTTCTTACTTGAGACACAGTAGTGGGAGTAGGCCAATCTCTAATAGCCTCTACCTTGGACTCATCGACCTCCACTCCTTGGGCACTCACAACAAAACCAAGAAAGACTACCCTTTCAACATCAAAGGCACATTTCGTAAAATTAGCAAAGAGCTTTTCGGCTCTCAACACTTCAAGCACTTGTCTTAAATGATCAACATGGTCGTCTAATGACTTACTATATGTCAAAATTTCAAAATATCATCAAAGTAGACGACCACGAATTTGTTGATGAATGGTTTCAACACATTATTCATTAGCCTCATGAAGGTACTAGGTACGTCGGAGAGGCCAAAGGGCATCACCAACCATTCATATAGACCAAACTTGGTCTTAAATGCGGTCTTCCACTCATCACCCAGTTTCATACTAATTTGGTGGTAACCGGACCTAACGTCTATTTTTGAAAAGATGCTAGAACCACTTAGCTCATCAAGCATATCATCTAGATGAGTTATGGGATGCTGATACTTTACCCTGATTTTATTGACCGCTCGACAATCCACAAACATTCTCCATGTGACATCCTTCTTTGGGACAAGTATTCCGAGCACGACACACAGACTTAAGCTCTCATGAACCAAGCCCTTGATAAGCAATTCATCCATTTGTTTTTGCAACTCCTTTGTATCTTCGGGATTGCTTCTATAGGCCGGCTTGTTTGGGATTTAGGATCCCGGGACAAAGTCGATTTGATGTTCAATCCCCCTCAATTGAGGTAAACCACTTGGCATCTCATCCGGAAACATATCCCCAAAAACCTTCAAAATATTTTCAATAACACTAGGCAAAGGGTTAAAAGAATAATCAAATTCGGAAGATAAAACCATACCTTTGTGCACTAGGCAAATAAGTAATTTAGTGCCGTCATTTCCTCTCAAAAGCTCACCCGGTTGCATCATGGCACAAATGCTACCGGCAGAAGATGGTGGAGCTACAGCTAGGCTCTCAGCCAAAAGGGCTAGTCTACACGGGTGACTTAGCCTTTGCCTCTTCTTTCAACTCCCTCATACGCCTATAATCATCACTCAGTTGCTTGGTTGTCAAGGGATTGAGCACATACTTTTTACCCTCATGCTTGACCGTATAGGTGTTGACACGGCTATCATGTACCATATTTCAATCATATTGCCATGGTCTACCAAACAAGAGATGGCAAGCTTGCATAGGCACCACATCAAACATGTGCTCATCTTGATAGTTCCCAATGTTGAACTTTATTAAGACTTGCTTCACAACCTTCAACTTCTCACACTCACTTAACTATTGCAATCGGTAGGGGTTTGGATGTTTCAAAGTGGGCAACTTCTATTGTGAGACCAAAGATTGGCTCACCACATTAGCACAACTTCTCGAATCTATGATCATTGAGCATAATTTCCCCATCACACGACATCGAGCATGAAATAGATTCTCTCTTTGCACATTTTCACTCTCCTCTACAAGCATGGCACTCAAACTCCTCCTAACAATAAGAAACATGTTAGGGTCATCTCCTTCCGCTTCCTCTCCTCCCTCAACTAACTCACTCTCCTCCACTCCCTCATCCTCGAATTTACTATCTTGCTCATACACCATCCCATCATCCAAAATAATCATGGTCTTTCGAAGAGGACAGTCTCTAGCAAAGTGACCATACCCCTTACACTTGTGTCATTGAATAGAAGAAGAAGTAGGAGTGTTCAATTGAGTCTTAGAATTACCTCCCACATTTGGTGTTGGCTTCTCATAAGTCTTCTTAACATCTCGATTGCACTTGCATCACTTGTGTTTGGAGTCTTCCATTCATTTGGCTTACTCAAGGGAGTAGAAGTAGTACCCCTATAACGGGTAGACTTCTCTTGTTTGAGCCATTTCTCGGCTTCAACCGTGGCATCAAATAGATCATGATGAGAATCAAACTTATGAAACCTACCTCTCGGTTCAACCCATTCTTGAATCAAATGACGGCTAGTTCATCTTCCTCCGCATCTATGTCTAAGGCCATTCGAATTTACTCAAACTCATTATAGTACTCTTCAATAATTTGTAACCTTGCCTCAACTCATAAATTCGTTTGAGTTGATCTTGACGATAATTGGGAGTCACATATTTTTCATCCATGACACGTGTCAATTCATCCCAAGTAAAGTTCACGGGCAAGGCATTCCTTCTTCTTGACCTCTTGACCGACTCCCACCAAGTGGAAGTAAAAGATTCAAAGGAAGATATAGCATACTTGGCTTTCTTCTCCTCGGTCATGTCATTTGTATCAAACGCTCTTTCCATTGTCAACTTCCAATCAAGATACTCAATCGGATCACTACCCCCCTGAATGTAGGAATAGTGAGCTTCACAGTATTGAGATTATTATTGTCACGACCCCCTCGGTAAGGCTTCGGTTGGCCCCCAAAGTTGTCACCATAAGCATCATAATCCCTTCTAACATTCCCTCCAATATTCCCCATGGGTGGCGCTCGACCTCGGCCTCTACCCCTATTCACTTCCCGACCTCCATTCATAACTCTCCTAATCAAATAGGCAGCTTCATAGTCTTCATCATCAACCCTGGGCTCCTCCCCTTCTTAAGCTTCATCAACATGCTCAAGAGGTGCAATATTTCTACGGGCTCTAGGGAGTAAAGCTCTTCTTTGGGGACTGCCCAAGAGGTGGGAAATGCCCACTTGTTGGGGATTGCCCAACACACGCTCATTTCGAGCAAGATCATCATTTAGCTTTTGTTGCTTTACCAATTCGGCAAATTGTTCCGGGGTAATGGTTGAGCCACTTGTACCCTCACCGGCTTCAAGTTGGACACTCGGGGTCCTTCTTTCAGGATTTTCAAGTCTTAGGCTCATGCCATCCAACTTGTCCATTATAGTAGCCAATACACCCTTAATGGGATCATCACCTTCACTAGCCATGAGACCTACAAAACAAGCAAACGGTTAGTGAAATAACCTCATACACACACCTCACTTGAATGTCACTCGGGTACACTCGTTTAGTGGTGGAGGATTTATCACTCAAGATTTAACCAAAGGTATCACGTAGTTGAACCACGTTCCTAGTCAACAACCAAATAATCCACAAGATAAAGCACTCTTACGACTGGAATTAATGGGACTCGATGGAAGCTAGGCTCTTTAAGTGCGGACTTGAAACAAATGGTTCTACGAGTCTTCTTTAAGTTCTACTCTCCACTAAGCACGATTATCCTAAAGGCTCAATTATCTAGTACTAATCAAGTAGGAATGTTACTCTAATAGTACTATCCGGATGCAATGCAATCAAAAGAAATACGAAATCCTAGAAGAAAATTACCCAAAACCAAGCTACAGGGTCAGGCGGAGCAGCCTAGGGCGGAGCATCTGGTGCAGGCGGAGTGCCTACCAATTTGTCCAGTAGCTGATTTAGGCGGAGCGCCTAGAATAAGGGCGGAGTGTCCAAACCTGTTCTTCAATTTTTCCCAACTCCGTGTTTTATCAATTTTCACCCAAATTTTTCAATGATTTCACCTTGTTTTCTCAAAATCAAAGGTACCCAAAGTTATTTTTCACTAACCCCAACAAACCCCAATGATTTTTAACATCAAACACCAAATATCAAGATCAAAATTATAATTCAAAGTCTTGTAAGCTAGGGTTTTAAAAGAGGGGTTTTGATTATTCAATTTTTGTTTCACAACTCCAAATCACAAGATGTTGGTACCAAATCGACGGATTTTTGATAGAGAGCAAACCCCAATATCAATCAATCAATGGATCAATCAATCCAAGTAATATTAGCAAATTTTTGGTATTTTTCAACTTTTTCAATTTTTTATTTTTGTATTTTTCTTCTTTTTCAACAACAATAACAAGAAACTAACGTAGTTGAACAAGGATCGAGGGTTTATAGAGATGAATCCTGAGCCTTGCTCTGATACCAAACTGATATGGATTAAAAACAGAAGAGAAAATAAAAAGATAGGAGCAAGACGAATCTTGAACTCCCTTCGAAGTAGCTACGAGGAATAGGTCTCGTAAAACTCTCGAATCGGGTCAAGAACAGCCTATACTATTCGAACAGTCCTCAAGACACACCCGGATCTTACAAATAGTCCGGTCGGGTTGGAATGAGACTCAACTAGATCTACTAATTAGTTCAAGCCAAAAGGTTCATTCATTCAAAGAGAAATCTCATCTCTCAATTGTTTGTCTTTAATATTCAAAGTAAGCTAATATGAAATGAAAAGGGCTTTGAGGTATTTATAGAGTTTTCCTCAAGCCTAAGTAGTTACCAAAACACCCCACAAGTCGGGTAATAGTAGCTAAGCCACGCAGGGCTATTTTAGTAAAAGACTACATAAAAATCCCAGAATCCAGCATGTTAGGCGGAGCACCCACCATCGCCTAAAAAATTGTCAAAATCGATCAGTAAGCATTTTAGGCGGAGCGCCTAGGGTGTGGGCGGAGCACCTAACTGCACGGCTTCTTAGGCGGAGCGCCTATTGCTAAGGAGGTGCGCCTGGATCCTTCATCAATGAGTTGTTTGGGCGGAGCGCCTCCTCCTTGGATGGAGCGCCTGGACCTGTTACCATGTTATACTTCTTCAAATTGTTTTCAAGGCTCCTATCTTCAAGCCCCTTCTACATCAAGCTTAGGTGAGCATCTTGGACCTCTTTGGCTTGACTCCTGGTGAACGGTCTCGTGGTGGTTTGCCCCGCATCAATAGGATTATAAATCTGCTTAGCCAAACAAGGAAAGTATGGGAGAGGGTGGTTGAGATGGAGATGAGATGAGAAAGGTAGTGTTTATTTCCGAGAACCAATTCAAATTTATGCCAGGACATCAAATACGGAAGCCATCTATTGTGTAAAGAGTTGTTGAAGTATAGAATCATACGAAAATGCACCTACATGTGGTGGTCATTGACCTAGAAAAGGCATATGATAAAGTCCCACTGAATATTTTATGGTGATGTTTGGAGTCTAGAAGGATATATGTGGTTTACATTAGATCAATCAAGGACATAATTCCGGGGCCAAGAACCAAAAGAGAACGGTAGGAGGGAACTCTTGTCATTTACCCATATTAGCCATTTTTTATTTGCCTTAGTGCTGGACGCATTGACACGACATATTCAAGATGAGGTACCGTGATGTATGTTATTTGCATATGACATAGTATTGATAAGCGACACGTGTGACAAAATAATGATAGGCTAGAGGTTAGGAGGCAGACTCTGAAGGCTAGAGGTTATATTTGAGCAGGACTAAACAAAGTGCATGGAATACAAGTTTAGTGATGCATCACATGAGTCAGATAAGAAAGTGGGGAATTCTACACAAGTCATCCACAAGAAAGGAAGCTTCAAGTATCTTGGGTCTATAATCTAAAGAAATTAAGAGACCGATGGCGATAATATCATACACCATATTTAGGAGTGTGGATGAATTAGAGGATCATATTCGGTGTCCTATGCAATAAGAATATGTCATTGAAATTTAAAGGTAAGTTACATAGAGTGGATGTTAGACTAAATATATTGTATAAGATAGATTGTTAGCCAGTAAGATTACCCACATTAAGAAGATGAGCGTAGCAGAGTTGAGAATGATTAGATAGATATGTTGGCACATAATGATGAATTATATTAGGAACAAGGTTTAGACAAGGTGGAATTGGCCTAATTGGATATGAGGATCGAGGCTGATATGATTCATGCACATGAAAAAGAGGAACATAGATACTTTAGTGAGGAGGTGCAAGGGGTTGGCAATTATAGGTCTTTAAATAGGTAGATATTGATCGAAGAAGAATCAAGGCGAGGTGATTAGATAGGACATGACTCACTTCCCGATCACCGAGGATATGACCTTAGATACGAAACCGTGGAGATCGAGGATTAGGGTAGATGGTTAGAAAGCTAAGTTGCTCGGACAGGGCACTTTCGGGCCGCACCCATGTCGACACGACACTAGTAAGGGTGTGGATGTGGGATCCGTACCGGATTTGGTCAAATATTTTTGGGTACTTTGACCACGAGTGACGAAAAAATTTGAGACAAGATACCATTTGACAAGCAAGGGTAAATTTGAAGACTTTACCTCTCAATAATATCTTCATACATTACCTCAATCGGAATTCAAAAGGGGAAGATTTTTTTAGGCCAACAAAAAGTGTAGGATCAGATTATTTCTCTATTTTATTTTTTTTGAATTATTTTTAGTCAAATCCCCGCACCCGTATCCGTACTAGGATCCATATCCCCAAATTTTAGAATTTAAATCATGACAGATTCGATCTCTAGATCCGCACCCGTGTCGGACACCCGTAACGGTATCCGAGCAACTTAGTTAGAAAGTAGTCGAACAATTTCTGTCATATTAGCATTAGTGTCTTCATCTTTGTTGCTACTTTTGTTTCGTTTACCTTTGGTTATTTTTAGTTTTATATCAGTATTTTTTTAACCATAGTATTTCATCTTATTTTTCAAATCTACTTTGAAAAAATTAGCCGAGGATATATCGGAAACACCTTCTTCGCCTTGGTGAGGGTAAGGTCCACGTACAACTCACCCTCTCACGCCCACTTATGAAATAACACAAAAAGGCCGTTTGGTAAGATGTATAAAGATTATAATTCTGGGATAAAGAATGAGATTGGATTTATTATATATTTGGTTATATGTATTAGATAAATTGGATAAAAGTTATCCCATATGAAGGTTGAGATAAGTTATCCCAAGTTTTAATTTCAATTTCAATGTCAAGATAAGTTTATCCCAAAATTATAGGATATCCCACTTTTGACAATCTCTTGTGCCAAACACCGGTTAAGTATGTTGTTTTATTGCATAGTTGGACACTAGGAAAAACTAAAAAAAAAAATTGTGTTCTTTATCCTCAAGTTTACTCTCAAGTGAATACAACGATAAGAAAGATTAACGAGCAATAGAACTTTAAAAACTTTGATGGCGAAGTGGACAGTTTATAACCATTTTGAAGCAAACTTGTCAAAGGATTAGTATCAGTAGAAAAATGTATGTTGTGCCTGATATCTTGTACACTGCTGTTGTCTAAATCCAAAATCTGTCGAGTTTCAATCAACATACATATTTAAAAACGGTCAAAATCTGAATATATATATATAATTGGCCATTTGTGATTGATTGAGATGGAATAGATGGAGAGCTAATAATGGTATCACACTAAATAATCTATGGCTTCTTGAGTCAGAAATAGATACTCCTACTAAGTACTGGAGACACAGAGTTGCAGCTAGATTCAGTTTCCAAAGACCATTGGATTGGATTTGGTACCACATACTAGTAGAGTAATTACGGTAAATGGTACTACTATTCATTTATTGTGTGATTGAACAGCCTGACTATGTTGCCTGGTTTAGTTCGATTGGAATGAGAACGAAAATGGGATAAGAAAGAGGAAAGTGTTCAAAATTACTAAGTGCAAGAAGTGAAAAGGAAATGGCAATGTTAGAGGTCAGCAAATTTAACAATAATGCAATATAGCTAGTGACAACTTCAGTAATAAACACAAAGACTGAATGATTGAATTAATGAAAACGATAGTTCTTTTAATGAATTTTAACTATTTATAAGCTGATGGTCTGTCTAGTGAAGATGAATTGCACTATAGCAGTGTGCATAATAAATAGTAGTTGTGGAAACATTTTTGTGTCTTTAGGGAACATTCATCTACCCGTACAACATCGATTCCTTGTCTGCTGGGTTTTCTCCTGTATGCCACTGGTGCGGATCAATTCGGGAGAATTGCAAAATTATGACACCATAGGCCGTGTTTTGCTGTTTTATCCCCCATAAAAGTTGTTCAGCAAAAATGACCTCCGCTAAGTGTAATGAATAAACTCCGGACTGAAATACCCTATGAAATCTTATAATGACGTCCGTGTCCAACCTTCTTTTACTTGTAAATGCTGCCTCTTAGACAACACTTGTCTTTGAACCCCTTTTGCATAGATAATACTTGACCATTAATCTCTTCCAACATTTTCCCAAATAACTTAAAGTGATGCACCTGCCCTTCAACCTCTTCTCGCGTACAACACTGGTCCTTTTCTCTTCCATAAAAGTTGTTTAGCAAAAATAACATCCACTAAGTTTAATCAATAAACTCCGGACGGAAATATCCTACGAAATCTTATGATGACGTCCGTGTCCCGCCCTCTTTTTCTTGTAAGTGTTGCCTCTAAGACAACACTTGTCTTTAAACCCCTTTTCATAGACAATACTTGACCGTTAATCTCTTCCAACATTCTCCCAAATAACTTGAAGTGCTGCACTTTCCCTTCAATCTCTTCTCGCATACACCACTTGTCCTTTTCTCTTTTCCTAAGAGGCAGTACTTGTCGATTTATAATACTAATTGTTGCTTCCTGATCAAATGGAGGTCATTTTGCAAAAATCATTTAAGTGTGGTCAGAAAGTAGCACTAGTCAATTTTGAGGATGCGTGGTTCAATTTTTTGGATTAATGCTGGCAAAGTGCACAACTAGCAATTTTTAGGCCTCTATTTGAAAAGTAACAAATATTTAAAGTGCATATCATTATTTGAAGATTGGATGTGGACGGCAGAGTCAATCTTCAGACCCGTGATCCGAAGTTTGGATTATTTTAGTTGAACTTCAAACTTGTGGTTTGTAATTCCAACTGCAGAATTCAAAACCCAAGCCATTAACTGTTTTAAACCAATATGCATCAATCATAACCTTGACATTTGTTCAAGTTTTGTTAATTAACGTATTTAAAAGAATCTTGACCATTCAGAAAAAATTTCTAGCTTGAGTACTTTGGATAGAATTGAACTAAAAAGTTTTTTAAAAGATCGTCCAATTTATCTAAATGAAATAAGAAGATGAAGAATTAGCCGTCTAAAATTTATCAATCTGCCTAAATTTATTTAAATAAATTGTGGCTATTTTTAAATTGTATAGTCAAACAGTGGCTTCCTGGTGCCATTCTACGATCAATTCAAATTTGAAATTTCTTAACCCCTAGTAAATTTGTACAGTAATAAATGAAAAGTAGTCATTGTTTGAAATTTTTTAGAAAGATAGTCAGATCCAAGAAACACGTAAAATTCATGTAAGTTTTACTTGGAATTTTGAACTAAAATTTTTAAAGTCCAAATAAAAAAAATACTGGAACTTGCTAAATATGAAGTGTCAGTAAAAAATATTTGGACTTTTAAATTTAGTTTAAAAGTCCCAGAAAAAATACTTGGAATTTGAAATTTTTAGTTCAAAAGTACTAAGAAAAAAATACTTGGGACTTCAAATATGAAGTTCCAATAAAATTCTCTGGAACTTTAAACTAACCCCCAACAAAAACCATAAATATATTTTAAATATTTCGAATATATATTTAAAATTATGTACTTCGGATATATATATATATATATATATATATATATATATATATATATATATATATATATATATATATATATATATATATATATAAAAAATATTTCGGATATATATTTAATATATTTTAAATATTTTAGATATATATTTATGTATTAAGTTGTTGGATAGAAAAAGGTATGGACAGCTAAAAGTAAATATTTATTGATGGGCGGATATTATGTAAATTTCCCTTATTTTTAAGTGGTGCGAAACTAGCTAGTCAATCAAATTTACCTAGTTCGAATGAAGAGTACGGTTTTTAAATGGGCCGGTCCAGTTAAAAGTGAGATTTTTATGCAAAATGGATATTTCGGTACTGATGCTTCAATTTTAACCATATATGTAAAATCTTATAAAAATGGTCTCGTTAGAAAGTTGACGGTGACCAACGAAGGAGAGCTCCTGGCGTTCTCCAAATCTTTGCTACCAAATAGATTTGGTGATCACGAGAAACTCTTTTACAAAGACCAATTTTATAGGACTTTCCTTATAGGATGGGGTGTAAAAAAAAAAAAAAATTCTATTTCTATAAATCACCTTGTAAAAAGTGGCCTATAGATAGAACCAACCATGTCCATATAATAAATAAGCTTCTGCCCGAAATAGATAGAGATGCTGATATTACAATTTTATTCCCTATAAGAAAAGTCATAATTTTAACCCCATCTAAACACGTTTCTGCCGCTCCTAAGTGTCGCCATAAACTTTATTATGTGGCAAAAATCGGAAGATTTTTCTTACGAGGCCAAATATGTGACGGAGCGCCAAAAAGTGTCCTATTTATATAAATCTTACTATATTAAAGAAATTTTTACACTAGTTGACACTTAAAACAACTAAATTATAAAATATATCAACACTTTCAAACATTTACAACATATACCAACACTTTTAAATTTGGGACAATTATATTGAGAGACACTCCACTCATGAAAATTAGCAAAAAGGACCCCTATTTTACTACCTTACCCGACATAGCACCCCCTCACTTTTTTTAAATTTTTCTTTCACTCTATAGCACCCCCTATTTAAAGAAAAGAAACTCTAGCCCCCATTTTTCCTCTTTTCTCCTTCTCTCCATTCTTATTTTTCTCTCTTCTCTTCCCCATTAAACCTAACAGCGTCGCCCCCCCCCCCCAACCCTTCCACCACTGCCCCCATTGTCATCCCATCTCCTCCAAGCCACTGACGCCGTCGACGCCATGGTCACCACCACCACCACCGTCGCTGCTGCTTCTTCTTCTTCTTTTCGTTTTTTTATTTTTTTGCTTTTTGAATAACAATATTGATTTTCGTTGTATATTCCGATCAAAACTCGGGTGAGGAGTTTATTGATCAAGTTTCTTCTTTTTTTCTTCATTTTTTTCATAAAAATTCGTTGAGATCTACCAGTTTTTCGTTAAAATTTTGTTTAATGTTTAGATCTAGTGTTTTTCTTGTATAAAACTGTATAGATGTTGGATTTTTGTTAAGATTTTGTGTAAAATCTGCTTGGGGCACTATTCAAAATTATTTTTGTGAGTTTATACACTTTTATACATTTTTATACAAGTTTATACAATTCTGTAAACGTGTATAAAAATGTATAAATCTGTATATGTACGTATTGACAGTATATAAAATATATTCTATGCATTGTAAAATTGTATAAAGCTGTATATGCGTGTATAAACAATGAATAAAATTATATAAATTTCTGATTTGTGCACTTTTTATGGATGTTTTGTATAAAACTTATATTTTTTGTGTATATTTTTGAATTTCCGTTCTTGCATACATATTTTTCTATGTATTTACATATATAATTTATTATTTTGATAGATTTAGGTGTATAAAATTATCAAAAAATAATTATTTAAATAAATCCACAAATAAAATAAGCAAATCCGGCAAGATCCGTTGAATTTTTCATTTTTCGGCCACAGGCCGGCGGCGGTGACAGCTCGGTTTCTGGTGGCGGGGCAGTGCTGGGGGAGTCACTCCTAGAGTTTTTAGTTTAAATGGGTGCTATGTTATGTAATATTAAAAAAAAAGGGGTGTTATGTTGTGTAATGTAAAAATAAAGGGGTGCTATGGATGAAATGTGGCCCCTCATTTGTAATTTTGTGTTGTAGGCTGTCTAGTTTTGAAAATTCCCCTATAAATTTATTATGCATATACCAATTTTCATTTCTTTCCCTCCCTAACAATTAACCATAACTTCTTCCTCCCTCTTTCTTTCCCCTCGTCCACCCACCCTCCTGTCGTTCCCCCCTGCGCCTCTACTGCTGCTGTTTGATTCCAGATTCGCCGGACATCGTTGTTGCTGCAGTGCAGCGGTGCTGCTCCACACGGCGGCGCTGCTGCACTACATCGGCGGCTGATCCAATCTCTGTTTCTAGCGTGGCTTTTTCATATCTGGTTCTCCTTTTTTTTTTGGTTTTTATGTGTATATGTGTGTATGTTTATGTATATATATTTATATTTTGTATATATTTAGATCTGCTTCTAGTCCTTTTTTTGTTTTATTTTGTTTTTATGTGTATATTCATGATACGTTTGTACTGATGGGTATGTGTATGTTTTTTGTGTATAAATACATATACATTTTTTGAATGTTTTAGTTGTAAGTCTTTGTAAATTTATTGTATGTTTGTGTATTTGTTTTTCAACCCACACATTTTTTTGTGTGTCAATTTATACTTTTTTGTATAAACTTGTATTTGTGTGTATGTGTGTATTAAATGAATGTCTAATATCATTTGTATGTCTATAAATCTGTTTTGTATGTGTTTGTATGTGTGGTGTGTATGTATATGTATACAGAGTATGAGTTTTGCTAACCTACTACATGAGTGTAATAGGTTAGCATTGTACCTATTTTTAACTTCACCAAAATGCCCCCAACAACACATGAATTAAAAATAAGGAGATTTTAGACTTTTGCTCAAATTTCTAAATTTTGTTCTCCCTCCACATTTCGCGCTCCCAATTTAAATAACAGCTGACTTAGTTCGACTTCTTCTCCAGCAACGAAGAAAACATTCTGACCAAGGAACTGTAATTTAAGTTTTGGAAAAAGTTCCTACTAAAACACAGCCTTATGAAGAACTCCCTAGACTTCACCATATACCTCTTCCGCTACTTTCTTATCTGCCTTCACATTCCAGCATCTTCAATTGTTGTTGATATTCTTAATTGAAACAATAAGTATTAATGGGTTTTGGTAAAATTCCAAAACAATGACAAATTAAGAACGCAAATTAGAAGCTGTTTTTAATACTTTCTTAGTTTTGTTCAATCGTTGAAGAGAAATGTTTGTCAATGGGAAGAACAGATATTGAGTCATATATTTGAATAAAATCAAATTCAATAATTGTTGGCTTCATAAATCAAAAGGAAAAAAATTACTGTATTACGTACACTTTATATCTTAGTTTGATTAAAAAAATGAGAGGAACTAAAAAGAACCTAGTAGAATGATTAGAATCTAAGAATACATGATTGAGATGTGTGCCCCTGTAAGTGTTATAGAGAGGTTGGAGATGATATGATACTCTCATGTTAGTGTCGGGGAGCAAGATGGTAGACAAAATTGGGGATTTTGGGTTAAAGACAAAAGAGCCCTTAATTTTAATGTGTTGTCATGTTGTTGGGGGCATTTTAGTGAAGTTAAAAGTGAGTACAATGCTAACCTACTACACTCATATAGTAAGTTAGCAAAACCCTATATATAAGTATATATAGTTTGTGTATATTTATGTATTTTTATAAGTCCAAATATACTTTGTTTTAGTATGTAAGTATTTTTTTTGGTATGTTTATGCATCTACAACTATTTCAGATTTTTTTTTTTTTTTGAAAATAAATTCTTATCAGCGGCGACCGGCTGCGATCGGCTGCCGGTGACTGGGCGACGAGCATACAGTGCATCAGTGTGGAAGGGAGAGGGTAAAACCTTAATTTAATGGTTTTGTATATAATGTGTAAAAAAGTATTGATATTTTTTGTAAAGTGAAATAATATTGTTATTTTTTATAATTTTAGTGTTAGGGTTGTATATATATTTGTAATTAGCACTATATTAAAGCCTTTAATCTGGTCCAAGACAACAATATGAAAATATAAATATTTAATTGTATAAGCACAATTCTGGAAACTAAATTGACTGTTGGGGAGGTGTTGTAACGAAAGAAAGGCCTAACTTGAGCCACCCATGAGGAGACTCTTCATTTTAGGCCCCTTTATGAATCGGGCTAGGCACGGTTGACGTCTAGAATGGGAACTAATGGTACAGTCACAATCTAAATTTTAAAGATTTAGATGATTTGTAGATTAAAATTTCAAATTAATTCTTCGTTGTAACAACTATGTTTATGTCAAATTCAGGTATTCACTTACTTTGGAGCTGGAAAGAGCATGGTAAATTGATCTTTCAGAACAATTAACATATGCAGAATGGAGATATAATTGGACAGCATAAACCAATCATCGACCTTTTTTTTTTCCATCCAAAATAGATACTTCTATTATTAAACTAATAAACGGTCCACTAACCATATGAGTTACAAGCACCTTGAAGTGAAGGGCAAACTAAACATACAACACTATGAGAAAACCACTTTCTACTAAATAAAAGAAATACAACACAAGCCAAAACCATTTGCAAGCATAACACTTAGTGCATCAATAAATCGACCATCTCGTCGGATAAAGGAAGGATCGGTTCCAACACTTGTTTCACCAGTGTTGAGATTGTAGTCTCAAAGTTGTGAAACAGCGGTTGAAATTGTAGTCTCTTGATCATTAGATTTTTCATATGGGATCAGAGGCGGATCCTCTATAGCTTTAGCGGTTCCCGTGAACCTATAGTCTCTCCGCAAAACTATCTATTTGATGTATATATTTTTCAAAATGTCTAATATGGTGTTCGGATACTCATGCTCTAAAAATTTGAATAGTTCACTTGGTCAATTGATGGCTCACTTATACCCTGGAGTAAGATATCGTTCCTATTTAAATGTCTTATAATAGTTTTTTTCCTTAATATGATCATATAAAATGATATTTGATCTATATGTACTATAATTGTTTGACGAAGATTGTTCGCCGACCAATTTTGAGACGATTTGATTTCACCCTTAATAATGGTGAACCCATCCTCTCGAAATCCTAAATCCGCCTGCCTGAATATAACATCAGTTGCTTGGCACATAAGTATTAATTAACTTGTTACTTGTATTATTGTATTGAAGGTCTACTACATGTTATCAAAAAGTGGAAAGCTTAAGATGTTGCCTAAGTTTCAGTTTATATATAAAGTTGGTTTTCTGCAAAGTCGCTTGAAATTTTGGATCATATCATCAATTTTTTGGTCCACTTTTATGAACCCATTATGCCAGATTCCCAGTATAGACCTGTTCCTTTTCACTGACATCTTTGCCTGAAGAACAAGACAATTGCTTCTCTGCCATCTCTTTTCTATGAGAAAACATAAAAAGCTTCAAGGACTATGACAGCATTAGAAGTGTAAATGGTTCAAGCTCCCAGACAAATTGAGTAATGTCTCACAACTTCAAACTTCAAAAGAATCAACCCCAAAATGTTATGTACATGGAATACATATAACTGATGGCATAAGAAAGTGGAATCTCCCTACAGCCTATATAACGAAAGCAAAATTTTCTACATCGCGTATCAGATTAACAAGTACGATAACCTACAGTAAACCAGCTGCAAAACAACTTGCTTATTCATCAATACTGGGTGAAGGAGTATCATCCATTGGAAAAAATAACTATAGCAATAAAACCATAGCCATAGATGCAGCTGTGATGATCAACCAGCCATGGCCACCTCCAAAAGATGAAATAGCTGATTTGCAGGAAAAAGAAGAAAAGAGAAATGGAATTAGTATCAAATGGAGTTTATAAGTTAACTTGCAATCTTGTATATTGAAACTAAAGCTTACTTATATATAGGCTCAGCCAGGAATTAGTATATTTTGTACCAGAAAACACGATAATTATAGAGTATGCATCTTCCAGTTCTGGTGCAAAAAGGAGTAAATAAATCGCGACATACACATAATTGTTCTTACCAATACTATTGCTATTGTCAGGCAAACTGGAAGGTGGAGAAGATGACTTATTGTTCATTATATCAATCCCAAGCTGAGCACAATCCATTCCAAGAGCACCTATTACATGTATCAGATTGTGGTCACTAGTCAGTTGTTTTCCTACACAGAAACTAATTACCACACATTCATAACCTCTGGTTATACTTCTATATGATTTAATGTTACATTAGGATACTCTTTGGTTAGTATCTGAATATTAGAAGTGCTTTGTAAGATATGTTCTTACAATCTTTGAAACACGGGAAAGCAGTAAGATTCAGTAGATTGTAGTAACCCTCTTGGCATTCACAGGAATATGTCACAGGAGAGGTCTTATTGCACATGCCTCCTCCACATTCAGCCCAATGGCAAGCTAGAATAACACAAAAGAAGAAACAAAGCATTAATACGAAAAATCTTTAATAACTTTTCCTGATAATGAAAGTATAGCATAGTATCATCAATAGTGAATTGTCATTACGTTCAAAGATCGATGAATTAGCTGGTTTATCTGGTGCTGGTGGAGGAGCCTTTTCACAGGAGTAGTTCGTGGTACCTGCATAAAGAAAACATCAGTATCAAGAAAATGACATAACTTTGAATCGACACCTAAAATGAATGAAAGAATACAAAACCATGGTCACTACTTTGGGCAACCATTTCAATTAAGCTGAATCAATTTGGACAAGTCTAAAATGAAAATGATACTTTAATTATAAAATTATTACTTGCTAGAATTGTTTTCTGAGTGGAACATGTTTATTCGATGTTGGCTTGAGAAGGGCATGATGCTATGAGGCAGCTTTCAAAATCAATCAATTTTTAGGCTTAGCAAATTTGTGTGAACAAAATCCATCCGAAGTCAAAGAGATTGAAAAATCACGATTGCCATTGAATGCATCATTGTTCTATGTGTCACTTTTGATAAAACGTGTAAAGACTTCCAGTATCACAGAAGACCTCTGCCTTTGAAAACCAAATACTAATGATGCTAACATGAGAAGAACAAAAAAAAAAAAAAAAAAAAAAGGGAAAGAAAAGAAATGATTAACAACAACAACAACACCAAACAACAAGTACTGAAAAAGTGAAGGAAAAATTGATACATCTACCAATATCTCCCAAATTTCCATTAGTTTTCTTTCTTGTTTGGTTTTTTCCTTATTATTATGAATTACAAAACTGTAACTTTTAATCAGTAGGACTGCACGCTAGGACCAATTTTTCATCAAAGGCAAAACCTACATACCAGATATCTTTCACTCAAAACCACTCTTCAACCCTGCTTATTACTTTAAATATGAATCAAAGACTAGACTCCTTAAAACAGAACGAAAAAAGAGGGCAATAAATTCCACAATCAGAGTCTTACTGTGGAAAATAAGCCTGTAAATGATATGATAAGAGCTGAAAAGAGAATAAGAGAGACAAAATAAAAATTGTCTACTCATTTGAGGAGTCTTTAAACAACAAAGAACGCAAATATCAAACATAGGAAACATCAGGTTAATTACACTAAGAATTTTAACCAATATATTTTTAGCCTGTCAATGCATATTAATATGTTATAGCAGCTCATATTCCTTTATAAAGAATTTAATAAGCTATATACCGACAATATAAAAAAATTCCTATCTTGTCACTTTTACCTATCGCAACTAGCAACTTGTTGTATTTTAAAAATCATAAATCCCATATTTTATTACTTGTAAACATATTTTAGGTGATTTGATAGTGTATAAATTGTGTATACCGACAAATACACAAAACTTATATTACTTCATCTTTATCTGGCCTGACAGTGTAAAAAATCTATACACGTACGGAAGAGACTTACAGTTGGGAATAACACAAGGAAGAAACTTGAAATTGTCATCATCTTTTGAACGAGTTTGCTTCCAACCAGGATCACATTCACATTCGTAACCAAAACTAGTATTTGAAGCCTTGCAACTGCCTTTGCCACAAGTCACTCCTTTACACATATTTTCTGTTCCACCAAATAAAAAATTAACTCAAAATATCAGTAAAATCAACACAAGATGATATCTTTCACGAATCCACAATCAAAGAATCAAATAAAAAGAAAATCAAGAACACCCCACTTGATCAAAATAAAAACTTTCATTAAAAAAAAAAATTCCCGTTGCTGGGATCATAATAAAGTGGTGAAATTAAAGAAAAGAGGGCACAAATTACTATGAATTACCAAATATGGGAGAGAAGATAGGAGGCAGAGCATTGCTTGTAGTGGACCATGGCAGCAAAACAAGTGTTATTGTGAAAATTGTAATGATATGAAGTGGAGCCATAGCTAATTGCAAGAACTGAAGAATAGGAAATAAAGAAGAATTTTGATGGGTTTATTGTGGTTATTTTGGAGGTATTAATAATTAGTAAATGAGAAAACGGGTGAAGATGGAAGGGTTAATTTTCTTTTTCAAATGGAAGTTTCCAAAGACGTAGGAAGTTGGAAGAATAATAACGTGGTCATGTGTGGGGAGGCTATGGAAAATGACTGATGACTTTAAAAAGACTGGCAGCTTTTGATCAAAGATTAGGCAAAACTGAGTCGTTGGCAGTTGGGGCAACGGGTATGGCAAATTATGGTTTGATGTTCTATACTTTTCTTGGTTTAATTAAAGTTTCTCGGTTTCTCCCATCCCTTTGAGGGCCTGTTATTTCATACTCTATTTGTGTTAGTTTTTTGTCATAGTTTAGATTTTAAGAGTCACACAGTTTTTTTTTTTTACCGACAGCAATAGTTTTATATTTCATTTAGATATTTTGATTTCTAATTTATTATGACTTATCTCAAATATATAAAAGGAAAAATAACACTGTGTTGGATAAAAGCTGACAGCACCTGAAAGATGACACGTATCAAACACGTGGCACGGGCAGAAGCTCTACCGGACAGATATTCAACGGACAGACAGTTATCGCAAACAGATCCAAAGCAGTTATGAAATGCCTCATCAGTCAACACGATCTGAATGAGGAGTTATTAACCAGATCATGTGCAATCATTCAATTAATAGTCATAAAGGCAATCATTACAACCCGGCAGTTACATATCCAACGGATACGTGCCCAGCAGTTACAAAACCCAACGGACGCCTATCAGACCTATAAATAGCATTTGTTCTAAGCCATTGTAACACAACTTTACTTGTCTACAATATCAATAAGAATACTCCCTCGCTCTTGCTCAAATACTACTTTTTACTTATATTCGTCCAGCACTTTGTTCTCTAATCTTCTAAGTGCGATTAGTGCCGAAGAACTCTCACCGGGGATAAGCGATACAATGCGGTTACTTCTATCTGCCTTTATTTACGCTTTATCTTTGCTAATTCCTGTTTATATCTCGTTCCCGTATCATTTACGAATCTAACGCTGCTCTAGTTCGTCGTTTAAACTCTTAATCTAAACTATTGATCGTGACTCCACAAATATAAATTTAATTGTTAATTAGCCTAATCGGATCTAGGTTAAACAATTTGGCGACCACAGTGGGAGCCGCTCAATAGCCTTCGTAGGTTAATAGTTTATCTTTTATGATATTATCCCTCTTTTCGTCGATCTTTTTGCACTACAACTAACATGGCAGAAAGCAGTTCACAACGAACTATCATAGGCGAAAGTCAGGTAAGTACTCCTTTACCCAGTCCCAATTATTCTCCTGACTATTCATCCGATGGGCAGCAACAATCTTCCCAACGACCGGTCAGGCAGCGAAATGGGCGTATGCGCTCTCAGAGCAGTACCTCACCCAGGAGACGACGCCATAGGAGTCTCTCCCCTGGCCAAGGGAATCTCCAGGAAACACTCTTTGCATTCATGCAGGAACAGGCAGAGGTGAACCGAGGGATAAACGAGGCGCTCAACTCTCTTCGAAGGGGCAATCCTCTGACTGCAAGAGCTGACGCCGCAACTCCTGGTCGTAACGTTCTTTCTTCACATACCGCAAGGCAAGGTGAAGAACGAAACAACGGTGGGACTGCAGATCCAACGACCCAAGTCAACCAGAATCGAAATGGAGTATCTATGGTGTCTACAGAAATGAGCCTTGTTGTGGAAGCTCTAACCAAACAGTTCAAGGAAAGCCAGGAAGCACTTCAAAAGTCTCTCCACGAGAGAATCGATCAGATACCAGGTGCTCCGCCCACACTGAAGAAAGTCAATGTCCAAAAGTATTCCCAGCGGCCTTGGAAGAAAGAAGCAGCCCCAAAGGCGATACCTAAGACGTTCAAGATGCCAAACATTCCGAGATATCGTGGAACATCTGATCCCAACGACCATCTCATGATGTTCAGCAACTTTATAAAGGCTAGCGATCTCACCGACGAGGAGATCGAATCTGTTCAATTGAAGAAGTTCGTGCAAATCCTAGCAGATGGAGCTCTACGATGGTACTCAATGTTGCCATCAAACTCCATTAGGTCTTTCGCAGAGATGGCTGAGTTGTTCGTGAAGGCACACACAGGCGCTCAGAAGACAGAAACCCGCGTAGAAGATATTTTCGAAATCAAGCAAAGGCCCGATGAATCTCTCCGCAAATACGTGGATCGCTTCCAGAGAGAGCGAATGATGCTTCCCAAAGTACCGGACAGATGGCCAGCGATCGCGTTTACTAACAGTCTGGATATTAGGAGCTCAGAGGCCACACGCAGACTTTACGAGTCTCTTCGCGAGTTCCCAGCAGCCAGCCGGTCGGACGTCTACAACCGTTACAACTCAAAGGTACATATTGATGAAGATAAATTGATTGGAATAGGTACCCGAGGAAAGATGCAGGCACGCAATGGTGGCCCCGGCGGAAAAGCGAAGACAGAGAGATCAGACGTATGTTACGAGCCGTACCCTGACCAGTCACGCAGCAATTCCAAAGGACGCAACCGCAACAACAGAGGACTGTCCTGGAGAGATGATTCAGAATCAAGCCTCCGAGGAGCCCCGAGCCTGCCGAATTTCAACGTAGAAATGTCCGAAGTGGTGGCAGCACTCAAAGATATGAGAGAAAAGGTCAAATGGCCGAAAGACATGAAGACCGACCCAAACAAGCGAAACTAGGACTTGTGGTGCGATTTTCATCGCGACCACGGTCACACCACCGAGGTTTGCAAAGCCCTAAGGTATGAAATTGCTCATTTGTTGAAACAGGGATTCTTGAAGGAGTTCCTGACCGAGAAGGGAAGCAGACTCATGCGAAAGCACAGCAAAACAAACCTGGCCCTCCGCGAGCATCCTCTCCAAGGAGGACAGTTAACATTATTTCAGGTGGAATCGAGGTGGATTCTGTCACCTTCACAGCGAAGAAGTATGCAAAGGTCTCCATCACAAACACCAAACGCCCACGATCAGAAGGAATAATAACATTCGAAGACTCCGATGTAGACGGTTCGCAATTCCCACACGCTGATGCGTTGGTAATAACGTTACGCGTGGTGGAGTTTGACGTCAAGAGAGTACTTATTGATGCGGGCAGCTCTGCAAACATTATCCAATCACGGGTCGTAAGGGAGATGCAGTTATCGGATAAGATCGTACCAATATCTCGAGTTCTCTCCGGTTTCAACAATTCGAGTGAGAAGACTCTTGGCGAGATTACCCTGACAACTTTCGCCGAAGGAGTAGCGAAGGAGAAAACTTTTTATGTTATTGATGCGGACCTAGCCTACAACATCATCATGGGGAGACCTTGGATCCATGATATGCAAGCTGTTCTCTCAACTTATAATCAAGTACTGAAGTTCTCATCCGAATGGGGAGTACGTGAGGTCCGAGGGAGAGCAGCGCTCTGCCCGAGATTGCTATTCAGTGGCTCTCAAACTGCCTGAGAAAAACAAATACCAATTACAGCGACCGGGACCCGACGCGCTGCATGAAAAAACGAAGTACGAGGTCCCAGAATTCATCACGAAGATGGACGAAAGAGAAAACCACATGCCGATCGTAGAAGCTTTGGAACCCGAAGGAGTAGCGAAGGAGACAACTTTTCATATTGTTGATGCGGACCTAGCCTACAACATCATCATGGGGAGACCTTGGATCCATGATATGCAAGCTATTCCCTCAACTTATCATCAAGTACTGAAGTTCCCATCTGAATGGGGAGTACGTGAGGCCCGAGGAGAGCAGCGCTCTGCCCGAGATTGCTATTCAATGGCTCTCAAACTGCCTGAGGAAAACAAATACCAATTACAGCGACCGGGACCCGACGCGCCGCATGAAGAAACGAAATACGAGGTCCTAGAATTCATCACGAAGATAGACGAAAGAGAAAACCACATGCCGACCGTAGAAGCTTTGGAACCCGAAGAATTGTTTGCAGATAAGCCAGAACGAAAAGTATACTTAGGGACCGGATTGAGCGAACATCTACGAGGAGATATCCTTCAATTCCTCAAGGAGCGGCATACAACGTTCGCCTGGTCTCACGCAGATATGACAGGTATTTTTCCAGACATTATTACTCACAGGTTGAACGTCGACCCCTACCATCGTCCGGTAAAACAGAAAACGCGCCAACAAGGAGCTTTTCGGAACCAGGTCATTAACGACGAGGTCGATCGGCTGTTAAAAATTGGATCTGTATGTGAAGTCAAATACCCGGACTGGCTAGCCAACGTGGTCGTTGTACCCAAGAAAAATGGCAAATGGCGAGACTGCATTGACTTCACGGATCTAAACAAAGCCTGCCCGAAGGATTCGTATCCCCTTCCCAGGATAGATCAGGTGATCGACGCAACAGCCGGGCACGAGGTGCTCACCTTCCTCGATGCATATTCTGGATATAACCAGATATTAATGGACCCAGAGGACCAGGAGAAAACAGCATTCATAACCTGCAGAGGTACGTATTGTTATAAAGTTATGCCATTTGGGTTGATAAATGCAGGTGCAACATATCAGCGCCTAGTCAATCGAATGTTCCATGACCATATTGGAAAGACTATGGAAGTGTACATCGATGACATGTTGATCAAGTCAAAACGAGCAGAGGACCATCTGACGCATCTAAAAGAAGCTTTCCGGATTCTGAATCAGTACAACATGAAGCTGAACCCGGAGAAATGTGCATTCGGAGTCGGATCGGGAAAGTTCCTGGGTTTCATCATTTCTCAACGTGGAATTGAAGTAAATCCCGCTCGGATCAAAGCCATTGAATCAATTCCAGACGTACTCCACAATCGGAAGGACGCCATGAAATTGACAGGAAGAGTGGCGGCCCTGCGAAGATTCATCTCCCGATCATCCGACCGATGCAAGAGTTTCTTCGACGTTTTAAAGCAAAACAAGGAGTTCGAGTGGACCCCTGAATGCCAACAGGCATTGAAGGATCTAAAAAAGTACCTGTCCAATCCACCACTTCTCTCTACACCTCAGCAGGGGGAGCAGTTGCTGATTTATCTGGCATTCTCAGAATCGTCGGTAAGCGCCGTTCTAGTTCGGGAAGAAAAAGGTAAACAACTTCCTATCTATTACATCAGCAAAGCTCTAATTGACACAGAAACGCGCTATCAACCCTTGGAAAAATTGGCATTAGCACTAGTAACTGTTGCTCGTAAGTTACGCCCTTACTTTCAAAGTCATTCAATAGCTGTGGTAACAACTTTTCCTTTGCGAAATGTTTTGCACAAACCTGAATTTTCAGGAAGGTTAGTAAAATGGGCTATAGAATTAAGTGAATTTGATATCACCTACCAGCCTAGGGTAGCAATAAAATCACAAGTTTTAGCATACTTCGTGGCAGATTTTAGCGCTAATATATACCCTGAAGCAGAAAAGGAAGCTGTTCTTTATGCTGGGCAGGCTCCTGGCACGTGGACCCTTTACACTGACGGCTCCTCGAGCGTCAAAGGGTCCGATCTTGGATTGGTTCTCGTCGCTCCATTCGGAGAGACGGTCAGGCAGGCTATCAAGTGCCCATTTATTACTACCAATGAGGCCGAATATGAGGCCGTTATTGCAGGTTTGGAACTAGCCCAAAGTTATGGAGCGACCATCATCAAACTCAAAAGTGACTCTCAGCTGGTAGTCAATCAGATAACAAGAGGCTTCAGTGCACGAGAATCCAGGATGCAAGTGTACCTCGCCCGAGTGAATGAACTCCTAACACAGTTTGATGACTGGGAGGCACTTCAGATTCCACGGGAAGAGAACCATGAGGCTGATGCTCTCGCGAATCTAGGGTCGGTGGCAGAGATGGGGGCAGCCAGCTCTTCAGCTGTTGTTCAACTCCTCTACACGACCATAGACCGAGAAAAGTTCGAAGTCAATACCATCAACGCTACTTGGGACTGGCAGAATGAGATAACAAACTATCTTCTCCATGGAACTCTGCCCGTTGACGCAAAAGCCGCTCACAAGCTCCGGATAAAAGCTGCTCGGTACACAATCGTCAACGGCGATCTCTACCGCAAAATATTTGCAGGACCTCTCGCAAAGTGTCTCGGACCAAATCAAATCAACTACGTGATGAGAGAAGTCCATGAAGGCTGTTGTGGAAATCATTCTGGGGGCAAGGCGTTAGCCCAAAAGCTGATTCGCACAGGTTATTATTGGGACAAAATGGAGAAGGATACGAACGAATTTGTTAAAAAATGTGACAAATACCAGAGGTTCACACATCTTCTCCATCAGCCAGCAGAACCGCTCCATTCGATAATCTCTCCGTGACCCTTCATGAAATGGGGGATGGATATAGTTGGTCCTCTTCCCACAGCGCCGAGAGGAATGCATTTCTTATTGATCATCACTGATTACTTCACCAAGTGGGTCGAAGCGGCAGCGTACATAAGGATACGACAAACAGAGGTTGTCGACTTCCTCTGGCGTTTTGTCGTATGTCGCTTTGGGGCACCTAAGGAAATAGTCATGGATAACGGCCCACAATTCATCAGCCAGAAAGTGACTAGGTTCCTCGACGATCTACACATCAAGAGGATAACTTCCTCTTCGTATCATCCTGTTGCTAATGGACAGGCAGAATCTACCAACAAAATCATCGTTGAATCCCTCAAAAAACACCTCGAGCAGGCAAAGAGGTGTTGGGTAGAAGAGTTACCTGGTGTGTTATGGGCTTATCGCACAACGATAAAAATGAGTACTGGAGAAACTCCTTACTCATTGGTGTACGGTGCAGATGCTTTAATCCCAGTCGAAATCGGCGAGCCCAGTTTGCGATATGCACATGCCACTGAAGAGTCTAACTCAGTCAACCTCTTCGAAGAGCTGGACCTCCTCGAAGAACGAAGGGAGCTAGCCCTTGTACGGCTAATCGCCCAGAAAGAACGAATTGAACAATATTACAATTGGGGACTGTGCGTACGAAGCTTCCAGGTTGGAGATTTTGTACTAAGGAAAGTCTCCCAGAGCACACAAGAAACAAATTCTGGCAAGCTTGGCCCTAACTGGGAAGGCCCCTACAAGGTAATCGCTTCAGTCGACAAGGGATCTTATCGCTTGGCACGACCAGACGGCTCCACTGTCCCGAACAGTTGGAATGTGATTACCTCAAAAGGTATCATTTTTTAGTGATAAAACGGTTAGTTATTTTACGCTTGCCTTCTACTTTTACGGAAGTTCTTACTTTTATTATATTTTCTCTAAATGGTACTAACGGCCCGAACAAGGTCAGATCTGTTTAGCTCAACTGGTAGAGCTCGAAGTTCTTCAGCTTCGCGGCTGTGGGTTCGAATCCCACAACGGACACACTCCTTGTTTGGTTATATGTGTTCTTCTATATACATTGCCTCAACTCTTTTTATGTTATCACTTCCCGTATTCCAACATAAAAACAAGGAGTGTGGTGAGAAGCCCATGTAGGCCAGATAAGACCTTCATAAAGGAAAAAGACCTTGCCAAAAGGCGAAAGACCTTGCCAAAAGGCGGGTTTTTGAAGTTTTTCAAAATTTTTTACGTGACAAACTTCCACAAAAATAAGAGAAGTCGTTCACAAGTCCAACGACTCGGCCAGAGCCAATCTACAAAGTCATGCGACGACTTTCGATTATCAAGACGATAAGCAAAGTTATGCGCAAAGGGCAACGATTTGGCCAAAAGTCTAACGACCACGACTCGGTCAGAATAAAAATATCTGCGCAGATTATTCACAACTTACGACCTCTTCCTAAGGAAAGGCTAAGTTAAAACATTCGTGCAGACTTTTGGAGACCATAACTTAATAAAGTTCAAACTTCATAAAGCTCCTAAACATAAGGCACGAAGGCCACAACACATACGAACAAAAGATCAAAAATTCAGACTAAATATAGTCATTGAATGGATCTAAAATCATATATATAATCATGTAAAAAGATAAGATGCCGAAAACGGCTGACAGAAGTTTACAGAGTGATCAAAGGCCAAATGGAACCGGCCATACAGAGATCAGAGAGTCTTTACAAGACCTCTGTCCACAAACAATTAAATCCGGCTCTCGCCAGATGAATAAACTTAAAGATTGGGGAAGGGCATCAGCTTTTGGGGCTACGATCAGAACCCGACGCACCAACTCCGTCGATTCTGCCATCGTCCCCTGAATTCTCGCCATCGTCTTCATCTTCACCTTCAGACTCCTCAGGAGAGAGATTCAGTGCTTGTCTTATTCTGCGAACAGCGTTTTTCGTCATCTGCAGCATCTCTTCAGCATTAACCTGCTTAGCTTGAATCTGCCCAAGCAATGAACGTTTAGCTTCGAGCGCAGCAAGCTTGGCCCTAATCTCATATTGATCGCGCAGGTTTGCCAAGTCTTTGGATAGTGCGGTCTGAGCACTCATCGACTGAGCAACCTGATCCTTGGCAGCTTGAAGCTTAGCTCTGGCCCTAACGGATTCCTCGTTAGCCCTTTGCAGATTAATCTCAAGAGATGCGCGATCATCAATAGCACTATTCAGTGAATCCTTACATTCTTCAAGTAAACTCTCTAGACCCTGGGCAGAGCGTGCGAACCCTTCTTTCTCTCTAAAAAGAAGGTCCTTATCCTTGGTGAGTTCGTTAATCTGCTCAAGTCGTTCATTGCTAACATCCGTTAGTCGATTAACTTCACTCCCTAGGACACCACACTGCTATACCAGGATCTTGTTCTCATTCAGAGCATCCAGTAACTCTTTCTTTACCTCGAGTACTTGATCGACGTTGTTGATCCTGGAGCGGAACATGAGTTCGGCAGCCGCCATACTTGACTGAAAAAACAAAGTAAGCAAAAGTTAGAAATCTGAGGCCGAAGTTATTCCTAACATGGAGCGGTAAACACTTACCCGGGCAGAATCAGCAGCAATCTGAAAGGCTAGCTCCTCGTCACTCAGTTCTCTCATCACCCATTCTTCCCGAGGGCCAATGAGTGAAGAGACAGCCTTGGCTAAGCCACCCGGCCCAGATATGAAGTTAACATCAGGGGACAGTTTCATGGTATGCTTCCTCTCACAGTACTTGGGTTCCCAAGCCTGTTCAGAAGTATAGTTTGGCCCAAACTTGTAACGCACACCCCTAATATCCTTCAATCCGATTTGGCCATCGATGACTGACCGCCAAATGAGCCTTGTTGATGATATGTCGGAATCACCTTCCACTCCGGGATCTATCGTGTCACGCTCGCGAAGACCGACAGGTGTCGCCCCGTCAGTGGCCACATTTTCCAAGTCCTCGAAACGAAAAACACGAGGACCTCGGCCACTCTCTTGGGAAGCCTCTTCCCTTGCTTCTTCTTTTTATTCTTCTTCTTCTTCTTCTCCAATTTTCCTTTTCCCTTTGTCCACACGGGAAGGAGCCGCCTTCATCCCGTCATCAACTCGGGGACTCTTCTCCGGAGTACAGGCAGCTTCCTCCTTAACTTTCCTCTTATCACTTTGAAGATAAGGTTTTCGCATAAGGGGTTCATTGGCTTCGATCTCAGTATCTGAAAGATCGATAACCTCCTTGTCTAAACCTTCTCCCTGTACAGACTCGGGGACTTCGGCAGTAGTCTTGACATTCTCCCCTGCAGACTCTGGTACATTGGCTCTAGGCGAAGGCTCACTCCCAGCAGTTGAGGCTTGCCCGGTACCAACGGAAGTCTTACAAGCAGACCTTTTCCGTGCTCCGCCCTCATCCTGGCTCTTCTTCTTTCTTTTCAAAGAACCAAGGCCACCGAACAAGAGTTCCTCGCCACCCTCCCCGCCGTGCAGTGCCTCCACCGAAGCTAGTATAGATCCGGCCTCAGCATCTGGATCAGCGACAGGTTCGGAAGGCACGTCCTGGGGAGGAGCAGGAAAGAAGTCCCCTTGAGTACCCAGACCTGCAAAAGGTAAAACAGTCAGACACGGAGAAGTTACAAAGGAAAGGAATAATCACAAAAGCAGAAATACTCTCACCGTGAGTTTTCACGGTCAAACTCTTATGCGCAGCAAAATGCGCCCATTCTCTCCTCTCAGTAGTGAACTCCTTCAAAATTGCCTCCACTCACGCCGTCAGCTCATCAACAGATATGAGCCCATCGTAGGGTCGCTTGGCCGCTACAAAAAGAAGGCGAAAGGAGTAAGCAGATAAGAAGAAAAGGAAGAACACGAAAAATCTCAAAAATACTCGGGGACTTACACTTTTTGTTCCAAAATTCGGGAAAATAAGTCTTGGAGTTGAAAGTCAAGGCCGAGGAGCACACAAACACATGCCGGTGTAACCAACCCCGGTCACCTGTGTCCTCAGAACTGCACACCAAGCCCTTGCTCCCGCGCATCCTGGCGTTCACATAGCCGTCTTTGAAAATTTGTATACTATACAAAGAAATAAAATGTTCATATCCGAAAGATTGGTCGGTTTCCGTCGCAAACCAACCCAAAAGTGTAACTATTCTATATATACTGGGGCACAGTTGCCCCGGGCAGAGTAAATATTCCCTGCAAAGCCTTTCCAGCACATGATGCAGGGGTAGTTTACATCCCACTGTGAAAGGGTAGGTGCACATAGCTGTCCACCCAGCCCTGTGGGAGGTAATATTCTCCTCTTCGGAGACCGGCAAGAGGGGAATTCTATCATCCCAGCGGCAGTCCATCCTAACTCGTGCGATCAGCTCCGATGTGATCCCAGATTTAAATCTATACGCCGGCCAGTTGCGCGTATCTCCATGATGATTATTGAAGGCGTTGATGTTGCAATCTGCCTCTAGTTCACCCCATTTTTTGGGAATAATCTCCGCAGCGGTAGCCTGAGTAGCCCTGGGCCTAGGAGTGGCCGCTGAAGAGCTTCCAGCCCCGTCTACATTTTGATTTTTTCTAGCTCTTGAAGACATGATTTCAGAAGAGTTAAGAAGTTCGCAAGAAGAATTGAAAACTGTTCAAAGATTTTCAAGGGTTAACAGAGAAGAAATAAAAGCAAGTAAAGGGTTTCTCATTCAGCAAACCCCTATTTATAAGGGTAGAAATTCGGCCCATCAAGTTCATTCGAAACACGTGGAGGTTATCTAAGAGACCACGATCAGATCTGACCATCAAAAGAAGGAATAGGTTTCGCCAATTTTTATAGTATCATCATTACCCTGAAGTGCAGCGGTCACCTCGCGATTTGAGACGGTTAAAATCATTATTTTTACCCTTGAAACGCGCAGTAGTCACTTCAGAGTGGACTGCAAACGCGCAGGCAGGCCAGTTGCAGTTACTTTTTTATACGGCGCATTTAATGCGCACGTCATAAGGGTTTGTCACGTAGCTGATAAGGTACATACGTCACTAAGCTCCGTCACACAAAGATTGTATTTTACAAAGTAGAAATTCCCGCCAGAATTCATATCCACTCCTCGAACAGATACTCTGCTCGAGAAGTGCGGGGACTATCTGTATTGGATAAAAGCTGACAGCACCTGAAAGATGACACGTATCAAACACGTGGCACGGGCAGAAGCTCTACCGGATAGATACTCAACGGACAGACAGTTATCGCAAACAGATCCAAAGCAGTTATGAAACGCCTCATCAGTCAACACGATCTGAATGAGGAGTTATTAACCAAATCATGTGCAATCATTCAATTAATAGTCATAAAGGCAATCATTACAACCCGGCGGTTACATATCCAACGGATACGTGCCCAGCGGTTACAAAACCCAACGGACGCCTATCAGACCTATAAATAGCATTTGTTCTAAGCCATTGTAACACAACTTTACTTCTTGTCTACAATATCAATAGGAATACTCCCTCGCTCTTGCTCAAATACTACTTTTTACTTATATTCGTCCAGCACTTTGTTCTCTAATATTCTAAGTGCGATTAGTGCCGAAGAACTCTCACCGGGGATAAGCGATACAGCACGGTTATTTCTATCTGCCTTTATTTACGCTTTATTTTTGCTAATTCCTGTTTATATCTCGTTCCCGTATCATTTACGAATCTAACGCTGCTCTAGTTCGTCGTTTAAACTCTTAATCTAAACTATTGATCGTGACTCCGCAAATATAAATTTAATTATTAATTGGCCTGAAATCAGATCTAGGTTAAACAAACACTATGTATATATTTAACCTCCTTTATATATTTTTAAGCCTCATTTTTTTCAAAATAACCTTAAGTAAACATTTACCCAACCCCTATAACTTTTTTGTAGCCACTAGGGTTTATTTGGTTCTCATTCTTCTTCCCTTCTTCTTCCCCTATTCTAGGGTTTTTTTGGCACCGTCACTTACCCCATCTCCACCAGCCAAATCCCTCCATCGGTCCTCTCTCCCCACAATGGTAGAATCTCCTCCGCTATTGCTATCGCTCCTTCGCCGCTGCTCCTCCTCCGCCGCTACTCCTCCTCTCCGTTGCTGCCGTTGCTCGATCCACCGATCTGCTTCGCTCTGGCGAGCTGCTGTAGCAACTCCACCGCAACAGATCTACTGTTGCTCCGGCGTTGCAGATCTGCTGCGACGGAGCTGCTACAGTTGCTCATTGGAGCTCCGATCCGGCGAAGTCGAGCTTTGATGGGCTGTTTTTTTTTTTTTTTTTTGGGATAATTGGATGTATATAAGTTTTGTTTTATTAAAATATGTATACACTGTAAAAAAAGTGTGTATACACTAAAAATAACGGTAAAAAGTGTTTGTATACATTGCGTTTACCTAATAAATCTGACTGTATACACCATATTTTTGGGTGTATTCACTAGGTATCTGTAAGGATACCATTTGTATTCATTTTGTGTATACTGACTATAAAAAGTAAGGGCTAGTCAAAAGTAAGGGAAGAGAGTTGACCGATTGTTTTGGCAATTCTCCTTATATAAAATTTATTTCAAGAAGTTAAATATTTTATATTCAAATTTATAATTAAATTTAAGAAGTTTAACTCTGGAAATAGTAAGTATGACATATAAAGTGGGAGAGAGCGAGTATACAAATGTCCAAGTGTGTCTCTGACTTGGTAATATGTAGTTTAATGCCTTAGCTTATGGTGTCACAGTTCCAAATTAGAGTACTCTTGGTTTGATTACTGAGAATTTTTAGGAACTTGTTGGATAAAGTTTATCTCCCTTTAATTGACGGTACACGATGGGTGTTTAATTCGAAATATCTGATAGTTAACAAAAAATGTACTAGTTTTTTTTTTTCTTTTCTTTTGTTGTTATACCTTTATTCGGGTGGGAATACATACTGGATGGTAACAACGAAAAAAGGGATTCAGTATAGAGGAGGAAAAGACTCATGCGGCGCTTAAGTGATTCACAGTGTTAAAAAGATACTTTCACAGTTTCACTGGAGAAAGTTTGCAACTTTTATCCCAAGTTGTCTGTTTAATGACAAAGATGATTACTATTATTATTTTAAACAATATATAAAAAGGCGGAAGAGACAATACCGACTAAATACTAACGGTTTGAACTTGTGATCCTATAGATAGAATTGTGAACTTGTGATCATATAGATAGAATTGTAACTTTTTGACAACTGAGCTATTTCTGAAATTTGTGGTATTGTATTATAAGCTATTGTAAAATATAATGTTGAATCCTTTTCGGGCAAATGATTATCCTAGATAATACCTATGACTTTCTTGACCTTACATTTAGGGTTAGGCGCCCGTCATGAATTCCTAAGCCGACGTTTGAAGAAGGATCCTTCTTAACTCTACTTTTTATATATCGAATTGTAACAGTTAAACAATCATATTAATATAAAATTTGTACCTCAATATGTGACGACTGCACCAAAGATCGACCCCTATGTCACTATGTAAAAGATTGCATAGTATGGGTGAGGAGGGAATTGTTTCCTTTTCTGGATCTGTTATATACAGATTGCACAACTGTATTTGATTGGAACAGAAGAATGGGAAATGTGTTGGAAAAATCGGGTGGACCTTCTACTTTATGTATGTAGCAGTAGATTGTTATAGGCATCTATGGAATTAAGATTTTAATTTGGATGTTATTCGATGTAACATTTGAAGAATATTTGAGTGCCCATTTGGGTGAGTTTGTTATAAGTAGTTTATAAGCAAAAAAATGTTTATAAGTCATTTTTGAGAAGTTAGTATTTTCTAATTTCTTGTTTTTGGCTTATTTTAAGTACAAAAATGCTTATAAGCTCATTACATTTTGAGTTAGCATACTTACCAAATACTCATTAATAGGATTATAAGTATATATGTGCTTTTTAAGTATGGGTGTCAAACGGGTATACGGGTCCGGGTTCGGGTTGTAAAATTGTAACCCCGCAGGTTTCGGATACGGGTCCGGGTACGGGTTTAAATTACGGGTTCTTAACGGGTTCGGGTTTTGGGTAGGAAAAAAAAAACCCGTGCGGATTCGGGTCTTAGCGGGTACGGGTACGGGTTCGGGTCTTAACAAATCGGGTTTGAATCTGGGTTTTTTTTTAATAATATTATTTTAAATAGTTAAAAAAAGATGAATGATAGGAAAAGCTGAAATACTTACTTTTATTTAAGATACTTGAACTATTAAAGTCTTGAACATTAAACTTCTAAATTTGAAAAGTGCAACATCAAAACTAGATAATGAAAATTCAAATTACAAATTTAAATATGCCTATTTTTTTGTGTAATTTCTTCCATGTCATTTCCCTCATGCTCCGGTGTAGGTGCCATTGATAGTGCTTGATCACTTAACAGAATTTCTTCAAGGTTATCATCTTGTTCTAGTGAGTCTTCAATTCCTTGGTTTCTTCGCTCCGATCTAATCCAGTCTCATAAACAAACTAGAACATCCAAAGCATTATTACCCAAAGAGTGACGGGTACCACCTATAATTTGTCTTCCTTGGCTAAATGCACTTTCTGATACAACTGTTGAAACTGGTACAACTAAAATATTTTATGTAGTGAATTAAGTAATTATATTTTCTAATAATATACGCACAATAATTACTTTGTCCGACTCCAAGTAGCTTATTTTCTGAGGTATATATCGAAGTTAATAGTTGAAGTTCTATACCATATTTGAGTAATATATATTCAAATTGTTGATTTATTATGGAATATCAAGTTTCTTTAGTAATTAAATAGCTAAACTTGTTTCTCTTAACATATTTCACTAGTAACAATATGGACACAAAACGAATTAAACCATGAGTGGAAAACTTGTGTATACCTTTCTCTACACATACAAGTTTTATTACTCAGTTTATTTTGACGGATACGGATACGGGTATATCCAGTAATACCCCATAATTTTGACGGGTCTTAACGGATACGGGTATTCGTTAAGGAAAAAAAAAATCCGTTCGGATAGGAGTATTTTAGGGGGTTTACGGGTCCGGGTTTTTGCGGGTCCGGATGGGGTCGGATTTTAATGAGTCCGGATCCGGGTTTTGACGGGTAGACCCTTACCCGTTTGACACCCATACTTTTAAGCCACTTTTAAACTTACCAAACAGGGCCTAAGTCTGATGTACGTGAAACTTTCTAGAAGGAACCAGATTTATATCCATCACATGCCGTATGCCTACCTATCCGTTGAGCTCAACCTAAACAAATAAATACATATCGACTTCTTAAGTGTTTAGGAGCGTATTAGATATCTATATACTACGTATGTAGACCGACTTTTGAAAAGAAAGAGACAAAGAAGAAAGTAACTACGATGCCATAAATGTGGTATAAATTTGATACTTGGAAAGGTTTTAAATCCAAAAAACTGAAGTGGTTATGTTCTGTCAAGAGAAAAGTTAACCAATAATTCCAAGAGAAATAAAAATAATAATAAAAAAGAAACTCAATGCATTTTTGCGAGAGTAAAGCTCAATGCATGATTCCAATAAAGTAAAGATTTATCCACACCGGTATATGTATCAAACCACATTAATTAATTATAGATAGATGATTTAATAAAATGAAAAAATATGTTAATTAACTATGATTAAGAGAGAAGTATATATACCAACACATGTCATGTATATATATGATTGGTGCTTACACCCGATGTGTGAGTTTTTTCCTTCCAATAATACCATAGTCCAAGTTGCCTAGGTGATTTGTTTTCCTCTTTCCCCCATAATTGCCATAAATGAAACTTAGCATCATATCTTTTGTTGAAATTCTTAAATTACGTAGAGGCAGCTGACATATTTGCTACCCATATGGTCGGCATAGCCGCGCAGTTGACTTTCTTGATTCATAAACACACCTCTAATAACATGCATAGCCGTTAGCTCCATCTTTCAAACATCTCCATTCATTTTCATATATTGTTTCTCTCTCTCTCTTTCTCTTTTTAATACTTTAATCAACGCTGACAGTAAAAGCTTTTATTTTATGTATAAAATTTAGTAACTCCGACATTCTTTCATGAGAATAAAATAAGTGAAAAAAAAACTTCGATATTTTTTTACCGGTTTAGTGTTTTGTCTACTTTTTTCTTTTTGTTACCCTTATTAAGTAATTCAAAGTTTTCAATTGCTTATGATGTTTGAAAATCTTTGATAAGCTTACTATTATCTAAGTTACTCATATGATTAAACACGATAAAAAATAAATGTAACAATAATATATATCTATTGATATGATACATCACCGAGAGCAGATACTTCTTTTTTTTCTAATATGTATGTTCTGTCACATAACGAATTAATGTAACTAAAGTTGTGAATATATACTCGATAGAGACAAAAACGAGAAGGGAAGTAATTCACATAATATTATTATTATTATTATTATTATTATTATTATTATTATTATTATTATTATTATTTTGAAGTAGTCTTCTGATCACATTAATATATACTAACAGAATTGGTCAAGGGATTCTTTGAGCCACTTAATTGGAAATAAAGATGGTGTTTCTTAGCACACCAATTTCAATTCCTTCAAAATTCTAGACGTATCTTCTGAATAAAATAACTTAATGCATTCGTACCTTGCAATATCAAATTCAATTTTTAAGATCAATTATAAGATGATACAAGTCTCTCTACGAAATCTAAAGGACTGTTAATCTGTTATTCCTTTGATTTCTGAGGAAGTCTTCATGGGTGCTATTTAAAATGTACGAAGAGAAAACTCATGTTTTTGTGCAGTCTTATACATTGTCTTTCTTTTGATTTTTTTTTCTTAATCTTTCGGAGTATATCCAATCGTTTTTAATCTTTCTTGTGACTTTTTATTGTTATACTTTTAAAATTTTATATTATATATATACTGCTTCTCTATACCAATGTAACAGCCCAAGCCCGTTAGTAATATTGTCTGCTTTGGGCCTAGGCCCGCACGATTTTAAAACGCATCACTAGGGTCTAAGACATGCTTACTTAAATAGGATCACTCATGTGTTATGCCGTTGTGGGATATTTAATCCTTAGCTGGGGTGTCACATACTGTAACAGCCCAGCCCGCTAGCGATATTATCCGATTTGGGCCTAGGCCCGCACGACTTTAAAACGCGACACTAGGATCTAAGGCATGCTTACTTAAATACCCAAAATCACTCCTGTGTTATCCCAATGTGGGATACTTAATCCTTAGCTGGGGTGTCACATACACCCCCTCTTATAGACTCAACGTCTTCACTGAGGTTTGCCCCGCATACCCGGGATTCGCCTAGACTCAGCACTGAGGTTTGCCCCGCGTACGCGGGATTCGCCTAGACTCAGCACTGAGGTTTGCCCCGCATATCCGGGATTCGCCTAGACTCAGTCTCGAACTCTGACCCATATCGACAAGGCTGACACGGAGTGGCTCTGATACTATCTTTCTTCTTCAAAAATAACATTGGGGCACCCTATGGCGATACACTTGGTCGAATAAACCCCTTATCAAGAAGGTCTTGCAACTGCTTCTTGAGTTCATTCAATTCTGTTGGTGCCATTCTGTAAGGTGGGATTGAGATAGGTTGTATCCCAGGCAATATGTCAATACCAAAATCAATCTCCCTATCTGGTGGCACTCTGGAAGATCATCTGGAAATACGTCTGGAAATTCATTCACCAAAGGTACTGACTCAAGTGTAGGTGTCTCAGCCTTGGTATCCCGCACATAGGCTAGATATGCTAAGCACCTGCTGTTTATCAACTTCCTGGCCTTAAGGTAGAAAATAAACTTACCCACAGGCATACCGACCTCACATCCGACTTTAACAGGATCTTCTCCAAGGAAAAAAAATTTCACTGTCTCGGTATTACAAGATGATAACCAATCCATACCAGCTATGACGTCGAAGTCAAACATATCAAGCAAGTGCAAATCTACTAGGGTTTCACGATTCTTGATTGAGATAACACAATATTTATAAATACTGGAAACAGATACTGAGTCACCAACAGGTGTGGCAACTTGAAATGGATTATCTAACTGTTCTGGTTCCTTCCCAAACCCCGCAGCTAAATAATGGGACACATAGGAGAAAGTAGAACCAGGATCAATCAAAACATATGCCAAATGTCCACAAACAGATAGGATACCAGTGATGACTGTGTTGGACGTCGCTGCATTCTGTCTATCTAAAGATGTAAAGAGTCTAGTTGGTCCACCTCCTGTCTGAGTTCCACCTCTGCCTGTACCATGTCCTGACTGGTTAATAGTTGTCCGAGCTGGAGGAGGTGATGCAAAAGGAGAAGTTGTAGAGTGAGTTTGTGCAGCTGGAGCCTTCCTTGTAGCATGATTAAGTAATAGAATATTTTTTATGTGATGGTTTAGATCTTTGCAGTGGAAACAACCCTTCTGACCATAACGGCACGACCCTAGATGTCTCATCTGGCATGTAGAATATATAGGATAAGATTGTACAGTCCAACTCTGACTAGTTGAACTGTTTCCCTGATGTGTCTGACCTCGACCCCGATGTCTCTGTGCCTAGTTCCCAACCTGTTACCCCTATCTGACTGGAGCCTGATAAGGAGATGAGTATACCACTGACTGACTCTGTGTTGTCTGATTCCTGTTCCTTCCTCCATTTACTTGCCCGCTGAAATTACCTGATTTTTTTTCCTTTTTGCTTGCTTTCCTGGACTCTTTGATAAGTCTGTCAAAACGCTCCTTCCGCTTGGCTATATCAACAATATAGAGGTAGCTCTTGTCATCTATGTGAGAAGCCAGGTCCCTAGCCATATATGGATTCAAACCTTCTACAAACCTTTTGACTTTTCCCCTAACAGTAGGAATTAAAAGGGGTGCATGCTCTGCCAATCTGTTGAACCCATGTTCATATTTTGTCACTGACATGGTTCCCTGTTTAGTTGCTCAAATTAACGTCTCATGTCATCTTATTTGCTACTAGGAAGAAACTATTTCATAAAAATCTCCTTGAACTGCGGTTATGGGATTGGTGGCAAGTTAGGACCTTTGCTTTTTCTATAATTTTTCCACCAAGCACCTGCTACATTTTTCAACACGAATCAAATCAACTGTGTAGCTTGAGTCTCAAAACAACCCAAAGCTATATATAACTCTTCCACTTCTTCCAAGAACAAAATTGGCTCAGCTGAAGGATCTACAGCAGTGAAAGTGGGAGGCTTTATGATGCGATCCGTATGAGTATTCAGAGCCACGGAGGATTCACGCTCGACATCCGGAACTTGGAATACTTTAAAAGGGCTTGGAAACCAAGAATCAAGCCAAGGGACTGGCCAAACAAGCAAATGAGAGCTCACTGGAATCTGTGTCTATGTGATCACGAAGCAACAGACACGATCGCGCAGAAGAAATCCGCTCCACTGCACGATCGCGATGCACCACACGCGATCGCAAAGAAGCTTCAGCTCACAAGGCGCGATCGCGAGACACCCAACGCGATCGCGATGAAGGACGTCTCGGCAGTTTGGCAGAATCAGCAATTAAGGGCTTTTTAGTCCATTCCTTCATTGTATTTAGTATCTACTATAAATAGGCTAATAGAGGGGTTTATTCATTAGTTAGACTTTGATGATGAATATGAATGTCAGTGAACAATGGCTAAGCATGTTGCTTGAGCACTTTATTTCCTTGGTTTGCAATTGAATAATGATTCAATTGAGGACTAAATAGTATATGTTCTTTTTGGTTGTTGTCTTAAGAGGGTGATTAGGCCACTTTTCCCTAATCCACTTCCTTAATTCCAAATCAATTCAAATTGGGTCTTGTTTTTATCTCTTTAATTTCTTGTTATCTCCTAATTCCTAGTTTAGGATCGTATCATTTGGTATCAAAGCTGGATTAGTGTTTGTTCTTACGATCACTAACCCAAATTTGTTTAACAAATCTGAAAAATCACAAAAAAAAAAAAAAAAAAAAACAAAAAAACAAATCAGAAATCCAAAAATTGAGTCATAGGTTTAGGTTTTCTTTGGATGAAATATTTGTTACCAATTGTTTCTTGGTGATTCTAGAAGCTGATTCTCGAAGGAATTGACCAACAAACAATATTTGGGGTGTTGATTTGAAGAATCAATATTTAGGGTTCTTCAACAAAGATTTGGAGCTTTTGCATTTTGGGTGTTGTTCTTGAAGAATTGATCATTGGGATTTGTTCACGGACATATAAGGATCTTATATCTCAAATTTGGAGCAAAAACAAGTTGGTTTGTGAAGATTCAAGTGAAGAAAATTTCTAGAAATTCGGGTTTCAAGTTCTGCATCAGACCTAGAATTTGCTCTTTGCGATCGCGCGAGAAGTGTCGCGATCAGGCAGGCTTATTTAATATTGCTCTTCGCGATCGCGAACCGACAGCGCAGGGTTAATAGTTCCTCTTCCCGATCGCGCGCCTACTGTCACGATAGCGTTGAACAAGATTTATTCTTCTTTGTGATAGCGCCCGACATCACGCGATAGCACTGAACAAAAAAAAAACAGCCACTTTAAAGATTGCTCGGAACAGCCTCGAAACAGTTTCAGATCACCCAAGCCCCTTTTATATCATCTAACACAATAAGTTTTTAGATCACATACCAAATTTCATCCAAATCCAAATTCGTTTCGTGCCAATTCGATTCGAGCCTTTCTTTCTTTCCTTTCTTTGACTTTTTCTAAATTCCGCCCGTTAGATTTAATTGTCCATTTCTTGTCACAACAATTCCTTCCCGTCCTGAATTGGAATGAGTTCGACTGTCAAATCAGAATTAAGTGCGAAAAGCAACTTGATTTTGCCAACGAGAGGTAAAAGGCAAGAGTGGTGAGAACATTAGAGTGTGGTCACAAAAGCCATTGACCTTGAGTGTATACACGAGTGGAAAAAAAATTGAGTGAACATTTATCGAGTGATACACGTGAGGGAGTGAATTTTTGAGGTCGTTTTGTTATTATTGTTGCAAATATGTCCTAGGATGATGATTGGGGAGGTTATGACTCCTATGGAGATGATGGGGATTGCTACGATGATTGTGGAAACTATGGTTCCTATGATGATGGTGGGAGTTACTATGATGATTCGGAGAACTATGGCTCTTATGAAGATGAAGCGAATCACTACGGTGATCATGAAGCTCGTGGAGGCTATGAGGCTTATGAGGATGAACGTGACCATGAAAACTCCTATGCTTCTGGTCTTGGAGATGATGATAGTGACGCTTCAAGGTACAATATTCCTACTTACTCTTCTTGTGATGAACATGAAATGTAGATAGTGACATAGAGAGAATTGATGATGAAGCTTATTATAGAGATTGTTTATTTGCATCTTCTCTTTGTATTCCTAAAAATAAACGAAAGAGTAGTAGTGGTCTTTCTACCGATTTGAGGATAAGTTGTAATTACTCCATGAGAAAAAGAGAGTCTACATCTTCTAATTGTGCTAAAAGATTTAATGTCTCTAATTCTTATGTGAAAGGCAACTTGAGGCCTAGAGTGGGAAAATGTGCTACATGTACTACAAGTGATTTGTCTTGGACTAACAATGCTCTGAGAACTATGTTTAAACGGAATCATTTTGTAGACAACCATGGGTGTGATGAAGTTTGTGTGGAGCAATTTTTGGAAGAAAGAAAGAACTTCTTCCACGCAATTTGTAAGGTTGGAGGACTTACTTGTGCTATGATCAATAATTGTAAGATTCATACTAATGTTGCAAGTGTTTCTTTGGTTGAGCAATTGAAGTTGGAAACTTGTAGTCATCCTTTACCCTATAGATGGCCTTGGTTGAATGGATATGGTTTTGTGGACATTACACAACAAGTGTGGATAAAGTTCAAAATTGGCGATTATCATGATGAAGTACTATGTGATGTGATTCCCATAAAAGGTTGTCACTTGTTTTTGAGAAAACCATGAAAACTTGCTAGAAATGCCAAGTATAGTGAGAAGTTTGGAAAGCATGCTCTCACTTTACGGGACCAAAAATTTATTCTTAACGCCACACCTACAATGAAAGTCAAAGAACTTTATTTGGGAATGCTAGAAATAGAAAGAAAGACAAAGGCAAAGGGGGTGAAGCAAACGTTGGATGAAGGTTCTCAAGGAGAAAAACTGAAAGGTGAGTTCAAGAGTACCCCTACTCCTTCCAAAGGAATTTTTGGCACATGTCCTAATCCAAATGGACTTGAGAGAGAAAAGATTGAGAGGAGTAAGAGAGTGATGAGTGACAACTCAAGAGAGGAAAAAGGAGAGCTTGAATTGAGTGAAGTGAGTGAGTTGTCACAAGAAAAGAGAGAGGAGTTTGAAAATAAAATGAGAGAAAAGAAAGAGGAAAAACAAAAGAGTGAGGGTGAGGATTTTTCTTATAAACAATTATAACCTTTCTTGTTTCTCTAGTTGTTTTGTGTCTCTTGAATGTACTATTAAAGAAGCTAAAATTGGGAATCCTTCTTTGGAAGTGGTTCCATACTTTGAAGAAAAAGAAGAGACCAATGTGAAGTCTCCAAATGAACAAGTGAGCTTCCTTTTGAAAAGCCAAGGTAAAGAAGAATCTTTAGATGTGCTACAAGGTAACAAGGCTAATCCTAACTCTTGTATTCCTTTGGGTGAGTTTGACCGAGACTTGAGTATAGATAGTAGCTTTACTTTTTGGGAATTAATGATTCTTTATCTTGCATTGATGATATTGGTTGTGAGCATACACTAGTTGGGCACACTTGTAAAAAGAAAATTGATGGACTTTGTGTGTGTAAATTGTCCCACACTAGTGATGTGCAAATGGATGAGCTTGAACATATTGAATTGAGTTTTGACGTTCCACCTTTGTTTGAAAAATGTGCCAATGAGTTGCTTGATCTTGAGGTGATAGCATTTGATAGCACTCTTGATTGTAGTGGTGGTTTGTATCAAGGTTTTAAACTAATTGAAAATCTATTGTTTGTTGAAAAGAGCAAGATGAAGTGTTGGAAGGTAATTTTAGTATTAACAATCCATTATTTGCTCAAAATGATTCTTGTAACTTGCTTGAGAGTGATGATAGTGTGGATGTTAGCAAGTTAACTCCTAAAATATTTGTTATAAGCTTATCCAATATTTGGAAGTCCTGCAAAGGTAAATATTTCTCCTTAAAGAAGGAGGGAGGCACCAGTGATAGTGGTGGTAAATTGATAGATGCTAGCCTTAATGTCAATTTCTTTACTTACTCTATTCCTAGTTTCGAGCATATATTTAAAGTGGATTTTGCTAGAGCCTCCAATGTTAAGAGTGATAAATTGTCAATGGAGGCTTGGTATGAGTTGAATGAGCCTAAAAATGAAGATTATTTTGTAAATGGGCTTGCTTGTTGTTGCTTTTATAGCCAAGTTTTTGATCTTGGAATTGGAAAAATATTCTTTATGGTTGATCTTAATACTTGGTTATATCATAAGAGTGTGCACTTTGAGCATGAGTATGTGAGTATTGTTTCACTCTCTTTATTGTGTAGTGCTTGGAAAGTTATTGAGTTGGTACTCATTCGCGTCATGGTTTTGCAAGGTACAAATTCGAGGACGAATTCTTTTAAAGAAGGAGGGAATAATGTGATCTGGATGAGTATTCAGAGCCATAGAGGATTCACGCTCGACATCCGGAGCTTGGAATGCTTCAAAAGGGCTTGGAAGCCAAGAATCAAGCCAAGGGACTGGCCAAACAAGCAAATGAGAGCTCACTGGAATCTGTGTCTACGTGATCGCGAAGCAACAGAAGCGATTGCGCAGAAGAAATCCACTCCACTACGAGATCGCGATACACCACACGCGATCGCGAAGAAGCTTTAGCTCATAAGGCGTGATCGCGAGACACCCTACGCGATCGCGATGAAGAACGTCTGAGCAGTTTGGCAGAATCGGCAATTAAGGGCTTTTTAGTCCATTCCTTCATTATATTTAGTATCTACTATAAATAAGCTAATAGAGGGGTTGATTCATTAGTTAGACTTTGATGATGAATATGAATGTCAGTGAACAATGGCTAAACATGTTGCTTGAGCACTTTATTTCCTTGGTTTGCAATTGAATGATGATTCAATTGAGGACTAAATAGTATAGGTTCTTTTTGGTGTTGTTGTCTAAGGGGGAGATTAGGCCACTTTTCCCTAATCCACTTCCTTAATTCCAAATCAATTCAAATTGGGTCTTGCTTTTGTCTCTTTATTTCTTGTTATCTCCCAATTCCTAGTTTAGGATCGTATCACTTTAGCTTCAAAAAGTCATATGGTTGGACCCTCGCTGCTGGAGCCTGAACTGGTCTGTCAACATTAGCCGGGGCATTTGGTTGTGGCATCCTATATTTTGGATCTAAAAAGACAACAACATCATCATCTCAATCATAAGGGTCCTGGGCTAGAGCATGAATAAGTGCAGCTTGACCACAGTTGGAGGAACTAGAGATTCTAGAACATTCAAAATTCTATCAATCTTCTCAGTCTGCTGCTGATTTTGGTCAGGTCTAGGATGACTAAGAGGAGGCGTAACATCTACTTCTTCCGCAGCTTGCTATCCAGCAGCTCTACTACGACCCTGATTTCCTCCAACATTGCTACCTACACCCCCTAATACTTTGGCCTCTGGCTGCTCCTCTTCCCCTGCCTCTGCCACGACCTCTGGCAGCAGCTCGAGCTACTGGTACAGCTGGCATCACTGGTGGTGCTTCCTGGTTAGCAACTACAAAGGAGGAATTTGATCTTGTTCTAACCATTGTTCTCAACCGAAACGAGAGATAAAAACTGTTAAATATCATAAAATTTTAGCTCTAACGCACAACGTAATAAACAAAGAAGGGAAACTGTCCTAACATGTCCGGCAACCTCCAAATTATAAGTGTGGCGCGCTTCACACCCATAAGTAGGACTCTACCAGAACCGCTCATGACTCTCTAGGACAACTGAACCTAGGCTCTAATACCAAGTTGTCACGCCCCCAAACTGGAGAGGACGTGGTTGACACTCAACCTACATTACCAGTTGAGTGAACCCTGAATTTAACTGTCAAATTACCCTTTAACTCATTTCAAGTAGAGTAGATATGTTGTAATGATATTGTGAAATAGTATTTAATTTAATAAACTGGTGCAAAGGTAAAGATATCACCGAAACTTATTAAACCTAGTCAATACGAAAAATCTGGAAAATCCACTAGCTAAGTCATGAGCCTCTAAATAGTAGACTGAATGAATAAAGACACAAGTCTTCGGGGCATTCCGCGGGATCAAATACCTAATGTAATTTGATATTGTCTAAAAGCTGGCTACTGCTGGAAAGAAAACGAAGCTCACCAACCGAACCTTGAACAAGTCTGACACTAGCCTTGAGCTTCGTCACCTACAGTCTCAGCACCTGCCACATAAAAGTAAGCAGGTCCTCACGGGCTAAGCATCTCCAGGATACCTAGTAAATCTCATAGACTTCCTAATAAAGGCTGAACAAAACTTACTGGAAAATTATATATTAAGGAAAAATGCATACTCATAAATATGTAATTAATTTATGTCTGAGAATTTATAATATTCTGACAGTTAAGCGACTAAACTGTTAACTGATGCTAAACTGAGCTGAGCTATTCAAAGAAGTAAGTTTACTGAAGAGAATATGATTTCACACTATGACTCTACGTACGTGAGATCTGGAAACACGCACGGGAGAGTGTCGGTCTCTCTCACCAACAAGTAATTGCCTTGTATACGTGCAGTTACTGTCACATATGTGGGACTGTAGGCCAATCACTCAAAATAAATTGTAACCCTGCGTAGGTGAGATCTGGCAACGCGTATGGGAGAGTATCGGCCTATCTCCCCAACAAGTAATGTGATCACAATACTAACTGAATCTGAATGCTGCAATTCTATTAGTAACACACAGGAACAAGTCACATGTTCACACAAGCAAAACCAAAATAAACAAGTCATATACTACTAAATTGGATACAAATAATTCATACGAAACTATATTTAATACTATATTATTTTTTTCAGTTCTAATTAGAAAGGTTGTCTCAACTTACCTCAAAGTTTTAACTCAACTTCGTCTTCTCAATATCCTCGTGTTCACCCAATCACAATCTACAATAGTAGGACTCAAATTGTCAATACTAGTTCAGAACCTTTTTGGCATAATCTAACTAGACCCTTGGTCTTTAATTTCACCTCCATATAAAGGTGTTGCAATTGACATGGTTCAAGTAATGCACCATTACTATGACAATTCTAAGTGTATTATAGCTACTGCAGAAGCACTTAAAAGACTCTCCGATAGCCTCTAGGCAATGAGGATTTCCACCCCACTTATAGTATCTAATTTTTATCTAATACACATCAAATATAATTTATTTTCAGGTAGATGAATTGAATTGAACATTCAGCAAAATTGTAATTACCATTAATACCTAAACTCATAGCTTCCATTCCAAGTATAACTTATATGCAGTAGTTTCCTGGTTTACAATTACTCCATGATAAGCATAGTGAATTGAGAGGAATCAGAATCTTTAAACACATATGATGTGTCAATAAGTAAATGCTCCAATTGAACACCTTTTCTCCAAAAGAAAACATAAACACACTTAATCCTATTTATTAAACATAATAACACTGTTGTATCAAACTTAAGGTAGAGATTTATCCTTAGGATCCAAATTTACTACCCTACACATATTTCAACAAGTGATAAATAACATAAAATTACCTTAAGTGTAACTAGTAATGGGTTAGGATCGCTCCTTAGTTATCACCTCTGTTTACGAAGCCGAACTCAAGATCGTCGAAAAACCTAGTCAAGGGTATCGCAAGATTACTATTCGTAGGAGTGACCAAGTTCTATATTTTTTAAAGGTAAGATAAGGGAAGTTTACATAAATATCCGTCCATCAACAAATATTTATTTTTAGCTGTCCATAACTTTTTCTATCCAAAAACTTAATACATAAATATATACAAAATATTTAAAATATATTAAATATATATCCAAAACTAGTAAATATACCAACTGTTTGCACAATTACATGGAGAGACACTCCACTAATGAAAATTCCAAAAAAAAGACCCTTATTTTCTTATCTTACCCGACATAGCACCCCCTCCTTTTTTTTTTCTTTAACTCTATAGTCTATAGCACCCCCCCCCCCCTATTTAAAGGAAAAATAACTCTAGTCCCCATTTTTCCTCTCTTCTCTTTCACTCCTTCCCATTTTTCCTCTCTTCTCTTCCCCTTTACAATATCACCGCCGCCCTCCTCCCTACCTCTTCCACCACTGTCCAACCTTCATTCCCTCTTCTCCAAGCCACTGCCTCGCCGCCGTCGTCGTCAAAGCCACCACGCCGCTGTTTCTTCTTCTTTTTTCTTACTTTTTTTTTTTTGCTTTTTAAATAATAATGTCAATTTTTTGTTGTATATTTCGGTCAAAACTCCGGTGAGGGGTATATTTTTCATGTTTCTTCTTCTTTTTTTATATTTTTGATAAGTATCCGGTGAGATCTACTAGTTTTTTGTTAAAACTTTTTAGATCTAGTGTTTTTCCTGTATAAAACTATACAAATCTTGTATATTTGTTAAGATTTTTTGTAGAAGTTGCCCGAAACACTGTATAAAATCATTTTTGTGAGTTTATACATTTTACACATTTTTATACAAGTTTATACCCTTATGTAAATGTATATAAAAATATATAAATCTGTATACGTGTGTATATACAGTGAATATACATATTCTATGCACTTCTGTAAATTTGTATAAAGCTGTATATGCATACATGAACAATGAATAAAGTTGTATAAATTTCAGATTTGTGCACTATTTTTGAATATTTATTTGTATAAAATTTATATTTTTTTGTGTATATTTTTATATTTTATTTCTTGCATACACATTTTTCTATGTATTTACATGTATAATTTATTATTTTGACAGATTTAGGTGTATAAAATTATCAAAAAATAATTACTTAAATAAATCCACCAATAAAATAAGCAATCCGATGAGATCCGGTGAAATTTCAGTCTTCTGGCCACTGACCACCGCCGGTACCGGCTCGGTTTCCGGCGGCAGGTCAATGGCGGGGGAGGGTGGGGGAGTGGCTCCTAGGATTTTTAGTTCAAATGGGTGCTATGTTATGTACTTTTAAAAATAAGGGAGTGCTATATTATGTAATTTAAAAATAAGGGGGTGCTATGAATGAAATATGACCCCTCATTTGTAATTTTGGGTAGTGGGCTGCCTATTTCTAAAAATTTCCCGATGATTATACTAAAAGACAAGCAAAAGAAGAAAATTACCAAAAATAGCCCATATTTTCGAATCTTACCCGACCTGTCATCCTTTTCTCGAGATAGCAGTCTGACGCAAGTTTATACAATTTTATATGAATTTATACACGTATATAAAATTGTATAAATTTGTATAACTATGTATATGCGAGTGAATAAATCTGTATATTAAGAAAGCTTATATGAATTTTTACTTTTTTTGTGTATATTTTTGTATTTCTCTCATTGCTACGCATTTATCTATGTATATTCAAGTATAATTTATTTTTTGGAGGATATTTGTGTGTATAAACTTGTCCAAAGCAATGATTTAGATGCAATAAACAACATAAATTTAGTAAAATACAAAAAAAGTAACGACACCACTGGCGGGGGAGGGTGTTTTTCGGTGGCTTAATGGCTGGAGAGGGGGAGATTTGGTTGCTAGGGTATTTATTATGAAGGAGCGCTAAAATTTATAATTTTAAGGATGAGTGCTATATATGAAAAAAAAAACAGAAAATGGCCGAATTTACCCTTAACGTTTCGATAATTGGGCAAATATACCCTCCGTTATGGTTTTGGTCTTACGATACCTTCACTGTTTTCTTTTGGCTCCTCCACACCCCTAAAACTAACAGACCTGCCAAGGTGGACTCTTATGTGCCAAGTTGGACTCTTATGTCCAATTGACAACGTTTAATTGGCCCAGTGGAGCTGACTCAACCTTAACCACACTACCTAAATAAACCTAACCACACTCGACCCAATATATTTTACCCATCAGATCTCTCATCTCAAACACCCTTCTTCTTCAACCTTCTCTCCCAAAATAGAACACCCTGCAGCTCTCTTTTTGTTTCCTTCATTAATCAAAATGTCAGATTTTTCAGCTTCTTCTCAAGACCAATTTAAGCGTAGATGTAGGTGCGGATTAATTGCGACTCAATTAATGGCGAAGACTGATCTTAACTTTGGTCGTAGGTTCTATAAATGTCCTCGTAATGGTGTGAGTATTGACGTTCTATTGTTTTTATACATTCCATGTTTTTATTTATGTGTTTATGTTGAAATTTATTTGGTCTTTTATAGGTTTCATCTTGTGGATATTGGGAGTGGCGTGATGATTTTTCCTGTCAAGCTTCAAATGTGATTAATAAACTAAGAACTTATGTGGATGAATTGCGTGAAGAAAATGATTTTTTGAAGATGAAGAATGAAGAATTGAGAGATGTTAATTCTGCCAATTTAATCAAGATGGCTAAGTTACAAGAAAAATTTGAAAGAATGAAGATGCTTCTCTTGCTATCTTGGGCACTTTTTATGGGGTTTATAGTTTCTAAGATGATATAGGTAAAGGTAGTGGAGGGTTAAATATGTTTGGAATTGGTATGGCTATTGTAATTGATAGTAAGAATTGGTTTGTCAATTGTAGTTTCTAGTTTCTAAGATGTTTAGTTTTCAAGCCAAGGTTTGATATGCCTATTGTAATTGCAACTTTGTGTTGTTGATTAAGTTGTTTTATGCTTTAACATTGCAACCTTGTGCATTGATCCGCCTGGATTTCTTGCTATATATTCTGGGAAATCAGCTCGTCATTGAGCTCTCAAAAGCTGGTTCATTAAGCATAAATGGTACTTGAACCAAGCTTTTGCTGGGAATGTGCTTGCCTTTTTTATTATTAACTCTTAGAAGGTATTGTCTTCATCATCTTCCATTGGTTATCCTACAGCTTATACATCAAATTTCAACATCAAGAAAATTTTAAACAGTTTGTTATGCGCGCAATAAGCTATAGAAAATGGAGTTGACACTATAAATATTTTATTTCACAAACACCATGCAAGAACCATTGGCATTGTCAAACCATTAAATTGTCCAAAAACGTACAGATAACAACCAGACTAACTTGATATTAGACATAAAAATGTTTGACCCAAAAATATAGAACATGCCAACATTTACTTGTCTAATAAACACCAACATTAAGCTATTATACGTATAAATGTTTGACCCAAAAATCTAGAACCTGCCAACATTTACTTGTCTAATAAACACCAACATTCAGTCATTAACCAATAGTGCTAAACACAAACATTAAGCTAATTAATTCTTCTTGGCCCTACGAACTTTAAGTTTCACAGTTTTCTTCTCCTTCATGGCATTCAACTGTGAGCTTGTCATTGCTTCCTTTCCCTTCCAAGTAGTTTTCTTTGGTTCATAAGGCAGATTCAAGGGCATAGGATTATCTCCTGCAAATCCTACCTTCCTGTTACCAGTGTTTTGTCGCTTGACCATCATCTCCTTAAGCCTTGTCTTTGCCTCAGATATGACTTTTGGTCTAACAGCAATACCAACAGTATCATCATCAGAATCAGATTCATGTTCATCAGCAATTATATTTTGCAAGTTGTCATTGGATGACTTATGTACAACAGCTTGGCTTGATGATTTATGCACCATTCCAGGGGTGGGCATGAAAACCAATCCAGAATCTTGTGAAGTACCTGGTTCAGATGGTTGAGGGGCAGACATTTGCACATCTTGTTCTTCTTGTCTGCCATGGACCTTTAAGTAAAAAAAAAATAGCCAAGCTTTCAGATTTCAGATTTCACAATAGGGAGAACTAAATTGAAGCCACTTAACTATGAGGAAAACTGAAGCAATTAACAAAAACTAAAACTAAGCAACAAGTTGTTAAACAAAAGCCACTTAACTAAGCAATTAACAAAAACTAAGCAGTGGACATTTTCTCATATTATGGCCAGCTGTTGAACAGTAGCCACAAGTTTGCACTTGTCCCCTTCTTGATGCTACCCAAAGTGAAGCTCTTTTCTTTGCGTCATCCTTCTCTCTCTTTCTCTTTGTCTTGGGTCTACCATCACCTCTACTAAATGGTGGAGGCTCCATTGCATGTTCAGAAATAACCTTCCAGAATCTTTGACCCTTGACTGGCTGGAGTTTATGCTCATAGACCAAGCTAAATGCCTCTTTTGAGTACCACCAGTGTATCTCAGAGGTTGGGTCTATCTTCTTGTGGAGAAGTGCCTTAATGACATGTGGGCATGGTATACCAGACACATCCCAACCCCTGCAAGTGCATGTTTTTTCAGCTAAGACAACAGTATGCCTATCCTCACCATCAGTGACTTCATAACCATCATCTCCATTAAAGTCAAGTCTGCACCTCTGAGCAATCTTTCTATAGTCTTTGTACAAATACATAGCATGAGGGTTCATATCTTCTTTCTAGGTTTTTACTTCATCTGCTCTAACACTTAACAGATTCATGACCTTCAACCAATAAACAAAACACAGAATAGTGAGAAAAAACAGAATAAACTGTAAAGAAAAGAACTAAAATGCAGCATACATATTACCTTAACTCTTATTTCTTCAAGCATTTTTATCATGGGCTTACTCCTTGCTTCAAGAATCCATGCATTAAAGGATTCAGTGAAGTTGTTATCTACCATGGGATTCTTGCAAGTTGTATCAAAGTAAGCCCTACACCATGCTTTGGGAGGATAAAAAACCAAGGCCCTTGCAGCATCTTTAGAGAGTTTTCCTAATTTTTTTAGTTGATCTTCAAACTCCTCCTTAAAAGTACTCCAAGCAGACCACCATAACAGTTTTTTCATCTATTTACCCTTCCATGTTTTGGCCCAATTATGCTCTATGTGCCTTACACAATATCTGTGATGGGCACTTGGACACACCTCTTTTGATGCTTCCAACAGTCCCTGCAAAATATAGAAAATCAGTAACCATAAAGTATACAAAAAAAAAACATGTGATAAACAATACCTTTTGCATGTCAGACATAAGTGTAATTCCATCACCATCCTGCAACTCCAATGACATCTTCAGCAGTCCAAGAAACCATTTCCAATTTGTTTTTGTTTCTCTATCCACAACTGCCCAAGCAAGTGGATAGAAGTGATTTTCTGAGTCTTGTCCCATTGCCACTAGTAGTTGTCCAGAACACTCCCTTTAAAAAGGTCCCATCCAGACCAATTAGAGGTCTTGATCCACTTTTCCAGCCAAGTTTGAGTACATGGAAGCATATATACATTCTCAAAAAACTTATTTTACCCTCTTCTAGAGCATCCTTTGATATGTTAAGAACCACATCAGACCCAGGGTTACTCTCTCTCAGTTCTCACTACAAGAAATCAGGGCTTTTCGTGGCGACTAAAATCGCCACTAAAACAGTAAAATTCGCCACTAAAGAGTATTCGTGGCGACCAAAGGGTCGTTGGCGATACTCAATGGCTGAAAGTTATTAGTGGCAATAAATGTTTGTCGCCACAGAAACGTCACTATTTGTGGCGATTACAATCGCCACAGGAAATGCCCACAAAAGTGTTTAAAAGAAATGTCGCCACGAATTGAAATACTTATAGTGACAACTTAGTCGCCATGAAAGCGATTTAGCTGCGACATTCTTGTTGCCATTGAAAATATCTAGCTTTTGTGGCAGCAGAAGTCGCCACTAAAACATAATAACTTTTGAAAAAAAAATAATAAACAGCTTTTTCTAATTGCTGGCCAACAATATTAACCACCTAACAAATATCTCTAAGATACCTAAAGAAAATGACATGATAGTTTTTTATTATCAATTAGTATGTACAATATTTCATAATACATTGAATTATATACACTTAAAAATATAAAAACAAAGTAGAATGTCTTCAAACTCTTCACTGGGCCAAAATTTTCCTCTGCATAAAATCTTTCTCCCTGCTATTAAACAAAAATGATAAGAATGGAATCATTTAAAAAACAACAATAATATAAAGCAACATTTAATTTATAACTTGTGGCATTTACCTGTATGAGTTTTGCATCCTATTAAATAAAGTAAGCTCCGTAGATCAAATGTCAAAGTGCTCAACACACTAATAACCATCCCATATAGATAAACTAGAAAGGTATACCCGTGCAACTGCCCGGAACTAATTTGGTTCTTTAGTTTAGCTTCTTATCATCACTTTAGTTATAGTTACACAAAGTGGAGTACTTCAAACACTAGATATATGTCAATGCAAGTTCCATCCATTTCAAACCATCATCCACTTGAAATCTGAAATACACTAGATAGAAATCGTTACGGATGGAAAGAGTCGAACTTTTTCCCGGTAACCTGCAAATAAATTTACAAAGTTGACTTTAAACATCCAAAGTGCATAGAATTTGGTTGTTTGAAAACCTGTAGAAGAGGAATTAGATCTGCAATGCTGAAACAGAGCTTAGACTAAAACTAAATTAGCACATATAAAGCAACTATGTTACCTTGTTGCCATGAAAATAGACCACAATGTGCTGATATTTACAACTAATTGTACTTGGCTGAAGTACCACTGCTTCTAACATTATAACATAAGTACAAAATTCTATTATTTTATGCTTATGAGGTCTCATAAGTAGTACAGAAGTCCTAAAGTTAGCTATAGTACTATGACATCAAAATATAACTCTCAACTAAGAACAAATTTGAAAAAATCAAGACGATGACTATGACTTGCTAACTTGCATCTAAAAGCAGAACAAATAATATCTTAACTTTGTTTAACTGCTCGTCCACTTAAATTTAGATAGCACTGATCACATAATATATCTAGCATCAAGTGATTGGATAAGTTTCACATGTAGTGAAACCCTTGGTTAAAAAGTGAACACATAAGTTTTTTCATAGCTTTTCTCAACACCTTTCTTGATTCCAATTCTTTAACATCAACCATATCTTCAATTGCACATCTTATAGGAGCAACTGAATTTTCTCTTCACAAGGTACAAAAATAAAATAATGAATCTCTCTTCTTATCATTGGAACTCTCAAGTCTACCAAAAGCAGGTCGTGCCAAGAAATGGCTTCTCTAAAGTAGTTGGCAAAAATCCCCACTCCTCGGTTCAATCTAAAAACTTTTGTAGCATTTGGCTGCAATATTTTTATCCAAATAGCTTATTATTTGGAAGAATATTTAGAAATTATAAATCTACTTCTATTTTTCTTGAAAATACAAAGTTTGAGAAACAATATTCTTTCTTATAAGTAACAGACAACGACAACATCGTAACAGGATTACAAAGCATCATCCAAATTATAGAAAAGTTCAGTTAACTCCTAAATTACATGGCTATATCATTTAATAGTTCAAGAACAAGGATATCAAATTTATACCATACAAAAAGACAATACACATCATAAAAGAGAATATCAACAAACAATTCCTAAAAGAAGAGAGAAGAGAATACTAATCAATGACAAAGACAAGTGAAGGAAGATGAGAAATTAATAATTTCATATTGGGTAGACTTGAGTATGTTTCATTAACTTTAAGTTAGTACTCACCAAAATGTTAAGCAAATCAAATGTTTTTCCTCACAAATAATGAACTGGACACATAACAAGGCAGCGTACAATGCTATTTATTTTCAGAAATAGAAGATTGCTTTTAGCCATTTTTCCCACTCATTCTTCCATCTTGTATTAATCAGCTTTCCAACTTAAAGTTTTGTAGACCTCCACATATAGAAAAGAAAGGGTCTTTTAAGTGACTGACACTCTACGACACCCCTAGTTCTATACTGCATTAATTTACCAGTGATTTCAGTCAATGGCATGATAAATTTGATAATTCTTGGAGTATTTTTTAGCATTAGATCTATATAAATTAGCATACATAAATTTATCACTGTTGCATTCTTTTAGAGAAGAGTAAAAATAATTTATTTCTGTACTTTTCAATAGTGGTAAGAAGCCAAACTACACCTTCTCGAGAGATTCACAACAATATGATGTTATGATTGTGTGCTAAGATAAATGATTCCATAAAGAAATTTCCATAGGAAGAATTGATGTTGATTATTTCCAAGTGCTAGTGTTTGCATTAGGCTGGAAGAGGTAGAGGTGCATTCAGCTTTTAAAATACGGCATGCATAATTATCACAAGACAAAGTCAATATCAATGGCGCAAAACTTGCATAGAATTAAAGAACTAATGAAATGGAAGTTCAATATCTTACCTTATATAAGGTGCAGATTCTACAGGTATCTTTCAGCGAGAAAGAAGAGTTCCAAGTGAGCACAAAGTTTATAATTAAACCCAAGGCACCACACACATCTCCAAAGTTCCGCCTGAAAGGTCGAACATTCAAATTGAACCGTAAAATTAAGATTGACCACAACTTAAAATTTGTATAGCATTGAAAAGTGCCCAGAATTTATGTGATAATTGTTGAGGTTATAAGTTTAGATATCAAAACGGCAAACCTATTCTTGATATTCTTTATGCCTAACAATACAGTAAAAAATATATTATAACTTTGTCGTCTCTGTATGAACAAAATCACAAAAAAACAATCAAAATTAAGAAAATAAAAAAGCCAAAATAGACAAATCACCCAACCAACTAAGTGATGATTGAATCAAAGATCTAAAGATGAATTTAGAAAAGGAAACAGAGTTGTCTTAAAAGCATAAAGCTATTTATAAGATACCAGAAGCATAAAAATGGTCAAAGAAAACATCAACTAACCGTAATATGAAATAAAATACCTGGAAGATGAAGCATTAAAGCAATATAATCCACAACCTAACTGGTAAAGTTCATTAAAATTATAAAAATCATGTCTATCATCAATATTCTTTATAGATCAGACTAGTATTTTTTTCCCACACGATAAAATACACACATCGCAGGAGTATAGCACAAGAATTCTACAAATCATATTTCATTAGGGAAAAATAAATTAGGGTATAGGAAGAACAAGTCTAGAGAGGGGAAAACCAAAGAGAGGAGAGACAGCAAGAGAAGGAAAGAGAAAGAACGAAGAGACACATAACATCGACGATTTCTTTGGGAGAAAGGCCCGTAGAGGATTTTCCTAGGGAGGAGACCGCCGAGGAGTTTTCGAACTAGGAGAAGAGAAGAACGTTCTGATTTCTGATTATGAGTTTATTAGGGATGTTAATTTTTCTCTATAGGCAAATTTTATTATTATTACATAAAATAAATAGAAGCTTAACTTATTGTGTCGACAAAGACGCTACTAATTACCTTTAGTGGCTACAAGTGCCGAATCGCAACAAATACTTCCCATATAATTCATATTAAAGAAAAAGTTGATACATATTGTGGCGATATGATTATAGTCGCCCCAAAAAGTATGCATCCGGCTGCAACTATTGGGTCGCAACTAAAGTCGCAACTTTTAGTTGCAACCTTTCAAAGTCGCCACAGATGCCGTTACTTTTGCGGCAACTAAAGGGGTCGCTACAGAATGGCGTCACAGAAAACATTAATTCTTGTAGTGTCTTGAGCATAAGCTTCTAACTTATTGTAATCATCAACATAACTGTCCTCTAACTTCACCAAAGCAATATGCTTGGCCCTTTTCATCTTTGTGGACTTGACATTAAGGCTAAACTGCCTCACAAGATCTCCCTTCATATCCTTAAGCTTATACCCAGGGTTATGTTGAACTTTATTCTTGAAATAGTGAGCTAGATGTTGGGCAAATACTATACCTTTTGGTCAAATATCTCATCACAATTTTGATCTAGGTTTAAGGTTTTAATGCTAAACCCTTATCCCCTATCCCTGGAAATAAAACATACAAAAGGGCAGGCAGCATCACACCTAACCTCGGTCTGGTTTTATCACTCTTTTCAGGCTTCAATCTCCTCTTATTTGCCATAGCATAAAAAGCTACAACCTGTCTAGCTTCATTAAGGTCCTTGAATGCCATCCCCTTCTCCAACTCCTCATACTTCTCAAGGCTATCATCTATCTCAAGCTTCCTTTGCTTTTTATAACTCTCCAGCTCCTCACTGTCATAGTCACTAGGAATCTGTTCATTCCCTTCCTCATCATCCTCCCCACTACTACAATCAGTTCCTGCCTCAACATTAATACTAAACATTTCCCCATGCTCAGTAGTATTAGTACTGTTAGGGACTAATACAGTAGTCTCTTCTATTTCATGTTCAGGGAGACAGTCCCTAAGTTCAGTAATATTTGGGACAGGCAGCTCATCTTCATACAGATTAACAACAAACAAATTTAAAACCCTAAAGTGTTCAGACAAACAACTTTGTAAAGCTCTTATACCTTCATCCCCCACTACTAAATAATACCTACCAGTGGGTCCAGACACAATAAGTTGCACCATTTCAAGATAACCATACTTATCTGTATACTCCCGACAAATATCAATAAAAGATAGGTGGTCTACATCATACCCTTCCCGACAAGTAGTTGATTTTTTTACGATAAAGTAATTTTGGTCTCTTAACAAACTCACCATCATAATTAAAGATCAGATCTACTGTTTCAATCATCTGCAATTAATCACATGCAAAGCTTTAAAAACAGTTAAAGGGACCACATAATTTATTATTCAGAATTTCTCAATAAAATTCAAGACATGCTATCAGTATACAGACATAAGGGACCACACGTTTGTCCTTACATACCCACGCACCAACATTTTTAATTTAAAAACCCATAATATGCAGAAAAAATTACAAGACATCGACATAAGGGATCATGGAAACCCTAAGATTTTGTCTCTAAACATGCAGATAAATTTCACAAGATAAATCCTAAGATTTATAGCAAACCCTAAGATTTTGTCTCTTAAAACAACCACAACATGGAAATAACAAAACTAACACAAAAAACAGTTAATACTCCAAGGTAAAATACAAAAAGTTATGAATACATACCTTAATCGGATAATCGAAGCTTTGCCACTTGATTTCCACACACAATTACCCCCACTCAGCTACTCATGCAGAGAAACCCTAGATCGCCTCTTCGTTTTTTGTTAAAGAAAGAAAGGGGAAAATGAAAGGTTTAACTGATGGTTAAAATATATTTACCAGGGTTGGGTTGGGTAAAATATATTGGGTCGGGTGTGGTTATTAGTGTGGTTAGGTTTATTTAGGTAGTGTAGTTAGGGTTGAGTCAGCTCCACGTGGGCCAATTAAACGTTGCCAATTGGACATAAGAATCCATCTTGGCAGTTCTGTTAGTTTTAGGGGTGTGGAGGAGTCAAAAGAAAACGGTAAGGGTATCGTAAGACCAAAACCATAACGGAGGGTATATTTGCCCAATTATCGAAATGTTAAGGGTAAATTCGGCCCTTTTCCGAAAAAAAAATGGCCTCCTGTTTGTAATTTTGGGTAGTGGGCTGCCTATTTTTGAAAATAATTACACTAAAAGACAAGCAAAAGACGAAAATTACCAAAAATGACCCATATTTTCGAATCTTACCCGACCTGTTACCATTTTCCCGAGATAGCAACCTACCGCAAGTTTATACAATTTTATACAAATTTATACACGTGTATAAAATTGTATAAATTTGTATAAGTATGTATATGCGAGTGAATAAATCTGTATATTAAAGATGTTTATATGAATTTTTATTTTTTTGTGTATATTTTTGTATTTCTCTCATTGCTACGTATTTATCTATATATATTCATGTATAATTTATTTTTTGGGGGGAGATTTGTGTTTATAAACTTGTCTAAAGCAATGATTTAGACGCAATGAACAACATAAATTCAGTAAAATAAAAAAAAATAACGACACCACTGGCGGGAGAGGGTGTCTGTCCGCGGCTTAGTGGCTGGGGAGGGGGAAATTTGGCAGCTATGGTATTTTTTTTTATGAAGGAGTGCTAAAATTTGTAATTTTAGGGATGTGTGCTATGTATGAAAAAAAATATGGCCTCCTGTTTGTAGTTTTAGGTAGTGGATTGCATACACCCTTAACATATGTATCCTTCTGTAACTTACACTTTTATTATATATTTTTATGATCTATACCCTAATCTCTTAAATTTCTTGCAAAATCATAAAAACCTTTTTTCTTTTCATTAACTATGAGGGCAAAATAGAAAAAAACATAACAAATATTTTACTTACTAAATTTATTTGTTTTTAAAAAAAGAAAATGGGAGGGTATTCTTCCCGCCTTCTCCTTTATGCGCTTAGTATCATTTTGTTTATTCTTCTTCCTTCTTGTGTTTGATTTTTCTTTGAATTCTCAACCCTGAGTTAGCTACTGGTGATTTTAAAGTTCCTAATAATAACTTTAAAAAAAAAAAAACCCTGCTTTTGACATTTAAGTTTTCTCCTCCTTTGATGTATAGCCCTCATTTTTGTGGGTTTCAAACATGAGAAGTTTTATCATGCTCTTCTCCTAGTTCTTGATTAATACATAACATTGTACAAGCTTACATTTGTGGATCTCCTTGCCTTAACAAGTTCTATATGTGTTTTAAAAAATTGTTGCATTAAAAATGTATTCCTCCATCCTTATTTAATTTCCAGAAAGTTTGGTGTCTTCAACGATAGTGTTGAGACCAGTTGAGCTTTGAATGTGAGCTTGGTGGAACTAAAAGAAGAAATTAACGCTTGGAAGATTGTCTTTGAATGGACTAAAGTTGTAAAGAAAGTGGTCTTCGAGTTTGTGATTGGGAAGACGATAGAACAAGAGCCCGTTTGAGTGAGCTTAAAAGTGACTTATAAGCTTATAAGCTTATTAATATATGTTTGGGGCTGATTTACAATAATATGATACAGGAAGCTTTGGTTTGCCAAGATATCGTAACTAACAGATGTTTAGCAAAAATGCCCTCATTAGTTTAATGAAACTTTTTTCGGACCAAAATACCCCTACAAACCAATAAAAAGACGTGCCTCAGTCCCTCCCCTTCCTTTTCTCCATTCATGCGATCAAGAAAACCATAAAACCCCATTCTTTTTACAGATTGCTCTGTTATGAGAAGATTCACGTAAGATTTCTTCAAGTTTCAAGGGTAAAGTTCTCTGCAACTATTACCAAGAGTTTAAGTTCTGCTGCAAAGGGAAACTTACACTGAAAAATCTCTAAAATATTGGCAATAACCAAGACTTTAAACTCTACTGCAATGGGAGGCTTGTAGAGACTTCTTGCCTATTGCAAAGACTTTAAGTCCTATTGCCATGGTCTCTACAACTACAGAAAAAATCCCCGAAACTATTGCCAATAGCCAACACTTTAAATTCTAGTGGAATGGGCAACTTGTACTAATAGTCTCTGCAAGTACTGACAATTGCAGAGACTTTTACCTATATTGCAGTGCAAAACTTGCAGAGAAAGTCTCTGCAACTCTTGGAAATAGCCAAGACTTTAAGGGGGACCTTACACTAAAAATCTCTAAGAGTATTGGCAATTGCCAAGACTTCTACCTCTACTGCAGTGAACAAGTTGGAGACAAAGTCTATGCAACTCTTGGCAATAGCCAGGACTCTAAGTTCTGGTGGAAGCGACAACTTATACGGAACATCTCTGTAAGTATTGGCAATAGCCAAGACTTTAAACTCTACTGCAATAAGCAACTTGCAGAGAAAGTCTATGCAACTCTTGGCCATGGTCAAGATCTTAAGCTCTATGTAAAACATGAATATCTAATAGTCATAGGCAATAAAAACCTTCAAATCTCTGGAATCAAGCAAACACAAGGAAAAAAATTCCAAATTTCCAGCACACAAAGAAGAAAGAAGGAGGCCAGGAATGGGGAAAGAGAGAAGGAAACCTTTCAGCGTGAATTAAACAAGTTGGGGATCACACAAATAAGAAAGAAGGAGGCCAGGAATGGGGAAAGAGAGAAGGAAACCTTTCAGCATGAATTAAACAAGTTGGGGGGAAAATAGTCCTTTCATAAGGGGGTGTAATGTGGAGGGCATTTACTTAAAACATTTGTAAGTGGGGGAAATTAGGTAAGACCATGTCTTATTGAGGGCACTGAGTGAAATTTTTTGTATGCTTGGTAATTTAAAAAATTTTGGGTTTATAAGCCATAAGTGACTTAAAAGCCACTTTTGACTTATAAGCTACTTAAAATTAACTACATATAAGCCCACCCAAACAGGCTCCAAATCTGTTAGCCCATAGTGCTTTCATTTATAACTTAATTATTATTACTAATTCTTCTGTTTTTGTTAGTTATGGTTTCCCTTTTTTTACCCTCATAATTACTTGAAAGACATATTATTATAATTTTGCAAGAAACTAAAGAAATTAAGTGTATATTATAAAAATGTATAGGATAAGGTGTAAGTTACAAAAGAGTGCATAGGTTAAAGATACAACTTGAAAATTATTCCTTACACTTTGCACCATAAATAAATGGAGATAATGCGAATATAAAAGATGGACAAAACTTTGATAGGATTTGTGCACCTGAGATCAGAAGCCTGTAGTTTAAATTATAAATCATTAATATAATATTTCCTAACAAGTCCAATCAATATCGCTAATACTAATATGATGGTGTTTGACTAAATAGAAAATTTTAGACTGAAAATGATATTATTATGGGATTTATCCAAACAGAAACAGGTCGTGTACATTGGTTGTGACACCCCAGCTAAGGATTAAATATCCCACATCGATATAACACAGAAGTGATCTTATTTAAGTAAGCATGCCTTACACCCTAGTGATGCGTTTTAAAGTCGTGCAGGCCTAGGCCCAAAGCGGATAATATCACTAACGAGCTTGGGCTGTTACAGATGGTATCATAGCCACTCAGTGTCAGCCTTGTTGATGTGGGTCAGAGTTCAAGACTGAATCTAGGCTAATTCCGGGTACGCGGGGCAAACCTCAATGAGGACGCTGAGTCCATAAGAAGGGGTGTCATTAAGTATCTCATATCGGCATAACACAGGAGTGATCCTGGGTATTTAAGTAAGCATGCCTTAGACCCTAGTGATGCATTTTAAAGCGATGAGGGCCTAAGCACAAAGAAGAAAATATCACTAGCGAGCAGGGCAGTTACAGATGCTAGATGGTACCTTTCGGATGTCTATAGATTACCGCCAGCTGAATAAGGTAACAGTCAAGAACAAATATCCATTGCCTAGGATTGATGACATATTTGACCAGCTGCAGGGTGCCAATTATTTTTCCAAAATAGATCTGCGGTCGGGATACCATCAGTTGAAAATTAGAGAAGCAGACATCCCAAAAACAGCCTTTAGGGCTCGTTATGGGCATATGAGTTCTTAGTGATGTCCTTTGGGCTGACCAATGCACCAGCTGCTTTATAGACTTTATGAGTATGAGTTTTCAGACCATTCTTGGATACTTTTGTTATTGTCTTCATTGATGATATTTTGGTTTTTCTCGTAGCTAGGAAGAACATGAAAACTATCTTAGGGCGGTGTTGCAGACTTTAAAGAAACATCAGTTATATGGTAAATATTCTAAGTGTGAATTCTGGCTTGACAAAGTTGTATTATTGGGACATGTTATCTCAAGTGAGGGGATCATGGTAGACTCCAGAAGATAGATGCAGTCAAAAGTTGGCCTAGACCGACAACGCCTATAGAGATAAGAAGTTTCTTGGGGTTAGCAGGGTATTATCGATGCTTGTAGAGGGATTTTCTTCGATATCAGCTCCTTTGACAAAATTAACCCGAAGAATGTTAAGTTCTAGTGGTCAGAAGCTTGTGAGAAGAGTTTTCAGGAACTCAAGGACAGGTTGACCTCAGCTCCAATTTTGACTCTACCTGCAGGTTTAGGCAGATTTGTTGTATATTGTGATGCCTCTAAAGTTGGGTTAGGATTCGTTCTTATGCAAGATGACAAAGTGGTTGCTTATGCTTCCAGACATATGAAGAACAATAAGAAGAAATATCCTACACACGATCTTAAATTAGCAACAGTGGTGTTTGCCTTAAGAATATGGCGCCACCATTTATATGGCGAGCACTATGATATCTATACAGATCACAAGAGCCTACAGTATATCTTCAAGTAGAAATAGTTGAATCAGAGGCAACAAAGATAGTTAGAGCTATTAAAAGATTATGATATGAATATTTTATATCACCCAGGTAAGGCGAATGTGGTTGCCGATGCCCTCAGCATGAAATCTATGGGTAGTTTAGCTTATTTGCAGGTTCACATGAGGCTGATAACTAAGGAAATTCAGAGCTTGGCAAACCAAGGAATCCGTCTTGATAAAACGGATGATGGTGAACTAACAGCCTGTAGAGTGTCAATGCCAACTTTAATTGAAAGGGTGAAGTCTAAACAGTGGAAAGACAAGCAGTTGATGAATATCAAGAAAGGTGTCCTAAATGGCAAAATAAAAGTCTTCACCATTTCAGAAGATGGTTACATGAGATATGACACTTGATTATGCATACCAAATATAGATGGCTTGCATAAGGAAATCATGGAAGAAGCATAATGTTCCAGATATTCGGTGCATCCAGGTGCTATAAAAATGTACCATGACTTGAAAGATATTTATTGGTGGAGTAGCATGAAGCGAGAAATTGCAGACTTTGTGTCCCGTTGCTTAAATTTTCAACAGGTGAAGGCTGAACATCAGAGGCCTGGTGGTTATGCTCAGGAGATTGAGATACCACTACCAGAGTGGAAATAGGAAAGAATTACATGGATTTTGTGGTTGGTCTACCCAGGACCTTTAAGAAGCACGATTCTATCTGGGTCATTGTGGATCGACTCACCAAGTCGGCCCACTTTTTGCCAGTCAAGACGACTTACTCAACTAAGCAGTATGCAGAAATTTATATTTAAGAGATAGTCCAGATTCATGGCTCGCCTGCCTCTATTATTTCAGATAGGGGCGCACAATTCACTGCCTAATTTTGGCAGAGCTTTCAGGAAGGTCTTGGCACTAGGGTCAATTTATGTACTGCTTTTCATCCTCATACAGATGGGCAGGCTGAGAGAACGATTCATACATTGCAAGATATGTTAAGGGCATGTTTTTTAGATTTTAAGAGAAATTGGGATGACCATTTGCCTTTGATTATGTTCGCCTACAACAATAGCTATCAGGCAAGTATTCAGATGGCTCCATTTGAAGCTCTATATGGTAGGCATTGTCGTTCGCCTATTGGTTGGTTTGAGATCGGTGAAAAAAAACTCACAGGTCCAAATTTTATTCAAGACTCCTTGAAGAAGGTGAAGTTGATCCAGGAACGACTAAAGACAACTCAGAGTCGTCAGAAGTTATATTATGATAAACGACACCGTGATCTTGAGTTTGATGTAGGTGACATGGTATTTTTGAAAGTGTCTCTTATGAAGGGTGTGATGCGTTTTGGCAAGAAAGGGAAACTTAGCCCAAGGTATATTTGTCCTTATGAAATTCTTAAAAAAGTTGGACAGGTAGCTTATGAACTAGCCTTTCCACCAGAATTAGCAGCGGTGCATCCAGTCTTTCATGTTTCTATGTTGAGAATATATCTCTATGATCTGAGTCATGTGATTGTAGTTCAGGAGGTAGAAGTGGGTGATACTCTATCCTATGAAGAGGTGCCTGTAGCTATTTTAGATAGAGAGGTTCGAAGGTTGCGAAACAAAGACATTGCTTCAGTTAAAGTGTTGTGGGTGAATTATTCTGATGAAGAAGCGACTTGGGAATCCGAACAGGCCATGATAGCCAAGTACCCTCAGTTATTTCAGGCTTAAGGTATTTATCTTTTTAAGAGTTGAAAAGTACTTATATTGATGTGTATCTCTTATTCTTGCAATATTGGGTATCCTATGTTCTGAACATGATTTTTGTGTAGTATATGATGTGTTGAGATGATTATTGGGATGTGCTATGTTGTTATGGTTGATGTTGAGCAGGTTGAAAATTTTAGGATAGCTCCAGTTACAGAGGAAACTCTGTCGAAATTTTTAATTAAGAATTTTGAAAGTTAGTCAAATTTTGGGAGCTAAGCAAAGTAAGGGTATGGCACAAGGCCAAAGTTTCTCAACCACTTTGCGCAATGACAAAACTTCGACATTCGAGGACGAATGTCTTTTAAGGGAGGAAGAATGAAGCGCTTCGGGCTAACACTGTTTTTGAATGGAATCGAAATAATAATAATCTATGTTTAAAGATAGCTTTCAAGATCAATAATTGTCAGGGGACCATTTAGAACTTAGATGACATAGTTATGGGTACATATCCATAGAGAACGTTGATATACAACTAGTAATAGTATTTTATTATGTTAAATAAGTATAACTAGTTGACTTAGTAGTTATCACGGGCAGATGTTTTAAGTGGAAACTTATTTACTGATCATTAGATTGGTACAATGAGCTAATCCCACCCCTTTGTAAGAAATGGCTATTTAATGGATGGGCATGAAGTTTGGTGTAAATGGATTAAAATCCACGTCAGACATAGGTTGCCAGATTCAACCTTAAAGAAGTGTGAGCCTATTTAATGCCCATGAGGATCACAAAAAGTTTCACTACATGTATTCCTTATCCTTGCTTATGATTTTTTGTCCCTGTTTAAGAATGGTTTAGCAAAATGGCCTTGGTAGGCAATACTTTACGTTTTAAATTTATAAGTATTCCCTTGGAGGAAACACTTTAACTATAAATTGCAAGTGCTGCCTTGCAGTCAGCACTTGAAGTTATATCGGGAGAATGTTGACAGAAATAAAAGTTCAAGTGCTGCCAAGGGGTCAGCACTTGCAGCACTTGTCATTTTATACTTGAAGTGTTGCCCCCGTGGATGTACTTGTCAAATTTAAAACTTGAAGTGTTGCCTCCGAGGGAGCACTTACTTAAAAATAGTGAGGTCATTCTTGTAAAACCACTTTAAGCGAGGTCAATAAAGCAAACCATTGCCTAAGGTGTCATAGTTTTGTAAATTACCCTAAGGATCATGTACACTAAGCCCATAAGAGATAGGATTTTTTACATAAAAGTACAAGTTTTAGAGCTTAATTACCAAACATAGCAACATTTTAGTAAAATTACCCTATATAGAGGAAAACACAAGATAATTACAAATATAGCAAAAACATAGCAATATTTTCCCATAACATATCAAACCCTTACATTCTTCCTTCTATTTCCTCCATTATCTCTTTTGCTCCTCCCATTTTCCCTTATTTCACTTTTCCTCCCACCATTTCCCCTTAATTTCACTTTTACTCCACTCATTTTCCCCAATTTCACTTTTCCTCATCCATCCTCAATGTATCTCGTTGAATCTCACTGTTTCTGTACCGTATCAACTGGTTCTGCACCGTATCTCAACTGTTTCTGCACCATTTCAACTGTTTCTGCACCGTATCTCAACTGTTTCTGCACCGTTTCAACTGTTTCTGCAGCACCGTATCTAACTGTTTCTGCACCGTTTTCAACTGTTTCTGCACCGTATCTCAACTGTTTCTGCACCGTTTCAACTGTTTCTGCAGCACCGTATCTAACTGTTTCTGAATCGTTTCAAAACAACAGCGTTTCAGCTGCGTTTCAGCACCAAAACTGCTGCAATTCAGCACCAAAAAAACTGCAGAAAAACAGCAGCGTTTCAGCACCAAAACAGCAGAGTTTCAGCAGAAAAACAGCAGCGTTTTAGCACCAAAAAAACTGCAGAAAAACAGCAGCGTTTCAGCAACAAAACTGCTGCAATTCAGCACCAAAAAAACTGCAGAAAAACAGCAGCGTTTCAGCTGCGTTTCAGCACCAAAACTGCAGCGTTTCAGCACCAAAAAAACTGCAGAAAAACAGCAGCGTTTCAGCAACAAAACTGCTGCAATTCAGCACCAAAAAAACTGCAGAAAAACAGCAGCGTTTCAGCACCAAAGCAGCTGCGTTTCAGCACCAAAAAAACTGCAGAAAAACAGCAGCGTTTCAGCACCAAAACTGCTGCAATTTAGCACCAAAAAAACTGCAGAAAAACAGCAGCGTTTCAGCAGCGTTTCAACACCAAAGCAGCTGCGTTTCAGTACCAAAAAAACTGCAGAAAAACAGCAGCATTTCAATTCAAATTATTTTAGCACCGTTTCAGATCGTATCATACTGTTTCAACGCCGTTTTAGACCGTATCAGATTGTTTCAATAGTTGTTTCAGATTGTTTCAACGCCGTTTCAGACCGTATCATACTGTTTCAACATCATTTTAGACTGTATCAAGCTGTTTTAAACTGTATCAACTCCCCATTTCAGACTGTATCATAGTGTTTTAATGTCGTTTTAGACTGTATTAGACTGTTTTAAACTATATCAACTCCGTTTCAGACCGTTTAAACTGTATCTACTCTCATTTTAGACCGTATCAGACTGTTTCTACAACTATTTCAGATTGTTTCAATGTCGTCTCAGACCGTATCATACTGTTTCAACGTCGTTTCAGATTGTATCATACTGCTTCAAAGTCGTTTCCGACTGTATCATTTTGTTTCAACAGTTGTTTTACAATATTTTATTGTATCATATTGTTTCAGCTCCGTGTCAAACTGTTTTAGCACCGTTTCAACATCGTTTCAAGTTGTTTCAGCACCGTTTCAACAATGTTTTAAAAGGCTCTTGCTTTTTATTATTTTGGAATATCATTTTGCTTTTCCAATATTGAAAAAAGTCAGAAAAAACAAAAGTGAGTCTAGGTATCTCCGAAGAAGAAGATTCACTGAAAAATAGAAAGTGAATCAAAAGGCAATATATTTTATATAATTACTCACGCAACTGTGTAGTACTAACTACTAAGCCAAAATGATACAGAAGAACAACAATTTAAGTAATTCAACAACTTTTATTATTCTTTATGTCTTAGTTTCATGTGTCAACGATTTGGGAGTACTAATTTGGAAAATATTTTTTACTTATTCACTAATTGGATTCGTAGATCTTGTTGACAAAGTTAATGATATGTCTCAAGCCGTAGTACATAGCAACAAACAGACACCAAATCCCTCGCCAAAATGTACATAGCAACAAACAGACACCAACCCGTTGCATTTGCTCTTCCAAAATCAGATCGGCTGCTCAGTGGAGGTAGCAGTAACAATGGAAGTGAATTGAGCAGTAGAACTTCAAGAACTTCATCGTGACTGTTGATTTTTTCATCATCATGAAAGGTGATGAATCAACGGCGGAGATACGACGGAGTTCCATAGCAACGGAGCTGTTAGAAGAGAGTACGACGGCGGTAATGTATCTCTGCTTCTTTTTCGATCAGTGGCGGTGGTGATGGATTGAATGGGTGGTTCTGGTGGTGTCGGGTGGAGTTGTGTGTTTGGATATGAGAGAAGGGAATGGAGGTGGTGGCTGATTTGTTTGGGGAAGTATAGAAAGTGTTTAGGGTTTTTAGGAGAGTGGGATTTAAATGTAATTATAAAAAATAAAATGTAAAAATGTGCTAAAAAAATATTGCTATGCTTTGTAATTTGAAAAGTATTGCTATTTTTTTGTAATTAAGTGGTTAAATTTGTATATTTTTGTAAAAAACCCTAAGAGATACAATTGGGAAATTTTGATCAGTAGCCATTTTTGGACGCGCTCATTGGGGACTATCCAGCGTTTCAAAATTCATTGAAGAATAGCCAAAAATTCGCGCGCACACTTAAGCTCCATTAGCGTTGGAAAAACACTCCAGACGAGTCCCATAACAAAAAACTGGGGCTTTGAACAAAACTTATTCAAAGCCCAAGTATTTTGTTATGGGACTGAAGAAGTCCCATAACAAAATAATCCCATAATAAAATAATGGGACTTTGAAACATGTTCAAAGGTCCCATTATTTTGTTATGGGAATGGAATTTTATCCCATAACAAAATAATGGGATTTATTCCCATAACAAAGGTCAAAGGGATAAATCCTGTTATTTTGTTATGGGACTTTATATATAAAGCTTCAGTCCCATAACAAAATGCTGGGGCTGTGAACAAGTTTTGTTCACAGCCCCAGTATTTTATTATGGGACTGAAGCTTTATACAAAGTCCCATAACAAAATGCTGGGGCCTTGAACAAAACTTGTTCAAAGTCCCAGTATTTTATACTCGGGTTAGTTTACTGAAGCTTCCCAGTATAAATACTGGGGCTTTGAACAAAACTTGTTCAAAGCCAGCCCCAGTATTTATACTGGGATTTGTCCGGAAGTGGCTATTTCTCAGCGAATTTATTTTTGACGGCTATAAATCAATTAGCGTGCGCCAAACAGGCCCCTACACGAAATTTTTACGATACAATTTGATGAGGCCTTAAACTAAATTAGAGTACATCCCTTTTAGGAAAAATTACACCACATAACCATTGAAAAAGAATAATTACTGTGGTATATATATTTAAATTTGTCTTTAACATAAAATAGATACATTATTCCTAATTTATGGTATATAGACCTTTAGCCTTATCTATTCCACTTTTTTTAGCCATTACTATAAACTGATCACTTACCCAAATAAATGCCTATTTTCGTGGGATTGTTGGGATTGACATAAATAGATTTGTTGATTTCTTTTTCAGTATACCAACATAATTTAATGTGCATTAATGATATTTTATATATATGAATGTTTTTGCAATTTTATTGAAATATCCAAATAGTCCCAATAACTTTTTTTTTCTCGTCATTAAAAAGAGATTGCACTAAAGTGAAAGATAAATATAAGTAATTAAAGTCGAAAAATAAAATGTCAGTCCTTTTAAAATGGTATATCAAATGTTGTAGTCAATACTTGAATAATAAATATTGTATGCAATAATGTTTTTACATATAGATATGTGCATATTATTATAATATTGTGTTTATGTTAATGTATATTTGATATTACATTAGTGAATATTATTAGTATATTGCTAGCTTATATGTGTTTATTGGATTATCTTATTGATATATTTTGAGTATATCAATATACTTTTGTATTACTGGTATTTTTTGAATACAAATATAAACATAATTAAGGGAGCCATTGAAAGGTGACTAAAACACCCGAAACGGGGACTACCGGAGCTAATGATAGAGGCAAGAACACTTTCCGGCCAAGTCCCATTAATTGATCATAACGATATCGTGGAAATGCTGCACGGATCCATATATATATATAGGAACAGAAAAAGAATCACCTTGATACTAAATCAGATCGAGCCCGGGATCTTCTTGGAAATGGGAAGATTTAGGATAGGCGGCCAACCTCCTGGAGAGAGCGATGTGCATAGACCAGGTGAGTAGGGCAATGAAATATTCAAATAGTTCCAACAAATTTTTATGATCATTTAAAAGAGAATGCACCAAAGTGAAGAGCATGAAAAAACTAAGTTGGCAAAGTAAAATGGTGTATCAAATATTGAAGTCAAAAACTTATACAATGCAATTGAAAAAACTAAAAAGAAAGTTGGGCGTGGTTTATTCAAACACTAGCTACGCAATATATGTTTACTAGATAGTTATAATTTTTTCAGTAATATGAGAAATAAATAATTTAGTTTCCTTAATAGTAGCAAATGCTCGAGTATGATTCATTTCCTTTTTAATTATCTTTCAATGCTTTTGATAATTGTTTCTCTATTTAAGGAAATAATTAATCAGCTTATAAATGGAATATATAATTTTTGCCTTATTCTCGCAAGTTTTTAGGAAAAAAACACCCATAAACCTATTTATATAGGGTAATATTTGGCTAGTCATTGTTCAATATTTCATGTATCTATTTAAATGTAGGGCCTAGCTTGATTTTGGTTAAATATGAAATTTTCCCATAGTACTATAACACCATTGTCTCACGACTATTTGACTGAGCAGACAAAGGTTGTGTGAGAAAGGATGACGTTTGTGTTTGATTTTTTTTTTTTTTTTTTTTTTTAAAATCTTGAACTAATTATTTTAGATACCCATAAGATCATCTAAATAGGGTAAGGGGTGGTGCACAAAGCATGGGTCCGAGAAAGCCTAATCTAATGTAAGTATAAGTGGTTGTTTCCAGGGCTTGGACCGACCTATAAATCATAAGAAAACAATTTTACTAATTGCTCCAATGCTTCTCTTTATCATGTGAATACTTAAGATTATATTATTAAAATAATTAGGGATATAAGAATGGGGAAAGGATCGGCGCCAATGTTACACTTCTAGCTTTATCCCATCGCCAAAACTTGGCAGCACTTCCTTGTGTATCCCAATTTCAAAAAGTTCCTGGCGGATTTCCGTAATAACTAAACAAAAGTAATATTTTAGGGTTCTTTACATAAATAGCAGTCCATATGAAAATATTTACTATTCTTTAATCCTTACTTTTGGTAGCCACAACATTACACTAAAATAATAAAAAAATTCTTAGTGTTAATAATTATACTATTTTTCTTAAATAAAAGATATATATCAGTGCTAAAAAAATAAAATATATATCACCTAAAAAGAAGAATTTGCATAATACTATTTTTTATTTTTTTTCTTATAGTCGCCATATTTAATATTTACATAAATAAAATGCATATCACCTAAAAATAATAATAAAAAATACTAGTAAAATAAATAAATATTGAATACACACCATATTCAAATAATAATATATTGTATTAAAATAGTAAATATTGATATTTATTTATTAAATATTTAATATATATTACATGTCATATATTTAATATTAATCACTTAATATCTTAACATATCTATGTAATATTTATTGAATTATTATTTTATATATTAATATTTATTAGATACACAATATATGTATGATCTTTAATATTTATTCTATATCTATTTATATTTATTAGATACACCATATATGTATGAAATTTTTATATTTTTATTTAAAAATGACGATATATTTATGATATTTTATTAGATATTTATAAAAATATTATATATTAATATTTATTTGATACATGATATATGTATGATATTTTAATATTTATTTGATATACATATATGTATGATATTTATATTTTTTATTACATATTGTGTATCTAATATTTAATCACTTAATATTTTAATATATTTTGTATGTAATATTTATTTAATTAGAATTTATATATTAATATTAATATTTAATTAATATTTATATATTAACATATTGTGTATATAATATTTATTTAATTACTAAATTTATCAAAAATTTAGATATTATTTAATATTTCAAATTATGGTTAATCCCTAAATACAAGGGATAATTATTTTTTGTATAAAATACAATTAATAATATATAAATAAATATTCTTAAATATTCCTAAAATACTTGTATATCTAATATTTTATATTTTAACATATTATTGTACTGTTTATTGTACATAAACAAATAGTAAAGAACGCTACACAAATAGTACATAAACAATATCATGTATTTAATATTTATTTATTAAACGTACAATATTTAATATCATACATATCGTGTATTTGAATAATTATTCTCTTAACTTTTTAAAATATTATGTATGTATTGTTTATATATTAATATTTTTTTATATATACACACACGGGGAGGATTTAAATCGTTAAAAATTTGATTTTGTACTAAATATGGTATATAGGCGATTTTAGGCGTCAAAACACAATTAAAAAATTTATTATGATCTCTACATAAATACACAATTATTATTTAAATATATTAACACAATAATATGAATAAGATTATAAATATTAGAAAAATAAGTAAAATATTTTCTTTATGTGTGTGTGTAATATACTGAATCATTATTATATTATGACTATTAAAAATAAATTCTTGAAATATTCATTTTGTACATTTAAAATATAAACATAAATAAATATACAATGGGAAAGAAAATATAAAAAAATTGAATTTGATAGTTATGAAAATATTATATGTTCTTACACATACTACCTAATGGAAAGAAAACGTTTTATTAACTAGCAATAGAAGAGTTTTTAAAAAAAAATAATAATAGACTCCTATAATAACTCATGTCTTTAATTCTTAAAATAACATTAACAAATATGAGATCAGCACTAACTAAACCTTTAAACTAAGGGATAAATTTTTTTATTAATTTATAAAATAGGTGAATTAATTTATAAATTTCCTAATGGCTAGAGAAAGAAAAGGAGTAAAAAGTGGGGCTAGGAAAAGTAAATAAGTACTACTCATATGCTTATTGAGTAATTTTCTCAATATTTTTCCTATTGAACTAAAAACTTAACCTTGACGCACATTAGGGCTCCTGGGCAAAACTTTTTGGAAGGGTTTTGCCTCTATCGACACCTAAAAGTTAGATTGAGTCTACTTTGAGCTACCTGACCTTGATCCATGCACGTATAGTCTTTTGGGCTACATATGCATTTGGGTAGTCCATGGACTCTTGTTCCTATGCCTTTTACTCTCAGTAGCTGTTGGCCTGTTGCTCATACAATGTAGGTATAAAAATTTTAGGAAATCCAAACTTCACATTTATGATCATCATTTCGTTGTATGCAGAACATCTTGCGTTTTATATGGGAATCCGGCGCCAAAATGGGTCAAAAATTTAAGAATGCAACAGAAATGGGGTGCTGAAATATATTGTAACAAAAATGGGTATATCGGCACAATTTGTGCCGACTTACAACAAAAAGTAGACGGCGCAGGTGGTGAAAGTAACGAAACAAATATTTTTCACAAGTCGGCATTTGTTCTGCCGACTTACTAAGTCGGCAGAACAAATGCCGACTTGCTGTTATGTTATTATTAACAAATCGGCATTTGTTTTGCCGATTTACAAGTCGGCAAAACTTCTGCCGACTTATGCTGAACAAATATTACTTATGTTAGTTGTAAAACTTTACACTCACTACACTTAGTCATTGAGCTCGCATTTTGTCCCAGTTATCAGGTATCTTATTCACTATAACTATTTAGCTCGCAGTTCTTTAGACTACATTTACAGGATTTAGAATCCTAAAGTCAAGTGACAATTAACTTTGTGAAGTAGAGGTTCACAGTCTGCTTGCATTTGAGGTTCACAGCCTGCTTGCATTCTTCCTGTGAATTGAACAAGCTATGAAAGTGCTTCTTCTTGCTGTTAATGGTAATATTTGTAGTCCATGTGATCTTTCAGTTCTAGGACCAAGCAAAATTCAATTACTTGGTACTGACAGTGTAGAGAGGCCACATAGTATGTGAGCAGATCAGTCAATTTAGTGCAATGCAGACCTCACAGAATATATGAAATAATTTAAGTAAAACATGAAGAATTTGAGTTAATGATGCAGATATTTCTAATTCAAACCTCTGCGCAATTTAACACGTATACGGAGATATGTGTCTCCACTGTATGTAATTGTATTTTCTCTGTTTTAGTCCACTTCCCAATTTTGTTGCCCATCATAAAGGGAATCACATGGGTATTTTATATTCAGTTTGGAAGTTGTAATAGAAATTAAAGTATTAAGCAAGAGTTTACCAAATATCAAGTGGTTGTTTAGAGTATAATATTCTTTAAATTTGAGTATTCTGCAATAACTAAGGATTGGTGTCCTGTGTTCTGTTAATTAGGTACTTGTTTAAGTGCTTAATTTTCAAATTTCATTGTTCTTAGTAAACAATTTAGTATAGAAAGATGATATTTTTTAAGCTCCCTGGGATCTAGTACAGCAACCCATCTTGTTAAGTTTGCAGCTTGAATTTCATGATAGTACTGTTTAGTGTCGTTTCTCTTGTTTAGTTTTTGGGTTCTGTTTTTTCATCTTTTTTGTTCTTGTTTTTGGGTTGTTGGGAAGGTTATGTCCACTAGGAGGGAATAAGATACCTGATAACGGGGACAAAATGCGAGCTCAATGACTAAGTGTAGTGAGTGTAAAGTTTTACAACTAACATTTTGTTCAGCATAAGTCGGCAGAAGTTTTGCCGACTTGTAAATCGGCAAAAGAAATGCCGATTTGTTAATAATAACATAACAGCAAGTCGGCATTTGTTCTGCCGATTTGAAAAATATTTGTTCCGTTACTTTCACCACCTGCGCCGTCTACTTTTTGTTGTAATTTTTATTACACTATATTTCAGCACCCCATTTCTGTTGCATTCTTAAATTTTTGACCCATTTTGGCGCCGGATTCTTTATATAGATACTAGTATTAGTACCCGCGTGATGTGCGGACGATGAAAAAGTATTAGTCTTGGTTACAATATTATTATGCCACTTTTTAGTACATTAGATCATATTACTGTAATAATATTTCAATTGCATGTCATATTTTTCTTTGTTGTTCGTTATTTATGCTATTACATTATCCACAATAGAAACTTATGCATATAATGTGATCACAATAAATTATACCAACACATCATAGTTATGAGATTGAATGAAGTAAAAATATATAATATTGATCACGGTAAGTAGAGGTTGTACATATCATATAGTATCTATTACTTTGGTGAAAACATTTGATATGGGTAGATTTACCCATTATCCACAGCCTTGTGGCTTTTTAATTAGATCACCACTTAATTTAGTAGTCGTGTTCACTACTTTCCTTTGATATCTGTAGTGTTCACTACTTTCCTTTGATATAATACAGATACATTGCTAAGACAAACTTTTATCTTTGACATCGTTTTTCTATACTTTTAAACTTTCATTCTATTGCTCAGAAATTTTCTATTTTTAAAGGGAAAAGGGCCAAATTTGCCCCTGTAGTTTGCGAAATTGGACATGGATACCCCCGTTTAAACTTGAGTCTATGTGTGCCCTCGCCATTTATGTTTTGGCTCAATATTACCCTCCAGTGGCCCAATATTGCCCTTCATCACATACGGAAGGAGGATTATGCTTAATTAAGCTCAATTAAGTGTAATTAAGGGCATTTATGTCCCTTACGTATAGCACATGGGCATATTTGAACCTCTTTCACCGGTGTAAAACTGATATACATATAAAACTGCAACAATCCAATAAAGTGTCAATTTAACTATTAATTGATAACACTTATCCAAGTATCTCTTTCGCAGCAATGATTTCCTCTAAATACATTACAAATTTTAGATACCCTTAATATAACATATTCAAGATTTGAAGCATGCACTTAACTTCAACATGTCCTTTTTCCTCTTAAACTGCTTCTAACTCCAATTTATTTCCCTAGTACTAGGACTCCTCAAAATGTACACATACAAACTAGAAAATCAACCACAGATTTGACACTGAAAAACTTCACATAACTTTTCAAAAACTAACCACCCTATGTAAATTACAATCAAAATTAAGAGAAATAAAGCTAACCACTTAACAAATAGTCGGCAGATATATATATATATATATATATATATATATATATATATATATATATATATATATATATATATATATATATATATATATATATATATATATATATATATATATATATATATAATCCGTGTATAATATCACTACAACAAATGTGATATTTAACCACGAAATTATTAGCTACGATAAAAAATTCGTCACTAATTATTCACTTTTCGTGACAAAAATTACATTTTGTACTTAAATATATGAGGTACATACTTTTAATGACGAAACATAAGTTTTGTAACAAAAATTTTGTCCACTAAAGTTTCCCACCGAAGGATTGATTGGCGCCAATTGTTGAATAGATTTAGCTACAAAATTAAAGGTATTGGTGACACATTATTTTCGTCACTAATGTAGTAAACAATGTGTGACAAATATTCTTCGTCTCAAAATTACTTAAATTTTGGCGACGATAAAGTTTCGTCACTGAAAATATATGTTGAAATAGTGACAAAATAGAGATTGTAGCTAAATGTGTTAACTATAGCCATTCAATTTTATACTTATTTGTGACCTAAATTTTTGTCACTAATAATATAAAAAATATTAATGACAATTATCTTATTGTCTCTATATAATCATCGTCATTAATTATTCACTTTTTGTAACAAAAATTATGTTTTGTTCTTGAATTCATGAGTCTAACAAAACATAAGTTTCGTAGCAAACATTTTATCATTTAAGATATACCACCAAAAATATGGATTGACGCCAATTATGGAGTAATATTGGCCACAAAACTAAATTTATCGGTGATACATTTATTGAAAAACCATTACCCATCTAAAAATTAAAGTAAATTTTGGATACGATAAACTTTTGTCACTAAAAATATGGTGTTATAATAGCGACAAACAGAATTTATAGCTGAATGTTTAAACATTAGACATTCAATTTATACTTATTGGTGATATAAATATTTTTCACTAATATAATAAATAATTAGTGACACACTAGTTTCGTTATTGATGTTGTATATAATTTGGGATAAAACCATCATTCATCTCAAAATTACTGAAAGTTTTCTGTAATGAAAAGGTTTCACCATTAAAAATATGTCGTTAAATGGAAAAAAATTAGTTAATTAAAATGTAACTTTAGCTATAAAACTTTTATTTTGTGTTTGTGACCTTAATTTTTGTCATTACTAGTGTAATGACTTTATGTAGCTCGACATTGGTCTGAATGTGTTGAGGAGAAGGTAAATCTTCAGTATTCGTCATTTCAACTAAAATAGAATCGAATATGTAATTGGTTCGAAAGGAAAAAAGAAAACCGATCCGAATTCTTTCCCAGAGGCCTTCTTTTTAGCTGGGGAAACACTAAGGCATGTTCATCATTGAAAGATGAAGTTTTGAGGAATGAGAACGAGATGGCGAAATTAGAATAGATTTAAGAACATTTTGTACTCCCTCCGTTTCAAAATGGTTGTCATAGTTCGGATTTCGAGAGTCAAACGAGTTCATTTTGACCGTGAATTTAAACATATAATCTTTAAGTTTTTTGTAACCATGTTTATATATTTAGAAACTACATAAAAAGTATTATAAGTTACAATAATTTATAATTCAAAATATTTAAAAGACATATGAAAATATTACGGTCAAAGTTAAACTCGTTTGACTCTCGAAATCCGAACTATGACAACCATTTTGAAACGGAGGGAGTAGTTCGAAGCAACTTTCAAATTCATGAGAAGATCAGGTAGAAATTTAAGTAGGAATCATAATGAGCATCAAGAGCTGGACGATTGTATGCCTTAGCATAAAGATAATGCACAATTCTCTCGAGGGCTCGAACAGTCAAAGTTCATAATAGCTTCAAATAATGCTAGAACCTCCAATAAACTTCTGTATCACTTGACTATTCTTCTTATGAGCGAGCCCAAGATTTTGTTGGGAAGAAGTTGCTCTAGGGGCGTATTGTACCTTACTTTGAATTGGTGCCACGTTGTTTGACACATAGCTTGCGCTAATAGATTGACCTCATCATGACTTAAAGTCTGATAAGTTGGACTAGCCCAATTAAATTGGACATTTAATTAAATTTATGTTTTGAATTTAAAATATGATCCTAAGTATTTTATGGATACAAATCCTATAAAATTTATATGTCTACACTATACAACCTTTTTTTATGGTTACAACCGTAATATTTTTGGTTAATTTTAACAATTGACAACAATTTGATTGATAATTTTGATATATAGTAAAATCTAAGGTAAGTTTTTCTAGTTAGCAAGTATTTTAATTTGTTGACAAATTTTGTTGTTAGTATAATAAATTTTGAAATGTAAATTGACATTTGACAACACAATATTTTCACGGTTGCTAAATATTTTATTTTGATAAATACTTACATAGTTTTCTCAACAAACTTTTTTATTTTTCATCCTTTTTCAAATTTGTTGAAAAATTCAAGCGGCAAACTTTCCCACCTTTTTCTTTTTCATTATCCCTATTTTAATTTTCAAAACTGCCGCCTCCATTACTTTTTTAATACCCCATTTCTAATACACTTCCTATCATTATCAGAATTTGTTATATTATCGGATCTTCAGTAGTCGCCGATGCACAGGCACCACCTCCGGCTTCCTCTTCCGGATCTGTCTCATCGTCATGACACCACCGATTGTATTATCAACGTCTTTGCTTTCTTCTCTGGATCTGCACTCAAGATCTGAAGTCTGGCAAGTACAATAAGTTCTCTGCTATTTTTGGGATCTACTGGTGTTCATTTTATATTTCATTTTCCTTGTCGATATTTGCGCTTGTCTATCGTTTGGCTCCAAATAATGATTACCGATTAATCCTGGCCCTTGTCCTTGATGTATTGTAATGATATGAGGAAATTTTGTTTGATCATTTATATAGCTTTTGGGAGATTACTTCTTCAAAATTTTTACACTTAGTTTTATATTGTCGGTAATTTTTGCAGCCAGCAGGGGTGTAACTTGGAAATAAGAAGAATGCCAACTAGTTTCTGCACAATTTTTGTAAGCGTCTTTACTAGTACTTATTTTTCATTTATTATTTGTGATGCTAATTAATAGTGATTTTACGCTTAAAGTTTGAAAATATATTCTAGTTTGAATCATAATACACAAATTATGTCTCGGACTTATAGAATTTTTTTTTTTTTTTTTTTTTTATGTAGGTACATGAAGGTGTAAATTGATTCAAGCACAAACATAAGTGTGCTATATTAGCATATGAGGAAGCAACATACATTTGTCTTTTTTAATTCGGCCACATTCATGTATTTTATTAGACTTTCTTGGATAGATTCTACTTTATTTAGGTTCTTTTAATGTGAGGAATTTATAGTAGATATGATCTCAATATAGTTTTAGTTCTTAATTACTTCTATTCGATTGTGAGTTTGCCTTGCATGACTTTTATGTTGATCGATTATTTTATCTTTACGACAATCACATTTACATTAATTTATCATAAATTGAATATAATTTATGATAATAAAAAACTTGTCCAAGAATCGCTTTCTTTTGTACTACAAATTAACTATTTTTAGGACAATTATATTTGTCACTAATTAAGGCAACTTACAATGACAATTTTATTTGGTTGGCAAAAGCAATATTTTAGTGACGATATAATAGTTTTCAACTACAAATTATAAACCATCTACTAAAAACAAATTTGTCACTAACTTCTATGATCAGTGACGAAATATTTTTTTTGCACATAATAACCTATATTTAGTGACGAAACAACACTCTTTTAGCTACGAATCACATGTAAGTTTTATAGACATTTGAAGTTGTCACTGATTAAAATAATCATTTAGTGACGAGGTAGTTTCGTCAATATTTATACCCTTTTTAGTGACGAAGTAGTTTCGTCAATATTTATACCATTTTTTAGTGACGAAAACATATTATCTACTACAAAAACTTTGTATATTTTATGACAAACAAGTTCATCATTAATAATATATATTTAGAGTCGGAAAAAGAGTTCGTAGTTAATAAAGCTCTTTTAGTGACAAAACACTAAGTTGTCTTTGTATACATTTAGTGACCCATGGTATATGGACGAACAATTGACAATTTATTTTTCGTCAAAAAAGCTTTTTAGTGACGAAATTTTAATTTTTAGTGACAAAATAATTCGTCCCTAATAGGCAAATTTGTTGTAGTGTTTGTTTATAGATGTGCACAATCAGCGTATAATCTATGTATCAGTAAGGGCTGTAAACAGTAACTCTGGCTGATATATGTGTATAGTAATCAGGTACAATAAGTGAAGAGCTCAAACAAGATGTATACAATAGTACAAATTCACAATATAAGTAGGAAAGCAAAAGTATTTCACATTTATATGCTACTTTCATCAAACAAGAACCAAAAATGCAAATGATTTAATTACTCAGTTGCTAACAGGAAGAACCTCTGTGACAATCTCATCACTAAGAGCAACAATCTGAGAATTTCCTTTTGTTTGTCCAAGCTAGCCAAAGCTTCTTGCAACTCGGCTTCCATTTTCTTCCTTCCTTTAGCAATCTTTTGCTCCACTTCAAGTTGAGTTTCCTTCTTCATTTTATTCAATGCAGCGGAAATCTCAGCTCTCGCAGCTTTCATTATAGCAGCAGCTTGATCTTCCAATTGTTTCACTTCACTTGAAATGTCTTTTACACTGTTGAGTTTCTCTTAATCGCACCATCTCTTTCATCCATGAATTTACCTAAATCGAAGTTAGGTTCAGCCAATATGAATCCCCATAGACCATGTTACTCAATTTAAGCTCAATTCATGTTATCATGATACTTCCTGTGAAATCTTGCTCACATTGCCGGTCCCAAGCCTGGGTAAAGGAGAAGGGTCGCGATAGGCCAGCAAGCCAGCGTAAAATGTTGCCAATCATGATACCTAACAAAACAAACGACAATCTTAGCTAACTCGATTGTTGCAGTTTCATATGTGTATCAGTTTTACACCAGTGAAAGAGGTTCAAATATGCCCCTGTGCTATACGTAAGGGACATAAATGCCCTTAATTACACTTAATTGAGCTTAATTAAGCATAATCCTCCTTCCGTCTGTGATGAAGGGCAATATTGGGCCACTGGAGGGTAATATTGAGCCAAAGCATAAACGGCGAGGGCACACATAGACTCAAGTTTAAACGGAGGGTATCCGTGTCCAATTTCGCAAACCACAGGGGCAAATTTGGCCATTTTCCCATTTTTAAATATATTGAGAACATTCATTTACCTAGTTTTATTTCAAACTTAATTAAAAGTATAAATACCTTCACAACATCTCTATTTTATTTTGTTTATTCTTGAAATGATTCCATTTTCCTTGTTTATTCTAAATTGAGCACAATATCTTGAAAAACATATTGACTCACAGAGGCAAATTCAGAACTTTAACTTTGTAGGTTACGGACTACAACCCTTCTTTCTTACTGGATTTTAGAAAATTATTTATACTTGATAAGTAAATCGTAAGTAATTACATGATTTAGATCAAAATTATTGAATTCTACCAAATTCGTATTCAGAATTGTAAATCCGCCGTCGTTGATCCATCATGTACCACAAGAGAAAAGCTTAATGAAACTAAATATATTCAACCCTTTCTTCATGTCATCACTAAACATTAGCATTCAAGTAAACTAAAATTATATCGTGACACCAACCCTTGTCAACACTTTCTTTTATTCATATCACAAAAACTATTTTACTTTTTCACTTCAACCAATCATAATAATAAGAAAAATCTCTCGTCAGCAATGTGCAACTTGGAGTCTTGGAGAGTCTTTCTCTAGTTTTTCTTGTAGCTTTTGTGGATTACCCTTGTTAGTCTGCTTATGCTCATTATCAACTTCCAAAGGACTGCTACAATGGTTATCGTCAAGCGTGGTTAAGAATGGAAATGTATCAAACTATATCACCGAAAATATTTAAGCATGTTAAGCCCTATATATACCTAGAACATTTTAAAAAGAATATAAAATATAAATTTTTATGACATGATTTAATATATAATTGGAACTTTACCTGGAGTAAAGTTGGGATTGATGCTCATCATCCATGATCAGAATGGTAATCGCTCGCCCATTTCTTTAAAAGATTCCAACTTGCTATTCTTCCTTTGAATACACTATATAACATATTTGCATCATCCACCACTCTTAATAAAGACACTAGGCTGCTCGCAACATTAACTAGAATAATCAAATCACAAAAAAATATATTCTAACCACATCATTTATCTTTAAAAGCTTGTGTGAGTGTAGTGTTTTACCTAAAGATTATACTTTCTACTATTGAATCCATAAGATTTCAGATTAATAAAAAGGCCTCAGCTAGCGAACCAATGGAGGGAACATAGTTTGTGAATAAGCGGCTTGCATATTTTGAACATTAATAGTCTCTCGGCACGTACGTTGAACGTATATGCTGAGTTAAAAAATATTCTTCTTTTCATATTATAAATCTATTAATAGTAATAGTTGACATATAATTTTACGTATTAAATAGTGAATCATTTAACCAAATAGATACAGTAATAAAGAATAGGCTTACAATCAATGATATGGAAATATTGCGTGAATATCTTTTTTGATTAAATAATTATTTTATGTATATAGATAGAAAATCTTCGACAATTAGCCTTATGAAGAGCAATTCCACCATGAGATCTCATTTTGAATCCATATGCAGCTAATTAGAAATCCGCAGGAAGTACTTATTCTTTTAACCTTGTGCGTGTCTATAGTTCGCTAACTATCATTGCATCACCAAAAGAAATACTCATAAGTTCAATCAACAACAATGTTTAGCCTATCAAAATATAGGCTACATCATTATTGTGCATCCATATAAAAAAAGTATTAAACATACTACAAATTTCAGGTATTTGTTTATAATGATGGTATTGTAAAATATTATCAATATATTAAACAAAAATTTTGAGTAATTAACTATACAGAAACATAAAGGGGCGGCCCAACAATTTTGGTGGCCTAAAGCAAAATTTTGATGGGAGGCCTTAATTTTTAATTTTGAAAAAATTTGTTGCTATATATAGGTTTAATTGAAACTTACGTGTTTCTTGTTTATTTTTAGATCCAAAGTTATTTAAGCAAAGGCATAATATAAATGTAATATTTAATAATTTTTTACTCTCACTTATCAAATTCTAATAAAATTTATGTCCAAACGCCTATGTATAAGGGGCAAAATTGTGATACTTGATCTTCTGAATAGAAATGAGACAAGTAAAATAAAGCGGGTGTTACTTCACTTGTCACTTGTCGAAAATACCTTAGAAAGAAAAAGTTTACTATAAGCATATATGTAATGTCTAGGGGAATGACTCACAGATAGATAATCTTTCAGCCACAATATAACTTACGTGATGCTCTTTCTTTTTTATTTAGTTTCAAAAAGAATGACACATTTATACATTAAGTAATAATTTAATTTAAAAATTTCACATTTACATTAGGGAATTATTATTAGCCACATAAATTTTTACAACTTTTTTTATACAACTTTCAGAAGTCTTGAAGTTCTTTATTTCTTAAATTTTGTGCACACTCAAACGCCTTCACATGTATTGGACGTCCGAAGTACTTTTTTAATTTTTTAAAAGGCTACTCAATTTCTAAGGTATGCCTGAATGGTCAAAGTGATACCTCAAATATTTATTTCCTCTACTCAATTTTTTTATTTTTAAAAATTAATTTATATAAGTAATTAATGAAAAATGGGGTCTAGAAAAAGTGGGGCCTAAAGCCCTTACCTTACTTGCCTTAAGGTAAGGCCGGCACCGACATAAAGTAGAAGTTTATATGAATTATCGATGCGGATCATCGCATGGTGACTTGTATGTTGAGGTTAAGTTGATTCTATATAGCTTGAACCTATAAATATGAACAATACAAAATAATTATTTTTTAATTAAATACATGTAATTTTCTATACTGATTTTGATTTTGCGTGGTAAAAAATACAACGCAAAAAAAAAGGACAAAAAGCAAAATTTTGTTGTTTTGACTTAAGTAACATAAAAAGAATAAAGGTTATTGATACAACTCGATAGAAACTTTCATTAGATATCATCTTTGAGATTTCAAATATAGTAAAACGGTGAATGAAACCAACGAAACAAATCTTGGGGACAAATCATATTTTTATGACTTTATTAAATAGTACCATCCACATTCCCATCAAATTCAACATTAAACTCAGATAAGCTCCATAAAATATTATCTGCATTTGCTTAATCTTCTCCTAAACGCTTTCTAAATTCACCAGCAACCTCACATTAATTATCATAGATAGTGACCTCTACGAACACTTGTGAGGGAGGTAAGGCCTTCATATTAGTTGCTAGTATTTGTAATATATTACAATCATGATTTTCTTATATTTTTAGGCAATTACGTAACGTCCAACTACATAATACCCTTGACGCATAGACAACTATATGTGTATATCCAATGTTTTGGAAAGAAAGAATAGGAGAGAAACAAAAGTTAATCTATTTGAAGTAAACAAAGATACCAAGTCGATTCTCAGACCATATAAAAAGATAAGATAGACTGACCTTCACATATTTCATGTATTTAACATCATTCAGATCATAAGAGAGCATGACATACATGTCAATTACCATTCAACTGTTGTAGGATTTTTCATCTACAAAATTTCAAATGTAAGTGGTCAAGTTTGTACCCATCTAAGTGCGTCCAAGATTTTTCTTTTCGAGTAAGAGTGATGTTAGGACCGTCTTTCATATACATTCTGCCAGCATTCGTAATGGGTAAGTTTAACTATGTTAATCCATTTTTTTATCAACTTTATTGATCGTTAGGTATAAATTGGTGTAGGATACTTCAAATAGGAGTGGCATTTTGTTCAAGGTTCATAGACTCAAGATATATTGAATATTCAAAATAAATAAAGATATATAATAGATTTCACAATGGCCAACTAAACACCTTCAGAAAATTAGTTCTTCTCATCAAATGGGGATATAGGCCTCATGAAACCTTCCAATATTAATACCTACGAAATATCACAAACATACTCACTACCCATTGTTAAAAGAAAAAGGTCATCTCCTTCTGCATTGTAGTAATAAATTGTTAAACTGTAAAATGATATAGTTGCAATAGCAAAATTTATGTTAAAATGGGTAGGATTTAAAACATTAGAAGAAGTCTAGATCAAAATAATTTAGAAAAGAAGACAAATTAAAATATTAATACTATGCCATCAGAAGAAGAGCACTAACCACAGTGAATTAGACTGTTGGTTGGAATGATTAGTAACTTCGGTATGAAAACTTCGGAATCTTTTATAATAACCATTGTAAAGATTGTAATCACTTTGGTGCTTCTACCATATACTTTCTAGTAACATTCAACCTATTGAAGAAACCACAAGAAAATATGAATATTGAAGCCATGGGAAATTTATATTTAAAGGTGAGAGTGCAAAACGGTGGCAACTCTTCAGAAGAGAAACCTGACTATTATGCATACGACTTTTCTAAATCTGTTAGGCGTCAGATTTCTGTTTTTCCTTAAATGGGGTATTTAGTTTAATTATTTATAAGGGTATTTAGGTAAAATGACTTTTAGTTTTTGTAGGACATGCATATATATATATATATATATATAAAAGGGTATTTAGGTAAAATAACTTTTAGTTTTTGTAGGACATGCTTATATAGTAATATATTATATTATAGATAGGCCTTAAAAAGTGACGACACGACCCGTAAATGCAGCTAATATCCATTTGAAATGCCTAAGGAATATGAAAAGCATAATCTTGGCAAAAGAAAATTGTAAGTTCGAACTATGTATCTGGATGACTAGAAGAATCATAGATTATAGAAGCAGAGAAAGCTAAAGAAAGTCTTAAAGGAAATCTGCAAAGATTAAGCTCCCATTGTCTCGATTGCATCATAGCAATGTGTTGAATTCCATCATAGCAAAAAATTGCTTAGCACTTGTAAACCAATACTGCACTATGGCTATATATGAGTTACGTTGTTCAATGCCATTTACGGTATATTCATTTTTGCCGTTTTTCGTTTTTGTTTAGAATGCTAATTAAACCTTATCATTAATTATGAATAAATGGCATAGTTGTGGGAATTTGTTGTCATTGAAAAACCGTTTCCGATTTTACTTGCTAAAGGAGAGGGTGTGCTTTATTATTGTTAATAACAAATATAATTAGTAAATTGCATTGAATTGAATTAGTGAGTTGCAGCATTGAATCATATTACTTTTAATTAATTTTCTTAAAGAAGATAAAGGAAAAGATGAGGGAAAAAATGGCAAAAAAATAAGAAAAAAGATAAATACAATCCTTGGCTAAGGAGATGCGTCACATCACTTTATTGAGCCTTATATATATATATGCACACACACATACTAGTGTACTCGACCGTGTGCCTCGCGCGGTCATGAACAGCAAAATATGGCCAAATATTTAGATATTATAGATTCAATGAAAGAAACACAATTTAAATAAATGAAGCATCTTTTTTAATCTTTTAGCATTCCATACAAAATTCTTTGACAAATCAAATATGGTTGAATAGAATGTCTTAAATTTCGTTGAAAAAACATCACCATTTACTTTTTTTATAAGGTAAGATAGAAAATCAACCATCTACTTATTAATCATCTTTTTATTTTTCTGTTAACTTTCTATATAAAATAAGTTTTATAAGAAGATCTATTAGAAACATTACAGGTTTGCAAGTTAAATATGGAACAACTCATTTAAATTGGTTTATGTGACCTTGAATAATAAAGTGAAAAGAATAATAATAAAAAGATAAAAGTGTAATGTTTAAATCCGGAATGTAATTGTAACATGCTTTTTATCAAGCACTTTTTAATCCTTTAACATTCCATACAAAATTCCTTGATAAATCAAATATGGCTGAATAGAATGTCTTAAATTTCATTTAAAGAAAATCAACCATTTACTTTTTTGATAAGGTAAGATAGAAAATCAACCGTCTACTAATCAATCATATTTTTATTGTTCTGTTAACTTTCTATATAAAATAATTTTTATAAGAACTATTAGAAACATTGCAGGTTTGCAGGTTAAATATGGAAAATACTCATTTAAATTGGTTTATGTGACCTTGAATAAGAAAATAAAAACAATAATAATTAAAAGATAAAAGTGTAATGTTGAAATCGGGAATGAAATTTTAACATGATTCTTCTTCCTGTTCTTTTTCTCCTTTGAAGGCATTTTCTTACGCAAACATTTAAAAAAGGTAATAAATAAATAAATAAATAACAGTTAGAGCATAGGATACAAAAAATGATAGAAAAATACAACATCAATACATGTATCCAATCATTCATGGATCGTATTAGTAATTTATGCTATTATTTCCTTTTTTTTATGTTATTTTGTTTTACTAATTTTAATTTCTTTTGGGTTTTACTAATAAATTCTATTGGTTATTTGCTTTTATTTTATTTTAGAAACATATATATATATATATATATATATATATCACATTCGATACACTAAAAGATCTTGATATAAGTAAAAGAGAAAAATAATTCACACCCAATCATATTAGTAACATATAAGCACTTTAATTGAAACAATATAAGCACTACATTTCATACCAAACTCAAATTAAAATATGGAAGGAAAATTATAATTGAATAAAGAGGAAAAATACACTCAAAAATGTATAGCACCATATAACAATCGTAGATAAATGACTTATGATTGCCCCATAATGTGCTTTGCACCAACCACAGTCCACCACCTAGCCATTTCGTCTTTCCTTTTTGACAAAAATTTTCAATTCTCTTTTGCACAAATCAATCTATAATACTTCCAATCAAACAAAACAAACTAAAAATCGGTTAGCAAATAAATTATACTTGAAAGAAAACATAATGAAAATTAATACTGAACCCTACATCAGTAATACTAATCATTGTATTGTTGAGTTAATTAAAATACTTGTTTTGTTCATGACAAAAAGAATACGACACTTAAATCCTATGTGCCTTCTGCAGGAACTATAAGACGAACCTATGCAAAGATCCTAATTGTCTGAAGAAGATTACTGATTGATTACGAGAGTCAGCTATGGAAGGTTGAGATTTGTAGCCCACTTATTTCGTGGGACTTGTCTCACAATCAGCTCTTACCTTATTCTCTGGAAATATTCATATCCCCTAGAAAATCAAATCTCTTTGGTCAAATCTCTCTATTCCGCAATACTCGTCAATCACATCTCCATCTAATCCCGAATGCAGATCTGTCTCACTTCCTCTTCAACGAGCTTCTCTGATGTGTCACTATGTATACAAGTGTCTCTGAAGATATTACTCATGCTTCTAATTACTATCTACTCTCTCTAATTCTTTTGCTTGCAAGTACTGTATTCCTAAGTGTCTACGAGTGTGTCACAGAAAAGAAAAGAGAGATCTTGTAGTGAGGTAATAGTCGTGTCACTGAAGTTGGTCTGATTATCTATAAATCAGACAAAGTCGTTAGTGGTGAGCGAAGGATTAAAACCACTTGTGAGAAGACGTTTTTGGTTAACGATAAATCATACTTGTATTGTGTTCTACAAGAGCTTGAAGAGAGATAACTCCCTTGTGACCCAAGGGGACTGGATTAGGAACCGTTTGGTTCTGAACCAGTATAAAACTCTGTGTCGTTCCTTATTTATTTACTGCCTTTTGTTCTGCACTGCATATTACTTATCACCTTAAGTCAACTAATAACTTGAGTAGTCGACTAAAATTATAAATCAAAATAATTCACCCCCCCCTCTTGTATTCATCAATTGGTATCAGAGCTTGGACTCACATTTTTTGTTTTTGCCTTACAGCAAGTGAGAAAAGATCATGTCATCACACGTTGTGAATGGAGCTCTTCTACAAGAGGGAACTTCTGCCACCCGACCTCCTTACTTTAATGGTAAGCACTATGGTCATTGGAAGATTCGTATGGAAACATACGTCAAATCGGTTGACTTTAAGGTCTGGCGTGTCATCAAGAAGGGTCCCTTTGACATTCCCACTATCAAAGCTACAAAGAAAGAAGGAGATCCTCAAAATGTTCCTACTGATGTTGACATGGATGATTATACTGACGAACAACGGGAGATTATCCAACTTAATTACAAGGCTGTAAATATTCTTTACAACGCTATCAGTGGTGAAGAATATGAAAAAATATCTTGCTGTGAAACGGCCAAAGAAATATGGGATAAGTTGGAGGTTACTTATGAAGGAACCAGTAAGGTCAAGGAAACTAGAATCAATCTTCTAGTTTATGAATATGACTTATTTCAAATGAAAGATGGAGAATCTGCTGAAGATATGTTTGCTAGATTCAGCAAAATCATTGGTGAACTCAAAGCACTTGGAAAGATCTACTCTAGTGGTGAACAGATAAGGAAGATTCTGAGAAGCCTTCCTACTACATGGCAACCTAAGGTTATAAATATAGAAAGTGGAGATCTAAACAAAATTTCTTATGATGAACTCAGAGGTGATCTGATTGCCTTTGAGAAAACTCATCTGAAACGAAATGTGTTGGAAGAAAAAAAGAAAACGGTGGCTTTCAATACTACAGTGGAGGAAGTCGACTATGATCAGGATGTTGAAGAAGATGATATCCAAGAACAGCTTGCTATGATGTCTAGAAACCTAAATGGCCTTGTTAATCGTAGAAGACAATTCAGAAAAGGCAAAGCTCCCTTCAAGAAAGATCAAACCAACTACAGAAATGAGGGTCGATGTTTTGAATGTGGCAAACAAGGTCACATTGCAACCAACTGCCCTGACGCCAAAAGAAAAGGAAGGAACAGATCTTACGCAGCATGGAGTGATGAAGATGCAGCTGATGCTGAGTAGGAAGAAGCAGCCAACATCTGTTTCATGGCCTCAGACAACTCTACCAGTAGTGGAATCCCATCAAATGATTCAAGTGAGGTACGCTGTGAATTCTGTATTGAAAACTCTAGAAATCTTGATGAAGTTCTAGACGAGCTGGAAAAGACACTTAAGAAAATTAAGAGACTAAGTAAAGAGAAAGAGGAATGGGAAATGAAACTGGAAGTAATTGAGACCGAAAATGAATTCCTAAAAGAAGAAATGAATCATCTCAAACTTAAACTTAACAGTCATAGAAAGTCCACCAGTCATAGTTCTGCAGGATCAAATAGCTTCTATAGATCAGCTAGATCTTCTACGTCTACAAGAGAAATTAAAAATATGCCTATTTGCTATCATTGTGGTGAACCAGGACATGTGTTTAGAAGATGTCAAAAGAGAAATCCTGAAAAATAGATTTGGAGACCAAAGGCTAAAAGTGAGGCTAGCACCTCTAAAGCTAACCCTCAAGGACCCAAGCAAGCTTGGGTACCTAAACATGCTTAAAAACTTTGTTTTGCAGGGACGCCACAAAAGGACAATGAAGATGGGAAAATAGTTTCTTGATAGTGGATGTTCCTGACATATGACCGGTGACAAACAGTTGTTTAAATCTATAACAAAGATTGATGGAGGTTCTGTTAAATTTGGAGGAGATGCCAAAGGAAAGATCGTTGGCATTGGAATCATTTCTTTAAGTCCCTCCTGTGATATCAAGGAAGCATTCTTAGTTGATGGACTCAAGCACAATCTTCTAAGCATCAGTCAACTATGTGATGGTGGGTACAAGATAAAATTTGAATCAAGCAGATGCATCATTCACGACAACAGAGGTAAGGTTGTCCTCTCTGGATCTAGAGAAAACAATATCTATGTTCTAAACAATGGTAAAACGTCAACAGGTAAACATCTGTGTCTTGCATCCATTACTAATGACCCTTGGACATGGCATAGAAAGTTAGGTCATGCTAGTATGTCTCTAATCGAGAAACTATCTAAACAGGAATTAGTCATTGGATTACCTAAGCTTAACTTCTCTAAAGACCACATCTGCGATGCATGTCAGCTAGGCAAGCAAATTAGAACCTCTTTTAAAGGAAAAGATATTGTCTCTACATCCAACCCCCTTGAACTGCTACATATAGATCTATTCGGTCCAACCAGAACTACTAGTATAGGAGGAAAAAGATATGCATTTGTAATTGTTGATGATTATTCTCGTTTTACTTGGGTTATGTTTCTATCTCATAAAGATGATGCATTTAAAAGCTTTGAAGTGTTTTGCAAGAAAGTTCAAAGAGAAAAAGGTTACTTCATTTCCACCATCAGAAGTGATCATGGAGGAGAATTCGAAAGCAAAATTTTTGAAGAATACTGCAATTCTCAAGGATTCACTCACAACTTCTCTTCTCCTCGAACCCCTCAGCAAAATGGAGTTATAGAAAGAAAGAATCGCACCCTTCAAGACATGGCCAGAACCATGTTAGTTGAACGCTCTCTTCCTAATTAGTTTTGGGCTGAAGCTGTAAGTACTGCTTGTCATATTATAAATAGGTGTCTTATTCATCCTATCCTTCATAAAACTCCCTATGAACTCTGGAAAGGTAAAAGACCTAATATTAGTTACTTTCACCTCTTTGGATGTAAATGCTTTATTCATAACAATGGCAAAGATAATCTTGGCAAATTTAATCCTCGAAGTGACGAGGGTATTTTCTTAGGATACTTCACTACTAGTAGGTCTTACAGAGTGTTTAATAAAAGGACATTATCTGTTGAAGAGTCTATGCATGTTGTCTTTGATGATTCTTTGACCCATGTCAAGAAAGGTAATGATGCAGATGAAGAAGAAGTCAACCAAACCCAATTGACACCCTCAGAGACCACAGTCACCACCTCTGAGCCTCCAAGCCCAAAACTTCAAAATACTGAGGAGTCAGATTCCATTCCAGAACAGCCTGAGTCAACCACTCTCGCAAACCTCAAAGAACTGGAAGTGGTGGTACCAAATGAATGGAGAAGTGATCCCGACTATCCACAGAAATACATCATTGGAGATCCTCGAGAAGGTATGAAAACGAGAAACTCTCTTAAATCTAATTTGGCTTTCATCTCACAGATTGAACCAAAGAAGATAAACGAAGCCCTTCAAGATGAATCTTGGGTCCTTGCCATGAAAGAGGAGCTCGATCAATTTGAGAAAAATCAGGTCTGGAAGCTAGTTCTCAAACCCAAGGGAAAATCAGTTATTAGCACAAAATGGGTGTTTCGAAACAAGCTCAATGAAGAAGGTAAGGTGGTAAGAAACAAGGCTCGTCTAGTGGCTCAAGGCTACTCTCAAACGGAGGGAGTCGACTACAACAAGACATTTGCCCCTGTTGCTAGACTTGAATCTATTCGTATGCTTTTGGCTTTTGCTTACTTCAAACGTTTTTAAACTTTTTCAAGTGGATGTTAAAAGTGCTTTCTTAAATGGATTTATTAAAGAAGAAGTTTTTGTCAAGCAACCTCCAGGTTTTAAAAACTCTGACTACCCTTATCATGTTTTCAAGCTTTCCAAAGCCCTTTACGGTCTCAAACAAGCCCCTCGTGCTTGGTATGAAAGACTCAGCTCCTTCTTATTATCCCATGATTTTTCAAGAGGCAAAAGTGACAAAACCTTATTTATACAGAAAACTTCTACTGATATTCTCATTATACAAATTTACGTGGATGATATCATCTTTGGTAGCACTAATCCAGAATTATGCAAGAATTTTGAAGTACTAATGCAGGGGGAGTTTGAAATGAGTATGATGGGAGAACTCACGTTCTTCCTAGGACTTCAAATCAAACAGTACGATGATGGTATCTTCATATGTCAATCTAAATATACTAAAGAACTCATTCTTAAATTTGGCATGAATGATGCAAACTCTGCTAAAACTCCCATGAGTCCTACTACCCATCTGGTAAGTGACTCCAAAGGTACGAGTATCAATGCTTCCCTCTATCGAGGTATGATTGGATCATTACTTTATTTAACTGCTAGTCGACCAGATATTATGCTTTCAGTTTGTAAATGTGCTCGCTTTCAGTCAGCTCCTAAAGTATCCCATCTTACTGCAGTCAAAAGAATTCTTCAATATCTTGTTGGAACAGTTAACTATGGTCTGTGGTACCCATGCACCAATTTCTTTGATCTCATTGGCTTTTTAGACGCTGACTATGCAGGTGATAGAATTGATAGAAAAAGCACCAGTGGTGCGAGTTTCTTTCTTAGGAAATCCCTTGTATCTTGGCACAGTAAGAAAAAGGATTGCACTGCTCTTTCTACTGCTGAATCGGAATATGTCGCTCTAGGACATTGTTGCACTCAACTTCTTTGGATGGGCAAGCAATTATCTGACTATGATTTATTTTTTAAACCTATTCTTATGTTATGTGATAACACTAGCGCTATTGAATTATCATACAATCCTGTTGATCATCCTAGAACAAAGCATATAGATGTCCGTTATCATTTTATTAGAGATCATGTTCAGGATGGTGATGTTTATATTGCATTCGTGAGCACCGATTTTCAATTGGCTGACATTTTTACTAAACCTCTCTTAGAAGAAAGATTTTGTGCCCTACGTGACTTGCTTGGAATTTTACCTGATCCTTGTTAATCTCATTGTATTACTCTCTAAAAATTACCCCTCTTTTGTTTCATTATTTTACCATATTTAGGACCTTCCTGTTTTTATGTCTATTTTATTTGTCATTATTACTTTTTACCTTTTCAATGCCATCATTACTTCTCTTTAGTTTGAAAAGTTGTCAGGCAGCGTGGAAACGAGTCCCAAGAGTCTACACTGTGTCCTTTCACTTCCATCAGTACATCACGTCTTTTCGCTTCTTCTCCCTCACACGACACCTCTTCCGTTTTCATCCCCTCTTCTTTTTAACCCTTCTCATTCTCAACCCTTTCATCTTCTCTCCTCTCCTCAAACCTTCTACATAAAAATTGTAAGGAAAACTTTCTTCTCTGCTCGTCGGAGTCAACGCACAAAATCTAAATTACCCACTGCCTCCACCACTCCGGTACAGGTGGACTCTGACCACTCCGAAAATACCATGTCCAATTATCAAAGCCCTGAAAGGAACCCTAATCTCTCCAAGAAATCTGGCAAAAGACCCATGCAGTCTCCAGATGAAGAATGTGTAAAAAGACCCAAGAATGAGTTCTCCCTTGCAGATTTGGATGAAACTCTGGACTTTTGGGATATCTCTGCGTGTGAAAAGCTTGCCGCTATCAAGGATAAACCTCTGGCTCATGGCAGACTTGTTGATTTGGATACTATGGATTCTCTCAATTGCTCTCTCAATCCCTGGTTTGATGCTCAAGACTGGTCCAACTGTTTCTCCACTGAACCCATCGACATTCCCGAGGATTTGGTAAGACTTTTTTATGCAAATCTTCGCCCTTGTTCCTCCGGTGGTTTTGAGACAATGGTTCTGGATACTCGCATTGTTGTCACCAAGGCCATACTATGCAGAATTCTAGGTTGTAAGTTTTCTGGATATTCTTTCTTTAAAATTTCTTGGCCTGCTGATTTTGAGGTCTCCTTTGACCAAGCGAAAGCCTTTTTATGTGATAAGTCTGATGTTCCTGAGGGACAACTAGGTCCCTTAGACCTCTCCTTTGAAATTCGTGTGTTGGCCCACATTGTTGGTACTACTCTGCTTCCCCGCACTGGTTCTCTCAGTTCCCTCTCCCAACGTGACACTCTGATTGTTTACTGCTTGGTTACTAAAAAGAAACTTGATTTGGCTGCCTGGATCACTGAATATATGCTTGAAATTGTTGCTAAATGTGCTTCTCTTCCGTATGGTATCATTATCACTCGTATCCTGCATTTTTATAGAGTTGATATCTCTGCTTGGAAAACCTGCTCTTTAACTGCATGTTATAATTCTCGCACTTTTGCATCCATGGGGTATGTTCGCATTAATGGCTCTTAGGTTCGCAAGGAACCAAAATCTCCCAAACCGGCTGATGACCATGCTGGTCCTTCCAAGCCATCTGTTCCGGTTGTTGATGAGCCTGCTGGTAAGCTTAAGGATGCTATGGCTGACCTCAATGACCCGTTACTTAGCCTGCACTACAAGAGTGAAAAGGCCTCCGATGACATCGTTGAGCTTAAACTAGATGTTGGTAGGTTCTCACTTAAGTTAGACACTGCTGTGACTGACTCAGCTGCTGCTATTAGACAGGTGCATGCCAGAATTGATGCTGTCTCCACAGATGTTCAGGCCCGAATTACTGCCATGTCTACAGATGTTCAAACCAAGCTGGACAGGATGACTGATAATGTTGTGAATACCCTTACATATTTCCTTGCTCCTCGTTAAACTAATTCTCTGGGTCTGTAATATTCAGGATAATTTAGACTTGCTCTTTTGCTCCTTTTTGTTGATGCCAAGGGGGAGAACAGACTGCTTATTCCCTCTATGTAAATTTTGCATCTATGTGATTATGGTATTATCGTATCTGTATTATTCATTGTATAGGGTCACTCACTCAGGGGGAGTCAACTAACCTCCTTGACCCTAGAGACCTCTACTTGCTGATATTGCAGGACGCACTCACTCAGGGGGAGTCAGCTATCAGGATTGGATAGTCGACTAAAGCGACAAAGGGAAGTATCCTGGCACATACTCCTTTACTTTTTGTCATCACCAAAAAGGGGGAGATTGTTGAGTTAATTAAAATACATGTTTTGTTTATGACAAAAAGAATACGACACTTAAATCCTATGTGCCTTCTGCAAGAACTACAAGACGAACCTCTGCAAAGATCCTAATTGTCTGAAGAAGATTGCTGATTGATTACGAGAGTCAGGTATGGAAGGTTGAGATTTGTAGCCCGCTTATTTCGTGGGACTTGTCTCACAATCAGCTCTTACCTTATTCTCTGGAGATATTCATATCCCCTAGAGAATCAAATCTCTTGGGTCAAATCTCTCTATTCCGCAATACTCGTCAATCACATCTCCATCTAATCCCGAATGCAGATCTGCCTCACTTCCTCTTCAACGGGCTTCTCTGATGTGTCTCTATTTATACAAGTGTCTCTGAAGATATTACTCACGCTTCTAATTACTATCTACTCTCTTTAATTCTTTTACTTGCAAGTACTGTATTCCTAAGTGTCTACGAGTGTGTCACAGAAAAGAAAAGAGAGATCTTGTAGTGAGGTAATAGTCGTGTCACTGAAGTTGGTCTGATTATCTATAAATCAGACAAAGTCGTTAGTGGTGAGCGAAGGATTAAAACCACTTGTGAGAAGACGTTTTTGGTTAACGATAAACCATACTTGTATTTGTTTTCTACAAGAGCTTGAAGAGAGATAATTCCCTTGTGACCCAAGGAGGCTGGATTAGGAACCGTTTGGTTCTGAACCAGTATAAACTCTGTGTCGTTCCTTATTTATTTACTGCCTTTTGTTCTGCACTGCATATTACTTATCACCTTAAGTCAACTAATAACTTGAGTAGTCGACTAAAATTATAAGTCAAAATAATTCACCCCCCATGTATTCATCATGTATTACTTGTACATCAGATGCAGAATAAAATAATAAAGCAAAATAAATTGTGTTATGCAGACTGCAGAGTATAGTGATTGAAAAAAATCAAAGCTATTGACAGATGAGAAGGTGTAGAAGTAAAGCGAAAAATGAATCAGAAACATATAAAGGTATATTCTTTTGTGAGAAACCTCAAAAATCAATTCTAGATGGTATCTTTAATTTAGTGAGAAACCTATGGATCCCTTTTAAAAAAATCGCTTTCGTCTCAAATACTATTACCTAGTCGTGGCCTTAGGTATCATCCATAGATTAACCAACTAAGTATTGGCATCTGTGCATACATACTTCATTTGTTTCTCTTTTACCTGCTTCTTTAGTTTCCTTTTGTTTGCATATGTGTTAATCAAATGCAGTCAACGTTAATAAGACTCTGAAGAAATCGTGTCTTGCAAACCTTCTTTCTGCAATATATGAAAAACTTACACGTGCAGCTAACATAATATATTTTTTAAGGGGTAAAAACAGTATTAAGCAACCAATGCATACGTACATGCAGAAAGTTGTTGCTTGCTTCAGGCTGAGATATCCAAAAGTATTATAAACGATTTCGACATATCAAATGTCACATGGCAGTATTGCACAAACAAATGAAAAAAATGAATCCAAAGATAAAAATTACTGACTTTTCTCACGTGGCAAATAATCAAACCACCGAGAAGTTGTTGCAATAACGGGAGCTAATAAATTCTTCACCATCCAAGATGCTTGTTTACCTCTACCTGATGCAAACATAAAAGTTTGGCACATACAAGCTTTTATTATGAGGGAAGTCATGATGATGGATCACCCATCCTTCATGAAACTGCTGACTCTCTGGTATTGACAAGGCTGTCTATGTTTATGGAATTGCATTGATTTCTACGAGGCAATACAATCGTGCAACAGAGGAGCTTCGCAGAATATGGAATGAAGAAGATGGTAGACTATATATGATTAGTTGTCGACTTGAGTTAAGACGAATACTTGCTCCGCAGTGTTTCAACGCTATCCCTAAGATCAAATTTTGTATAAGGACTAGCTATGGTCACTAGGATTACATATCTCTATATAGCATCTATAGCTATAGTGAGTTGGATGTTACTTATGAAAGCTGTATCTTAACATTTGAGCTTTGTAAGCTTAGAATGCCACTGGGTTGGGAAACTGATTTCGAGGAATATTAAGCATAGGAATTATTCGAAGCTGCTAGTCCTAACCTTTTTTCTTTTTCAATTAGACATCATTTGCAGCTATTGTGTTTTGAATGTTTTGTTGGACATATTAGCCATCATTTGGCTCTTATTTCATGCACTTAATATTACTATGCTTTTCAGCATACATTCATTTGTTGTTGTCCATATCTTGTCTTGCATATGGTAATGAGTACGCATATTTCTATTAGCTATTAGTAACAATAAAAATTGTGATGTACATACTGAAAAGGAAGGAACAAAGGTGATATACATTCTAATGTCACATAGGTTATCGTTGCTTGTCTATATTATAATTTGACTATAAAAATTGATTAAGAAGTTGATTAGAAAAAAGAAGTCCTACCTTATTTATCTTTCGATGATAAAAAGAGTGATGGAGTAGCTTTCATTTAGTCCCTACGGGGAAGGCTAGTTGCACTGACAAACCAACACAAGTAAGATCTAAGCTTACATTCGCCAAGCCTATTGGAACATTTACAAATTACTCCTTCACTTGGCTAGAAGGAGAGATGATTAGTCATTATAAGCACTGCAATGTTTCATACAAATTCCGGTGTGGGACCTAGATTAAAACTACTCATGTAAAAAATTGTAGAAGTTCAAAAAAAAAAAAAAAAACAACAATGACTCATTCCCTATATGGAGGTTCGAACCCATCTCCTTCACGCCAAAATGTTGAACTTAGTACCAATTTGCAGGAATAGCATCATCTGTCAAGTGGTGGTACACAAACGTGTATATTACAAAATTTATGATTGAGAGGCATTACTTAATTTGGACGGGATATTATTTCGGTGGGAAATTTATTTTCATTAAAAAAGGAGAATGACAGAAACGAAGAGACATCATAAAGCAAACATGCAAGGGAAGTTAGCAACTTTTAGCATATCTCACCAAAAAACTCCTAAGGAAGCTGGTGGCATTAGAAAATCAACAATAGAAGGACGTCCAAATTTCGAGATGCTCATGTCCAAGACCTAGATCTTGATGGGTTTTATGGTACTTATCTTTAAACTTATCACTGAACTTCTTATGATTATCTTAAATTATTTATATAGGACATTAATTTTATTATTATGTCTCAATACAGTATCTGCCTTCAAGAATTATTAAACTTATTGCGGATGCGCTAGAAACTTGCCTACTTGAATGTGATGGGAAAGTTTGGAAGGTTAAATGTGGCCGCCGTAGAGGTAGAGTGAATAATTTGAGATTTGGCTGACAAAATTTTATTAATGAAAATGGTATAAAAGAGGGAAATCGTCTGGATTTTCAATTGTTGGAATTTTTGGGTTCAGCTATGAAGTGGAAAATTATCATCACCCGAGAATTATGGTACATTTAATCTGTGTATAATCATCAATGTGATAAAGTAACCTCATAAAACCCTTCCAAGGTATTAGTCTTAGCTGTTTTTTTGTCATTTCTCTTTTTAGTGTTGCCATTATAAATATGTTTACATTTTTATTGGCAGCGAAAATTGGGATAGAGGAGAAAATTGATCAACTTGAGCGTGTGAACAAAGTTAGGGAACTTATACAAAAAGAAATAACATGTATTCAAAGAGATATTGCATTCGGAGAAAAGAATTATAACACTAAAGGAGAAGCTGAATTGCAAAGAAGAAGAATTAGAACAGGCAAAGGAATTGCTAAAGGCAGCAGGTAAAGCTCTGAGAAAGAATAAGGATTTCCTAAAATTGCAAGAAATATTTACGCCGCGTAAGAAAGAGACTAAATCAGTTAAAATTGAGCCGAACCTTGGAGAGTGAATGTTTGTTAGATAAAAAATCTACTAGCACCAACCCTCGGATGCGCTAGTAGATTTAGTGAATGTTTGTTAGCTGGTTTAGTTTTGATATTTGGAGGTTTGGTTATATCCCCCTCAAAGTGAATTTTATGTCGTATGTTGCTTGTTTCTTTAATGTTGTTATTATTTTTTTTAATTTGAATGGAAGTATGTCGTTTATATTTAATCTGCAACTTTTTTTTATCTTTTTTCTAACACTTGAAATAAAATTCACCCAAAAGGTGCAACTCAGTCCAAAAATAAAATAATTGTGCAAATATTCACCCAAAAGGTGGAATTCTTGGTACCAGCCTCTATATAAACCATTAGTATTTCTGTAAACCACATTACATTACACAATTCAAAATCATCTACAAAATGACAGAAAATCGAAATGCTACACATGCTCAAGCCCAACAACATTAACATGCCCCTTATAATGTTTATGATCACAACGCAGCTAGAAACAGAGATTTCGCACACCAAATTGATCAACTAACCCGAGACATGGGCATGCTGCGGGGACTTTACAATTTTCTCAGTAGAGATATTGATGATCTGTGTTGATAACTTCGCTTTGTCAGGTAGATATTGTTTGAACACACTGGTGTATTGGATGAAAAATTACCGAGGCCTTGAGCAAGGCTCGAGATCTGATAGGAGTCTACTTTACGAGGCGAACTCATGAGGGGAAGAAACACGACTCTCCGCCTCAGAAAGCTGCCTCGAGGAATGAGGAAAACTAAGTTCAAGGCGCCAAGATCAGAAAGATCGTCACAACAACATAGTCCTCGAACAAGTATACCACCTCGCAAAACGAGGCCTGGTCTTTTGTAACCGTCGACCGTTGCTCTGGCATTTAAGAAGAAGATCGTGAGCTGACCACGATCAAATGTGGAGTAATGGTCATAAAGGCATAGTTATTACGGCTATAACATTATTCTTTTCATCAATTATAAATAGGACTCATTTGTAATCAAGCAGGACATCCAAAAAAAATACAATACTTGACTTTGACTTTTTGCACTTTGTCTCGTTTATCAGTTGACTTTTTCCTTGCCTCGTTATTCTTTAAAGCATTCATCTCGTTTAAATCTGATCCTAGCCTAGGCACGACTTTAATACAAACAGATTATCAATAAAACCCAAATAAAATTCGATTTGTTGTCCTATCCCGATTTAGGCCAACACAAATTAGCCCCGTCTGTGGGGACTTGGTAATAATATTTGTTCCAAAGTCTGCAGCTTTAATTTTTTGTGTAAAAAATGGCCGACATTGTCAATGACAATATTTCTATCCAAATACTAGATCAAACAGTAGGAGCCACCGAAGCCAATTGAGGGATCCCGATTCCACCAACGGGTTCGACACCACTTGTTAGCCCCATTCCAATAATAACTCCACTCCGTTGGTAGGACTAACACTATCAAATGGATCCACTCCCCTGATCGGCCGAACACCTCCCTTAGGAGCAGTTTTAGCCGATCCAACCTCCTCAAATTCTGGTGATCCATTCCAACAATTCATGGTGAACTCATTGCAACAGATGCGAGAATAAGCCGCCGCTCAAGCGTCGCATCTGACTTTGAGAAGTGGAAGAAAGATTTCGAGGCCAGCATGGAAAAACGGCTTGAAAATGTGCCAGGGGACCGAAAACCTCAACGCATGCTGGACATTGAGAAATGTCGCCAGCTATCCTTCAAGCCAGAAGCTGCTACAGCACCAATTTCAAAACATTTCAAGCTACAGATTTTAAAGAAGTACGATGGAACAACGGACCCAGTCGATCATATAACTGAGTATATGGCTATGGTCAAAAGTAATGATTTGACCCCAATCGAGAAGGAATCCATGTTCTTGAAGAAATTCGCCGATACCTTGGAAAAAAGGGAATTACGTTGGTACATGATCCTCCCCTTTGAATCCATCTCTAGCTTCGACGAGTTGGCAGACATGTTCATCAAGGCTCATACTGGAGCCCAGAAGATCCTTAAGAGAAGGGAGGATATCTTCGACGTAAAACAAGGATTTCGAAAACCAATCAAGGACTTCCTTGAACGCTTTCTGGCCGAGAGAATGGATCTGCCAAAAATGGATGACAGTTTGGCAGTAATGGCCTTCAAAAAGAATCTCAATGTGAGTAATTCTGAGGCCGCGGCTGAATTAAAGAAAGAGCTCCAGCAATGGCAAGCTCGAACTTGGGAGGAATAGCATGATCTGGCCACGACAAAAATTAGGCTCGAGAAGCAGAGTGTAGAAGGACAGGTCAGAACCATTCCTACCGAGGTCGATCTGAGTCCTCTCGACGCGCCGATATGCCGCGAGGGAACTCGAAAAATCGATATGAACTATAGAATAGGGCTCAAAAGCAACACGTCAATCAACGCCTCGGAGGGTAGCAGCATGTGAGCCAGCGGGGTGGAGGAAAGTTTGGCTCATCCTCCAATCAAAGGTCCTCGGGCTCGTCTTTGGTGTCCAAGGAGAAAGATTTGCCTCAGATTTTCGAGTATAATTTCAGCATATTGACCACCGAGCTGGTAAATGCGATCAAAGGGATGACTGATCAAGGTGTGAGGTTGCCCAAAGACATGACAACTCCCCCGAGCAAGAGAGACCCAACTCAATATTACGAATTCGACATAGATTATGGGCAAGCAACTGAGGATTGTAAAGCATTGTGTCTCGAGGTGGCCCATCTACTTAAAAAAGGAGTCTTAGTTGAATATCTAACTGATAAAGGAAAGCACAACTACTCAAAGAATAGGAGAGATGAGCGACCGCCTCGAACACAATCATCGAAAAGGGTAGTGAATGTCATCACTGGAGGCTCCGAGGTAAATGGGATAAACTTTGCCGCTGCAAAGAAAATTGTAAAATCATCAAATACTGCGGAGAAGAGAGTAAGAGTTGGTGGATCATGAAAAGAAATGGTGTTCAGCAAAGAGGATTGTGATGGGATGATGTTTCCCCACCACGACGCGCTGGTGATCGCACTCAGGATCAATGACTATGATGTCAAACGATCGCTAATTGATCCTGGCAGCTCGGTAAATATCATTAACTATGGAGCGATCAAGAAGATGTGGTTGAAGGACCTTGTTATTCCAAAAGCAACCATATTAACAAGGTTCAATAATTCCACCGAAAAGACTTTGGGAGAAATAACCCTCACTACAACTGTAGAGGGGGTGGACAAGAAAACCATTTTTCAAGTGATGGCCGAGGACATGGCCTGCAACGTCATTCTTGGGAGATCTTGGATCCACGAAATGGAAGTCGTACCATCAACCCTGCATCAGGTAATCAAGTTCCCAACCTCGTGGGGAGTAATAGCAATCCGAGGAGAGCAGCGAATAGCACGAGAATGTTATTCAATTGCAATGAACAGTACAGTCGTCGCGATCGGGCCAAGCAAATGATATGGTCAACCTGACAAGACCCCTCGTCTATTTTTTTCCTAAAGCAAACGTGATCTAGTGATCAAGCCTTGCCCCATGCACTAGATCACTAGAGGAGGGGGAGAAGGGGCAAACGGGAACTTGCCAAATTGATAATGGATCGATCATATAGAATGAAAGTTTTTCTTTTTTAAAATAAATGAGGACTCAACAACCGTAGAATCCGCCATGCAAGACCCTCTGAGAACGAGCGATCACCTCACCGAGGGCTACCCTTGGGAACTCGCTCAATAAGTTCAATAAGTTCATATTTTGATCTTCTAGCTTTTTTTACCCAAGCCTTGTCATGGCCAGGCATTTATTGTAATAAAGGCTCGCAGATGCACCTTATCAATGAAATAAACTTTGATTCAACATCTCTTTATTGCCATCTGATATGCATAGCCAATTGTAAGTTAAGCCTCCGGTTTATGGACGTCGCCCTAAGCTAGCTCGTACTAAGAAAAGTACTAAAAGCCTTGCAAGCAAATTCAATATTCTCGAAAAGAGAATTTCCATTCAGAAAAAGGCTCAAAGGCCAAAGCATTTACAAAGCAAGTGGCCCGAAGGCCTTACAAAATGTCGACAAAAAGAAATGAAAATATTAATGTAAGCCTCCACCTCGGAGTCATCTTCCTCCTCATCTGAGCTCCCGCTGCTCGAAGGAAGACTTTCCATTAATTTTTTAGCCGTGGCAGCATCGCTCTCCTCCTTGGCAATCTCAGCATCGAGGTTAATCCCACTACAACACTCCTTCAGAGTCTTTAGACTGTTTTGGATAACGGCCCAGTTCTTGTCAACTTTGGCCCGAGTCCTCCTCATCTCACGCCTCGAGGAGAAAAAATCGACTTTGCTCCTCAAAATCTTAACCTCATTTTCAAGCCGTTCTCTCTCCTTGACCAGCTGCTCATTTTCTCCAGCCATCTCATTCATCTTGAGCATCTTCTGCTTCAAGTTAGCATGAAATTTCTTGGCACACTCATTAATAACTGATTGGGCCTCGGCTCTCACTCTCTTTAGCTCGACATCGCAGAGCTCCTTCAAGTGAACCATCCTCTCCTCAACAACAGACTTGTCGTTAAGAGCTTTGACCATCTCGAGATCAGATTTGTTAGCAGCATCTTTGGCTTGATCAAGCTCAAGCCTCGTGCTCAACGACTCTTTCTCAAGACCCCTTATTTGAGCTTTGAGACCTGCCCGCTCTCGCCTCCATCCTGCCCTCATTTGCCTAAGATTCTCATCCTGACGGCATTTGATCTCGGCAGCCCTGATGGAATTGATGTACCACTACAAAGAAAAACTCTGAAAAATCAGAAAAGGAAACAAAACAAGACTGAAAGGGAAAAGCTAAGAGAAAGAGAACATACATGAATGGCATGCTGAGCAGCATCAGCCAACAAATCAGAAATACGGGATTTCCCAAGGCGATCACGTTCCTTAGGACCCAAGAGTCCACAAAGACTAATTGGGACCTGGATATCACCACCTAGGAGACAAAGCTCGAAAAGAATTTCAATATTGCGAAATTGTCTGCGTCAAGAGCCGACTCGGAAGCTGCTCGAGGAGTCTTATCTCCTACTCGAGATGGCCGAGCATCATCCACTTCCACTGCAGATGAATGTTGAACTCCCCCTTTGCATTTATCAGCAACCTCAACCGGCTCAGGCTCATGATTAGGGGAAACCACAACCTTCTCCTGACCCTTCTTCACCTCATCGACAGGAGTAATCTCGCGAAAAGAGACAGGCTCTAATCTAGCTCGTTTCACCTCCGGATTTTTCCCCGAAGACAACTCCTTTCTTTTCAATACTGAAAGGAAAAAAAAAAAGAATGATTGGCGAAAAAACGAAGCGAAAGGAAATATGAAGTCAAAAGGGCAGACACTCAACCTGTTTTAGCCCCAAGGTCGGGTGACCCCTTGGGGACTGTCCCTTTTCTTTCTTCCTCTTTCTCTTTTTCTCCCTTCCCCATCAAAAGGTTCCCAATCAAACCTTGAAGGGCACTCAAAGCATTCCCAGCCTCACGGACTTCCTCCTTCTTATCTTTTTCTCTTTCTTTCACTTTCTCTCCCTCGACGCGGTGATCGCCCTCTTTGGGAGACCTACAATAAAGAAAGACGATGACTCACCTAGATGAACTGACTCGAGGGAAATGTACGAGATAAAAAGTTGATTAAAGAACAACTCACCATGCAGTTTGCATGCCCATTGACTCTTATCCAAAGCATCAAAAACTATCCATGATCTTTTCGATCTAGGTTTGGTATCAATAATAGCCTGGACCCACTGGGCCAAATCCTTCGGGCGGACAATTGGGGCCACCTCGGCTAAAAGCCAAAGAGGAAGAGTTAAGTAAGAAAAGATCGAAGCAAGATCAAAAATAAACAAGGGCAGGAATACTCACGCATTTGATTCCATCGTTCGGGGAAATCAGGCTTCGAGGATAAAAGGTCGTAGGCAGGAGGACGAAGCGCTCATTTCATCAACGGTCCTCGATGTCCTCGCTCTTCGTAATCAGCGAGTACGAGTATCGTTTGTTGAGCTGGACAATTCTGTCCTTGTGAAGAGAGGGGTAGAAGAGGTACAAAAGATGATCAAGAGTGAAGGTGACCCCGACTAACTTACTCAAGAATTCAAGGAATTAAACATGCCTCCACATCCCCGTGCCGATTTAGGCTATGCATACTCGGTAGGTGCGGCAAAAAGTGTTCAATACCTTGGGGATATGGAGAGAAAAACCTATCGTGAAGGGGTAGCTAAAAACGAAGGAGCACCCCTCGACTCTGTCGCATACTCGGTTCTCGGGGGCGGGAATACCAATCTTAACCTCGGGACCCCAATTGCAATCAGAACGAACCAAATATATGTTCGCTTGAGTAATCAGACTCGGCATATCCTTTACAGGGATATTTCTTTTCCTCCTGATCTCCGACTCAGTCTGAAGCTGCATGACTATATCCTTTGAGAGGTCAACCTTGGAAGGAATAACATGGTGAGGTTCGAGCTCGAGATCATCTGAAAGAAGTTCATTATTACCAATATCCTTCATGGTAACATCCTCATCGTCAACTACAACTGTTTTGACAGTTTCAACCATGGTTGGACGCTGTTCTTGATCCAAACCACTTGGATGAGGTAAATCCTCCATGTTAAAATCAGGAGGGACAATTACACTTAATGGTTCAGGAACATTAACTAGTTCGCCACCAACAATCATGGTGTCAACTAAAGAAGGAGAGGAAGTTGGTGAATTTTGCTGAGACATTTCTGGACTATAAGAGAATAAAACTCAAGGAGCTTTTACTGTTAAGAGCAAGAAGATGTGTGAAGAAGGAGAAGAGGCGTAACTATATATAGGTTAAGGCGCCATGATTACAATTGCATGGGGAAGGCAAAGCAGGAAATCGCGCCCAACCAATGATCGCCACACGTGATTGATGGAAATATGGAGTGACAACCGCCGCTTTCGGATTCCATGGCATAAAAACAGCCACGTCGATATCCCACCTAAAATTCAATCCACTCATCGACAGATCTGACAGCTGTTCGAGGAGTAGGGGGACTATCTGTATTGGATGAAAAATCACCTAGGCCTTGAGAAAGGGCTCGAGACCGATATGAGTCTACTTTATGAGGCGAACCCACGAGGGAAAGCAACACGACTCTCCACCTCAGAAAGCCGCCTCGAGGAATGAGGAAAACTAAGTTCAAGGCGCCAAGATCAGAAAGATCATCACAAAAACATGGTCCCGAGCAAGTATAGCACCTCACCAAACGAGGCCTGGTCTTTTGTAACCGTCGACCGTTGCTCTGGAATTTAAAAAGAAGATCGTGAGCTGACCACGATCAAATATGGAGTAATGGTCATAAAGGCATAGTTATTGCGGCTATAACATTATTCTTTTCATCAATTATAAATATGACTCATTTGTAATCAAGCAAGACATCCAAGAAAAAAAAATACAATACTTGACTTTGACTTTTTGCACTTTGTCTCGCTTATCAGTTGGCTTTTTCCTTGCCTTGTTTAAGTGGAGAGGAGAGAGAAGCTTTACCTGTTGCCGGTGTGGAGAGTCGCCGTAGCTGATGGCTTCGATGGCTGCTGTGATTGGAGATGGGGTGCAGATGGTTGTGGTTTGAGCGTTTGGGACATGGGAAAATATGTAAAAGGGTGTGAGTGTGAGAAAAGCCTGCTGAACAAATTGTGATTTGTAGGACAAGCCTGCTAAACAAAAATAAAGGCGGGCCGCCCATTTGAAATTATAGAGAGTTTGCTGAGACAGTTTTGGTGCAATTTTACACTGTTGTGACTGTCTAACCTTCCAAATACAATTGAAATCAAGTGCAAAAATCCTGAAACTTGGTAGATTGATCAAAAATAATAAAATAAACTAATTTATAGATTTAAAATGTAAAAATTTAGAATATTAAAGACGCTTGGGTTGTCTCCCAAGAAGCGTCTTATTTAACGTCGTGGTACGACGAATACCAACTTGACGGCTTTTTCTTCCATTTTGTGAATATGAATTCCCTCACCAACATGGAATGAAGCAATTTGTTGTGCTCCCGAGGTGGTACAAATTGCCAAGTACCAAACACACGATGCTTCGTTTTGCACTTTTTGGCCTTTAAGTGAGGGATGTCATTTTTCCTTCTTGGAATGGCAAACTCAAGAATGTAAGCACTTTTTTCATTATTGCCAAGTTCCTCCAACGACTCGGATGATTTAATTTCCATTTCACCATCCAAAGACAATGTTGAAAAATACAAAGAAAGAGGTCTAACACGCTTTAACTCCAAGTTCTCCTCACTTTTGACATGTTCATATCCCATTGCACTAGATTCCTTACAAACAATATTTTTCAACTCCATACAAGACTCTAGTGCAATTTCTACCTCTTTGGCATCAACTTCATCAAGAATTTTCTCTTCTTCCACATGTTCTTCTTGGAACTCAAGCTCACCTTCCATATAAAGTCTTTGTTGAAATTTGGCAACATCCTTAGCTTGTTGATCATTGAAAGTATCAACCAATTGGCTCAATTGAACCTCCAAGTTTTGAATTGCTATGCTATTTTGGTGGATTATCTCTTTGAAGGCTTCGACATCCTCACAATGGCGTTCAAATATCCATTGCATCAAATATTCACATCTCTCATTTTGAGCACATTCTTCCTGTGAAGTAGATAAGTCCATCTCTTCTTGAAACTTTTCTTGGATGCCTTGCCATTCGGGTTCAAGTACCATATTCATGATTCAATTGGACCTATCAAACTCATAGGCCTCATTAGCACCATCATAAAAATCATTAGGAGAAGAATAAAAAATATTAGGACAGCCATCCCAATGACCATCTTGGCCCCCACACTCATGACACATGTTCCACTTAAAGGATTGAGAAGGTGCACACAAGTTGACACGACCTGAAATCCGGCTAGGCCGTGCGGGCACCCGATATCTTTCCCTAGACCCGTCGGGCGAACCCTTACCAATTAAATTAGAAAAATAAATATAATTCAATTCATAAATAAGAACAAGACTTAGAAAAAATACAGATATACAGATACCTCTAAGCTGTACAAAGAAATTACAGCTAATTACCCAACATACTAGGTTTAGGGCTATCCAGACTAGACATCTAAGAGTACAAAAGAAGACAGATACCTCCTGAAGGGAGCAAAATACAACTGAAATAGTAAAAATAAAACTGGTAGTCATCCGAAATAAAAACTGGCTCACCTTGACAGCTGAAGTCGTCTTCGCTCCTTCACAACCTGGCGAACTCAATCCTGGAGTGAACCTGCCCAGACCAAATAGATAGACAAAAACGAACAACAAACAAGAGTTAGTCAAAAGGACTCAATAAGTAGGGCACACTAGCCACCTCAAAGAATAGGATAGCTAGCCAGGGAGAAGAAAAACAACTAAACTAAATCCATCTTATTAAACTATAAAAAGGCAGAGCCAGATAATAACTGGAAACACGTATGGAACCATAAACAACCAGGGACATAAGTTAGACAGAACATATATGTTTTTAAGTATCCCGAACATATCAATAATCAGAAATACATACTGTTGCGGCGTGCAACCCGATCCATATATTTATATTGTCGCGGCGTGCAGTCCGATCCATATATTTATACTGTCGCGGCATGCAACCCGATCCGTATTTTATACTGTTGCGGTGTGCAATCCGATCCATATATTTATATTGTTGTGCCGTGCAACCTGATCCATATATTTATACTGTCGCGGCGTGCAACCCAATCCATATATTTATACTGTCGCGGCGTGCAACCCAGGATACGAGCCAGAAATATAAAGGCAAACTGAAATATGTCCACAACATGATATACATACCGCATACATAAAACACAGCATGATAGTCACACAATAGTCAGCATGCGGTGCAATAAAATGGGATGAATACAGTATGATGAAATGGGGTCATATGTGCCCGTAATCCCGTCTCGAAGCAGAATACTCCTGCACTCGAAGGGAATGCAATATAGTAACCAACTGGAGCGGAATACTCCTACTCCTGGGGCGAAATACTCCTGCACCTGATATGATTAAACCAGAGGCAGAATACTCCTGCACTCTCCTGGGGCGGAATACTCCTGCACCCAATACAATATGAATCAGAGGCGGAATACTCCTGCACTCTCCTAGGGCAGAATACTCCTGCACCTAATATAATATGAATCAGAGGAGGAATACTCCTGCACTCTCCTGAGGGAAATACTCCTGCACCCAACGTATCATGAACCAGAGGTGGAATACTCATGCACTCCCTTGGGGCAGAATACTCCTGCACCCAATGTAATATGAATCAGAGGCGGAATACTCTTGCTCCTGATATGAATGCAATATAATGCGTATGAATGCAACATAATGCGTATGAACGCAATATAATGCAATAATAACCCATCACCAGCACGGGACTCTCATCGACAGCCGTAAAGTATATGCAAACTCACAGCCAGAGCAATGCTCAGATCCTTAATGGAAAACTAACAACAGGGCATAACATATAATATACAATGTAAATCCAAAGCTAAGGCATAATGAGTACGCCTATCGGCAACTACACACGTAAGAAACACGTGGTAGATTATCCACGAGGCCAAGGGCCTCCAAAGAAATGGATACAAACATTTACCTTATTTCAAATTGCTACTCAACAACCGCTTTATCCTTTGGATTCATCACCAAACTATCCTGCTTATTCAATAAGCAGAAAATATATCAAATTAGGAAAAAGGCTTCATTCCTTACATCTTAGGGCAGTCTGGTTAGGAACCTGATACCCTATTCACATACGCACTACGCAGGGCATGCCTATATACAGGGTTCAAAGTCACCTAACTAAAATCTAAATAAATTACATTTATATGTTGTCCATAACTCACTGAGTACGAATATATAATCAATTCCATTATCAGGGTCCAGCTGACCGTTTAAACTATTAATTTAACTAGTAAGGACGATGTCTAATATCCCAATTTTACCGTTAAAATATATTCGAACACCCGTAATAAACTCAAATAATGCATTAAGATCATTACCTGAATGTTTCGGGGTGAAAATTCTTTTCTGCCTCTTTCTTATTTTCTGGTATTTTTTTCTTTTCGCGTTTCTCGTCTCTCGTTCTCTGTTCGTTTCCTTTTCTCTATTTTTGTTGTTGCGGAAAAGTTGCAAAGGGGTTAAAATCCCTATACCACCGCCAATCATTTTTGTTTTTTTTTTTCCTTTTTTTATATTTTCTTTTCTTAAAGAAAATTAAAACGGTACCCTACGATATTCAAAATAATTCCAACTTTTGCATACAAGTTATACCCAATTTATGTGACGTACTCGCTAAGGTGGATCTCAAATCGAATTACAGAAATTCAAAATGTAAATTAAATGGGAAAATGTCAAATTATTTAACTTTCGGCATTTTAGTGGAAACTAGCCGAACAACCTCGGAATTCACTTTTGAAAGTTCACAAAAGTCACAAATAACCATACGAACCTAACGACGCTTTCGGATTTCGAATTAGAATTCATTCGCCAAAATCGAGCTCGAAAATCTCTTTTTAATATTTATCGACAATAAAAACTGAAATCTTCTTCCGATACGTACCAAACGAGGTATGATTTAGCTCAAATTTTACTGACATGTCCTAATAGACCGTATAAATTTTTAAATTATCGGCACGTCTATCGGGATGCTAATTCCCGAAACGACTACCTAAGGTCGTTTTACAACTCGCCCCCGGAAACAATTTGACAATCTTTCAAATAGTGAGGTCCATCACAATAAGGACAATGATCTCTCATATATGGATTTTCAACATTTGACGAATTTTGGTTCAATGATGTCATTTCAAGATAATTACCACAAAGTTAAACTAACTAACAAACACAAGTAAACACTACACGCAGATAAATATTTACAATTCACAAATAATGCAACGAATATTCACAGTTGACAAGACAAAAATTCGCAAAGTTTGGGTCTAAGCCAACTAGTTCAACTCCTCAAACTATTCTAATACGCAAATTATTCCCCGGCAACGACGCCAATTTTGACAACGCTCAACACACACCTCGAATTGAGATATGAACGGTCGTCGCAATATAATTTACCCAACTAGGAGTCGGGATCGAATCTACACGGAAACAATGTGATGCGATCAAAGTAGTAGAGGAACTAAACCTATTTGACTAAGTCAAACTAGGATAACAAGGTGATGGAACGATATTAACAACTACGAACTACACTAGGAAAGCAAGTAAAGGTGATCAATGGCCTTCTCATAACTAAGGAAGACATGTTTTAAGCCTAGGATGCAATTATAGCACGAGGTTTATGTATTATGGTCGAGTCGTTCTAATGTAATCCCTAGAATCCTCCCGGCAGTCGTTCTAATGTAATCCCTAGAATCCTCCCGGCTTAGAAGAAATTTACCTCAACGGCGCTCGTCAAAGCCATGATTGAGCATATGAAGCACCACTCATAACCCGAGGAAAGGAGACATCTTCCGAGCGTAACTCCTTTTAGATGAGTTAGTCTATGAAATAGTCTATCAATCCAAATCGTCGCTAACTTCACTATTCTACACTATCTAATCTCTCCCGAGTCTTTAATTAGCAAAGTAGACATGTAACTTAAGTGTCATGAGCACAAAAGTCAAGCAACCAACACAATAGAAGTTATATAATCAAAACCCACAAATATAAATTCCTAGTCATGATTCATTCATATAACCATGTCCAAAATCATACCAACTAACAATATCAATAGTCATGAAATATATTCACTAAATCAAGTCTTCAATAACATCAACACCACCAAATATATTCAATACAAAGCATGAAAAAAAAAAAAAAAAAAAAGGAGTACAAAGGGTTGAGAATTTCTCAATGGGTTGGTCCAAATCTTCACCCTTTTGGTATTCATGTTGATAGATCCTTGCTCCAAGATTGCAAAATTGGCCAAAAGATATGTAAGCAATGATAAAACTATCTATTTGTAGTCCCAAAGTAATTAAAATATTTTTTCCCAAAAGTATCCCTAGGTTAAAACAAATAAATGGTTGATTTTTCGTCATATAGGCACCCTGGTACTGAAAATTTAACCGCTAGCCACTTTTTGCTCTTTTCTCAATTTTGGCGTTCCTTTTGACATATTTTCTTTCCAATCTCTTCCAAAACTCAATCCACCTACAATATGCAATTAAACGATGATAAGTGTATTTATTTCATCAATTTAACACAACAAAAAGTCCAAGTATAAGTATGTAATGAGTGGCATTTTAGCCACATATCAACTACTGAAGTTATCACTAATTATTGAACTTGTAAAAGGAATTACCAACAATTACTGTATTATTGTTAATTAACTGCCGCAAAAAGGCCTTTTTGGTGTAGTATTCCTATAAATTCACAATCAATTGGGATAGGCAAATACTTCATCACAAACATTTATTTACCAATTAAACACCAAAAAAATATATAGTATACCTTCCAATCAATACCATAATCCAACAAACAAACGTCCTACATGGGAACTTAGATGGGAGATGGAAATTATGCGAATGGATTTCAGAGAATCAATGAAAGAACTTTGTAGCGACTTATATCGGTTACAGCTAAAGCATGAGCAACATCTCAAGGAGCATGAGTAACAACTCAAGGAGAATAAAAAAGCTCTAAGAAAAATCAAGAACATGGTTGCGGCATGCATACGCCAAGAATCAAGTGGATCAAATGTGTAGTTTAGTATCTTTAATTTAGTTAACTATCTTTCAATATTTTCGTTTAAATTTAGTTTAGTATTCAATATTTTTTATTTCCTATCTCTATACATAATGTATTAAAAACAGTATAATTATAAAATGTATTAATTGGAAATGTTAGAGGAGTTTTATTTTATGTTATCATTCCTTTATTTTGAGATTCATTTCTAGCAAATCTTCACATATGCAGCTTTTCAAATCTTTCTACAATACAAGTAAGGTGAGAATCTTGAATAGTGCCCACAATAATCTTCATTATCAGTTATCTTGAATAGTGTCGAAATATTCTTCACTGATGTATCAACCCTTGTTTCTTCATTCTCAAAAATTCTATTCATCGATCTTGAACGTTCAAAGTAGATATTTTGGAGAGATTAATTCTTAAATTTGTAACATATCATAGCACAATATCACTAAATTATCTAAAACATCATGAAAATACATTTAATTTCCCAAACATCATTGTCGAAACAAAAAATTAACAAAAAAATATAAAAATACATTTAAATACTGCTATACTAATCAACAACTGGATCGTCAGCAGTTCCTTCACCAACTTCTTCATTGGATACAGTAAATTTAAGTTCATCCGAAGTCGACGTCGGAACACCATATGTATTAAATACAAACCTCACGATTTCATCATTACTTTCAACGAGTTCAAAGCTAACATGATCTCCTACCGTAAGATTGTTGTGTATTACAAAATCTACCCGGCTCTTATTTAACTTTTTTCGGCCTGATTTACTAGTATTGAGCTTCATAAACCATTTCCTCCCGCCAAGTTCTCCAATAGTAGACTTCGTCTTACTAGGAAGATATTCTAGATCTTCGAAGAAAGAATCTGCGAAAATAAAAAATAAACATTAATGAAAGTTATTGCTAAAAAATCATTTTAAAGAAAAAGTATCATTAAAAGGAAAAAAGTGAAGTACCAAATCGTCCCTGTCTTTGTAAGATGAATTTCAAAAGATGGAAAGCCATTATGAATAAAAAAAACTGGAAGGATCTCATCGAGTCTCATTGGATTTTATGAGAAGTTTGTAATGAGTGACTAAGGGAGGAAGAAGAAGGTAGAAACTAGGTATATAAGGAAGGACGAAGAGTGGTTGTATGTGTTAAATTAGGTCATTAAAATGAAACGTCAAAAAGTGATTAGTAAAATGAGGTGAGGGTTCCTTCGGACTTTTTCCTTTGGTTAGGCCCTACCTTGTAGCATGTGGTTAATTAAAAAAAGATTGGGTGGATAAGCAGATGATGCTATTCCAGCAAAGCAGTAATGAATGTAATGTTACGAGGTAGGGGTTCAGGGTTCAATTACGGGTAGGCTCGTTTTAGTTTTTTCTTTTAACATGTTATTTTAACAAGCATTCAATTATTAATTCTATATTAACAACCTTTATTTTTCCTACGTGCTTTTAATTTAATAAGTAAACATTCAATTATTAAAAAAGATATTCAGAAATATATACATGTTAATAACAAGAATTTTTTTTATTACAAACTCGGCTAAATAGCAAGAGTAATTAAATAGGGAGTAATTGAAAAAAACATATGGCGTTTATATGATGGTTCGAACACATAAACTAATCTAGGAGTGGTACACTAGTTGCCTTTGTGCTGGAATAGCCTCATCTGCTCAATTTTTTTCGCTTATTTGTATTAATACTTTTAACTCTTCTCTTGAATTCCTAATGCCTTCATTGACCCATCAGGCAGCAACATTAGTCATTTTTTTTAAGTCTATTATTTATTGATTCATCAAACAAGGTTAAAAACATGGGGAAATGTCTAAACTGGCTTTAGTTGACACTACAAGAAAAATTTATCCGGAGATCCCACACAAGGGGTCCAAAAAATACTTACAACTTCTCTAAGTTCTTCGTATTGTGATTTTACACAAAGCACGTTCAGTATGTGGCTTGTTTAATAATATCATATATGTATTTATTCTTGATAATATATTGACATTATAGATTAGTCCGTAATTTTTTAAATTAATTCCCTACTTTTTTAGTTAATACATAATTTATTTTATATTACTGAAATATAAGTACATTATATTTAATCAAATATTGTTTTATAAAATATTTTAAGTTATAATTTAGTTTTAATTCAATTTCATTAAAGGTAGCTGTGTAGAAAAATATGTATATTAATTACTATAATATTTGATTTATTTTTTCCAATTGTTTAAATTAAACAAACTAAGGGTAACAAGAGTTACTGAAAAATTTTAAAATATATCTTCACTCCCTCAAATTTGAAAGGAAAATTATATAAATTAAGACTTATAATTCCTAAAAAAAAAGTAGAAATCACTGTTCCCTCTCCAAATTTGAATTTCAACCCTAACTCTCTCTCCACCGTTTCATCTCCATCCCCTGCTAAAAACACCAAAATTTGAGCGCCTAAATTTTGATAGACGATTATGGCCAGGACTAAGAACCCACTCAGTATGGGTAAGAAGGTGATCCAAAAAGGAAAGTATATATGCAGAACCTACACAACCTTTACGCTATCCGTATACGAGATCAAGAAGCATAGCCGAAATGCAATCCGCCGGTAAACCTTCTGTAAGCGATGTAAATGATAGAAAAAGGTAGAAGCATGTAGTAGTTGAAGAATCTTCAAGTGATGATTTTGAGTGCGTTCCTACCTCTAGAGATGAAGAAATGGAAGAGAAAGAAAGTGGGGAGGAAGAAAGTGATAAGGAAGAAAATGGTGAAAAAGAAAACGAAAATGGAGTAAAAGAAACTGGACAGGAAGAAAATGGAGAAAAACTGACTAGAGAAAAAGATCGTGGAGATAACAACGAAGAAAATGTCATCATGCAGGATGTAGAGAGGCCCGTGCATGAGGTATTTTTTTCAAGGCTTATGTAAAGAAAATGCTTTCTCTTTATTTTGATGTTTAATCGAACGATTACTGATTAAATTAATTTAAAGAATAATTTGTGGTTCCTGATAATGTGTAGGAAGAATATGTTAATGAAGAGAATCTCGATAAACCCTCAATATCTGACTATGTGAGAGAGATTTATATCCTCTTACCAATTTAGGACACCTTTGGATAAATATGGTCCTGTCCCAGGGAGAACAGCCCTAAGATGCGCGTTGCAAAAATTTGACGACTTTAAGGTGTTGTTAAAGAAATATAATATATATATATATATATATATATATATATATATAAAGACTTCGAGGCGAGTTGGTATCGTCAGTTCCTAGACATGACTACCAAATGGAAATTCAATGGAGAGCTAGTTTACAATATCATTATCTGTCAAATAAAAGACTGCAAGAAGCGACACGAGATATGGTTCATATTCAACGGCAAACCACTTTGTTTTGGCTTGAGAGAATGTGTGATCGTGACTGGTCTTGAATGAAAGACTAGGCCCTCAGAAGAAGAGTCAATTGTCTCCTGCAATGTCCTAATGCTCGTGCATTTTTGAAAAAGGTACTTAATGGTAAAAAGAAAATAATGGGGCCAGACCTTGAGAAAGGAATAGAGTCCGATGACTTTGACACTTTAGAGAAGATCAAGATGAACATGGTTTGGTTTGTGCATATGGTACTGATGGGACCCCCTAACAACAAGTTTGTGGAGAATAGTTGGATAATGTTAGTAGATGATTTAGAGTTCTTTGGGAACTATCCATGGGCCACTGTAACTTTTCATTTCTATTGAAGAGCTTGAAGAATAAGCCCAAGCTTACGTTAGATAATGACAATATCTCTCCCATTTATAAGTTGCAGATTTTTGTTTCTCCTATGCCTTCTTGGTATAAATTTTTCTAATTTCTTTGGTTTTTTCTTGTTTTTGTGTGTGTTTGAATTGATAAGTTGTCATGATTGACTAATTTTAATTCTTCAATTTAAGGCTTGGATTTATGAAGCTATACCTTCAATCGGAAGTATTATCCACAAAGAATGTGAGCCGAAGGTGCCAAGGATGCTAAAGTGGCAGTGTGAAAAGACGCTGGTGCGGTAGTAAGCAGTCGATCATTTTGGCGCATGTAAAGGTGACCATGTAGATGTAAGCTAAAGACAATGTCACTTTTGATTTTTCTTTTCTTTTGATCCTATGCTCGTTACTGCTTTTATATTTGTTCACTACAGACGGAGGTGCATCCGTTCCCAGTCCCTACTTTCCGGGAATCGTACCTAGTTTCTTTGAGGGAATTTAGGCCACTCCCCAATGTACCTGATGAAAAAATCGATAAATTGAGGAAAGAGTTCGAAGGGGCGACAACAATAACAAAGGCACATGCTGTGGAACAAGTCAATCAATTGTCCCAACCACCACAACATATAACTGGAATGGATGATAGTTCTTTACTAACACAACATGGTGGTGTAGAAGATTATGGAGATAGAGGTGGTGTAGGTGATGCTTTTGTAGAAGATGTTGGAGTAGATGAGGCAGGAGATAGAGGTGGTGGAAGTGATGCTCTTTTAGAAGATGCTGGAGCGGAAGAGACTGAAGATAGAGGTGGTGGATATGATGCTTTTCTAGGAGAAGCTGGAGTGCAAGAGTCTGGAGATAGAGCTGGCGTAAGTGATGTTGTTGGGGCCTCTAGTGGCACTCGAATCTGCACATAATGTGGCACCGATCAAAAACTGCAAATGCAGTTGCTAAAAAAAGTACAAAGTGCCGATGCTCTCAATGTTGGCCTTCTTAAGAGATTGCAAGAGCTGAATGGGAAAAGCGATGCGAGCGTAGGCGGTGTATGTGAGAAGAAAATGGAAGGTACTGAAAAGGAAATAAATATCAGGGCCAAAAGAGAGAGCAATCTAATGGAAATTAATCATTGCAAACCTGTTGATAGAGAGAAGAAGAAAGCATTCTTTTCCTTGTTGAGGAGTAAGCCAGTGAACTATATGTGGGTGTTTGTGTGAAGCGCGACTAGAAAATGGTTCAAGGAGTTGAGCAGACTTGGCGCTTGGTTGGAAAGTGATGTAAGTTAGATTCATATAAGTTGGGTGCACATTTTATTATTATATTAATTTATAATACTTGATGTATGAATTTATTGATACGTATTTTACATCTTTGTGCAGCACCTGGAAGAACTAATGGCGCTGATGCGAAGGCATATGCAAGATTACTCTGAGTACTACAATCCAGGGGACATCATTGTTGATGCATCTTTATGTCAAAATCTGCATGACATCAACGGTGAGATTGTTATTACCAATACTGCAACAGATAAAGACATTGAAGATGTGATACAACAATACAAATTTGATAGTGCTGTACTGAAATATGTGGTTGGTGCTTACCCAATTCCATATGGTAAGCCTTGGATTGAAGCAAAAAGGCTATTTTGCTTGTGGAACATTGAAAACAAGCACTATGCCACCCTTGTTTTTCTCATTGATGATGTTGCGATTGAGATTTATGATTGCAATCGCAAAGATTACAGAAGGGATGCTTTAGAACTGATAGTGCCTATCAGCAAGATGTTTCCAAGGTTACTCAAATCCTCAGGCATATTTGACCATTTGCCTCGAAATAAACTGGCCAAGCCATGGGAGGTTAGGTATGTCGAGGGTCTGCCATAAGTCGAAAGAGCAGAATCATGTGTTGTTTATGCCTTGAAATTCATCGACTTTGTTATGACTAGTCAATGTATGGAGGGTTTGAACGAGAACACAATTCATAATTTCAGATAGAGATCACTTGTACTCGTTATTTTTGTTGAGCTGAAATCACATACCACTCGTTATTTTCATAGAACAAGACGTTTAACAGTTAACAAACATAGTCTAATAATCAAACACCTCAAATCATATGATTCATCCCCTGCATTTTCCATTAATTTAACGTCTGAAATCACATAGCACTCGTTATTTCATTAGAACAAGACTTTTAACAGTTAATGAACATGGTCTAATGATCAAACACCTCAAATCATATGATTCATTCCCTGCACTATCCCTTAATTGAAGGTCTGGAAATTTTAAATGAACAGAGCATTAAACTGTGAGTTTTATGAACATTGCTAACAAATAACTATGGTTCTTAACTTAAAATAAAGACAAAGATAATCAACAAGTGTCTTCTATTACACAGATGTTTGATTAACTCAAAATCAAGTTAATATAATTCAAGAGCATAGACATCACAAAACTAATAAGCATCCTTCATGTATCATTCATCACAAAAGATTACACATGCGCATAAATATGAACTGCTAGATAACCAAGGAAAAGAACAAAAAACTTCCAACTATAACACCCAAAACATATCGACTTGAAGCACCTTCCCTCCCAGACGGTCCTTCAATTCCACAATCCTTCCGGTAGTTGTCGTAAGCTTCAAAGGCTTGCTCATAAGATTGGAATGACTGGAAGTAACTTCCATTCACTTCATTAGTTATATAGGAACACTCAGACCATGAAAGGTATATACCTGGCCTCCTACCATGATACACAATAAAAAACTTAGGTTTCTTTATACTTGAAATAAGATGGAAAAAAAGAAGATAAAGCTCTAGATGATATCGAAATGATGAAAAATGAGAGAGAAGGTGTAAGTTTCTTTTAGGAATTCATTACATAAGCCCCTTTTATACATAAGTTGGGAAGGCGTATTTGGGAAGGTATTTGTCCATAATGTGTATGAGTATTTTATACGGTAGGAGTGCTTTATACGGTATTGGAGGTGTATATACTTTAAGAATTAAAAAGGAACTACAAGCGTGCCTTTTTTTTTTATTTCTTCAATACAGGCGTACACCTTTTTTTATTTCTTCCATTGATTAGCCAAACTAATTATGACACTAACCACACTTAACCTTAACGATAGTAATTATGAGGGGGTCATAATGGGATTAATAACACGTGGAAGTGACCATTATACCCACAATTCTCTAGTGAAATGACTAAATTACTCCTAGTATGGCCATTAATGCCAAAAAAGGTATGGTCACGTATCATTTTCTTAAAATTTTCTCTAATTCGAGACATGTGCTTCTAGCTGGGCATAGAGTCATGAATAGAGATTAGCATTACGATGGAAGAGTTTATAAGCATCGTTCAGTGCATGGACATTCCGACAAGATCCGTTAGTTTTGGTAAAACTCGATACTTATTTTATTTCCCATTGTAAAGTTCAAGTCCCTAGCCAACTTAATTCTCAACCTTTTTTCCACCCAAAGTTGGATACAACTGTGTTGGAGTATCCCACATGTTCTATATATATTTTTTCCCGTAAAAAACCTACTTAATACGTAGTTTATTTCTATTTCATTTTTGTGCTGTGTATTTCTATGCACGAGCACAGTCCACGGTAAATATTACTCCATTAATTAACATATGGAGAATGAGGAAGGGGAAATAGGAAAGAGGACTACAATTAGGGAAATTGAACCGTCTCCAACTAACTTGAAAGTTTAGATAGCCAACAATTAGAATACGAAGATTATCCATGGCTAAAAGTTTTTCTAAAAAAAAAAAAAAAAAAAAAAGACAATGTGTTCTCGTGAACAAGTTAAATTCGAGTGGTAAGGAGGGTTCTTAACTGTCTTATATCAAAATTTCGTTGTCTTTTCTTAATCTGTGGCAATTATTTCTATTATATAGAAATGCCATGATGCTCGACCATGGGCATTTTGGTAATTTTAACTTATAATCTCACATTTAATAACTCCACCGCCATAGTTTTCAATTGGTTCTAGAAGTTTTACCTCTTCATTGCTTGGTCACTCCGAGTGGCACAACACAATTCTTTCCCCTCTCTCCTACTCCAGACATTCAAAAATTAAATTTAAACTACTTCTTCTTCTTCTTCTTCTTCTTCTTCTTCTTCTTCTCAGTTAGGTATTACAACGCAGGTAATGATCCCCATTTAATTTATTTGTTTCTTCATCTTTTATTGATTCGTTTAATTGGTGTTTTAATGTTCATCATTCTCCAACTTTTGTTTTGATTGCGGTTGTCTAATATCGTTGTTAGTTCTTACAGCTCATTGCCCCATCTAGATATCTTTATACATTATCATCGTTTCAGCAGAAATCATATATAATACCATTATTACTACTGTTTAGCTCTATCTCGGTAACCTTCCTAGTCTTTGGTCTCCTGTTTAAAATATTGTGCTTTTGCTAATTTTTCTATCTTCCTCTAATTTTTTGCGCTAGCGAGCATCATCAGACATCCTCGGTAGAACTTTCAGTTTCTTGATTATCTTGTTTATTTGATTTCTGTTGTTTATTGATCACGTTTTGTCGTCTTTATTCATTTTTATTTTATGTAATTCATTTGCTCTGTCTACACGTGGAACATTTACCAGTGCACCCTTCATATTTCAGAAGTACCATTCTTGAATTAATAATGAAGGTCCTTGTATTTATTCAACTATGCATGCTAACTGTTTTCAATTAACTTTGTGGGCTTATAGCTCGAGTCTTGGTACTAAATATTTAATGTGATTTTTCAAGACAATTTATGCCATACAGAGGATACTAAGTGCCAACTTGATCATTTTTGTGCAACATAATTTGATCTTGATGAATCAGAGGTCCAATTAATATGACACTGATGTAATGGTAATAGAGTCTTGTTCCAAGATTTGTGTGTTACTTCTTCTAGGTCCTTACTCATTAACATAGCTTTGGGGAAAGCTTAATTTGATGGATGGATTAATGAATTTATGGAGAAGAAACAAAATTTGATTCAACCGCACTTTTCTTCTTCCTCATTCAGACATATGTCGATTAACCATTTCCATAGACAAAACTAAATATTAATAGCTAATCCTCATTAAATGTTACTATATGTTAACATATCGGTAGAATCAGTGTTTTCAACATGCCGTTACGCCATTGATGCGCAACTTCATCATTCATATTAATTCGTCAAAGAAAATTAGTTCCAGAATTCAAACATGTGTATCTTATGAAATCAAGTCATTATATGATGTTTGATGAACCAATGGGGTTAGGCCTGTAGCAAGGCATGTGTCAAACCTCTAAGCTGTAGTGAAATAATTTTGGTTGCCTGTGAGTTGTATACAGTGGTAAGATTTGGATTCTTATCCAAGAAAAAAAATTGTAGTCTTGTGTTCACTTGTTCCAGTATTTTACCTTTCCCGTTTGTAGGCTTCAGTTGTTATTATTTTAAGGTGCATTCTGAGTAAAATTCTTTTCCTTTGTTCAGGAAACAAGAAAGGAAAGTATGGTGAGTTTGTGAGGTAACTGTCAAGCCGCATTCCAGCAATGGATACATCTAAAAGACAAAGCTCTTGGGCATTGGTGGAATAAAGAGTTGAAGACTCCATAGTCTTGTATGGATAGAGGTCACAAATGTACCTCTTTTTAAGTTATTCTAGATGTATGTTAATTCGATGATTTAATGGTTTGTTGTATATCTTTGTGGATGGAACTTAAATAAAGAAAGTAAATTTTCAGTTCTATGGTTTACAAAGTCATAGTTATTATGTTATGCAACACCAAAGCTTTGTTAGAATTTCAAAATACTATTGGGCCCGTGCTGAGCGCGGGCCAATAGTCACCTAGTATATATAGAAATAGTAAGTCAATAAGACAGTTGATTTAGTAGCTGACTAGAGACGACAACTAGAGATTTAAGGTGAAGACGGTGAATTTGTTTTACCGACGAGTTCAAAATAAACACACTATAAGAGAGAACAACATGTTAAGGGAACACAGGGTCATAAAAAGAATTAAATCTGGTATCTCTACATTTAAACTATCTCATTTACACACACACTAGCAAAGACAAAAAAGTTTAATGGGTAGCAGTTTGGGTTGTAATAAAGCCAATTTCAGATAACGACCAAAAAAAGAAAGACAAAAACCCCAATTATAATCAAAGGAACAAAAGCATGTGCTATGGTGTTAAAATAAAATGTTGACTGCAAGTATAGCCAAATGATACGTGACGATTATTTATATGTATAAACCCAAAATAAAGTTGAATAGCTTCATGTGGTTAGTTCTTAACCAGACAATCGAAGAATATCAATCTATATATTCTCTAGTATATTATATCATTTAATTAATTATTTGGAAAATCATAAAAATTTAATCCCGACACAAAATGTACAGAATGTCTTTGAAGCGGTATGGACTGGCGCCCACATGATTTATTCACGTATGGCTATTGCAAGATAATATGCACTTTTTCTATTTTTCATATATAGATTTTAATCTTTTATTTGCCATATTGGCCCCCTTATTGAAGATCCTCAAATAAAGCAGCTTCGTTGACTGATCAAAGCTCGAGATTTAAAAACAAATATTAGTTGGAGCAATCATTTTCCATAGAAAAAGAAGAACAAAATCCCCTTCACTTGCATTAAGAAAGTCCTGAATTGCAATTTCAGGTCCTTTGACTATAGTCAACTCGGAAGTTCATGTAGTCAATTTCACACCTATTGGCTAAACGGGGTTGGAGCAGTAACTAATAAGGTATATTGAATCGCAGTCTCAAAGTTTAAGTTGAAACTTTGAAGTCTATAGTTAATTATAGTACTTTTTTTGTTCTTTCTTTATGAACTTGTTAAAAAGAAGAAATTCCACGCCTCTTTCCCTCCTACAGTCTCCTTCTTAGCAACTTGTAAATCAACAGCGCACAGGCTTAAAGGAGATTTGAACTAAAAACCATTTTAAACTTACCCCAAGAAGAAAGAACAAAGATAGAAAAATCTACAAATGCAATCGCCATATGCGCGATTTTAGTGAACAGAAATGCCGATTTTACCATACCAAAAGAGTGAGATAGAAGCTAGATATAACATGTATGCCTTCTGAGATTCCTTGATTTATCAAAAGGTTAAACACAAAAGAAAAAATAGAAGGAATGAGGCCAAGAGATAGCTACAATGTTTAATCAAATCAAACACAATAGAGGGGGGAGGGGGGGGGGGGCACGTAAACAATCCATGTGATTGCCAACTAATCACTTATCATCAACTAAATTATACTCCATTAATGGAACATCAAATGTTCATATGCTATTTGTCTTCATTGCTTCGGACCCTCACTAATCAATGCTCATGTATCAATTAAGACTGTTACTTAACAAAAAGCTAGCTACCTCAACATCTAATCCAGTAAAAAGGATGACATGATGACCACACTTGCTTATCTCTGTATATAAAAGAAAATTTGTCTTTCTTCATCCCCGACTTTTAGTACTGTACTATATATCTATGCAATTATGGCTTCAGATTTTGCAATATGTTTTTCTTTTTTTCTGGAGCTCATATGGTTACAATAACACTTTCAAGATTCGATCACAAACAAGAACTAATAGTAATTTCTTTAGTTATACTAAGTTCTCTCCGTGATCAAGTTAAAAAAAATAATCAACGATACACTTTACACAAAAAAATCATGGTGTCTTATGGACCTAGCATGAGTCACATACTTGTAACATAAATTATAAAATTCATACGTTCTTCGTAATTAAGGGTGGAACTCATCAGAAAATGATAGCATTCAAAGTAAGAGGGTCAAATGTCTAATTTTCAAAGTATAGTTGGACATTAATTTGAACATAGTTAGTTATTACTAGTACATAAAACGTACTATTATACATTATATTCTTTTATAATTAAATAAGTATGAGGAAAAGAACAATTAAAGAAAAAATTACTTCACTACTTAAAAGTACAAACAACAATAGTACTGTGAAACAGATGGAGACATTGATAGAAATGTCTACCCACCGACTGCTATCCATATCTCCTTATCATAAAGCACTCCTTCAGTACTATCCATTGGGATTGGTAATAAAGCTTCTGTGGATCAATATTTCTGTGACTAATTTTCAGATACATTATATATTGCAAAACAGAAATTTTTATTTTTCTGAGGAATTACTGTATCTTGGAGAATAGTTGGATGGTCTTTTAGTATAAAAGTGACCAAGCTACCTTGGATCATGAAGCATGGGAAAATGACAGTGTAAAGTGTCCACAACTCCAACATCTGGAAAAGAATGACCATGTGCTGATTCAATGGGGCACCCCTCCCAAGAGGTCCATACTTCCTGTAGTTATGTAGGTCCCTATACATTCTCACTGCCTTAAAGTAACCAAATTCATGACTAAAATAGAGTGGATTTAGTAAAATAATTTTCCAATGTGTGCAATTTTAGCTCTTGAAGTAAATTAGTTTGCTTCATGTTTTTATGTTCTTACAGTGGGCTTCCATAAATCATTACATATTACTGTAACTCATTTTAACTTAGTGCAAAAAAAACTTTATATTATCACAGTAATCAAGTTAAACTCAAATTGAACCAACATCCTAAGCATCACAACCTAGTGGCTTACACTTCCCATTTTGACTAGAGTACTTTACAAGGATTTTGCATGTTCATTGACTCTTTTTCCACATGGATTTTCATAAAATAACTGTAGCCCTCAGGCAAAAGGTATTTAATTAAAATGAAGTTACCAAAGTATCCTGCTATAGACCCCTAAAATTGGGTGCATTTTGAAAAGGGTAAAAGTTGGTGATGGAAAAGAAAGATCCACCAGCGGGTAAAGAATCTATTCCATTATCTCCCCACAAGTTTGCAACTTGACTTCAATAGGGAGTTTCCTTGCTGTTTCTTTTCCTCATATGACTGACCTATATTCCTGCAGAAAAATAGAGAATCAAGACAATAACTTGATCATTTTAGTACTTTTATAAGTGGTAAATACAGCAAAGCATAGAGGATATAATGCAACAGTTAACACCTAGACATGTACATTGAATCCTTGCTTCAATAAAAAAGACCAAACTAGTATTGAAAGCTGCTGATCATTTATTGAAGGAGATATAGACATATCAAGAGAGAAGTTCGAAGTATACATCTTCCAACATATCATTGGTTGCTTTCTAACTATCCATCTACCTAGCTATATCTCTCTCTTCTTTTCCTCATTTCATGCATTGCTAGTTTAGAAGATTAGTGAAAAGGATGGGGAAAACAGGTAGGTGGATAAAGAGCTTCTTGACAGGGAAAAAAGATAAAGAGAAAGACAAAGAAGGAGAGAAATACACAAATATTCATCTAAACTCTACTACTAGCAATGAGCATCCAACAACACCAATTTCAGTCCCTTCAACAACTCCTAAAGAGAAGAAAAGGTGGAGTTTCAGGAGGTCATCAGCCACTCCACCATGTCAAAAAGATCTGAGTGCCACCGACTTCATCGCCACCACCCCACCATCAGCAAAGCAAGAATTTCTTGATTTAGAAAATGAGAACAAGAAACATGCCTTGGCTGTGGCTGCTGCAACGGCTGCAGCAGCCGACGCAGCTGCAGCCGCTGCTAAGGCTGCTGCAGCAGCGATCCAACTCTCTACTGCTGCCAGAAACTCTGCATTTGAAGAGGCAGCAGCTGTCATGATTCAAGCAGTTTTCCGCGGTTATTTGGTAATACCAATTATTCTTCAACCCCTTATCTGGTTTTTCCAAATTAATCATGACAATCCTTCTTATCTCACTTCCAAGATTACATTTTTATACTACTGTTCCATTGGTAATCCTGCAGGCAAGAAAGGCCTTGAATGCGCTAAAAGGACTAGTAAAGTTGCAGGCCTTAGTGAGAGGACATTTAGTGAGGAAACAAGCTGCTGCCACTCTTAGATGTATGCAAGCACTGGTAACTGTTCAAGCTAGAGCTCGTGCCCAAAGGATAAGAATGACTGATGATGGAAATCCCAATAATCCTAGGCAATCTGTTCACAGAAAATCTACACAGGACAATAAGTACAGGCCAACATATCAAGTATGTTTCAAATTTTCATTTTCCTTCTATCAAAACCTCAAGAATGTTTCTCAAGACTCATACATAATATCTCAGAATCTCTCTTCATCGATTACAAGTTTTTGTACAATTCCATGTTATATGACTAAAAACAAAGTTGGATTTATGAACCTTTTTGTCTAATGCTCCTTTTGGTAAATATGAATTATAGGATTATGAAGAGGACATCAAGATTGTTGAAATGGATCTAGGTGAATCAAAAGGTAGCACAAAGAGTAGAAATAGCTATTCAAACCAAGGAGAAACAGAAAGAACAGAACACAGATTTTCAACACACAATGCATACTCAACACAAGATTATAATCAGCACATATCTCCAGCACCATCAGCTATAACAGATCAAAGTCCAAGAGCCTGCAGTGGCCATTTTGAAGAATACTCATATGGCACAGCCCAAAGCAGCCCTCAATACTACAGTGCCATATCAAAGCCCGATCCATCGAAAATCCCATTCTCTTATGCCCGTTCAGAGTATGCAGAATCCCTTTGCAATGAGTATCCATTTTATCCTAGTTACATGGCTAATACTCAGTCCTCGAGGGCTAAAGTTCGATCACACAGTGCACCAAAACAACGGCCTGAATCATTCGAGAGGCAACCAAGTGCTAGAAGAAGGCCATCAATAGAAGGAAGGAATGTCCCAAGGGCTGTTAAAATGCAAAGATCATCTTCACATGTTGGTTCCACAGCTCAAAATTACCAATATCCGTGGTCTGTGAAACTTGATAGATCAAATATTTCAATCAAAGATAGTGAATGTGGATCAAATTGCAGTGCCTTTACGACTCACACTAATTACTGCAGATCACTTGTTGGCTTTGATGTAAGTACAATTCTGCTAGTTTAACATCTATACGCTGACAGTATAAACAAACTTCTATACTATCAGGGCACCTAGTATAAGAAAGTTATACTCGATAAGTGTACATAAGTTAGATTCACAAAAACGACTAAAATTTACTTGATCTTGTTTTCAGGTTCAGGGAAATAGATACTAACTGCATATTACAGAATGGATCAGCAGAGCAATCTTGAACAAGATAAGGAAAAGTTGGAGAAAGTAACAATGGGAGATCAAATGTAAAACATGTCAAGTAATTTTGGCAAATTTTTATCTCTATTCTCGAGTTCTAAACATGTAGACTTGAATTTGTTTGTTTAATTATTTACTCTTTTTTTTTTTTCTTTCAGTTGCTTTCCAGTCTCTGTGTTTAACGGTGTTGTTTCAACTTATTTCCCTGCTCAAACTTAGATATCAGCTGATGAAGAATTAATATAAGGCAACTGTAATGAAAGAAGTTGTTCATATTTATTTACACTTTTTTATTTCTCTTTTTATGGTGAACTGATATATTTATTCACTTGATTGATGAAGAGGTTATTTTGCTATTGGGATGATAATTGTACTTGTTTGGATGTACATGAGTGCAACATCTAAAAACTTTTCAATCTTAGGAAATTGTTTCGTCAAGATCTTGAAAACAAATTCTAAAATGAACTGCACTTCGTCCCTTTTCGAGGGTGAATTAGTCAAGATCATGTGGATAACATTGGAAATCACAGAATTTATATAGTACTAGAAAAAAATATCAAGAAAATTATAAACCGGTAACGACATTTTAAAGAATCACTACACGGCTTTGTTTTTAGCATGATGTTTAGCATTTCTTAATCATAATTAATTTGTACTCACTTCAACTTATCACTAATTACAGTAGAGTAGTAAACTAAATAAACATCCGGAGAGACTTGTTAGTACAGTCAAACCTCGTTATAATGGCCGTGTTTGTTTCAAACTTTTATGGCTGCTATGGTGAGGTGTTGCATATGTATACTGACATTTGACGTTTTGATTTCTTTAGCTGTTACAACCAAAAAGTACGAAAAAAATATTTTTCTGCTTATTTATTTTATAAACGAAAAACTTCGTGTTAAATTTGAAATCTCAATAAATTTCATACTACATTAATTAAAAAGACTCATACATTATTAATAGACCCATAACTAGGTGTACCGTACTGACAAAAAATTAAAATATAAGGAACATATACATTTAAAACTAATTAAAAATTTTAAAAAGTAAGTTTGATGTAAGGATTCTACAATTATAGGTCGTTTCGTAAATTCCAAACTTTTAGTGACAATGTAACACTTCAATTGGCGAAAATTTTGTCTAAAATTTCATAAAAGTGGTATTTAATAGCTTTTGCTTGATGGTTATCTAATAGTTTACGGTTGATTCTTCTACCTCAGCCCAAGTAGCAGTAGGTTGAGGCTATTCATCAATACTTTCATTGTCACCTTCTGACTCTGTTGTCTCTTGTTCTTCCACTCAATTAACTTGTGCAATAATCACTTCAACAGTTTAAGTTTCAAGGATTAGAAGTGTTGTGTCGAACTCCATATAAGTGGCAGCATCCATTGCTTGATTTGTGTACGTGATGATACACTACCAACATTTTCAACAAGTTCTAACTTTTCGTTATTTACATTAGGATTGTCATTTGTAGGTAGAATGCTAATTTTTTTTTCAACAATGGAGAATGGTAGAGGTCTTGACATCATTTCATGCTTCTCTAATAGTGTTGATTACTTGTCGTAAGTTGAACTTGTTGTCATTCGATAATGGTTGGCATGGAATATTCAACTTACCATTTAACTTATTATTTTTACAAATTATTTTATAAATATTTTATGGTATGAATACAAAAAAGGTAATACATTTATGGTACAAATGATTACCATAAATATTTTGTATTTTATCTTTATATTTAATATATTTTTTACAAAATTTTATTACATAATATTTTAGTATGGATGTTATAGAAGTTAATTTTACAAAGAGTGTACCGCTATATTGAACGACATTGCTGTTATAGGTACAATGTTGTCATAGAAAGGTAAAATATAACATGAAAAATTAATTATGCAGAAAATTAGCTTGTATACTGAAATGTTGTTATAACAACAGACTGTTGTAACGAGGTTTGACTATAGTCTTTTTGCTTGCTTTGTAAGCCGCACCTCTCTTTTTCTTTATTTGACGAAGGGCCAAAATTGCCACTAAACTATCGAAAAAGGTTTATGCCACTCGTTAAAAATATGGTGCTAATATACCACTGTCGTTATACTTTTGGTTAAAAAATATCATTATATATAACATTCGGCTCAAAATTGCCGTTATTTCTAATGGAAGCCATTTATTCTATTTTTAATTTTCAAAAAATACTACAAATTCCTAAAAATGCCAAATGACCATTAAAATCCTCACCCCAAGCTAATTTCCGAACCCACCCACCCCTACCTATTTTTTGCTTTTACTTTTTAACATAACTATTATTTTCATCTCCAAATTTACAAATATATTCGGAATCTACATTCCAAAATCAGCTCATTCTATGTGGGAAAATAAAAAACATAGGTTCATTCTGATAGTCTATTGAAATAAATTTCTTGAATAATTTGTAAAAACCTAGAGATGCAATCAATATATAGTAGAAAAAAAGAATAAATAAGTTTTTGATATTTTCATATCTCAGATCGAGCTATTTTTTTGACAAAATTATGAAAGAGATTGTGTAAAAAAATATTTAAAGTTAAAGAAATAGAAGCCAAAGTGAGCGATATAGGTGTGGTCCGTGTGAATTAGAGAAGAAGATGAAAAAAATGACCTTTGGTTCTTGGTCCATTGTCACCTTTTAATTTATTTTTTTTTAATAATTATGTTGATTGCAGATAAATAGAGAAATGTATTAACAAATATAACTAGGAAGTGGTGGGGGATACATGTCATAAATTTAGTTGGGAGAGGGGTATTTAATGCACATTACGTATTTTATACAATTGTTTTGTATTTTTCAAAAACAAAAAATTAGAATAAATAATTTTCGTTAGAAATAATGATATTTTTGAGCCGGAAATTACATATATGGCATTTTTTAACCGAAAGTATAACAGCAGTGGCATATTTGAACCATATTTTTAACGGGCAATATAATTAGACATTTTTCGATAGTCTAATGACAATTTTGGCCCTTCGCCCTTCTTTATTAGGGAAAATAGCATTTTGATTCCTCAATTATTGATACGTTCTGACTTTGGTCCTTTTGACATCTAATTATGCACGTTTAACCTTAAATTAATTGAAGTGATGTTCTTTTGACCCTTTCGCTTGCTGAGTTCCACAAATTTACCATATTATCAACCACTACACTCTTTTATTGTCCATATGCATGATGTTAATTTGATATTATTACTTAATATTGAAGTTAATATAATAATAAAAATTGTCTAAATAAAACATATTTCTTACATAAAGGGACTAAAAAAGTAATTTCTTAAATAATAGAGGGTTATATGTGCATGGTCAGATATCCAGTAACTGACAATCAAAAAGAGCAACAAAAAATGCTCAAAAGGATCAATTGTCCTATAATTGAGCAACCAAAAAAGCTATAATCCCTCATTTTTAACAAAAAAGTTGCTCCTTTGATGTCAAAGTTACATAGAAAGGTAAATATTTGATTCTTTTCCGATTATTTACATATGCTATATACTAAAAGAAAGTGCTAACAAGTATTACTAATTCTTATATCAAAAGTACAAATCTTCCATAACGCCGTCAAATTCGAATGAGAACAATATATTCAGTGCAATCTCATAAGTAGAGTCTAAAGAGGGTGAGATATATACAAACCTTATTCTTATCTTGAGTAAGATAGAGAGGTGTTTCTATAGACCTTTAGCTCATGAAAATCATTTTTGAAAATATGTAGAGAAAAATCAAGATAAAAATATCATGACAAAGAAAATGATGACATTAAATTAAATATTACCAAAGAAAAAAAATAGAATCAATAACGATAAAGAATAAGATAAAAGTAAAATATATATGACTAATATAAATGTTAATAGGGCAGAACTAACTTTACATTTTAGAGTAGGATGTTGAAATGCTCCAACAAAATTATTGTGATGGATAATTCAATCTATTATACTATAAAAATGGCACATTGTTGCGATCTCAACTACACTTTAAATTATTTTTACCTTTAGTTACAAAATTATATATCAATAAATAAAATTTTAATTCAGTTTAAATGAAATAGCAATTTGACCTAAATTATTTTGAAGTTGCTAATGAGTGTCCCAAAGCTAAATAGTTTTGACTTGTCCTATAACTATATGCATTATAGTTTATGCTTTTGACATAACGTTTGCCTTAAGTTTATACTTCAAAAGATAATATATTAATTACCATATTAATTTGGTTATTCAACTTTACTAGCCTCAGGTCGGTCGATTTCTAATGGGGATTTCTTCTGGCATCATTTCACAGTCTTGGCCTCCAGAAAATAACCATTTAACTATAAGCCTAAAATCGCTAGAAATTGTAAGAACTCATGAAGACCAGGAACACGGTACAAAGGCTTCCTGTGACGTCCCTGAACGGAGGGCGGGCTAAATGAGGACAAGTCAAGTAGGACAGGCATGCTTCTAAGCTGATAGGCTTCTGAATTGGATGCACATGAGAGCTTAGGCGAATCCCACATCGGAATGAGAGAGTAAAGTGAAGGATTATATAAGGAAAGCACAAGTTCACATGGTATGCGTGTTTTAAGGATTCGAGGTGGCGTAGCCCAAACGACAAATCCGTGCAGGCCTAGGCCCAAAGCGGACAATACGTACCATGGACTTGGGCCGTAACAATATGGTATCAGAGCCGGAGACTCCCTCAGTACAATGGTGGGGCAAACCTCAGCGAGGATGCTGAGTTCTTAGGGGGGTTGATTGTGACGTCCCTGAATGGAGGGCGGGCTAAATGAGGGCGGGTCAAGTAGGACTGACATGGTTCTAAGCTGGCAGGCTTCTGAATGAGGTGCACATGAGACTTTAGGCGAATACACATCGAAATGGGAGAGTAAAGTGAAGGACTATATAAGGAATAATACAAGTTCACATGGTACACGCGTTTTAAGGGCTTGAGGTAGTATAGCTCAAACGACAAATCCATGCGGGCCTAGGCCCAAAGCAAACAATATATATCATGGACTTGGGCCGTGACAAATATGTGACACCCCAGCTAAGGATTAAATATCCCACATTGGCATAACATATGAGAGATACTGAGTATATTTAAGTAACCATGCCCTAGACCCTAGTGACGCGTTTTAAAGCTGTGCAGGCCTAGCCCAGAGCGGACAACATCACTAGCGCGCTGAGCTGTTACAAATGGTATCAGAGCCACTCTGTGTCAACCTTGTCGATGTGGGTCAGAGTTCAACTGAGTTTAGGCGAATTCTGAGTACGCTGGGCAAAACTCAGTGCTGAGTGTAGGCGAATCCCGCATACGCGGAGCAAACCTTAGCGAGGATGTTGAGTCCATTAGAAAAGGGTGTATCTGACACCACGGCTAAGGATTAAGTATCTCACATCGGTATAACATAGGAGAGATGCTGGTATATTTAAGTAAGCATGCCCTAGACCCTAGTGACGCATTTTAAAGTCATGCGTGCTTAGTGACACGACCCGGATTTTTAGCTAGGCCGTGCGAGCACCCGACATCCTCTCCTAGACCCGTCTGACGAACTCTATTGAATTGAATTCACAAAAATAAACATAAAATTAACATATAGACTAAAAAAAGGAACTAAAAAGACACGAACATAATTATACATAAGCTGTACCGAAGAAGTTACAGCTGACTACCCAATATACTATGTTTAGGGCTATCCAGATAGATATCTAAGAATAAAAATGAAGTATAAACATCTCCTGAAGGGAGAAAATACAACTGAGATAATAAACATAAAACTGGTGGCCATCCTGAACAAAAGCTAGCTCTCCCTGACAGCTGAAATCGTCTTCGCTCCTCAACCACGTGGCGAACTCAATCCTGGACGAACCTACCGAAAAGAATAGATATAACAAGAAACAAACAAGGGTGGGTCAAAAGGACTCAGTAAGTGGGGGCAGACTAGCCACCTCAAAGCATAGGATTGCTAGTTAGGGAGAAGAGCTAAGCAAATACAGACCAGAAATGCATGCCACTAAAGCATATAAACAATTAGGGATACAAGATAGCCAGAACATATAGGCAAACTGAAACATGTCCACAACAGGGTATACACATCGCATACAAAAACACAACACAATGGTCACACAATAATCAACATCCAGTACAATGAAATGTGATGAACCCGGTATGATAAAAAACAGTTACATGTGCCTGATACCTATCTCCGGCGCGGGACTCTCATCGTCTACAGGAGATATATGCACTAATAATCCTTCACCGGCCCGGGACTCTCATCGACTACCGGGAAGTATATGCAATAATAACCCTTCACTGGCGCGTGACTCTCATCGACTACTGTGAAGTATATGTCCAACCCATAACTGGAGTACAAAACTCCTATGCTCAATGCTCAAGTATGAAGATGTAACATGCAATGCCACACAATTTGAGCTATCACACAATCAGTAAGTCTTGCAACCCTAAAAAAGATTTCCAACCTAGAAAGATACTTCTATCTTCTAATTTATATTCATAGGCATACCCGAACTTTCTTTCTTAATTAAACTCTAGGCTTACAGTTCAACAATAGAGATTTCTAAATATACTGGAGCCTTCATCCTCAATGTGACATTCACCCGTCGAGGCCTAACAATTCAAGATCATTTTTCAACAAGACATTTCTATTCATAACTCAATACTGAGCCCAATATGATGCACATATCATAAGGTTGCATATCACAAAACGATAAACTCTTATTCAATCAATATCCATAGTCCAGTCTAACCATCGTGTTCTATTCATAATATTCAGCTTATAGCTCCTCAATTAGTATTCATAACAAACATAACTCTCCTATCCGTGACTCGACAATTATTACAGTACATCTTAACACACATACAGAGCAAACAGAACGCGTTACGCTTACAGCCGGAGTATCGTACTCCTACGTACACAGTAAACACACAACAACACTTAACAACATAATAATAATTATTCACAAAGCTCTGGCGTAAAAAGTACGCTTCTTCGGAAGCTACACACGTGAAGAATACATGCGTTGAACATCCATAAAGGCCGAAGGCCATCAAAGAAAGGATGAAACCACTCACCTTTTAATTTCGGGTCGAATGGACTATTGAACAAACTTCTTCCTCCCCGATGCCTCATGGAACCACTTTTATCTAAGACAAGAAGATATTTTGCATAAATAAGTGCTCACAAACTGAATCTCAAGCTATTAGCCGGAGATAGAATGAAATTACAAAAATGCCCCTGGGTCGAGCTTAGCTGTACCCAGAAATTTTATATTTTCGGACTCCTCATACTCTCGCGAGTTCAAATATACTATTAGATTACATTTCTGAATTTATTTCAAATAAATTCTCCAATTTCCAAATTCAGGGTTCTAACCCCCCTTTCTTCCCAAGCTAAATTCATAGGATTCTAACTCAAAATTCATGAATTAATGAAATTAGCTAGCTTGGAATCCGCACCTGATGATATCCTCTTATTTGGTACATTAAATTTTCATTGGAACCACTTGGAATTGGCTATCGAATAATATAAAACGATAAGGCCATTTTATACCCTGAAACCGGCGCGTTCGCACTACCTCGCGCGCCCACATGCCACTCCGTCTTCGCAGTGGCGCTCCTAAGTGTGCAATTACGTTTCGAGGAAGCAAAAACTAGAGCGCACGCTCCCCCACACGCGCAATTGTGCAGGCTTCACCAAAAGGTACATAATTCTGCACAAGCACTTGCTGGTGTTGCGATTTGGGTCTGAATATGACCCTACAAGGCTCAAAATTAGCTCAAATTTTGTACGCACGTCATACAATATTTGTATTACATTTTCGCAAAGACGAATCCTGAATTGAATCTCCGAAACTCAAGATATGGGTCCCACGTGAAGAGGTCGATTTCTTGACTTTCAGGACATTAGTAAAAACTATCCGAATGACCTCAGATCACTTTTGAAAGTTCCCACATGTCACAATTGACCATACGAACTAATGCAACGTTCAGATTTTAAACCAGAGGTCATTTACTCAAATCGAGCTCGGAAATCTCTTTTAGGTTTTACCGACAACAGAAACGAAAACCTTCTTAGCAAACCTACCAAACAAGATCCGAATCTGCTCAAATTTTACAGAAATGCTCTAATGGACCTTATAGAGCTATTAAGACTGTCAGCACATCAACCGGAGTCCTAACTCCTGAAACGACTAATCGAGATCGTTTCACCTAGGCCCAAAGTGGACAATATCACTCGCAGAATGGGCTGTTACACTTCTAGGCAAGCTTGGCAGAAGTTTTGGCAACTTCAGACGACTTGATTAAAAGTTAACTTATCCAATATGGTTCAAAAGTATTAGTGTTACAAGCCAAAAGGCCAAAAAAAACTTGGATTACTAACATGTTAGTCTCGTAACTCGTCCGCTTACCATTAGGATTCAATTTTTTTTAGGGCGGGGGGAATTTACAGAACTATGGCACCGGAGGCAATGGTTGCATTTTGACCCGTTTAACATGGTTTAACAAAAATGATAATTCTCCGATAATATCAAGATGGAAATAGTCCTCAACACCTAATTTATGACGTATTTGCTTCCTCCCTCCTTCTCCAATTAAGTTGTCTTAAAGTCATGGCGAGGCAATACTTTCCATCAACCCCTTCCATTAGTGTCCATCTAAATTGCCTTGAAGTCGAGAAAAATATAGAACCTTGAAGTCTTGGTAGAGGGCAACACTTGCTCTTGACCCCTTCCACGATCCCTCTCTCTATCCAACTAAATTACCTTGAAATCATGACATATACAATATTTGCACTCGACCCCATCACCCTTTCACCCAATTAAATTGCCTCACGACCCTTTCACACCCTTCTCCCAACTAAATTGAATTGAAATCTTGGTTAATAGGCAATACTTGCCCTCGACTCTGTCACCATTTCTCCTAGCTAAATTACCTTGAAGTTTCGGCAAGACAACACTTGCCAAGCTGGAGATCATTTATGTAAAATAGTACAAAACAAGGACAAGCCTACAAAAATAGTCAAATTTGGGGACACCGGGTAAAATTTTCTAATTGTTTTTCATTCGTTGACTAAATTCAGAGCTATTTAGAAAGTGGAATTTTGGGCTAAAATCAAAAGCAGGTTACATTGTGTTTGGGCTTTATAGTAATAATTTGGGAAAAATTACATCTTGTGTCAATGTAGGGATCTTATTTTTTAAAAAAACATAGTGATATTCTGTCACTTTATTAAACGTAGCAATATTGTTTACCAATGCTATCAAACATAGCCAAAAAAAAAAAAACATCCTAATCCTTTTTCTCCCATCTCTTCTATCTTCTCTCTCTCTCCACACAACCCCATCTGTCACTGACCTTTCCCCTTCCCGGTCGCGGCAACCCATCCCCCATGCCCCATCATCGCCAGTTCTGTGTTTTGGTCATCATCGGCGGATCTAGTTTCCTCCATCGGCGACGACGTTATTCTTTTCTCTGTTCATACGTTCAACGAGATCTGCTACTCATGTGGTCGACTATGGAGCTCTGGTGGCTCCCGCCGTCGACCGTTTGTTGTCTGCTATGTTTTTTTTTCTTTTTGAAGTTTTTCGATTGGATATGGTGGATCTACAGTGGTTGTGATGTATGTTTGGTGGTTGTTGATTGTAGGGATTGTATGAGATGTTGTTCCCATTGTATGTGTGGTGTATGCACTATATATACAGTGAATATACACCAGAAATACAAGGTATACACTTGACAAAAAATAAATGTATAGAATATATTTTGGTTTATTCATTTATATGTGGAGTGCATGTCCTATGTATGCTCATGCATACACTTTACATACAATAATCATACAAAGAATATACAAATATACGATAATCATATGAGATATATGTCTACTATATTTTTACTGTATGCATAGTGTATCTTTGCCCATACAATGAAAATACGAACACATCCAAAAAAATTAAAAAAAAAAAACTAAAGAAAATTTTTCCGGCGGCTGGGGATGGCATGATAGAGTATGAGAGGGGTCTAGAATTTTATCACCCTTTTATATGTGTTTGCTATGTATTGAAAATAAATGTTGCTATGTTTTGAAAAAGAGATAATATTGACATTTTTGTGTAAAAGAGAATGTTAGTTTGTATAGTTATGTAAATTGCCCAATAATTTAGGTTTCAATTCTGTTTCCAGCCAAAAAATTTCATTGGGTACCTTCCATAAGGAGTGATTTTGCAAGTTTGCCCCTGTTTAATAATATTTAGCAAAATACCCTTATATTGGTATAGGGCCAAGACTTCAAAGCATAAATTTGCAAGTGTTGGCTTTTAGGCAAGAGGTTAAGGGCAAGTGTTGTCTTACCAACACTTCAAGTTATATGGTGAGAATGCATAAAGAGATTGGAAGGGGCAAGTGTTGCCTTTTGCCAACACTTTCGACCAAGTGCTGGCAAGTGTTGCCTTTTGCCAACACTTTAGGGGGAAATGTTGGCAAATAGAGAGAAGTCAAAAGGCAAGTCTTAGCCCCATACCCAAGAGATTGACATGGGTGTATCCGTCCAGAATTTTTTCATAGAACTAAACGGGGGCATTTTTGCATAACCCTCTTAAGCCCGAGCAAAAAGGCAAACCATTGCTTATGGTGTCATATTTCTGCAAAAAGGCCGTTTCAAGCTCAACGAATATCAAGGCAATCAAATTGGGATGTATAAGGGAGGTTTACAAAATATTTATCCGCCCCTATCCATAAGTTTCATATTTACACGATCTACCTATTAACTATTTAAATGCCCTACCCATCCACACTTGTATACCATAAAGGTATACACCAATAAGGTATAACAAATGGATACAATAATAAATAGGTAGGTCGGGTAAATACTTTCAATTTCATGGGTAGGTTAATTTTTAATGAATATGGCGGAAAAATACTTTGGATTTCAAGGGTACATAGTGTAAAAAACTCGATTATAATGCACTTGGGCCTTATCGCCTTAACCATGGGCAAAGTGCAACGAATAGCTACTTTTGCCAGTGGTCTTTGGTTTGAGGCCACTTTTTTTTATTGGTTTTGCATGAGAGGCTACTTTTTGGAACTTCAATCCTTGTGAGCTGAATTTCACACAAGTTCAGCCCACAAGGGTTGAAGTTCAACTTCAGCCCACCACAAGGGTTGAAGTTTATGCATCTAAGTTTAAAAGTTTAGCCCTTACTGATTGAAGTTGAAATTCATAACTTACGCATTAAGTTCAACCCACAAGGTTTGAACTTCAGCCCACAAATATTGAAGTTCCAAAAAGTGGCCTCTCATGTAAAACTAATAAAAAAAGTAGATTCAAACCAAATGCCAGTGGCAAAAGTGGCATGTGGGCGAAATTTTTACCTTAACCATGCCGACTAGGATTACCTTTTCATATTTTTACATGAAATAAACAAATCTGACGCTGCTTTTGTAGTTTCGACCCCCATAAGATAAATCTTACAAAAATAGCTTCCGTTAGGAAAAGTTGCTGGCAACTGCCATAGGTAATTTCCTGCGATCTCCAAGCCTCTGCTATTAGAAAGATTTGGCGATCTCCAGAAACATTGTTATGGGAGTCAAACCTATATGACTTTCCTTATAAGGGATAAATATGTGACAGGTCGCCAAAAGTATACTATTTCTATAAATTACATCTACCTTTTCTACGTAAAAATTTCGTCAGAAGCTAATTTGCGCAATGCTATTTAAGGGGGGAGAATTACACAATCATGACCCCTTAGACAATGGTTTTTCTAATTGACCTCGCTTAAAATAGTTTGCAAGAATGATCTCCACTAATTTTAAGTAAGTGCTACCGCGGATGCAATGCTTCAAGTGATAAAATTGACAAGTGCTACCTCGGGGGCAACACTTCAAGTTTAAATTGACAAGTGTTGCAAATGCTGCCCCCGTGGGAGCACTTGACCTTTTATTTCTATCGACATTCTCCCCATATAACTTGAAGTGTTGTCTTACATGCAACACTTGCAATTTATCCTTGAAGTACTGCTCCTAAGGTAGCACTTGTCAATTTATAACATGAAGTGTTGCCTCCCAAGGCTATTTTGCTAAATATTCTTAAATGAGAATAAAAAACTATAATCAAGAATAAGGGGTACATGTAGTGGATTTTTTTTTTTTGTATTTAAGGTGTATTCAGTCCACTTGCTCAACTTCAACTCTTGCTATATAGTTGACTTCAATCAGAGAGATTGAAGTTGGACAAAGGCAAAAAGAACTTTCAAATTAACCGGAATTGAAGTTAAGCCCGTCCATGGGATTATATTGATAGTAATTGAGCGTTGCAAAGTTGCACTAAAAGTGAATGTGCCTTAAATGGCACTGCGAGATAGGCTATTTATGCACCCTGTCCGTTTTCTACCTAGTATCAGTTTCTATAATTTGTGAGATCCATATTTATCAGGGGTTGGGTGATCAGTTATTTGGTTTGATTTTGCTAAAGTTTTATTTAGGTAAAAATTTTGCCCAGCAGCCACTTTTAACGCTGGTATTTAGTTTGAGGCCACTATTTTCTTTGGTCTTACACTAGAGGCCACTTTTGGGCCTTTACTAAATAAATGTTGACTTAAGTTCTAATAGTTGACTGAAGTTCAGTCCATACGGCCCCTGGACTGAAGTTCCATCTCTTAAGGACTGAACTTTCAGTTCATATGGCCATGGACTGAACTTCAGTCCATGGTATGGCTATGGACTGAACTTCAGTCCATGGCCATGGACTGAAGTTCTATCTTAAGGACTGGACTGAACTTCAGTCCATATGGCCGTGGATTGAAGTTCAATCTTTAAGGACTGAACTTCAATCCGGTCTCTGGACTGAAGTTCTATCTCTTTAACCAAAAGTGGCCACAAACTAAATGTTTTCGTATTAGTGGCCTGTGCCCAAAGACCAGTGGCAAAAGTGGCCTTTCGTGCACTTAGCCCTTTATTTAGTTTTTCTGTATTCGAATATCAAATGTATGTATCTGATATCAAACCGAAATACCTAACTTACTTAAACCCTCATATGAAGACCGAACTGAAGAATCAAATTGATGAACTGAATTAATATATTCAATTCGGTTCGATTTCGAGTTTTTGGCCTTATGCCACCCCTATCTAAATTTTAGTCTGATCGTCCAATGGCCAGGAGATGATAATTAAGTGGAATCTAGGGTCATGAATTTGAAAACTTGCGAAGCATTAGTCATGCTGTCTAGTCGAATCTTTAGTATTCTCCTGTCAATTTATGTGAAAAATAATCAAAATAGTTTTCTAACTTATATCTTGAAGTCCTTGTTTTGTCCTTGTCATGTGAGTGCCTAACCAAGCCTTCAAGCTCGATGCACTTGTGCTAAATTTACTTGGACTTATCATAACACTAGTATCAGAAGGTTCAAGGTGAGCAATAAAACTTAAATTTCACTTACTCAATTCATTACTTAAACGGCTAGAAATTATTGAAAATATGTGAATCAAGTCACTATTCTTTTTTCTGTAAAAAAAATAATTTTATTATTCACTAAAATGACATCGTTTTTTTTTTCTTTATTAGAAAGGTCACTTATTTTTGGTCATTTCACGCTAAATCACTCAATCCGTAAAGTAACAATGTTTTTATTCCATTTTAATCAAGAACTTCAAAGCCGACCTAATGCCTTTTATATACTAAATATATTCGCAACTTTTTTATATGCTCGGAGTTTCACTTGAAACATTGCAAATTCTAGATTTTTTTCTCTTGAAATTCATGTTCAACTATGCGAATTTTGAAGTTGTAGCGAATTTTAGCTACTTTACAAAATCTAGCTATATTCCAATCAATAGCCCTAAAAGTGGCAAATGATTTACTAAGTTATTTAAAAATTGGCTATATTTTCAATTAAACCCCATGAAAGTGACAATGTCATCGACAGGCTATCCAGAAAAAGGTTATTTGTTTAAATTCATAGCGCAAATCATGTTTCGTAACAATCTGGTCACCTCTTCAACTGCAACTCTAAAAGTCGCTAATTTGCTCACCGTAAGCATGGCAAAAGGTGCCCATCTCTTCAACTGAAATGCTAAAAGTGGTTATTTATTCAGTCGGTGGCGCTGGCACATATGCAGGACGACCCCAAACAACTGGTCGGGAAATTTTGACCACTAGCCATTTTAGGACGCGCTCATTGGGGACTATCTACCGTTTCAAAATTCATTGAAGAATAGCCAAAATTCGCGCGCACACTTAAGCTCCATTAGCGTTGGAAAAACCACAGACTAGTCTCATAACAAAATACTGGGGCTTTGAACAAAACTTGTTTAAAGCCCAAGTATTTTGTTATGGGACTGAAGCTTTATACAAAGTCTCATAGCAAAATAATGGGACCTTGAACTATTATTTTGTTATGTGAATTTATCCCATAACAAAATAATAGGTTTATCCATAACAAAGGTCCCATCAAAGGATAAATCCCATTATTTTGTTATGAGACTTTATATATAAAGCTTCAGTCCCATAACAAAATGCTGGCACTACAAGAAATTATCTGTTTTGCGTCAAAGTTTGGAGACGCAATTCCCTCTCTAAAAGGAGTTTGGAGACGGAATTCCGTCTCTGCGCGTCCTTCGCGAAAAGGCGCGTCGTTGGCCAACCTGGAGACGGAATTTCGTCTCCAATTCGAAAAGTAACTGGCGCGCCTGCTTGTGTCAGTGAATGCTTGGAGACGGAATTCCCTCTCCAAGTATTAGAGGGAATTCCGTCTCCAACATGAAGTGTATATATTATTTTTATTTTTTAGAGACGGAATTCCCACTCCAGGCATATATTTAAAAATTATTTTTATTGTTTAGAGACGGAATTCCCTCTCCAGGCATATAATTAAAAATTATTTTTATTGTTTAGAGACGGAATTTCCTCTCCAGGCATATAATTAAAAATTATTTTTATTGTTTAGAGACGGAATTCCCTCTCCAGTAAAATAATTAAAAATTATTTTTATTGTTTAGAGATGGAATTCCCTCTCTAACTATATTAACCCTGCTAAATAAAAACATTAGAAACTCGCTACAAAGCAACCAAAAACCAGAAACGACCTGTTTAACATAAAATAAAGCCACCACGGCCAATTAAACAATTCTACTTGTTTAACATAAAACAAAGCCACCACGGCCAATTAAACAATTCTACATACATGTTTCATCATTAAGCATTCAACACAAATAAAAGTATCTAATTAGTAACATGTTCACAAACTTAACGAACCATGAGATTAATCCGGTCCTTGGGAGGAGCCACTTCCTTGCTCCTTATCCCTCCAAATCATTGCCACAATTTCCTGTAATTTCTTCATATTCTCACGGTCTTCCAATAGTTGCCTTTCACTATCTAGTAGCCTTTGCTCCATTTCCGCCAATTTAGAGCGAAACTCATCATCCACAGCTTGTGGTGCAGGTGAAGAAGAAGAGCAGCAATTAGAATTGACAATACCTACACGAGAAGGCTTTTTGTACCTCGAAGGACCAAGGCCATAGGCTCGATTTTTGCTAGTATAGCCACCACCCACCTGAACGAACATTGCATTTTCTTCTTCCTGAGGGGGTTTAGGAGAGCCTTCAACAACCTGTGACCCTTGGCTCTCAAGCCATTCTTGGTGTAAAGCTTTGTAGTTTTCCTAAAACAAAAGACACGATTAGAATAATTAATTAAAGAATAATTTAAAATAAAATAATATTATTTATGATATCTCACTTCTAGTTGTTGTGCACGTGGCTCGAGCCATCCCACCTCATTTCCTTGTTCGTCATATAAATAATGGAACAAACGGAAAAATTTATACTCACTAACTTTTCCATGTACCGCTTCCTACACAATGCAAATGTGTTAATGCTAAATCAAAATGATGTTAAGTTTTTAATTTAAATAGAAATTAGATTGACTTACATATCGTGCCCGATGGTGGCCAAACTAACTGAACCACAAGTGTGCTTCGATCCTCCCTTTGCGGATGCTCTGTTTTTCTTAGCCTGCTCGCTCTGGGCTAAGAATTCAGGTGTTTCCCAATAAATTTTGAGTTTATCCCAATTCTATTGATAAATCCATTTGGGAAATTTACCCTTTTGCCTGTATTTTGACAAGGAATCACTTAGCCTTTTGCCGCATTTTTCTCAAAAACTGCTCGGATTTCATCATCATATATAGCATCCCACGAACACTTGTGCTGAAACAATAACAATATAATAAGTGAAAACTAATAAAACACATATAATAATCAAATGACAAAAGCTTCATAAGTATAGTTAATACCGTAAAAGCTTCAAACATGCGGTTTCTAACAGAAACTGGCACCTTTCTCCACGACGGCCAACCATCAGTAAAGTGTGGTGTCATAGATTCAACAACAAGTTTCACTGCCTTGTCCGATGGAATAAACCTGCATTAAATTTAACATACAAAATTATGTTGATAAATATATATTGCATTCAATTCAAAAGTTTATAATTTAAGGGTTAATGAATAAATCTTACACTTCTTTGCTGTCAGGCATGATAATCAACCTACCAGACTCATCGAGAGATCCAATACCACAAGGCAACTGAACTGTAGCACTAGTACGCTTTTTCTTACCCTTTCGCGCTGTAGTGGTGACAGATGGAGAGGACTCTGGCTGAGTCTCTGGTATGGGTGTACTCGAACTGGGGCATGCCGATGATGATGCAGATGGAACAATACTCGAAATGGAAGGTGTAGCAGATGGCAAACTATGTGGATGCATACTAGGAGTTGGTATCATCATCAGCTGTGAAGGGCCCGATGCGCCGAATGACTGAAATATAGGGGCCCGTACATGCACAGACTAAGGGGATGCGCCTACTATAGGCATGGAATGGAAAGAAGGACCAGCAGGCTGGCCAAACTGATAGTGTGGCCCCGTATGTGGCATGGTCTGTGCAGATATACTAGGGGCCCGTGGCTGATGGAATAGTGGGGTACTAGGGAGACCAGCGAAAAATGTACTCGGATAATTACCTAACTCATCAATCAAAGGCTGCAAGAATACATCAATAGAGCTTTTTGGGTTACTAGGACCAGGGATAATACAAGTCAGGAAAATATATGGACTTGTTATATAAGTCAGGAATATATATGGACTTGTTATACACATTTCTGGGGGTAGATTATACGGTGTGACGAATACAGGCCAGCAAGAATATGGTGCAGCAGAGACAGCAAACGGAGTAAACCCATCAGAACTTAAACCCAACCTGATGTTTCTAGGTTCACTTGCAAATTCAGGATACACTCTATCGAAATGCTTCCATGCTTCTCCATCAGACGGATGACATAGAATACCAGATTGTCGTGTACGTTCATGATGTCATCTCATATGAGGAGCATAACTCATTGATGCATACAACCTCTTTAACCTTGGTATAAGAGGTAAGTAATGCATCGCTTTAACTGGGACCTGTTTCTGTTTAGCATTTTTGACTGGCTTGTAGCGAGCCTCACCGCAAAACGTACAAAATTGCATATCTTTGTTTTCTTTGTAGTATAACATGCAACCTTTTTTACAACAGTGAATTCTTTCTGAAGATAGCCCTAAAAACGAAACAAACTTTTTTGCATCGTAGTACGAGAAAGGCAATCCCAATTTACTTATGTTTAGTTCATTCAAAAGTCCAATGATCTCATCCATGCCTCCTTGAGATATGTTATAATCTGATTTAATACTGAGCAACCTAAACTGCCACCGACAACTTTGAATGACTTGCCCCCTCGTAAAATGGGCGACTTGCTTTTTCCAACTGTTCATAGAAGAGCTTCGCCTCATTATTGGGAATCTCCTCAACATTCGGTTGAGAGGGTTCCGCTTGGTACATTCTAAATGCATCATTCAACATCTCATTCATAGGATAGTTATACCCGACATAGTCATTTTGGAAGTTCTCTCTATGGACACTAGGGTTACACTCTCCATGTGCAGTCCACACAAAATAATTTGGCATAAATCCTTTTCTATAAAGGTGCAACACGATATTTTCAATTGGTTGCACGTGGCTACACTTGCATTTCACACAAGGACATTTGATTGAACCCCTCTTCCCCCCTCCCTGTATATATTCAGGAAGTAATTTATCTTTAGCAATAAACCCGTCAACCCCCATCTACATAACTTTTCCTCAAACCCATATTTTCATAGAACATATTGTACATCCAACTACGATTTTCATCATGTTCCATCTACAAAAGTTACAAACAAATAAATATAAATCAATGCAACAAAATATAGCAATTTTTCTAGCAAGCTATAGGTGTATAACATTTTTGTTAAATTATGTTGCATATTAACTTTTTAATTAACTAATTAAATCAAACTCCCTACATTTATTTTATTTGCTATAGAGCTGGCAATCACACCAAAAATTCACTAAGTTTTCAAGAACATCCTCTAAACCCAAACAAACTTGAGAAGAACCATTTATTCAAGATTCAATTCAAACCCCTATTTATATCAAGATTCAATATTGCCATGTTCAATGACATTGTTCTTAATTATTTCTTTCTAATTATCCTTGCATTAAATTTATCTACTTTATCACATTATTTTTCTAACCATTTCTAAATTTTCAAGAACTAATGACATTTCCAATAACCCCTTTCCAATCTAACCAATGTTCTTAAAAAGGAGGGGAATATTAAATAATCCACAAGTATACAAACATAATAGAGCTTACTAGGATTTCATTATACAACAAATTCAGCCTTGATAAGGATGACAATGGAGTGTCGAAGTTGGTATTGGGGAGGGAAAAATGGGGGCCGAATTAAAGGGTGGGGAAAATGGGGAGGAAAAAATAATGGGGGATACAAATTAAAGCGAAAAATAATGGGGAAGATGAAGGGGACTTACTTGAATAAGTTGGCCGGATGGAATGGGGGAGCAGAGATGAATTTTCGCCGGGGAGGGGAGAATTTTCGCTGGGAGGGGTTTGAAATTTTGGGGGTGATCTGAAAATATTTTAGGAGCCCGCTGCGTGATAAAATTAATTAAATTTTTTAGAGTTGGAGACGAAATTATTTAATTAATTTTATACTCAATACACTGATTGGAGATAGAATTCGCTCTCTAACTGATTGGAGGGGGAATTCCGTCTCCAACCTTTCGGTAGCTTTTTCCTCTTTTTCTAGTAGTGTGGGGCCTTGAACAAAACTTGTTTAAAGCCTCAGTATTTTATACTGGGGTTAGTTTACTGAAGCTTCCCATTATAAATACTGGAATTTATCCGGAGGTAGCTATTTCTGAACGAATTTGTTTTTGACGGCTACAAATCAATTAGCGCGCGCCAAACAGGCCCTACGCGAAATTTTTACCTGGGTCTCCCGTCTCTATGTTAGTAGTAAAGTAAATGTTGAATCAATAAGTTGAGTCGTAATCTTTCAGAATTTACTTATGTCAAGATGAATGAGTTAATTTGGACAAAATAATCGATCAAATTAATTTTCGTTAGTCTGAGTATGACATCTGCTTAAAATTTCAAGATACGAATAATGCATGTTACAATTGCATTAAACTTTATAAGTTAAGATAATGACGGTCCCTTTCTGATATTGGTTTTGGTGAACTTCACGTGGTTGAGGGAAGAACTGAATTTGAAACTCACATTTGGCAAGATAATAACGAACCATTGTAGTATAGCAGTTGAAAAGGATGAAAAGTTACTATCACCTCGCTAGTCAAAATGATGTACAATCTATTCACTAACGATCGACTTGTGCTTGTATCAACACTTCCCTTCTTAAGCCCCATACCTCTCTAAAAAAAAGAAAGAGAAGAAACCATCGATGATCCGGTACTCTACCTGAATAAAAAATTCTAAATATCTCTTTGATCTTTGTCAAGCGCTCATCATAACACCCAGTTTGACCAAAGTCACTCTTTGTTATTATACGGGTTACTAACCTAGTTTCAAAGATAAATCTATGCCTATGGCATAATTTGTGTATAAAGATTAAAGACACACTAATAAGTAAGTGTTTAACCTAGATCCGATTTTAGGCCAATTAACAATTAAATTTGTATTTGCGGAGTCACGATCAATAGTTGATATTAAGAGTTTATACGGTTAGCTAATACGATGATAACATGAGAGCAAGATACGAGTATCAACTAATAAAAACAAAGCATAAACGGAAACAAGGAGAAGTAACTGTGTCGTATCGCTCGTCTCCGGAGAGAGTTCTTCGATACCAGTCGCACTTCCGACGATCAAAGAACTAAAGTAATAACCAAAATATGAGCAAAGAGAATATCTGAGGAAGAGCGAGAGAGTATTCTTATTGATAGTGTAGACAAGAAGTAAAAGTTGTTCTACAATCGATTAAGGCGAATGCTATTTATAAGCATAGTAGGCACCCGTTGGGGTTTTGTAACCGCTGGGCGTGGATCCGTTTGGATAAGTAACTGCCGGTCACATATCCGTTGGAGTCATAACCGCTGGGTTGTAATGATTGCCTTAATGACCATTAATAGATTGATCGTGGATGATCATGTTAATAACTACTCATTTATACCGTGTTGACTGTTGAAGTGTTTCATAACTCCTTTTGGTCTGTTCGTGATGAATGTCTGTCCGTTGGATGTCTGTCCGTTGAAGTGGCTGTCCGTGCCACGTGGAAGACACGTGTCACCTTTCCAAGTCTAGTCAGCTTTTATCCAATACAGATAGTCCCCGCACTTCTCGAGCAGAGTATCTGTTCGAGGAGTGGATATGGATTTTGGCGGGAATTTCTTGTGAACTTTTGTCTTCATGTGATGTATCTTGATGACGTATGAGCCTTATCAGCTAAGTGACAAGCCCTCGTGACGTGCGCATTTAATGCGCCGTATAAAAGAGTAACTGCAGCTGGCATGCCTGCGAGATTGAAGGTCATTCCGAAGTGACTATTGCGTACCCCAAGGGTAAAAATAATGATTTTAACCGCTTCAGTCACGTGCACACGTCGTCTGCTGATCGCGAGGTGACCGCTACTTTCCAGAATAATGATGATACTATAAAGTTTTGATGAACCCTATTCTTTCTCTCAACGGCCAGATCTGGTCGAGGTTTCTCTTATGGCCTCCACGTGTCTCGAAGGAAGTTCGTGGGGTTGAATTTTCACTCCTATAAATAGGGGTTCGCCTGATGAGAGACTTTTTACTTGCCTTTATTTCTTCTCCGCTGTTCTTTGAAAATACTTTGAACTAGCTTTGAATTCTTCTTGATAACTTCATATTTTCCCTGCAACCATGACTTCAAGAACTAGGAAAAATCAGAGCACTGATGTTGCTGGTAGTTCCTCGGCGGCCACTTCCAGGCCCCGGGCTACACAAGCTACTGCTGCAGAAATAATCCCCAAGAAGTGGGGTGAACTTGAGGCGGACTATAACATTAAGTCCTTCCATAATAGAGAGGGAGATACGCGGAACTGGCCGGCGTATAGGTTTAAGTCTGGGATCACGAAAGAGGTGATCCCACGAGTGAGGATGGACTGCCACTGGGGCGATGAGGTTCCCCTCTTGCCGGTCTCCGAGGAGGAGAATATTACTTCCCATAGGGCTGGGTGGACAGCCATGTGCACCTACCCTTTCACCGTGGGATGTGAATTACCCCTGCACCCTGTGTTGGAGAGGCTCTGAAGGGAGTACCTTCTTTGTCCGGGGCAACTGAGCCCCAGTATATATAGAATAGTTACTCTTTTGAATTGGTTCGCGGCAGGAACCGATCAATCTTTTGGTTATGAGAATTTTATTTCTTTGTATAGTATACAAATTTTTAAAGACGGCTATGTAAATGCCAGGATGCGCGGAAGCAAGGGCTTGGTGCGCAGTTCTGAGGATACTGGTGACCGAGGCTGGGTACACCGGTATCTGTTTGTGCGCTCCTCGGCCTTGACTTTTGACGACAAGGCTTACCTTCCAGAGGTCTGGAATAAGAAGCGTAAGTCCCCGAGTATTTGAAGTTCTTTGTACTTTATCTTCTTCTCGTCTTCTAACTCCGTTCAATTTTTGTAGCAGCCAAGCAACCCTACGACGGACTCATTTCCGTCGAAGATTTGACCCCGTGGTTTGAGCCAATTTTGAAGGAGTTTACTCCTGAGAAGAGAGAGTGGACGTATTTTGCCACTCAGAAGAGTTTGGTTACAAAATCATGGTGAGAATATTTCTGCTTTCATGATCGTTCTTCTTATTTGAAACTTCTTCATGTCTGATCGTTTCACCTTTTCATAGGTTTGGGCACTTCGGGAGATTTCTTTCCTGCTCCTCCCCAAGACGGGCCTTCCGAGCCTGTTGCTGACCCAGAAGCTGAAGCTGAGGCTATACTAGCTTCAGTGGGTGCTCTGTGCAGCAGGGAGGGGGTGAAGAACTCCTGTCCGGTGGACTGGGCTCCTTGAAGAGGAAGAAGAGGAGCCAAGGCGAGGGCGGAGCACGGAAGAAGTCTACTCGTAAGACTTCCGTGGCTGCCGGGCAAACCTCGTCGGCTGGCGGTGATCCTTCTTCTAGGGCCAGTGTACCGGAGCCCGTAGAAGTGAATGTCGATGCTGCTGCTAGAGTCCCCGAGTCTGTACGGGGAAAGGGTCTAGCCAAAGAGGTTATCGATCTTTCGGACACTGAGGTCGAAGTTGATGTTCCTCTTAGGTGAAGGCCTCATCTTCGTAGTGACAGAAGAAGGGCCGAGGAGGAGGCTGTCCGTGCTCCACAGAAGAGTCCTCGAGTTGATGACGGGGCGGAGGCAGGTCCTTCTCGTGTAGACAAGGGGAAGAAGAAGAAGAAGAGGTGAAAGAAAAAGTAAGAGAAGAAACCTCCCAAGAGGGTAGCCAAGGTCCTCGTGTTTTTCATTTCGAGGATCTGGAGAATGTGGCTACTGAGGGGGCGATTCCCGGTGGTCTTCGTGAATGTGAGACAATAAATCCTGGAGTGGAAGGTGACTCTAACCTTTCCTCGTCAAGATTCGTTTGGCGGTCAGTTATTGGTGGCCGGACAGAGTTGAATGATATCAGGGGGGTGCGTTACAAGTTTGGGCCAAATTATCCCTCCGAACAGGCTTGGGAACCTAAGTTCTGCGAGAGGAAGCACACTTTGAAACTTGCCCCTGATGTCAACTTCGTAACCAGGCCACGCAGCTTGGCGAAGGCAGTCTCCTAGCTCATCGGTCCTCGTGAAGAATGGGTGCTGAGGGAGCTGACCGATGAGGAGTTAGCCTTCCAGATTGCTTCTGACTCTGCCCGGGTAAGTTTTTTCCGCTTTGTTTTGGGAATAACTTTTGGCCTCGGACTTCTAACTCTGACTTACTTTGCTTTTTTCAGTCGAGTATGCTGGCTGCCGAGCTCATGTTTCTTTCCAGGCTTAACAACGTCGATCAAGTGGTTGAAGTGAAGAAAGAGTTGCTGGAAGCTCTGAAGGATAACAAGACTCTGATAGAGCAGTGTGGTCTCCTTGGTGGTGAGGTTAACCGGTTGACTGATGTCAACAACGAACGTGTTGAGCAAATCAACGCACTCACCAAGGAGAAGGACCTTCTTCTCGAAGAGAGAGAAGGGTTCGCACGCTCTGCCCAGGGTTTAGAGAGACTGCTTGAAGATTGCCAAAATTCTTTGAACGGTGCTATCGAAGACCGTGCATCCCTTGAGATGGATCTGTAGAGAGCTAATGAAGAATCAGTTAAGGCCAGGGCTGATCTCCAGGCTGCCAAGGATCAGGTCACTCAATTAATGAGTGCTCAGACCGCATTAACCAAGGACTTAGCGAACCTGCGCGATCAGTCTGAAATCAAAACCAAGCTTGCTGCTCTTGAGGCCAAGCGTACATTGCTCGAGCAGATTCAGGCTGGACAAGTTAATGTCGAGGAGATGCTGCAGACAACAAAGAACGCTGTTCGAAGAATAAAGCAAGTATTGGGTCTCTCTCCTGAGGAGTCTGCAGGTGATGATGATGATGAAGACGAAGACGACGACGAGGATTCAGGGGACGACGGCAAGACTGACGGAGCTGGTGCTTCGAGTTCTGGTCGTTGCCCTAAATGTTAATGCCCTTTTCTTAATCTGTGATTGATGTACTTTTTTATTGTCTGGCGAGAGCCGGACTTGTTTGTTGGTGGACAGAAGTCTAGCAAAGACTTTCTGGTCCTTTGTATGGCCTGTTTGTTTGGCCTTTGAATACTCTGCAAATTTCTGTCAGCCGTATTCAGCATTTTATCAATTTACAGTTTAATGTATATATGCTACTTTAGATCTGTTCAATGACTATATTTAGTTTGAACTCTTGATCTTTTTGTTTGCATGTGTTTGTGGCGTTCGTGCCTTGTGATTGGGAGCTTTTTTGAAGTTTGAACTTTATTAAGTTCGTGTCTCCAAGAGTCTGCCCGAATGTTTTTAACTTAGCCTTTCGTTAGGAAGAGGTCATAAGTTGTAGGTAGTCTGACCGAATCGTGGTCGTTTAGAGTTTTGGCCGAATCGTTGCTCTGTGCGTATAACTTTGCTTATCGTTTCGATAGTTGAAAGTTGTTGCATGGCTTTATAGATTGGCTCTGGCCGAGTCGTTGGCCTTGTGAACGACTTCTCTTATTTTCGTGGAAGCCTTGTCACATAAAAGTTTTTGTTTTGTGAATGACTCCTCTTATTTGCCGTGGAAGTCTTATCACGTAAGAATTGTTGTTTTGTGAATGACTCATCTTATTTGCCGTGGAAGTCTTATCACGTAAAAGTTTTTTGAAAAACTTTAAAAATTTGCCTTTTGGTAAGGTCTTTTGCCTTCATGAAGGTCTTATCTGGCCTACAGGGGCCTCTCACCACCCTCCTTGTTTTTATGTTGGAGCACGTAAAGTGATAACATGAAAAGAGTTTTCGGTGAGTTGCATATACAGCACATATAACCAAACGAAGAGTGTGTCCGTTGTGGGATTCGAACCCACAGCCGCGAAGTTGAAGAACTTCGAGCTCTACCAGTTGAGCTAAACGGATCTGACCTTGTTTAGTTCGTTAGTACCATTTAGAGAGAGTATATAATAAAAGTAAGAACTTTTGTAAAGATAAAAGGTAAGTGTAAGATAACTAACCGTTTACCACTTAAAAGTGATACCTTTTGAGGTGAACCACATTCCAACTGTTCGGGACAGTTGAGCCGTCTGGTCGTACCAAACGATAAGATCCTTTGCCGACTGAAGCAATTACTTTGTAGGGGCCTTCCCAGTTAGGACCAAGCTTCCCTGAATTTGTTTCTTGTGTACTCTGGGAGACTTTTCTGAGTACAAAGTCCCCGAATTGAAAGCTTCGTACGCGCAGTCCCCGATTGTAGTATTGCTCGATTCGTTCTTTTTGAGCGACTACTCATACAAGGGCTAGTTCTCTGCGTTCTTCGAGGAGGTCCAGCTCTTCGGATAGGTTGACTGAGTTTGATTCCTCAGTGGCGTGTGTGTATCGTAAGCTGGGCTCTCCGATTTCAACTGGGATTAGGGCATCTGCACCATACACTAATGAGTAAGGAGGTGCTCATTTTTATAGTTGTGCGATAAGCCCATAATACTCCAGGTAATTCCTCTACCCAACATCCCTTTGCCTGCTCGAGGCGCTTTTTAAGGGATTCAACAATGATTTTGTCGGTAGACTCCGCCTGTCTATTTGCAACAGGATGATATGGAGAGGAAGTGATCCTCTTGATGTGCAGATCGTCGAGGAACCTAGTTACTTTCTGACCGACGAATTGCGGGCCGTTGTCCATGACTATTTTCTTAGGTGCTCCAAAGCGACACACGACAAAACGCCAGAGGAAGTCGACGACTTCCGTTTGTCGTATCCTTGAATATGCTGCCGCTTCGACCCACTTTGTGAAGTAGTCAGTGATGATCAATAAAAAGCGCATCCCCCTTGGTGCTGTGGGAAGAGGACCAACAATGTCCATCCCCCATTTCATGAACGACCACGGGGAGATTATTAAATGGAGTGGCTCTGCTGGCTGATGGAGAAGATGAGCGAACCTCTGGCATTTGTTACATTTCTTGACAAATTCGTTCGTATCTTTCTCCATTTTGTCCCAATAGTAACCTGCACGAATCAGCTTCCGGGTTAATGCCTTACCCCCGGAATGATTTCCGCAACAGCCTTTGTGGACTTCTCTCATCACGTAATTGATCTGATTAGGTCCAAGGCATTTTGCGAGAGGTCCTGCGAACATCCTCGGGTAAAGCTCGCCCTTAAGAATTGTATATCGGCCAGCTTTCACTCGGAGTTTGCGTGTAGCTTTTGCATCTGCAGGTAGAGTTCCATGGATAAGATAATTTGTTATCTCATTCCGCCTGTCCCAAGTAGTGTTGATGGTGTTGACTTCAAACTTTTCTCTATCCATGGTCGTGTAGAGAAGTTGAACAACAGCTGAAGAGCTGGCTGCCCCTATCTCTGCCACTGATCCCATGTTTGCAAGAGCATCAGCTTCATGGTTCTCTTCCCATGGAATCTGGACTGCTTCCCATTCGCCAAACTGTGCTAGGAGCTCTTTTACTCGGGCGAGGTATACTTGCATCCTGGATTCTCGTGCAATGAAACCTCTATTGATTTGATTGACCACGAGCTGAGAGTCGCTTTTTAGCTTGACGATGGTTGCTCCATAACTTCGGGCTAGTTCCAATCCTGCAATAACGGCCTCATATTTGGCCTCATTGTTAGTTATAAATGGGCACTTGATGGCTTGCCTTACCGTTTCGCCGGATGGAGCAACAAGAACCAGTCCAAGGCCGGACCCTTTGACGCTCGAGGAGCCGTCTTGTGAAGGGTCCATGTGCCGGGAGCCTGCCCTGCATAAAGAATAGATTCCCTTTCTGCTTCAGAGTATATGTTAGTGCTGAAGTCTGCCATGAAGTTTGCTAGGACTTGTGACTTTATCGCGACTCTAGGCTGATAGGTGATATCAAATTCAGATAATTCTATAGCCCATTTCACCGGCCTTCCTGAAAATTCCGGTTTGTGCAGAACATTTCGCAGAGGAAAGGTTGTAACCACAGCTATCGAATGACTTTGAAAATAAGGGCGTAACTTACGAGCATCAGTTACTAGTGCCAGTGCTAATTTTTCTAAAGGTTGATAGCGTGTTTCTGCATCAATTAGAGCTTTGCTAATGTAATATATGGGAAGTTGTTTACCTTTATCTTCCCGAACTAACACAGCGCTTACCGATGACTGTGAGACTGCCAAAAAAATCAGCAGCTGTTCACCTTCCTGAGGCGTGGAGAGCAGTGGAGGATTGGATAGATACTTTTTCAAATCCCTCAATGCTTGCTGGCATTCGGGAGTCCATTCGAACTCCTTGTTTTGTTTTAGGACATCGAAGAAACTTTTGCAACGATCAGATGACCGGGAGATGAATCTGCGTAGAGCTGCCACCTTTTGATTCAATGGCTTTAATCTGAGCGGGATTGACTTCAATGCCACGCTGAGAAACAATGAATCCCAGAAAGTTCCCCGATCCGACTCCGAAGGCGCATTTCTCTGGATTCGGCTTCATATTATACTGATCCAAGATTCGGAAGGCTTCCTTCAGATGTGCCTGATGATCTTCTGCTCGTTTGGATTTTATCAGCATGTCATCGATGTACGCTTCCATAGTCTTCCCGATATGGTCGTGGAACATTCGATTGACCAGACGCTGATATGTTGCACCTGCATTTTTCAGTCCAAAAGGCATAACTTTGTAACAGTACGTACCTCGACAGGTTATGAATGCTGTTTTCTCCTGGTCTTCAGGATCCATCAGTATCTGGTTATACCCAGAGTACGCGTCGAGGAAAGTTAGCACCTCGTGTCCAGCTGTTGCGTCGATCAGTTGATCTATCCTGGGAAGAGGATATGAATCCTTCGGGCAGGCTTTATTTAGATCTGTGAAGTCAATGCAAAATTGCCACTTGCCGTTCTTTTTAGGTACGACAACCATATTGGCTAGCCAGTCTGGGTACTTGACTTCACGTACTGACTCGATTTTCAGCAGCCGGTCAACCTCGTCGTTGATGACCTGGTTCCGAAAGGCTCCTTGCTGGCGCGTCTTTTGTTTCACCGGGCGGTGATATGGATCAACGTTCAACCTGTGAGTAATGATGTAAGAAGAAATACCTGTCATATCTACATGAGACCAGGCGAATGTTGTATGCCGCTCCTTGAGGAACTGGAGGATATCTCCTCGTAGGCGCTCGTTCGGCTCGGTCCCTAGATACATCTTCTGCTCTGGCTTGTCGGCGAACAGTTCTTCGGGCTCTAAAGCTTCTACGGTTGGCATACAGTTTTCTCTTTCATCCATCTTCGCAATGAACTCCGGGACCTCGTACTCAGCTGCTTCGGGTGGTATGTCTGGCCCCGGTCCCTGTAATTGCTATTTGTTCTCTTCGGGCAGTTTGAGAGCCACAGAATAGCAATCTCGGGCAGAGCGTTGCTCTCCTCGAACCTCACGTACTCCCCATTCTAATAGGAACTTCAACACTTGATGGTAAGTAGAAGGAACAACTTGCATGTCGTGAATCCAAGGTCTGCCCAAAATGATATTGTAGGCTAGATCCGCATTGACAACATGAAAAGTTATTTCCTTTGATACCCCTTCGGCAAGATTCGTCAGGGTAATCTCTCCGAGAGTCTTCTCGCTTGAATTATTGAAGCCGGACAGAACTCGAGATATAGGTACGATCTTGTCTGACAGCTGCATCTCTCTTACAACCCGTGACTGGATAATGTTCGCGGAGCTCCCCGCATCAATGAGTACCCTCTTGACGTTGAATTCCGCAACACGTAACATTATGACTAACGCATCGGCATGTGGGAATTGCGAGCCATTTTCATCAGAGTCCTCAAATGTGATTACTTCTTCTGATCGTGGGCGCTTGTTGTTTGTGATGGAGACCTTTGCATACTTCTTTGCTGTGAAAGTAACGGAGTCCACCTCGATCCCACCTGAAATAACATTAACTGTCATCCTTGGAGAGGATGCTCGCGGAGGGCCAGGTTTGTTCTGCTGTGCCTTCGCATGAGTCTGCTTTCCCTTCTCAGTCAGGAACTCCTTCAAGAATCCCTGTTTCAACAAATGAGCAATTTAATACCTGAGGGCTTTACAGTCTTCGGTGGTATAGCCATGGTCACGATGGAAATCGCACCACAGGTCCTGGTTTCGCTTGCTTGGGTCGGACTTCATGTCTTTGAGTGCTGCCACTACTTCTGACGTCTCCACATTGAAACTTGGCAGGCTTGGGGCTCCGCGGAGGCTTGCTTCTGAATCATCTCTCCAGGATAACCCTTTGTTGTTGCGATTGCGTCCTTTGGAATGCTGCGTGACTGATCAGGGTACGGTTCGTAACGTACGTCTGTTCTCTCAGACTCTGCCTTTCCGCCGGATCCGCCGCTATGTGCCTGAGCTCTTCCTCGAGTACCTGTTCCAATCAATTAATCTATATCGATACGTACCTTAGAATTGTAACGATTGTAGACGTCTGACCAACTGGCTGCTGGGAACTCGCGAAGAGACTCATAGAGTCTGCGCGTGGCCTCTGAGCTCCTGATGTCCAGGCTGTTGGTAAATGCGATTGCTGCCCATCTGTCTGGCACTTTGGGGAGCAACATGGTTTCCCTTTGGAAATGATCCACATACTTGCGGAGAGACTCGTCGGGTCTTTGCTTGATTTCAAAGATGTCCTCAACGCGGGTCTCCGTCTTCTGAGCGCCTGTGTGTGCCTTCACGAACAATTCGGCCATCTCTGCGAAAGATCCAATGGAGTTGGGTGGCAACATTGAGTACCATCGCAGAGCTCTATCTGCTAGGGTTTCCACGAACTTCTTCAATTGGACAGATTCGATCTCCTCGTCGGTGAGATCGCTGGCTTTGATAAAGTTGCTGAACATCATGAGATGGTCGTTGGGATCAGATGTTCCGCGATACCTAGGGATGTTTGGCATTTTAAACGTCTTAGATATCGCTTTTGGGGTTGCCTCCTTCTTCTAGGGTCGCTGTGAATAATGCTGGACATCAACTTTCTTCAGCGTGGGTGGAGCGCCTGGTATCTGATCAATTCTCTGGTAGAGAGACTTCTGAAGTGCTTCCTGGCTTTCCTTGAATTGTTTGGTGAGAGCTTCCACAACAAGGCTCACGTCCGTAGGTGCTATAGACCCTCCGTTCTGATTCGGATTGACTTGGGTCGTAGGATCTGCGGTACCACCGTTGTTCCGCTCCCCACCTTGCCTCGAGGTATGTGAAGATGGTGCGTCACGACCAGGTGCCGCAGCGTCAACCCTTGCAGTTGAAGGATTATTCCTTCGGAGAGAGGTGAGTGCCTCGTTTATTCCTCGATTTACTTCTGCATGTTCCTGCATCAAAGCAAAGAGTGTTTCTTGGAGGTTCCCTCGGCCAGGAGAGAGACTCCTATGGCGTCGTCTCCTGGGTGGAGTAGTGCTCTGAGAGCGCATACGCCTGTATCGTTGCCTGACCGGTCCTTGGGAAGATTGTTGCTGCCCGTCGGATGAGTAATCGGGAGAATAATCAGGAGAGTGATCAAGATGGAGTGAATGAGTGTTTACCTGTTCTCCGCCTATGATAGTTCGTTGAGAGTTGCTTTCTGCCATGTTAGTTATATAGCAAAAAGATAGACGAAAATAGGTATAATATCAAAGATAAACTATTAACCTACGAAGGCTATTGACCGGCTCCCACTGTGGTCGCCAAATTGTTTAACCTAGATCCGATTTTAGGCCAATTAACAATTAAATTTGTATTTGCGGAGTCACGATCAATAGTTGAGATTAAGAGTTTGTACGGTGAGCTAATACGATGATAATATGAGAGTAAGATACGAGTATCAACTAATAAAAGCAAAGCATAAACGGAAACAAGGAGAAGTAACTGTGTCATATCGCTCGTCTCCGGTGACAGTTCTTCGATACCAGTCGTACTTCCGACGATCAAAGAACTAAAGTAATAACCAAAATATGAGCAAAGAGAATATCTGAGCAAGAGCGAGAGAGTATTCTTATTGATAGTGTAGACAAGAAGTAAAAGTTGTTCTACAATCGATTAAGGCGAATGCTATTTATAAGCCTGGTAGGCACCCGTTGGGATTTTGTAACCGCTGGGCGTGGATCCGTTTGGATAAGTAACTGCCGGTCACATATCCGTTGGAGTCATAACCGCTGGGTTGTAATGATTGCCTTAATGACCATTAATAGATTGATCGTGGATGATCATGTTAATAACTGCTCATTTATACCGTGTTGACTGTTGAAGTGTTTTATAACTCCTTTTGGTTTGTTCGTGATGAATGTCTCTCCGTTGGATGTCTGTCCGTTGAAGTGGCTGTCCGTACCACATGGAAGACACGTGTCACTTTTTCAAGTCTAGTCAGCTTTTATCCAATACAGTAAGTAACTAGTTAAACAAAATGGATATGCTTCAATCTTGTTGGTGGTTAATTAGTATCCATCACTTTCTAAAACGCTTATCTTTCTAAAAGTCTTTTAAAACAGAAACAATTTTCCTAATAAAATAGCTTGTGTTAGCTGCAAGAGCGACACCTGTAAGTGAAAATCATTAGGGCCCTATGGCTAGTAGCCCTTGAAATTCTAAGATTATGTGGAAACAAAATGTAGGAAAAGTTGGCTAACAGTGGAATCTAGTACGAGGGTAGACGTAGACTATGGAGCACTGGAATTTCATACACGAATTTGGAAACATAGGTGACAACAGCAGGTCAATGAGTTTTAGGCTAATGTAACAGTTATAGTACAATCACTAATGTTGGCTGTTAGAGCTGTACTTAGGTCAACTAGTGATGTTCTCGTAACATATATAGAATCTTCGTCGTCATTCCACTTTCATGATTTTGAAATTCGATTTTTTAAATTTTACATATTTTAGTTGCGCGTTCTATTCTAAGGTCAAGCGCGAGAACTTTTTCACTTATATATTGACGAAATTCTCATATACTAGTACTTCCTCCGTCCCAAAATGAGTATCTGGATTTGACTGAGCACGGAGTTTAAAAAAATAAGGAAGACTTTTAAATCCTGTGGTTTAAGATGAAAGTTGTGTGTAATATGGGTCAAAATCTTTATATCCTGTGGTGCAGAACAAATCTTAGATTTAAAAAGTTGTCATAAAAGGAAAGAGGCACTCATTTTGGGACAAACAAAAAAAGAAAGGTAGACACTCATTTTAGGACGGAGGGAGTAATAAATATAAGTTTAATATGAACTGCTTTCCTCCTTATCCTAATCCTCCAATGAGATGGAACTTTTTTTCGTAAAAAAATCCTCTTTAAAAAGAATCAAATTTTAGTTTTATTAGTATGCCTTGTTGAATAGTACTATATAAAATAAGCCATAAAAAAATAACGGAAAAGGGCTAAAAATGCCACTGAACTATACGAAAAGGTCTAAAAATGCCACTGCCGTTAATGTTTAGGTTCAAAAATGCCATTACTAACAAGAAAAGGCTAAAAAATGCCATTTTTGCCGACGAAAATAGTTTAACCACTTTTCATATTTATATAAATCTCCTAAAAATATTAAAACAATAAACATTTTTATTAAAACTCTTATTTCAATCCACCCCAGCCTTTTTATTACATTATAAATAACTTTACCCATTTTAGTTTTCCCCTTCCTCTCTCCAAATTACACAAACCCTAATCCCAATTTCAACAGCGTGCTCTACTAAAATTCTGGGTGATTAACCAAATTTCGAGTGAGTTGCTTCCAACTTAGGGTCAATTTCATATCACATTAGCGAGCTTTTGTTAAAATGTCTAGTGGTTCAAGTTACTCAAGTGGGACATCAAGGAGGGTATGCTATTGTGGAGTTATTGCCAATCATTTGATAGAATGGACAACTTATAATGCTGGGAGACGATTTTTTAAGTGTCCGAAGCCTGATGTAAATGATTTTTTACTCAATTTTCTTTCATTGAAATTGGGGTTAATTCTAGTGACTTAATATTTTTTTTTTTTTGCAGAATGAATCGTGTGGGTATTGGCAGTAGGATGACGATGAAATTCCTTCTAGAGCTTTAGTTGTCATTAATAGCTTGAAGAAGAAAAATGATGATGCCAAGTTAGAGAGAATTGCATTGCAAGAACAATTGATTGAGTTGAAGAGGTCTGCTAGTGTTGATGCAAAAAGAATTGCGACGTTAGAGCTGAAAGTGTTTCGCCAATGGATTATCATTTTTACATTGTTGGGGTGTTTTGCTGGAGCATGGCTCTTCAAATAAATTGTTTAGTGTATGTAACGGATGCAAAATTTCTACTTGCTTGTGTGTTGTAACAACTTTGTAGTAGTTTTTATATAATGGAAATGGAATGGAATGAAAAAAAATTGTGAAACTTTTAACTTCCAAAATTGGTTCCCTTGTAGTGTCTCTGTATCTAGCTATATTTGTGCGTGTAAGACAAAACTCTTTATTTTTGAAGTAGGACATTCTAAGTGGTAGAGAAGCCTAGCTACTACAATTCACTGGGATTCAGTAGGCTTAAAAAGATATATAGTTTGCAAGTGTTAGATTGGATACAATAACTGAAAATTGAATAAATGAGAAGTCAATTCCAAAAAACCAACGTGTATCTATAAATTAAGATATCAAGGGTACATGATACAAGTCTATAAAGAAGTGGTTGTGCATAACTAATGAAGAGGAGAACATAATGTGGACATCTGTAGTTGCTAGATATTTAAACTCTTCAAGAATAATCAAGAATAAAGACTGCGAATGTGAATTTTAACATTACGCATAGAAGCAGCCCTTCTTTTTCTGTTCCCATGTCATGGTTGTATATCTGGATAACAATGTGAATAACAACACTATGCATAGAAGCAACATTTTCTTTTTTGTTCTTGTGTCATGTCTGCATATCTGAATATTGTACTAAAAAACTGAACCACTGAAGTACTCATATCAAAGTTTCAAGCATTTCTTGTAAGCTGAAGCTCGAACAGGATTCATAAACTTAACTCTATACACGCAATTCAGCTGGCTATTAGAGAATTAACAAGGTAGAAACAAACTGTAAAACATTATTAAACTGCTGCCATCTGAGAGATATGCATACAATTTAAGCAGCTGCTCCTATAAATCAACAGTAACAATTCAACAAAATCTAGCAAGAACCAACAATTATAACCAAGTAAAATATGATATGCATTCAAACATCTAATTCATTGTTTAACCATCAGGTGGTTAACCAACCACTTTTAACTAACATTGACACCAAATGTGGTTGGATACAAAACATAATCTAATTGTTCTTAAACAAAAGTAATTAACCACCTATGGTTAAATGTCATAAACACTCCAAAAAAAATCTCCATGAGACTAAGTATTAGAAGCTGCTCCCTTTCCCTTCCTTATCATTTGCTTGGCTCTTTTCTGCCTTGTCTGTGCTTGGAGCTGTCTTGTTGACACTGCTGCCTTCCCCATCCATAAAAGCTTGGTTGGTGAATAAGGAAGATTGGTTGGTATTGACACTCCAGATGCATCTCCAGTAAAACCAATCTTCCTAGTTCCAGTTGGAACACCTTGATTCTTCCTAGTTTCAAGCCTAACTTGTGATTCAGAAACAACATTTGGCCTGATTGTTGGATCTTCATCAGAGCCAACTTCACCATAAGCAACTTCTTGAGTATCATAACCATCTTCTTGAGTTTCATCATTACCATCAATGTCAGATTGTTGTGTCACAAAGTCAGATTCTGATTGTTGTGTTGCAGCCTCAAGTTCCTGCTCCTTCATGGCATCAAGTTGTTCTTGATGCTGTGACTGTCCAACATCAGTATTCTGAAGATATAAAAGAAGTTGTAAATAAGCAGATATATTAAAAAAGATAGAAACTTGAGCAGACTAAAGAAAAAAAAAACACTAACCAAATTGCAAGTCCTTGTATTATGGTTCTCTCCTCCACGATTCCTGCAAGAGATAACTGTATTCCTTCTTGATGCAACCCAAGCACCTTTCCTCTTACTAGCCTCATCAGGAACCCTTGTTCTCTTGGTCCTAGGCATGCCAACACGCTTGAGTACTTCTGGTGGTTCCATAGCTTGAAAAGGCTCTATTTTCCAAAAAATTTGGCCTCTCACAGGTTGTAGCTTGTGCTTGTAAACGAGGGAATACGCCTCTAGACTATAAAACCAGTTTATTTCAGAAACAGGGTCAATTTTTTGGTGCATCAATGCCCTAATGGCATGAGGACAAGGGATACCAGACAAGTCCCAAGTCCTGCAAGTGCACCTTTTCTGCTCCAAATTGACAGTATGTCTATCTTCTCCTTCAGAAACTTCATAACCATAATCACCATTAAACTCAACTCTACATTTATGTGCTATGTCCCTGAAATCCTTATACAATTTCATGCATTGTGGACTAAAGTCACATTTCCAACTCCTAATTTTTTCATCATGTTGTGCCAATTTATTCATCACCTTCACCCTTATCTCTTCTAACATCTTAATTATAGGTTTCTCCCTTGCTTTCAATATCCACGCATTAAAACTCTCAGTAAAGTTGTTGTCTACCATTAAATTTTTACACCTTGTATCAAAAAATGCTCTACACCAATATTGCGGTGGATACTTTACCAAATCTTAGCAGATTGTTCAGACAACTTACCCAAATTTTGCAATTGGTCTCCAAATTCTTCATTGTATGTACTCCAAGCACTCCACCACAATAGCTTCTTCATTTGTCCACTTCTCCACTTCTTGCACCAATTTGCCTCAATATGCCTTACACACCATCTTTGGTTGGCCTCTGGAAGTACACACTTCACAGCTTTTAACAAACCCTGCAAAATCAAGAAAATATAATGCATCAGTCAAGAACACAATTATAAGATTTTTTTTAAAAAAAAATTAGAATCTATTACCTTTTGCATATCAGAAATAAAAGTCACTCCAATGCCATCACCCAACTCTAAGGAGTTCTTCAAATGCTCAAGGAATCATGTCCAAGTCGTGATTTTTTCTTTGTCTACTACTGCCCATGCCAATGGGTAAAAGCTATTCATTGAGTCTTGAGCAACAGCTACCAGTAACTGCCCCAGGCATTTTCCTTTTAGAAATGTCCCATCCAAACCAATTAGTGGCCTCAGGCCACTTTTCCAACCATCTTTCAAGGCTTGGAAGCAAATATACATGCGCAGAAACTTTCTTTTACCCATTTCAAGAGCATCTTTGGAAATGTTTATCACAATATCACTTCCCGGATTAGACAACTTCAGTTCTTGGGCATAGGCTTCAAGCCTATTATAATCATCAAGGAAACTACCTTCTAGCTTGTCAAGGGCCAACCCTTTAGCCCTCTTAAGCTTGGATTTACCAACATTCAATTTTAATTCCACTTCTAAGTCTCCTCTCATTTCCTTCACCTTGTATTTTGGTTTGCTTTGAAGTTTTTCCTTGAAATAATAGGCTAATGTAGAAGCTTGTGCCCTAGGGTTGTCAAAACAATCATCACAGTCATGGGTTGAAATCAAAGATTTGATTTTGAACCCTAAACTCTTGCCATCCTTAGATATATGGCATGAAAATGGGCAACCTTTAACACATTTATAAATGGATCTTTTTTTGTCAGATTTGTAAACTCTTAACTTCTTTTTATTAGCCAATGCATAAAAATTCACAGTCCTCCTAGCTTCTTGCAAGTCTTTAAAGGTCATACCTTTTTCCAACTCCTTGAAACTTTCTAACTTATCACCTACCTCTCTTCTCTTTTCCAGCCTAAAAGACTCAAGTTCATCAGAATTATATTCCTCACCAGACTTTTCATCATCCTTACACAGGCTACCTTCACAATCACTACCAACTTCTACACCCACATTATTAGGAGCTGTGAGAATGGTAGTGTCGGGGAGAAGAAGAGGCACCTCATATTCATCTACAGCAAACAAGTCTATAATTTTGAACTTTTCAGAGATTAATCTCTTGAGTGACTCTACACCATCATCCCCTTCTATTGTAAAGTACATTCCCGAAGGAGACAAACATATAAGTTGGATTACTTCAATAAACCCTAATTTTGAAGTAAACTCACCACTAAGGTCTTTAAAATTCAGCAACTCACAGTCGAAGTCATTCCAAGTGCGCACAAGTTTCTTTTTATACACAATATTAGGAAAAATGACCCAAGAGCCCCCGGAATTGAATTTGATGTCCACTTTTTTAGTCATCTTCACATGCAAAAAAGACAACAAAGGAAACAAGAAGGGACCACTTCAGCAACATCAAGTAATGCAAATCCGACTTGGAATAAAAAATAACAAAACAAAAAACATGAGAAAGAAACGACACAAACAAGGACAGAATTTTAATGGTTTAAACAAGTACTTTACTTGAATGTAAACAAAATCAAACCCCAACCCCACATGAAATACGGAATTCAAACACCAAACAAATATTATTTAATTACCTAAAAAGAACAAAAATATATATTATAAACCCACATTCACAGTAAAAGAACTAAAGATAAACAATGTTAAAGACTACATACCTTTTTACATTAGATTAGGGTACACTGTTAATTGAGGAATTTCTCCTTTGAACGAAATAGTAAAATACACTATTCAAATTGGGATTAGGGTTTGTGGAATATGGGAAGAGGAAGTGTAAATGTAAAAGTAAAAAGGGTAAAGGATGGGGGGGGGGGTTTAGGGTGGTCTGAAATAAGAGTTGGGGTGGGTAAAAAGGGTAAAGGATGGGGGGTTTAGGGTGGTCTGAAATAAGAGTTGGGGTGGGGGGGTGTTCAATAAAAACATTTATTGTTTTAATATTTTTAGGAGATTTATATAAATATGAAAAGTGGTTAAACTATTTCCGTCTGCAAAAATGTGTTTTTGAGCCTTTTCTTGTTAGTAATGGCATTTTTGAACCTAAACATTAACAGCAGTGGCATTTTAATACCTTATTTTAAACGGGTGACATTTTTAGACCTTTTCGTATAGTTCAGTGGCATTTTTAGTCCTTTTCCGAAAAAATAAACATGACCGACCTTCTATTTGGTTTAAGCTCTCAATGCAATTTCACTCCTTTCACTTTTTTTTTTAAGCTTTTCTTTCTCTTGTTCTTTTTTTCCTTCCTTTTCTTGGGGCAAAAGCGATGCATATATAATTGGACAAGTAAATTTTTCTTAAGGTTCTCAATCGAGAGAAATCAAATGGATTTTTTTAGTAAGACAATTATTAGCTGTCACGCGCAAACAAGTACTTTATCGGTCTCGTTGAATAATTTTGAATTTATGGTCTCAAAATATTCCATAAAGATTTATGTGATTATAAATTTTAATTTACTAAGAGTAAAGGAAATGTTTAAAGTTAAACTATTTTTAAATATAAAAATATGACATACTTTTTGAAACAATAAAATTTGCTTGTTTTTGATCGGAATGCTAAATTTAATTTTCCATTCACACTCTCCACTCTAGGAAGGACTTACTCATTTATTATTGTCACGCCCTAAAAAAATAATTCATTAAATTGCGTGCGAGTTTATTTATTTAAAGGCTCGTGACGGGTGTTCAAAAAGGTACCAAATTATTTTTAGAGAAAACTCGGAGTCGCCACTTGACAAGTTTAAGGTGTGCCAAGTCACCAAAAGGTACCTTGAAACACCTCTGACTCGTCTAATGGTCTGCATTAGAGATTCGGGTAAGGTTCTCAGTTGACTCTCGGGAAGGTATTAGGCACCCTCGAGTCCTGTGCCGAGCACAGTTGCTTTATTGTCGCAATTTTAATTTTATTAAATATGGTTGTTATCTTTTGCTGTTGATTTGAATTTATACTTTGATTAAGAAGATTTAAAAACGTCATCCCTGCCCAACATCATAGAGGACTTGTTAAATTTAAATTTTAACTCAGAAAATTAAAAGTGTATCATTCTTTTCCAACCTTACAAAGGACTGGTCGAATTTACATTTTGATTCATGGTAAATAAATAAATAGATAAATAAACTTTATTACGCAAATCCAACCTCACAAAGGACTTGTCTAGTTAAAAAAATTAATTAACTTTATTGAGACTATTTATTAAAAAGTGAGTTGTTTGCGAAAATCATAGTGGGTTAGCCCTTTTGCATTAATAAGCTGCCGTAAAGATTATTTGCAAAAAATATCATATTTTTATTTTTATTGCTTAACACAAAACGACTTTAATAGAATTAATTTCCTTTAGCCCAATAAGCAGACCGCGAGTCATACTTATTATTAAACTCAATCGTGAAAAATTCTTCTCGCTTTTATTTATTTTACCTAATCGATTTAATTAAAACATAACCGCTAACTTTATTAAGTGACAAATCGGGACTCCCAAATTTGCCTTAAAAAATATGGATTATGAAAAGTATATACATATAGTAGTCTGTTTGTTAAATTGAAACAGTTTTGTGGGCTATCTTTGAAAAGAAAAAATTTACAAACTGCCACTACTTTAAGGAATTTTTACACAATATAGACATTTGGCAGGGTGTTTATCAAAATATAGATACATTTTGCCTTAATTATTCAAAATAGACATTTAGACCTATTTACTTTACATTTAATAGACACTTTTAAAAACTTTCTATCTTCCTTTTACTATGCCTATATTTATGGGAATTAGGATATGCATTAAGTTAGCATTTATTTCTTTTTCCCGCTTCTCAACTTTTAACCCACGCCTAACGAAAATATCAGTTACAACTTTCCCATTTTTTCGGTAGTTGGTGTTTTTGTAATTACGTGTTGCATATTTGGTATTCACGGCATATTTTGTACATATCTGATGCATATTTGGCATTTTGTAATTCATCGCATATTTGGTATTCACTGTAAGTATTTATTCCATATTTGGTATTCACTGCATATTTTTTGTACATATTTGTTGCATATTTGCTTTGGTGTCATATTTTGATGATATTCATATGCAAAGATACTATTTCCCTTGTATTTTCTCCTTTAACGTGATACACAGTGGGTATTCACTTGCTGATATTTAAGGTAAACAATGATTAATATTAATTAGTAAGATGCCTTCTGATCTTATTTTTGTTCTTGTATGGAAAAAGAGAAGATGTAACCTGATTTGTATTTGGTGAATATTTATGACTTAATAACCTAAAAAAACTGCTTTACTGGGGATATATACTTGCCACAGATTAGTGGGATTCCATAATTATAGGAATTTAAAAACGTTTTTCCATCCCATTTTTTTCGCTTCCTTTTTAGTTAACTGAATTGGCGCTAGTATTTAGGAGATATTCACGCAGATTCTTAGAAGTTAGGATATTCATGTACCTATTATTTAGCATCAATTTTGGCTAGCCATTGATATATGTTAATATGTCTATTATCTAGTAAGGCTATGTAAGATACTTGGTTAGTTATGAAATTATCCCCTACTTTAAACTTGAAGTGGACTGTATTGTTTGCAAAAATGGGCTGCTTTATGATGTCTTGCACAACTAACCACATTTTTATTTATTCATTGTATAAATGGTGGTTGTGTAAATAAATTAACACATGGCCAGATTTAAAGCAAACGTCCTAAATTTAGAGCCTATTCGTTTCATTTTTGCAAATTTTTGCAAATATGTACAGTTTACAGAAAATAGCCCTACATTATAGAAATGGCCAGAATTTAACGTTTGCAATTTCGATGGTTAAAACCTAATTTCGTATAATCTTTAACATGCTGTCCAGATTTTTTTTACAATTTGCACAAACAGCCTCTTTTAAAAAACGGGCCAGATTTTAAAAAAGAGAACATACACGTTGAATTTTAGAGAATGTGAAAAACTTCATCCTACACAACAGTCCAAATCCCAATTTCAATCACATTTCCATACATTTAAGAATAACTACAAAACAAAACTTCTTAAATATGTAATGACTAGTAATTTTCGTTATTTTTTAACACAAATTCAAGACATAGAAAAAACTAACCTATAGCACATATGAGCAGATTTTTTAAGACCGATAAACATGCTGATTTTTGTTTCATTTTATAGTAAATTACTTGTAAGATACAAGGTTCAAGTATTACCTAGATAAACGAGATCTTAGAGCTCGGCAATGACGACCACTAGCAAACCAAGATACGTACACAGCAAGGAACCCGGACAGCAACTTATCAGCCCTTATGACCTCTTTTTAACTCTTAAAACTAGTAGATTTATACCCTAAAAGACCCTTGGTACAAAGGCTTTTGGTTCTAATTCTTTTCTTCAAAACTTACTATTTTTCTCAAGTGTTTGTTGCTCTCAATTTTAATGTGTTTCAGCTGGTTGTTGTGTTCTTAAATGAGGAGTGAATGCCTCTATTTATGGCTGAAATTGAAGGCCAAAAGGTGGAGTATGGACTTGTACAAAAGTACAAGCCTACACCCCTACACTTGAGTGTTTTTTAGCCTCTTTCAAGGATAGTACAGCAGCTGTAAAGCCACTGTTTCAGCCTCTGTTTGAGCCCCTAAAAGCTGAAAATGTGTCCTTTAAAAGGACAGAAAAACACTCATTATACTAACTAAAGGACTAGGACCAAACTAGACCAACTAAATCAGCCCCAAACTAACTAAAATAGAACTAAGAATACCACCAGATTCTAAACATATCTAACAAAGTCTAGAACTAAAAGTTTTGATGACAAGAACAAAACTAAGATTAAAATAGACCAAGCACTAATTAATTCTACGTTAACAAGAACAAACTAAACATCAGTCTACTTGATATCCTAACTTGAACAAACTAATAGAAACATACGCTTTCTGCTCTAAGAAAGTGAACGGTACAAAACCATTAACTGATGCGTGTACACATACATACATATTCATGCTTGGATCAGGGAGAGCAAAACCATGTTTGAAATTAAGGAATGCTCATAGGCTCAGTGATGTTCTATAGGATTTCAATACAAAATACTAATGCCAACTAACAACTAATACAAACTGAAATTGCAAAGGGAAAATAAAGACATAGAGGTTAAGGTTTAATCGTCCTAGCAATACCTCGCTGCGGCAAATTTCCACCACGACCACTGTCCTTAACAAAACATCGACATCATTGTTTCAGCGTCTCCGCACCCTGCTCGTCTCCTCCAAAACAGAACATCACAACAGTTCCAATGCGAACGTCGCATCAGTCACACCAACACGCCTCGCTAACACCCCGAGCATCATCATCATCACAACCTAAATGCCCAAACACTACTAACCAAACGAAACAAACACAACACCCCACTCTGCCCTAAAACAGCCGCACCACTGCCCCCGTTCAAAAACCGAAACAGCCCTGCCCCACTACGCCATCACTGCCTCGCTGTATCACCACCACAACTGCACACAAAAACAGCCCCTAATCATCACAGAAAACAGCCCCGCGCCCTGCCTCGTTACTGCCTCACTCTCCACTGCCTTATTATGCCACCTCGACTCCAACTGCACATGACAGCCCCCCAAACAACAACATCAGCCACCCTTATTTCAAAACGAGAAGAAAAAGAAAAGAGAAGAAAGAAAATAAAAAAACAGTGAGTAAATGAGAAACGGACAAGAAGAGAAAGAAAAATGAATTTGGGAAATGGGGTATGGGATGTACATAGAGAAACAGATAAAGGATGAGAAAAAAAAGAAGACTTACCCAAAAAATGGAAAATGGCCAGAGTTTGAGTTTTATCCGAGATATCAAAACCCGATCTACGCCAAACCGTTTGGAATTTGGCAAAACCAATAGTGAAAATGGAACGGGGGTGAAAAGCTTTCGAATGGTATATTTTTTTATTTTTTCCAGCCGCCGGAGGTGGTGGCCAGCGGTGGAGCAGTGGCGGCGTGCGGCGGAGCTCCGGTGGAGCAGTGGTGGAGGAGTGTTTTCTGGTGGGGAGGAGAAATTTGGGCAGAGTTCTCCCAAGTCTTTGAGACTTAAGTGAGGTGTGTGAAAAAATGAGGTGTTCCAAGAACTTATAAGGGAATGAGGGGGAAGAGTGAGAGCCATTGGATCAAACATGATCTAACGGCTGTGATTGATCAAGACTTGGACGGGCCAAGCGTGAGTGGGCTGATTGGGTTAAGAAATTGGGCTACTTATTTTTTATATATGGCCATTAAAACGTCTAGACTAGATTAAAACACACTCAACTAAAATTAAAACCACATAATTTTGCAATACTATCACAATTGAAATATAGAACCACAATTACACACCTAACAAGTAATTTTCACATTTTTTCATATTTTCCTTCCCATTTCATGACAATTTAGTTGAAATACAAGACTAAAAATTTAGGAAGATTCGGCAAAAAATCCTAAGAATCTAACACAGCTATTTTTAGCAATTTTTCTGTATTCGTGCTAAAGTTAGGTGATTACAGCTGCCCCTCTTTGTTCGAGAACACGAAGAGTTTTCGGACAAAGAAATAATCAACAACTAATTCTGGCTTTTCGGTTCTAGCCGAGAGCATGCTTTTCAAAATGGTGACCCTACCTTGAATTTCGGTTCTAACCAAGAACAAGGCTACCTACATATCCCTGGACTAAGGAATCAGGTCAGTGTAGTTCCTCACGTGCGGTAGCTGGGTCTACCGCATTCAAACAGACATTAGACTCTTCTAGATTCACTAAGACAAACTAGACACTCTAGACTAACACTAAAACAAAACTAGACACTTTAGACTTCTAAGACAAACTAGAGACTCTTCTAGACACACTTGGGGCTAATACTAGACACTCTTAGGTATCAGAAAGGCTGTCATTGCTGATTACTGGTCGCTTGCTGGTGGTCATTGCTTTACAAGGCATGGAAATACAAGAAAAAATGTAAAATTACAATCCCTAGCCTAAATCTTCATGCTTCCTTGCGGTAAGTCCTGGCTTGAAAAACAACTTTATTGCCCGTTGTATGGGCAAGCAACTTATCTGAAACTTGAAATGGTTGCATCTGTACAAACGGGTCTTGACTTGAAGCTGGGGATGGTTGCTATCTTTGAGCGCAAATGACTTGAAGTGGAAGTGAGTGCTATCTTCTAGCAAAATTGACTTGAAAAGAACATGATCGCTGTCTTTTAGCAGATCTTGTCATGTAAAGGAAATGACGCTATATTTGAGCGAAAACTGATTCTAAGAGAAAATAATCGCTATCTTTTAGCAGATCTTGACATGGAAAGGAAATGACGCTATCTTTTAACGAAACTGACTCGAAAAGGAAATGATCGCTATCTTTTAGCAGATCTTTACTTGGAAAGGAAATGACGCTATCTTTTAGCGAGAGTGACTCTAAAAGGAAATGATCGCTATTTTTTAGCAGATCTTGTCATGGAAAAGAAAAGACGCTATCTTTGAGCGAAACTGTCTCGAAAAGGAAATGATCGCTATCTTTTAGTAGATCTTGACATGGAAAGGAAATGACGGTATCCTTTAGCGATCTGACTCGAACAAGAAAATGATCGCTATCTTTTAGCAGATCTTGACGTGGAAAAAAATGACGCTATCTTTGAGCGAACTGACTCGAAAAGGAAATGATCGCTATTTTTTAGCAGATCTTGGCATGGAAAAGAAATTAGGCTATCTTATAGCGGAACTGACTCGAAAAGGAAATGATCGCTATCTTTTAGCAGATCTTGGCATGGAAAGGAAATTACGCTATCTTTGAGCGAAACTGACTCGAAAGGAAATGATCGCTATCTTTTAGCAGATCTTGACATGGAAAGGAAATGACGCTATCTTTTAGTGAAACTGACTCAAAAAGGAAATGGAGTTCCATCTGACATCTAGCGCAGCTACCCCGATTCCGGTGGTCCTAGCTATTTCTTGGCAACATAGCAAATATCACACCGACTGTCTGCATCGTGGATACACCCTGTTTTCTAATCTTGCAAATAAGCTTGGTGATTCTTGTTCTATTCTTCACAATAATATGGGATGATCAAACGTCTAAAGCTTCTCCCCAAACATGTCCACTCTTCATGGTACGATTTTGGTATGTCATTCCTCCGGACTGATGTGCGGTGCTCCATTATCGAGGTCGGTCATGACTCGCTGAAACCTTTCCATTGTCGAAGGTGTGCCCTGCTCGCTGGAATTAAACCTGAATCCTGAAAGACAGAGTTTTGCAATTTTCTTTTATTGCTCATGTAAGGCTAGTGCCGAAAGGGCGAGGAATTAATGGCGAGGCAAGATGTACAAAATGGAATAAAAAAAAAGTTTAAGGGCAAAAGTCGTTTGGACATGGAACGTCTTTCTGAAAAGGGAAACTTATCTGGTAATATACCGGCGGCCTTAATGATCATGACATGTATCTTGGATGACCTCGTCCGACCAGTAACACTTGTTAGTTGAGAGTTGCTCAGAAGATATCAATCCATAACCAAGTTGAGGTGTCTCTCAAGTCAACTAGTAGCGCCCTTTCGGGTTTTCGCCAATTAGCCTCTCTCTTTAATCTTTTTCCTCACTGTTGTCTTGCGGCGCCTTCTCAGGTTTTCACCGACAAGACTTCTTTCTTTTTTTTTTCCCCTCTTTTTTTTCCTTTTCTTTTCTTCTCTTCTTTTCAATTTACAACACAAACATCTCTTTTGATGGCATCATCAACTTTTCATAAAGGAAAACTTGACATAAGCTCTCCAAAACGCATCATGAGGTGACTGCGTACAGTCCGCTCCCCTTTGGACATATTTTCTTTTAAAAGATAAAAACTTTTGCCCTACTGTTTAGGATAAACTGGGGTGATTTGTTTTTCTTCCTTGACTTCGAGATTGGTATGCCAAACATCTCATGAAACATGTGAATAGATGATACAATATTTTATTTTGAAATAAAATAAAAACAAACTTCTGCCCCAGTTTAGCATAAAAGGAGGATCTAACTTTCTTTTGATGTTGGCCGCAAACTTGAAGGCAAGTTTTGCGTCAATATGAAACAGGAAAGAATGAAATTTTCACTGTTACGAACACAAAGAAAATGGGGAGCAATATTGAATTTCCTCCATTTTCTTAAAAAAATAAAACCAACTTCTGCCCCAGTTTAGGATGAACTGGGGTATTTGATTTTCTTGACATATCCCGCAAGCCTGGAGGCAAGCTTTGCGCGGATAAAAGAAGACGGGAAAAGAGGAATTTTTTCTTGTTGCGACCGCACCGAAATGGTTGCCTACGTATCCTTTTGAGAGGAATCAGGTCAGACGTAGCTTTAGGCAAATGCCCAAGTTTCTTTTGATGCTTTTCAGTTTCATTTCATTTTGGTACAATTACATTGATCCCAACCGAGAACAATGCCTCAAAAAGAAATATTCAAAGTGCTAATAAGGGATATAATTTGGGATAGCAAAAGAGAACAAAAGCCTTGCATTCATCCCGATTTGAAAGCCATCTTGGAGTCAAATGTAGTACCTCTTGACCGCGTCTGCATTGACGGGTATTTCGGTTGTCCTGCCTTCCAAATATGTAAGGTATAAGGCACCATTTGGCAATAATTTCTTTACCAGGTATGGCCCTTGCCAATTTGGAGCAAATTTTCCTTTAGCTTCTTCCTGATAAGGAAAGATTATTTTCAATACTAATTGCACTTCTTTCAAGTCGCGGAGGCGCACTTTCTTGTTGTAGGCTCGGGCCATTCTTTGCTGATACAATTGGCCGTGACAAACTGCATTGAACCTCTTTTCGTCAATGAATGACAACTGTTCTAATCGGGTTTTGACCCACTCTGTGTCCTCAATCTCCGGTTCCACAATGATCCTGAGAGACGGTATTTCAACGTCAGCGGGTATGACTGCTTCAGTTCCATATACCAATGAATATGGGGTCGCACCTATGGAAGTGTGCACAGTTGTGCGGTAACCAAGAAATGCAAAACATAACTTTTCATGCCAATCACGAGATCCTTGTATCATTTTCCTAAGGATCTCCTTGATATTCTTATTGGTTGCTTCGACCGCGCCATTTGCCTTTGGTCGGTAAGGTGTGGAATTTCGATGCATGATCTTGAATCTTTCACACACGTCATTCATTAAATGACTATTCAGATTTGCTGCATTATCAGTGATGATGGTACTTGGGATACCAAAGCGACAAATAATGTTAGAATAAACGAAATCCACCACAGCTTTCTTGGTCACGGATTTGAGAGTGACAGCCTCAACCCATTTGGTAAAGTAATCTACTGCAACCATAATGAATCTGTGCCCATTTATTGCTCTTGGTTCAATAGGGCCGATAAAATCCACCCCCCATGCTGTAAAAGGCCAAGGGGCTGACATTGTGTGCAACTCTACAGGGGTGAATGTATCAAATCACCGTGTACTTGGCATTGATGACACTTTCGCACAAAAGTAATGCAGTCATGTTCCATGGTAAGCCAGAAGTATCCTGCTCTGAGTACTTTCTTAGCTAGCACGTGCCCGCTCATGTGGGGTCTGCCGATCCCTGAATGCATGTCATTGAGAATTTTCGTGGCTTCAGTTGCATCCACGCATCTTAACAATCCCAAATCAGGTGTCCTTTTGTACACCACCCCTCCACTAAAAAAGAAACCACTTGCCAGTCGTCGAAGGGTTCTCTTTTGATTGTTTTCTACCATTGGTGGATTCGTCCCGTCTTGAAGGAAATTCTTGACATCAAAATACCATGGTTGACCATCAATTTCTTCTTCAACCACATTGCAGTATGCATGTTGACTTTGGACCTGAATCTCTAACGGATCAATATGGGCTTTATCAGGATGGACAAGCATTGAGGCTAATGTAGCCAATGCGTCAGCCAGCTCATTATGTATTCTGAGAACATGTCTAAACTTTAGAACATTGAACTCTTGGCAAAGATCATCCATACACTGCTTGTACATGATCAGCTTAAGGTCTCGAGTTTCCCATTCACCCTTCATTTGGCGTATCAAAAGATCTGAATTTCCGATCACCAGTAATTCTTTGATGTCCATGTCTAGCGCCATACGCAAACCCATTATGCAGTCTTCGTACTTAGATGTGTTATTAGTGCAACTGAAACGGAGTTGGGCAGCCACCGGATAATAATGTCCCATGGGAGAGATGAGGACTGCTCCAATACCATGGCCTTTTGATTTAGAAGCACCGTCAAAGTACATTTTCCACACGTGCTCTTCTTCATTAATCAGTTCTTCAAACACATCTACCTCCTCGTCGGGGAAGTAAGTCTTCAATGGCTCATAGTCATCATCAACCGGATTTTCAGCCAAATGATCAGCTAAGGCTTGAGCTTTCATAGCAGTACTGGTGACATAAACTATGTCAAATTCTGTGAGCAGGATTTGCCATTTTGCAAGTTCTCCAGTTGGCATTGGTTTCTGAAATATGTACTTCAATGGGTCCATCCGGGAAATCAGATAAGTGGTATAGGACAAAAGATAATGTTTCAACTTTTGTGCAACCCAATTTAGGGCACAACACGTCCTTTCCAACAAAGTGTATCTAGCCTTACAATCTGTGAACTTTTTGCTCAGATAATAAATTGCTTGCTCTTTCTTTCCCGAGGCATCATGTTGCCCCGGTACGCAACCAAAAGAGTTTTCATTGACTGACAAGTACAAAACTAATGGTCGGCCAGGCTCAGGCGGAACCAAAACAGGAGGATTTGACAAGTATTGTTTGATCTTGTCAAAGGCTTCTTGGCACTCTTCAGTCCATGCAATTGATGCATTCTTTTTAATAACTTGAGGATCGACTCACATATTTTGGTAAGTTGAGCAACGAACCTACTGATGTAATTTAGCCTGCCTTGAAAGCTTTTGACATCCTTCTTGGTTCGAGGCGGAGGTAGTTCTTGTATTGCTTTGATCTTTGCGGGATCCAATTCAATACCCCGTCTGCTAAAAATTAAACCTAACAATTTTCCAGCAGGCACACCAAATGCACATTTGGCTGGATTCAGCTTCAAATTGTACCGACGGAGCCTTTCAAAGAACTTTCTGAAATCTCTCACGTGTTCTTCAGCAGTTCTAGACTTGATAATCACATCATCCACGTACACTTCTATTTCTTTATGCATCATATCATGGAAAATGGCAGTCATAGCCCTCACGTAGGTTGCCCCAGCATTTTTTAAACCAAACGACATCACTCTATAGCAATAAGTTCCCCAAGGTGTAGTGAATGCCGTTTTGTATGCATCATCTTCATCCATCTGGATTTGGTAATATCCAGCATAGCAGTCAACAAAGGATGGTATCTCATGTTTGGCACAATTGTCTACGAGAGTGTGAATGTTAGGCAACAGGAAATTATCTTTGGGACTTGCCTTGTTCAAATCTCGATAGTCGACACATATCCTTATTTTTCCATCTTTCTTAGGAACCGGAACAATATTTTCAACCCAAGTAGTGTACTGAACCGATTGAATTACTTTTGCATCCAACTGTTTCATTATTTCATCGTGGATTTTATTAATCATATCAGTTTTGAACTTCCGTTGCATTTGTCTCACTGGAGGGAAACCGGGTTGAATTGGCAATTCGTGGACTATCAACTCGGAGCTCAAACCCGTCATTTCATCATATGACCATGCAAAAACATCCCGATATTAAAAAAGCACTTTCCGAATATCGTTCTTCACTTCAGGTCGGGCATACATGCTTATCTTGCTTTCCCTCACATCATCAGGGCTCCCAAGATTAACATCCTCTGTATCAGCCATATTGGGTTTAGGCTTGCCCTCATGGTGTTCAACTTCCAGGCCTATCTCAAAATCCGCCTGTTCCTCATCATATTCAATCTCGTAAACAAATTCCTCAATGTTTTCTTCATCACTTTCAACCTCGACTATGGTTATGGAGCCAAAATCGGATTGTGGTCCCTGGATGGACGATAAGTTTCTTGAACATGTCATGATATCAGGACCAGCAGATATATCACTACAGATAAACAAAAGTAGAATAAAATTAGGAATATGAACAGAGATTGAAGGAAAGCTTGGCTCTTAAGCCTTTCATTAATGAAAGGGGGTTTGAATTACATGTCACGACCCAACCTAGGGTCACGATGGATGACCAACACTAAGTGTCGATCATCATTAATTCTGCTGATAATCTGCTAACCATGAATATAACTGATAAACGGAATAAGTATAAACCTAGCTGATAAGAACTATGCAATGAAAAAAAGCTGACAAGGCTAACACAAGCTGACATACATAACATACTGACAGAACCACACAGGGACATATCTACAGGCCTCTAAGAGTGCTGATCTGAATATACAAAGAACGGGACAAGGCCCCGACATACCCAAGTTGGCTGACTGTACACATACCAAAGGATAAGTAACTCCGGGAGTAAGCGGAGTGACTCCAATAGCTGATAGATGGCCTACTAACATGGTCCAAGCGTTGATCTATCTGCACCTGCACAGCATGAAACGCAGCGCCCCAGAAAAGGGCGTGAGTACGATATGTACCAAGTATGTAAGACATGAGCATATAATATATCATAGCTGAATGAAACTGTAAGGCTGGAATATAAATATGTAAATATGAGCTGGAGCATAGCAATATAGCTGGAAATCTGAAGAACGTACTAAACATGATCTGAATATAAACTGAAGTCTAGCTGAATCTGAAACTGAAGACTGAGCTGAACTATACTGATAAATAACTGTAATATGACTGATAGCTGGTTACTAGAAACTGGAACTGACAACTGTAAACTGATAATGACGCTAAGAACTGGTGGCTGATAACTGAGAACTGATAACTGGTACCGAGCTAAAACTAAACTGTTATCTGAACTGGTACCTGTCTGGTGTTATGGGCTATATCCCCCCAAATCAGGTAACTGAACATCTGAACTAGTACCTGTCTGGCGTTATGGGCTGTATCCCCCCAAATCAGGTAACTGAAAAACTGAACTAGTACCTGTCTGACGTTATGGGCTGTATCCCCCCAAATCAGGTAACTGAAAAACTGAACTAGCCTCATGTATAATCATGCTGTGCATAATGTGGCTATATACACGTATATAACAAACCTGGTGGGTGTTATGGGCTATATCCCCCCCAGCCAGTAATATCTTGTCTCTCTGGTCAGAGTGTGTGAATGACACCCGGTCACACTAGGTGTTTCAACTCCCGCCTGAACCAGAGGGGCTGTATCCCCCAGACGGGTAGTATCACACGCGACCGGACTGTGTGTCCAATGTCCAGCCTCTATGGGGGACTCCAAATCACACATAACATGATCACAATATAAGCATAAGCATGTATGAGGCATAACACATATGGCAACAACATATATGGACTCAAAGGAATGATAAGAAAACTCTGGATGGAATTATAGACACAACCTGAAACTTAGAATTTGTCTAACTCTTTGATTTTTATAAAAATTTCGGCAGAGTTTCCTCTGAAACTGGATGATCCGCAAAAACAGAACCAGCACTATACTATACACGGGAATGGATACCCGGATAAACTGATAACAGAAACATGTTAAACGGATAACAAGATGAGACAACTGGATGACATAACAAATCTGCAGATAGAATGTCTGGACAACACCACTGTCCTGATTTTCAACCTAATTTTCAGAGTGTAGATGAAAGATATAGACTTGATGGTCTGCATGAAAGTTGTAGATATATGTCTTAGGGTTCTGGGGATTCTTGAAGAATCTAAATATCAATTTTGTACAAGGAGTTAAGATCAATATACTAACAGCTGTCCAAAGATCAAAATGATTTTCCAGATTATGAAACGTTTTGTCGTGTTGATTCGGACGTCTTTCACCTTGGATTTTACTACCAAATTAAGTATATACAAGGTTTCCTTGATACCATACAAGTTTCTCACAAGAAACACTAAGTTTAGAACTAAGAAAAGCTTCATAAGCTAAAAGATACATGCGTTGCCAAAAGGAAGGTTTAGTCTTACATACCTTTGATGTTTCTTGCTCCTAAACCTTGTTTCCTTTGAATTCCACACCTTCTAAAGCTTAAACAAGCTATAAAATAGAATTTAGGTACTTTACTTATCCATGAAGTAATTCTAAAACTCAAGCTATAGACGAAATTGAAGGTAGCATAACGTTACCTTAATCGCGTAGAGCATTTTGACGCAATCTGTCTTCAATTTCGAGTTAAGATTGACGTCCTTCCTTCAAAATCATAAAAATGGCTTAAACCTTAAAGAACACACTGTCTCTCTCTTTATTTTTCTGGTAGTGCCGAGATATAAGAGGAAAATTTCCTTTTATACTTCAAACATTTCAGTTTTAGTCCTCTTTTGCGCTTATGGCCCTTTTTTTGGCCTGACTTCTGATTCTCATATCTTTTTATCTATAAGTTGTATGAACAAACTGTTAAAAGCGTTGTAAACTACACTCCAAGACCTTCAATTTGGTATATGATATGTCTCCAAAAGACCTCATATAATATATGAAATTAATTGCTGAAAAAGCTTCGTTACAAGGCAATTCCTTAGTCGGATTTTTCTCAACTTAAATTCGATTTTTCCCAAACTTTATATTCAATATATAAACATCATATATGGTCATATTATGACTTTAAACTCACTTAAATCATTCTTAACATGTCATTAGAAATATATACGTCACTTTAGACATATGGGGTGTAACAATCTTCCCCCGTTTGGAACATTCGTCCTCGAATGTTAAATGAAGTATGTAGAAGCATTAAGCAACAATCTGTTACATACTTGAAGTAATGAAGAGATGTGTATATCTGGCTCTCATGTCATTTTCAGCTTCCCAAGTTATTTCTTCAACATTATTGCTTCGTCATAACACCTTAACTGAAGGAATGTCTTTCGTCCTTAGTCGACGAATCTGCCTATCTAAAATTGCAATTGGCACCTCTTCATAAGTTAATTGCTCCGTGATATGTATATCATCTACTGGTACAACTCTAGAAGGATCTCCAACACATTTTCTGAGTATAGAAACATGGAATGCTGGATGTACCTCCTGAAGGTCTGCTGGAAGGTCTAACTCGTAGGCTAAATACCCAACTCGCCTGATAACCTGATATGGACCAATAAATCTAGGGCTAAGCTTCCCCTTTTTTCCAAATCTCATAACGCCTTTCATAGGTGATACTTTCAGGAATACCCAATCGCCAATCTGAAATTCTAAATCTCGACGTTGGTTTTCTGCATAGGACTTCTGTCTGCTCTGCGCTGCTAATAATCATTCCCCGATCAACTTGACTTTATCAACGGCTTGTTGGATTAAATCTGGACCTATCAATTGAGACTCTCCAACCTCGAACCATCCTATAGGAGACCTGCATTTGTGCCCATACAAAGCTTCATATGGCGCCATCTGTATGCTAGAATGATAGCTATTATTATATGCAAACTCTATCAATGGTAGATGATCACTCCAGCTGCCTCCAAAATCTATTACACATGCTATAAGCATATGTTCTAACGTCTGAACGGTCTGCTCAGCCTGTCCATCTGTCTGGGGATGAAATGTTGTACTCAGATTCACCTGTGTCCCTAAACCTGTCTGGAACGATATATAGAAATTAGCTGTAAACTGGTGTGCCCCCGTCTTAAATAATAGATACTGGAATACCATGTAGGCGCACTATCTCTTTGATACAAAGTCTGGCATAATCCTCTGCTGTATAAGTAGTTCTAACAGGCAAGAAATGAGCTGATTTAGTAAGCCTGTCAACTATAACCCAAATAGAGTCACAGCTGCTCCGCGTACGGGGCAAGCCTGTAATGAAGTCCATATTTACTGTTTCCCATTTCCATAATGAAATCTCTATTTCCTATAACAAGCCACTAGGTTTTTGATGCTCGACTTTAACCTGCTGGTAGTTAGGACACTGAGCCAGAGAGAATTTATTCTTGATAATGACTTTATTCAGCTGTCTGTAATCTATGCACATGCGTAGAGATCCATCTTTCTTTTTTACAAATAGTATCGAGGCTCCCCACGGGGAAATGCTGGGTCTGATGAGGCCTTTATCTAACAAATCCTTCAATCGCTCCTTAAATTCTTTCAGTTATGTAGGTGCCATTCTGAAAAACATGCCTCTAATGGCGTGCTGGTGCTGAGGAAGCAACTGTTGATCTAGCTAGCTGGGCTGCACCACTACCACCCCTAGTCGGTAAATCTCTCATGAAATGGCTTGCCTCGTGACAAATATAACAAGTATCAACTCCTAATTGACATAGACCCAAGTGGCGTCTGCCACAATCCGAACATCTGGGATATGTCTGACTGGCCGGTATAGAAGTACCACGACGCTTAAATCTTGAAGTCAGTGATGTTTGACTAGCTCTGGACTGAGGAGGTCTATCAGATCTCAAGCCACGAGACTCTGGAGGTATACTAGCTGGTGGCTGTCTAACACTCTGCTGCCTACTCGCTCTGGATGTCTCTCCGAATGAACCAAACAATCTGTCCCTCTTATGTAACCCTCTATCCCTGTCGGCTCTCTGTTTCTACTTCCTCTCCTCAAGTGATAAAGCAAACGCATGAATGCGTGATATAATACCTGGCTGCATAGCAATGATCGTACACTCGTTCACCAGGTGTGGACCCAGTCCCACTACATACCTGTGAATTTCTATCCTCTATACTTGCTACAACAGTGGGGGCAAACCTTGCTAAAAAATTAAAGCGATAATTATACTCTTCTACACTCAAACTTCCCTGTCTCAAGGTCAGGAACTGATCAACACGTGCTCTCTGTGTCTCTATGGGCATATACGGATGAAGGAAGGCATCTGAGAATTCCTTCCAAGTCGCGGGAGTAGCATCTGGTCCTCTAGATAGCTCCCATGTCTGATACCACCCTGCTGCTAGGTCATGCAATCTGAATGCAGCCAACTCTACTGACTCTGTCTCTGACGCGTGCATGACCCTCAAAACCCTGGCTATCCTCACTAGAAAATCCTGAGGTTCCTCTCCTGTACGAGATCCAGTAAAGACTGGAGGCTCTAGTCGGATAAAATCCCTGATCCTAGATCCAGTATCTCCCTGGGCATCTGCACTATGCTGTTTAGTCTGAGCAACTACAACACTGGTCAATAATCTGATGGCATCCCTCATTTCCTGCCCCTGACTGTTGGGTAGAGGAGCTGGAGGCACAGTAGCTGCGGTAGTTGGGGTACCTCTAATATCGCCCTGAACTAAGGGGATCTGTGAGGCCTCAGATGGAGCCTCAAGTCTGAACTCCTCACTCTCATCCATCTCAGGTGGCACTCTACTAGTACCCTGGCCAGCAATGGCCTTGCCCTTCTGGCAGCTGTAAGTTTTTTCGGCGGCATCGCTTAGCTGAAAACACTATTGTTAGAGGGCTGAATTCTATAATTATGGCTCTATCGCACGATCTAGAGAAGAAAGAAAGACAACTGTCCTGAAGTGGCATGTAGCCTCCTGTTCAAAAGTATGGCACGCAACATACTCCTAAACAAGACTCTACTAGACATGGCCTGTAGACACCCGAGGACTTAACTGCTCTGATACCACTTTTGTCACGACCCAACCTAGGGTCACGACGGATGACCAACACTAAGTGTCGATCATCATTAATTCTGCTGATAATCTGCTAACCATGAATATAACTGATAAACGGAATAAGTATAAACCTAGCTGATAAGAACTATGCAATGAAAAAAAGCTGACAAGGCTAACACAAGCTGACATACATAACATACTGACAGAACCACACAGGGACATATCTACAGGCCTCTAAGAGTGCTGATCTGAATATACAAAGAACGGGACAAGGCCCCGACATACCCAAGCTGGCTGACTGTACACATACCAAAGGATAAGTAACTCCGGGAGTAAGCGGAGTGACTCCAATAGCTGATAGATGGCCTACTAACATGGTCCAAGCGTTGATCTATCTGCACCTGCACGGCATGAAACGCAGCGCCCCAGAAAAGGGCGTGAGTACGATATGTACCAAGTATGTAAGACATGAGCATATAATATATCATAGCTGAATGAAACTATAAGGCTGGAATATAAATATGTAAATATGAGCTGGAGCATAGCAATATAGCTGGAAATCTGAAGAACGTACTAAACATGATCTGAATATAAACTGAAGTCTAGCTGAATCTGAAACTGAAGACTGAGCTGAACTATACTGATAAATAACTGTAATATGACTGATAGCTGGTTACTAGAAACTAGAACTGACAACTGTCAACTGATAATGACGCTAAGAACTGGTGGCTGATAACTGAGAACTGATAACTGGTACCGAGCTAAAACTAAACTGTTATCTGAACTGGTACCTGTCTGGTGTTATGGGCTATATCCCCCCAAATCAGGTAACTGAACATCTGAACTAGTACCTGTCTGGCGTTATGGGCTGTATCCCCCCAAATCAGGTAACTGAAAAACTGAACTAGTACCTGTCTGGCGTTATGGGCTGTATCCCCCCAAATCAGGTAACTGAAAAACTGAACTAGCCTCATGTATAATCATGCTGTGCATAATGTGGCTATATACACGTATATAACAAACCTGGTGGGTGTTATGGGCTATATCCCCCCCAGCCAGTAATATCTTGTCTCTCTGGTCAGAGTGTGTGAATGACACCCGGTCACACTAGGTGTTTCAACTCCCGCCTGAACCAGAGGGGCTGTATCCCCCAGACGGGTAGTATCACACGCGACCGGACTGTGTGTCCAATGTCCAGCCTCTATGGGGGACTCCAAATCACACATAACATGATCACAATATAAGCATAAGCATGTATGAGGCATAACACATATGGCAACAACATATATGGACTCAAAGGAATGATAAGAAAACTCTGGATGGAATTATAGACACAACCTGAAACTTAGAATTTGTCTAACTCTTTGATTTTTATAAAAATTTCGGCAGAGTTTCCTCTGAAACTGGATGATCCGCAAAAACAGAACCAGCACTATACTATACACGGGAATGGATACTCGGATAAACTGATAACAGAAACATGTTAAACGGATAACAAGATGAGACAACTGGATGACATAACAAATCTGCAGATAGAATGTCTGGACAACACCACTGTCCTGATTTTCAACCTAATTTTCAGAGTGTAGATGAAAGATATAGACTTCATGGTCTGCATGAAAGTTGTAGATATATGTCTTAGGGTTCTGGGGATTCTTGAAGAATCTAAATATCAATTTTGTACAAGGAGTTAAGATCAATATACTAACAGCTGTCCAAAGATCAAAATGATTTTCCAGATTATGAAACGTTTTGTCGTGCTGATTCGGACGTCTTTCACCTTGGATTTTACTACCAAATTAAGTATATACAAGGTTTCCTTGATACCATACAAGTTTCTCACAAGAAACACTAAGTTTAGAACTAAGAAAAGCTTCATAAGCTAAAAGATACATGCGTTGCCAAAAGGAAGGTTTAGTCTTACATACCTTTGATGTTTCTTGCTCCTAAACCTTGTTTCCTTTGAATTCCACACCTTCTAAAGCTTAAACAAGCTATAAAATAGAATTTAGGTACTTTACTTATCCATGAAGTAATTCTAAAACTCAAGCTATAGACGAAATTGAAGGTAGCATAACGTTACCTTAATCGCGTAGAGCATTTTGACGCAATCTGTCTTCAATTTCGAGTTAAGATTGACGTCCTTCCTTCAAAATCATAAAAATGGCTTAAACCTTAAAGAACACACTGTCTCTCTCTTTATTTTTCTGGAAGTGCCGAGATATGAGAGGAAAATTTCCTTTTATACTTCAAACATTTCAGTTTTAGTCCTCTTTTGCGCTTATAGCCCTTTTTCTGGCCTGACTTCTGACGCTCATATCTTTTTATCTATAAGTTGTATGAATAAACTGTTAAAAGCGTTGGAAACTATACTCCAAGACCTTAAATTTGGTATATGATATGTCCCTAAAAGACCTCATATAACATATGAAATTAATTGCTGAAAAAGCTTCGTTACAAGGCAATTCCTTAGTCGGATTTTTCTCAACTTAAATTCGATTTTTCCCAAACTTTATATTCAAAATATAAACATCATATGTGATCATATTATGACTTTAAACTCACTTAAATCATTCTTAACATGTCATTAGAATGATATACGTCACTTTAGATATATGGGGTGTAACATTACAAAAGGAAAGATGAGCAAAATAATACACTTGGCATACAACCCTTAGAACATCCAAGTATATACAAAAGAAAACTGTAAAACAACAGTCTACCAAGACCCCTTCCTGATGGGGAAGGGAGTTGCATTCCAGTTAGTCAGGTGCACGTCCGGGCCAATGTACTGAATTGAAGTGTTGCTGGAGCCTTCACCCAGCTGCACCATGCAGATTTTAAAAATTCCACCTAGATCAAATGGTGCATCCTGATTTTCTTCCACTATGTTGACATTTGTAGAGACAACCTTTGGTTTCATGGCATAACCCACAAAAGACTGAGCGAGACACGGAATTGGCTTTGGGAGAGACCAAACTTCCGACTTCTTTTTCTTTGCTTGCTTGCGATCAGCTGCTTTTTGCTTGAACCCTAGTCCCCACGTGCCTTGCACGCCATTTGGATAAACTGGATTTACCCTGCCTTGTAGTGATGCTCCCAAACCCTTTCCAAATTGGAAACCATGCTTTAACATTTCAGATGCCATCATGATAGACGAATCCGACACTCTTGGGACGGGTATAGGTTTCCATTCTGTTACTTTTTCCACATACACCACATCGGAGGTTTGATACATGATGGTCGGACGTGTGGTGACAACTTCAAGGGCTGGTACGTCCAGACTATTGTTAAACTGTAAGTCATCCTCTCCATAAACTACGACAGCTTGATTATCCCAAGTAAACTTGACCACCTGATGAATTGTAGAGGGTACAACACAAGCCATGTGAATCCATGGTCGGCCCAATAACAGATTGTACGATGCATCAGTTTCCATGACCTGAAACTCAATGTTGAAGGTAGCGGGACCAATGGTTAACTCAAGATTGATAATGCCCAAAGATTCTCGAACTCCACCATCAAAAGCACGAACAACAGAGGAACTTGCCCTGATTTTGCTCATATCCACCTTTAAACTCTTTAACTTAGACAAAGGGCAAATGTTCAATCTTGCGCCGCCATCTATTAGAACACGTGTGACATAGGAGTCTTCACACTTGACTGAGACATGAAGCGCCTGATTATGACCAGTTCCTTCTGCTGGCAGCTCCTCATCAGTGAACGTCACATGATTAGTCTCAAATACCCTGCCAGAAAGTGCTTCCAGATTAGCCACAGTAGTTTGTTCAGGAATGTAGGCCTCATTCAGTATTTTCAACAGTGCATTGCGATGAGCTTCAGAGTTCATAAGTAGAGACAAGAGTGATATCTGAGCTGGAGTCTTTCTCAATTGCTCGACGATAGAATAATCTGTCGATCTCATTTTCTTCAAAAAAATTTCAGCTTCTTTCTCGGACACCGGCTCTTTGATGGGTCCTTGGTCTTCTCGACCTGGCTTTGCCTTTCTTAATTCTTCCGGGGTAAAACATCTCCGGGACTGAGTTAGACCATTTACATCTGCAATAACCTCCATGATTTCTTTCTCGTTGTAAGACACAATTGTCTTGTTGTAGTTCCAAGGAACAACCTTTGTACTTTTGACAGGGAGTTGCGCTGCTTGAGTGATGATAACTGGTTCACACTTCTTTGCCTTAACCTCGAAGACCGAAGTTTTCTGGCATGATGCCCCTTGCACAATAAATGTTGGTGCACTGTCATGAACTTTTTCCTGCTTTGCAACCGAAATTGTGAAACTTGGCTCAATAGCTGCATCTTGCTTTGCTTTATTAACAACAGACGCACTTGACTTTCCCCCGATTACTACAATAAATGGCTCAGGGCCTTTGATGTCTGGGGAGGGACCAACTGCCACAATCTGCTTGGCGGCTTTCCCTTTCATGTCTTCTTCTATGCATACCATCCCTACCATGTGTACGTTGTTTTTAACATCATGAGCTGGTAAAGGCTTTTGATTCACATTTTGTGTTTCATCCCCCACGACTTTTATCTGATTGTTGTCTATTATTGCCTGGATTGCCCTTTTGAGTTCCCAGCAGGATTCTGTGTCATGTCCAGGTGCTCCAGAATGAAATGCACAATGGCGTGAATGATCAACTCTTCCATTGGGGTTTACTTTTCCCGGGATTGGTTTCAACAGATTGGCTTGTTGCAACTTTTTAAACAAATTAGTGTAAGTTTCCCCCAATGGGGTGAACTGCCTTTTCTCTTGTTGCATGGTCGATAGGGCATCTCCTGCTGAGCCGAGAATTGAGCATGTGCCTGTTGATTGTTATACTGGACCGAAGCAGGGGGTGCATGCCATTGTGGACCAGATAGTGGCTGAGAATAAGATGCTGCATTGACAGGGAATGAGAACTGCGGCATGGAAAACTGTTGACCATGAGGTGGGTAGAATTGTTGTGGCAGGGGTGTCTGAATGTATCCTTGACGGTCATTGTATCGTCTGTCATTTCTTCTTGGTCCAGGGCCAACCATTGCCACTTCATCTTTCTTTTCTTTCTTCTTCCCAAAAGCACCTGACCCTAATTGCAACGCTTGGATAGTGGCTTTCAAAGCTGTTTGGCTGACAATCTTGCCTGCCTTGATTTCTCTCTCAATCATCTCCCCAATTCTCACCGCTTCACTGAACTGCTTCCCAATGGCAGAGGCCATCACTTGGTAGTATGTTTCATCGAGCACTTCGACGAATTCTTCAACCATCTTATCATCTGGGATCAAAGGGCTCAAAAATGCCGCCTGTTCGCGCCACCTGTAGGAATACTCTCTGAAACTTTCACTTGGCTTCTTTGTGATCGTCTTCAAAGAAGAACGATCAGGAGGAGCCTCTATTTTGTAACCATAATGGTTTAGGAAAGCGCTGGCCATGTCATCAAAGGTGACCCACTTCGAAACATCTTGTTGTACAAACCATTCTGTTGTCGGTCGTCCCAAACTGTCAGCAAAGTATGCCATCAACAATTCATCCTTCTCGATGCCCCTCATTTTGTTAAGGTAGATCTTCACGTGGATCCTTGGATCACTTTGTCCAATGTACGGATCAAATTTGTGCACAACAAAACCTTCAGGCAATGGCACATGAGGGAACAAGCACATGTTTTTATACGAAATACTGGTTTTACCCCTTGCCCTTGTATATTTTTCACAGTTTGCTCCAAGCTTTTCAATTTCCGAGCAAAGTCATTCTCTTCTGTTTTTTCCAACCTTTCGATAGCAGCATGTGATTCTGGGTGGTGTCCCTGATCATACGACTCGGTTTGGCATCAGACATTACCCTGAGCTTGGTCAAATTGTTGATCACAGGTCCTTAACTGTGGGTCACTGTTCGATCTTTGCAAAGTATGTCCTGCAGGAACAGTTAATGCTGTGGCAGGAACTTGGGGTTGGAAATGTTGTCCATGCTGTGGGAATTGTACCCAAGGTTGTACAGTAGAAGGTCCGGCTGCGTTGTCCATTTCCGGATGTAGACCAAATCCCGGAGGGTAATGGGGGTCTTCTACTATTGTGGATTGCCCTTGCCCTGGCGGCTGAGTATTTGCCATGAAACCAGCAGCACCTGGCGGAACAGGAGGTGCCTGAACAGCTGCCAAGTTACGAACCAGCTGCATCATCATTTCTTTCGTAGCCGCGAAGTCCTCGGCCATCTTAGCCTGTTGCTCAGCTAAACGAACCAGCTCAGTGTTCTCAGTTTCCTCAGCCATCGTTGTTGGAGTGTCTTCCTGAAGAGGCGCTTCAACAACTTCTAGAACAGGCAGTGGTCCCTTGATTCTGGTGGAATAGGAATGTGGGGCCAGCACGGTAGTTGCTCAAGCTCTCGATTCAAATCAAAATACGTTAGTGCAACAAGATAGCATGGAACATGAATTTGCTCCTCGGCCTAAACAATGCCTAAGGTCGTTATGCGTCATCCCGAATTGGTTTAGATTAGATCCCCAAGTGTATTGTTTGATTTCTTTTTCTTTTTCTTTTTCTTCTTTTTCTTTCTTCTTTTTTTTTTTTTTGTATTTTATTATTTTTTTCAAGTGAGGCTAGAGGGTGAAATAAATTGATACATAAAAATAAGCAAAAGATTTTCATTACTAAAAAAAGAAGTACATATAGTGCTTCCGGAGCACGACCAAAAGAAACGTACAAATGACTGAAAAAAGTGAATAAATTACGACATGCTAAATTCAAAAGCGACATAAAGTACAACATGCCAAGATGTAAAATAAATGACAAAAAGCAATAATCTGCATCATCTTGGCTTGATGTATCTACTAAGGTGACGGGGCACAAAGTCAGCTGGCTCCTCTGGGTCGAACTAGAATGGCTCCTCGGGATCTCCCCCGGCTGGTGGCAAAGGCTGGCTCAGCAGATCCCGCAATATGTCCACCCGCCATGCTACATTCCTCACATAATCTGGAGCTTCAATGAGGATAGTCCTATTAGACGAGTTATTATGATCTATGCACATCTAAGCAAAATAGCTTGCCAACTCCAACACCTGTTCTTGACCTCGACCAATGACTCTCCTTGACACGACTATTTGCTGAAGCTAGGTTGTGGCCAATCTCAATGCATCATTCTTCAGAATCACTGTCTGGTCAAGTTGTTTATGCAATTGGTCAATGTTCCCAAGGCACTTCTGTATGAATCTGTCGCTCCTAGCTTGGGCAGTTAGAGCGGTGTCCCTCTCTGTCAATGCTCTACGATGCAAGTCATGGAGCTGTCTGGTAGTATCTGAGTGCTGATGTGTTAAACCCTCACTCTCTGACAGAGCAGCTCTGGCGGCGTCCTCTCTGCAATTAAACTTTGTATGGTAGCGTGGTATTCCTCCCCAATCTCACGCCTAGAAAGCTGAACCTGCATATCCAACCTGGCCTCAATGTCAACCATGCCTGCTCTCGACCTCGCGGGCATCTCTCTGGGTATGGGCTGCTGGTAATACCATAGTTTATACTCCCGAACGACCTCCCCCTTAAGTCCATACTGGACCTGTGTATTTTCTGCGAGGCGCCTTCTAGTATCCCACAAGCGCAAGATATCACCTCTAAAAGTAGCTGGGTTGAGAGGATAGTCTGAGACATATGCACTCATATCCTCAACTATTGGGATCTCCTGCTTTCGACCCAACTGCCTAAGTACACGCAGAGGAGCGTAAGGCTGGGATGCTATCAAACCCATCAGAACGAGAAAAGGACGGTCCACACATCTGTGTACAACCTCCCTCTTAGGAAACCAGCTACACTGCCACAAAATTTTGTCCGGCGTGAGAGAGTTCAAGAAAGACCTCCAATCTGGCTCATTTTCTGGGAATTTATACTTCTCAATGTGTTCGAGATGATACCCGAGATAGTCGATGTCACAGTACCTAAGAATATCACGAGGTGGGCAAGGGCGTACATACTCCAAGAACCAGACCTGTAATGGGAGGTTGCACCCCTCAAAGAAACCGCTTTCTCCCTTGTGGCATCGAGTCAAAGCATGAAATATACTACCCAGAATCATCGGAATGACAGTGGCGTCCGGTGCTCTACCATATAAAGCTGTCATTATCCAACTGACCTTAATAGATATCGCTCTATCCGGTAGTGGGAAAAACAGCAACCCTAGCAAAGCGAACACAAAGACCTTAGGACAAAGTTGCACCCAATCTTCATATTTCAGCTTGTCATGGAACTCTAATCCATACTTTTTAAAATCATTATCGGCCCCAAAACGATCATAAAGGTAGTCAAATGAAATCCAGCCTTGATGAAAATTAGCGATTGAGATGTCTGTTCGTACCTTGATGCTACTAAAAAAATCATACTCATTAACCTTCTTTGGAGCAATCATGTTCTTTTTCTCAAAATCTAGCTTAACTAGCCCAGCTATCTCCTCGAGGGTCGGCGTCATCTCAAACCCCTTAAAATGGAAAGTATTTTTGTTTGGGTTCCAAAACCCAACTAGTGCACTGATCAACTCTCGACGTGGGACAAGAGGTTTAGTCACAAGGTCAGTCAGAAAACCAATCTTATCCTGGACTAATTTCTTCTGCATATTATTCATTGTGTCCCACCAAGACTTCAAAAATTTATCCGATTTGGGTGGGCCATCAGTCATCATGATAGAGGGTGGAATGGCATCAGCAGGTTATTTTCTCTTGACCGACCTATAAGACGATGCAGCCATTGTACCTAATGGAAAAATTTGTCAAATGTTTGAACACTTGAAAACAACTTAAAACAATTGACCGAAAGAGCAAAACAGATGCCAAAACTTCTAATTGGAAACTCCACTTTTCAACAAAACTTTGTTATTGTAACGACGTAAACTTGACCCTAAGAGAATCGAAAAATTTTGCCATCATAACGGCATCAGGACGGACTCCAGAAAATTACCAACATTGGTATTTTAGATGTAATTTACAAAAGAAAAAAATTCGACGTTACAGCGACGCCACATTGACATAAAAAAGAATCCATTCCAGTAGTGACACTACAGTATTTTTTTGTAAAAAATTCGCCAGCATAACGACGTGAAAAAATGGATCCCAAAAAACTCCCGACGTCGGTATACGAGCCTTTTCTAAAAAATTCGCCATTATAACGACGTGAAAACTGACACAAAAATCTTTTCCGACCTCTAACTACTAAGTATATTTTTTGTAAAATTTTCGTCATTATAACGACACAAAACTGACATCTACAAAAGACGGCCAACACTGGCGCTTTACAGAAATTTGCCATTACAGTAACATGACTTGATTTTATAAAAGTATAAGACATTTACATTTAAAACATTCCCTTTCATTCATCATCATTTTAAATAAAAAAAAGTTGTTAAGCTGACCAAAGGGAATGATGATGAATGTCCGGAGACAGTATGTCCGGCCTAAACCCCGTCACGCCTTCCTCCTAAATCATGGGCAATTTAGTAAGAAAGTCCCAGATGCCACAAGCAATCTGGTAAGTGCACGTGTGCGTGTGTTTTAGAGACTTAGAGGGTTGCGGAGAAAGACAGTTTATATACAGTACAACAATATCAAAGCAGTAATATTCAACTTTTCATGTGATAAAGGCAAGAATATAACAACAAAATATTTAATAAATTAAAACATGCGACAATTTTATCAAAGCCGGAGATTCTAGTTTTCACTATTTTTCCCAGCGGAGTCGCCAAGTTGTCACGCCCTAAAAAAATAATTCATTAAATTGCGTGCGAGTTTATTTATTTAAAGGCTCGTGACTGATATTCAAAAAGGTACAAAATTATTTTTAGAGAAAACTCGGAGTCGCCACTTGACAAGTTTAAGGTGTGCCAAGTCACCAAAAGGTACCTTGGAACACATCTGACTCGTCTAATGGTCTGCATTAGAGATTCGGGTAAGGTTCTCAGTTGACTCTCGGGAAGGTATTAGGCACCCTCGAGTCCTGTGCCGAGCACAATTGCTTTATTGTCGCAATTTTAATTTTATTAAATATGGTTGTTATCTTTTGCCGTTGATTTGAATTTACACTTTGATTCAGAAGATTTAAAAACGTCATCCCTACCCAACCTCACAGAGGACTGGTTAAATTTAAATTTTAACTCAGAAAATTAAAAGCGTATCATTCTTTTCCAACCTTATAAAGGACTGGATGAATTTACGCTTTGATTCATAGTAAATAAATAAATAGATAAATAAACTTTATTACGTATTTCCAACCTCACAAGGACTTGTCTAGTTAAAAAAATTAATTAACTTTATTGAGACTATTTATTAAAAAGTGAGTTGTTTGCGAAAATCATAGTGGGTTAGCCCTTTTGCATTAATAAGCTGCCGTAAATATTATTTGCAAAAAGTTATCATATTTTTATTTTTATTGCTTAACACAAAACGACTTTAATAGAATTAATTTCCTTTAGCCCAATAAGCAGACCGCGATTCATACTTATTATTAAACTCAATCGTGGAAAACTCTTCTCACTCCTATTTATTTTGCCTAATCGATTTAATTAACATAACCGCTAACTTTATTAAGTGACAAATCGGAACTCCCAAATTTGCCTTAAAAAATATGGATTATGAAAAGTATATACATATAGTAGTCTGTTTGATAAATTGAAACAGTTTTATGGGCTATCTTTGAAAAGAAAAAGTTTACAAACTGCCACTACTTTAAACTTGAAGTGGGCTGTATTGTTTGCAAAAAAGGGCTGCTTTATGATATGTCTTGCACAACTAACCACATTTTTATTTATTCATTGTATAAATGGTGGTTGTGTAAATAAATTAACACATGGCTATATTTAAAGAAAACGTCCTAAATTTAGAGCCTATTCATTTCATTTTCGCAGATTTTTGCAAATACGTACAGTTTACAGAAAATAGCCCTATATTACAGAAATGTCCAGAATTTAACGTTTGCAATTTTGATGGTTAAAACCTAATTTCGCCTAATCTTTAACATGCTGTCCAGATTTTTTTTTTAAATTTGCACAAACAACCTCTTTTATAAAACGGGCCAGATTTTAAAAAAGAGAACATACATGTTGAATTTTAGTGAATGTAAAAAACTTCATCATATACAACAGTCCCAAATGCCAATTTCAATCACATTTCCATACATTTAAGAATAACTATAAAACAAAACTTCTTAAATATGCAATGGCTAGGAATTTTCGTTATTTTTTAACACAAATTCAAGACTTAAAAAACTAACCTATAGCACATATGAGCAGATTTTTTAAGACCGATAAACATGCTGATTTTTATTTAATTTTATAGCAAATTACTTGTAAGATACAAGGTTCAAGTATTACCTAGATAAACGAGACCTTAGAGCTCGGCAATGACGACCACTAGCAAACCAAGACACGTACACAGCAAGAAAACCCGGACAGCAACTAATCAGCCCTTATGACATCTTTTTAAATCTTAAAACTAGTAGATTTATACCCCCAAAAGACCATTGGTACAAAGGCTTTTGGTTCTAAATCTTTTCTTCAAAACTTACTATTTTTCTCAAGTGTTTTTCGCTCTCAATTTTAATGTGTTTCAGTTGGTTGTTGTGTTCTTAAATAAGGAGTGAATGCCTCTATTTATGGCTGAAATTGAAGGCCAAAAGGTGGAGTATGGAATTGTACAAAAGTACAAACCCACACCCCTACACTTGAGTGTTTTTTAGCCTCTTTCAAGGATAGTACAACAGCTGTAAAGCCACTGTTTCCGCCCCTGTTTAGCCCCCTAAAAGCTGAAAATGTGTCCTTTAAAAGGACACTCAAACACTCATTATACTAACTAAAGGACTAGGACCAAACTAGATCAACTAAATCAGCCCCAAACTAACTAAAATAGAACTAAGAATACCATCAGATTCTAAACATATCTAACAAAGTCCAGAATTAAAAGTTTTGATGACAAGAACAAAACTAAGATTAAAATAGACCAAGCACTAATTAATTCTATGTTAACAAGAACAATTTGGGCGGAGCAGTGATGGCGTGCGGCGGAGCTCCGGTGGAGCAGTGGCGGAGGAGTGTTTTCCGGTGGGGAGGAGAAATTTGGGCAGAGTTCTCCCAAGTCTTTGAGACTAAGTGAGGTGTGTGCAAAAATGAGGTGTTCCAAGAACTTATAAGGGAATGAGGGGGAAGAGTGACGGTCATTGGATCAAACATGATCTAACGGCTGTGATCAAGACTTGGACGGGCCAAACGTGAGTGGGCTGATTGGGTTAAGCAATTGGGCTACTTATTTTTTGTATATGGCCATTAAAACGTCTAGACTTGATTAAAACACACACAACTAAAATTAAAACCACATAATTTTGCAATACTATCACAATTGAAATATAGACCCACAATTATACACCTAACAAGTAATTTTCACATTTTTCATATTTTCCTTCCCATTTCATGACAATTTAGTTGAAATACAAGACTAAAAATTTAGGAAGATTCGGCAAAAAATCCTAAGAATCTAACACAGCTATTTTGAGCAATTTTTCTGTATTCGTGCCAAAATTAGGTGATTATAATTATCAATAAAATTATACTGAAGAATGAAGATATAAACAAATTACCAAATCTCATCTCAACTTCCAAAATACGAAAACTTTATGCCTTGAACCAGCACATTTGATTCGATAAACCTAGAAAGCTTTCGCAATTGAGCCAAAACAGCAAAAAAAAAAAAAATAATAATAAATAAATAAAAATAAAAGCATAAACAAAAGTTCCAGCACTAGAAAATACACGATCACAACCACCAAACAAAATTGACTACTTTGATTAGTGCATGAACCACACTGATGCAATGTCCCACATGGCTTAAAACAAACACTCTTAATAGACTATAATCCTGAGTTTAAGTCCAAAAGAAAAACATGACTTTAGTCAAACAGGATAATTGAGTATTCAACAATACCAAACGGAGATTGATCCAGACGTTAATTAGCAAATAGACTCAAAATAAAACTGCATTAATTAACTTGTTAGTCTTATGTGATAGTGAGTACGAATTTAAGAAACAAGTGTGTTTGCACTTGCTAATCGAACATGATATCTTGAATATTCAACAACTCCAGAAACAAATCGAGGACGTTAAGTAAACGCAATACTGGCTAAACACCAATATATTACAGTCCTTGTTATTCTTTTGTCATAGTATGTTCATATAATTAAATATAGATATGTATTTTCAAATATTTACAACTATATATTTATAATTCGAGTTTAAGTCAACAGGTGTTTTTGCACCACCAAAAAGCGCTCCGCCAGGATATCCTTTGTGCTGGGAGCACCATAATTCTCCCTTTTCCCTACCATTTTAGCATGTTTCGTTTGAAACATTACGTGGTCTTTCTAATCTACTTCAATAAATCGAACACTTTACTTTAGTACCATCACCAAGCAGGGTATAGCCATCATTTTTAGAAGTTGATCAGTACCTCCTACATACATAAATTCTAAACATGTCTTTTTCCGATTCATCATTTTTCCATATTCAAACAAACTGTGCAAAGTGATTCAGTTGCAAAGAATAGTGCTTTCCCATTGTCTGAATTTTTGGATTAGCATCTTTCACATGGTTGTTCTTCTAAATGATTATTGTGCTCTTGCACCTTATTTTCCATTACTATATCATTACATCTCTCTATTATTGATCATAGTGGGTTCCCTACCCAACTCGTGTTTTTTCCTTTTGGAAAAACTTATTTTGTGGGGGAGGTGAGAAGCGGGGGGAATGAGGATGATATTGAGAAAATAATAAGGCACGGACATGTAAATACCTTGTTTTATCAGGTTGCTTGAAACTAATAACTACGAGTAACTTTTAAGTGGCTAAATTATAGAAATATACAAACATAGTAGCAGGTTTACAATAAAATAGCAATATTATATCACTTTTCAAGAATAGCAATACTTTCTTAACATTATATATACAAGTTATTTAAAAATAGATTTACTCAGTAAAATTAAAAATACACCCTGCACCAAAATCGTCCATAATTATAGGCATGTCTTTTCATCTGTTCCTACTTTTTTGGAATTACAACTACCCAATTACTAATTCTATTGTATGTCTTTTGTATGTTTATCGTATGGTGTATGTGTATAGTATGTATATTGTATGGCTATTGTATGTGTATTGTATGGCTATTATATATGTGTATTGTATGGCTATTATTTCTTATGTATGCCTATTGTCAATTTTTAATAGATGATTTTGAGGTGAGAGAAAAAATGTTGGGTGCATAAATATAGGATTAGATTTATCTTTTTTTTAATTACATTTTCTTTTCTTTTTAAATACATTCTGCTATTTTTTGTAGCAAAAAACAAGAATGTTGCTATTTTTTGTAAGTTTTGAAAATATTTATATATTTTGTAATAAAAGTACATAAAATTATACTCTGTGTAATTTTTCCCACTTTGAATATAGTAAATACAGAGTGGTAATTTGCTAAAGAGTGTAAATGATCTGCCACACTGGGTAAATCTACACGAACAGTGAAAATACGTTATAACACAGAGATTTAACAAACCTCTCATGTTCAGAGGTGTGTTATAGATGTAACCTCTGTCCCATTTTATTTGTCATAGTTACTATTTCGAGAGTCAAACTTTTCAAATTTGACCGTAGATTAGGATAAAAAATCTTTAGTTTTTTTAAATAAAATTTACATATTTAAAAACTACATGAAAAATACTATAAGTCACACAAAATTACAACTCGAAATATTTAAAAGATATATATAAAGATTATGGTTAAAGATAAACTCGTATGACTCTCGAAATCTGAATTATGACAAACAATGGATGGAGTAATACAAACATAGCACACTTTGGAGCCAGCAGTGCCCTAAAGGCCCCACTCTCATTGTTAGCTACTCAAATCTATGGCCGTTCACGAATAACAAAAAACCCAACCAAGCGGTAAACCAAACCAATTCGATATAAAAAATGATATTTTTTTTGTTTGACTTGACATTTTAAAAACCGACTAAATTCAATTTAATTTTGGTTTTAAAGAAATAATAACTGAAAAAAACAGAACTAGACCGATTATATAAAGGAAAATTTACACTATATGACTACCCTAATAGCTTAATTACATAATATACCAATACTTTTAAATATTTTATCCTATATAACAATACTTTCTACATTTTTACAAAATATACCATTTTCATTTTACACTCCCCCAAACTCAAAATCCTAATTTCTTCTCCCTCTTTCTCTCTCTTTCTCTTCCCTCCTCCACCTATCCACCCACCCACCCCGCTGTCCCCCTCCCCCTCGCCGGCAACCACCCCATCGCTACTGCTATTCTCACAGCAGCTGCTGCTACTGCTCCGTCACTGGTGCTCTGATCTGCTCCTCCATTATTTTTTTTGGGTTTTGTATGTGTATTTTATTTGTATAAACGTGTATAAGGTTTGTATTATGTGTATGTGTATTTTTTGGTGCATCAATACATTAAAATTTTTTCGAATATCTTTGTATATTGTTGTATATTTGTGTATTTTTATATTTTCAAGTGTATGTTTGGCAAAATTGTGGTTTTGTATATTGTATATTTTTGTAGATATTTGGTATTTATGTGTATGTGTGTTTCATATGTATATGAATAAGTTTTTTGCATATCCACAAATTTATTTTTATGTCTTTGTATGTTTGGGGGTGTATTGAAGTGTATATTTTGTATATTCTATTTTGTAAAAATGTATATCTTGTATGAATGTGCAATTTGTATGTTTTATACCTTTTTATATATTTTTTCATATTTTTTTTAAAAAAAAAAAAAATTCCGGCTACCTACCACCGGCGGCCGGCGACTGGCCACCGGCGGCAACCCTGTGACTGGGAGCAGTGGATGTGGGAGAGTTTAAAACCTTCATTTGTATGGTTTTAATGGAAGTTGTATATGATTTGTAAAAAAAAGTATTGGTATGTTTTGTAAAATGGTATAGTATTGGTATTTTTTGTAAATTTGGTATTAGGGTGGTATATTTGTGTAATTCTCCCAAATATAAAATTATAATTATATTAATATATGCAAATATTATGATCTTTTTTGTTTGAATTTTCTACGTAACTTTTTTCAATAATTGGAGGTATTAGTTTTTTCAAATTCAATGACTTTTAGGCTTTGGCCTTTTTCATTATCCAGGTTACAACTTAGAGTCTGGTTTGGGTGCACTTAAAAGCTGGTGTTCGATAAATACAAAATGTGTTTTTTAGTCAAGAGCTTTGGCGTTGTATCAAAAAATGTGCTAGTTTACTGTTTTTTGAAAAAAATGGTAATCCACACTTTCTCAATAACTTAAAATAAACCAAAAAACCCATAAGTTGGGGGATGAGTTGGTCTCTCCAGCTTATGGCTTTTTAGTTTAAATTAAAAGCTCCCTATGTTTGACCAACAATTTCACCTTGTTGTCCTTTATATTTTCTTATAATCTCAAAAACAACCTACACTCTCCATTACCTTGTTGCAGGTTTGTTCTACTATTGAACTACTTTTTTTGAGTGGTTTTTGAACTATATTGTCTGAAAGGGTTTAACCTAAATGTGATGTTCATCATAATATATGTACCAGTTGTTCGTTAATGCAAATTCGAAGTAGGATTCTTCATAATATTATGTCTTATGCAACATTATTGTCAATTTTTATGCAAATTGATCAATATGCAAATTATATGCTAAGATAAAAAAAATCAAGCTTGAATGCTTGTATAAGTATTTTGAACTGTATAATACATTTTACGTATAATTTTATTTAAGTTGTCAAATGTTATATTATACATTACATGAATTATTTGCATGTCTTAAAGACAATACTTTCTATTAATTGAGAAATAAATTGATTTGTATATGAATTAATTTTAAATTGAAAATCTTGTAATTTTATCAACTAATTTCTAGTTTTAACGGCTTTAAGAGTTATTTTAACATGAAAATGTGTTTTATTAAGCATATTTTTACCAAACACTTGTGCAACTTCTTTTCCAGTTTCAACACTTCTATCCAAATATATAATGGTTTATTTATAAAATAAGCTCCAATACTTTACAAATATTTTAAGCACTTAAAGTTAATTTTTTTCAGCCAATCCAAACGAGCTCTTATAGTAGCTATATTTTAGATTTTTTTGGTCATGTTATCAATTTTTCACTTAGCTAGGCGGACAATTGGAGGCGTTGTCATTTGAACTTTGAAGTATCGGTACCACTAACAGAAAGTAGGAAGAGATTTTGTCTTGGTTCATGTTAGCATGTATGTTCAATTTTTTTTTTTTTTTTTTTTGTAGATTTGCTACAATGTAATGGCATGCTCAACAAAATAATATTGACAAAAAAATCGAAATAATCGATTTAACGGGAAAACTCGACAAAAACCTAACAAATGAAGTTTTTACTAGTTTGATTAGATTTTGAATTATTGCTGACACGACCCGGAATCCGGTTAGGCCGTGCGTGTATTGGATAAAAACTTACTAGACTTTGGCGAGTGACACGTGTCGTCCACGTGGCACGAACTGACGTGTCACCGGACAGGCACTCACCGGACAGACATTCATCGGACAGACACTTCCCACGGGCAGACCCAAGGAAGTTACAGGATATATCAACAGTCAGCACAATTTGAACAAGCAGTTACTAGCATTATTGGGCGCGATCATTCAAATTACGGTCATCCAGCGGTTACAACCTTTCTGGATAAGACGCCCAGCGGTTACTTATCCGAACGGTTCTACACTCAACGGCTACTACAACGTCAACAGGCGCCTTCCACGCCTATAAGTAGCACTTGCCTTAACCAATTGTAACAACTTTTACTTCCTGCTTACATGATCAATAAGAATACTCTCTATCCTTCTGTCATTGAGTTATATCCCTTGTTCTTATTTTAATTACTGCCTCAACGATTGGATCATCCAGCGTGGTGGTTGTCGACTATCAAAGGACACGATACGTTTGCTCTTCCTTATTTACGTTCATACCTGCATTTTCAACGTTCTATATTAGCATTATTCGATTTATCGCATAGATTTTAATCTCAACTATTGATCGTGACTCCGCAAATATAAATTTAATTGTTAATTGGCCTAAAACCGGATTTAGGTTAAACAATTTGGCGACCACAGTGGGAGCCGGTCAATAGCTTTCGTAGGTTAAGGAATCTATCTTGCATTTATTTCTGTCTATCTTCTGTTTCATAACTAAACATGGCAGAAAGTGGTTCCCAGCAACAACAAATCGTTGCAGGCGGACAACAAGCAGCCACCCCTTCGCGTAGTTATTCCCCTAATTACTCCCCCGATTATTCGTCCGATGGGCGGCAACAGTCCTCCCAAGGACAGGTCAGGCAAAACAGGCGTGGACGCTCTCAGAGCTCTACTCCGCCCAGGAGACGCCGACGCTCTCAGAGCTCTACTCCACCCAGGAGACGCCGACGCTCTCAGAGCTCTACTCCGCCCAGGAGGCGCCGACGTTCTCAGAGCGCTACTCCACCCAGGGGGCGCCGACCTAGGAGTCCCTCCCCTGACCAAGGGAATCTGCAAAAAACATTTTTTGATTTTATGCAGCAACAGGTGGAAGTGAACCGGGGAATCAACGAGGCGTTAAACTCTCTCCGGACGGAGCAACGAAGGAGCAATACTTCAACCGCAGGAGCCGATGATGCAGCGCCTAATCCCAATGCACCCTCTTCACATACTTCAAGGCAAGAAGAAGAGCGTAACGACGGCAGTGGCACTGCAGACCCAGCGACTCAAACCAATCAGAACCCGGGTGGAGGACCTACAACACACGCAGATATGAGCCTTGTCGTGGAAGCTCTCACCAAGCAATTCAAAGAAAGCCAGGAAGCACTTCAAAAGGCTCTCCACGAGAGGATCGATCAGATACCAGGCGCCCCGCTTATGCTGAAGAAAGTTGACGTCCAGCGATACTCACAGCGGCCCTGGAAGAAAGAAGCGGCCCAAAAGGCGATACCTAAAACGTTCAAAATACCGAACATTCCAAGGTATCGCGGAACGTCTGATCCAAATGATCACCTTATGATGTTCAGCAATTTTATAAAAGCCAGCGATCTCACCGACGAAGAGATCGAATCTGTACAATTGAAGAAGTTCGTAGAGACGCTGGCCGATGGGGCCCTGCGGTGGTATTCAATGTTACCACCCAACTCTATCGGATCCTTTGCAGAGATGGCTGAATTGTTCGTGAAGGCACATACAGGTGCCCAGAAGACGGAGACCCGGGTAGAAGATATCTTTGAAATTAAGCAGAAGCCCGACGAGTCGCTCCGGAAGTACATGGATCGGTTCCAGAGGGAACGTATGATGCTCCCCAAGGTGCCGGACAAATGGGCGGCAATCGCATTCACCAACAGCCTGGACGTTAGGAGCTCAGAAGACACACGAAGACTTTATGAGTCTCTTCGTGAGTTCCCAGCGGCCAGTTGGTCAGACGTGTACAATCGCTACAATTCCAAAGTACGTATCGATGAAGACAAACTGATCGGGGCAAGCGCTCGGGGAAGGACGCAGCCTCGCAGCAGTGGATCCGGCAGAAAAGCAGAAACAGAGAGATCAGGCACACGGTATGAGCCCTACCCTGACCAATCGCGTAGCAACTCCAAAGGACGTAGCCGCAACGGCAATAGGGGACTATCTCGAAAGGAAAACCCCGAGTCGAGTTCCCGAGGCATCCCGAGCCTGCCAAGCTTCAACGTTGAGATGTCGGAGGTCATGGCAGTACTCAAAGGCATGGGAGAGAGGGTCAAGTGGCCAAAGGACATGAAGACTGACCCTAGCAAGCGGAGCAAAGACCTGTACTGCAAGTTTCACCGAGATCACGGGCACACCACCGAGGACTGCAAAGCCTTGAGGTATGAAATCGCCCATTTGCTGAAACAGGGATTCTTGAAGGAGTTCCTGACCGAGAAGGGAAAGCAAACTCATGCGAAGGCTCAGCAGAACAAACCGGGCCCACCACGAGCATCCTCCCCAAAGCGAACGGTCAACGTTATTTCGGGCGGGATCGAGGTAGACTCGGTCACCTTCACGGCGAAAAAGTATGCAAAGGTATCCATCACAAGCAGCAAGCGCCCCCGGTCAGAAGGAGTAATCACCTTTGAGGAATCCGACGCTGAAGGATTACAGTTTCCGCATGTCGATGCGCTGGTCATAACATTACGAGTAGCGGAGTTCGACGTAAAGAGACTACTCATTGATGCGGGCAGCTCTGCAAATATCATCTCGTCACGAGTCATAGGCGAAATGCAGGTAGCAGGCAAGATCGTGCCAATATCTCGAGTTCTCTCCGGTTTCAACAATTTAAGTGAAAAGACCCTCGGGGAGATCACCTTAACAACTCTAACCGAGGGGGTAGCAAAGGAGACGACTTTCCATGTTGTCGATGCTGATCTAGCCTACAGCATCATTCTAGGCAGATCGTGGATCCATGACATGCAAGCCGTTCCTTCTACCTATCATCAGGTGTTAAAGTTCCCATCAGAATGGGGGGTGCGTGAAGTCAGAGGAGAGCAGCGCACCGCACGGGACTGTTACTCGGTGGCCCTTAAACTACCCGAGGGAAGCAAATAGCAATTACAGCATCCGGGACCAAGTACCGCACCCGAGGAGGCTAAGTATGAAGTCCCGGAATTCATCGCCAAGATGGAAGAAAAGGAAAAACACATGCCAACAGTAGAAGCCCTGGAGCCCGAAGAGCTGTTTGCTGATAAACCAGACCGAAAGGTGTATTTAGGAACGGAGCTGAACGAGCGCTTACGGAAAGATATCCTGCAATTCCTCAAGGAGTGGCATACAACATTCGCCTGGTCCCATGCGGATATGACAGGTATTTCCCCTGACATCATCACTCACAGGTTGCATGTTGATCCGTATCACCGCCCGGTAAAACAAAAAACGCGCCAGCAAGGAGCTTTCCGAAACCAAGTGATCAATGACGAGGTCGATCGCCTGTTAAAGATCGGTTCGGTACGTGAAGTCAAATATCCTGACTGGTTAGCCAACGTGGTTGTAGTACCTAAAAAGAACGGCAAGTGGCGAGTCTGCATTGACTTCACAGATCTAAACAAAGCGTGCCCGAAGGATTCCTATCCCCTTCCCAGGATAGATCAACTAATCGATGCAACAGCCGGGCACGAGGTGCTGACCTTCCTCGACGCATACTCCGGGTACAACCAGATACTGATGGACCCTGGAGATCAGGAGAAAACGGCGTTCATAACTTGCCGAGGTACGTATTGCTATAAAGTTATGCCGTTTGGATTGAAAAATGCAGGTGCAACCTATCAGCGTCTGGTCAATCGGATGTTTCACGACCATATCGGGAAGACTATGGAAGTGTACATCGACGACATGTTAATAAAATCCAAACGAGCAGAAGATCATCCGGCGCATCTGAAGGAAGCTTTCCGAATCCTGGATCAATATAACATGAAATTGAACCCGGAGAAATGCGCTTTCGGAGTCGGATCGGGCAAATTTCTGGGATTCATCGTCTCTCAGCGAGGCATTGAAGTCAATCCCGCTCAGATTAAAGCTATCGAGTCGATCCCAGATGTACTTCGCGATAGGAAAGAGGTCATGAGGCTGACGGGGAGAGTAGCTGCCCTACGCAGATTCATCTCCCGGTCATCTGATCGGTGCAAAAGTTTCTTCGATGTCTTGAAGCAGAACAAGGAGTTTGTATGGACTCCTGAGTGTCAGCAGGCGTTGAGAGATCTGAAGAAATATCTCTCCAATCCTCCACTACTTACCACGCCTGTGGAAGGCGAGCAGTTGCTGATTTATCTGGCAGTCTCGGAGTCATCGGTAAGCGATGTGCTAGTACGAAAAGACAAAGGTAAACAACTTCCTATCTACTATGTTAGCAAAGCTCTTATTGATGCAGAAACCCGCTACCAACCTCTGGAAAAGTTAGCGTTAGCTCTAGTAACTGCCGCCCGAAAATTACGTCCATACTTTCAAAGTCATACTATAGTTGTGGTTACCACTTTCCCTTTACGAAATGTCCTGCACAAACCAGAATTTTCAGGAAGGTTGGTAAAATGGGCTATAGAACTGTCCGAATTTGATATCACTTATCAGCCCAGGGTGGCAATAAAGTCACAAGTCTTGGCAGACTTCGTGGCAGATTTCAGTGTAAATATATACCCTGAGGCAGAAAAGGAAGCCATTCTCTATGCAGGACAGGCTCTGGGCACTTGGGTCCTCCATACGGACGGCTCCTCGAATGTCAAAGGGTCAGGCCTTGGGCTGTTCCTCGTTGCTCCATCCGGAGAAACGGTGAGGCAAGCTATCAAATGCCCTTTCTTTAATAACAATGAGGCCGAGTATGAGGCCGTTATTGCAGGACTGGAACTGGCGCGAAGCTATGGGGCAACCATAGTCAAGCTAAAAAGCGATTCTCAGTTAGTGGTCAATCAGATCAATGGAGGCTTCGTCGCACGAGAGCCCAGAATATAGGCGTACCTCGGCCGTGTAAAAGAGCTTTTGACGCAATTCGACAACTGGGAAGCAATTCAGATTCCATGGGAAGAGAATCACGAGGCCGACGCTCTCGCAAACATGGGATCAGTTGCAGAAATAGGAGCAGCCGGCTCTTCGGCTATCGTTCAACTTCTTTACACAACCATGGACAGGGAGAAGTTCGAAGTTAACACTATCAGCACTACCTGGGATTGGAGGAAGGAGATAACAAATTATCTTATTCATGGGACCTTGCCCGCAGACGCAAAGGCTGCTCGCAAACTCCGGGTGAAAGCAGCCCGGTACACCATCCTCAACGGCGAGCTATACCGGAAGATGTTCGCAGGGCCCCTCGCAAAATGTCTCGGACCGAATCAGACTAATTATGTGATGAGAGAAGTCCACGAAGGCTGTTGCGGTAACCATTCTGGGGGAAAGGCCTTGACACAAAAACTGATACGTGCAGGCTATTACTGGGACAAAATGGAGAAAGATGCGAACGATTTCGTCAAGAAATGTGACAAGTGTCAGAGGTTTGCCCATCTCCTTCATCAGCCGGCCGAGCCGCTACATTTGATAATCTCCCCATGGCCCTTTATGAAATGGGGGATGGACATTGTTGGTCCCCTCCCCACGGCACCACGAGGGATGCGTTTTTTGCTGATCATCACAGACTATTTCACAAAGTGGGTCGAAGCCGCGGCGTATTCAAGGATACGGCAGACAGAGGTCGTCGATTTTCTCTGGCGCTTTGTCGTATGTCGTTTCGGAGCACCCAAGGAAATAGTCATGGATAATGGCCCGCAGTTCGTTGGCCAGAAGGTGACTAGGTTCCTCGACGATTTGCACATTAAAAGGATCACTTCCTCACCATATCACCCTGTCGCTAACGGGCAGGCCGAATCCACCAACAAGATCATCGTTGAATCCCTCAAAAAGTGCCTCGAGCAGGCAAAGGGATGCTGGGTAGAAGAATTACCTGGAGTACTGTGAGCTTACCGCACCACGGTAAAAATGAGTACCGGAGAGACTCCATACTCTCTAGTCTATGGCGCAGACGCCTTGATCCCGGTCGAGATAGGAGAACCCAGCCTGCGATATGCGCATGCCACGGAGGAGTCAAATTCAGTTAACCTGTCCGAAGAACTGGATCTTCTCGAAGAACGCAGAGAACTGGCCCTCGTATGGGTGGTCGCCCAGAAAGAACGAATTGAAAAATACTACAACCGGGGACTGCGCGTGCGAAACTTCCAAGTCGGGGACTTTGTACTCAGGAAAGTGTCTCAGAGCACGCAGGAAACGAATTCGGGGAAACTTGGCCCTAACTGGGAGCCGGCAAGGGATCTTATCGCTTGGCACGGCCAGATGGTTCGATCGTCCCGAACAACTGGAATGTAGTTCATCTCAAAAGGTATCACTTCTAGACGACAGGGACGGTTAGTCACTCTACGCTTACCTTTTCTATCCTTACATAAAAGTTCTTACTTTTATCCATGCATAGAAATTAGAAGTTCTTACTTTTGTCTTTACGCAAAAGTTCCTACTTTTTGTTATACATTCTTCCTAAATGGTACTAACGGCCTGAACAAGGCCAGATCCGTTTAGCTCAACTGGTAGAGCTCGAAGTTCTTCAGCTTCGCGGCTGTGGGTTCGAATCCCACAACGGACACACTCCTCGTTTGGTTATATGTGTTCATTAGATAGCTCACCGACAACTCTTTTCATATCGTCACTTTACGTGTTCCAACATGAAAACAAGGGGGGTGGTGAGGGCCCCATAGGCCAAAGAAGACCTTCATACAGGCAGAAGACCTTACTTAAAGGCAGCAAATTTGACAATACTTCCACGACGAAAATAAGAGAAGTCGTTCGCAAAATAAAACCTTCATTTGACAAGGCTTCCACGAAAATAAGAGAAGTCGTTCGCAAAGTCAAACAACTCAACCAGAGCTCTAAGCGACCACGATCCGGTCAAACTACCTACAACTTATGACCTTTGCCTAACGAAGGGGTAAGTTCAACACATTTGGGGTGACTTGAGAAAGTACGAATTTAATAAAGTTTGGAAAGCAATTCCCAATTATGAGACACGAAAGCCGAAGTATATGCACACCAAAGGATCAAGAATTCAAAACTAAACATAGTCACTGAATGGATCTGAAACTGCATATATACATTAAGACTATGAAGTGACAAAACGCCGAGTACGGCTGACAGAATTTCATAGAGTGTCCAACAGGCCAAACAAACCGGCCAAGGGCCAGAAAGTCTTCGTAAGACTTCTGCCCACCAAATAAACAAGTCCGGCTCTCGCCAGACGAAACAAAAATACATAAGTTCAGAAAAGAAATTATCAACTTGAAGGGCCGTGACCGGGACTCAACGCACCAGCTCCGTTGGGCCCGTCGTCACTCCCCGGCTCTTCATCTTCATCATCGTCATCTTCACCATCCGACTCCTCGGGAGAGAGACCCAATGCTTGTTGTATCCTTCGAACAGCACTCTTCGTCGACTGCAACATCTCTTCAACATCAACCTGCCCAGCACGGATCTGTGCAAGCAACGTGCGTTTGGCCTCAAGGGCCGCAAGTTTGGCCTTAATCTCCGATTGGTCACGCAAGTTTGCCAGATCCTTGGTCAATACGGCCTGAACGCCCATCAGCTGGGCGACCTGGTCTTTAGCAGCTTGAAGTTCAGAACGGGCTTTGGTTGACTCTTTATTTGCCCTCTGCAGGTTCAGTTCAAGAGTTGCACGGTCGTCGTTAGCATTGTTCAAACTGTCATGGCACTCCTCAAGAAGTCTCTCCAAAACCTGGACGGAGCGTGCGAACCCCTCTTTCTCCTCAGAAAGACGGTCCTTTTCCCTGGTGAGAGCATTGATCTGCTCAAGACGATTGTTGTTAACATCTGTTAACCGGTTAACTTCCCCACCAAGGAAACCACACTGCTTGATCAAGGTTTTGTTATCCTTCAGAGCCTCAAGCAATTCTCTCTTCACCTCTACCACTTGATTGGCATTGTTCAACCGGGAGCGGAACATGATTTCAGCGGCCAGCATGCTTGACTGAAACATAAAGTAAGTCACGATTAAAAACCATAGGCTAGCAATTACTGCAAAAGCAAAAAGGGAAAAACTTACCCGGGCAGAATCGGAAGCAATTTGGAAAGCCAGCTCTTCGTCGGTCAATTCCCTTAGCACCCACTCCTCTCGAGGACCGATGAGCGAAGAGAGTGCTTTAACCAAGCTGCGCGGCCTGGACACAAAGTTGACATCGGGAGCAAGTCTCAGGGCATGTTTCCTCTCACAGAGCTTGGGTTCCCTAGCCTGTTCTGAGGGGTAATTCGGTCCGAACTTGTAACGAACCCCCTTGACGTCACTTAGCTCTGTCCGCCCCGAAATAGCTGACCGCCAAACAAACCTTGTTGAGGAAAGGTTTGAATCACCTTCCACCTCCGGGTCTATGGTCTCACAATCGCGAAGAACAACGGGGGTTGCTCCCTCAGCAGCCATGTTTTCCAGATCCTCAAAACGGAAAACACGAGGACCTTGGCTACTTCCTTGGGAAGCCTCTCCCCCGGCTTCTTCTCTTACCTCCTCTCCCCTGACTTCTTCCCTCACTTCTTCTCTTACTTCCTCTCTCACTTCTTCTTCTTCACCAACTTTCCTTTTGCCCTTGTCCGCACGAGAAGGACCTGCCCTCTCCCCATCACCAACTCGGGGACTCCTTGGCGGAGATCGGACGGTCTCTTCCTCGGCCCTTCTCTTATCACTACGGAGATGAGGCCTCCGCTGGAGAGGGACTTCCGCCTCAACCTCAGTATCCGACAAGTGGATAACCTCCTGGGCCAGACCCTCTCCCAGAACGGACTCAGGGACTTCAGCAGCGGCTTCGGTGTCCGCCTTCATGGGTCCCGGGACACTCGCCCCAGCAGAAGGGCCGCCACCAGCCGTCGAGGGTTGTCCAGTAGCAGCGGAAGTCTTACGGGCAGACTTCTTCCGCGCTCCACCCTCGCCGCGGCTCTTCCTCTTCCTCTTCAAGGGGCTCAACTCCTCGGACAGAAGTGCTTCGCCTCCATCCCTGCTGCGCAGAGCGCCAGCCGAAGCCAGTATAGCCTCAGCTTCAGCAAGAGGATCGGCGACAGGTTCAGTAGGTCTGTTCTGAGGAGGAGCAGGGAAAAAACTTCCCAAAGTACCCAAACCTGCAACAAAGGTAAAACGGTCAGACACAAGAAGGGTTCAGAAAGAAAGGACTATCGAAAGGATGGAAATATCCTCACCGTGGTTTTTCACGGTCAAACTCTTGAGAGAAGCAAAGAATGACCATTCTCTCTTCTCTGGCTCAAATTTCGCCAGGATCGGCTCAACCCATGCCGTCCGTTCATCTACAGTTATGAATCTGTCGTAGGGTTACTTGGCCGCTGCACGTGGAAGTTTTGGTAAAGGTTAGAAGAAGAAGGCAAGACGAAGTATACACACAAAAACTCGGGGACTTACGTGTTTTGTTCCAGACTTCTGGAAGGTGCGCCTTGTCATCAAACGTCAAGGCTGAGGAGCGTACGAACAGATACCGGTGCACCCAGCCTCGGTCACTGGTATCCTCAGAACTGCGCACCAAGCCCTTTTGTCCGCGTATCCTGACGTTCACATAGCCGTCCTTAAAAATCTGGACGCTATACAAGGAAATGAAGTGCTTGTACTCAAAAGATTGGTCAGTTTCAGCCGCAAACCAGTCTAGGAGTGTGACTATCCTATATACGCTGGGGCTCAGCTGCCCCGGGCAGAGAAGATACTCCCTGCAAAGTCTCTCCAGCACTGGGTGCAAAGGCAACCTACACCCCACTGTAAAAGGGTATGTACCAATGGCTGTCCACCCAGCCCGGTGAGAGGTAATGTTCTCACCTTCGGAAACCGGCAAAAGGGAAATTTCATCACCCCAATTGCAATCTACTCTCACATGAGGGATCACCTCCTTCGTGATCCCTGACTTGAACCTGTATGCCGGCCAGTTGTGCGTATCACCTTCCCTATTATGGAAGGATTTAACGTTGCAATCTGCCTCGAGTTCGCCCCACTTTTTAGGGATTATCTCAGCGGCAGTAGCCTGAGAAGCCCGCGGCCTAGGAGTGGCCGTCGAACTTCCAGCAGCGTCGAAATTTAGATTCCTTTTGGATCTTGAAGACATGGTTTTAGAAGAAGAATGAAATTGCCAAGAAAATTTCAAGAGTTAATTCAAGGGTTTTTCAAAGAGCAAGGCAGGAGAAATAAGAGTAGGTAAAAGGTTTCTCGTCAAGTGAGTTCCTATTTATAGGAATCAAGGTGCAGACCCCCAGTTTCTCGCGAAGACACGTGGAGGCTATCAGATAACCCACACTCAGATCCAGCCGTCGATGAAGGGAGTAGGGTTAATCAATGCTTTACAGCACTATCATTACCCTAGAGAACTGCAGTCACTTCATATTCTGCAAATGACGTGCGCACGTGGAAAGAGACGGTTAAAATTATTGCTTTTTACCCTCGGGGAACACAGTAGTCATTTCAGAATAAACTGCGGTGCCACAGACGTGCAGGTCGCAGTTACTTTTTCATACGGCGCATTTAATGCGCACAGCGTAAAGGCTTGTCACCTATCTGATAAGATCCCTACGTCATCAAGATTACGTCATCTGAAGACAAAGAGTTTGCAAAGACTCCCGCCAAAATTCTTATCCACTCCTCGGACAGATTCTCTGCCCGAGAAGTGCGGGGACTATCTATATTGGATAAAAACTGACTAGACTTTGGCGAGTGACACGTGCCGTCCACGTGGCACGAACTGACGTGTCACCGGACAGGCACTCACCGGACAGACATTCATCGGACAGACACTTCCCACGGGCAGACCCAAGGAAGTTACAGGATATATCAACAGTCAGCACAATTTGAACAAGCAGTTACTAGCATTATTGGGCGCGATCATTCAAATTACGGTCACCCAGCGGTTACAACCTTTCTGGATAAGACGCCCAGCGGTTACTTATCCGAACGGTTCTACACTCAACGGCTACTACAACGTCAACAGGCGCCTTCCACGCCTATAAGTAGCACTTGCCTTAACCAATTGTAACAACTTTTACTTCCTGCTTACATGATCAATAAGAATACTCTCTACCCTTTTGTCATTGAGTTGTATCCCTTGTTCTTATTTTAATTACTGCCTCAACGATTGGATCATCCAGCGTGGTGGTTGTCGACTATCAAAGGACACGATACGTTTGCTCTTCCTTATTTACGTTCATACTGCATTTTCAACGTTCTATATTAGCATTATTCGATTTATCGCATAGATTTTAATCTCAACTATTGATCGTGACTCCGCAAATATAAATTTAATTGTTAATTGGCCTAAAACCGGATTTAGGTTAAACAGTGCGGGCACCCGACATCCTCCTCTAGACCCGTCGGGTGAACCCTTACCAATTAAATTAGGAAAATAAATATAATAATTCTTAAATAAGGACAAGACTTAAAACAAAAACACAGACATACTGATACCTCTAGATGTACAAAAGAAATTACAGGTGACTACCCAACATACTAGGTTTAGGGCTATCCAGACTAGACATCTAAGAGAACAAAGAAGACAAATACCTCCTGAAGGGAGCAAGATGCAACTGAAATAATAACCAATAAATTGGTGGCCATCCGGAATAAAATTTGGCTCACCCTGACAGCTGACGTCGTCTTCGCTCCTTCACAACGTGGCGAACTCCATCCTGGAGCGAACCTGCCGAAACGAAATAGATAGACAAGAAACAAACAATAAACAAGGGTGAGTCCAACGACTCAATAAGTGGGGCAGACTAGTCACCTCAAAGAATAGGATAGCTAGCCAGGGAGAAGAGAAACAGATAAACAAAATTCCTCTTATTTAAATTATAAAAAGGCAGAGCTAAATAATAACTAGAAACACGTATGGAATCACAAATTCATTAAACCAGGAACGTAAGATAGCCGGAACATATAGGTATCCCGAACATATCAACAATCAGAATTACATCCTGTTGCGGCGTGCAACCCGATCCATATATTCATCATGTTGCGGCGTGCAACCCGGTCCATATATCTATACCGTTGCGGCGTGCAATTCGATTCTCGCAACCCAGAATATGAGACAGAAATATATAGGCAAATAAGCAATGCACGTATTAACAGAATAGTAGTTATGTACCACAAGTCTACACAATGGTGTGAAAAGAAAAGAAATGAAATGAGATGAAATGAAATGAAATGAAATGAAATCTGATGCAAAGGGTCACATGTGCCGTCATCCCATATCGAAGCGGAATACTCCTGCATTCGAGGGGAAATCCAATCTGATAACCAACTGGAACGGAATACTCTTGCTCCTGGGGTGGAATACTCCTGCACTCGATATAACATAAACCAGAGGCGGAATATTCCTGCACTCACTTGGGGCGGAATACTCCTGCACCCGATATAATGTAAAGCTGATGCGGAATACTCCTGCACTCTCCTGGGGCGGAATCCTCCTACCCTCAATATGATACAATGGAGCGGAATACTCCTGCTCCTGGGGCGGAATACTCCTACCCTCAATATGATACAATGGAGCGGAATACTCCTGCTCCTGGGGAGTAATACTCCTACCCTCAATATGATACAATGGAGCGGAATACTCCTGCTCCTGGGGCGGAATAATCCTGCACCCAATATGATACAATGGAGCGGAATACTCCTGCTCCTGGGGCGGAATACTCCTGCACCCAATATAATATGCAATGTAATGCATATGAATGACACATAATGCATATGAATGCAATGTGATGCAATAATAATCCTTCACCGGCGCGGGACTCTCCTCGACAGCCGGGAAGTAGATGCCAACTCAGAGCCAGAGTACAATGCTCAGATCCTCAATGCAATACCAATTACGGACATAATATATAATATACAAGGTAAATCCAAAGATAAGGGGTAAGGAGTACGCCTATCGGCAGCTACACACGTAAGGAACACGTGGTAGAAAATCCACGAGGCCAGGTGCCTCCAAAGAAATGGATATAAACACTTACCTCTTCCAAAGTTAACACTGCTGCCCAACAACCGCTTTATTCTTTTGGATTCATTGCCAAACGATCCCACTGTGTTCAATGAGCAGAAAAATATGTCAAATAGGGATAAAGGCTTCATTCCTCACATCTTAGGGCAATCCGGTTAGGAGCCTGATACCCTATTTGCATACGCAATACGCAGGCCAGGCCTATGTACGGGGTTTATGGTCACATAACCAAACCCTAAATAAATTACATTTATAAGTTGCCCATAACTCCCTGAGTACGAATATATAATCAATTTCATTATCAGGGTCCATTTGACCCTTTAAACTATTAATTGAACTTATTAGAACGATGTATAATATTCCAAATTTTACCGTTAAAATATATTCAAACACACGTAATAAACTCAAATAATATATTAGGATCATTACCTGAATGTTTCGGGGTGAAAATTCTACTTTTCTCCGGCCCCTTTTTTCATTTTCTGGCATTTTTTGTCACTGCGTCATCTCACTTTCTCTGTTTCACGTTTCTGTATTGATATCTCTTTGTTTCTGTATCTCATACGTCCTAAGGAACACCGCCCAACTTTATTCCTTTTGTCTTTTTCTATTTTTTTTATTTTCTTTTATCTTATTTTCTTTTGTTAACGAAAATTAAAACGGTACCCTACGATATTCAAAATAATTCCAACTTTTGCATACGAGTTATACAAAATATATGTAACATACTCGCGAAGGCGGATCTCAAATCGGGTTCCCGAAACTCAAGATGCGAATTTAAATAGAAAAGAAGTCAAATTATTTAACTTTCGGCATTTTAGCGGAAACTAGCCGAACAACATCGAAATTCACTTTCGAAAGTTCACAAAGGTCATAAATAATCATACGAACCCAACGGCGCTTTCGGATTTCGAATCGGAGCTCATTCGGCAAAACCGAGCTCGAAAATTTCTTTTTAATATTTATCGCCAATAAAAACTGAAACCTTCTTCCGATGCCTACCAAACGAGGTCTGATTTAGCTCAAATTTTACAGACAGGTCCTAATGGACATTACGAATATTTTAAAATTATCGACACACCAATTGGAGTCCTAACTTTCGAAACGACTGACCAAGGTCTTTTCATTCTCCTCCACTTAAACTCTCGTTCGTCCTCGAACGAGCCTAAATCTAAAGCAAGATTCACGCTGATAACAAAAGAACTTGCACGACCTTCATAAACTATGTCACGGAATTTTTCTCATGATTACAGAATTAAAACTATAACACGAATACCGAACTCTTGGAATAAAACATATCTGTATAATATGATAACACCATTGCCCGGATTATTCTGACTAAGATGATCCTTCCTCGATCACGAGAGGAGAGTTCTACATTTTTGAAACAAACATACACGGAACTTTGAATGGGTTAACATGATTAAGCCGATAATCACCTCTTCAATATACCTTTCGATATAGAACAAGTCGATGGAACTAGGAATTAGCTCACACTTGATGCAATAAGGGAAGCTTTTGAAGTACCTTGTCATTACACACTATAGAAGATTTGATGCAAGCTATATTATATTTTTACGAACGCACTATGCAACATCTCAGCTGATGTTAGTGTTGTTCCGCAAGCTCCTTGTGGGAATGTAGTTACTCATATCCTAATGTATGTCAAAAGTTCATCTGAACAGGGTCTATCATATAAGGATAAGGATCATGCAAATAATACTAGATAGTATGATGCAGACCAGGAATGATCTTCAGACTGAACATCTACTTCAGGGTATTGTCTTTGAATTGGAAATATTATGACTTGAAAAAGTGAAAATAAAAAGAGACATGTAGTTGGACCATGAGTCGAGGCAAAATACCAGCAATAAAGTTGATTACATGTTCACTTATAATGTTAAAGTAACTTCTTAAAGAGTTGAGGTGTGAAAGAATATACACCAATCATGGATTGTCGACAAGCTGCACTAGACCTTTAACTCTAAATTTCCATGAAGTAAAACAACATCAGTATGAGGATCCAGTTCTAGTTGAATACAGACAAATAGCTAGAAGAAAATTGGAGTCACCATACAGGGTTACTACTGACGGTGTTTCCATGTATAAAGATAGACTTTGTGTTCCTGATGTTGCAGATTTACGTGGACAGATTATGATAGAGGCAAATTATTTCAAATACACTGTTCATCCTGGTTCGACTAAGATGTACCATGATCTTAAACAGATTTATTAGTGGGATGGAATGAAGTGTGACATAGCAGAATTTGTGGCTCAATGCTCTAATTGCCAGAAAGTTAAAGTCGTGTCATCTTTCCAGACTTTATACTTTCAGCAGATAGGTGCGTATATATGATCAGGTTGCCAGCTTATCTCTGTCATTAATAGATTATTAGTGGGTTTAGCAATGATCGACACTCATTGTAGATTTCTGTCGTGGCCTTACTTTGGGTCGTGAGAAAAGTGGTATCAACACCTCAGAAATTTAATATTACCATTGAGTATTTGGAGGAAGACTCCTCCACTTAAAGCACAAACTCATGCAGCCATTTGAATAGGAATAATCATCCTCGCACAGTCTGCTGGACCAAAGAAGATTTAGCTAAAAGCTGAACGTAGGCAGACCTAAGCTACCAACTACTCTTTCGAGTTGCCAAACAGCTGCAACTCTCAAGTTCACAACTCCATACCTTTGCCGTAAACACCACCGCCTGATGGATGGTACTTCTATATAAAAATTTCGGCAGAGTTTCCCCTGAAACTGGATGATCCGCAAAAACAGAACCAGCACTATACTATACATGAGAATGGATACCCGGATAAACTGATATCCAAAACAATAATATACCTACCCGGCTACAATAACACGTACTCTGGCTCAACACAGGGAACGTCAACAGCGGCTACCAATCGCCCAAGCTCACTAGTGCCGGACGAAGAAGAAATGGAAATGGATCGAGGATAGAAATAATTAGAGCTTCAGGAAGTTCATCTTCTTTTTTGCTTGGCTACCAAAGCTAGACTACTTCCGAGTCAGGCGAGCCAAAGAATCGCAATTGAAGAGATAGACATTAAATAAGCTTTATGAAACGACATCCATGCCAATTTGATCTCCGAATAAGAAGGAAACTCTGACAATTTATCAGAACCCATTTTATAACCCAGACAAGCTCATAGGATAACATGACTTTACTAGCGTCTCGAACCGAGAGGAGATACGTAGATCGAGCATTACTTACCAGCCACTTTACACCGGAAGAAACAACGACACTTCCTGATGGTGACGAATAAAAATCCCATCATCCTACCAACACTGATTTCCGAGGAGCGGTAAACTGAATTGACATAATAACAGAAGGTGGCGTAACAAGATGCCAAGCAGAAAAATACCGATAGTCACTCACAAATCCCTCACATTTAAACCAGATAAACTAGTAGGGTCATCATAAATGCCAGGAATAAATCATATCAGAAGTTCACCCCTCTTCCGCAACCGATTCTTAATAGAAACGACATCCAAGGAAACCATCGAAACATGATAATACACACCATTTCCACATAGATCGAAAGAATCAAATCTTACTCATATATAAGGGAAGAAGAAACACATGGGTCTACTACATCGGATGCCTCAGCATCCTGCCAGGCTGGCAGTTCATAAAACTGCCTCTGCGGCTGAACTAAGCCGCTACACTGATAATTACCTTCTGAAGAACTACTACCACCACGCTCTCAACCGCTACTGGATGGTGGCATTTCTCTGGCTGATTAAGATCTAAATGAAATCCCTTGCGACTGTGCAGGTGCCTGATGACAAGAGAGAGGACAACTGCCTACTTTCCAGATTAAGGGAAAATTCCTCAAAGGATAATCAGACTCACGACAGTGATAACACCTTTTCGCTGAAAAAGGAAGCTGGACAGATTGTTGATAGTTGCAAAGAGAAATCTGAGCCTAATCTTGATGAACTACTCGCGCACTCTAAGAATCACGTGACACAAGCTGAGATAACCTAGAAGGTGACCTCCCAAAATAATCAAAACTCTTACCTCCAAATGAGGTACCATGGTTGCCCACTAGGGCCACGAGATTTCTTGCTCTCCTGCTCTAACTTATGGTATGCCTAATACCTCTGACCAATATCAACAACAACATCAAATGAAGTCCCAACCTCAATTTCTCAAGCCATCTGGGATCTCAAGGAAAGAGAAAGGTCACCAATAAATCTTTGAACATTCTTGGAAGGTTTATGGACTAGTTCTAGTGCATATCCAGCCATCCTAAAGAATTTAATCCCATATTCTAAATCTGACAGGCTACCCTGTCCAATCCACTCAAACTGGCGACACTTTCCATCTCGCTCGCAGCACGAAAGGAACTTTTTCCACGAATCTAGAAGAAAAATCGAACCACGTTAGCTAATAAGAGAGAGGCCCACCAACTCAAGGCTGGACCCCTAAAACTGGAAAGAAGAATAATCAACACCATACCGCTTGATACAATCAAAAGCCTGAAGGATACGCTGGCATTATTTTATTTTAAAATAATCACGAGGTTTATTTGAGTGCATTGCTTAAGAATATCGGAAGGTTCAACCGCGTAAAATAATGCAACCTCTTTAGGCACTCGGACCGAACTGATACATCGGCTAGCTAACCAGCCAGAACAATTAGAGGTACAACACATACTACCTCCGGAATATAATTTACTGCAGCAATATTAAGAACCGGAAAAGTAGCTCCCTGAGATCGAATGTCTGCACATGCGGCAACCTCATAAGCTACCTAGCGAATAATAGGTTTTTTGCGGTATCTGCATCACCAAGATTCTCGTAAAAGCATCGTAGAGAGCCAAGGGAACCACAAGGCCCTGCTCCCTTGCCCATCGCGAGCTCGTACAGCTGGCACCTCCGTAACTAGATCGTCAGCACAATAAAAAACTCTCGGGGCTTCGTCAGTACTAGCCCTACGCTAGACTGCTTCGTTTTTAGCTCATACCATTTGCTGATTTATTTCGCGCGGGTTCACAATTACCATGAAGGAATTAACGAAAATACTTTTGCATCCTGGACCGACGCACGATCAGAAAAGAAGGAAGTGAAACTTCCTAAATGCCATCATAGCCTCTCGTAGATAAGTACGGACGTCTACGTACCCATCAGCGAGACTCTACTAGACACTGTTTTAGTCTGGATAGACACTAAACTGGGCTCTGATACCAACTGACACGACCTGGAATCCGGTTAGGCCGTGCGGGCACCCGACATCCTCCCGTAGACCCGTCGGGCGAACCCTTACCAATTAAATTAGGAAAATAAATATAATAATTCATAAATAAGGACAAGACTTAAAACAAAAACACAGACATACTGATACCTCTAGATGTACAAAAGAAATTACAGCTGACTACCCAACATACTAGGTTTAGGGCTATCCAGACTAGACATCTAAGAGAACAAAGAAGACAAATACCTCCTGAAGGGAGCAATATGCAGCTAAAATAATAACCAATAAATTGGTGGCCATCCGAAATAAAAGTTGGCTCACCCTGACAGCTGACGTCGTCTTTGCTCCTTCACAACGCGGCGAACTCCATCCTGGAGCGAACCTGCCGAAACGAAATAGATAGACAAGAAACAAACAACAAACAAGGGTGAGTCAAACGACTCAATAAGTGGGGCAGACTAGTCACCTCAAAGAATAGGATAGCTAGCCAGGTAGAAGAGAAACAGATAAACAAAATTTCTCTAATTTAAATTATAAAAAGGCAGAGCCAAATAATAATTAGAAACACGTATGGAATCACAAATTCATTAAAACCAGGAACGTAAGATAGCCGGAACATATAGGTATCCCGAACATATCAACAATCAGAAATACATCCTGTTGCGGCGTGCAACCCGATCCATATATTCATCCTGTTGCGGCGTGCAACCCGGTCCATATATTTATACCGTTGCGGCGTGCAATCCAATTCTCGCAACCCAGAATACGAGCCAGAAATATATAGGCAAATAAGCAATGCACGTATAAGCAGAACAGTAGTTATGTACCACAAGTCTACACAATGGTATTGAAAGAAAAGAAATGAAATGAGATGAAATGAAATGAAATAAAATCTGATGCAAAGGGTCACATGTGCCGTCATCCCATATCAAAGCGGAATACTCCTGCATTCGAGGGGAAATCCAATCTGATAACCAACTAGAACGGAATACTCTTGCTCCTGGGGCGGAATACTCCTGCACCCGATATAATATAAACCAGAGGCGGAATACTCCTGCACTCTCTTGGGGCGGAATACTCCTGCACCCGATATAATGTAAAGCTGATGCGGAATACTCTTGCACTCTCCTGGGGCGGAATCCTCCTACCCTCAATATGATACAATGGAGCGGAATACTCCTGCTCCTGGGGCGTAATACTCCTCCCCTCAATATGATACAATGAAGCGGAATACTTCTGCTCCTGGGGCGGAATACTCCTGCACCCAATATGATACAATGGAGCGGAATACTCCTGCTCCTGGGGCGGAATACTCCTGCACCCAATATGATATGCAATGTAATGCATATGAATGACACATAATGCATATGAATGCAATGTGATGCAATAATAACCCTTCACCGGCGCGGGACTCTCATAGACAGCCGGGAAGTAGATGCCAACTCACAGCCAGAGTACAATGCTCAGATCCTCAATGCAATACCAATTACAGGACATAATATATAATATACAAGGTAAATCCAAAGCTAAGGCGTAAGGAGTACGCCTATCGGCAGCTACACACGTAAGGAACACGTGGTAGAAAATCCACGAGGCCAGGTGCCTCCAAAGAAATGGATATAAACACTTACCTCTTCCAAAGTTAACACTACTGCCCAACAACCGCTTTATTCTTTTGGATTCATTGCCAAATGATCCCACTGTGTTCAATGAGCTGAAAAATATGTCAAATAGGGATAAAGGCTTCATTCCTCACATCTTAGGGCAATCCGGTTAGGAGCCTGATACCCTATTCGCATACGCAATACGCAGGCCAGGCCTATGTACGGGATTTATGGTCACATAACCAAACCCTAAATAAATTACATTTATAAGTTGTCCATAACTCCCTGAGTACGAATATATAATCAATTTCATTATCAGAGTCCATTTGACCCTTTAAACTATTAATTGAACTTATTAGAACGCTGTATAATATTTCAAATTTTACCGTTAAAATATATTCAAACACACGTAATAAACTCAAATAATATATTAGGATCATTACCTGAATGTTTCGGGGTGAAAATTCTACTTTTCTCCGGCCCCTCTTTTCATTTTCTGGCATTTTTTGTCACTGCGTCATCTCACTTTCTCTGTTTCACGTTTCTGTATTGATATCTCTTTGTTTTTGTATCTCATTCGTATATGCTAAGGACCACCGCCCAACTTGATTCCTTTTGTCTTTTTCTATTTTTTTTTTTGTTTTCTTTTATCTTATTTTTTTTTATTAACGAAAATTAAAACGGTACCTTACGATATTCAAAATAATTTCAACTTTTGCATACAAGTTATACAAAATATATGTAACATACTCGCGAAGGCGGATCTCAAATCGGGTTCCCGAAACTCATGATGCGAATTTAAATAGAAAAGAAGTCAAATTATTTAATTTTCGGCATTTTAGCGGAAACTAGCCGAACAACATCGAAATTCACTTTCGAAAGTTCACAAAGGTCATAAATAATCATACGAACCCAACGGCGCTTTCGGATTTCGAATCGGAGCTCATTCGGCAAAACAGAGCTCGAAAATCTCTTTTTAATATTTATCGCCAATAAAAACTGAAACCTTCTTCCGATGCCTACCAAACGAGGTCTGATTTAGCTCAAATTTTAGAGACAGGTCCTAATGGACATTACGAATATTTTAAAATTATTGACACGCCAATCGGAGTCCTAACTTCCGAAACAAATGACCGAGGTCGTTTCAATTGCTTTGGTGGGGTTATGGTCTGCATACATCTCACCCTCCTCAGATCCCATTTGTGGGTTGATTTGAAAAATCGATTTAATTTTTTTGTTTCTTTTTAGTAAAAAATCAACCAACCGAATTGCGAACACTCCTATTCAAAGCGAATAAAAGTTGACTACACTTATGAAAGTAATTATATAGTTATACTTATCAATTGTTTGACGATCCATTAATTTTGAGTAGATTGTAATATTCCTTGTTTTACTATTATATGTATTTCTTGACATAAAAAGTACTGCGGGAGCAACACTTAGAAATGGATCTATTATGTGTTGAAGAATTTTTTTTTTCTACATCTTTTATTTCGATACAATTTTTTTTATTGTTCTTAAAACAAAGAGTTCATTGTATTATAAGGGGAGAAAATAAATAACTACCACAAATTTATCCTCTAATTAAATTAGGCTAAGGTGGTTGTTAGGATCTAGTTGAGTTAATATATATTTTCAAATTGCTTGACGCAAACTTATCAAGTTGTTCAACTCTCCTTAATGAAGTTACAAATTCGATAATCTTATTTACTTTTTGTTGAGGACACCGCCATCACCTAGTGTCCAGCTCATCAAAAGTTTAGCAGCAACAACTCAGCAGTGGTCCAACTCAACTTAGCTTAAGTCGGTTAATTAGCTAAGTTAACGGAAGATGGAGTTTGATCCTAGAGATCTATAAATATCTTGTATAGTCAGTTAGGAGTAGGTATCAATTTCATTTCATTTCAATAAAGATTTCCCCGAATTTCTTTCTCTAAAGTCTTCTTCTCTGATCTTAATATGAGCTTGATATATCAATGTTAACCTAGCTAGAATTGTACAATTTGACATGGTATCTGACCCTTTCCATAGCATATGAGGGCTTTTTATCCACGATTCACTGTTAATCTTCGATCAATTTCAGTTTTTTTTTTCCTTATGCGAGTTCATCGTTGAATTTTGGGTTCATTTATGTTAAAATTCCCTGCAAAATAGGTGAAAATTTAGCTGCATCATCGGCGTCGACAGTACTCCGGTCAACTCCGCTCACCGGAGAAGGATCGCGAACTGATCGTGTAGTCATCAATCATAATCATCCTCTTTACTTACACCTGTCAGATACACCTGGTGCTGTAAATGTTGGAATCAAGCTTGTAGGCATGGAGAATTACAACTTGTGGAACATGGCTATGAGAGTTGCTTTACTCACTAAAAATAAGTTGTTCCTCATTGATGGGAGCTCCCACAAGGAAGACTTTGGGAAGTAACAGACATCAATAGGAGCGATGTAATGCATTAGTCATCTCGTGGTTAATAGGCAGTGTAAGTAACAACCTACTTAGGGGCATTCTCTTTAGTTCCAATGATGCATATCTGGCGTGGAAAGATCTTAAGGAGCGATGTGATATAAATCTATCGCGCATATAGAATTTACACAAAAAGATAGCTACTTTAACACAGGGTGTTTCCACACTATCTGCCTATTATTCCAAATTAAAAGACTTATGAGATGAGTATGATTCAGTAGTTCCAACTCCCTTATGCAACTGTGAGAGATCTAGGGATTTCGTGGTACACATTAAGAATCAAGACTATTACAATTTTTAATGGGATTAAATGATGGTTATAGTCAAGTTAGAAGTTAGATATTGATGATGGTGCCTACACCAACCCTAAATCAGGCTTACTCTATGTTAGTTCAAGATGAGAGTCAAAAACTCATTATATGGGGTACATATGGGGTGAATCCTCTGAACCTACTGCATTGTTTGATTCCAAAGAGAAGGGTCAGCAAAGACAAAAGAAGCTTTATAATAACATGTTCTGTGATTTCTATAATATTAAGAGTCATAGCAGGGAGAATTGTTTCAAGTTAGCTGAGTGTAGTTACTATCATAAGAAGAGGCATTTGAGAGAGAGTTGTTACATCAATCCTAAGAATAAACCCAAAAAGAAGGGACCTCAGATGAGTGGTAACTATGCCACTTATGGAGAAGACAATCTGGAACAATATGGTTCAGGGAAGGCAATTAAAAAACTAGCAGGTTACACTACATGATACAATATACCTGCAGGATACAGTACACCACCACTGTATGCAAATGACTTATCCTCCTCAGAATGCACCTCTTGTTGTACAAAACATATGAACACCTTTTTCTTCACTCAAGACTAATTCAGCCAGTTGGTGAATATGTTGAATAGGAACACCATTCATGAGAGAAATATAAGTGTTAACATGGAAAGTAAGCAATTCAATGATAATAACAGTATGCACAACTCGATTATAGATACAGGTGCAACAAATCATGTGATAGGTAATGGATGTTTGTTACACTATGATGAGAAAGTAGGAAGCTCAGGAAGAGTGCAAATGCCTAATGGGAATCAGCAAGTGTGTCACATGTTGGGAACTATCAGATGACAGGTAGTGGAGTTATTAAGAATGTTCTGTGTGTCCCAAAATTTAGATTTAATCTAGTATCTGTATCCAAGGTAGCAAGAGATATAAATTGTTCGGTCACTTTCTTTCCTGGATTCAGTATATTTCAGGATATTGTGAATGAGAGAACCAATAAGATGGTAGAGAACATGATGGACTGTATATGTTGTGTACCAGAGGGAGTAAATCTGGAATCACGAGATCAATGATTGTACAAGTAGTAAAGAACGCAGAGCTTTGACATAAAAGGATGGACCATGTGCATAGGGCTGTACTGAGAAAAACAGATAAGTTTAAGAATAAAAATAATTTTATGTTGAATAGCTGTGATGTCTGTCCTCTAGCTAGGTAGCCAAGAATTCCTTTTTCTAATAGTAGCAACCGGGCTAATGAACCCTTTCAATGGATACATTTGGATGTATGGGGGCCTTATAGAGTTGTAGCACATTTTGGAATGAGGTATTTCCTAACAGTTGTTGATGATTTCTCTAGAATGACATGAGTATTCTTGATGAGTGTTCAGTCTGATATTGTGTTCATTCTTAAAAATTTCATTTCAATGTGCAAAATTAGTTTAACAGAACCATTAAGACCTTTAGGTCAGACAAGGGACTGACTTTTTTAATCATAACTGTCATGAGTTGTTCATGATTCATGGCATTAGCCACCAAAGCTCCTACCCCTATACTCCGCAACATAATGAAGTAATTGGAAACTGCAAGAGCAATTATATTCCAAGGACATTTGCCTATAAAGTCCTGGGGAAGTATGTGCAAGTAGCAGTTCATATTATATACAGAATTCTATCTACTGTGCTAAAGAAAAAAATCACCTTATGAGCTATTTTATTAGAGGCCTTCTTCATTCTCACATTTGAGGATCATAGGGTGTGTGTGCTATGCTACAAACCTTATCAAGAGGGACAAATTTAGGCCAAGAGCCATAAAATATGTTTTGATGTGCTATGTGATGTGTTGGAATTTTATGCTTATATTTAGCTTCTTTAGACTAGTTTTTTATGTCTTTTAGCCTTGTTATACGCTTCTTACGTAAATCTCCATGTTACCAATATTGCTTGATTATTCATCGTTACAAAGCTAAAATAAATGAAGAAGTAACAAAATACAAAGAAATTGGCTATAAATTGAAGACATGGAGACAAGGCTGCAGCAAAATTTGATCGGGCCCTGCCGAATTAAAGGCTGAATTAAAGAAACTGTCCACTGGAGAGATGAAGAGTTCAATGCTAATTCGCAAGCCACCGATCTGAAAGGGCGGCCACCAAATCATTGGCTGAAAGCAATCGGCGAAATCGCAAAGTCATCGGCTGCCCGCTGGTACTCACACTGGGCTCAGAAAATAGGCGAAGAAAGCTACACAGTCTGCCGATTGATATGTGCCTGCCGAACCTGAAAGGCAGAATTCAAGAAGAAAGTTAGATCTCAGTATTAGGCGATCGCCGAATATAACCGGCGGGAGCTGAATGATCGGCTGAATGTTGTAAACAGTCCGAAATGGAAAAGTTGCAATTAGTTTTTTGGCTTTCAAACCCACAACTATAAGTAGACCTTTAGGTCTCCAAGGCAAAGTATATTTTTTATTCCATCTTACTTTTGAATATACTTTTAACTTGGAAGGCAAGCAAGGGTTTTAACAACAATTTTGTAAGGATTTCATTCTTCTATTAATATCATTACATGATTCTTTCCATTTAATTCCATTCCATGATTGTGTTAAACCCTAGTATGAGTAGTTAAACTCATATTAGGGATTTATTTATGATGACTTGATTATTCTAATTTAGATACTTGTTTCAATCTTACAAAATATATGGATTAATGTTAAACTAGTTTCTATTGTACTTTTAATGGAAAGGGTTTAAGATGAGGCTTCATTTGACAAAACCCCACTTCGCTTTCTTCACCCTAACAGTGTTGAAGGCATGGGGTTTATAGAAACTAGCAAGAAATTAGGTTATATTGGCTCACGAGCCTACCCCATCTAAAGGGAACGATCAAAAAGCGTTGTTTTCGCTTGGGTCTTTGGACTAGGGTTTTAAGCATCGTTATTGACCTTAACAGGCTTAAGTTGGTAGACCATCTCTATACCTAACAGTTTTAGAGGGTTAAATATGAAAATCTGACCATTATTCATTGCCCAAGGAAATTGTATGATTAGACTAGTGTTTATGTTATTAGAGCCTTGTTTGAGTAGGTAAACCCCTAGCTTTCTCTACTTGTTTCAAACTTATTCATTTGCGTTGTTTGTCACATGTTAGTCTAATTAATAGCTTTATTTTTTGTGTTAAACAACATCAATTTTTACTTAGGAATACTCGAACGAATCATAACACTCAATTTTATTCACTTTAGTATAGACTATAGAATATATGCTAGATCTTCGTGGAATTCGACCCCAACTCTATCGGGTATTATAGCTTTGATGATCGCCCCTCACCCATTGAGGTATAGGTTTAGCGTGGATCACTATGCAATAAGACAGAAGGGTTACATGTTATATGATGTTGTCAACAAAGTCATTTTGTCAGCAAAGATGTGATATTCAATGAAAGTGTATTTCCCTTTCTGCAGATGGGGAAGAATATAGAGATAACTCTAGAATTACATGACAGTGTGATGTGTGGGAAAAAAGCCACACATTACCTTCTATTTACTTGAGCTTTTGTTGTGCATTATTGATTAAATATACGCACTTATCATGTTTTAGTTGCATATTACAGGATTGACGTTGTGGTAACGAGTAGGTGGAAAACAAGCCGGAACAAGCTGAATTGCAGAGCTACTGATCCTGAACTGGAAATCTGTTCATTGCGATCGCGCAGTGACTCACGCGATCGCGCAGAAGAGTGAAGGAAGCTAGCACTAACGCACCAAGGGTAATGCGATCACGCAGAAGGAAAAAGAGATAAAGCGCGATAGCGCCAAGGCAAACGCGATCGCGAAGGTTGCGCGTCTGGACTGCGCTGGACAGTTCTGTAATTTCACATCAGCCTAATTGGGAACATATATTCAGCTCTTTGCACGATCTAAGACTTATTTTTTGGCCATTTTTCCAATCTTGGAGCAAGGATCCATCAACAAGAACACCAAGAGGGCGAAGATTTGGAGCAACCCATTGAGAAATTCTCAACCTTTAGTACTTCTTTCTTTACTTTCATGCTTTGTAGTAAATATATTTGGTGTTGTTGATGTTATTGAAGAATTGATTTTTTTAAATATATTTCATGGCTATTTGTGTTATTAATTGATATGATTTTGGACATGAATATATGAATGGGTCGTGACTAGGAATTTATATTATTGGGTTTTGATTATCTAGCTTCCATTGTTTTGATTGCTTGACTCTTGTTCTCGCGAAACTTGAGTTGCCCGTCTACTTTGCTAATTAAAGACTCGGGAGAGATTAGTTAGCGTAGAATAGTGAAGCTAGCGAGGATTTGGGTTGATAGGCTATTTCATAGAATAACTCATCTAAAAGAAGTTACACTCGGAAGAGGTCTTCTTTCCTCGGGTAATGGGTAATGTTTTATAAGCTCAACCATGGCTTTGACGAGCGCCGTTGAGGTAAATCCCTTCTAGGGCGGAAGGATTCTAGGGATAACATTAGAATGACTCGGCCATAATATATAAACTCCGTGCTATAATTGCATCCTAAGCTCAAAACTTGTTTTCCTTGGTTGTGAGAAGGCCATAGATCATATTTACTTGCTTTCTCAGTGTAGTTTGTAGTTGTTAATATCATTCCATTACCTCGTTATCCTAGTTTGGCTAAGTCAAATAGGTTTAGTTCCTCCACTACTTTGATCGCATCACTTTGTTCCTAGTGGATTCGACCCCGACTCCTAGTTGGGTAAATTGTATTGCGATGACTGTTCATACCTCAAGCCGAGGTGTGTGTTGAGCGTTGTCAAAATTGGCGCCATTGCCGGGGAACAATTGACGTATTAGAGTAGTTTGAGGATTTGAGCTAGTTGGTTTAGTTCCAGACTTTGTGAACCGTTCTTGTTAAATTGTGAATAGTAGTAATGTTCTTTGTAAATTGTAAATATTTGTTTGTGTGTAGTGTTTACTTTCATTAATTAGTTAGTTTAGATTAGTGATAACTATCTTTAAATGGCATCATGGAACCAAAATTGGTCCCATATTGAAAATCCGTACATGAGTGATCCTTGTCCTTATTGTGGCGGACCTCACCATTGGCAAGAATATCAAATTATTTCCGTGGGCGAGTTGTGTGCACCTTCTCAACCCTTTGAGTGGGACATATGTCATGAGTGTGGGGGTCAAAATGGCCATTGGGACGGTTGTCCTAATATTCCTTGTTCTTCTTCCAATGATTTTTATAATGATGCTAATGATTCTTATGAGTTTGATAGGGCAAATGCAAACATGAACATGGAGCTTGAACCCCGAGTGGCAAGGCATCCAAGAGAAGTTTCAAGAAGAGATGGACCTATCGACTTCACAAGATGAATGCAATAAAAATGAAAGATTGGAACATTTGATGGAGTGAATACTTAAAAACAATTGTGAGAATGCCGAAGCCTTCAATGAGATAAAAGAAACGATCCATCAAAATGACTTAGCAATTCACAACTTGGAGACTCAATCGAGCCAATTGGTTGACACTTTCAACTATCAACAAGCTAAGGGTGTTACCAAATCTCAACAAAGGTTTTACATAGAAGATGAGGTTGAGTTCGAAGAAGAATCCTCCATGGAAGATGTGCTTGAATATCAAGAAAGAAGTATTGAAGAAAAGCACAATTGGTATGGAGAAGAAATTGTGAGCCGAGCTTGGCTCCGAGATCAAGCTCGAAAAATGAAAGTCCATGAAGCATGCCTTCATGACTTAAATGTAGATGGTTGGGATCTCAAACATGAAAAGGAAGAACTAGGACAAAGAGTGAACCAATTTGATCTTGAAGCTCGTGTCTTGAACATTCTAGTGCATAAAGTGGTTGAAGCTTCCAAGGCTCAACATGAAGAAATAGTGAATGATATGCTAGAAATAATCAAATTTGTGGAAGAGAGCACAAGTCAAATCATGGGAACTCATGGAAGTGATCACATCTTCAAGATATTTGGTAATGATGTCGTGAACAAGAAATTTGTGTTGGAGTCTAGAGCGGAAATGAAGAACTTTTGTGATGAAGACTCTCGCATAGTTGAAGAGGAGTATGTCATGCTTGGTGCTCCATTGCTGTTAAAACAATTAGGACCTCATTCAGTTCATTTTTCAACACTATGTGTGGATGAGGCAGTAGAAGTGGGAGAACAAGCACCATCGGATGATTTTGGCGTTGATGAGAAAAATGGGTACATTATTGAATTTGCCACGCCAAGAAGGCAAAATGATATCCCTCACTTGAAGGCGAAAAAGTGTAAGATGAAGAATCCGGCTTTGCAAGCTCGGAAATATGTACCCTCGCCTAAAGAGCATAACAAAAAGCATGAAGCGATGTTGGGAAAAAAATTCACCTTCACCAAGTGGAGAGAAAAGCATCATGGGTACCGTCTAGCCAAGACGTTAAATAAAGTGCTTGTCGGGAGGCAACCCGAATCTTTTTGAAATTTTTAGTTGTCCATTGATTGCATGTTAGGTTAGATTAGTTTTTCTTGTTGTTTTTTATCATCTCACATGAATCCGACATTTGTTAGTTGCTAGGATGCATAATCTAAGGCATAAACATGGAAAACTGGATTGCACAGGGGTGTAGGGCGGACCACTCAATGAGATGAAGTGGACCGCCTAATGAGATTTGACAATATGCATCCCAGTAGGCGGAGTGCCTAATGTTTGGGGCGGACCGCCTCATTGAAATTCTGCTCACTGGATGTTGGACAAAAAAATGTCCAACGCGATTGCGTCATCATTCACTGTGAGGCACACCTGCGTGATCGCGTTCTGGACACGCGATCGCATAGGTTAATTTATCAGAAAGGCGTGATCGCGGCTGATGTCACGCAATCGCGAAGACTAACGCATCAGGCAGATAAAGGCAGTTTTGAGAGGCCAAATACTCGTTTTTTCTAAAAACTCTCATCTTCTCAAATTCCCCTCCCCCATTTTTGCATTCCAAGTGCTTCATTGCATCCTCTATTCCGCTCTCAAGCACTCCATCTCCATTATCAAGGTATGTTTCCCAATTTCCATCTTCAATTTTGTTAATTCTATCTCTATTATCAAGGTATGGTTCCATTACTGGTTGTATATATAAGAAAACAAGGAGCTTTTTATGGACAATAGGGGAAGTCTAATGTACCCTCATAGACAAATGGTTTGTGAAGAAAAATGGGTTAGGTTACTAGTTGGTAATGCTCAATTGAACTAAAAACCCTAGTGTTAGATCCGACAAATTGAAGTCAAAACTGATGTTTTTCTTGTTTAAATTGTGGGTGTGCGCTGTGATAGATGTGTAAAACGTGAAAAAATTCTGGGTGTTGTAGCCGAGGTCTGTCTCCTCCAGCTGGGGAAGAAAGCCTCGCGATCGCGTGACGACCTGCGCTGCTTTGTCCAAGACAGTCCATTGCGATCGCGCAGTTATCTTGGACAACTCAGCGCGATTGCGCCTGTCCTTGCGCGATCGCGATGAGATGCAATTTCTGCCAGAAACAGTGAGCTTGCACAGCCCACTGCTGAAATTTTTTGGCTTCAACCTTTGGCTCCTGAGCTTTATTAATGCATATATTAAGTACCCAAATCGTGTTTTAATAATGTTGATCTTTGTAGGTACTTTTCCTTACAATGGCCGAAGGAAACAACCAACAGAACTCAACAGGAGGAGAAGAAACAACATATGACAGAACGAGGTTCTTATCCAGATCGTGCTATCAAAAATTCCAAAGGGATCTTGAAATGAGCTTCATTAAGGAAAGAGGGATCCATATGGATAAAGTGGAAGAGAAACTCCCCAACTTCTTTCAAAAGCTAGAAAACAATGGGTGAAGCTGTTTTGCCCAGACACCTGAGAAGGCAAATGCTACCATAGCGTGGGAGTTTTATGCAAACTCTACTCGAACGGATTTTAGTGGGGGAATTGGTGACCACTGTGAGGGGCAAGTTGGTGCGATTTGATGCAGCTACTATCTATGCAGTGTACGATCTCGATAATATTGACAATGCTTTATACAAGGCTCGTGCTTCAGAAGGAGGTATACAGTGGATGGTCGATATGCTTCAAGGGGGCAACCACTCAGGTTGGTCCACATTCGGACACAAGATTGTATCTACCGACTTCACAGCTGAAGCCCGCATCTGGTTATCTATTGTACGCACTAGGGTGATGCCTTCGAGCAATGAGAATGATCTCTCTCCTGAAAAAGCTCGCCTGGTCGTGGCACTAATTGACGGGCTCAAGGTCAATGTTACTGAAATAATTGTTGGGGAGATTGAAGAAGTGGTGCTAGAGAGAACATGAAACAACCTCGGTCAGTCGTTTCGGAAGTTAGGACTCCGATTGGTATGCCGGTAATTTTAAAATACTCGTAATGTCCATTAGGACCTGTCTATAAAATTTGAGCTGAATCAGACCTCGTTTGGTAGGCATCGGAAGAAGGTTTCAGTTTTTATTGGCGATAAATATTAAAAAGAGATTTTCGAGCTCGGTTTTTGCCGAAAGAGCTCCGATTCGAAATTCGAAAGCGCCGTTAGGTTCGTATGATTATTTATGATTTTTGTAAACTTTCGAATGTGAATTTCGATGTTGTTCGGCTAGTTTCCGCTAAAATGCCGAAAGTTAAATAATTTGACCTTTTTCATTTAAATTCGCATCTTGAGTTTCGGGAGTCCAATTTGAAATCAGCCTTCGCGAGTATGTTACATATATTTTGTATAACTTGTATGCAAAAGTTGGAATTATTTCGGATATCGTAGGGTACCGTTTTAATTTTTACCGTAACAGCGAATTAAAAAAAAGAATTAAAATGAAATTTTGGTCGGTGGGTCCTAAGGACCAGGTAGTATTGAATAATTCAACGCAAAACACAAGCAAAAGTGAGCGAAAGCAGAATCTTAGAAAATGAAAAACAACGAAACTTATCGGGAAAAATACCAGAAAATAAGAAAAGGGACCGGAAAAAAGTAGAATTCCCACCCTGAAACATTCAGGTAATGATTCTAACATATTATTTGAGTTTATTACGTGTGTTTGAATATGTTTTAATGGTAAAAATAGGAATATTAGACATCGCCCTAATGACGTAAATTGATAGTTTAAAGGGTCAAATGGACCCCGATAATGAAATTGATTATGTATTCGTGCTCAGTGAGTTATGGGCAACTTATAAATATAATTTATTTGGGATTTGGTTATGTGGCCTTAAACCCTGTATATAGGCCTGGCCTGCGTATTGCGTATGCGAATAGGGTATCAGGTTCCTACCTGGATTGCCCTAAGATGTGAGGAATGAAGCTTTTAGCCTAATGTGATATATTTTTCTGCTTATTGATCACAGTGGGATCGTTTGGCAATGAACTCAAAAAATAACGCGGTTGTTGGTCGCAATGCTAATTTTTGAGAGAGGTAAGTGTTTATATCCATTTCTTTGGAGGCACCTGGCCTCGTGGATTTTCTACCACGTGTTCCTTACGTGTGTAGCTACCGATAGGCGTACTCATTACGCCTTAGCTTTGGATTTATATTCTATATTATATATTATGTCCTGTTATTGGTATTGCATTGAGAATCTGAGTATTGTACTTTGGTTGTGAGTTGGTATATACTTTCCAGCTGTCGATGAGAGTCCCGCGCTGGTGATGGGTTATTATTGCATCATGTTGCATTCGTATGCACATTGCATCATATTGAGGGTAGGAGGATTCCGCCCTCGGAGCAGGAGTATTCCGCTCCATTGCATCATATTGAGGGTAGGAGGATTCCGCCCTCGGAGCAGGAGGATTCCGCCCTCGGAGCAGGAGGTTTCCGCTCCATTGCATCATATTGAGGGTAGGAGGATTCCGCCCTCAGAGCAGGAGGATTCTGCTCCATTGCATCATATTGAGAGTAGGAGGATTCCGCCCTCGGAGCAGGAGGATTCCGCTCCATTGCATCATATTGAGGGTAGGAGGATTCCGCCCTCGGAGCAGGAGGATTCCGCTCCATTGCATCATATTGAGGGTAGGAGGATTCCGCCCCCGGAGCAGGAGGATTCCGCTCCATCTATTTGGCACATGTGGCACCATTGCATCATACTGCATTCATCCCATTTCATTGCACCGCGTACTGATTATTGTGTGACTATCGTGTTGTGTTTTATATATGCGGTATGTATACCGTATCTTAGTTTGCCTATATATTTCTGGCTCGTATCCCGGGTTGCACGTCGCGACAATATAAATACATGAATCGGATCGGGTTGCACGCTGCAACAGGATAATTATATGGATCGGGTTGTACGCCGCAACGGTATAAATATATGGATCGGGTTGCACGCCGCAACAGGATGTAATTCTGATTGTTGATATGTTCGGGATACCTATATGTTCTGGCTATTTTATGTTACTGGTTGTTAATGAGTTTGTGATTCCATACGTGCTTCTAGTTATTATCTGGCTATGCCTTTTTATAATTCAAATAAGAGGAATTTGATTTATATGTTTCTTCTCCCTGGCTAGCTATCCTATTCGTTGAGGTGGCTAGTCTGCCCCACTTATTGAGTCCTTTTGACTCACCCTTGTTTGTTGTTTGTTCTTGTCTATCTATTTCGTTTCGGCAGGTTCGCTCCAGGATTGAGTTCGCCACGTTGTTCAGGAGCGAAGACGACTCCAGCTGTCAGGGTGAGCCAGCTTTATTCCGGATGGCCACCAGTTTATTGTTTATTATTTCAGTTGCATTCTGCTCCCTTCAGGAGGTATCTATCTTCTTTTGTACTCTTAGATGTCTAGTCTGGATAGCCCTAAACCTAGTATGTTGGGTAGTCAGCTGTAATTTCTTTTGTACAGCTTAAAGGTATCAGTATGTCTGTGTTTTTATTTTTAGTCTTGTCCTTATTTATGAATTGTTATATTTATTTTCCTAATTTAATTGGTAAGGGTTCGCCCGACGGGTCTAGGGGAGGATGTCGGGTGCCCGCACGACCTAACTGGATTTCGGGTCGTGTCAGTTGGTATCAGAGCCATTTTTAAAGTCTGTCCAGACTGAGACAGTGTCTAGTAGAGTCTCTCTGATGGGTACGTAGACGTCCGTACTTATCTACGAGAGGCTATGTTGGCATTTAGGAAGTTTCACTTCATTCTTTCCTGATCGTGCGTCGGTCTAGGATGCAAAAGTATTTTCGTTAATTCCTTCATGGGTATCGTGAACCTTCGTGCGACAAATCGGCAAACCGTACGAGTTCAAGATGAAGCAGTCTAGCCTGGAGCTAGCACTGACGAAACCCCAAGAGTTTTTGATCGTGCTGACGATCTAGTTACGGATGTACGGGCTCGCGATGAGCAAGAGAGCAGGGCCTTGTGGTTTCCTTGGCTCTCTACGATGCTTTACGAGAATCTTGGCGACGCAGATACCGCAAAAACCTATTATTCGCTGGGCAGCCTATCAGGTTGCCGCATGTGCAGACGCTCGATCTCAGGGAGCTCCTTTCTGGTTCTTAATATTGCTGCAGTAAATTATATTCCGGAAGTAGTATGTGTTGTACCTCTAATTGTTCTGGCTGGTTAGCCAGTCGAGGTATCAGTTCGGTCCGAGTGTTTGCTGAGGTTGCATTATTTTACGCGGTTGAACCTTCCGATAATCTTAAGCAATGAATCAGATAAACCTCGTGATTCTTTTTAAAATAAAATGATGTCAGCATATCCTTCAGGCTCTTGTTATATCGAGCGGTATGGTGTCGATTATTCTGCTTTCCTATTTCAGAGTCCAGCCTTGAATTGGTGGACTGCTCTCTTATTAGCTAACTTGGTTCGATTTTTCTTCTAGATTCGTGGAAAAGTTCCTTTCGAGTAGCGAGCGAGATGAAACGTGTTGCCAGTTTGACTGGATTAGACATGGTAGCCTGTCGGTTAGCCTGTTGGTGTTTCGGAATGTGAGATTGAATTCTATATAATGGCTGAAGATGAATTAGAACTAGTCCATGAGCCTTTCGAGAGATTCAAAGATTTATTGATGACCTTTCTTTTTCCTTGGGATCCCAGATGGCTCGAGAAATTGAGGTTGGGACTTCATTTGATGTTGTTGTTGATATTGGTCAGAGGTATTAGGCATACCATAAATTAGAGCGGGAGATCTCGCGGCCCTGGTGGGCACCATACCTCCTTTAGAGGTAAGAATTCTGATTATTTTGGGAGGTTACTTCCCATGTTATCTTAGCTTGTGGCGCATGATTTTCAAAGTGCGCAAGTAGCTCGTCAAGATCAGATTCAGTCATCTCTTTATAGCTATCAACATTCTGTCCAGCTTCCATTTTCAGTGAAAAAGTGTTACCATTGTTGTGAGTCTGGTTATCCTTTGAGTAGTTTTTCCTTACTCCGGTAAGTAGGCAGTCGTCCTTTCTCTTGTCATCAGGCACCTGCATAGTCGCAGGGATTTCATTTAGATCTCAATCCGCCAGAGAAATGCAACGATCCAGTAAAGGTTTAGGGCGTGGTGGCAGTTATTTTTCACAAGGTGATTATCAGGGTAGTGGCTCAGCTCAGCTGCAGAGGCAGTTCTATGAACTGCTAGTCTGGCAGGATGCTGAGGTATTCGATGTAGTAGACCCTGAGAATTCTTCTTCTCTTAAATATGTGTAAGCTTTGATTTTTCCGATCGATTTGGAAATGATTGTCTTATCATATTTCCATAGTTTCCTGGGATGGCGTTTCTATTAAGAATTTGTTGCGGTAGAGGGGTGAGTTTCTGATACGATTTATTCCTGGCATTTATGAGACCCTACTAGTTTATCTGGTCTAAATATGAGCGATTTGACGGTGAGTATTGCTATTGCCTGCTTGGCATCCTGTTATGCCACCTTGTGTTATTATGTCAAGTCATTTTACCTCTCTCATCAGAAATCAGTGTTGGTAGGATGATGGGATTCTTATTCGTCACCATCAGAAAGTGTTATCGTTTCTTCCGGTGTAAAGTGGTTAGTAAGTAATATTTGATCTATGTGTCTCCCATGGTTCAAGATGTTTGTAGAGTCATGTTATCCCATGAGCTTATCTGGGTTATAAAAGGGTTTATGGTAAATTGTCAGAATTTTCTTCTTATTGGGAGGTTAAATTGGTATGGATGTTTTTCCATAAAGCTCATTTAATGTCTATTTCTTCAATTGCGATTTTTGGGTTAGCCTGACTCGGAAGTACTCTAGCTCTGGTAGCCAAGAAATAAGAAGATGAGCTTCCTGAAGCTCTAATTATTTCTATCCTCGGTCCATTTCCATTTCTTCTTCGTCCGGCACTAGTGAGCTTGGGCGATTGGTAGCCGCTTGTGATGTTCCCTCTGTTGAGCCAGAGTACGTGTTATTGTAACCGGGTAAGCATATTATTGTTTTGGATATCAGTTTATCCGGGTATCCATTCCCATGTATAGTATAGTGCTGGTTCTGTTTTTGCGGATCATCCAGTTTCAGGGGAAATTCTGCCGAAATTTTTATATAGAAGTACAATCCATCGGGCGGTGGTGTTTACGGCAAAGTTATGGAGTTGTGAACTCGAGAGTTGCAGCTAGTTAGCAACTCGAAAGTGTAGTTTGGTAGTTTAGGTCTGCTTATGTTCAGCTTTTAGCTAGGTCTTCTTTAATCCAGCAGGTTGTGCGAGGATGACTATTTCTATTCAAATTAGTTATATGAGTTTATGCTTTAAGTGGAGGAGTCTTCCTCCAATTGATACCAAATCATAATATTAAATCTCTAAGGTGTTGCTGAAGCATAAGCTAATTCTTAGTTCCATCGACCTGTTCTCTATCGAAAGGTATATCGAAAAGGTGATTCTCGGCTGAATCATGTTAGTCCATCCAGAGTTTCGTACATCTTTGCTTCGAAAATGTAGAATTCTCCTCTCGTGATCGAGGAAGGATCGGTTTAGTCAGAATAAGTTGGGCAATGGCGTTATGATATTATCCAGCTATATTTTTATCCAAGGGTTTGATGTGCGTTTCATAATTCTAATTCTGTAATCATGAGATAATATATGTGGAATAGTTTATGAAAGTTGTGTAAGTTCTCTTGCTATCTGCGTAAATCTTGCTTTAGATTTAGGCTCGTTCGAGGACGAACGAGAGTTTAAGTGGAGGAGAATGAAACGACCTCGGTCAGTCGTTTCGGAAGTTAGGACTCCGATTGGCATGCCGGTAATTTTAAAATACTCGTAATGTCCATTAGGACCTGTCTGTAAAATTTGAGCTGAATCAGACCTCGTTTGGTAGGCATCGGAAGAAGGTTTCAGTTTTTATTGGCGATAAATATTAAAAAGAGATTTTCGAGCTCGGTTTTTGCCGAAAGAGCTCCGATTCGAAATCCGAAAGCGCCGTTAGGTTCGTATGATTATTTATGATTTTTGTAAACTTTCGAATGTGAATTTCGATGTTGTTCGGCTAGTTTCCGCTAAAATGCCGAAAGTTAAATAATTTGACCTTTTCATTTAAATTCGCATCTTGAGTTTCGGGAGTCCAATTTGAAATCAGCCTTCGCGAGTATGTTACATATATTTTGTATAACTTGTATGCAAAAGTTGGAATTATTTCGGATATCGTAGGGTACCGTTTTAATTTTTACCGTTACAGTGAATTAAAAAAAAGAATTAAAATGAAATTTTGGTCGGTGGGTCCTAAGGACCAGGTAGTATTGAATAATTCAACGCAAAACACAAGCAAAAGTGAGCGAAAGCAGAATCTGAGAAAATGAAAAACAACGAAACTTATCGGGAAAAAATACCAGAAAATAAGAAAAGGGACCGGAAAAAAGTAGAATTCCCACCCTGAAACATTCAGGTAATGATTCTAACATATTATTTGAGTTTATTACGTGTGTTTGAATATGTTTTAATGGTAAAAATAGGAATATTAGACATCGCCCTAATGACGTAAATTGATAGTTTAAAGGGTCAAATGGACCCCGATAATGAAATTGATTATGTATTCGTGCTCAGTGAGTTATGGGCAACTTATAAATATAATTTATTTGGGATTTGGTTATGTGGCCTTAAACCCTGTATATAGGCCTGGCCTGCGTATTGCGTATGCGAATAGGGTATCAGGTTCCTACCTGGATTGCCCTAAGATGTGAGGAATGAAGCCTTTAGCCTAATGTGATATATTTTTCTGCTTATTGATCACAGTGGGATCGTTTGGCAATGAGTTCAAAAAATAATGCGGTTGTTGGTCGCAATGCTAACTTTTGAGAGAGGTAAGTATTTATATCCATTTCTTTGGAGGCACCTGGCCTCGTGGATTTTCTACCACGTGTTCCTTACGTGTGTAGCTACCGATAGGCGTACTCATTACGCCTTAGCTTTGGATTTATATTCTATATTATATATTATGTCCTGTTATTGGTATTGCATTGAGAATCTGAGTATTGTACTTTGGTTGTGAGTTGGTATATACTTTCCAGCTGTCGATGAGAGTCCCGCGCTGGTAATGGGTTATTATTGCATCATGTTGCATTCGTATGCACATTGCATCATATTGAGGGTAGGAGGATTCCGCCCTCGGAGCAGGAGTATTCCGCTCCATTGCATCATATTGAGGGTAGGAGGATTCCGCCCTCGGAGCAGGAGGATTCCGCTCCATTGCATCATATTGAGGGTAGGAGGATTCCGCCCTCGGAGCAGGAGGATTCTGCTCCATTGCATCATATTGAGAGTAGGAGGATTCCGCCCTCGGAGCAGGAGGATTCCGCTCCATTGCATCATATTGAGGGTAGGAGGATTCCGCCCTCGGAGCAGGAGGATTCCGCTCCATTGCATCATATTGAGGGTAGGAGGATCCGCCCCCGGAGCAGGAGGATTCCGCTCCATCTATTTGGCACATGTGGCACCATTGCATCATACTGCACATTCATCCCATTTCATTGCACCGCGTACTGATTATTGTGTGACTATCGTGTTGTGTTTTATATATGCGGTATGTATACCGTATCTTAGTTTGCCTATATATTTCTGGCTCGTATCCCGGGTTGCACGTCGCGACAATATAAATACATGAATCGGATCGGGTTGCACGCCGCAACAGGATAATTATATGAATCGGGTTGCACGCCGCAACGGTATAAATATATGGATCGGGTTGCACGCTGCAACAGGATGTAATTCTGATTGTTGATATGTTCGGGGTACCTATATGTTCTGGCTATTTTATGTTACTGGTTCTTAATGAGTTTGTGATTCCATACGTGCTTCTAGTTATTATCTGGCTATGCCTTTTTATAATTCAAATAAGAGGAATTTGATTTATATGTTTCTTCTCCCTGGCTAGCTATCCTATTCCTTGAGGTGGCCAGTCTGCCCCACTTATTGAGTCCTTTTGACTCACCCTTGTTTGTTGTTTGTTCTTGTCTATCTATTTCGTTTCGGCAAGTTCGCTCCAGGATTGAGTTCGCCACGTTGTTCAGGAGCGAAGACGACTCCAGCTGTCAGGGTGAGCCAGCTTTATTCCGGATGGCCACCAGTTTATTGTTTATTATTTCAGTTGCATTCTGCTCCCTTCAGGAGGTATCTATCTTCTTTTGTACTCTTAGATGTCTAGTCTGGATAGCCCTAAACCTAGTATGTTGGGTAGTCAGCTGTAATTTCTTTTGTATAGCTTAAAGGTATCAGTATGTCTGTGTTTTTATTTTTAGTCTTGTCCTTATTTATGAATTGTTATATTTATTTTCCTAATTTAATTGGTAAGGGTTCGCCCGACGGGTCTAGGGGAGGATGTCGGGTGCCCGCACGACCTAACTGGATTTCGGTCGTGTCAGAACAAAAAGCCTATTCTTCCCAAGCTTGATTCACCGGCTATGCATGGATGTCGGAGTGGAGATACGCACTACTGATAAAAGTGTGGGTCCTGAAAAGCCTATTTATCCACTGCTGAAGAAAGGACGGGGAGGGGTAATGCAGAGCAAGAAAAGAAAAGTTGAGATGCCTTCCCAGATTGTTGTCGAGGACCCAACTTTTGGGCAATTCTCCACACCTGCTACTACTGCTGCACCAGGGAGTTCTTACACTCCAGTTCCACCACCTGCATCTGGAGCGTCTAACGTGAGGTACATTTCCTCTCAAATTTCTTTTGCAGACGCTCAGATTAGACAGCTAGTAGCAGGGCTTCCTTTAGGCTCAGAGGGTTCTTCCTCCAGGCCTCCGAGCACATTATCATTGGAGGCAGTAGCATCTAAGCAAGAGCGGATTAAGGTCAGGCTGGATAAAATAGAGAGGAAGCAGAAAATTTTGGCAAGAGAACAAGCAACTTCCTCAACAAGATGATGAGCAAGCTGAATTCGCTCTTTCGCTCCACTAGCTCAGATGAGGAGTCCGAGGATGAGCTTCACTACCCCAACACTGACAGTGAGGAGTGATCTTCTAGTCAGGGAGTTCCTTACATCCTTTGTATTACATTGTTAGTTGCACTGAGGACAGTGCATAATTTAAGTTTGGGGGTGTATTTGTGTTCTGGATGTAGTATTGATGTTGCTCATGTACTTGATGCTTATGATATATCTCCCTCATCTTGTCCTTGTTTGTGAGCAAATTGTGAAAAATTTTGTGGATGATCATTTTCTTTAATATTAGTATAAGTATTGTGTTAATATCTTGTGCATATTTAGTATTAGTAGTTATTATAGTATTGTGTTGATAGCTTGGGATGTTGCTTCTTTTTATCTGATTCACCTTTTTGTGATACTTAGGTATCCCACTTGGGTGAGAAAGCCTCATTTGGGTCCGAACAACCATTTTCATTGTAAATACCATGTTGTATAAAATTTTTGAAATAACCTCCTTGGCTTTTCTTTGCCATGGTTCTTTGCCATGGAAGTAATTGTGTTGAACCGAGTATCTTTAGGACTAGTTTAGCAGTTAGTTGTAAATAACGATGATTAGTTATGGATTTGTGCTCCTTGGCCAAATTTTGGTATGTTTGGTTCCACCATTATTTAATCCTTATCATGTGAGCTTGATTTAAAAAATGAATAGAAAAATTTAGTTGGTGAATTGTGCTATGATCTTTAAGTTCAACTTTTGGCTCTTATGTCACTAATTTATTCTAATTAGGCTATGAGTAAACTTTGGATGCTTAATTGCCTTTGATTGGGACTTGAATATACTCGTCTTCCTTGCTTTACTTGTGCCATGAGTGGTGAGGTTTTGGTGTGTTCATGTGTGTGCTTCTTGATCTAGAACTTTCCCTAAGTGTGCTTCGAGGCAAAATCCTAGGTGATGTTTGACTTGAAAAATGATTTTAGGCTTTCTTTGGCCCGCTCAGTAATCTAAAAAGCCTACCCTTGCATTATATCCTTAGTCAACCCCTTTGAGCTTAATATCCTTTCTTTTGGCAACCACATTATTAACCCGGGCCAATTCTAAGTGCTTCAAGCACTAACCCTCTTTTTGGCCCTACCTCCTTGAGTGCATTGAAAGACGTGCAACTTAGGCAAAAGCTTAAGTTTGGGGGTGGCACGAGTTATGGTAAAAGTGTGGAAGTTAATGAAAATCAAAAGAAAAGAAATGAAAAGAAAGAGCAACACAAGTGAGTTGAATAAAAAAAAAAAAGAGAAAAGAGACATAAAGAAGCAAGTGAGAGAAAAGAAAGAAAAAGAAGAAAAAGAGAATTGATGAATAAAGAGGAGAAAGATTAGTGTATAATCCTCGATTTAGCAAGGTGTAAGTGCAAGAAAAATTAAGTGTGCCTTAATTTTTGTAAGGTGTAGTGCTCAAGGAGGTCTATTTGCATATTATATACCCCACCTTTGACCAAAAGCCTACATTACAACCCTAACAAGTCCTAATTAATTTCGGGTCAAGCATTCCTACATTAGTAGAGAGGTACACGACGGGAAAGCTTATGGGTCTGTAGTGTGCATGATGAACTTCTTTTGAGAGAGTGAGCGAATTCTTCCTATCATTCAATCCCATTTGTGTTGTCATTGCATTTTTGTGGTTGGGATATTCTCTTGAGTAGTGAGGGCACTTGTGAAATTGAGTTGAGGACTTGTGTTTCACTTCTCAATTGAGGTGAGCAAGCAAAGAGGTGAACTCATGTGACGAAGAGGCAAACTTTGAAAGTCTTGTGTCATGGCATGTTTGCCTTCTTTGATGTTTTGTATATGAAAGTGATGCTCACATGGTTTGGCTTAATTGTTGGCACCAACAAATGTCATTAGTTGCTGAGCTTGAATCGAGTTTTGGTTTGTTGTGGCTTTAATGAAAAAATGCATGAACTGATGAATTGCAACTTGGGGTCCATTGAAGTGTGTTTTGCTTGAGGACAAGCAATAGTTTAAGTTTGGGGGTGTGATATTTGGGCAAAAAGCCACACATTACCTTCTATTTACTTGAGCTTTTTTTGTGCAGTATTGATTAAATATACGCACTTATCATGTTTTAGTTGCATATTACAGGATTGACGCTGTGGTGACGAGTAGGTGGAAAACAAGCCGGAACAAGCTGAATTGCAGAGCTACCCATCCTGAATTGGAAATCTGTTCATCGCGATCGCGCAGTGACTCACACGATCGCGTAGAAGAGTGAAGGAAGCTAGCGCTAATGCGATCGCGCAGAAGGAAAAAGATGAAGCGCGATAGCGCCAAGGCAAACACGATCACGAAGGTTGCGCGTCTGGACTGCACTGGACAGTTCTGTAATTTCACACCAGCCTAATTGGGAACATATATTCAGCTCTTTGCATGACCTAGGGCTTATTTTTTGGCCATTTTTCCAATCTTGGAGCAAGGATCCATCAATAAGAACACCAAGAGGGTGAATATTTGGAGCAACCCATTGAGAAATTCTCAACTTTTAGTACTCCTTTCTTTACTTTCATGCTTTGTAGTGAATATATTTGGTGTTGTTAATGTTATTGAAGAATTGATTTTGTGAATATATTTCATGGCTATTTGTGTTATTAATTGATATGATTTTGAACATGAATATATGAATGAGTCATGACTAGGAATTAATATTGTTGGGCTTTGATTATCTAGCTTCTATTGTTTTGATTGCTTGACTCTTGTGCTCGCGACACTTGAGTTGCCTGTCTACTTTGCTAATTAAAGACTCGGGAGAGATTAGTTAGCGTAGAATAGTGAAGCTAGCGAGGATTTGGGTTGATAGGCTATTTCAAAGACTAACTCATCTAAAAGAAGTTACGCTCGGAAGAGGTCTTCTTTCCTCGGGTAATGGGTAGTGCTTTATAAGCTCAACCATGGCTTTGACGAGTGCTGTTGAGGTAAATCTCTTCTAGGCCGGAAAGATTCTAGTGATTACATTAGAACGACTCGGCCATAATATATAAACCCCGTGCTATAATTGCATCCTAGGCTCAAAACTTATTTTCCTTGGTTGTGAGAAGGCCATAGATCACATCTACTTGCTTTCCTAGTGTAGTTTGTAGTTGGTAATATCATTCCATCACCTCGTTATCCTAGTTTGGCTTAGTCAAATAGGTTTAGTTCCTCCACTACTTTGATCGCATCACTTTGTTCCTTGTGGATTCGAACCCGACTCCTAGTTGGGTAAATTGTATTGCGATGACCGTTCATGCCTCAAGCCGAGGTGTGTGTTGAGCGTTGTCACAGTGAAAGTTTGTCTAGTGAATGACAACTGAAACGACCTCGGTCAGTCGTTTCGGAAGCTAGGACTCCGATTGGCGTGCTGATAATTTTAAAATATTCGTAATGTCCATTAGGACATGTCTGCAAAATTTGAGCTAAATTAGACCTCGTTTGGTAGGCATCGGAAGAAGGTTTCAGTTTTTATTGGCAATTAATATTAAAAGGAGATTTTCGAGCTCGGTTTTTGCCGAATGAGCTCCGATTCGAAATCCGAAAGCGCCGTTGGGTTCGTATGATTATTTATGACTTTTGTGAACTTTCGAAAGTGAATTTCGATGTTGTTCGGCTAGTTTCCGCTAAAATGCCGAAAGTTAAATAATTTGACTTCTTTTCATTTAAATTCGCATCTTGAGTTTCGGGAGTCCAATTTGAGATCCGCCTTCGCGAGTATATTACATATATTTTGTATAACTTGTATGCAAAAGTTGGAATTATTTCGAATATCGTAGGGTACTATTTTAATTTTCGTAAAGAAAAGAAAATGTAAAAGTAAAAGAAAATAAAATCAAAAGGAAAAAGAAAATAAGAGGCGGTGGTAACCTTATCTTATCTATTAAAAGAGTCCACAGACATACAAATGAAACAGAGAACGTAATTAATAAGAGTCCACAGCATGCAAATGAAACAGAGACGCAAAAACGAGAAACGAAATAGGAAAATGCCAGAAATTAAGAAAAGGGGCCGGAGAAAAGTAGAATTTTCACCCCGAAACATTCAGGTAATGATCCTAATATAGTATTTGAGTTTATTACGTGTGTTTAAATATATTTTTGCGGTAAAAATAGGAATATTAGACATCGCCCTAATGACGTAAATTGATAGTTTAAAGGGTCAAATGGACCCCGATAATGAAATTGATTATGTATTCGTGCTCAGTGAGTTATGGGCAACTTATAAATATAATTTATTTGGGATTTGGTTATGTGGCCTTAAACCCTGTATATAGGCCTGGCCTGCGTATTGCGTATGCGAATAGGGTATCAGGTTCCTACCTGGATTGCCCTACGATGTGAGGGATGAAGCCTTTAGCCTAATGTGATATATTTTTCTGCTTATTGATCACAGTGGGATCGTTTGGCAATGCATTCAAAAATAACGCGGTTGTTGGTCGCAATGCTAACTTTTGAGAGAGGTAAGTGTTTATATCCATTTCTTTGGAGGCACCTGGCCTCGTTGATTTTCTACCACGTATTCCTTACGTGTGTAGCTGCCGATAGGCGTACTCATTACGCCTTAGCTTTGGATTTATATTATATATTATATGTTATGTCCTATTGTTGGTATTGTATTGAGGATTTGAGCATTGTACCCTGGCTGCGAGTTGGCATCTACTTCCCGGTTGTCGATGAGAGTCCCGCGCCGGTGAAGGGTTATTGCATCACATTGCATTCATATGCATTACATTGCATATCATATTGAGGGCAGGAGTATTCCGCCCCAGGAGCAGGAGGATTCCGCTCCATTGTATCATATTGAGGGCAGGAGTATTCCGCCCCAGGAGCAGGAGTATTCCGCTCCATTGTATCACATTGAGGGTAGGAGGATTCCGCCCCAAGAGCAGGAGTATTCCGCTCTTATGTCAGATATTGAGTGCAGGAGTATTCCGCCTCAGCTTTACATTATATCGGGTGCAGGAGTATTCCGCCCCAGGAGAGTGCAGGAGTATTCCGCCTCTGGTTTATATTATATCGGGTGCAGGAGTATTCCGCCCCAGGAGCAGGAGTATTCCGCTCCAGTTGGTTATCAGATTGGATTCCCCTCGAATGCAGGAGTATTCCGCTTCGGGATGGGATTACGGGCACATGTGACCCTTCGCATCATATTTCATCTCATTTCATCTCACTTCATTTTATTTCATTTTATTTCATACCATTGTGTAAACTTGTGGTACATAACTATTGTCCTGCTTATATGTGCATTTCTTATTTGTTGTTACGTTTCTGGCACGCATCCTTGGTTGAGTTTATAAGTTTCTTACGTGTTTTCGGTTGTTATCTGGCTCTACCTTTTTATAATTTAAATAAAAGAAATTTGGTTTATCTGTTTCTTCTCCCTGGCTAGCTATCCTATTCTTTGAGGTGGCTAGTCTGCCCCACTTATTGAGTCCTTTTGACTCACCCTTGTTTGTTGTTTGTTTCTTTTTCTATCTGTTTCGTTTCGGCAGGTTCGCTCCAGGATTGAGTTCGCCACGTTGTGAAGGAGCGAAGACGACTTCAGCTGTCAGGGTGAGCCAGCTTTTATTCCGGATGGCCACCAGTTTATTGGTTATTATTTCAGTTGCATTTTGCTCCCTTCAGGAGGTATTTGTCTTCTTTTGTACTCTTAGATGTCTGGTCTGGATAACCCTAAACCTAGTATGTTGGGTAGTCAGCTGTAATTTTTTTTGTACAGCTTAGAGGTATCAGTATGTCAGTGTTTTTTTTTAAGCCTTGTTCTTACTAATGAATTGAATTATATTTATTTGCCTAATTTAATTGGTAAGGGTTCACCCGACGGGTCTAGGGAAGGATGTCGGGTGCCCGCACGGCCTAACTGGATTTCGGGTCGTGTCAGTTGGTATCAGAGCCCGATTTAGTGTCTATCCAGACTAAGACAGTGTCTAGTAGAGTCTCGCTGATGGGTACGTAGACGTCCGTACTTATCTACGAGGGGCTATGATGGCATTTAGAAAGTTTCACTTCTTTTTTTTCTGATCTTCCATCGGTCTAAGATGCAGAAGTATTTTCGCTAATTCGTTCGTGGTAATTGTGAACCCTCGTGCGATAAATCAACAAACGGTATGAGTTCAAGACGAAGCAGTCTAGCCTGGGGTTAGCACTGATGAAGCCCCGAAAGTTTTTAATCGTGCTGACGATCTAATTACGGAGGTCCCAGTTGTACGAGCTCGCGTTGGGCAAGGGAGCAGGGCCTTGTAGTTCTCTTGGCTCTCTATGATGCTTTACGAGAATCTTGGCGATGCAGATACCGCAAGCACCTATTATTCGCTAGGCAGCTTATCAGGTTGTCTTAGATGCAGATGCAGATGTTCAGTCTCAGGGAGCTTCTATTCTAGTTCTTGATATTGCTGCAGTAAATTATATTTCGGAGGTAGTATGTGTTGTACCTCTAATTGTTCTGGCTGGTTAGCTAGCCGAGGTATCAGTTCGGTCCGAGTGCCTAAAGAGGTTGCATTATTTTACGCGGTTGAACCTTCCGATATTCTTAAGCAATGCATCAGATAAACCTCGTGATTTTTTTAAAAATAAAATAATGCCAGCGTATCCTTCAGGCTTTTGATTATATCAAGCGGTATGGTGTTGATTATTCTTCTTTCCAGTTTCAGGGGTCCAGGCTTGAATTGGTGGGCCTCTCTTTTATTAGCTAACGTGGTTCGATTTTTCTTCTAGGTTCGTGGAAAAAGTTCCTTTCGAGTAGCTAACAAGATGAAAAATGTTGTCAGTTCAAGTGGATTGGACAGGGTAGTCTGTCGGTTAGCCTGTTGGTGTTTCAGAATATAAGATTGAATTCCATAAAATGGCCGAATATGCATTTGAACTAGTTCATGAGCCTTTCGAGAGATTCAAAGATTTATTGATGACCTTTCTTTTTTCCTTGAGACCCCCAGATGGCTCGAAAAATTGATGTCGTTGTTGATATTGTTCGAAGGTACGAGGCATACCATAAGTTAGAGCGGGAGAGCAAGAGATCCCGTGGCCCTAGTGGGCAACCATGGTACCTCATTTGGAGGTAAGAGTTCTGATTATTTTGGGAGGTCACCTTCCAGGTTATCTCAGCTTGTAGAGCATGATTCTCAAAGTGTGCGGGTAGTTCATCAAGATTAGACTCAGCTTTCTCTTTGTAGCTTTCAACAATCTGTCCAGCTCCCATATTCAGCGAAAATGTGTTATCATTGTCGTGAGTCTGATTATCCTTTGAGGATTTTTCCTGTTATCATTCTCGTGAGTCTGGTTATCCTTTGAGGAGTTTTCGCTTACTTCGGCAAGTAGGCAGTCATCTTTTCTCTTGTCATTTGGCATCGCGCAGTCGCAGGGTATTTCATTTAGATCTCAATCAGCCAGAGAAATGCCACCATCCAGTAGAGGTTAAGATTTTGGTGGTAGTGGTTCTTCAGAAGGTAATTATTAGTATAACGGCTTAGTTCAGCCACAAAGGTAGTTTTATGGACTACCAGTCTGGCAGGATGCTGCGGTATCCTATATAGTAGACCCGTGTGTTTCTTCTTCCTTTATCTGTAAGTAAGATTTATCTTTCCGATCGATCTAGAAATGGTGTGTCTTATCATGTTTCGATGGTTTTCTTGGATATTGACTTAATTAAGAATCGGCTGTGGTAGAGGGGTGAGTTTTTGATACGATTTATTCCTGGCATTTATGAGACCCTACTAGTTTATCTAATCTAAATATGAGAGATTTGACAGTGAGTGTCGCTATTGTTTGCTTGGCATCCTGTTGTGCCACCTTCTGTTATTATGTCAATTAGTTTACCTCTCCTCGAAATTCAATGTTGGTAGGATAATGAGATCCCAATTCGTCACCATCAGAAAGTGTTATCGTTTCTTCCGGTGTAAAGTAATTAGTAAGTAATATTTGATCTATGTGTCTTCCATGGTTCAAGATGTTTGTAAAGTCATGTTATCCCATGAGCTTATATGGGTTATAAAAGGGTTTATGGTAAATTGTCAGAATTCCCTTCTTATTGGAAGGTTAAAATTGGTATGGATGTTTTTTCATAAAGCTTATTTAATGTGTATCTCTTCAATTGCGATTTTTTGGCTCGCCTGACGCGGAAGTAGTCTAGTTTTGGTAGCCAAGCAAATAAGAAGATGAACTTCCTGAAGCTCTGATTATTTCTATCCTCATTCCATTTTCATTTCTTCTTTGTTCGGCACCTGTAAGCTTGGGCAGTTGGTAGTCGCTTGTGATGTTCCCTGTGTTGAGCCAGAGTACGTGTTATTGTGGCCGGGTAAGCATATTATTGTTTTGGAAGCATATTATTGTTTTGGCCCAGTTGTCTCATCTTGTTATCCGTTTAACATGTTTATGTTATCAGTTTATCCGGGTATCCATTCCCATGTATAGTATAGTGCTGGTTCTGTTTTTGCGGATCGTCCAGTTTCAGGGGAAACTCTGCCTAAATTTTTATATAGAAGTACCGTCCATCGGGCGGTAGTGTTTACGGCAAAGGTATGGAGTTGTGAACTTGAGAGTTGCAGCTGTTTGGCAACTCGAAAGGGTAGTTGGTAGCTTCGGTCTGCTTACGTTCAGCTTTTAGCCAAATCTTCTTTAGTCCAGCAGACTGTGCGAGGATGGTTATTCCTATACAAATGGCTACATGAGTTTGTGCTTTAAGTGGAGGAGTCTTCCTCCAAATATTGAATGATAATACTAAATCTCTAAGAAGTTGATACCACTTTTGTCACGACCCAACCTAGTGCCACGACAGAAACCTACAATGAGTGTCGATCATTGCTAAACCCACTAATAATCTATTGATGCCAGAGATAAGCTGGTAACCTTACGTACCTATCTGCTGAAAGCATAAAGTCTGGAAAGATGACACAACTTTAACTTGCTGGCAATTAGAACACTGAGCCACAAATCCTGCTATGTCACCCTTCATTCTGTCCCCCCAATAAATCTGCTTAAGATCATGGTACATCTTAGTCGAATCTGGATGAACAGTGTATTTGGAATAATATGCCTCTATTATAAACTAAATCTGCAACATCAGGAACTCAAAGTCTATTTTTATATATGAGAACACAGTCAGTAGTAACCTTGTATGGTGACTCCAGTTTTCTTCTGGCTATCTGTCTGTATTAAACTAGAACTGGATCCTCATACTGAAGTTGTTTTACTTCATGAAAATTTAGAGTTAAAGGTCTAGTGCAGCTTATTGTCCATCCATCATTGGCATATCTCCTTCACACCTTAACTCCTTGAGAGGTTACTTTAGCATTGTAAGCGCTCATGTAATCAACTTTGTTACTGGTATTCTGCCTCAGCTCATGGTTCAACTACGTGTCTCCTTTATTTTTACTTTTTCAAGTCATAATATTTTCAATTGAAAGAAAATACCCTAAAGTAGGTGTTCAGTCTGGAGATCATTCCTGGTCTGCATCATACTATCCAGAAGTATTTGCCTGATCCTTATCCTTATATATAGACCCTATTCAGATGAACCTTTGACATACATTAGGATATGAGTAACTACATTCCCACAAGGAGCTTGCAGAACAACACTAACATCAACTGAGATGTTGCCTAGTGCGTTCGTAAAAACAATATAGCTTGCATCAAATCTTCTATAATATGTACTGACAAGGTACTTCAAAAGCTGCCCTATTGCATCAAGCGTGAGCTAATTCAGTTCCATCGACTTGTTCTATATCGAAAGGTATATCGAAAAGGTGATTCTCGGCTGAATCATGTTAGTCCATCCAGAGTTTCGTATATCTTTGCTTCGAAAATGCAGAATTCTCCTCTCGTGATCGAGGAAGGATCGGTTTAGTCAGAATAACTTGGGCAATGACGTTATGATATTATCCAGCTATGTTTTTATCCAAGGGTTTGATGTGCATGTCATAACTCTGATTCTGTAATTATGAGATCATGTCCGTGGAGTAGTTTATGAAGGTTGTGCAAGTTCTCTTGTTATCTGCGTAAATCTTGCTTTAGATTTAGGCTCGTTCGAGGACGAACGAGAGTTTAAGTGGAGGAGAATGAAACGACCTCGGTCAGTCGTTTCGGAAGCTAGGACTCCGATTGGCGTGCCGATAATTTTAAAATATTCGTAATGTCCATTAGGACATGTCTGCAAAATTTGAGCTAAATTAGACCTCGTTTGGTAGGCATCGGAAGAAGGTTTCAGTTTTTATTGGCAATTAATATTAAAAGGAGATTTTCGAGCTCGGTTTTTGCCGAATGAGCTCCGATTCGAAATCCGAAAGCGCCGTTGGGTTCGTATGATTATTTATGACTTTTGTGAACTTTCGAAAGTGAATTTCGATGTTGTTCGGCTAGTTTCCGCTAAAATGCCGAAAGTTAAATAATTTGACTTCTTTTCATTTAAATTCGCATCTTGAGTTTCGGGAGTCCAATTTGAGATCCGCCTTCGCGAGTATATTACATATATTTTGTATAACTTGTATGCAAAAGTTGGAATTATTTCGAATATCGTAGGGTACTATTTTAATTTTCGTAAAGAAAAGAAAATGTAAAAGTAAAAGAAAATAAAATCAAAAGGAAAAAGAAAATAAGAGGCGGTGGTAACCTTATCTTATCTATTAAAAGAGTCCACAGACATACAAATGAAACAGAGAACGTAATTAATAAGAGTCCACAGCATGCAAATGAAACAGAGACGCAAAAACGAGAAACGAAATAGGAAAATGCCAGAAATTAAGAAAAGGGGCCGGAGAAAAGTAGAATTTTCACCCCGAAACATTCAGGTAATGATCCTAATATAGTATTTGAGTTTATTACGTGTGTTTAAATATATTTTTGCGGTAAAAATAGGAATATTAGACATCGCCCTAATGACGTAAATTGATAGTTTAAAGGGTCAAATGGACCCCGATAATGAAATTGATTATGTATTCGTGCTCAGTGAGTTATGGGCAACTTATAAATATAATTTATTTGGGATTTGGTTATGTGGCCTTAAACCCTGTATATAGGCCTGGCCTGCGTATTGCGTATGCGAATAGGGTATCAGGTTCCTACCTGGATTGCCCTACGATGTGAGGGATGAAGCCTTTAGCCTAATGTGATATATTTTTCTGCTTATTGATCACAGTGGGATCGTTTGGCAATGCATTCAAAAATAACGCGGTTGTTGGTCGCAATGCTAACTTTTGAGAGAGGTAAGTGTTTATATCCATTTCTTTGGAGGCACCTGGCCTCGTTGATTTTCTACCACGTATTCCTTACGTGTGTAGCTGCCGATAGGCGTACTCATTACGCCTTAGCTTTGGATTTATATTATATATTATATGTTATGTCCTATTGTTGGTATTGTATTGAGGATTTGAGCATTGTACCCTGGCTGCGAGTTGGCATCTACTTCCCGGTTGTCGATGAGAGTCCCGCGCCGGTGAAGGGTTATTGCATCACATTGCATTCATATGCATTACATTGCATATCATATTGAGGGCAGGAGTATTCCGCCCCAGGAGCAGGAGGATTCCGCTCCATTGTATCATATTGAGGGCAGGAGTATTCCGCCCCAGGAGCAGGAGTATTCCGCTCCATTGTATCACATTGAGGGTAGGAGGATTCCGCCCCAAGAGCAGGAGTATTCCGCTCTTATGTCAGATATTGAGTGCAGGAGTATTCCGCCTCAGCTTTACATTATATCGGGTGCAGGAGTATTCCGCCCCAGGAGAGTGCAGGAGTATTCCGCCTCTGGTTTATATTATATCGGGTGCAGGAGTATTCCGCCCCAGGAGCAGGAGTATTCCGCTCCAGTTGGTTATCAGATTGGATTCCCCTCGAATGCAGGAGTATTCCGCTTCGGGATGGGATTACGGGCACATGTGACCCTTCGCATCATATTTCATCTCATTTCATCTCACTTCATTTTATTTCATTTTATTTCATACCATTGTGTAAACTTGTGGTACATAACTATTGTCCTGCTTATATGTGCATTTCTTATTTGTTGTTATATTTCTGGCACGCATCCTTGGTTGAGTTTATAAGTTTCTTACGTGTTTTCGGTTGTTATCTGGCTCTACCTTTTTATAATTTAAATAAAAGAAATTTGGTTTATCTGTTTCTTCTCCCTGGCTAGCTATCCTATTCTTTGAGGTGGCTAGTCTGCCCCACTTATTGAGTCCTTTTGACTCACCCTTGTTTGTTGTTTGTTTCTTTTTCTATCTATTTCGTTTCGGCAGGTTCGCTCCAGGATTGAGTTCGCCACGTTGTGAAGAAGCGAAGACGACTTCAGCTGTCAGGGTGAGCCAGCTTTTATTCCGGATGGCCACCAGTTTATTGGTTATTATTTCAGTTGCATTTTGCTCCCTTCAGGAGGTATTTGTCTTCTTTTGTACTCTTAGATGTCTGGTCTGGATAACCCTAAACCTAGTATGTTGGGTAGTCAGCTGTAATTTTTTTTGTACAGCTTAGAGGTATCAGTATGTCAGTGTTTTTTTTTAAGCCTTGTTCTTATTAATGAATTGAATTATATTTATTTGCCTAATTTAATTGGTAAGGGTTCACCCGACGGGTCTAGGGAAGGATGTCGGGTGCCCGCACGGCCTAACCGGATTTCGGGTCGTGTCAACAACGCTCAACTCACACCTCCAATAAGATATGAAAATACCCAACTTGGAGTCAGGGTCGAATCCACATGGAACAGTGTGATGTGATTAAGGTAGCGGAGTGACTAAACCTATTTGACTAAGCCAAACGAGGATAAGAAAGTGATAAATTTATACTAACAACTACTAACTACACTAGAAAAGCAAGTAAAGGTGATCGATCAATTTCTCACAAACAAGGGAAGACAAGTTCGGAGCCTAGGATGAAAATATAGCACGAGGTTCATATATTTATGGTCGAGTCAATCTAAGATAACCTCTAGAATTTACCAGGCCTATAAGAGGTCTACTTCGCTGCGCTCACCAGAGTCATAGCTTGGCGCATAAAGTGCTAACTCATTGACTCAAGGAAAGAGGACCTCTCCCGAGTGTAACCTCTTATAGATGGGTCCGGCTAAGTCTTAGCCAACAAGTCCCAAAACCTTGCTAGCTCTATTATCCTAAGCTAGTTAATCTCTCCCGAGTCTTTAACTAGTTAAATAGACATGTAACATTAATGTCGCGAGCGCCAAAGTTAAGAAATTAAAGTGATAGAACTAGATTATAAACAACCATAAATATGAAAACCTAGTCATGAAATATTCATAAAATCATATCCAAAATCTAATCAAATCTAACAATACAAATCAAAGAGATAAAGAAAGGAATAAAGAATTTCTCATTAATGTGCACCCAATCTTCAATCTCCAAGGATTGTTGATGATTCTTGCTCCAGAGTTTGAGATGTAGGCCAAAGATGTAGAAAATAGGTTGAATCTATCTATTTATAGGTCCCCAAAAAAATATAATTTTTTCCCAAAATTATCCCTAGGTTTTAAGGATGAAGATATGTGTTTTTGAGGCGTAGCCACCCTGGTGCGTATTTTTTACCCGGTAGCCACTTTTGTGTTGTGATGAGCAGTCACTGTTTGACGAACGGTCACAAGGCGGTCCGCCCTTTTAAAGGGCGGCCCGCCCATTTCCTGAAGCCTCTCTGTTTGATATTGGGCGGACCGCCCTTTGCAATGGGCAATCCGCCCTTTTCCTTTTCTCAATTTTTGGTCTTCTTATTTCATTCCAATCTCTTCCAAAACTCAATCCACTCAGTATATGCAATTAAATCATGATAAGTGCACTTAATTGATCAATTTAACATAAAAAAAATCTCAAGTATAAGTATGTAATATGTGGTATTTTAGCCATACATCACACCCCCAAACTTAAACTATTGCTTGTCCTCAAGCAAAACACATAGTAATAAATCCAAAATTACGTTTCAATCATGTTTAGAACTTATTCTTAAGATCGCAACAAGTTAAAGACTATTTTAAACTCAAGGATCTTGACATTGTTTGGTACCAACAATTAAGCTAAGTCATGAACACAACCTTTCTTAAAACACAAATGATAGAAGGCAAATATGTCATGACACAAGACTTTCAAAGTTTGTCTCTTTGTCACAAGAGCTCAATTCTTTGCTCTCTCACCTCAATTGGAAAATGAACCAAAGCCCTCAACTCAACTTTAGAAGTGCCCTTGCCATACAAGAGAGTATCCCAAACACACAATAATGCACATCAAATAAAAATGGGATATAAGATATGAAGAATTCACTCACTCTCTCAAAAGAAGTATAACATGCACATTGGAGATACCATAACTTTTCCCTTCATATACATCTCCACTAATGTAGGAATGTTTGAATCAAAATCAATTAGGACTTAATTAAGGTTGTAATGTAGGTTTTTGGTCAAAATAGGGTAAAATTTGGGCAAATAATGACTACACACCTCCTTGAACACTACACCATACAAGAATTAAAAGCACACTTTTTTTTTTGGCACTTACACCTTACTAAATTGAGGATTAGGTACTAGTCTTTTCCCTCTTTATTCATCAATTCTATTTTTCTTCTTTTTCTATTTATTTTTTTTCTTTTCATTTTTCTCTTAAGATCTTTTCTTTTCAACTTACTTTTATTGTTCTTTTCTCTTTTTTCTTCATTTGATTTTTTTCTCAACTTCCACACTTTCACCATCTAACTCATGCCACCCCCAAACTTGAGCTTTTGCCAAAATCGCATGTCTTTCAATGCATACAACGAGGTTGGGACAAAGAAAGAATTAGTACTTTTAAGCACTTAGAATTGGTCTGGGCTAATAATATGGTTGTAAAAAGAATGGATATTAAGCACAAAAGGGTTGACTAGGATCATAATGTAATGGTATGCTTTTTAGGTCACTATTGAGCCACGGAAAGCCTAACATCATTTTTCAAACCAAGCCTCAAAGCACACTTAGGGCAAGTTCTAGATCATAAAGCGCACAAATGAATACACCAACATCTCACCACATATGGCACAAGCAAAGAGAGAAAGACAAGTATATTCAAGTCTCAATTAAAGGAAATTAAACTCAAAAGCTCACTCACCGTCTTATGAGAACTAATTAGTGAACACAATAGCCAAAAGTTGAACTTCAAGATCATAATACAATTCACCAACTCGATTTGCTTTTCGCTTTTCAAAACATGCTTTTCAATTTGCTGCTCCTGTTGCTGCTGCCGCCGCCACTACTAAACTAATCTTAAAAATGCCTGGTTCAAAAGAATTTCTTCCTTGAAAAAGAACCATGACAAAGAAAAATCAAGAAGGTTATTGAAACTTGAAATAACATGAACCTTTTTTTTTTTTTGTAAGGTTCTCCCTCCAACGCAAGCTAAGCATTGTCCCCAATGCTTCAAAAAATGGGCACAAGGGAAAGAGAAAGAAGGCATCTTAATAAAAATGCAACAAAAATACAAAAATAACAAAAGAAGTAAAGGATAAAGGGAAAGAAACATGGGTTGCCTCCCAAGAAGCGCCTTATGGGTTCCTGTAATATGCAACTAAAACATGAGGAATACCAACTTGACCATTTTGAATTTCTATTTTGAATTTCCTCCCCAGCTTGGAATCAAGCAATTTTTTATGGTTTTGGGGTGGAGGTACGAACTTCAAAATTTCAAAGGCCGAATATTTTATTGTGCTCTTTTTGTCCTTCAAGTGAGGGATGTCATTTTATCTTTTTGGCATGGCAACCTCAATGATTTAAGCCTTTTGTTCTTCACCATCCAAGTCATCCATGGGTGCATATGCTTCAATTTTCAATTCCTCATCCACACATAGAGTTGAGAAATGAAGTGGATGAGGTCTACTTCTTTCTAATAGCACTTGATCACCAATCATGGCATCCTCTTCCTTCAAAGTGCTAGACTCTTCATCACAAGTGCATTTCATTTCTACATTAAACTCCAACATTAAGTATGTGGTTTCAAGCACCATTCCTTCAAATTCAAGTTCTATTAGTGAAGTTGATAGGCTCATTCTTCTTGCAACTTTCCATATCTTCCTTGACATTCCGGCTCAAGTCCAACTTTATTTGCATTGTAGTACCTATCAAACTCCCAAGCCATGTTAGCACCATTGTCATAGTCATTTGGGAAAAAATTAGGATTATTTGGGCACTCATCCCAATGACTCTCTTGACCACCACACTCATCACATATATTCCCCTCAAAAGAATAAGAAGGTGCACTCTACTCACTCTTGGAAATAATTGGACAATTTCTCCAATAGTGTGGGCCAAAGCAAGTAGGACAAGGACCATCAACCAAAAGTCTATCACCATTCAGATCACTTTTGTTCAAAGATGCCATTTCAAATATAGAGTAATTATTTAACTAGCAAAAGTAAACAAATACAAATAATTATATACAGTGAACGAGGTACTATTCATAATGTTTGGGAACAAGCCAACAAGTTCAACTCCTCAAACTACTCTAATACACCAATTGTTTCCCGGCAACGGCGTCAATTTTGACAATGCTCAACTCACACCTCCAATGAGATATGAAACGGCAGTCACAATAATAATACCCAACTTGGAGTCAGGGTCGAATCCACAAGGAACAATGTGATGCGATTAAGGTAGCGGAGGAACTAAACCTATTTGACTAAGTAAAATAAGGATAATAAAGTGATCAATTTATACTAACTACTACTAACTACACTAAGAAAGAAAGTAAAGGTGATCAATGGCTTTCTCACAAATAAGGAAAGACAAGTTAGGAGCCTAGGATGCAAAAATGGCACGGGGTTTATATATTATGGTCGATTTAATCTAAGGTAACCTCTAGAATCTGCCAGGCCTAAGAGAGGTCTACCTCGCTACACTCGCCAGAGCCATAGTTTAACGCATAAAGTGCTAACTTATTGACCCAAGGAAAGAGGACCTCTCCCGAGTGTAATCTCTTTTAGATGGGTCAGGCTAAGTTTTAGCCAACAAGACTCAAATCCTTACTAGCTCTATTATCCTAAGGTAGTTAGTCTCTCCCGAGTCTTTAACTAGATAAATAGACGTGTAACTTTAATATCGCGAGCACCAAAGTTAAGAAATTGAAGTGATAGAGCTAGATAATCAAAACCCATCAATATGAAAACCTTCTCATGAAATATTCATATAATCATGTCCGAAATCTAATCAAATCTAACAATACAAATCAAAGAGATAAAGAATTTCTCATCAATCTACAAGGATTGTTGATAATTCTTCCTCTCAAGTTTGAGATGTAGGCCAAAGATGTAGAAAATATATTAAATCTATCTATTTATAGGTCCCCAAAATAATACAATATTTTGCTAAAATTATCCCTAGGTTTTAAGGAAGAAGATCTGCATTTTTTACCAGTAGCCACCCTGGTGCGCATTTTTGACCCGGTAGCCACTTTTGTGATGTGATGAGCAGTTACTGTTTGACGAACGGCCACAAGGCGGTCCGCGCTTTTAAAGGGCGGGCCGCCCATTTCCTGAAGCCTCTCTATCATTGGGTGGACCGCCCTTTGTAATGGGCAGCCCGCCCTTTTCCTTTTCTCAATTTTTGACTTTCCTTTCTACTTGTTTTCACTCCAATCTCCTCCAAAACTCAATACACCTACAATATGCAATTAAATTATGATAAGTTCACTTATTTGATCAATTTAACTTAACAAAACTCAAGTATAAGTATGTAATGTATGGTATTTTAGCCACACATCAGTGAACTGATGGATTTTGATACCAATCCTCAAATATTCATGAACCATGATTGTCACACAAGTAGTGATCAGCAAACTGGCAGTCAGTCATCTCTCATTTTAAATCCCATGTACTAGCCATAGTCTTAATATCCTCTAATCAGCCTGTGAGAGTAGAAGCAGAAATTGAATCTTCACCTCAACAACAACAACAAGAACTAGTTAGGCATTAGAGGTTTGAAAGGGTTAAAAGACCACCAGTGTGGATGAAAAACTATGTTGGATGAAGCAAAGACAAGAAGAAGGCAAATAAATGTCAGTATCCACTTTCAGATGTCATCACATATGACAACATTTCTCCAAGATTTCAGAGTTACTTGACAACATTCTCTATGAAACTAAGCCAAAGAACTATTTGAAATTGTTAAAGATGCCAGATGGGTAGCTGCAATGAAGTCTGAGATTCAGGCACTAGAAGATAACAAGACATGGAAGATTGTTCATTTTCCATATGAAAAGAAGGCCATTTGCTGCAAACGGATATATAAGATCAAATACAAAGCCACAGGGGAAATAAAGAGGTTTAAGGCAAGACTGGTGGCAAAAGGTTACAACTAGAAGAAGGGGTTGGACTACCAAGAAACATCTTCTCCTATGGTGAAAATAGTGACAGTGAGATCTGTCATTGCTATAGCTGATGCCAGAAATTAGCATATTCAGCAAATAGATGTCTGCAATGCATTTTTTCAAGGTGATCTTAATGAAGAAGTGTACATGGAGTTACCACAAGGGATTAGAAAAGCTGGACAAGGAAGACAGTTTTGCAGGCTGCTAAAGTCACGTTATGGCCTGAAACAAGCTTCTAGGCAATGGAATATCAAACTCAGTTCAACATTAGTTGCATCTGGTTTTAGGGGAGATATTGTTATAGTTCTAGTGTATGCAGATGATATGTTGATCATTGAAAGCAACAATCAGCTGATACACGACACTAAGAACATCTTGCAACATAATTTCAAGATTAAAGATCTAGGAGAGCTGAGGTACTTCCTTGGTATTTAATTTTCGAGGAGTAGTGAGGGAATATTGATGCACCAAAGGAAGTATACACTAGAATTGATACCTGGCGTGGAATTATCTGGAGCAAAACTTGTAAAAGCTCCAATGGAAGTCAGTCAGAAGCTTACAGCTTTAGAACTTGATGAACATTTGAATTTGAACCTTCAAGATAAACAAGATCAGATTTTGAAGGACCCTAGTATTTATCAAAGACTCATAGAGAGATTGTTGTACTTGACTGTAACAAGACCTGACATTACACACTCGGTTAAGTGCTTAACCAATTCATGCACAAGCCTAAGATGTCACATTTTGAAGCAGCTATGAGAGTGGCGAGATATGAGAAGCACACTCCAGGACTTGCGATTTTGATGTCAGCACAAAGTGATGGGATGATCAGTTCCTATTGTGATGCAGATTGGGCTTCTTGTCCTAACACAAGAAGATCTGTCACAGGGTACTTAGTGAAGTTTGGGTCATCACTCATTTCATGAAAGTCAAAGAAACAAGACAGAGTCTCAAGAAATTCAGCTGAAGCTGAATGTATAAGCCTGACATCAACAGTTGCAGAATTGACATGGTTAGTTGGTTTTGTTTAGAGAATTTGGTGTGAAAGTATATCTGCCTATCCCAATCTATAGTGACAATAAGTCAGCACTACAGATTGCAGCTAATCCTGTGTTTCACGAGAGCGCAAAATAAATTGACATAGATTGCCATTTCATATGGGAAAAGGTTCATGTTTGGAATAGTTACACCTCTATACTTAGCCTCTACTGAACAAGCAGATATTTTAACTAAGGGGTTACGTAGTTCATAGCATTTGTATATAGTATCCAAGTTAGGAATGAAAAATTTTTCGTATCACCTTAGCTTGAGGGGGTGTTGAGGAGACTACCATCACCTAGTGTCCAGCTCAGCAACAGTTCAGCACCAACATCTCAACAGTGGTCCAAGTCAGGTTGTTATTAGTCCTAGTCAGCTTAGCTTAAGTCGATTAGTTAGTTAACAGTAGTAGATGGTTAGTTTGATCCTAGAGATCTACAAATATCTTGTATAGTCAGTTAGGAGTTCATTTCCTTCCAATAAAAGTTTTCCCCAAATTTCATTTTCTACATTCTTCTTCTCTGATCTTAACACGAGCTGGTTCAATTACAACCTAACTAGAATCGTACAATTTGACACTTTTTCCAAGTGAAAGGTTCATGGCGATAATCACCAATATCAAGTGCCCATTAGTTGTAGACCAATTACCTTGATAAAGCATGCTGAAAAGTGAAAAGTTAAAAAGCGCTTGTTACAATAATATAATGATCACTTCAATAATTTGAACTTAACCAATTCTAAGTCATTACTTCAATAATTTGAAGTTAACCAAATTTAAGTCATTACTTCAAACCTGATCTAAGTCATTACTAGTGCTTGAACATTGATTAACCAAGTCACGAAAGGGACTACACACACAGTTGTGATCTTTAGATATTTCCTTATTATGAAAGGAAGGATAAGAATACTAGAAGTTTCATGATTTTTAATTAATGCAAAAAATAATTAGGGATGCAGATTAAAACTATATTTAGAGTTTGGGAAATATTTTCTTTTTATCACTGTTATAAAAGCTACGATTAATGCATAGAGAATCGAATAATTTTCTGTATTTCTTGCTTGCCAAGAACACTGTACATTCCCCATATATATGGACCACTAGCTATAACAACCTGCCATGTGTATTAATCCTATTGGCCTCCTTCTAACAATAAACTCAATATCTATTACTACTTTATTTACAAAATTAATAATCAGAAAAATACATTTATTCTTTGTCTATGTTGTGACGTCAAAGTTCATTGCCACGCGTGTGCCCAGATGTCTTCCACGTGTACGATTCAGATCTAGTCAGAGGAAAAGCCATATGGGAAAACCAAAAGTCTTTCTTCCTCGTTTGTTCCGAAGACTTTGTGTATTTTCCAAAAATGCAACCTTTCTTCTTTATTCAAACCTTTCTACTGTGCAAGAACTCATCAACCATTGTCGTCCTTCTCTGATATGATTTTGTTTCCATTATCCCCCCTCAAGTTGGAGGGAGCAGTATGTACCCCCAACTTGTGTAAAAGATGCCGATGAGAAGGACCGGCGAGGGGTTTGGTGAAGAGATCGGCCAATTGAGAAGGAGAAGGGACAAAAGATAAAGAAATAAGACCGGCGAGAAATTGTTGACGAACAAAATGGCAGTCGAGATCGACATGCTTAGTCCGTTCATGAAAGACCGGATTTTTAGCGATATGAATAGCGGCCTGACTGTCGGATTTGAGCGGAATCGGAAGAGATGGAGGAACGGACAGATCCTCCAATAAACGAGCAAGCCAAGTGACCTCTGCTACAACTCGGCGCATGGACCGATACTCGGCCTTGGAAGAAGACAAAGAGATGGAGGATTGCTTCTTGGATTTCCAAGAAATAGGGGAGCCGCTATGCTGATGAAAAAGCACTTGTGAGTGAACTGGTGGTTCATCCATGGGAGTCTGGTCAGGGTCAAAAGGAAAAATGGGAGGGGTAGGATTGGTAACAGAAAAAGGAAAAACATGTTCATGAAAAACAACATTTCTAGAGACAAACACCTTGTGAGTCTGAAGATTCAATAATTTTATCCCTTTTGGCCATAAGGATAGCCAATGAAAACACAGGGTTGAGCCCTGGGTCTAATTTAGACCTGCCATTAACCAGTGGTGAAGCAAAACACAAACATCCAAAAACTTTAAGATGAGAGTAGGTAGGTGTGCAGCCAGACAATAGTTCAATTGGAGACTTGAACTGTAGAACTTTACTGGGGCATCTATTAATCAAGTAAGTAGCTGTGAGAATACAATCTCCCCAATACTTGAGAGGAAGATGGGACTGAAATAGAAGTGTCCTGCACACCTCTAATAAATGCTTATGCTTCCTCTCAACCACACCATTCTGTTGTGGTGTGGCTACACAAGAGGTATGATGGATAATCCCCTGGGAAGACAGAAACTGAGAAGTTCCAAAACTGCTCCCCAATTCCCAAGCATTGTCTGACCTGATCACCTTTACTTTTCTGGCAAACTGTCTTTCCACCATGAGAAGAAAAGTCTTTAGCATAGGGAAAGCATTGCTCTTGGTGGATAGAAGGAATACCCAAGTAGCTCTGGTATGATCATCAACAATAGTTGAAAAGTACCTGTAGCCATCATGGGTAGGAACCTGATAGGGTCCCCATGTGTCTATGTGAATTAAATCAAAAGGATGCTTGCTTTTTATAGTGTTGTTAGGAAAAGGAAGCTTCAATTGTCTAGCTAAAGGACATATATCACAAGGGATAGGAAATTTAGAACAGAATGAAAGAGGAATTGCATTAACATTTCTCATATTTGACAAAGGCATGTGACCTAATCTGAAGTGCCACAATTTAGTCATTACATCAGAATTTGAAGAACAACTTAGACTAGGAACAACAGTATTATTGAATGAAAAAACTGGAGTAGACTTGACTTGAAACTGGGAATGGTTTGTTTTTCCTTGAGAACATAGAGACCTTTGTGAGTTTCACCAAGCTCCACTGGGCTCTTCAATGAAGGGCCCTGCAAGACACAATAGGAACAAACAACACATTTTGAATGAGAAGCTTTGGGGATAATTCTATTGTTCCTGCATGTGTAACCTGAATTTTGTGTGAATTAGGCAGTGTAATAGAAATAACCTTGGGTAATGCATGAAGAGTTACAAACATGCTTTTATCATAACTCATATGCTCAGATGCACCTGAGTCAATAATCCAATGATCTAGAGAAAAAGGATTCTGAATGTTTGAATGAAGAGAGAAAGGCTGGGAAATCTCACCATCACAATTTGCATTAGCCATCTCAGAATCAGTAGAAGTTCCTTGGTCAAAACCTTTCATTTGTTGAAACATTTGGAAAATCTGACTTAACTGATCTTGTGTAAGGAGTTTTCCCCCTTCAGCCTCTTCATGAAAAGTTCTAGCATCATTGTTCTCACTGTTGTTAAGGGCAGCATTTCCTTGTGCAGTCGATTGATTCAGCTTGTTCTTATACATCAGTTTACGACAGTCCTGAATAACATGTCCATCCTTCTTACAATACCTACAAAATGCTTCAACCCTTTTGGTATTGGTAAACTTAGATTTCTGATTGTTTTGAAACACCTTTTGACCAAGTGTGTTCCTGCTAGCTGCAATCATGGAAGAAGCTTCTCCATGGTATTTTGGAACACTGTTCAGCTCCCTCTGTCCCTCCTCTTGTAAGAGAAGAGCATAGACATTCGCAATGGAAGGCAGTGGGGAAATCATCAGAATATTTCCCTTTGCTGCACAGTAAGTCTCATTAAGTCCCATTAGGAACTGCAAGAGCCTCTCATTATTTTTAGACTTGATATTCTTCTGTTTTGCTCCACAGACACAATCACAAACACAAGGTGCAAAGGTGTTAAGGGCATCCAATTCATCCCACAATTTCTTCAATTTGGTAAAATAAGTAGCTACATCACTTGAACCTTGCACTAGGTCATTAATTTCCTTTTGCAATTGAAATAGCTTTGGTCCAGAACTTTGACCATACCTTTGTTCCAATTCTAACCAGATTTCTTTTGCAGTAGAAGAGTAAATCACACTATCAGATATCTCCCTAGATAGAGAGTTAAGGATCCAAGAGATTACCATGTTATTTGCCCTTGACCATGGCTTGTACAGATCTGACCCTGCATCAGGTTCAGGAAAACTTCCATCTACAAATCCAGCTTTGTTCTTGGCTGAAAGAGCAATAAGCATTGCTCTCTTCCAACCAGGATAATTTCTCCCATCAAACAATGAACTCACCAGATTCATCCCAGGTGAATCAGAGGTAGCAATGAAATAAGGGTGGGAAGGTTGAATTTCCTCATCCTTTGAAGAAGATCCCGAACCAGTCAAGGCTCCAGAAGTAACAGCAGCAAAAGTTGGTGGATTAGTCATTTCAAAACTCAAAAAAAAATTGGAGAAAGAAGAAATGGATCTGGACCAAAGAGGAAGAATTGAAGCTGGACGAATTCAGTAGAGTAGGATCAAAAAATCCTGCTCTGATACCATGTTATAAAAGCTAGGATTAATGCAAAGAGAATCGAATAATTTTCTGTATTTCTTGCTTGCCAAGAACACTGTACATTCCCCATATATATATGGACCACTAGCTATAACTAACTGCCATGTGTATTAATCATATTGGCCTCCTTCTAACAATAAACTCAATATCTATTACTACTTTATTTACAAAATTAATAATCAGAAAAATATATTTATTCTTTGTCTATGTTGTGACGTCAAAGTTCATTGCCACGCGTGTGCCCAGATGTCTTCCACGTGTACGATTCAGATCTAGTCAGAGGAAAAGCCATATGGGAAAACCAAAAGTCTTTCTTCCTCGTTTGTTCCGAAGACTTTGTGTATTTTCCAAAAATGCAACCTTTCTTCTTTATTCAAACCTTTCTACTGTGCAAGAACTCATCAACCATTGTCGTCCTTCTCTGATATGATTTTGTTTCCATTAATCACTTTTTCTTTTTGGACAATTTTCTGAAATATTCCCAAATTTTGTCCCTTTGATGTTGTCCAAAGTGAGAGAAAGAGCTAATTATTTGCAATTAGTTTCTAGTTTAAAATTCTAAAAGACAGCCAGAACAAGGGTTAATCTATATTAGCACCCACATTTATATCGTAGTAAAGGATGAAGTTTTTGTTTGGATACATATAGAAAGGACTTATTCTGTAGCTACGATGCCAGACATCTATATTGCTCTACAGCCTAAATCATTACACATTTCCACTAAAACGAATTTATTCAATAAAAATTCATTGAAACTGCTCAAGTACGTGTACTTTTTTATTTAGTTATTTGATCTTGTAGATCTATGTGAAAACTGAAATCCATTTATGCGAGGATAACACAACCTTTATGAAGGTTAACAACGTCAACAACATAGAGTAATAAACTTAAATATCACGAGCCAACTAGTCATTATATTATCTTACTCCTCAAAGAAATGGTGATAATCAAGTTGTTTAATTTAATGTGTAGTAATCTGTTGATGTTTCTCCTTCCAATATTTTTCAATTCCTGCCCAATAATTGTGGAAACTATTGTGTTTTCTAATACTTTAAACACTTATGAAAAAACTTGGTTGGCTAAGCTTTCTAGAAATTCATTTCCACATTTCAGCTGAGATTTTATGCACAAAAAAAAGTATATATGAAAGCTACAACTATTTAAACATATCTTATATTTTGCCCAAGCTTTTTCTCCGAAATACTTTTCCAAAATTTAAATTGGTCCAAAGGTAGCGATAAGTTATCCATGAAGGCATCACTCAAGTAGAATTTTATCTAAAAATACTTTAACCGAATTTATGGAAGAAGCCAATAGTTGAATGCTGAACTAATATAGTACTGAATGAGCAACAAGTTGCTGCACCCAGACCATAATGGAATACCAGTCGAGTTCATGGCTATTATTTATATTAATTCAAGATCTGATTTTATGAGTAACATCACAATCACCATCTTTTATTTTATTATTATTAATCATAAAAGAAAAGACGCAGAAAAAGCAGAAAATTAAAATTGAAAGAAACTTTATTTCCCACTGTTTAATTTGCTTATAATTTTCCAAAAAGTGAAAGCAAAAGTTATTAGTACTCTTGTAGCTCCTACTTGATTTTCTTCATCAGTTGATTGGTACATGAAACATATTGGTTAATCAAATGATGCTTTAATTTCTTGAGCTTGCATTCAGGTTTTTCTATAGATGCATTTATACTTCTTTGCTTTTGAAAACCCTATTAATGTTTTCTCTATTTGTCAGAGAGTTTCATTAACTAAATTAAACACATAATTCATGGCAAGAGGATTATTTCCAAGCAATGACCGAAGGCGTCAAAAACCAGTCCATATCTTAGGCGATTCCATATGCAAGACGCCACAATACTTTTTACAACAACAGTAAATAAAGTATCTTCACAGTGACAATAATTTCAAATAGAATAATCAAGACTAGGTAGCAAATAACCTGGCTCTGATACCAATAAAGGATTATACACAATCCACGAATACAAAGTTCGTCTCAAGATTATTCCGTATTTATTTCACTAGTCGACAATACAATCATATGTATAACACGAACTGTTTTCATAAATTCACAGTCTATGACGTATCTTGTTTCAGAGGATGGTTCCAATTCGTAGAAGACGGCTCTTCTAAGGAATTTTTCATTGAAGTTGTTTACTTGAAGAAGATGGAAAAAGAGTTTTTCTTTATTGGCCTTTTGTAGGGAAAGGCAAGTTAATTCTTGAAGAAGTACATAACAACGATGAAGGAGGGGAGTGTTGGTTCTAAAGTTTCTGTCAACAGAAACTCTTTTTATTATCCTGAAGGACACAACATTTCAGGAATAATACTAATGGAGTATCTTCCTTTTTTTTCTAATTATTAATATAATAAATATATAACTTATTAGATATTTAATATATTTGGATATGGATCAGGATTGACCTATATGGGTGGCCCGAATCCAATTTCCAATAATAAATGATATACATATAGCATACAGCTATAGAATAATTCATCTATATTATAGGTTAACTCAATTGATGATGTACCGAGGTTTGTGGTGTAATTGGATAGGATTTTTCTAACTTTATTTAGAGGTCTTAAGTTGAAGTTTTGAGACGGGGTTTTTTCTTTTGTAGGAGACTTTATACTTTATACCAAAAATATACTTTTCGTGAATTCGAATTACTCGGGCTCCATTATGAATACTGATTAAAAAAAAGAGCCGCATTCGATGAATCCTGTCCACATATTCTAGCGAGATTTTCCATTTATTTTATGTTCAATTTTTTATAAGAATGATAAGTCAGCTTGTATGGTTTGCTCCAAGATTAATGGTCCATCGCTAAATCTTGTACCTTGTGTTATGTGTTAATAGTTGTTTTAATTAATGTACTAAATAATACTCCTAACTCAATAATGGAGGATTATGTAAAAACAAACTAAATAATAACTCAATAATTTGACAAAAATATCAGCATGTTAGGTGCTCTATAGCTGGTATAAATCAAATTGTTGAATATAACCATAATAGACTAGTAAAAGTTTAGACTAAATGGCGCTTTTTACCGGTAAAAGTTTCCAATTACTCTACTATCTTAATAAGGTAAAGATACTTAATAGCATTACTTGCACAAAAGAATAAAGATTCGACATAAAGTTGCATATAATTCCTAATTTCGCGTATCTTCCTCCACGGTTATGCCTGAGTCCTCTCCACCCTAGCCCAGCAATTGCCACGTGTCCAATGTGGATCCTTATCAGCCAATCATATTTGACCACGTACATATTTTAAAAAAAGTGGTAGGCAACAAAACCTTGAGCTCAAAAAAATCTAGTTGCTGCCTCATGTAAAGAGGCAGTGTGACCTTATACTGAGCTGGAAAACCAATAAGGTTGCGAGTTGTTAGCCCGTTGACTGATCACCACGTGTCACTGCAATTCTTGACCTCCTCTGTGCTCGTAATACAGGTTTTGGATCTCAAAACCCAACTTCAATTGGTTAGTAACTAAATTTGGAAATTGAGTTTTATACATTTTTAAAATTTATTAACACATGAAAAAAAAATCCAAAGCAAAACAACTAGATATACAAACCCCCATATACCTTGGCATCTTCTTTCTTCCTCAAAAGCTATTTCCAGGTCTGTTTTACGTAAAAGGATTCACATTAATTTCCTAGGCCTGTTTTATGTAAAAGAATTCAAGATACGATATTTAAAGTATCTAAATTTTGTTGGGCGCGGACATGATTTCCAAGGCTAAATATGTTTTCTTAAAAATGACAAAGTATAATTTAACATAATTAAGAATTCACAATAATGGAGAAATGAAAAGGTCGTGATAGAAGAAAAACTGATTGACTCACCCCTAAAAGTGAAAATCATTTTCACTGATGGTATTTCTCAGTGCCCCATCAAAACTCTCACCTCCAATATGTCAGCACAAAGATTCTCAATATCAAACCCCGAACTCCTGAGGGTTATTAATGGGACCTACGTACAACTTAAAAAAATTAGTAAGAAATTGAAATAGAAGTTTATGGAAACAGGAAAAAGGCGTCCCACCTTCTCTTGAAGCTCTATATATAGACATACTCAAAGTCCCAATGCATAAGCAACTAAAACTACTTCTCATTGCATCATATCATCTCTTCTTCACATAATCCCACATTATAAATAGGCAACTTCTTGGTGATTCTTATCATCACTTTTCTAGCTAGCTAAATATAATATATCTAATTTCATTAGCCCAGAACTTAGGATAATGGGTAATGCTGATTTTGAATATTCCCATCGAAAGGTAGAAATTCCACCCTCAAAACCATTCTTGAAGACACTCAAGTCTTCAGTGAAAGAAACGTTATTTCCTGATGACCCTTTTAGGAAATTCAAGAATCAGCCACTTGCTAAAAAAGTTGGTCTGGGGTTGCAATATTTTGTGCCAATACTCGATTGGGCTCCTCGTTATACCTTTCAGTTCTTCAAGGCTGATGTTATCGCTGGAATTACTATTGCTAGTCTTGCTGTTCCTCAAGGGATAAGTTATGCTGGTTTAGCTAGCTTGCCTCCAGTTATTGGACTCTGTAAGTAGCTACGTACATCCATGCACCTTATTTACTACTCCTACGACGAAATATAAATATTTTACTCGAAATTTTGCTGCTAGTTTTAGAAATATTACTCCAGTCTAGCAAGGCTATTACATGGCAAGATTCATTTCAACTAAGAAACTACTCCAGTCTTTAAAATATGGCAGTTTAACTTATATATATACACAAAATCATAGATACATGGTAATGGATATATACATAAAATTCTTAAAATATATGTATAATAAATACTCCCTCCGTTCCATTTTTTGTATCATAGTTTGACTTGGCACAAAGTTTAAGAAATAAAGAAAGACTTTTGAAACTTGTGGTGTAAAATGAGACAAAGATGATTGTGTGGTTGTAAATCATTTCAGTGCCATTCTTTTTGGAACAGACAAATAAGGAAATGCTGCCACATAAATTGGAACGGAGGGAGTAACTGTACTTATGAAAATATATATGATTGTATTACGTGTCATAACATCTAACGTACAAAATGATACCTCGAGTTACATAGCACGTACACGGCACAAAAATATAGAGTGTATAATTAAACCATGAATTTTCAATTTTGCATTTGCAGATTCAAGTTTTGTGCCACCGATGATATATGCCATGTTGGGAAGTTCAAAGCATCTGGCAATAGGAAATGTGGCAGTTCCATCACTTCTAATATCTGCTATGCTAGGGAAAGTGGTTAATCCTCACGAAAATCCCAAGCTTTATGTTCAGTTGGTATTCACTGCTACTTTCTTTGCTGGAGTTTTCCAAGCTTCTTTAGGCTTGTTAAGGTAAGTTCCTCAATATAGATATTTACGATAAATTCGCACATATTGTCACAAATAAATAACACACACATAAGCCAATATATATATATATATATTGGCTTAAAATCGTGGATCCATCTCTGCTCACAATTAGTATAATGACATACTTAAAAAATCGTGTAAGCTTCTAAAATATGTACTTTTTCTCTTCTCTTTGTGATGATGATCGATATAGGCTAGGGTTTATAGTGGACTTTCTATCGCACGCAACAATATTAGGGTTCATGGGAGGAGCAGCAACAGTTGTGTGCTTACAGCAGCTGAAAGGAATACTTGGACTTGTTCATTTCACCCATGAAACTGATATTGTCAGTGTCATGTGTTCTATCTTCAGCCAAATTGACCAGGTTCATTTAGTACTCACTTCTTTTCTCCCTTTTCAATTTTTCCCCTTACACATGCTAAGTTATAGCTGGGTGATCCAATATTTTATGGTCTTTCTTTTTCTCTGTCATTCTTCGTTTTAAAATATTAAGTATTGTTTTTTGCTGCAGTGGAGGTGGGAAAGTGGAGTCCTAGGTTGTTGTTTTCTCTTCTTCCTCTTGCTGACCAGATATTTTGTAAGTAAATTAATTTAAAATTTATACCCGATTTCGAGATATTGATATAGTTTATTTGTAGTATGTTATTTTGTGTTACATGTCTTAAAATTAGTTCACTCACTTTCAAATTTATGCAAACCCCATGACAGTATTGATCCCTCAGCATGTGATACTTTTATAATATTATTAGCCAAATCAAAGTAAAAGTTCACCTTGAGATTATGAAGTTAGACTGGTGTCTGAGTTATTTAATTTCTAATGGTTGCATTTTTCCACCATAATATTTCATTGGCTAATAACCTCATAATTTCATAATGTCTTTTGCTTATTTTCATTTCAAGTTCTTCATATCAATTTACTAACGGGCTTAATTAGGTTAATCTTATTTTGTGGTAATATTCAGCACCAGAGCAAAAAGAAGCCAGCTTTCTTCTGGATAAGTGTTATGGCGCCTCTAACATCTGTGATATTAGGAAGTGTTCTTGTTTATTTCACCCATGCTGAAAAAAATGGGGTTCAAGTGGTAATTTCTCCAAAACCGAATTAAATTATCAGATTTATATCTATGTATTTCAATGTTCAAATTTATTTTTTAACTATATATATACATGTGCATATAGTGGTTAGCTCTGAGTAGCGACATCCACATGTTGTTCCCTTTGGATGATTAAATTCTTTTTAGTACAATATGTTCGGATTATAATTAATTAACACATGCGGCTAATAATGAAATTTTTTGGACTTTTGTTGGATTTTTCCAGATTGGGTACTTGAAAAAAGGGCTAAATCCACCATCGTATTCTGAACTGACATTTAGCTCACAGTATCTTACAGTTGCCATTAAGACTGGAGTCATCACTGGTGTCATCGCCTTGGCTGTAAGTGTCTGCAACTATATATGTGATAACATACAATCGTTAAAATTCTTATTACTACTATCATTTTTACTTTTGTTGGTTATATTCAGTGTCGCCGACATCGTGTAAAAACATTATATTTTTATATACAATTGGCTAATACCACTTGAAAATGTAATATAAAACAATATTCTTCGATGTGATATAGGGGAAGTAAAACCTAAAAATCAAAATCATGCATACGCCACTTATCATATTGCACTAATTTGGACTCCAGCTTAGATACGTCATTGGATTCTCGTGACCTCACTCCATCACTGGGAAGATATTTGGGTCAAAAATAGAGAAGCAAATGGTCCTAAATTTATGCATGAAGAATCTAACACAATGACATAGTTGTCGAGAAAAACAACTCTAATTACACATTACTGTTTTTAGCAGATGTCACAACACCTTCAAACATATGTATACTCATAGTCTTCGTCATCTTATCGTACACACGGCAATTGTGACTCGTTGACTACAACTATCAGTTTTAGTTTCCAGCGATCACCTTTTTGTTTTACTAAACTCATTTTGTGCTTTCTGGATCTTATATATACCTAGCTAAGAGGTGCTAGATATTGCACAGTGTAGGTCGTAACTCAATCTTTTACAAATGATGTGTGTGTATATATGAGAAAATTATAGTGCGCGCACACAAATATATACATATATTATTTACTTACTCTTACAATTTTTAATTGGAGATTTTAAATTATACAGGAAGGAATAGCCGTTGGAAGGAGCTTCGCCATAATAGAGAATTATGACATTGATGGAAATAAAGAAATGATTGCCTTTGGGATGATGAATATTGTTGGTTCTTGCACCTCTTGCTACTTAACTACAGGTACTCTTTTGACCCAATAACAACTCGTGGCCCAATACAATCAATTCACAAAAATACAAAGCCCACTCCAAATCCATTACCGATGCCATAACATAGTGATGTATAATATGATGTTGCAACTATTGGACTGCTTTAACTTCAATATCCAGTGTCCCTTGAATTTAGTAGGATGCTTGCTTAATCTTTCTTGTAATGTTTTTTTTCCCTTCCAGGACCATTTTCGCGAACAGCAGTGAATTTCAATGCAGGATGCAAGACAGCAGTGTCCAACATAGTCATGGCAACAGCAGTGATGATAACATTATTGTTGCTTACACCATTGTTCCATTATACACCCTTAGTTGTCCTATCTTCTATTATAATTGCAGCCATGCTAGGCATTATTGACTATAATGCTGCTATTCACCTCTGGAAAGTTGACAAATACGATTTCCTCGTTTGCATTAGTTCCTTTGTTGGAGTTGTCTTTGGTAGTGTTGAAGTTGGCCTAATAGTCGCTGTAAGTATCAATTAAAGAAGTACATTTTGAAAAATTAAGTTTGTACGTTCTAAAAGATGTGACATTTATTTGTTTCCACTAATACTAACAACGTTTTTGTGTGTGATTTAGGTGGCATTGTCCTTATTTAGGATCCTTCTCTTTGTAACAAGGCCAAAGACATTTGTCCTAGGCAAAATACCAAATTCCATGACTTATAGAAACACGGAACAATATTCAGTAGCAAGCAGCGATCCAGGAATTCTCATAATTCATATTGATGCACCAATCTATTTTGCAAATGCCAGCTATTTAAGAGAAAGGTATCCAGAAAACCCAAAAGTTAATATAATTTAGTGATGGCTCCGGTGCAATAATAGGGTACTAAACTATGGACCTGGAAAATATCTTAGGATCTCAAGATGGATAGATGAAGAAGAGGAGAAGCAAAGGACTTCAGCAGAGCTTGAGCTGCAATATATCATTCTGGATATGAGTGGTAAGCGTTTAATCCAAAAATAAGGCATTTGTTATTAAATGTTAATTTGATTTTTTTTTTTAGTTAATGTTTTTCTTCTGTAAATGCAGCTGTTGGTAACATCGATACTAGTGGAATTAGTATGCTCGAGGAAGTGAAAAGAAATGCAGATAGACGATGCCTCAAGGTAATCTTTCCTATTGATGTGTGTTACTCTCAAATCTAAAACATTGATCAATAGGTACTGCAAACTAACAATATTACAACAAATTATTACTAGCTAGTTCAAAGTCATATTACCGGTTATAGTAGTCTCTACGGGACAATTTAGTGGCTAAGAGATCACAACTCGAAATTCAGTAATATAAGTTTAAATCCAGTTGATTTTCCCCAGTTAACTATGAGAAGAAAAAAAGAAGAGTACTAATTAGGATTTTACTATTCATCTGTTTAATTTAGCTTTTATTGGCAAACCCTGGAGGGGAGGTGATGAAGAAGTTGGATAAGTCAAATTTCCTCGGCACAATTGGGAAGGAATGGATCTATTTAACAGTTGGGGAAGCTGTAAATGCATGCAATTATATGCTTCACACTTGCAAGTTTCAATCCAAGACAGTTGATTCAGCAACTCCAGATGATAATGTATGATCACATGAATGATCCAATTAGAATAAAGTATTTATGATATTAATTTATTCATACAGCCGACCCAACTAGCTTGGGATTGAGCGTAGATGTTGTTGTTGTGTAGCAGTATTCCTTTTTCTCTTCTGTTTCACCAAGTGAAACATCTTAGAGCTAGTTTCTTTACCGTATACAATTTTGTAAAATGCACGTCCCCTTGCTAAGATATTGAAAGTGGCTTTATTATCCTTGTCTACTATGTCGATTTTCTTCTCCAACTGAAAAACAATGGCGCTTTAATTTGAGAATTCCACCTTTTTAAATACCTATGCATTTTCACTTTTGGGAAGAAAAGAAATGGATCTAGTCATCCTCCTTTAGGTACAATAGGTTGAAACTCATTAAATTGGGCTATAGTTGGAACTAGGAAAACCTCAACTTTTCTTAACCAAATAGATGACATTTGTAGTAATCAAAATTAACTTGAAAGTAGTACCTTGTTCCAAAAAGGAAGGAAGAGCCGGGAGTTAAAAGCACAATGATTAACAATCTATTTTCTGTTTCAACTCAAACTTCGATGCCTTACTTACCAGAAAAACCCAACGTACCTAAAAAGTACACAATGACAGTTTATTTTAGTATTTAAAAGTACTTTTAAAATGTACAAAAGATTATAATGAAAAAAATTATTGAACTCTTAAAATAGTGGGTTGACTCATATAGAATTAAACTGAAGGTATACTAGTATTTAATCATTCAAAAAATCAATCCAAAATTATAATGTTCTCTAAAACCATTTATGCCACCAGTGAATGTGTGAGGGCTATAAGAACCACAAATGCTAAATAAATTGAAAGTGTTCACGTTATACCTTGGGTTTGATTAGAGGAAGAGGAAAAACACTAAGGGGTCGTTCGGTTTACAGCATTACATATTAATACACGTATAAAACTCAGCGTTAATTTAGCGCAGCGTTCGGTTGATTTTTGTGAAATTTTAATATTTGATTTTTGTGAAATTTTAATATCCGCATAAAATTAGTGCAATGTTTGGTTGCATTTTGTATATTCCACACTATTAATACCCGCATTATTAATGCGAGAATCTATGTATTATTTTATGCGGGGGTAGAAGGTGGTATTAATAATGTGGGTATTAATAATGCAGGTATTAAAATTTAAAATGACAAAATTAACCCTCATAATAATAAGGATATTTTAAAATTTTATTTAAGGAGTAAATAAATATTTTAATAATAATATTTTTTATTAATTTGTAATATATCAGTGATTCAACAAATAATTCCTACGTTATAATGCATGGCTAATACCCACATTATTAAACCCCACATAACTAATACCCGCATTATCAATACCCACATTATCAATACACACATTATTAATACCCACACTACTAATACCCGCATTAATAGTTAATACCTGCATAAAATACAAGCCAAACCGAACGACCCCTAAGTGATCTGTGATGTTGTAAAGTCATAGGGTATTGGGAGTAACAAGAGCAAAACCAAGGAAAAAAAATTTCCACCCAAAAGAACCCTACTACAAAGAGGAAAATGGAAAAACAAAAGTTGGACCAATATATTAGTTGCACGGCCCGAGGATACATCCAAGAAAAACGATGTTCAGAAGGCAGGGTAACGGTGATGAACATTGCGCAAAACTGATTGCTTCTAGCCAGGCAAATTTACAAGAGTGATATCAAAAACGGTTGAAAGAAAATGACTCCTAAGAGCATCAACCAAAACTGAAAGTGAAATGAAAATACACAAACCACGCAACACTGGGAAATACTAATCTACTAATAAGAAAACTTAGAATAAAAAAATTAATGTCTTGACTGCTAAAAATACCCTCACCAATTTAAGGTTGCACAGAACTCCATGACATTCTGACAGCTTGCCCATATCACCCCGGTTCAACGAATATTTGACCTCCGTGCAAGGAAATTTAATCAGGACAAAGCAAAGACCTTATACGCCGTGTTACTTGTCCTCATAATTGATAATAGGCTCATCTTCTCCAAGCATTATCCCCCCAAAGAGCTGACTCAAGATATGGAACTCCAACTATCTTGACTATACTTGCTTGAATACACGAGGAAGAATTTCATGGGCACTAATATCCAAAGGCATTGGATCTCTGAAAATTGAAGATGGAGTTCAAAAGTTAAGTTGACCAAGGGGCATAACCCAGCATCAGAAGAAGGAATAGATGCCTCAAATTGAATATGCATACTTAAATCTTTCCTATGAATAATAAATACATGCACACCTAAAAGTATATACATTCAACTGTGTGTGCTTGATCTTTATCCAAAAAGATATTGTTTTTCAATTTGTCATAGGAAGAAGTTGCTGTCACCTATACTTTGCGAAGATTTTCCTCAAGTGATACTGTGTTTAACAAGTCCTTGTTGACACGTCTTTAAACATATGAACACTTTTACCATATAGAGAACCAAAAATAGACGCTTCTTAGATGCAATAACTTCAGCAAAAGATAAATGTCTTAAAAAGTAGGAGCTCCCTTGACTGATTCATGAATTTGAAATCGTCAGCAATAATTCCTTACAGACACTATTACTTTTGGCGAAAGAAATAATGGAAGTCCAAAAGGATGGGTCCGCTAGTTATCCAGAAATGTTTACAAATTTCACAGACCAAAGGAGAACCAGAAATGCACATTCAGATGAATTGCTCATTCGTTCTTTAATAAATCTAAAGTGTCAAGGAGGTTATCCCATATTTGATGTACAGCACCGCATGAGTCATTAAGCTCAGGGGCGGACCCACGTGATGGGTACCGGGTGCCACGGCACCCGCTGACTTCGGCAAAATTTTTGCATACATATGTATATATCAGACTGAAAACGTATATAATAACAAACTGGCACCCTTTATTACAAAAGAGCATTTGGTGCCATGGTTAGAAGTCTTCCTTTACTATATATTTGCTAAATCTCACCCTCACTCTTCTTCTTTTTTTTCAATTTCTTTAGTTTGTGTTTACCATTACACATTTGAATCTATTTTAGCTAACTTAATATATTAGTTTCTATATTTTTACACTGCGACATTGATCTATAGTTATTGAGAATAATTTAAGTAAAATTTTTTTAATTTTCTTTTAAAAATTTAGTTGGCTTATTTGATTAATAAACCTATTATTTTTGTAAATTGAAATTTTAAAACTTTATATGTGCAAAGAATTGCCATAAACGTAACAACTATGTTGAGAATTAACTCTAGAATATTAAAGGTAAAATATCTAGTTGAATAAAAATATAGTAGTTTAAGCTTCTTTTTAGCAAATTTTGTAATGGAGGCGCTCTTTCATACATTTTTTCTTTTGCAATATTCTTCTATAATATATAATTTAAAACAGGGGTGAAAAATAATAACTGAATTCAACTAACTTATTTGTCTATTGCGAATAATATGCTTAATCAAGCTAGTTGAAGTAATAATAATCGACCGACCCGACCCGACCCGCCCTTCTTATTTGGTCTTTGTCGCTAAGGTAGTCATAAAAAGTGGCACCAGCTACCTTCGAACCCTGGATCCGCCCCTGATTAAGCTATATCTTTTTTAGCATTTTATAAGTTGGTTCTTAAGACACATTTTTTAGAATGGTAACAGTCAGTGCTTAAGACACATAACGAAGTTTCACATTTGCACATGCTATGTATCTTATAATTGTGTGATAAAATGTATATTAATAAAATAAAATGAGCTGCAAATGCGCATGCGTGCTTGTGATTATGAATCTTATGATATCCACCTTTTCTGTTTGATGTGTGCTTCTGCTGTGGCTAAGAAGAAGGGAAACGTACCTGCATAAGGTTTTCCCTTTCTCAGTGGAGCTAGGGATAAACCACAACATCCGTACTAAAGGTGATTCAAGTTGGACAAAAATTCCATCATTTTGTCCATGCTTCCATTTCCTTGATCCTTGACCTTTCCAGACCTGTAAGATCACATCATGCAATCATGAATGAACGAATCAATTGCAATAACTGCAGATATAAACAAAACTAAGTATCCTATTGTCTTTGGCTCAGACCAGACACTAACTAGATACTAAAATATCATCGGTCAGGATCAAATGTTGATTAAATTGGAATAAGCTAATAACCTATTACTTCAGTGTGTGAAGCACACGAAAATCCATTTTGAAGAGGATTATCTGTGTTCTTACAGACGTACTTACTCAATCGCCAAATGCAGTATTTGTATGCAACTTTGATGTCTTTATTACAAATTGAACAATGAGAGATAATGAAGAGCCAAAATCGAGAAAAAAACATTCACTCTTTTCCAATGTCCTAAATCCATGTTCTACCTTCATGGCAAACTCGCCACTCATTAGTTAACCAAGAAGTTGTGTTCTTTTTCTTTCTTTTTTTTTTTTGGGAGGGGGGGGGGGGGGGGGGCAATTAAATTAAGATATGCTTTTCAAAGAAGTATTCAGTGATTATATTTACCTGTGGGTAAGATATGATACTTTTTGGTGTCACTAAACACGCAGCTTTGGAGAAAGAATCTTCAGCATACTGTCGTAGAAATGGAAAGCAACTGCTGTGTGTATGGGGTGACTCAAAAGCCTAGCACAAGAAATAGAAGTACACAATTAGATGGTATGACCTCTAACCAACAGCAGTTGACAACATAACCAATAACTCACAAGTTCAAATCAGACATGGAGGAAGGCTGAAATTGATGGAAAACATGCATGAGGAGAACTTTTAAATAATCAGTAAGAACATGAAGTAGATTAACACCTTATCAATATTAACAGCTGGAGCATATTTCTCCGTGTCAGTCTTCTCCTTGTTCAGAAGGAAATAAACTCTAGCATCCACATTTGAAGTTTCGTGCCATGACTTAACAGCATTTTCTACTGTTTCGACAAGGAAAGAGAAAATCTCTTTCCAGCTGTCTTCAGCTCCATAATTTTTAGACTGCAAAAAGGAGGATCAAGCTTAGGACATCTAATGCAGAAACTTACTCAAAAGGATTTCTCAAACATTCTGATTCGGGCTATATTTAGCATCTGCTGACGCAACGAGTATCTTACCTGCATGAGAATGGGATATATTTCACAGTTTGCATGAACCAAAAATACCATGTGACCAAAACCATACTTAAAAAGTGAACCAGCAATCATAGGGAAAGGAAAAGATATCAGGGCGCCACGCACTGACGCACAACAAATACAGTAACACTGTGACAAAGATATACGTTTCCAGGAAAAAAAACAGAAGGCCACTGACCAGTTCAGATTTCAACGCATCAAAATGTTTTGCCAGGTCAACATTGGATCTCATGTTTTCCAATTCATCAGCGCGCTTCTTATCTTTTGACAACTGTGTAAGTGTCTTTATCTTCTTGGATACTTCCAAACTTTGTGGATTGTATTTTGAGGCTACCAGGAAAGCAGCTAATGCCTACATCAATGATAACAACTGTTACTTCTAGAACGTGAAAGTTCTCCGAGGAAATAAGAGGAAAAGCGTCATACATACATCATCATAGCGTTCCATAGCCTCCAGTATGCATCCTTTCCTGAAATAACCCTACACATGCAATCAAATCATTTTGTAACGAGACAAACATTGCCCAGATAACCAAAGTTCATACTCAGGGACCTTACTCAGAGACCGAGCCATGATTTCAACTTTATAGGTTTTGGATTTTAAAACAATGACTTTAAATGCTAATAACTAGGTTTTAAATTTACTGTTTGCATATATTTAATGAAATTCCCAACACAAAGACAATTGTTTGGACAAAAGCGACTGGTTCGGCAGAATCTGGCTTACCTCTGTCTGCGTTCATAAAATGTCTGCCTCTCATTTTGTATGAGCTTATCCATATTATAGGAGAGTCATGAAAGAATTCCAATTCAAGGAGCATACCTTTTCCCAGTCAGGTTTCAGATTGATCGTTGTTTCTGCATCTGCAAGCGCTTTGCTGAGTTTAACCAGATGCAAAAAAGCAGCAGCACGGTTGCTGGAAAATACATAGTTTAAGGAAGGGAAAACAATCAGTTTCACAAAGGCAATATAGTGACAGAAATAAACAGCAACTGAACCATGACATATATTCACATGATGTATAAAAAGTACGCCATCTTTTTTTTTTTAATTATTGGTATAAAAAGTACGCCATCTAATGAACAACTTCAAGAAAGCATAATCACTTCCACTTGACAGATATTACGAAGCCTCCACTTGTTAGCACTTATTCAGCTAAATCTCACTAGAGGTATAAAATGGTGAGAGTTGAGAAAAAAGCAAGAATAAGGAGAGGAAGGAAAAGAAATTGAAACATCAAAATCTAGCAGATATTTAAGAATCAGTGGAGACTAGTCTATGATTCTCATTATAGAATTTACCCTGATTAGGCACTCTAATGGAGTTGCTTTGCTACATTATGATGATAGAAGGTGCTAAACAGCTAAAGGAGATGAGAGAAACCTAAAATCACATGGAAGGAAATTCCTCAACAGATCAACAATATCATGGAATCCATGCGAACTTAACTAAGAAGAAAACATAATGGAAATAAAGGACTGATATAGGTGATAAAAATTAGTCGGGACCAAGAAGCAATTTTACACTTACATTAGATGTGGTATCTGCCAGGAGTTAGGCAGGCAAGAGACATTATATCAGAGCAGAATAATTGTTATATTTAGACAACCCTTAAATTGGCTTAAAAGGTTAAAAGACAAGTTATTTAGTATAGGAATGAAATAAAACCAAATAATTGTTACTAGCTAGTTTGAGATTCACGTGTGGTTGATTGGTCAAATTCTCGACAAAAGAGGACCAAAATAGCAACAATTGAAGCTTTAATCAGAAGTACAGTTTTTTTTGAAGAAGTAATCAGAAGTACAGTTGGAATGACTTTTAATATCTTTTTTTAAACATGGTCTCTTACTAGTTTTGAGCCATTGACCTAGTGGAGGAAATGCATTCAATAAACCAATAAACCAAGGAAAACTAGGGAGTAATGACTTTAATATCATTTACTAATATCTAGCGTACATATTGTCGTACTATTACCCCAATTAGAGGTCCTAGCCTAGAGTCTTTTGCCCACAGAATATGGTGTTGAAAGCAATTGACTATATTAGTACTGTTTTTATAGTTCGAGCTCAGAAGGGAAGAACAAAGTCACGTGCATCACAAATCATAGTATGAGTCTTCTGGAGCAACATACAGAATTTAAGAAAAGCATACTAATAACATTAACAAGAGAATGAGATTTGTTTCTGCAGGTTTACTAGTTCTTGATTGAAGAAAAGCCAATAAATGGCTAACCACTAATTCCATTCATTTCTTTACTCGTAAAGAATTTCTTCTCTCTCCAAAGCACTCCATACATTGACACAATCACACAACACCACTATATTTGATTATATATCAAATAACTGTGTAAACAGTTGGAAGTCCTAATACATATGAGTTCATTAACTGCATTGACAAGTTAACTTAGAAGTCAACTAATAAAAAAAAAGTAAGTGGATGAGCAACTAACCAACGTAACCAAGATGACAACTTTAACACATAAATACCCAAGGGTGTGGCCTAATGGTCAATGAAGTGATTTAGAAACCATGAGGTCTCAGGTTCAAACCGCGGCAGAGGGAAAAAACACTAGGTGATTGCTTCCTATCTGTTCAACCCTTGGTGGATAGAGTTACCCAGTACCTGAGCTGGCAGGTAGCAGGTACCCGTAGAATTAGTCGGGGTGCCCGCAAGCGGCCCGGACACCATGGATATAACAAAAACAACTTTAAAACATAAATGTATAAACCCAAAAGTGTAGTAAGCACTAACTGTGCTAAAACCAACAAGCAAGATTACAACTTTTTTACATAACTGCTCAAACCCCACAAGCAAGATTATAACTTTTATACTAAACTACACAAAACCCACAAGAAAGATTAAAATTTCATATAAAAATGCATCTTTATAGTGAATAAGGAACCTGTAAAGAGTGGGGTTTGAAGGGTCTTGCTTGATGGCTTGAGTGTACAAAGCTGCAGCTTTAAGATAATTCCCTGCTTTAAAGAATTGATTTCCCTGATCTTTCAATGATGTCTCTGTTTTTGCCTCTGATTCCCCCATCTTATTAGGAAAATTTGATTCTTCTGTGCTAAGGAGGTTTACTAGGGTTTCCTAAGATGATCTTTCTTTGTTCTGTTTCTACTTCGACATGTCTGTTCTACAACATTGCTCCTTTCATTTTCCTACAATTCCAATTTGGCCCTCACAAAAAAGGGAGTAGTATTTCGTTCAAAAGTTTGTCTCGTTTGGGACTTGGGAGTACTTTTTAGAAAGTTTCGTAACTGTTTGTTTTAAGGTAAAAAGGATAAACTTGCCCCTAAATCAAATGAAATTGTCATCTTTGCCCTTGTTAATAGTTGGAGTAAGGGGGTGGTACTAAACCGAAAAAATCAAAGTACCGAACCGAACTAATTCGGTACTTCGGGTTCGGTACTTCGATTTTTCGGTTCGGGTTTAATCTTGTAAATTTCAAAAGTTCGGTCTTCGATTTCGGGTAACCTGGTACTTTGGGTGAACCGAATTAGATTTTTTTTCTTTTGGGTCATCGATGTATATATATGAACTAACTTATAATGCAATTATTCTAATTTGTAAGTTACATTCTCCCCTGCACAAATAAACGAAATGTGGGATATCAATATCCATGTTCTTTAAAAAAAGATATAGTGTTCAAAATTGTCTTAATCACTATATATCCTATGCAATGTTAACCCATTGATTTGCATCATGTTGAATGTCTCCCTCCAAATAGCATTAGAGTAACACCTTAAGCTATAAGAATGTAATTAGTCTATATAATTTACAACAGCATGGTATCATAAGATGATGACTATTATGGGCGGGGTGCAACTCTTGAGATACTGGCAACTGAAAAACACTTTAATTTTTTGTCATAAAATTAAAAAATTCCTTTTGATAAAGGAAAAAAATAAGAATGGAATCAAATGCTTCAATGAATCCTGAAAGGAAATTTCACAATATCTAAAGAACTTAATAAAAGTATAAAAAAAAGATGTGACATGAATAAAAAAAATGAAATTTTACCAAGACAAAACTTGAGATTATTGCGCATCATCCCTTGCTACATTAATCGAACTAGATACTTTGGTTTGTCTCGTAGAATAAGTTGCTTTCTTATACTCAACCCAAGTGAAAGGTCTGTAGAGATAAGGTTTGTGTGGTGTGACCAATTCTGAGGGACATGAAATCTTGGCATGGGATGATGGGGCACCAAAATAGACTATTGACATTCTAGTTTTGCACAAATTCACCATGGTCCTATGCCTGACACTCATAAACCTTCCATTTGTCAGTGCCTGCATATAATTTAAGGATCAATTTTTTTTGGGATAGAAACTTTGGTTTAAACCAAAAAATAGGAGTACCGAACCGAACCGATGTATAACAATTACAGTTTTTTTCCTACACTTCCAAAGTACCGAATACCGAAGTACCGAACCGAAGTTTCAATAAAATTGAACCGAACACTGAAAGCCCACCCCTAGTCGGAGCCACATATTCTCATGTCTTTTATACCCCCAAAACAGTGTGTTTGTGCCATCGACTCGCGCCACCCTTTCATCGCGGTCGTGTTCCTTGGGACGCGGTCGCGCTTCGAATTTGCTGAAAGAAGAGCACATGCACCCCCCCCCCCCCCCCCCGCGTGCGATCGCACAGGCTGCATCAAAAGGTGCAGAATTCTGCACAGCACTAGCGATTTAGGTTCGAATGTAACCCTACAAGGCTCGGAATGAGCTCAAATTTTGTACACAAGTCATACAATACTTGTGTGACCTGATCATGAAAACGGATCCTAAATCTGATCTCTAGAACTCAAGTTGTGGGTCCCACGGGAAGATGTTTATTTCTTGACTTACGGGACTTTAGTGAAAATATCTGAACGACCTCTGATTTTACTTCTGAAAGTTCCCACATGTCATAAATGATCATACGAGCCTAATGCAACCTTCGGATTTTGAATCAGAGCTCATTTACTTAAATCGAGCTCAGAAATCTCCTTTAGGCTTTACCGGCAATCGAAACGGAAACCTTCTCATAAAATCTACCAAACAAGGTCCGAATCAGTCGCAGACATGTCCTAATAGATCTTATGGAGATTTAAGATTATCGGCACGCCAACCAAAGTCCTAACTCCTGAAATGACTGATCGAGGTCATTTCATTCTCATCCACTTAGACTCTCGTTCGTCCTCGATCGAGCTTCAGTCTGAGGCAGATTTCATATAGATAGCAAGAGCACTTGCACGAACCTCATCAACCGCTCCACATACACTATCTCAGGACTAACGGAATCAGAATTATAGCATTTATTTTGGACTTAAGAATAATCCATATTCAGATGATATCATAACACTATTGCCCGGCTTATTCTGACTAAGCCGACCCTTCCTCGATCACGAGAGATTTACATTTCCGGAATAAAGATACACAAAACTCTGGATAGACCTGCATGATTTAGTCGACGAATTACCTCGCCAATATACTTTTCGATATAAAACGGGCCAATGAAACTAAGATTTTTCTTACGCTTTGGCAATGCCTTGGAGATTTAATATTGGTATACATAAGTGGAGGAAGACTCCTCCACTTCGAGAATAAACTCATACTGCTAATGTGAATAAGAATAGCTCTCCTCCCTCAGTCAGTTGGACTAAGGAAGACTTAGCTAAAAGAGAACGTAGCTCAGACCTGAGCTACCAAACTACCCTTTTTTCGAGTTGCCAAAGGGCCGCAACTCTCGATTTCACTACTCTTAAACCTTCACCACAAGCACCACCGCTCGATAGCTCAATTCACGGGTCAAACAATATTCTCCATTAGGTTTAGTAGCCTTAAAACACAACAATGTGCTTACTTGGCCACCTTAACACATACTCTAGTGCCGGAAGAAGAAGAGATGACACTGGACAGAGCATAGAAATAATTAGAGCTTCAGGAAGCTTATCTTCCTAATTGGCTATAAGAGCTAGACTACTTTCAAGTCAGGCTAGCCAAAGAATCGGAATTGAAGAAATAGACATTAAATAAGCTTTATGGAACAATATACATGCCAATTTAACCTTCCAATTAGAAGAAAACCTTTTTTTTAATCGAGACAAGCTCATAGAATAACATAACTCTACTAATGTCTCGAACCAAGGGGAGACAAATAGATCAAATATTACTTACCAGTTACTTTACACCGGAAGAAATAATGACACTTTCTACCGGTGAAGAATAAGAATCTCATCATCCTACCAATACTGAATTCTAAGGAGAGGGGTAAACTGACTTGACATAATAACAGAAAGTGGCACAACAAGATGGCAAGAAGACAATATCGACACTTGCTTCCTAATCCATCACATTTAAACTAGATAAACAACTAGGGTCTCACAAACCCCAGGAATAAATCATACCAGAAACTCACCCTTCTACCCAACAAGAGATTTTAACAAAAACAATGTCCAGAAAAACCCATAGAGACATATGAAGATAGTTATAAAGAAAATACTGAGTCTGATACTGACGAACTACATGCGCATTTTGAGAATCACGTACCACAAGCTAAGATAACCTAGCAGGTGACTTCCTACGATGATCAGAACTCTTACCTGCATATGAGGTACCATGGTGCCCACTATGGCTATGGGATCTCTTGCTCACCCACTTTGACTCTTCCTGCTCTAACTTATGGTATGCCTCATACCTCCGAGCAATATCAACAACATTATCAAATAGAATCCCGACCTCAATCTCTTGAGCCATCTGGGACCTCAAGGAATAAGTAAAACCATCAATAAATCTTTGAACCTTCTCAGAAGGCTCACGGACTAGCTCTGGAGCATGTCTAGCCATCATAGAGAATTCAATCTCATATTCTTAAACTGATAGGCTACCCTGTCCAATCCGCTCAAACTGGCGACGCTTTTCATCTTGCTCGCTATGCGGAAGGAACTTTTCCATGAATCTGCGAGAAAACTCGTACCAAGTAAGCTTAGGCATGCCCTGCCTAGCTGATAAAAGAGCGGTCCATAAATCTAAGGCTGGACCCCAGAACTGAAAAGCAGTATACGCAACTCCATACTGCTCAAGATACCCAAGGGCAGAATATGATGACATCAATCAAGAACTCATGGGGCTTAAGCTTATCTGATGCATAACTTGAAAAACTCGGAAGATTCAACCGAGTGAAATAATGCAACCTCTTTGGGCACTCGGACCGAACTGCCAGCTGGGCTGGCTGACCAGCAGGAACAACTGGAGGCACAACACCTGCTGCCTCGAGATCATGAACTAGAATACCATCAGGAACTGGAACAGGAGCTCTCTGAGCCCGAACATATGCATCTGCGGTAGCTTGAGGAGCGCCCTGAGGAATAGAAGGTTCCTGTGGTATTTGCGCCACCAAGAATCTCATAAGAGCATTGTAAAGAGTGGGGAGAACCACAAGGCCCTGCTGCCCCTGCCCACCAGAAGCTGATTATAGTTGGGGCCTCCACAACTGGATTGTCACCATGATCCGCAACTCTCGGGGCCTGGGCAGCTTTAGCCCCAGGCTGGGCTGCTTGGAAGAAAATTATGAAAATGCCCCTGGGCCGGGCTAAGCCGAACGCCCATAAATTTATACTTTAGGACTCTTTATACTCTCATGAGTCCATATATACTAGTAGATCACATTTTCGAGTTCAATTCGACCATTTTCCCTAATTCCATAAGTCTATCGTTCTAACCCACGTGCTTTCCCAAGCTAAATCAAACAATTCATGATCTAAATCAATGAATTAACATAATAGAAGGGATTAGGATAATTATCTAACAATATAGACTGATTTGGTACCTTAATTTAACCTAGGAATAGCTTTGGAACCGCTTGGAATTGAGAGATAAACAAAAACAGCCGACATAGGATTTTTATACCCCCGAAACAGTGCGTTCGCGCCACCGAGAGCGTTGTCGCGACAACCTTCATCGCGATCGTGTTCCTTGGGATGACATCGTGATTTGAGGCTTCTGAAAGAAGAGCGCACGCACCCCCATGCGTGCGATCACGTATGCTACACCTGAAGGTGCAGAATTCTGTACCAGCACTTGTTGGTGCTGGGATTTGGGTCCGAATGTGACCCTACAAGGCTCGGAATGACCTCAAATTATGTATACAAGTCATACAACACTTGTGTGACCTGATCGCAAAGACGGATCCTGAATCGAATCTCTGGAACTCAAGAAGTGGGTCGCATGGGAAGAGGTTGATTTCTTGACTTACGGGACTTTAATGAAAACTATCTGAACGACCTTAGATTTCGCTTTCGAAAGTTCCCACAGGTGATAAGAATCAAAATCAATACGCGGAAAGTAAAGATAGGAGCGAGACACTACTCGAACTCCCTACGAAGTAACCACGGAGAACTTGTTCCGTGATACCCTCGTATCGGCGTCAAGGAGGACCTACGCTATGCAACTACCCTCGAGTCACACTTGGGACTCGCAAATAGAATGATCGGGTTTTCGGTTCAAGACTCAACTAGGTTCCACTAGTGAATTCAAGCAACCAAGGAAGGGTTTCTTCATAACAAGAGATAAACTCTATTCATCATTCATAAGATTCAAAGGTAAGCTAAGGTTTGAATAGGTTTGTGAAGTATTTATAGACTTCACTTACATGTAATGAAAGCTCAAAAATACCCCTAAAGTGGGTTAAAACAATAAAGGCCTCATAGGGCTATAGTTGTCCAAAACATAGCTAATAAACTAGGAATCCCGCAACCTTCAGCACACTAGGCGCCCCAAGTAGGCGCCCAGCCTTCTAGGAGTAGGCGCTCAGCCTAGTTGAAGCAGGCGCCCCAGCCTTCTAGGGAGTAGGCGGTCCGCCTGTCCTGAGTCTTCTGCAGAGGCGGCGCCGCCTGGTTGGAGATCCAGAGAGTGATAAAAAACTAGGCGGCCGGCCTAGTTGAGTAGGCGGTCCGCCTGTTCCTGTGGTCTCTTGAGTTGCTTCCAAACATGCTCTGGATGCCTCTCCAAGTGTACTAGGAGGTCCTCCATCCACGGCACACAAAAGCATGGTCTTCCAGTCACTCTTGGGGCCTTCTTCCATGCTCTTCCATATCAAGTGAAGATGGGTATCTTGGATCAACTTGGCTTGACTCCGAGTGAAAGGTCTTGAGGGGTTTTGGGTCTTATCATCCTCCCCTTCTTGAGAGGATTTCGTCCTCGAAATCGAAGCATCATCCACGACCCCTTCATCATTATGCACGACCTCTTCATTACCTACATCCAAAGGAACCAAGTCACAAACATTGAAAGTATTAGAAACTTGATACTCACTTGGCAAGTCGACCACATAGGCATTGTTGTTTATCTTTGAGAGCACTTGGAATGGGCCATCTCCTCGGGGTGCCAACTTCCCTTTCCTAAGGCTTGGAAACCTTTCTTTCCGGAAGTGCACCCACACATAGTCACCCTTCTTGAGTTCCACCTTCTCGCGGCCTTTGTTTTTCTTGGAGGCAACCTTAGCATAAGATTCCTCCAAATTCTTCTTCGCCTTTGCATGGAGTTCCACCAAAGCCTTGGCTCTAGCTTTACCTTCAAAATTAACAACCATTTCCCTTGGCAAAGGGGTTAGATCAAGGGGAATCAAGGGGTTAAATCCATAAACACACTCGAATGGAGTCATGCCTATCATGCTATGCAATGTTCGATTGTAGGCAAACTCCATAAGAGGTAGACGATCAATCCAAGTCCCGGCCTTACCGCGGGTCATGGCTCTAAGAAGAGCACCCAAGGTTCGGTTTACCACTTCCGTTTGCCCATCGGTTTGGGGTGGTGGGACGTGGAGAACAAGAGCTTGGTGCCTAAAGCACCCCATAAACACCTCCAAAAATGACTTAGGAACTTAGTGTCCCTATCACTCACTATGGTTTGAGGCACACCATGCAACTTCAAAACATTTTCAATAAACAAAGTTGCCACATGTTGTGCATCATCACATTTCTTGCATGGAATGAAATGAGCCATTTTGGAGAACCTATCCACAACAACATAAATGCTATCATGGCCCCCTCTAGTCCTTGGTAATCCCATCACAAAATCCATTGAGATATCCAACCATGGACTAGTAGGTACGGGTAGAGGGGTATACAACCCATGAGGGTGGGCTTTAGATTTGGCACGTTTGCACTCAAGGCAATTAGTGCAAAACTTTTCCACGTGCACCCTCATCTTTGGCCAATAGAATTGTTCTTGAAGAATGGCTAAGGTCTTTCTTGTGCCAAAATGTCCCATGAGTCCCCCGCAATGTGCCTCGTGCACAAGCAACTCTCTCCAAGAGGACTCCGGTATGCACACCATACCATTTTTGAAGATATATCCATTAACCCATTGGTATTTGTCAACTCTCTCCCCTTTCTCTAGAGTGTCATGGACACTCTTTAGCTTTGGGTCATGAGCATACATCAATTTAATGCTCTCAAAACCCATGAGCTTAGAGGTGAGAGTGGTGGCTAGAGCGAACTTTCTCGAAAGCGCATCCGCCACAACATTGTCTTTCCCTTTTTTATATTGGACCACATAGGGAAAAGACTCAATGAATTCAACCCACTTGGCATGTCTCTTATTGAGCTTCTCTTGGCCTCTTAGATGCTTGAGTGACTCATGGTCACTCTTAATCACAAACTCTCTAGGCCACAAGTAATGTTGCCAATGGGCAAGGGCTCTCACAAGGGCATACAACTCCTTGTCATATGTAGAATAGTTCAATGAGGCCCCTTTCAACTTTTCACTAAAGTAGGCGATGGGTTTGCTATCTTGCATTAAAACACCACCAATTCCCACCCCCGAGGCATCACATTCAACCTCAAATGCCTTTCCGAAGTCGGGCAATTGCAATAGAGGGGCGGTACTCAACCTACTTTTCAACTCATGGAAAGCCTTCTCTTGAGGCTCTCCCCACACAAAGGGTTGGTCTTTCTTCACCAATTCGGTGAGTGGGGCGGCAATGGAGCTAAAATCTTTCACAAAGCGTCTATAAAAACTAGCAAGGCCATGAAAGCTCCGTACTTGAGTCACGGTAGTAGGAGTAGGCCAATCTCGTATGGCCTCTACCTTAGACTCATCCACCTCCACTCCTTGGGCACTCACAACAAACCCAAGGAAGACAACCTTCTCTACACCAAAGGCACACTTTTTGAAATTAGCATAGAGCTTCTCGGCTCTCAAAGCTTCAAGCACTTGCCTAAGGTGGTCAACATGCTCATCAATTGTCCTACTATAGATCAAGATATCATCAAAATAGACAACGACAAACTTGTTGATAAAAGACTTCAAAACATGATTCATGAGTCGCATGAAAGTGCTAGGTGCGTTGGAAAGCCGGAAGGGCATTACCAACCATTCATAGAGACCGAATTTGGTCTTGAATTCATCTCCGGGTTTCATCCGGATTTGATGGTAACCGGACCTAAGGTCGATTTTGGAAAAGACACACGACCCACTCAATTCATCCAACATATCATCAAGCCGTGGAATAGGGTGACGGTACTTGACCGTTATCTTATTCATGGCTCGGCAATCTACGCACATTCTCCAAGTGCCGTCTTTTTTGGGAACAAGGATCACGGGCACGGCACAAGGACTCAAGCTTTCCCTCACCAAGCCTTTAGTGAGCAACTCATCAACTTGCTTTTGCAACTCCCTTGTATCCTCCGGGTTGCTCCTATAGGCCGGTTTGTTTGGGATTTGGGATCCCGGGACAAAGTCTATTTGATCCTCAATGCCCCTCAAAGGCGGCAATCCTTCCGGCATTTCATCCGGGAACATGTCCTCGAAATCCTTCAAGACATTCTCAAACACACTAGGCAAAGGGTTAGAAGAAAAATCACATTTAGAGTTTAGGACCATACCTTTGTGCACTAGGCATAGGAGAAACTTGGTGCCATCATTCCCCTTTAAGATCTCGCCCGGTTGCATCATGGCACATATGCCACCGGTTGAAGAAGAAGGTGGGATTGCCACCATACTTTTGGACAAAGGACTAGTCTCAATGATTGACATAGCCTTTGCCACCTCCCTCAACTCCCTCATCCGGTTGTAGTCATCACTCACTTGTTTGGGAGTTAGGGATTTCAACACAAACTTTCTTCCTTCATGTTGGACCGTGTAAGTGTTGACACGTCCATTATGAACCGCTTGTCGATCAAATTGCCAAGGCCTTCCAAAGAGAAGGTGGCAAGCTTGCATGGGCACCACGTCGAACAAGTGTTCATCCACATAACTTCCCATTTTAAACTTGATCATTGCTTGTTTCACTACCTTGAGCTCCCCACATTCACTAAGCCATTGTAACCGGTAAGGTTTGGGATGCTTCATGGTAGGCAACTTCAATTGGGTGATGAGAGATTGACTCACCACATTAGTGCAACTCCCGGAGTCAATGATCATAGAGCACACAATACCCTTAACACGACACCTAGCATGGAAGAGGTTCTCCCTTTGTAAGGTTTCACCATCCTCCGCAATCATAGTTCCTAGGCTCCTCCTTACTACTAAGAAAGTATGAGGTTCCTCATCCTCCACCGTGTCATCTCCTTCATCCTCCTCTACTCCCTCGTCTCCCTCTACTTCCTCATCTTCCTCCGGTTCACTCTCTTACTCATAGGCATGCTCACCAACAACAACCATGGTTCTTTTTGTAGGACACTCCTTAGCAAAGTGCCCATACCCCTTGCATTTGTGACATTGAATGGAAGAAGAAGTAGGAGTATTCAATTGGGTTTTAGAGTTACCTCCCACATTGGGTGTGTACTTCTCAAACGGCTTCTTCACATCTTTGCTAGCACTTGCTCCACTAGGGCCACTTGCACTTGTGAATCTTGCATTGGGAGTAGGATTTTTCCAATCCTTTGGCTTGTTCATGGAAGTAGAAGTATTGCCTTTGTAACGGGTGGACTTTTCTTTCTCAAGCCATTGCTCGGCTTGAATAGCGGCATCAAGGACCTCTTGAAGTGAAAGATAAGCACGCAATCTCAATTGTGAAGCTATACCATAGCTCAACCCATTCATGAAACGGATCACGGCTTGCTCCTCATCTTCGGTGTCCATATCCAAAGCCATTCGAGTTCTTTCAAACTCATCATAATATTCATGCACCGTCTTGACACCTTGCTTCAACTCATAGAGCTTCTTGAGTTGCTCTTGACAATATCGAGGAGTAATGTACTTGATACTCATGATACCTTTCAAGTCAATCCATCCCACATTCACGGGGATTCCCGCTCTTCTCCTTGATCTCTTGACGGATTCCCACCAAGTAGATGCATAGGATTCGAAGGATGAAATAGCATAAGTGCCTCTCTTCTCATCGGACATCTCATTTGTGTCAAACAATCTTTCCATTTGTAGCACCCATTCAATGTAAGCACTCGGATCACAATTTCCCTTGAAGGTTGGGAGATTAAGCTTCACACTATTGAGGTTGGTGTTGTCACGACCTCCACGGAACGGCTCCGGTTGGCCCCCATATTGATCTTCATTCACACCATACTCCCTCCTTGCATTCCCTCCAACATATCCCATAGGTGGCCCTCGACCTCGGCCCCTACCTCGATCCACATTACGACCCCAATTCATACCTCGTCTCGGTTGAAAGTGATCATCAAACCCATACATATCATCATCATATTCGGCTTCCTCCCCTTCTTGAGCCTCATCGACTTGCTCAAGAGGTTGCACATTTCGGATGGGTCTTGGTAATGGGATGTTTCTTGGGGGATTATCCAAGATACGGGGAATGCCCGTTCGTTCAATTCTCTCTTGGTCCTCCTTTACCCATTGTTGATTGAGCAACTCAATGACATGGCTTACTTGTTCCGGGGTAAAGTTAGGAGTACTTGAGACTTCACCGGCCTCAATTTGGACACTCGGGGTCCCCTTTTCAATTGGGACACTCGGGGTCCCTTGGTCTCCTTGGGTACTTGAGGCACCCTTTTCAAGTGACTCAATCCTTTGAGTTATGACATCCATCTTGGCAAGAAGGCTAGCCAAGGCCTCCTTGATGAAATCTTGACCTTCGTTGGCCATTGTACCTACAAAGAAAATAAACAAGAGTTAGTTAAAACACCTCACTCACTCCCTCACTTGTGTTCACTCGGATCACTCGTATGGTAGTGATGGCTACTCAAAGCTTCACGAGGTTGAATAGTAAACCTAAACTTAATCACTCGACTCAAAAGCCCAATGCACTCCGGGGTGAGTGGAGTTAATAGGACTCGATTGGAACGCTAAGCACTTTGAGTGAGGACTTGAGTCAAAAAGGTACTACGGGTCTTCTTTGAGTTCTAGTCTCCGTTCTAAGGCACGATGATCCTAGTAGCTCGAAGTAATTAGTGCTAATCGAGTAGGATTATACTCTAATAACACTAATTAGAAGCAATGCAAACAACAAAACAAGCGAACCTAGAAGAAACTACCCGATTCCCAACTTTCAGAAAAGTAGGCGCCCCACCTGTTTGGACTAGGTGGTCCGCCTGGTGCCTGCAATGGGGAGTAGGCGGTCCGCCTCTGTAAAGTCCAGAGAGCAAGAAAAAATCAGGCGGTCCGCCCGTTTTACTTGGCGCTCCGCCCACCCAAAAATTCATCAATCCACACGTTGTTTTAGCAATTCAAAGGTACCCCAATGTTGTTTCAATCACAAAGAACCAACCCCAACAACTTTAATCGAACCCCAATCAAAAACAATCAATTTTCCATGTTCATCATCTTCAAGCTTAGGGTTTCAAATTTTCAAAATTTCAAAGGGGTTTCAAATTTCAATTCTTGTGTTTCTACTCCAAATTTGATGCTTAGGGTACCAAAAGAACGGGTTTCCAACAAGGAACAAACCTCAATAACAATCACGCAATGGGTCCAACAAACCAAGATTCTATGATCAAATTTTTGTGTTTTTCAACCTTTTCTATTTTTTTGTGTTTTCTTCTTTTTCTTCAACAACAAATAAGAACCTAAGATAGAAACCAACCTAGGCACGAAGAATCAAGGGTCGGGGGTTTGTAGAAACAAAACCCGAGCCTTACTCTGATACCAAGATGATAAGAATCAAAATCAATACGCGGAAAGTAAAGATAGGAGCGAGACACTACTCGAACTCCCTACGAAGTAACCACGGAGAACTTGTTCCGTGATACCCTCGTATCGGCGTCAAGGAGGACCTACGCTATGCAACTACCCTCGAGTCACACTTGGGACTCGCAAATAGAATGATCGGGTTTTCGGTTCAAGACTCAACTAGGTTCCACTAGTGAATTCAAGCAACCAATGAAGGGTTTCTTCATAACAAGAGATAAACTCTATTCATCATTCATAAGATTCAAAGGTAAGCTAAGGTTTGAATAGGTTTGTGAAGTATTTATAGACTTCACTTACATGTAATGAAAGCTCAAAAATACCCCTAAAGTGGGTTAAAACAATAAAGGTCTCATAGGGCTATAGTTGTCCAAAACATAGCTAATAAACTAGGAATCCCGCAACCTTCAGCACACTAGGCGCCCCAAGTAGGCGCCCAGCCTTCTAGGAGTAGGCGCTCAGCCTAGTTGAAGCAGGCGCCCCAGCCTTCTAGGGAGTAGGCGGTCCGCCTGTCCTGAGTCTTCTGCAGAGGCGGCGCCGCCTGGTTGGAGATCCAGAGAGTGATCAAAAACTAGGCGGCCGGCCTAGTTGAGTAGGCGGTCCGCCTGTTCCTGTGGTCTCTTGAGTTGCTTCCAAACATGCTCCGGATGCCTCTCCAAGTGTACTAGGAGGTCCTCCATCCACGGCACACAAAAGCATGGTCTTCCAGTCACTCTGGGGCCTTCTTCCATGCTCTTCCATATGAAGTGAAGATGGGTATCTTGGATCAACTTGGCTTGACTCCGAGTGAAAGGTCTTGAGGGGTTTTGGGTCTTATCAACAGGTCATAAATGACCATACGAACCTAATGAAGCCTTCGAATTTTGGATCAGAGCTCATTTACACAAATCGTGCTCGGAAACCTCTTTTAGGCTTTACCGACAACCGAAATGGAAACCTTTTTAGAAAACCTACCAAACAAGGTCCGAGTCAGCTCAAATTTTGCAGACAGGTCCTAATGGACCTTACAGAGCTTTTAAGATTATCAGCTCGCCACTCGGAGACCTAACTCCTGAAATGACTGGTCGAGGTCGTTTCAGAAGGAGTAGGGCACTTAGAAGTTTAATTCTTTTTCAGTTTTGTTTTTACTTTAATTAAGTCATTAGTTTTCTTTTGAAATTTTTGACTACAATATTTTCATGCTAATCAATCATGTACGGGTTTTCACCTATAACAGCTCGGGCCAAGCGCTCTTTTATTTAATAAACTACTATTCTATTTAGTTAGTTTTTTACAATCAGATCCTTCTACGATCCAAATATTCATAGCCCCGGCACAACTTAAATTGAAGTAATACACTCATTTTGCGTGACAAAAGTAGAGTAAACTACTCGCTTAAAGCTAGATCACTTCTATTTCAGTCACCAAGCATTATTCGTAAGTTGAAATCGTCAATTCAAAAAATCGCACCTACATGTCAGTGGGGACACCCGCTCACATAGTATTAGAAAGTCTTAAAATACTCGAGTAAACAAGCACAGACGTTCTAACTTGACCGCAAAAGTGCTCTGTTACATACAACGGGCTCAAGACATCCCATTGTGGGTGCAAACAGCCATCAGCCATTGTCGCATGCACAACGGACACACTCGCCCGAGCAGGCTCACTGTTATACATTCTATGCCTTAGAATAAACAGGGCGCCCAGTGCTTAATCGAAAGCCGTCAAACCACTCAATGCACATGCCTACGCCGACGTGAGTTTGCAAGAATATTATCTTAAAAACTTTTTATGGCGGCAATTAAAATTCGTCACAAACAAAATGGATAGTTCAAGTTAGAAACCTCAAAACAGGCCCAAAATATAATAATTATGCCCAAAATACGGGAAAGTGTTTAAGACATGGTCAAGAATTGCATTAAAAGAGGGGGGAGGGGCTTCTAGTTCTCTCTCAGGGAACTACCTTCAGCGGCAACACCCCGCAAAGGCCCTGCCTTACCAACTGCAGTTTCCCCAACCAGCGCATCATCGTCTCTTTCATCACTAGACTCTTCAGAATCTTCTTCAAAGTCGGATCCTAGCCGAGCATCTGCTTGGGCCACAAGCTCGGTCAACTAAGTAATATCTGCAGTCAGGTCCAAACTAGGGTTGTCACAAACCCGAAGAAAGGTGGCAAGAGCAGCTGCGATGTTAACACGATCTACCTCGGCTATGCGGCGGATATTCAAGGCATTAATCCTTTTCTCCCTGCGATGGGCATCATTTCAAAGCTTGTTGCGGTACTACTCCAAGGACGCCACTTTACTTTTCTGCTTGTCATTCTCATCCTGAAGGAAGACGGAAAGACCCTTAGCATCGGAAGCCTCGTTCTCAGCAGCTTGAATCTTCCCTCCAATGCAGATAGATTTTGCTGAAAGCTTCTCCTCAACTGCTTCTAAACGGGTCACTCTGGCATGATGTACCTCCCCGAGAAGTCGAGCCTCTTGCAAAGACGACTAAATAGTTTCCACGGCCTACTGACGCTTGCGAATCTCATTACTCACCGCGGCATTGAGGTTCATGTTCTTCATTTCCTCCAGATGATAAGCTTTGCAGTTGGTGAGAAGTTCTCCTTTCAGTTATGCCACCTTTTCTACAAAGGGCTCTAAGCTGGTGACTTGTCCCCGCAAAGCATCATTCTCCTCTTTTAGAGCATGATCCGACCTCTCACGGCGAAGAACCTTGTGATAGATCATCAACCCCTGAATCAAATGACAAAATTGTTGATTAGGAAAGAAATGAGGAAATTCAATTCACAATATCACACATGGATGGGAGAAGCTTACCCGGGGAGAGAATCCTACAACGACCTGGAGCAGCTTCTGATGGCTATAATCAGCAAGGTGCCTCTGCTCGCAAGGACCAATCAGCTCAGCAGTGTGATTAGTCACAATACTCAGGCTTTTAACAAGGTTAAATCCTTCAGCAATGGGAATAACAACATCACGAGGCCCATCTACGGGTTCTGTAAGAACGAGCATATCCATAGCCACCTCCTTACCAGGGTAGCATTGAAAGGATTCGGTCGACTCGGGGGCAGGAGTCAGTATAGCGGTTTCTACAGGGGCACGATGGGTATTCACTCATGAAATGTATGAAGGAAGTGCACTGACAAAGGTATGAAAGGAATGACCAACCTGATGGCCGAGGTTCAAGAGGAACAGATGGTAGCACAACTTTGTCTTCCTTGCCAGCCTCTCCAGCAGCTTCAGGAGCCTCATCGATAAAATGTCTGCGGTTTCGCGTAGATGGACCAGACTCAGGAGTAGCAGCAATGGAAGAAGAAGTTATATCAACCTCATGCTCGGGCCCTCGGGGAACTTCTCACTCACCATCAGAAATTACCAGGGTTTCATTGACAACCACCACATTTTTGAACTTGGTAGGCCTCTTTTTTTTTTAAGAGCGGGAGCTGCTCGCCCTCTCAACGATCCTCCCACTAGACGCCTGCATATCGGGCATGGAGTAATGTACGGGGCAACAATTCTGATTTCTTTCAACGGGGGCATTCCATGATGAGAAAATCCTGGAACAAACCAGGAATATTGACAATAATCGGAGTATGGAATCAGGGAGAATATTCAGCAGAGACGACTTATCGTGGTTCTTCGCCCGTGGTGCAATGCAATTCCCGAAGGGAAGCTTAGCACAAACGCGGAACAAGAACAATTAAAGAAGAAGATAAAAGCAAGACAAAACTTGCTTCTTTCGAAAGAACAGAGGGGAACCTGTCCCTAAGCTCGATCAAAAGGGAGACAAGAATCACCCTAACTATGCAACAATCCTCAAGAGAACATTGCCTCTTGCAAACTGAATGATCAAGAGGAATGTTCAATCGGACTAACCGAAAGCCACAAGTCCTTAAAAGCCCTCACGGGGTTTTGCTCACGACGGAGACGAGAAGAAATGTGCTCGGCACTTTCATTCACTTCAATATCCAAAAACAACAACTCCCCTTTACAATGTAAGGACTAAGGTTTATATAGGAAATACTAAGGGTAAACTAGTAATTAGGTCACAGTCGACCAATGAAAGTAGGCCACGCAGGGCTGAACTAAAATGTGTTCGGCAGCTTTGACTTCGGTCAGCCTTGGTTTCGATTCTCGATTGTCTGCTCGAACACACACCTCATCGGGAGCTGACTTAGCATCGAACACATGTTGTTGTGTTCGGCTCTATGCTGCACGGGGCCAAGAGCCGCTGTTCGGTAACCTTGTCCTCGGGCTCAATTTTGAAGATGTGGCCCTTGGTTTCAACACCTTGCAATTCCCTCTCCGAACACATGCTACTTCCCATCATGGTCAGCTGTACGTGCATGTCATGGAGCAGCTTAGCTTGGCTTCGAGTGATTCGTCTCCCCGGTAGATCAGTCATTGCCTTCGGTGGAGATCTCCTCGGTTGATTGTCATCGGGTCCTTGATCAGCACTTTGAGCTGCATCATCCTCCCCTTCTTGAGAGGATTTCGTCCTCGAAATCGATTCATCCTCGTCCTCCGAAGTTGGACCTACAACACAAGGAACTAGGTCAGCAACATTAAAGGTGTTGGACACGTTATACTCACCAGGGAGGTCGATCACGTAGGCATTGTTGTTGATCTTGGTCAACACTCGAAATGGACCATCCCCTCGAGGAGCCAACTTTCCTCTCCTTTGGTTCGGGAAGCGTTCCTTTCGAAAGTGAACCCAAACCCAATCTCCCTTCCTTAATTCCAACTTTTTACGCCCCTTGTTTTTCTTTAAGGCAACCTTTGCATAGGCCTCCTCGAGGTTCTTCTTCACCTTTGCATGCAATTCGATCAAGGCAGCTGCTCGTCGAGTACCTTCAAAATCAAGAACAGAATCTCGAGGCAATGGGGTTAAATCAAGTGGAATTAAAGGATTAAAGCCATACACACATTCAAACGGGGTCATGTTGATCATTCTATGCACCGTTCGATTGTATGCAAACTCCATCATGGGCAAACGATCAGCCCAGTTTCCAACCTTTCCTTTGGTCATTGCCCGAAGCAAAGATCCCAAGGTTCGGTTAACTACTTCGGTCTGTCCATCAGTCTGAGGATGGTGAGACGTCGAGAAAAGTAGTTTGGTGCCGAGGGCACCCCATAGACACTTCCAAAAATGACTCAAGAATTTTGTGTCTCGATCACTCACAATAGTACGAGGTACACCATGCAATTTCAACACATTAGAAACAAACAATGTAGCTACATGCTGTGCATCATCACACTTCTTGCAAGGAATAAAGTGAGCCATTTTCGAAAATCGATCAACCACAACGAAGATGCTATCATGTCCTCCCCCCGACCTTGGTAACCCCAAGACAAAGTCCATGGATACATCAACCCAAGGGCGATCAGGCACAGGCAACGGGGTATACAAACCATGAGGGTTGGACTTCGATTTTGCTTTCTTGCAAACGAGACAAGCGTTGCAAAGCTTTTCCACATCTCGTCGCATTTTGGGCCAATGGAACTGCTCGGTCAAGATACCAAGAGTTTTGTCGACACCGAAGTGCCCCATCAGTCCACCTGAGTGAGCTTCCCGAACAAGGAGCTCTCTCCACGATGACACTGGCACACAAACCCTCCCATTCTTGAAGAGGTAGCCATCGTGCCACTGATACTTCTCAACCCTTCGGCCACTCAAGATTGCGTCACGAACGCATTTCAGCTTGGGATCGTCATCGTACATTAGCTTGATGCTTTCGAATCCCATGAGCCTCGAGGCGAGAGTGGTCGCTAAGGCAAATTTCCTTGATAGCGCATCGGCCACTACATTATCTTTTCCCTTTTTGTAATGAATTACATAGGGAAAGCTCCCAATGAATTCAACCCATTTGGCATGCCTTCGGTTCAGCTTCTCCTGACCTCGGAGATGCTTCAAGGACTCATGATCACTTCGGATCACAAACTCTCGAGGCCACAAATAATGCTGCCAATGGGCGAGTGCTCGAACGAGGGCATACAACTCTTTGTCATATGTTGAATAATTCAGAGTTGCACCCTTAAGCTTTTCGCTAAAGTAAGCGATCGGCTTCGATTCTTGCATCAGCACTCCTCCGATCCCAACTCCAGACGCATCACACTCGACTTCGAATGCTTTGCCGAAGTCAGGGAGTTGCAACAACGGGGCAGAACAAAGCCTCCGCTTCAACTCTTGGAAAGCCCTCTCTTGGGACTCTCCCCACACAAATGGATTGTCTTTCTTCACCAGCTCGGTTAAAGGAGCTGCTATGGTGCTAAAGTCACGAACAAACCTTCGGTAAAAGCTAGCTAAGCCATGGAAGCTACGAACTTGTGATACCGAGGTTGGAGTTGGCCAATCTTTGATGGCTTCGACTTTTGATTCGTCGACTTCGACACCATTAACACTGACAACAAATCCAAGAAAGACTACACGATCGACACCAAAGGCGCATTTCTTGAAGTTGGCATACAACTTCTCTTCTCGAAGCTTTTCAAGTACTTGCCTTAGGTGGTCGACATGTTCATCCACGGTTCTGCTATAAACAAGTATGTCATCGAAATAAACGACAACAAACTTATTTATGAACGGCTTGAGCACATGGTTCATCAGTCGCATGAATGTGCTCGGTGCATTGGATAAGCCAAAAGGCATCACCAACCATTCATAGAGACCGAATTTGGTCTTGAATGCGGTTTTCCACTCGTCTCCGGGTTTCATTCGGATCTGGTGGTAACCGGACCTGAGGTCTATCTTCGAAAAACATGAAGAACCACTTAACTCATCTAGCATGTCATCTAATCGAGGGATAGGATGACGATACTTTACCGTTATTTTGTTGACTGCTCGACAGTCAACACACATTCGCCATGTTCCATCCTTCTTCGGGACAAGGATAACAGGAACGGCGCAAGGACTCAAGCTCTCTCGAACGAGGCCCTTGTTCAGCAATTCATCAACCTGCCGTTGGAGCTCTTTGGTGTCTTCGGGATTACACCGGTATGCAGGTTTGTTAGGGATTTGAGACCCTGGTATGAAGTCAATTTGGTGCTCGATTCCCCTCAATGGAGGTAATCCACCTGGCATTTCCTCGGGAAACATGTCCTCGAAGTCCTGCAAAACCTTTTGAACAAACAAAGGCAAAGGGTTATCATTAGAAAAATCATCATTAGAGTTTAGAAAGATACCCTTGTGCACGAGGCAAATCATCATCTGACCGTGGTCGTTGCCTCGTAAGATCTCACCGGGTTGCATGGTTGCACAAATTCCTTTTACTTCGGTCGGTGAGTTTGTCTCATCGGCTCCCAATTTTGCTCCCATTGGAAGCTTAGCTTTGGCCGCTTCTTTCAATTCTTTCATCCGTTTATAGTCCTCGGAGACTTGTTTCGGAGACAATGGTTTGAGGATGAAACTCTTCCCATCAAGCTTTACGGTGTAAGTGTTGGATCTGCCATTGTGAACAGCTGTTCGGTCATATTGCCATGGTCGACCCAAGAGCAAATGACAAGCTTGCATCGGCACCACATCGAACACCATTTCTTCTTGATACTCGCCGATTCTAAACTTGATCCACACTTGTTTGACAACCCTCAATTCTCCACACTCATTCAGCCATTGTAATTTGTAAGGGTGGGGATGCTTCATCGTAGGTAGTCCCATTTGTGAAACCAAAGTTTGGCTCACCACATTTGCACAGCTACCAGAGTCAATGATCATCGAGCACACCTTTCCCCTCACTCGACATCGGGCATGAAAGAGGTTTTCCCTTTGGTTGTCCTCTTCTTCAAGAGTCATGCAGCTCAAATTCCTTCGAACCACAAGAAACATTTCCGGATGATCAGCTTCGGCAGCCTCATGATCATCATCACCTTCAGCTCGATCAGTCTCCTCGATAATTTCCTCCTCGGTGTCACTCGCTTGCTCATGGACGGTTCCATCTTCGAGCAGAAGTATAACCTTGCGAGTTGGACACTCTTTTGCCATATGACCATAACCTTTGCATTTGTGACACTGAATATTTGAAGCACTAGGAGAGTTGAGTTGAACTTTACCTCCCACTTCTCTTGGTTGGTTAACGGTCACACCTCTTTCGAAGGGTCTCTTCGAATCTCGAACAGCGTTAGCACTTGTTTGGTTTGGACTTTTCCATTCTTTACCTCGGTTCAAAGGAGTAGAAGTAGCGACTCCTCGATGCCGGTTTGCCTTATCGTCCTTCACCAATTTTTCAGCTTCGGTGGCAGCATCGAACAGATCTTCCAACGTGTGGTATACGTGGAGTCTCAACTGAGATGACACATCCCTAGCCAAGCCATTTTTGAATCTGATAATGGCTTGCTCTTCGTCTTCGACCAGATCAAGATTCAATCGAACCTTTTCAAACTCATCGTGGTACTCTTGAACGGTCTTAGACCCTTGCTTTAACTCATAGAGTTTTTGCATTTGAGTCTGCCTGTATTTGGCACTCAAGTACTTACCATCCATCGCTCTCATCAGCTGTGGCCATGTATTGACTGCTGGATAGTCGTTTCTTCTTCTATGCCTCTTGTCAGATTCCCACCATGTTGATGCATAAGCTTCGAACGAAGCAATGGCATGGGCAGCTTTTCTCTCATCGGTCATCTCATTTGTTTCAAAGATGCGCTCCATTTTAAGCTTCCATTCAAGATACTCGTCGGGATCACTAGTTCCTTTAAAGGGTGGAATAGTGATCTTGACACTGTTCAGGTTTGAGTCTCGAACAGCTCTAACCTGCTCAGGAAACTCATCTTCTCGATCATAAGCCTCACGCTCAATATTTCTTTCAACATTTGCGCCTCGACCTCGACCTCGGAAATTTCCACGTCCTCGGGGAGCTTGCCTTCGTTGAGCGAATGGCGCATCACGCTCATATTCGTCCTCGGGAAATTCCTCTTCACCAACCTCTTCGGCAACAGCTCCAAGATCTCTTCGGGCCGCTGGAGGTGGTATTCTCTCTCCTCGGGGAATGCCCAAGTTTTGATAAGCAGCTTGGGGATTGCCCAAGTTAAGTTCTCTTCGAATTGCTTCACTTGTCAACTGATGTTGTCGTACAAGCTCAGCATACAGCTCAGGTTTCATCGGAGTGGATTGGCTTGTTCCAGCGCCGGACCCATGCATGGCCACGGACGCGTTTCCCTGCTCGAGGTTAGCTACTCGAGCACTCACTCCTCTTACTTCGGCACTGATGCCTTGTATCGAAGCCATGAGATCGGCTAACGACAATTCAGGCTTTTCAATGCCTTTGCCATCGTTTCCAGCCATTGTACCTGCACAAGCCAAAGATCAAACAAGGATTAAGGTTAGAAATCACCTCACACACTCCCTCACCTTTGATGGGTGGCACTCGGGTCCACTCACTTTATGGGTTCGGTTTTTTTTCTTTTTTTTTTGATCACTCAAGGACTTGTTACAGTGGCTCGTCCAATTGATCGGTCCTCTAAGATCCTTCAAGTTCGACAATAGTCACTGCCTCTTCGGGAAGAGTGAAGTGATGTTCGACTCGATGGAACGGACGCTTTTAACTGAGCTCGGGGAGTCAAAAGAATTTCTACGAAAGTTTGGACTTCGGTCACCCCTTCGCACGAGTTCCTATCAGCTCAAATGAGTTGGTACGACCTCGAGTAGGACAATTACTCAAAAGATCCACCAACCAGAATTTTGACACGAAAGAAAGTGAAAACCTAGGAGAATCTACCCTTTGATCCCTTTTTGGAATCTTTTTCGATCACACCCACTCCTGTCCGTACAAAAGTGGTCCCCTTTGGTACGGATAGGGTTTTACCTTATCCACTTTCCCTTTTCTCAGCCGACAAATTTTCACCTGGGGTTTTAACATTCAAACTTAACCCCTTTTCTTCTTCAATGGAACAGTGACCTTGCTCCGGCGTACGGATTCAACAGCTTCGGTTCACTGCTCACAATTCTTTCACAGATCTGGGTTGCTTTCAACTCCGGTCTTAGTAACAACGGAGGAATTCAGTCGAGTTCTTTGAGCCAAGAACCAGCTCGGTCGTGTCGTACACTGTTTCGAACTCGCAACAATTTTCCGGCGTACGGACACGATTCAAACTTAAGAACTTCGATTTTTCAAGCAACAAACAAACCCAAATCACTCAAGAACCACCAACCTTCATCGGCCTCCACCAACACAGCTGGGGTTCGATTTCCAGTCACCAAGGAAGCTCAAACAGTCCAAAATTCACCACGAAACCCTAGTCACGAAATCAGTACGTCGGGTACTCGATGGAATCAGACAGCAATGGTGAACAAGAATCCAAGATTGTTTTCCCAAATAACCGACAATCAAACACAATTTTGAATTTTCTTTTAACACTTTTTTTTTTTTTTTTTTTTTTTGTAAGATAACACCACAGTAACAAAACAAACAGGAACACGAAATGGAAAACAAAGACTCAACGCACGAAAATAAAGATAACTTGAACAGGATTGGGGTTGTAGAAACAAGCCCAAACCGTGCTCTGATACCAAGATGGTGCAATGCAATTCCCGAAGGGAAGCTTAGCACAAACGCGGAACAAGAACAATTAAAGAAGAAGATAAAAGCAAGACAAAACTTGCTTCTTTCGAAAGAACAGAGGGGAACCTGTCCCTAAGCTCGATCAAAAGGGAGACAAGAATCACCCTAACTATGCAACAATCCTCAAGAGAACATTGCCTCTTGCAAACTGAATGATCAAGAGGAATGTTCAATCGGACTAACCGAAAGCCACAAGTCCTTAAAAGCCCTCACGGGGTTTTGCTCACGACGGAGACGAGAAGAAATGTGCTCGGCACTTTCATTCACTTCAATATCCAAAAACAACAACTCCCCTTTACAATGTAAGGACTAAGGTTTATATAGGAAATACTAAGGGTAAACTAGTAATTAGGTCACAGTCGACCAATGAAAGTAGGCCACGCAGGGCTGAACTAAAATGTGTTCGGCAGCTTTGACTTCGGTCAGCCTTGGTTTCGATTCTCGATTGTCTGCTCGAACACACACCTCATCGGGAGCTGACTTAGCATCGAACACATGTTGTTGTGTTCGGCTCTATGCTGCACGGGGCCAAGAGCCGCTGTTCGGTAACCTTGTCCTCGGGCTCAATTTTGAAGATGTGGCCCTTGGTTTCAACACCTTGCAATTCCCTCTCCGAACACATGCTACTTCCCATCATGGTCAGCTGTACGTGCATGTCATGGAGCAGCTTAGCTTGGCTTCGAGTGATTCGTCTCCCCGGTAGATCAGTCATTGCCTTCGGTGGAGATCTCCTCGGTTGATTGTCATCGGGTCCTTGATCAGCACTTTGAGCTGCATCAGCCCGCCAGCCATTCATGTTAGCAGGGACATAAAGGTCATCGTAGTAGGGGGATTTCTCACGAAAATTGTGGTGACCCACATGGTTAACTCCTCATGGGTTAACGAGACAACAATTACATAATTCACTGAGAATAAGAATACAACAATTTCCTGTTGAACACTTCTGGAATAGGAGAAGATGATACTATAGACGGAGTGCATACCGACACGTATCTTTGGACCCAGTCACGATCTCGGGAGTCCTTGCTATTTGTAACTATGCCTTTTCTTCCTCGCTTGATGAGGTTCATCATGCCCGCCTTGTTAAGGCGGAAAGAGTAGAAAGCTAGAAGATGCAAAAAGGAGAATTTCACTTTGGCATGGTTAGCAAGATGATCCAATACGGCCACCAAGCGCCAGACGAAGGGACTAACTTGAACCAGGCAGATGTTATATTGACGACATATCTCTTCAACAATCGAGCATACATGTTTATTAAGATACATAGTAAAAGGGTATGTATAAACCATCGAGTAACCTGCACGATGGGAGGAAATTCTTTCTTCTGCAGTAGGGATGATGATATCAAAAAAATCAGGCCACTTGCAATCGAGTTTGATACGAGTTATGTCATCCTCAACCACAACAGATGGGTAGAACTCAATAGAAAAGTTTATATTTTCACTTTCTTGTTTGGCTGTCTGGCCTTGCATTCGGCCATCCCCTTTGAAACTCAACACTGTGGGCAGATAATCTTGAGCCCTGAAGTTTCTAGGGAGGAAGTTTGCTCCTTGAGCCATATTGAAGAAAAAATGTTTTGAAGAAGATTGATGAAAGTTCCTTTCTAAAGAAAGTTTTCTTTTTGAAAAGAAGTTCTGAAGATGAATAAAAGACTCTATGACTACGGTGTATTTAGACACGCCGAAAAGGGAGTCTTAGGAAGGAAGCTAATCATTCCGAATACGTAAGATCGTGATCATTACCACTTCCGTGATACATCCCAATAATTACGGGATATGACAGAGCGGTTGCAGCATTGGAAAGATGCAAATAAAAACCCTTGCAATCACTGGGTTACACATCATCGTACTTGAGTACTTTCATTCAATGCAACGTATGCGAAAAGACAAGGGACGAGTATCGGATACAAACACATCCTTGTTTATGTCTAAAATTGGACGTCTAGGTTAAACACTTAAATTTATGAATGGGTCACAAGATTTACAGTAAATAATGATGGAAGAGTAAGTAAATAGAGAAGAAAATAATAGACAAGAAAGTAAAGAGTTTTATTCCTTGAGAATAGCCAGATTCAGTGGTGAATCATTTGATGACAATGTAAGGAGGGGTATTTTATAACAGTGATTACCCAGTCCTAATTATGGTAAAATACAAAGACTAATGAGGCTCATACGCCTATAAACTCAAGGCGGTGGTATATATGAAACCCTAACTAGGAGACTATAACCCTAAGATGGCGGGATGTATGCCTTGCATCCTACGCCGTGCACTGCCTGAACGGTCGTAACTCGTAGAGCAGGCTTGTATCCTCTATGCCCGGTGAATTGTAGGATAACTGTAGTCTCGCCAGCTGGACTCGTATCTCCATAATAATAGGTGGCGTATTTTTGCCCACACAATCCTCACGTCTTCGATCACGCCTCTTTCACTTCCTGACTGCTTACGATAGCACTCAGCAAGTGGGGGGGGGGGGGGGGACAGACTGTGTGGGTAAAAATACGCCACCTATTATTACGAGGATACGAGTCCAGCTGGAGAGATTAGACTTAGCATACAAGTCACCGGGCGCAGATGATACACACCCGCTCCTTAATCTACGGCCGTTCAATCGGTGCAAATATAGGATGCAGAATATACATCCCACCACCTTAGGGTTACCAATCTCCTAATTAAGGTTTCGTATATACCACCGCCTTGAATTTAGGCTCATGGCCTTTGTTAGTCTTTGTATTTTATCATAATTAGGACTGGATAAATCTCTACTATAAATACCCCCTCTCATTGTATTGTATATCATGTGATTTACACAGAATAAGGCTATTCTCAAGGAATAAGATTATTACTTTCTTCCTCATTACTTTTCTCTTAGCTTTATTTACTTTTTCTGCATATTTTACCGTATTGCTTGTGACCCTCTAATAAATTTAATTATTTTACCTAAACGACAAAATTTAGGCATAAACACTAAGTATGTGGCTTTTATATGTCAGTCCACATATGTCTATATTATCTTAAAACAACCCTTAAAATAGGCTAAATGTAAAAGACCACGCAGGGCTAAAATAGTTCCATTGTTTTAAAGTGGTCTAAATGTGCAACGTAGAGTAAAGGAGCTCGTAGAGAGCATGAAAATTTTGCCCAAGAAACGGATAAGCAGCTAGGCTTCCTTCTCTTGCTTGCTAAGAGCTTGTTGAGCACATTAACTCTCAGCCTTCCCTCCAAGTAACGCCCCTCCATCTTCCAAGCTTGCTAGGTTGCTTGTTGACCTTCCAAACATACTGCCCTTCAAATCTCACGCCATCCAATCCCTTCCACTCCACATACATGTGAACATCTTGAAGCTCTTTAACTTGTCTTCTCGTGAATGGTCTCGACAGCAAACATGTCTTGATCAGTCTGGACTGCATTAGATTAGTAATTGAATTATTTTGTCTGGTGTTTTATTATGAGGAGTGCGGTGATGCATTGTAAGTGTTGGTACGTGATATCTCTTGGAGTTGGAAGGGTAAAACAAAAATAAATAGCTCATGAACAAGCTGTCCAGAACTGTGCACGCAGAGTGTTCGACAAAATTCTCAAATGAAAGTTTGATACATTCAGCCAAGTCTAGTAACTGAAATTGTTATGGGGCATATGTTGAACCCTAATTGACTAGAATTATGGTCTTGGGCAGCAATTTAAGCACTTTGAGCGCAAGCAACACTCATTACAAGTCCCATGCGCACACTGAGTGTCACATTAAACTCTAGCAACATTGGTTGCTAACATGTTAATTGCTTAGTGAACTGTTCTATTTGTGTTGCTTAATTAACTGATTTTCCCTACTTTGGTAGGTAGTCAAGTCTGAGTGTGGGGTAATTTTTCCTGTTTGCGCGTATTATTGGTTTATGAACAAATTATTCTTTCTAAAATAAAGTTGAGCACTTGGGGAAAGTCTAGTTACCTCAATTTACCACCTCTTATCCTTAGTTTCGTATATCTAAGACAATGTACTATTTTAAGTATGGAGTAGGCGACCTTTTGAGAAAAAGGTAGTTCAGATTAGTGGTTGAGTCTTTGGGTTTTCTTCAAGCCACAATTCTTTTCTGAGGATGTCATTTCTTTTAAACCGGGTGTTTTTAGGAGTAGTTGTAGCAATTAGAATTTTCTTACTTAGAAAGAAATCAAAAGAATAAGAAGAAAGTAAGGGTGATGAACTTTGCTCCTTGGCTTATAAGTTACTTGGTTTGAAGCCATCATATTTAATCCCTTGTATGCAAGTTGAGTTTCCCTATAGATTTTTGGTGTGAATTGTCACTTGAATTGATAGATGATCTTTCTAGTGACTCTTTGGCTCAGGTTTTTGACTTTATTTACTGAATATTATGATCGCATCTCACTTTTCTTGTTAAAAGTTCGAATTGTTTTGTCTTAAGTAGTTCATGCACTTGATTTATAAATGATAGTAGGCGTTCTTTGATTTGTTTGAGATTTTCTAGCCTACATGTTGATGATTTGACCCTAGTTAGCCCATTTGAGCCTTTATTATGATTATTTGTAGCAATATTACAAGCCTTAACCTGTTTTGAATTGAAATTCTAATCTTTTGAACACCTTATTATATCCTTGAGCACTTGAGAAAAAAATATACAATGAGTTAAAAAGCTAAAGTTCGAGAAAAAGATTTGTTAACTTGTAAATTGGTACCAATTAGAAGTGAAAGAATTGCTTGTAAAAAATGTGAAGAAAAAGTTATTTGATTGTCTAGCCAATTATCAAGTAGAAAAAAATTATGAAGTTTTGAAAAAAAGAAAAAAAGAGCTTTCATTGTGAGCTAAAAAAAGGTCCATTCGCGTAAATATAAAGGTGAAGATTGAGGCTTAATTTAAATTGAAGAGGGTAGCTGTGTTGGAAAGGAAGTGATAAATTGAGGTATACATATGTTTATGCCTAAATTTGTACGTCTAGGTTAAAAAATTAATTATGAATGAGGTCACAAGAAATACCATAAATTACAATGGAAAAGTAAGTAAATACGATGAAAATAAAGACAAGTAAATAAGCGAGAAATAATCTTATTCCTTGAGAGTTTCCGAAGTTGATGGAAAATCCAGCATTAGTACAATACAATGCAAGGAGAGGTATTTATAACAGCGATACCCAGTCCTAAAAAAAGTAAAATACAAGTACTAATAGGGCCATGGGCCTACAACTCAAGGAGGTGGCATACTAAACCCTAACTAGGAGACTGTAAACCCTAAGAGACGGGATGTGTGCCCTGCGCCTTGTGGCCAAACTGCCAAAACGGTCGTTGGCTCTAGGAGCGGGTGTATATCCTCAGTGCCTAGTGACTTCTAGGATAAGTCTAGTCTCGCAAGCTGGATTCGTATCCCAGTAACAATAGGTGGCGTATTTTTGCCCACACGGTCAGTTCCCCCACTTATTGAGTGCTGACGCAAGAAGTCAGGAAGTGAAAGCGGCGTGATGTGAAAAGATGTCTCTCTGACTCCTTGAGACTCGCAGTTTCTTTGACCAAGAATGATATTGAACTCTTCGAGAAATTCACGTGCTTCCCTCTGATTGGTTGATACCGATTCTTTGCACCTTTCCGAAGAATGCTAATGATCGCTCCGAATCGTTTCATATCTCTAGTAATAATGATACCTGACCATTTCATGCCTCATCCTTATCCCTCTCTGCCTTTAAATAGTGGCTTTATGACAGTGGGAAAATCACAACTCTTCTTCAGAAAATAATTTCACAACTCTTCTTCAGAAAATAATTTTACTTCTTCAACAACTTCTTATGAGAGTGATGAACTTCTCTTCCCTTGAAAATATTTGCCTTTGATCCTGGTTTGATATTCCCAGAAAACTTTTCTCGTTCCGAATGGATGTTGCGTGAAGGAGGAAACTCATCTGTAGTTATCTTCTTTTCTCTCTTCATTCATGAGGGAATGAAAGAAGACCCCGCGAATCATGAAGTTTAATCGGGCTTCTAATGATGTCCTTCGGGATGTCTTCATTATTTCAGGTGCACTGATTACGGTGTGCTCATCTTCTAACATAGCGGTTGCTGTGATATCCTTCTTGTCATGTGCGGTCAGGACGCTTAGCCCTTTCAACTTCCATGAGGCTTTTCCACCACGATTTCTCGGGTATTTAGATTGCTTCTTTGACGGAGTAGGGTTGAAGCCGACTTGTCTAACTCCGTTTCATGGCAAGCAAGAAGATGGAGCTCAAGCTCGTAAGCGGATTAATGAATCACCAAGTTATGACTCTCTTTGCGGCTCAAGGTCCTCTCTTGGTTCTGCTGGTACAGTCTTGTCGGTGTTGCAATGCCTCGTCGGTCGTTGGTTGCAGGATACCCGAGGGAAGAGGCTCTTTCACGATAGGTTCCCAGCTCAAGCCTTTCTGTTCTCGGTGAACTTCTGTTTGCGCTTGAAGATCTGCGGGACTGTGCACTCCAGTTTGGTCAGTTGAGGTTGAAGTGGATGGTCTAGCTTCGCTGCTAGTCTTCTAGTTTCTCTTTGAGTGCGGCGGACGAGATAGGGGAAGGTCAGGCCTATACTTTGATGCTTCTGGGATCCCTTGCTTTGATCAAGCAAACACGTTTTGGTTGTACCAGCGGCCGTGTATCTTGAAAGAATGCTCGAGCTGACATATCTCGGGCTGTCAAAAGAAAAGAACTCCGAACTGTTTATGGCGTATAGTTATAACCCAGATGAAGGATTTTTCAGCCATGTTAATCCTAAGGAGTTCTTTGTTTTTAGTCTTCCCTTTCCTTTTTTTCTACAGTTGTTATAAATAAATATTGTATTCAGGAAGAACTAAATGTATATTTTGGGCTCGTTTTGTGGCGTATTGACTTAAATTACTTGTCTTTGTTCGTGACGTTTTTTAATTTTCAACGTAAATAATAAGTAATGCTAAGTTATGTCTCTGTGAGCATTTGCACCTAAGGATTAGATGGATTCCGGTCGTCCTGACTGTTCTAGTTTAAGAACATGTGTCAGTGTGCCTGCCTTGAGCAATTACGTCCGTTATGCACCGATAAACAGCGGCTAGGTTGCATCCGTAGTAGATGGCTGTTTGTGCCCACAATGGGATGACTTTAGCCCGTGTGGAAACAATCCTTTTGCGTTTTAAGACAAAATGTCTTCGCTTAGTACTCGAGTATTTAAGACTTTTTGGCACTATGCGGACAGGCATCCCCATCGGCGTATATGTGCGATTGTTGATTTAACGAGATCAACGCTCGATTAATGACTGGTGGCTGAGTTAGATATGGTCTACCTCTAAGCAAGTAGTATACTCTAATTTTTGTAGCGAAAAGTGAGTGTATTACTTCAACTTAGGTCTGGCCGGGGCTATGAGTAGTTGGATCATTTATGGATTTAAATAAATGAGTAAAACTGACTAAGTAAGATAGTAGTTTTATTGATAGAAGAAGCACGTGGCCTGTGATACTGTGGGTGGAAACCTGTAACATGCCTGATAAATATCATAACCAAAATAAAATAACAAAAATAAAGTAAATGCTCTCTCAAGCACAGGTACTTCATGTTTGATCCTTGAAAGCTTTGGGGTCATTCAGTTGGGCAATAGTGAACTATCTGTTTCCGCAAGTAAATGCTTTCTGACTTGTCTTCAGGGAGATCTCCTTTGCTCAGATAGTTGACCAGCGCGTCATGCTGCCCTGCGAAGGATCCTGTGTCTGGAACTGCAATGTTCATCAAGTATGCGGGGGTTAGCTCAACTATCATCTGCCAATCATCTGGGTCCTCAGATGCTTCGGGGTCTCCTGAGATTCTTCTTGGTGGATGAATTTCCACGCATGAAATTTTTTCAAGATTGCCCTAATTTTCATCCTTCGATCCGGCTTATGGATGTCCTCAGCTACAAATATTTCCCTCAGTTGATTAACCATCAGTTGAGATTTATTGTACAGTCTGATCTCCCTAGCCCCCAGTGTGTAGGCTAAGTCAAGAGCTTGAATTATGGCTTCACACTCTGCTTCGTTGTCATCAACTTTCATGGCATGGTGGTAGACCATTCCAGACGGTGTTCTGATCCAGAGATTGATCTTCTCCCCTTTAAGGTTCATTCCCGTGCGAATTTTCCAATGGCCGTACTCAATTTCTGCTTCACTCCTGAGTGATTCTTCAGCCTTCCACTCCAATTCTTCTACAAAAACTGAGGTAAAACCTTCCAATGCTTGCGTCTTGATGCCCGTACGAGGTTAATGGATGATGACGTACTCTCCCAACACTTCAGCCCACTTTGCCATATCGTTCGATAGACCGGGCTTAGCCAGAATGGCTCTGACCAGTATCGAAGAGACTAAACTGATAGAGTGTTTCTGAAAGTACGAACGCAACTCTCGTGTGGCCATTACCATGGTTGCTATGAAATGGAGCTGTAAGGGCAAGAACTTGTCTATGCATTGCGGCATTATGCTGGCATACTTCACGGGAAACTGCTGCACATTCTCTTTTCATACAAGGAGTGCATTCTAAGCTACATCAGATATGGAAACGTATAACAGTAGGTGCTCACCTGTCTCTGGCTCGGTTATGACTGGAATCTGCAGGAGTTGCATGTTCGTCCGAGCCATCATCAAATAACATTGTATCAGCTAGAGAGGTCCTTCTTGCTTCCGTGGCACCTCAGAGGGATGACAGACCAATTCAGTCGCTCTCAGGGCCAGTTGCTCCATCAACGCCAATCGGTCCCACAGCTTGTTGAGTTCCTCCATAATCTCTCGCACTAAGGCCTTAATAACTTTTGACTCGGAAGATGTAATCCCATCCAGAGTAAGGTGACATTCCTCGAGGAGAAGCCGCTCACCTCGTAGGTCGGCGACCCTGCGCAAGGTCGGGTATTTGAAGACCTGATAAAGTGTTGAGGGCATTCCCCTAATGTCGTGTATCCTAGGCCGTCCCAGAATTACATCGTACGGGAGATTGCAATTCATAATTTGGAAAACGGTTGAGCTCGTGACGCCCGGTATATGGACCGGTAGAGCTAGTTCCCCAGTGGACGCTTTCAGGATTCTGTTGAAACCAATTATGCATCGAGTGCTCGAGGATATTTGAGGACAATGGCTGAACTTGTGTAACATCTCCCCCCGGATAATATTGGTGCCGCTCCCTAGGTCGATATGAGCCCGCTGGATATGTACACCATATACTTCCACAGGTACAACGATGTCTCCTTAGCGGTCCGCTTGCTCCTCTAAGTCTTATGGGATGGATTCAAATGTTATCCCAGTTATTGTAGTCCCTCGGGCCGTGTCCGATTATTCGTCCACAAAGATTGTATTGATGGTCTTCAGGTTGTCAGACTCTAGGCCTTTAAGTCGGCAGGGCCCTACTTCCAGCAGCTCTTTGAGGTGGCCTTTATTTAGCAAGTGTTCAATCTCAATCATCAAGGCGTTGCAATCAGCCGTTGCATGGCCCCCGATGTGATGAAAGTCGTAATAGGGCATTGTATTTCTCTCTGTAGATCCCTTCGCGTTGGCCATCGGACCTCGAACCCAAATTACAAAAGTGATTGGCGACTAGGTCTATGGCATTGACATGAAGACCAAAGTCTCTGAAATTCCTGGGTTCTGTTCGCTTCTCCTGGGACCTAGATGCTAGAGAATTATTCTGTCGCTCGACACCCGCTTGATTTTGAACCTTCAGCATCATCCTCCCACCATCCCCTTCACCTTCTAGGGATGGGCTTCTCAGTCTCTTCCTTCGCTCATCCTCGGGATAATGAGAATTGTCTGGTTCTAATGGATTTTCTCCGTATACCTATGATGAAGAGCACTCTATGTAGATACAGGATGTTGAGTCAAACTCTACTGCAATTCTCGCGTAGCTAAAGATTCCTTTGAATTCAAGCTTTTGCCAAAGGCTACCACAGCGATATTTTCAGGGACTGGAGGAAGCTCCGTGCGCTCCCTATGAAATCTATCGAGGTAATTCTTTAGCAATTCATTGTCGCATTGTCGTATCTCGAAGATGTCTTCCATGTGCTTCTCCTGATATGCGGGCATCAGAATGTGCTTTCTTGAACAGGCCTTGCATCTGCGTGAATGATTCAATAAATCCCATCGGTAGGGAGTGTACCAAGCAAGCGCTCCTTTGGTCAAGGTTGAGCCAAATCTCTTCATCAGAGCAGACTGGATTTCTTCTTCAGTAATCTCTTTACTCTTCACAGCTGTATAGTAAGCAGTGATGTGTTCGTCCAGATCGGTTGTTCCGTCATACTTCAAGTTATCCGGCAGGTGAAAGTGATTTGGTATGCAGAGCGGTGTTGCGCTTGCTTTGTAAGCATGTTTGTAGAACTTCTGCTCATCTACCGTGGTAACTTAGGGTGGAGCACCTGGCACGTTATCGATTCGGTCATGGATGGCCTTCATCTCCTTTATGAGGTCCTGGATGATAGGGGTCCCCTTAAAGTCTTGATTGTTGATCGTTGATGAGCCTCCTAGAACATTATCCAGGTTGATCCTGCGGTTGGGAACTGATGCCGGTGAGTTGTTCGTGGGCGTTTGTCCTCGCGGGGACAAAGACCTCTGAGACGAACTGGCAAATATTGCTCCCGATTTCTGGGATATCCCTTCAGTTATGCTGTTCGAGATCTGCTCGAACGCAGTTTTGAGAATGTCCAAGAGAAAGCCTCTGAACTCTGAATTAGCTCTTGGCGATTGATCTCCTTCACCATCGCTAGCAATAGGGATAGGCTCATGAGAAGAATCCTTTGGCTGCTCGATAGGATTTTTTTGTTATATGCTGGGATCGCTGAGATCTTTTGCAGGCTCGTCTGCTGCGTCTATGGTGTTCTTCGGAACGCTGCTATCATCATCAGACATGATTGCGCCTTTTCCACCGTAGAATAACTACAATTTCCTGGGCCCCACGGTGGGCGCCAAACTGTTTATGCCTTAATTCGTACGTCTAGGTTAAACAATTAATTATGAATGACATTACAAGCAATACGGTAATTACGATGGAAAAATAAGTAAATACGATGAAAATAAATACAAGCAAATAAGCGAGAAATAATGAAGAAAGCAATATAAATCTTATTCCTTGAGAGTAGCCGAAGTTGATGGCGAATCCAGCGTTAGTACAATACAATGCAAGGAGGGGGTATTTATAGTAGTGATACCAAGTCCTAAATAAGGTAAAATACAAGTACTAATAGGGCCATAGGCCTACAACTGAAGGCGATGGCATACTAAACCCTAACTAGAAGAATGTAAACCCTAGGTGATGGGATGTGTGCCCTGCACCCTGTGGCCAAACCGCCTAAACAGTTGTTGGCTCTAGGAGCGGGCGTATATTCTCAGTGCCCAGTGACTTGTAGGATAAGTAGTCTCTTCAGCTAGACTCGTATCCCCGTAACAGTAGGTGGCGAATTTTTGCCTACCAATATAAGTTTTGTAAGTGCTTAGGGGCGTTAGTCACCAATCCATATGCTTATCCTACCTGTCCTTTAGCCAACATTACAACCTTGATAATGTTCTACTTGATTTTGAGCCGAGTGTACCTACAGTAGTGGAGAATTGTAAGATTGGCAAGCTTATGGTACCATTGTGAGGCACTTGAATTTCTTTATTGAGTGCGAGTGAATTATTTCCATCTTATATGTCCCTTGTAATGATTGCTTATTTTTATGTATGATTGAGACTCATCTTTGGTTGGTGAGGGCACGTGGATTATTAGAGATAAGAGCTTTTATTAGGCACCTAATCTTAAGCAAGCGAGCATGTTGTGAGTAAGTTGGTGGGTGAATTCGATTCTTGAGGCTCGGTTGTAATTACTTGATTGTTTTGATAATTCTTGTACTTAAACGTGTGAGTCACAAATATAAGGAAATTGTGTGTTTAATGATTAATTGGTGATATCGACCAAAGACATTAGGGATTGAGCTTAATTGTTTAAAAATTGTTGGTGTGGTCTGTTCGAGAATGTACAATGGTTTAAGTGTGGGGTGTTGGTGATGAGTATATATGATATATTTTACATATTTATTTCCCCTATCTTTTACTAATTCAATGCTAAAGAGTGCCCAACATTTCTTATTATTGGATATTCTACTAACTTGAGGTATTTGAATGATTTAGGCATGAGGTGGTGATATTGTGGAACAAGATGGATATATTTTTAGAGAAGTCCCAAGCCATATTCAAAGGAGAAAAATGAAGAAGATGGCTTGGCGAAATCAGCAGAGTAATGAGCATTGTAACCCTCATTGTATGAACTTTACAATAGCTCGTACATTATAAGATAGGCTATGAGGCGTGGAACTTAAAGCTGACAGAAAATCTTACATTATATGAGTGATTGTACGACCTAGAAGTTTTCCGTTAGAATTGGGATTAGGTTAAAATATTTTCTACTCATTGTAACTCATATATAAGCAATCTAAAACATAATTTTATGGATCTTCTCGTACCTTGAAAGGGATGAAATCCAACAATAGCCTAGAGTTCTCTAACATTGATTTTTCTTCTCTATTCTTCTTTTAATTATATAGTTTGTTAGTTTTAGAGTTGTGGGATTCTCCATGAATGTTGATGTTTTGATGTTAATTTAATTTTATTAATTTATCAAATTGAGTTATTTATTCAATCATGATCTTAAATATTTAATTGCTTGATCACCTTTTAAATACTATTTATGAATCTAGTTGAACTCCAAAGTTCTGCAATAGGATTGAATAGAGCGCGTTCCTAATCCTGGAAATCAGGGAATGGTTCTGAGGTTAGGATAGACATATACCTAACAATCATACTTAGTCACTATACAAGAAAAATAAAGGCATTCTTGATAACTAATTCCATAGATATATAGGCGTTAGGTTAACTTGAAAGGCGAGCAGGGTATCGACAGAGTCATGTGAGTAAAATTAACTCTGTGATTAGTAACCCAAATAAATTAATTTAGTCGAATTAATTAAAAATTCAGCAAGATTGTCAGATTTCTTATAACCATGAACTATCATCTTTTACTGAAATTCAAAATCGTGTTTTACTTGTAAGTCACCGTAATTTTATTAGTTCATTTTAGTTAGTTAATTATCAACTCTTGAAACCTTCTTGTTTAGATAACTACAAATAATTTGATTTAGTTAATAGTTAATCGAAAGGCCTCGTGGGAACGATACTCTACTTATCATTTTATTACTTGATCGACCATGTATACTTGCGTGTGCATTTAGAGTGACAGTTGACCAGTTGAAAAACCCCTACTATTGAGATTGTCCTGAGTTAAGTATGACTCTCTGAGGGCAATCCGGGTATTTTAAGGGGCAACTTGGTCCTGAATAATATTTCCAAGACCAAGAATCAGTTACCTGATTTTGAGCACTAAACAACTTGTATCATTCTTTCAGAGTGGAAGTTTTTTCTTACCTCATATAAGAGTGTTATGTTTATCTTTCATAGTGGTATAGTACATTTCTATTATGGCAAGAAGATTTAGCAAACTCTCCAATTCCCATTCATGTAAAACCTTCTTAACTAAATGCTCCAATTTATTCCTTCTTAGTTCTAAGCAATGTAAGAATCCTTGTCTTGTGTTATTTGGAATGGAGAGGGAAATTCATCCATAAGATGTATGTTGTTAAGCCATTTATTCTACTAAAATTTAATGTGACCTCGATTTTCGACATTGAAGATGACATTCTGGAATAATTTATTCCAAAGCCTGCTTATATATTTCTAGCATCCCACTCCGAAAAGAGTTGAGGCCTTTTTTTTTGTTTTGTTTTTTTTTTTTTTGCTACAATTGCCCTTGAGTCCATGTTTGGCTCTGACTATCTCCTTCTAGAGACTTTGTTCACTAGTGCCATATCTTCAAAATTAATTCATTAACAAACTATCATTATGGATGGCTAGATCTCTAACGGCAAGCTCTCCTTTCCTCTTAGGTAATGTGACTTTGATCCACTTGATAAGGTGAAATTTATGAGAGCTGCTCTTCCCTTCCTTGTGAGAGTTTTTGCGGATCTTGTCTAATTATTTTTGCACATTGCTTGGGATGGGAAAGAGATGCATGTAATAAGTAGGTATGCTATCGAGCACACTATCAATGAGAGACAACCTGCTTTTGGAATCGAAATAACACGGTGACATGCGGAAGCTAACACATTAAATATTGATGACAATACATCAGATATCAAAATGGTTTAAAATTATTTATTGAAAGTGGTTTGACCAATTGGCCTACATAGGGAGGAGATTAAAAACTACTAATAAAAAATACTAAAGTCTCCCCCCAAACATGATTCTTTAGATGACTACATTGTTGGAGTTGTTGTGTTGTTGTGAATAAGAGACCTCAATTTATAGATTTTCATAACTTATTCTCCAGGAAATAGATAAGACCAATGGAGGAGTTTCATCCCTTTGTTCCTTCAAGAAAAGGAGTCTTGGTAAACTAAAAATTCAGGGCAAAAAACCCTAACACCTATCCCTGCTAAGTAGCCAAGCTCTTCTCAACCAATAATCCCTAATCAGATCTCCGTATTTTTGAACTTTGCACCCAGTGGAAGACCTAAATAGGTAGTTGGAAATGAGCCAATAGAGCAGCCCATTATGTTTGAAAGTTTCACTATATTAAGCACATTGTTGACTGGGTACATAATATTTTTGGCATTCACATGTAATTTAGAAAGAGCATTGAAAATAAGGAGAGTAATGTTCAAATCTAGTATCTGTCACTTACCTGCTTCACAAAAAACGAGGGTATCATCAACATACAACAAGTGAGAAATTGTCACTGAGCTTCTAGGATTTCTACATATGGTAAAACCTTGTACCCGTTCCTTTTTTATTTGCCTTCTCTAGAATTTTGCTCAATCCTATTGCTAGAATAAACAATAAATGAGGAGAGAGTTCACCCTGTCATATTCGTTTCTATGGAGAGAAAAAGCCAATCGATCCTCTATTTACTATCACCGAATACTTGATAGTTGATATCCATCTAATCGATTTGTCTTAAATCCAATTTTCCTTAAAAGAGAAATAAGATACGACCAATTTAATTTGTCAAAAATCCTTCTCAGCGTCAAGCTTGCATATGATCCAGGTTCCGTAATTTTGATTCTCCAGTCCAGTACCTCGTTTGCTATCAATGTTGCATCAATGATTTTCCTATGCTTTATAAACGTATTCTGATGAGTTGAGACCAACTTGCCCATGACCCCATTTAATCTTTCTACTAGCAACTTTGCAACTATATCGTCAACACTGCTAATGAGACTTATTGGCCTATAATATTTTAATTCCATAGCACCTTCCTTTTTGGGGATCAAAAGCTATGAATGATGCATTACAAGATCACACCAAGTAACAATGTTGGTGAAAATGATTAAGAGCCCCCATTACCTCTGGCTTGACGGAATCCCAAGATTTTTGAAAAAAATTCCATAGTAAAACCGTTAGGACTTGGACTTATATCCGATGCACAAGACTGAATAATTGCATAAACTTCTTCTTCTTAGAAGTTTTTCCAACGTTTTCACGTCTTCTCCTACAAGAGTGACTGATCATGCCCAAGTCTCAACCTCGAAAGAATAAGCGGTCGCTGCAAATATAATCTAGTTTTTAAGTCCGGAGTCGAACCCACAAGGAGAAAATGTCTAGCTTTAACTATTTTTGTATGACTAAATAAATTACTTCAACAATTTTCAGTGGAACAATATTAATTTAAGGTTGTACTAAGGACTAAATAATATGATTAAACAAAGACTGCAAATAAAATAACTAGATAAGAACTCAATAGAAGAAAGAACCTAGGATATAGATTTCTCCAAATTATCAAATGATTATTGGCAGGGTTCCTATAACCTTTTTCTTCCTATTGATCATGAACTTTTTAGTTACCGTAAATACTTCCGATCAAGAACGGTAATATTTTAAATTATTCTTCCGAACTAACCTAGGTGATTATTTAGCCTGCTCACTAAGATTACAATAAAGTTTCGTTATTATTCCTAACCCCACTTTTAAATTTTTGCTATTATCTTCCAACCTTTTGCTCAGAAGTATTGTAGCTCAACAACTATGTAACCCTATATTATTTTTCAAGCAACACAATGCATTAAGACACGATTAATTGATGGCCATACAACTAACCACATCAAAAATATAGTTGAACAAAATCAGAAAAACACGGTTCGATTATAAAAAATACTATCAATATGTTTATACAATATTCGGTTCCATCAATATCCTAAAATAGAAATTTAGCTACACATGTTTTTGATGAACACCAGAGCTAATGATAAAGTAATCTCTATGATAATAGGAAATAAGAGAAGTTTTAGAGAAAATCTACAAATCTTGAGTTAGGATGGACTTTGGCCTCTTCCAAGCACCAAAAAGTTACAACCTTAGTGTTTCTTGCTCTTCCAAGCCAAGAAAGGGGCTGAAAATAGGTTAAAACCCTTAAATAGTTCGTAGAAAACTCGTGGACAAAATTATCCCTCACCATTTTTTGCCAGAACTTTATGCATGGCTGGATCACGTCCTTATTGTGACTGGGCTATGATCTTTGAAAATTCTGCTTTTGCCTTCACGGTTGAACCATAGCCTTACGGTAACTGGGTTGTGACTTCTTGTCTTTATATTCCTTTCACCGGTAATCCATGACCTTGGCACCTAATTACGCTGCCCCTTCTTGGTTGATTTAATTTCTTTACAAATTCACTTTATTCATCAATCTTTAATACTTTGTCATGCCACTTGATTCCTACAGTCAAATACCCAATATGAACATAAAATACTAATATTTATACTTTAATAATCCGCAATAAAAAATTAAAACGTGAGACAAGTAATACTAAAATATATGCATTTTCCCCCAAACATCATTGATTACCTCTTCAATTGATTGTGGGTCTCCAAGCTTTACTTTCGGAATAAAGATTCTGATGGAAGTTTAGGATTTCTTGCTTGATCATTTCCTTAACCTCGATCATCTCATTGCCCACTTTCAGTTTGACTATAATATTTTAGTCATAATTAAATTTTAGTTATGCTAATTTTTTGAACGTGCTTTGCATATGTACAAATTTAGCCGATCAAACTCTCACTTTCGACGTTACTTAAATACGACACATAAATAATTTTTAAATAATTACATTAATAATGGCACCTAGATATTTAATAATTATGTTTAGTAATAATAATAACAATGTAGTTTCACATAGATCTTCAATTAGTTGTTCACAGGAACGAAGAGCAAATTATATTCATCACTAAAATATTATTTTACTGAAACATAGCACAAAAGTATTCATCTTGTAACCAAATGGACTGCGAGGTCTAGAAAGACTTGTAAAGGCAATAGATCCTTGGATTTGATCCCTAGAGTATCGGATTTGTATCTTGATCCCTCTTCTATTTCATTTTCTGCCAATGAATTTTGAAAGTTCTATGTGTTGTATGTCCTTAACTAGTTGATTCCTTCAGCTAAAAAAATACTAACTTTCTAGGATCTATAAACACTAGTACTTCAAAAGTGTCTGGAGAAAGTCCCTAAGTTAGCGATGTTGAGGATTCCTTGCTCTTGGATGACCCTCACACCCTCAACATTGTAAGGTCTAAGATAATTTATAGAGACACAATCTTTTTCTAAATGTGATTAGATTGTTATTGTTAAATCGCTTACAGTAGATAAGAAAACCTTCAAAAATTATTTTATTATGACTAATCACATCCCTTCATACGGAAGTTAGACATAATTTATTGCTACCGATTCGTGTTACCTAAATCCAAATCAACTTAAAATTGCACTACTGATTTGCTCTTCAAGGGCTCAAAGTACTTCTGAGACTACTTAATAACTTAATGAAAAGATTTTATGTTAAAAAATTATCAAAAAGATATTACATTATCAATTGATATTTTAGTGGATTGTAATCAGATGAAAGATCACCTCATAAACAAAATCGTAACTTCATTAGTAAATTCAAAACCACAGAAATCAAAATAATAAGACATGACAACGTATTAGTGCACCGTAATCAAATTATACGAACGGATGGACTTAGTATCAGGACATGTATCCTAAACTTTGACTCAGAATGGGTTAATGATCTGTGTCACCAAGCAAAATCGATACTTTAACTAATCATGAAAGTATAACTAACATAAAATCATTCTAAAAGTATTTATACAAAGCACAATAATTAAGAACCAGGCAAAAGAATATATTACCGTCTAAATAAAAGAATTAATTGACTTCTAGACAAAAGAATTAATTAAGGTCTATTCCTTATATATGACCCTAAATAAAAACAATCCTCAACTCCAAAAAAGAAAAAAGAAAATGATAGAGGATTAATAATACCTCCCAAGAAGTTTTTCAAATTATTATCTTCTTTCTCTGGTAAAAAGTTTAGGGTGAATTACACAATTGATCATTTTTACCCATGATCTTAATAAGCTGAGCTATTTTTTTGCGGTCTTAAATAATTGCACACTTTTACATTAAATGAAGATGAAGTACAAAAATATTCTTACTAATAAAGAACTTGCCGTAATTACAAAAATGCCACCACACCTTTTTGAAGCCGTAATTATAAAAAATAACACTGCACCTTTTTAAATACAAAATTACAAAAAACTAGTGTAAAAATATTATTAAATAATTAATTTATGATTATTATAAATTAATAATAACTCTTTACTAATCAATAAGCATGATATATATTAAGGAGAAGAACACCTTATTTCTCTCCAATAACAAAAGAAGTGTTTCTGTCGCTGTTGTTTGTATTACTTTTTTATTTTGACTGAGAACTTTAAAAATTGAAGTACTTTTATTAATTGTTGTATGCTCTGCCACCATCTTACCCTAGTTCTTGCAAAAGCAAAGGCCACTCCGGCTGCCAAATGTTGACATTAAAAGCATATTCAAGGAGATTAAGAGTTGCTGCAAAATGAGATCATAATTTTTTTTATATATAGTAATGAGGCTTTAAAAAGATAGTCGCAAGATCAAGAGTTAGCTGCAAAAAAATGTAAAATTTTAAAAAGATATATACTCAATATTTAGAGTACACTACTAGAAATCGGATAAAATGCTACAAAGAGGTCAGAGACGGAATTCCCTCTCCAACTGATTGGAGAGGGAATTCCGCCTCCAATCCGTCTCCAATCACAGAAAGAATAAAAAAATAATTAAATTTTTTAGAGTTGGAGACGGAATTCCGTCTCCAACCAAAAAGCAAAAAGCGTGTCAGTGATTGGAGACGGAATTCCGAATTCCGTCTCCAATCACTGACACGCTTTTTGCTTTTTGGTTGGAGACGGAATAATAACCCCCGCTCCAACTTCTCTCTTCCACGTTCAGTATCTCCCTCTCCCCAAAATTAAAAAACCCCCAAACCCCTCCTTCCACACTGCCTCCGGCGAACACACTCCCTCCACGACGAATTTCTTCCATCTCCGGCAAAAACATCCCCAATCATCCCCAATTTATTCAAGTAAGTTTTTTCTTCATCTTTCCCATTATTTTTAGCTATAATTCAAATTATTTTTCCCTCCCCATTTTTTCCATCCATGAATTCGACCCCTATTTTCCCCACCCCAATACCAACTTTGACACCCCAACTATCATGTTTGTATACTTGTTTAATATTTGTTAGATTGGATTATTAGAAATTAAATGTCATTAGTTCTAGAAATAGTTAGAAAAATAATATAAAGTAGATAAATTTAATGCAAGAATAATTAGAAAGAAATAATTAAGAACAATGTTATTGAACATGACAAATAAAATAAATGTAGGGAGTTTGATTTAGTTAGTTAATTAAAAAATTAATATACAACATAATTTAACAATAATGTTATACACCTATAGTTTGCTAGAAAAAATGCTATAATTTGTTGCATTGATTTATATTTATTTGTGTGCAACTTTTGTAGATGGAACATGATGAAAATCGTAGTTGGATGTACAATATGTTCTATGAAAATATGGGTTTGAGGAAAAGTTATGTAGATGGGGTTGATGGGTTTATTGCTAAAGCTAAATTACTTCCTGAATATATACGAGGGGGGTCAATCAAATGTCCTTGTGCGAAATGCAAGTGTAGCCACGTGCAACCAATTGAAAATGTCGTGTTGCACCTTTATAGAAAAGGATTTATGCCAAATTATTTTGTGTGGACTGCACATGGAGAGTGTAACCCTAGTGTCCATAGAGAGAACTTCCAAAATGACTATGTCGGGTATGAAGTGCAACCTTTTTATAGGTATTTGTCAGTTTCTACATAAAAAAAAAGGTTAATACATATATTAATTTTTACATCCTAAATATTGTTGTTGTGCATAGCAGTTTATTTGTCACTAACTTTGGGCACGATGCTGTGACGACCAAATTTTCAGAGTGGTTTAGAGAATATGTAAGTATTTTAGTGGCACATATCCCGTTGGTGAATAATATACGCAAGTATGTTTTAACTTATAAATCTACAATTGTATGCATGTTAGGTGCACAATCCTGAAAACGGCGTCAATCATCCACTGTTTTGTGATTTATCATTGGGCCCTATTTATAAGTACAGACAAATGTCTAAGTACTTCATCAATGGCTATAAGTTTCATACTGAAGAATGGTCCATGGGGAAGAAAACATATAACTGCGGAGTGTGGGTGAATGCAGGCACTGGTGATGGAGAGTTTGACTATTATGGTGTAATACATGAAATATTAGAGCTAGAGTTTAATGGTCATCCAAGGAAAAAGTTGGTGCTCTTTCGGTGTAAGTGGTTTGATCCAACACCACTTCGGGGTACAAATGTGCATCCAGTATATAAAATAGTTGAAATCAATCACAAAAGAACGTATGCACATTATGATCCATTTATCATTGCTCAAAATGTGAAACAAGTGTACTACGTTCCTTATCCAAAGTGCAAAAATAAACTGAAGAACAAGGCAAAAGCAAATTGGTGGGTTGTTTTGAAAGCCAAACCGGTTGGAAGAATTGAGGTGGATGATGCATTAGATGAAGCATACCAAAATGACATTTCAACTGTTCAAGAAATTGTAGATGAAGAATTACCCGACGAGTTGCATCAGGGTGTGGATTATTTTGAAGAATTTGATATGTCGGTGCTCAATCAAACCATGGAAACGTCGTTGGGAAATGAAGAAGGGGAGTACATAGATGAAAATGATACCTCTGAGGATGAATTGCTTGATGAACTAGAAGGAAGCGATGATGATTGATGTTAGTAGTTGAATATTTGTGTGTTACATTGGTTGTTTGTGGTATTTAATTAACGATGATACACTTTATTAAATATCTAATTATATTGAATTTAACATTAATTTGCAGATATGGCATCTCGAGGTAGGAAAGGACCTAAGACCTGTGGTGGCCATACTTCCACAGGTCATACGACTTCTCCACTTCCGGTGGTGACCCCTACCTCTACCTTGCTCTCACAGCTAGGTAATTATCCGCCTACATTTTTTGCTGGTCTCCCTAGTAACCCACTATTCCATCAGCCACAGGCCCCTAGTATATCTGCACAGACCATGCCACATATGGGGCAACACTATCAGTTTGGCCAGCCTGCTGGTCCCTCTTTCCATTCCATGCCTATGGTAGGCACATCCCCTCAGTCTGTGCATGTACGGGCCCCTACATTTCAGCCATTCGGCGCACCGGGCCCTTCACGGCTGATGACCATGATACCTACTCCTAGTATGCATCCACATAGTTTGCCATCTGCTACACCTTCCATTTCGAGTACTGTTCCATCTGCATCATCATCGGCATGCCCCAGTTCGAGTACACCCGTACCAGAGACTCAGCCAGAGTCCTCTCCATCTGTCACCACTACAGCGCGAAAGGGTAGGAAAAAGCGTACTAGCGCTACAGTTCAGTTGCCCGGTGGTATTGGATCTCTCGATGAGTCTGGGAGGTTGATTATCATGCCTGACAGCAAAGAAGGGTAAGATTTATTCATTAACCTTTAAATTATAAAATTTTGAATTGAATGCAATATATATTTATCAACATAATTTTGTATGTTAAATTTAATGCAGGTTTGTTCCATCGGACAAGGCAGTGAAACTTGTTGTTGAATCTATGACACCACACTTTACTGATGGTTGGCCGACCTGGGGAAAGGTGCCAGTACCTGTTAGGAACTGCATGTTTGAAGCTTTTACGGTATTAACTATACTTATGAAGCTTTTGTCATTTGATTATTATATGTGTTTTATTAGTTTTCACTTATTATATTGTTATTGTTTCAGCACAAGTGTTCGTGGGATCCTATATATGATGATCAAGTCCGAGCAGTTTTTGAGAAAAAGGCGGCTAAAAGGCTAAGTGATTCCCTGTCAAAATACAGGCAAAAGGGTAAAGTTCCCAAATGGATTTATCAACAAAATTGGGATAAACTCAAAATTTATTGGGAAACACCTGAATTCTTAGCCCAGAGCGAGCAGGCTAAGAAAAACAGAGCATCCGCAAGGGGAGGATCGAAGCACACTTGTGGTTCAGTTAGTTTGGCCACCCATCGGGCACGATATGTAAGTTAATCTAATTTTTATTTAAATTAAAAACTTAAAACCATTTTGATTTAGCATTAACAAATTTGCATTGTGTAGGAAGCGGAACATGGAAAAGTTAGTGATTATGAATTTTTCCGTTTGTTCCATTATTTATATGACGAACAAGGAAATGAGGTGGGATGGGTCGAGCCACGTGCACAACAACTAGAGGTGAGATATCATAAATAAATTTTTTTTAAAATTATTCTTTAATTAATTATTCTAATCGCGTCGTGTGTTTTAGGAAAATTACAAAGCTTTACACCAAGAATGGCTTGAGAGCCAAGGGTCACAAGTCGATGAAGGCTCTCCTAAACCCACCCAGGATGAAGAAAATGCAATGTTCGTTCAGGCGGGTGGTGGCTATACTAGCAAAAATCGAGCCTATGGCCTTGGTCCTTCGAGGTACAAGAAGCCTTCTCGTGTAGGTATTGTCAATGCTAATTGTTCTTCTTCTTCTTCTTCACATGCACCACAAGCTGCGGATGATGAGCTGCGCGCTAGATTGGCGGAAATGGAGCAAAGGCTACAAGTTAGTGAAAGGCAACGGTTAGAAGTCCGTGAGAATGTGAAGAAATTACAGGATATTGTGGCAAAGATTTGGAGAGATAAGGATCAAGGAAGTGGCTCGTCCCAAGGAGCGGATTAGTACTCTCATGGTTTGTTAAGTTGTGAACATGTTACTAAATACTTTAGTTTTTATTTGTGTTGAATGGTTAATGATGAAACAATATGTAGTATTGTTTTATTGGCCGTGGTGGCTTTGTTTTATGTTAAACATGTATTTTATGTTAAACAGGTTGTTTTTGGTATTTGGTTGCTTTGTACCGAATTTCTAATATTTTTGTTTAGCAGGATTTGTATAGTTAGAGACGGAATTCCGTCTCTAACCAACCAAAAAAAATTAAATAATTTTGTTAGAGACGGAATTCCGTCTCTAAACAACAAAAATAATTTTTAAATTTTTAATTGGAGAGGGAATTCCGTCTCTAAACAATAAAAATAATATATATAATTTATGTTTGAGAGGGAATTCCCTCTCCAAGCATTAAATTAATTTAATTGATTTAGTGCTTGGAGAGGGAATTCCCTCTCCAAATGCAAAAGTTAACGCGTTCTAACACAGTCTTGTCAGCTACTTTTGCATTTGGAGACGGAATTCCGTCTCCAAGCAGTCCAACGACGCGCTTAAAAGCGAAGGACGCTCAGAGACGGAATTCCGTCTCCAAACACCGTTTGGAGACGGAATTCCGTCTCCAAACTGTGACGCACAATGATTAATTTCTAGTAGTGGTTGTAGAAGAGACTCTACAACATTAATAAGGTAACTATCAGAACATTATTATGGTTACATTAGCCACTATATTATTATAATTTTTCTTGATTCTTAGTCACTTCCAATTTTTTAGACCTTTCGGAAAATAGGAAGACCGATAAACGCTTTTCTTGATCTAATGTGTTAAATGAGTTTGTGATCTCATTTTAGTTGCATACTCATTTTCTCGTCCTCTTGCATTAATTTAGTTCTTCTTTTACTGCTATGAAATAGAAAATAGTCTTTTGTAAATTGACGAAAACTGCGGAGCAACAATTAATCGTAAAGATTTTCTATATCCAACATCTAAACTACCAAAAAAAAAAAAACATAAACAAATAAAATTAAACAAAATGATACTTTGATAATGAAGTCTTGAGAAGCATTTCAATCAATTTTCTATCAACAACTAAAATAAGAAACTGATCATAATAGGTAATTGTGTTGCATATTGTAGTTTTTAATTTCCATTTTCCTTTTTTCCTTTTTCTTGATTCATCCTTTCCTTGTTCCTTTTTATATTCCTTGTAATCATTTTCAAACTTTTCGTCTCGACTTCTTTGTCCACCCTTCTCAAGTAACCAAATACCTCATGGATTCATGGTCAGTGACCCGTCTCCGTTTTCTTCCGCTAAGTATAGATAATCCTTCATTTTCTGGCCTTGATAGAAGTCAACAAATCAAATGGATTTTTGTAGTTGTGAGTGATCAAGGTATACACTTGACACCTTTGTATCCCTTTATTTTATGAATCAGGATGTTTCAGCAAGTTGAATGATATACGTTAATCACTTAAGAACATAGTATAATGTAAGATGAAAGATTTATGTGCATAATAAACGCGAAACATGAACTGCTAAGTTAAACCTCCTGGAAAGAAAGAAAAAGGATGATATGAAAGTCACATCCTCATTCAAGTAAGCAGTATAACAGTAAGTACAGAGATTCAATTCCAAAGAAGCATATTGATCAAAATAATCTTTATACGAAAGTTTTGTTCTACTGACATTCTTATATTCAGTTTGGGTATAAATAAAAAATAAGTACATATTATTTAATCTTACCATTTTGGTTCCCGTGAAATATAACTTATAAGCAAAGATCTTAATATATACTTCCTCGCGAGCAAATTACTCAGATCAATCAAAAACTTCTCGCAAAAGATAGTGATGCATCAACAAACCATTACTCATGATAGAGTAAAAAAGTTTTGTAAAGCACAACCTTTATAGAAATTTCCAATTTGAAATAACGCAAATAGAATCCTTGAAAAAAAGTCCTCCATATCCACCGAATACAAACACCAATTAACCTGCAAAATATGCCAAACCCAAAATAAGTGAAACAGATAAAATTCCAAAAGTAAAAAAGAAATAACTCTATAACCAAACACGATAAGCACAATGACATTCAAATTTTCAGCAATTCAAAAATTTAAGGAAACACACAAATAAAAAACACAAGATTTTCAACTAAAACGAAAATAGAAGAGTTAAGAGAAGCATAAATTAATATTAACAATTGATATTCCAAGTTCTAACATAAATCCCAAGTGGAAAAAGGATTCTATACAAATGGAAAGAAAAAATAGACCAAATATTTAAAAAGAAGGAAAAAAGAGCTGTTGAAGTGTGCATGAATTCGCAATTGAAGGAGAACGGAGTTAAAGTAAACCTTTTCTGAACTTAGTAACCGAAAAAACTCATTTATTAGTATGTATGAATTACCTTGACAGTTTCATTTTCATTTGGAATGAAGAAAGATTCTTGAACTTTTTCCTTCATTTTCATTTTTATAATAATTATTACCATTATTAGTTATTATTAGTGGTAATGAAGATAGTATTAATTGAGTCATCACAATAAATGAAACCTTCATGAAATAAAGCGGAAAAGGGATGACTAACGAATTTTTAAGCCAACAATGTGAGGAAAAATTCAAAAATATGAGGAAAAAGATAAATGAAATGCTTGGCAAAGAGATGTGCCACATCACCTTTTCTGAGCCAAGAAATTAATATTAATATATTAATTGATTCCACTGCTTCCTACGCAGCAGAAAAAAAGCTAATATGGTTGTATTTCATGTCCATTTTATGAACTGTGTGGTTAAAAATACGCCACCTACTACTACGGGGATATGAGTCCAGCTGGTGAGACTAGACTTATCTTACAAGTCACCGGGCGCAGAGGATACATGCCCGCTCCTAGAGCCAACGACCGTTTAAGCGGTACGGCCATAGGACGCAGGGTATACATCCCGCCACCTAGGGTTTACAATCTCCTAGTTAGGGTTTAGTATATACCACCGCCTTGAGTTATAGGCCCATAATCTTATTAATCTTTGTATTCTACCTTATTTAGGGGACTGGTATCACTACTATAAATACCCCTCCTTACATTGTATTGTACATAAGGGCGATTCACTACAGAATCCGGCTATTCTCAAGGAATAAGAATTACTCTACCTATTTTTGCTTATTTCCTCTTGTTTATTTATTACTGTTTTACTTACTTTTTCGTCGTAATTATTGTATTGCTTGTGACCCCAACTGTGTGGGCAAAAATACACCACCTATTATTACGGGGATACGAGTCCAGCTGGTGAGACTAGATTTATCCTACAAGTCATCTGGCACTGAGGATATACGCCTGCTCCTAGAGCCAACGATCGTTTAGGCGTTGGTCATAGGGTGCAAGGCACACATCTCGCCGCCTAGGGTTTACAGTCTCCTAGCTAGGGTTTAGTATATCACCGCTTTGAGTTGTAGCCCCATGGCCTTATTAGTATTTGTATCCTTATTTAGGACTGGGTATCACTACTATAAATACCCCTCCTTACATTGTATTATAAACAAGTCATACAAGACACGATTCGCCATCAAACGCGGCTACTCTCAAGGAATAAGAATTACTTTGCTTTCTCTATTATTTCTTGCTTATTTACTTGTCTTTTTTTTCATCGTATTTATTTACTTTTCCATCGTAATTTACCGTATTGCTTGTGATCACATTCATAATTAATTGTTTAACCTAGACGTACAAATTTAGGCATAAATAATTTGGCGCCTACCGTGGGGCCCATGCAATTGTAGGTATTCTACGAAGGAAAAAGGCGCAATGATGTTAGACGATGATAGCAGCATTCTAAAGAACACCACAGATGCAGCAGACGAGTCTGCGAAGGATCTCAGCGATCCCAGCGTCCAATTAAAGGATCCTATCAAGCAGCCAAAGGATTCCTCTCATGAACCAATCCCTATTGCTAGCGATGGTGAAGGCGATCAACCGCCAAGAGGTAATTCAGAGTTCAGAGGCTTCCTCTTGGACATCCTCAAAACTGCGTCCGAGCGAAACTCGAACAACATAGTTGAAGGGATATCCCACAGATTGGGAGCAATGTTTGCTGGTTCGTCTCAGAGGCCATTATCCCCGCGAGGACCGACGCCCACGAACAACTCGCCAGCATCAGTTCCCAATTGTAAGCTTAACCTGGATGCTGCCCCTGGAGGTTCAGCAGCGATCAACAATCAAGATCTTAAGGGAGCCTCTATCATTCAGGATCTCATAAAGGAGATGAAGGCCATCCATGACCGAATCGGTAACGTGCCGGGTGCTCCACCCCAAGTTACCACGGTAGATGAGCAGAAGTTCTACGAACATGCTTACAAAGAAAGCACAGCGCCGCTCCGCATACCAAAGCACTTCCGCCTGCCGGATAACTTGAAATATGACAGAATGACCAATCCGGACGAGCACATCACTGCTTACTATACGGATGTGAAGAGTAACGAGATTACTGAGGATGAAATTCAGTCTGCTCTGGTGAAGACATTTGGCTCAACTCTTACCAAAGGAGCCCTTGCTTGGTTCACTCAGATTCAGGATTTATTCAAGAAAGCACATTTTGGTGCCCGCAAGTGGGAGAAGCGCATGGAAGACATCTTCGTGATACTACAACGTGACAATGAGTTGCTGAAGGATTACCTTGATAGATTTCAGAAGGAATACATGGAGATCCCTCCAGTCCTTGATAACATCGCTTCAGTAGCCTTCGGCAAAAATTTGAATTCAAAGGGATCTTTAGCTACTCGAGAGTTGCAGTGGAGTTTGACTCAACACCCAGTGTCCATATGGAGTGTGTTACATCAGAGGTATACTGAGAAACTTTGTTTGGAATCAGATCATTCTCATAACCCTGAGGATGAGCGAAGAAAGAGAGCGGGAAGCCCGTCACTAGAAGGCGAGTGAGATGGTAGAAGAGTGAAGTCAAAGGTTCAGAATCAAGTGGGCATCGGGCGGCAGAATAATTCTCGAGCGTACGGATCCCAGGAGAAGCGGACTGAACCCCAGAATTTTAGGGACTTTGGTCTTTGTGTCAATGCTGTGGACCTAGTCGCCAATCACTTCGGTAAACTGGGCCCCAGGGTCCGATGGCCACCTAACGCGAAAGGATACAAGAAGAAACACAACGCCCTATTACGATTTTCATCGCAGTGGGGATCATGCAACGGTCGATTGCAAAGCATTGATGATTAAGATTGAGCACTTACTAAAGGAAGGACATCTCAAAAAGTTGTGGGAAGAAGGGCCCCGCCATTTTAAAGGTTCGAAGAATGAGAACCTGAAGACCATCAACGTAATTTTCATGGAGAACCGCGGGACACAGCCCGGGGGACTGCAATGAGCGGGATAACATTCGAGTCCATCCGATTCGACCTAGAGGAGCGAGCAGACCAACAAGGAGACCTCGTTGTACCTGTAAAAGTATCCGGCGTACATATCCAGCGGGCACTTATCGACCCGGGTAATAGTGCTAATATTATCTGGGGGGAGGTGTTACACAAATTCAGCCATTGTCCTTAGATTTCCTCGAGTAATCGGAACATAATGAGTTTCAACAGAATTCGGGAAGTATCCATTGGAGAACTAGCTCTACCTGTTTACATACAGGGCGTGACAAGCACAACCATTTTCCAGGTGATGAATTGAAACCTCCCATATGATGTAATCCTGGGACAGCCATGTATACACGACATCAGGGGAGTGCCCTGAACACTTCATCAGGTATTCTAGTACCTGACCCTGCACGGGGTTGCCGACCTACGAGGTGAGCGGCCTCTTCTTAAAGAATATCGCCTTACTTCAGATGGGATCACATCTGCCGAGTTGGAAGTTATTAGTTAGCAAGAGGTTAGAGAGGAAATATGTGAACTGCAGGATCTACTGGCGACAATGGATCAACTAGTCCCGAGAGCGACTGAATTGGTATGTCGTCTCTCTGAGGTGATGCGGAAGCAAGGAGGACCCCTGTGGCTGATACAATGTTATTTGACAATAGCTCGGACGAACATTCATATCCTACATATTCCAGTGATAACCGAACCAGAGACAGATGAGCACGTATTGTTATACGTTTCAATATCCGAGATAGCCTGGAATGCGGTCCTTGTACGAGAAAAGAATGGGCAGCAGTTTCATGTGAAATACGCCGGCAGGATGCCGCAACGCATAGAAAAGTTCTTGCCCCTGCCGCTCAAGTTCATAGCAACCGTGGTAATGGCCACACGAGAGTTGCGCTCATAGTTTCAGGAACACTCAGTTAGTTTAGTCTCTTCGACATTGGTGCAAGCCATTTTGTCTAAACCCGGTCTGTCGAAAGATATGGCAAAGCAGGCTGAAGAGTTGGGAGAGTACGACGTCATCTACCAACCCAGTACAGATGTCAAGTCGCAGGCGTTGGAAGGTTTTACCTCAGATTTTGAAGAAGAACTGGAACAGAAGGCTGAAGAGTCATTCAGGAATGAAGCAGTAATTGAGTACGGCCGTTGGGAAATTCGCACGGGAATGAATCCCAATGGGGAAAAGATTGATCTGTGGATCAGAACCCCGTCTGGAATGGTCTACCATCAGGTCACGCAAGCTGATGACAACGAAGCAGAGTGAAGCCATAATTAAGGTCTTGACTTAGCCTACACACTGGGGGGTCAGGGAGATCAGCCCGCACAACAAATCTCAGCTGATAGTTAACCAACTAAGGGAAATCTTCGTAGCTGAGGAGATCTGCGAGCCAGATCGAAAGAAGAAAATCAGTGCAATCCTGAAAAATTTTCATGCGTGGAAATTCATCCACCAAGAAGAGATCTCAGGAGACGCCGAAGCATCCGAGGATTCGTACGATTTGCAGACGATAGTTGAGCTAACCCCCGCAGGCATGATGAAGCTTAAAGTTCCAGATACAGGATCTTTCGCAGGGCAGCGTGATGCGCTGATCAACTATCTGATCAAAAGAGATCTTTCTGAAGACAAGTTAGAAAACATCTACTTGCGAAAACAGGCAGTTCAATACTGCTTGATTGGTGAGCAGTTGTACCAAAACGACCCGGGGGATGACTTTCAAGGCTCAGCACCCTTAAGCAGGGAAGCCCAACCAAATACCCCCGAATCTTTCAAGGAACAAACATGAAGTACTTTTGCTTGAGAAAGCATTTACTTTGCTTATGTTATTTTCTTTTAATTACGGTATTTATCAGACATGTTATGGGTTTTCACCCACAGCATCTCAGGCCACACGCCTCTTTTATCAATAAAACTACTATCTTACTTTGTCAGTTTTACTTACTTATTTTGATCTATATACGATCCAACTATTCATAGCCCCGACCAGACCTAAGTTGAAGTAATACACTCACTTTTTCGCTACAAAAAGTAGAATACACTACTCGCTTAGAGCTAGACCCCAGCCACCAGGCATTAATCGAGCGTTGATCTTATTAAATCAACAATTGCACCTACACGCTGATGGGGACGCCTGTTCACGTAGTGCTAGAAAGTCTTAAATACTCGAGTCACGAAGCGAAGACGTTCTATCTCGGAATGCAAAAGGACCGTTACCACATAGGCTAAAGTCGTCCCATTATGGGCGCAAACAGCTATCTGCTACGAATTCAACCTAGCCCCCGTCTATCGGTGCACAACGGACGTAATTGCTCAAGGCAGGCACACTGACACACGTTCTTAAACAACTAGAACAGTTAGGATGACTGAAAGCAAAATAATATCTAGGTGCACAAACATACTGCTTGGTTACACATTATGAAATGCACAATAACACAAGTACATATGAAATATTGGTGAACATTCATTTCATTAATAACAAACTGCCGGTAGGCTCATAATATACATTTAGTTCTTTCTGAATACAACATTTATTTATAACAATTGTAGAAAAAAAAAGGAAAGGGAAGACTAAAAACAAAGAGCTCCTCACGGATTCACATGGCTAAAGATCCTTCATCTGGATTATAGCTACTAGCCGTAAATAGTCCGGAGTTTTTTTTTTTTTTTTTTACAGCTTAAGATATGTCGGCCCGAGCATCCCTTCAAAGCATACGACTGCTGAAGCATCCAAAGCTCGTCGATCAAAGCAAAGGATCCCGGAAGCACCTGAGTACAGGCCTGACCTTCCCCCATCTCGTCCATTGAACTCGAAGAGAAACTAGAAGAATAGCAGTGAAGCTTGACCATCCGCTTTAACCTCAACTGGCCAAACCGGAGTGCACAACCCCATAGATCTTTAAGCACAAACAGGAGTTCGCCGAGAGCAGAAAGGCTTGAGATGGTAACCTACCACAGGGGAGCCTCTTCCCTCGGGTATCCCATAGCCAATGGCCGATGAGGCGTTGCTATACCGATTCAGCTGAAGCAGACAACTAAGGTGAAAGCCATGAACCATAGAGGAATCCGAAGCTCAGTGACACCTTAGCCACCTGCTGCTCTGAAGCTAAATCCTCTTGCATGCTATGAAATAGATCCAAGCAGTGGATCACCAGCCTGGTACCATTGAAGGAGCAGGTTGGACACACGAGGTATCCTGGCGGAGAAGCTGTATAGAAGCTGAAAGGACTAAGCATCCTAACCCCGCATGACAAGAAGAATATCACAACAACCGCTGTGTTAGAAGATGAGTGCACCGTAATCAGTGAACGTGATACAGTGAAGACATCCTGAAGGACATCATTAGAATTCCGATCAAACTTCATGACTCGGGGGACTTCATTCATTCCTTCATGGCTCAAGATAGAAAAGAAGATAACTGTAGATGAGTTTTCTCCTATAATTCTCTTGAGCGCCATCCATCCGGAATGGAGAAGAACTTCTGGTAGCATCCAAGATCAAAGGCAAACATTTTTAAGGGAAGAAAAACTTCTCACTATTATGAGAAATTGTTAAAGAAGTGAATTATTTTCTGAAGAAGAGTTATGATTTTTCCTCTATCACGAAGTCACTATTTATAGGCAGAAAGGGATAAGGATGGAGCACGAAACGATCAAACATTATTATTACTAGAGATGTGAAACGATTCGGAGCAGTTAATGGCGGTTCCTGAAAAGGTGCGTGAGATCATCATCAACAAGTCAGAAGGAAACACATGAAGTTTTCGATGAGGTCAATATCATTCTTGGTCAAAGAGACTACGAGTCTCAAGGAGTCGGTGAAATATCTTTTCACATCACACCACTTTCACTTCTTGACTGCTTGTGTCAGCACTCAATAAGTGGGGGGACTGTCTTTGTGGGCAAAAATATGCCACCTATTGTTTTGGGGATACGAGTCCAGCTGGCGAGACTAGACTTATCATACAAGTCACCGGGCACTGAGGATATACGCCCGCTCCTAGAGCCAACGACCGTTTAGGTGGTTTGGTCATAGGGCGCAGGGCACACATGCTGCCGCCTAGGGTTTACAGTCTCCTAGCTAGGGTTTAATATACCACTGCCTTGAGTTGTAGGCCCATGACTTTATTAGTATTTGTATTTTATCTTATTTAGGACTGGGTATCACTACTATAAATACGCCTCCTTACATTGTATTGTAAACAAGTCATACACGACACGAGTCGCCATCAAATTCGGCTACTATCAAGGAATAAGAGTTACTTTGCTTTCTCTATTATTTCTTGCTTATTTACTTTTCTTTATTTTCATCGTATTTATTTACTTTTCCATCATAATTTACCGTATTTCTTGTGACCTCATTCATAATTAATTGTTTAACCTAGACGCACAAATTTGGGCATAAACACCAACCATAATTAATTGTATAACCTAGGCGTACAATTTTAGGCATAAACAGTTGGCGCCTACCGTGGAGCCCAGGCAATTGTAGGTATTTATACGAAGGAAAAGCCGCAATCATGTCTTATGACGATAGCATTCCAAGGAATACTGTAGACGCAATAGACGAGCTGGTGAAAGGTCTCGATGATCCCAGCGTACAGCCTAAAGATCCCGTTGAGCAACCAAAAGACACCTTTCAGGTGCCGATCCCTGTTGCCACCGACGGGGAAGGCGATCAACCTCCGAAAGGTAATTCTGAATTCAGAGACTTCCTTGTTAATCTTCTCAAAACCGCATCCAAGCGGAACTCAAGCAATATAGTCCAAGGGATATCCTAGAGAATAAGAGTGATGTTTGCTGGATCGTCTCAGAGGCTAGCATCCCCGCGAGGACCAGCGCCTACGAACAATTCACTAGCATCGGCTCCTAATCGAAGGCTTAACATGGATGCTGCCCCTGGAGGCTCGTCAACAATCAATAACCAAGACCTCATGGGAGCTCCTGTCGTTCAAGACCTCATAAAAGAGATGAAGACCATCCACGACCGAATTGGTAATGTGCCGGGTGCTCTATCCCAAGTTACCACGACAGATGAGCAGAATTTTTACAAACATGCTTACAAAGCTAGTGCCGCACCGGTCCGCATACCAAAGCACTTCCGCTTACCGGATAACTTAAAGTATGACGGAACGACTGATCTGGATGAGCATATTGTTGCGTATTACACGGCTATGAAGAGTAACGAGATTACCGAGGAAAAAATCTAGTCTGCTCTAGTGAGGAGGTTTGGCTCGACTCTGACTAAGGGGGCCCTCACTTGGTACACTCAGCTACTAATGCGATTTATCAAGTCATTCACTCAGATGCAAGACTTGTTGAAGAAAGCACATTCTGGTGCCCGCAAGCGGCAGAAGCACTTGGAAGATATTTTTGAGATGCGTCAGAGGGACAAAGAGCTGCTAAAGGACTACCTTGATAGTTTTAAAAAAAATGCATAGAGCTTCCCCCAGTCTCTGACAACATCATTGTGGTAGCTTTCGCCAAGAGTTTGAATACAAAGGGATTGTTGGCCACCAAAGAGTTGTAGTGGAGTTTAACCCAGCACCCAGTGACCACAAGGAGCGCATTGCATCAAAGGTATGCTGAAAAGCTTCACTTAGAGCCAGACAATTCTCATAACCCCGAAGTCGAGCGAAGGAAGAGATCAGTGAGCCCTTCCCTAGAAGGAGATAGGGATGAAAGAAGGGTGATGCCAAAGGCTCAGAACTAGCCAGGAGCCGAAAGGAAGAACAACTCCCGAGCATCAGGGTCTCATGAAAAGCGGACGGAACCCATAACTTCAGGGATTTTGGTTTGCGAGTCAACGCCATGGACTTAGTCGCCAATCACTTCAGTAGACTAGGTCCAAGGGTCTGATAGCTGCCTGCCGTGAAAGGAGCCATGGGGAGGAACACAACACCCTATTATGACTTTCATCGGACTGGTGGTCACGCCACAGTCCACTGTAAAGCCCTGATGTTTGAAATCGAGCATTTGCTAAAACAAGGACACTTTAAAGATCTAATTGAAGAAGGACCATGGGGTTCCAAAGCACCAGATTCTGAAAACTCGAAGACTATAAATGCAATCTTTGTAACTATACAGCCTCGTGGACTACGGTGCCATGGCAATTGAACAGTCCGATCTTTTTTGGTTTGGATGAAGAGACGGAACATCAAGACGACCTCATCGTGCCTATGAAAATATCCAATTTACGATTACATCGAGACATGATCTATCCAAGGAGTGGCGTAAACATTATCTGGGGGGGGGGTACTGCAGAATATCGGCTTATGCCGTCAAGTAGCATCAAGCACCTGAAGGAAAATTAGTTTCAATGGATCTCGAGAAGAACCTGTCGCGGAATTAGCTCTACCGGTTCATATACCGGGCGTGACGAGCATAACCTCATTCCAGGTATTGAATTGCAGTCTGCCCTATGACGTCATCTTGGGACGGCCATGGATATACAGTGTCAAGGGAGTACCCTAAACACTTCATCAAGTTTTTAAATATCCGACCTTGCACGAGATTGTTGACTTACGGGGTGAGCTGTTTTCACTTAGAGAATATTATCCTACTTACGGTGGGGACCTTAGTGCACGACCAGAAGCCAAGATAAATATGGCCGAAGAGGAGCCCATCAAGTTCGAGGCCATGGAACGAGAAGTCAGAGAAGAGATCAGCGAACTACGAGATCAGTTGGCAGTGATAGATCAGCTAGTCCTCAAAGCCATAGAATTGGTGTGTTAGCTCTCTGAGGTGCTATGGAGACAAGGGGGACCCCTATAGCTGATACAGAGTTACCTAATCGTCGGCCAGAATAATATGCAGCTCCTACAGCTTCAGTGATAATCGAGCCAAAGCCAGGTGAGCATCTGTTATCGTACGTATCGATCTCAGAAGTAGCATGGAATGCTGTCCTTGTATGAGAAGAGAACGGTAGGCCAGCCAAAGACCTTCAGTTTATTACAGCTATGATCATGGCAACTCAGGAGTTGCGCTCGTATTTTCTTAACTATAAGGTCAGCATGGTCTCCTCCATACCGGTAGGGAGCATACTGTCTCAACCCGGACTCTTAGAGGAGATAGCAGAATGGGTTGAGATATTGGGAGAGTATGACATTATCTACCAACCCCGGACAACTATCGAGTTGTAAGAGATGGAAGGCTTTACCTCAGGATTCGTGGAGAAACTGAAGCCAAAGTTGGAGAATTCAATCAGATATGAAGAAACGTTTGAGTCCTGGCATTGGGAGGTTGGCATTAATGTATATTTCAAAGGGAAAGAAGTTGACCTCGATCTACGGGTCAGCACAACCACTAGGATGGTATCTCGCAAGACCGCCAGAGCTCAAAGCGATGAAGTAGAGTATGAAGCTATAATTCAAGATCTTGACTTAGCCGATATACTGGAGGCCAGGAAGGTCACCCTCTTCAGCAGCTCCCAACTGATCGTCGATCATGCCAAGGAAGTTTTGGCCACGGAAGGTCTCTGCATGATGGATCGACAATAGAAAATGAAAGCACTCTTGAAAAATTTTCAGGCATGGGAGCTTGCCTATCGAGAAGGAGGCTTGAGCGAAGGCGAAGCGTCCGAGAATTCATACAACCAACAGATAATGGTTGAGTTACCCCCCGTGGACCTGATGAACCTTGAAGTTTCAAAAACAAGATCCATCACATGACACTATCACGAGCTAATCAACTACCTAAGCAAAGGAATCCTCTCTGAAGGTAAATTAGAAAGCACACAATTACGGAAACAATTTGTTCATTATTGTCTAATTGGTACAAAGCTATACCATCAAGTTGTCAGAGGCCCCGAGGTAACATCTCCATGCTCAGAACCCTCGAGTAAGGAAGCCCAAGCATATGACCCCGAACCTTCCAAGGGTCGAGCATAAAGTATCTTAAAAACATCTATTTTTATGTTTTAAGTTCTTTTTAACTTTGATCGCAGTATTTCATATTCATCAATCATGTTATGGGTTTTCACCCACAGCATCTCAGGTCTAGCGCCCCTTTATCAATAAAACTACTATTTTTACTTAGTCAGTTTCATTTGTTTATTCAGATCTATCTACGATCCAACTATTCATAGCCCCGGCCAGACCTAAATTGAATTAATACATTCACTTTTCGCTAAAAAAAGTAGGGTACACTACTCGCTAAGAGCTAGACCACGTCTAGCGCAGCCACCAGGCATTATTCGTGAGTTGAACTTGTTAATTCAACAACTGAACCTATATGCCGATAGGGATGCCTGTTCGCGTAGTGCCAGAAAGTCTTAAATACTCGAGTAACTAAGTAGAGACATTCATAGTTGGACGCAAAAGTGCCTGTTATTACATGGGCTAAAATCGTCCCATTGTAGGCACAAACAACCATCTCCTATAGATGCAACATAGCCGCCAAACATTGGTGCAAAACGGAAGCCTCTGAGTACATGCCTAGCCACCTCCATCTCGCCAGCTGAACTTAAAGAAAAACTTGAAGACTCACTACAGGGCTTAGGAAGAAAACTTGACCATCCGCGTCAACCTCAGCTGGTCAAACCAGAGTGCACAACCCCGTAGATCTTCAAGCACAAACAGGAGTTCGCCAGGGATGGAGAGGCTTGAGCTGGAAACCTACCACAGAGGAGCCTCTTTCCTCCGGTATCCCACAGCCAACGGTTGATGAGGCGTTGCAACTGCGACACGATCGAACCAGCATAACCAAGAGACAGCCCTGAGCCGTGAGCGGAGTTAGAACTTGGTGACTCGTTAATCCGCTCATGACCTGAAGCTATATCCTCTTCCTACCATGAAACGGAGTCAGACAAGTAGGCTTCGACCCTACTCCGGCAAAGAGGCAACCTAAGCACCAGAGAAATCTTGGCGGAGAAGCCGCATGACAGCTGAAAGGGTTAAGCATCCTGACCCCGCATGACAAGAGGAATATCACGGTAGCTGTCGTGTTAGAAGATAAGTACACCGTAATCAGTGCACGTGCAATGAAGAAATCCCAAAGGACGACGCTAGAATTCCGATTAAACTTCATGACTCGGGGGACTTTATTCATTCCTTCATAGATGAAGAAAGAAAAAAAAAGATAATTGTAGATGAGTTTCCTCCTATAATTCTCTCGAGCATCCACCATTCGGAACGAAGAAGAGTTTTTAGGAATATCAAACCAAGATCAAAGGCAAACATTGGTTTCGCAGGTACAAGTTTTCCAAAAAGGGATGAGTGTTTTCTGAAGAAGTTTGTGATCTTTCCATTGCCACAAGGCCACTATTTATAGGCAGAAAGGGATAAGGATGGAACACGAAGCGGCCAAGGGTCATTATTACTGAAGATATGAAACAATTCGGAGCAGTTAATGGCAGTTCCTGAAAAGGTGCATGGGATCAGTATCAACTAACTAGAGGGAAACACGCGAAGTTCTCGAAGAAATTAGTATCATTCTTGGTCAAAGAGACTGCGAGTCTCAAGGAGTCAGTGAGATATCTTTTCACATCCACGCCACTTTCACTTCTTGACGGCTTGCGTCAACACTCAGTAAGTGGGGGGATTGACTGTGTGGGTAAAAATATACCATCTACTATTATGGGGATATGAATCCAGCTGGCAAGACTAGACTTATCTTACAAGTCATTGGACGCAGAGGATACACGCCTGCTCCTGGAGCCAACAACCGTTTAGGCGAAACAGTCATAGGACACAGGGTATACATCCCGCTGCCTAGGATTTATAATCTCCTAGTTAGGGTTTAGTATATACCACCGCCTTGAGTTACAAATCCATAGCCTTATCAGTCTTTGTATTTCACCTTCTTTAGGACTGGGTATTACTACAATAAATACCCCCTCCTTACATTGTATTGTACATAAGGGCGATTCATCATAGAATCCGACTATTCTCAAGAAATAAGAATTACTCGACCTATTCTTGTTTATTTCGTCTTGTTTATTTACTACCAATTTCATCATATTTACTTACTTTTCCATCGTAATTACTGTATTGCTTGTGACCCCAACCATAATTAATTGTTTAACCTAGGCGTACGATTTTAGGCATAAACATGAATAAATAACGCCAAATCGTCATCGTTTCGCTCATATACCATGCAGAAAAAATATCAATTCGTCTGTGTGTCACATCCACTTTGTGAATAAATAAAACGAAATCGTCATCATTTCGCTCATACATAAAAATCAAAGCAAAATATAACATAAGACCAATCTAGCATCATTTCTTTATATGGTGAGCAAAAAATTATGTTCATTTTGTAAATAAATAATTTCATGTCGTACTCATTTTATTGATTCATAAAATATCTTCAAGTTCTTATATATTTAGAAATAACGACAATTCGGCTGTGTTTATGCATATAATTGTGTCCGTTTTGTGAAAAAATGATACCAAATCGGCCTTACTTTTTACCTCCACAAAAAGACCTTTAAGTTCTTATATATTTAAAAATAACGACAATCCGACTGTGTTTATGCATATAATGGTGTCCGTTTTGTGAAGAAATGAGACCAAATCGGCCTCACTGTACACATCTATAAAAAAGACCTTCAAGCATGTGTGTGTGTGTGTGTGTGTGTGTGTGTGTGTGTGTGTGTGTGTGTGTGTGTGTGTGTGTGTGTGTGTGTGTGTGTGTGTGTGTGTATATATATTATCCTTTATAGAAAGGGCTTAAAGTGCTTAAGCAGGCACCACCTGGATGACCTGCTTACAGACCCAGGGGTTTTTCTGTATTTTCACTTATTTTCTAGGTTTCTGTAAAATATGTGGAGCAGTGAAATTTCATTACTTTTTGCCTCCTTTTGTTTGTTTATCAGTATTTCAGTTATGCTCTCCCTTGATTTCCATGTCAGAAACTAATTCGTTATAGCTTGAGAGCTGAAAGAGATAACTTGCCAGGCTGAGCATGCCATTTACATCATGTCGTATGAATCCAGGACTATTTCAAATCTATTGCTTTATTTTCACTATATTTACTGAAATTTGGTCAATCAAGAATCGGCTCGCAAATGAATGGACAGAGTTAGATTTACACTTCGACCTAATTACCAACGGAAAAAAATATCTTCTAGTTTCAACAGCTATCTTGTTTATCTGTTTACTTTTATTTATCATGTTACACAATAGTTTGATGCACACTAACTGCTGAAATTTGATATGGCAGTTCTATAAATATAAGCTGCTCAAAATAGAGATACCTACACATAAAAAAGCCACGTGCTTAAGTGCTGAGGCACAAAAAGATAAGCGCCAAGCTGCAGCAAATAAGATCAAAAGTAGACGCCATGCTCAGCTCAAACAACTCTCGGTTGATAAAAAAGAAGTACTTTTGTCGCATCGATGGACATTATACCTTGATTCAAAGATGCAAAGTTTTCGAAATAGTTCTACCTGTGGCAATGTGGCTGAGTTACTTAGAGAGAAACCCATCACTATAAGGGAGCCATCATGTCTCAGTGAAAAAGGTTACCTACATCTTATCGAGTACTATTCTATTATGATTAGACATAGTTATTATGAACTGATGTTAAATCTTCCATCATGATGTTGACAACTAATTACTATTGAAGATTTGTCAGAATGAAAGCTCTTCATGGCTATCTCCAATACGGATAGTAAAATTTCCTGTCGTCTTTTGAATTCTGAATATAGTATGAATATCTATTATTTGTTGGTCAGGATGATCCTTGAGCTCTAAATAGGAACAAACATTCACTTGAACTTGATCGCATGGCAGATAATGAGGTTTAAAGGAAACTAAAGGTAGAACATTTAGTGATGCTTTTTATTCAGTTTGAAAATGTATATTCACATTTCTCATGAGGTTCAGAGGCGGTACATGTGCTTATTCTGTTTCCTTTATCCAATTCATTCCTTTGTTCAATTCATTTTTTCCGCTTAGGAAACAATGATGGCACTCCTGCCTTTTTTGTGTCTGATGTTGTAGCATAATGTTCTATTTGTCTTAATCTTTCAGGATGCAATATTGCCCTCGACAAGCATTCCTTGTCAAATGACAAATTTGGATCTCTAGTACACTGTCCAAGCTTCTATTTCACCACCTGGACTACTTGGAATGTTTGATGCATTTCTGACATCTCTTCGGGCATCGTTGTGTTAGAGTTATATATGTTGTAATGTATCCTTTGCTTTTAGGACCATAAAATGGCATTATGAGCCTGGACATATTTACAGAGTAGCGAAGCCCCGCTCTATATGAGCCTGGACATATTTACAGAGTAGCGAAGCCCCGCTCTAACTGTCTCCAACATCCCCTTTTACACGCTAAGCTAAGCAGTGTAATCAGGTTTAACATACTAACATCCTTTTCTATAAATTTGCGATAGAGAAATTGAAACGGAATGTTGGGCCCGTGCTGGCACGGGCGCTCCCACCTAGTATATTTAGAAATAACGATAATCTATCTGTGTTTATGCATATAAAAGGTTACCCAGTGCACAAAGTATCTCGCTTTCACGCAGGGTCAGGATAAGGGCCCTATCCAAGGGGCGTTTATGCAAATATTGAACAAAACAATGCGCCCGTTTTGCAAACAAATGATTCCAAAGCCTCTTTACTTCATTCTTCCACAAAAAGACATATGAAAATACAAAAATCAACAAAAATTCAAATGAAAATATAATTACACCAATCCGTTATCATTTATTCATAATATTTGCCAAATATTAAGTATATTTTACAAACAAATGAGTCCAAACCGTTATCACTTCATTCATCCATAAAAATACATATGAAATATAAAATGAAGACAATCCGACCATATTTATTCATAACTAAGCAAAAATACTCTGTCTATTTTACAAGCAAATGACACCAAATCGTCATCATTTTGCCCATTTACAAAATCCCAAAGAAAAACTAAAACAACGTCAATTCGGCATCATATACTTACAAGTGAATCAAACTACTATGTTCATTTTACAAGCAAATGACACCAAATCTTCATCACTTTGCCCAGTCTCCACAGACAAATACTCAAAATAAAAATAAAACAATACTAATCCGACATCATTGATTTATAAAATGTGTAACCACCTCTATATCAAGAACCACATAATTCAATGTTTTGCAATGAAAAAGATGCAAAAGTCTTGAATCTGGAAACTCAACAAATTTGCTCCAATGCTAACTTAAAACAATAATAGCACTCAGTCACTAAAGATGATCCAACGACGACGTGACAACAAGACCATATACGTATGTGCAACTAAACAAATATAACTAAAGTTGATTGTTAAAAATGAAAAGGAAGTAAAAGCCTTGTGGAAATCTCAACAGATATTCTCCAATGCTACAAACTAGCTCTATAACTGCTTGAAACTTTGCACAGATGATATAACCACGAAATGACAAGCATAAAATACTTGATTGCATTTACTCCAGCCACTTGCCTACCCATTTCCGATAAGAACGGTGGCTCATCATCATCTTGAGTCGCTCTCAGAATATGATGTGTGCTGCTGATCCCCATCATGGACGTTACTTGATAGTTTTCATCATGTTTAGAGGAAGAAAAGCTAAGCCAGTCATGTAATAATTGCCGGAAAAGAATAAAAGAGTCACCGAAAAAAGTTTTTTCATATTTTAAAAATCAGATCTACACTAATTTAGAGTGATTTTCAGAAAATCAATGTCAGAAACAGAAATAGGAGGCCAAGAGAATTCTGAGAATGTAATTTTTATAAAATTTTGACGATGGTCGGTGGTGAGCCTACGGGGATCAACGCTAGTCAACGCCGGTCATTTAGAGAGACAGGAGAAGGGAGAGATGTGTTTTCTAAAGAGAGAAAGTGTGAATGTGAAATAATTGTAGAAAAGTGATTAAGGGTAGAAGTGAAATATTTTTAAAAGTGAATTCAAGACAATGAAAAAAGTGCTCAGCAAATTAAGACAATGCCCAAAAGTGCTCAATTCACATAAAAAAAAAATGAAAATTTTATACTAAAAAGCTCCGTTTGGTTTGCCAACTATAGAGTAAAAATTTCGCCATGGTGCCGCTTTTCCCCGCTATCATTTAGTTTTTATCTAGTCTTTAAAATGTATTTAGTTTTTACTTACTTTTTCGAACTTCAGCCCTTTGAAGCTAAACTTTTTCGAACTTTAGACCTTGGGGACTGAACTTCAAACCTTCGGATATAAGGTTTGAAGTCAACCCCCAAGGTCTGAAGTTCAGCCCCCAAGGTCTGAAGTTCAGCCCCCAAGGGCTGAAGTCCTTGACTAAAAACTAAATAATTTTTTTAAAATGGATTCAACGGTAAAGGCGAGCCAAAAAGTGACAATTTCTGCACTTCCCCAAGTATAGAGAATAATCTCTAAAGTAAAAAGACTAGCATATCACAATACAGCATTTCGTTACTCTGTATTATCCAGCATAACTATTATGTTGTCTAATATATGTAAGTTATGAGGATAGTTAATGTATTATTTAATGTTGGTTAAATTGTGAAATAAGAATGTTTATAAAGATTAGTACTGTTACGTGGATTGAATAATTGGAATGCTACAAAGTCTATGTTGTATCTTAAATTCTACAATGCTGCTGCTTCTGCCGCCGCCGCCGCCGCCGCTGCTGCCGCTGCCGCTCCTCCTCCTCCTCCTACAACTACGACTACTACTACGACTACGACTACTACTACTACTACTACCTGCTGCTCCTACCGCTGTCGCCGCCGCTGCTGCCGCCGCTGCCGCTTCTTCCTTTTTTTTTTTTTTTTGGAAAAGTAAGCACTCCGTGTTTTACATTTACAAAAACTAAGCATCTAACAAGAAATAATATTGGAAAATTTTTAAAAATAGGCAGTCCACTACCCAAAATTACAAACGAGAGGCTATATTTTTTTTTTTCTGCATAGCACACATCCCTAAAATTATAAATTTTAGCACTTCTTCATAAAAAATACCCTACCAAATCTCCCAGCTCCCCAGCCACTAAGCCGCCGGTAGACACCCTCTCCCGCCAGCGGTGTCGTTACTTTTTTGTATTTTACTGAATTTATGTTGTTTATTTCGTCTAAATCATTGCTTTGGACAAGTTTATACACACAAATCTCCCCCCAAAAAATAAATTATACATGAATATGCATAGATAAATGCGTAGCAATGAGAGAAATACCAAAATATACACAAAATAAAGTAAAAATTCATATAAACATTCTTAATATACAGGTTTATTCACTCGTATATACACATTTGTACATATTCATACAATTTTATACACGTGTATAAATTTTAATAAAATTGTATAAATTTGTATAAACTTGCGACAAACTGGTATTTCAGGAAAAGGGTGATCACCACATTATTAGAAACCTCTTGCCTTTGAACCAAAAAATTCCTAAGTACATGTTCGTGCGTTCGGAGTTTTGAAATGTTAACGTAATACTCCATTTGACTTTTTGAATATGTTTATATTCTGCGAGTCTTGAAACGTGAACATATATTTGACTTTTTGGAAAATATACATGGAACAATGTGATATATTCACGGCAATATTAAGTTTTGATTAAAAAAACAATGTATTTTGCACATATCTCATGAATCAGCTTTATCTCAAGGAGCCGTTTTCATTTATTTTGTTTAGCAAAAAGTATTCCATCAATTGGCTTCAAGTTCTAAATGTAACATCTAACATGTACACATATTCTTCAAGGAAATTTACCTATAGGATAAGCAGTGTGGTTGTTACTTATGCTAGGTGGCTCCTAACGCACTAGAGATCCCACTATTGAGGTTGATATCGGACCATTATATCGGACCATTCACTCATTTTGCTAGACGGAAACAGAAAGAATGTGCACAAGAGATATCTAAAAATTCTTGTTAAATCAACCTATGATCTTCTTCATTTCCATGGCCTCGGAAACCCACTTGGGAGAAAACTAACGAGTTCAGTTGGATTGCAACCAATCGTGATTGCTTGTTAGCCTAACTTGCAAAGAGGGGTTTCAATATTTGCCAAAGCTGGTATTTGCCTAAGAATGATGCATAAGATGTATCACCATGTCCCTGCATTGTTAGCTGACCAAATAAATCTAAGGCATGTTTCAATCTATTTGGATTGGTATGGGTAATGCCAAAGCCAGAGATTTATAAAACTATGACATCGAATACAATGGTTTGTATTTTTTACCCTCGTTTAACATGGTTTAGCAAAAATAATCTTTTATTGAGTTAATGAGTAATATTCGAGTGGAAATACCCATCAACATCTAATTAATTACGCTCGCTCTTTCACCACTCTCTCCAGCTAAATTGCCTTGAAGTCTTGGTAGAGTAATACTTATTATCGACCCCTTCACTTGTGTCCTACTAAATTGTGTTGAAATCTTGGCTAAAACGAAATCCCTTGAAATCTTGGCAGGACAACACTTTCCATCGACCTCTTTTCCCGTCTCCAACTAAATTGTCTTGAAATCTTGACAAATAGGCAACACTTGCACTCGACCCCTTCACCCCATTCTCCCCACTAAATTTCCTTTAGACCTTGGCAAATAGGCAACATATTCCCTCGATTTCTTCACCCATCTCCCAGCTAAATTTCCTTAAATTTATGGTAGAGCAACACTTGCCAAACTAGCGGTCATTTTGCTAATCCATGAAAAACCAGACAAACCCTCAAAATCAGTCAAATTTAGGGACACCGGGGTGAAGTTTCTTGGGTGAATTTGCCCGCAGGAGTAAAACGTGATTTGAAGGAAAGGCTAAACCTACAACCTAGCTGAAATTGAAGTGTTTTTTGGCTTTTCGGGAAAACGTCAAATGTACATGTCATGAACGGTTTGTTAGAATCCCTCATTTCCCCGCATATGTAGAGGAAGTGCATTATTGTGTGTCCATGTTTTCACCCACTTGGTGCAATTTATCATCAGTCAATTGTATTATTACGTAGTGAAAATAAAAAAAAATTAGTACTATACGTAATATTTTAAGGAAAAAGCAAGAAACAAGAAGACACGTATTTTCGCATATGACATAAATTTCCAAACACTTTCACAAATTAGGACAAAATCATGGCAAAGTGGAACCTTAATGACAGCTCAAGAATACAAGCACTTATAAAAGTGAAATTGCCTCTGCTATGAAGGTAAAGAGCTTTGTCGTCACACATAATAATTCAAAAACAACTACCACTGGAGTTCTTGGAAGAACCTTTGTGCACCAAAGGAAGAAGGGGGAGCTGGAATGAGAAGTATGGAAGAAATTAATGACACTTGCAGCATGAAAAGATTGTGGAGATTCAGAACCCAACCATCTCTATGGGCTGATTTTACGAGAGCCAAATATTGTATCAGAGCTCATCCAGTCAATAAGGTATGGTCATCTGGAAACTCACACTCTTGGAAAAGTTTACTGAAAAGTAGAGACAAGCTGGAGAAAAATATCTTGTGAAAGATTAATTCAGGAGATTGTAGCTTTTGGTGGGATAATTGGAGTGGAAGGAGCATTAGCTTCGATTTATCCCAGCACCGGTAGGTCCAAAAAAGTAAAAGTTAAAGAGTTTTTTCTTGATGATAGTTGGAATGAGGAGAAACTAATAGAGGTGTTGCCCACTGAAGCAATCCCTCACATTACTGCTATCAAAAGAGGAAGACAAGAACAACCAGATTTTGCTACTTGGACAATATGGACCTTACTCGAACAAATCTGCAGGGCAACTTATAAAGACTCAGAGACCTAAGAATCATTTTATATATCAATAAAGTCTGGAATAGAAATGTAGCATTCAAAATTTCTTTCTTGAATTGGAGATTAATTAAAAGAAAGCTCCCTTTTGATGATATTCTTACCAGGTTTGGAAATCAAATTCCCTCCAAATATTTTTACAGTAAGAACTCTAGCTGTGAGACACTAGAGCATGTGTTTTGTGAAGGTTAAGCTGCTATTCACTTGTGGAATATCTTTGGTTCCCCTCTAGGTATCCAAAATTATGCAGCTATTGTTAATGGAGTTCTCAAGCAATAGTGTATAATGAAGCCACTCAATATGGTTCATAAACTTATTTTACAAATTACTCAAATGACTGTGTGTTGGGAGTTGTGGAAAAATTGTGCTGCTTATAAGTATGGGAGCAAAACAAATTTCTTCCTTCGGAACATGGAATGTCAAATTTTGTGGACAGTTAAAGCTGCGATTACCAAAACCTTTCCAAATACTCAATTGGACTCTTCTTGGTCCAAAATATGTGAAAAGGTTGAAAGAATGAAACCAAAGCCTATCTGAAAGCAAGTGCAATGGGTTAAACCTGACAGAAGAAGAGTCAAAATCAACACTGATGGAAGCTATGTGAACACATCTGGAGTGCGGGCGTTGGTGGGGTGCTGTGAGATGAAAATGGTGACTTTATCATGGCTTTCTCGATCCCTATACAGTGCAGCAGCAACAATGAAGCTGAGGCAAAAGCTGCAAAGTTTGGTTTGGAGTGGTGCATTAATAATGGATATATCGACTTTGATTTAGAGTTGGATTCATTGATAATTGCAGACATACTTATGAAGAAGTCCTTAAAGAATTTGAAGCTCAAAATGGAGATTGATGAAGCATTAAATTTTATTCAAATTTCTAATGTTTCAATCAAGCATTGCCTACGGGATGCTAATCAGATTGCTGATTCTCCTGCTAAACTTGGATCTACTTCAACAGGAAGCAATTTCTATCTTGATTTCAATCAATTGCCTAACTGTACTAAAAAAATTTCAGTTAGATAAGTGCCAACTTCCTTGTATTAGGATTAGATATGATAAAGCCAATTTTTTTGTTAGTTAATCTGGATTGACAGAGGAGGGATTCCTATAGGGGTCTCTTTAATTTTTTGGATTATCTATGACAATTAGTGTTGATGTAAATGAGTTCGGGTCAATCCCCCTCACTGTGCTAATTATTAATACAACACAACCTGGCTCAATGCTAGGTAAACTTTATTTAAAAAAATACCGCACCATAATATAGGTTAAATCTAAGAAAACAAATAACTAAATGTTACTTTGCATTTAGCTCATGCTTTGTACTAGATGTTTACTCCCAGAACAAGCGAAACAACGACTATGCCATAGAAGCAATTAAACAAAGAAAGAAATGACATGACCCGGAATCCGGTTAGGCCGTGCGGGAACCCGACATCCTCCCCTAGACCCGTCGGGCGAACTCTTACCAATTAAATTAGGAAAAAAATATAAGAATTCATAAATAAGGACAAGACTTAAAAAAAATACAGACATACTGATACCTCTAAGCTGTACAAAAGAAATTACAGCTAACTACCCAACATACTAGGTTTAGGGCTATCCAGACTAGACATCTAAGAGTGCAAAAGAAGACAGATACCTCCTGAAGGGAGCAAAATATAATTGAAATAATAAACATAAAACTGGTGGCCATCCAGAATAACAGTTGGCCTACCTGACAGCTGAAGTCGTCTTCGCTCCTGAACGACGTGGCGAACACAATGCCGGAGCAAACCTACCGAAACAAAAATAGATAGAAAAGAAACAAACAACAAACAAGGGTGAGTCAAAAGGATTCAATAAGTGGGGCAGACTAGCCACCTCAAAGAATATGATAGCTAGCCAGGGAGAAAAGAAACAGATAAACTAAATTCCTCTTATTTAAATTATAAAAAGGCAAAGCCAGATAATAAGCGGAAACACGTATAGAATCATAAACTCCTTAACAACCAGGAACATAAGATAGTCAGAACATATAGGTATCCCGAGCATATCAACAATCAGAAATACATCCTGTTACAGCGTGCAACCCGACCATATATTCATACTGTCGCGGCGTGCAACCCGATCGATATTGTTCATACCGTTGCGGCGTGCAACCCGATCCCCGCAACCCAGAATACGAGCCAAAAATATATAGGCAAATTGAAATATGTCCGCAATATGGTATACATACCGCATACATAAAACACAGCATGATAGTCACACAATAGTCAGCATGCGGTGCAATGAAATGGGATGAATGAAGTATGATTCAATGGTATCACATGTACCAAATAGATGGAGCGGAATCCTCCTGCTCCGGGGTAGTATCCTCCTACCCTCAATATGATGTAAGGAGCAGAATCCTCCTGCTCCTAGGGCGGAATCCTCCTACCCTCAATATGATGCAATGGAGCGGAATCCGCATGCTCCTGGGGCAGAATCCTCCTACCCCCAATATGATGCAATGGAGCGGGATCCTCCTGCTCCTTGGGCGGAATCCTCCTACCCACAATATGATGCAACGGAGTGGAATCCTCCTATAATGCAATATAATGCATATGAATGCAATATGATGCAATAATAACCCTTCACCGGCGTGGGACTCTCATCGACAGCCGGGAAGTAGATGTCAACTCACAGCCAGAGTACAATGCTCAGATCCTCTATACAATACCAACAACAGGACATAACATATAATATATAATATAAGTCCAAAGCTAAGGCATAATGAGTACGCCTTATCGGCAGCTACACATGTAAGGAACACGTGGTAGAAAATCCACGAGGCCAGGTGCCTCCAAAGAAATGGATATAAACACTTACCTTGTTCCAAAGTTAACACTGCTACTCAACAACCAATTTTTCTTTTGGATTCATTGCCAAATGATCCCACTGTGTTCAATAAGCAGAAAAATATATCACATAAGGCTAAAGGCTTCATTCCTTATGTCTTAGGGCAATCCGATTAGAAACCCGACACCCTACTCGCATACGTGATATGCAGACTAGGCCTATGATCAGGGTTCAAAGTCACATACCCAAACCCTAAATAAATTATATTTATGGGTTGCTCATAATTCCCTGAGTATAAATATATAATCAATTTCATTATCGAAGTCCAATTCACCCTTTAAACTATCAATTGAATTTATTAGAACGATGTCTAATATTCCAATTTATATCGTTGAAATATATTCAAACACATGTAATAAACTGAATTGTAGGATGAAAACCCTATTTTTTCCCGCTCCGTTTCCTTTCTTTTTCTAATTTTTTTCTAATATTTTTCGCTGTGTTTCTATTACGTTTCGTGTTTCTGCTTCCGCTTGGTTTTCATGTTTTTATACGAATTGCTTTTAAGCTAAGGGACCTTAATCCCTTAGCCGCCTTATATTTTTGTTTCTTTTCCCTTTTTTCCTTTTCTTTCTTTTTCTTTTTTCTTTTATTTTCTTTTCGTAATAAAATTAAAAATGCAGTCCTACGAAATCTGGAATGTTTCCAAATTTCTCAAGTAAGTTATACAAAATATATGTAACACACTTGCTAAGGCGGATCTCAAATCGGACTCCCGAAACTTAATATGCAAATTAAATAGAAAAAGGTCAAATTATTTAACTTTCGGCATTTTAGCGGAAACTAGCCGAACAACCTTGAAATTCACTTTCAAAAAATCATAAAAGTCACAAATAATCATACGAACCTAACGGCGCTTTCGGATTTCGAATCGGAGCTCATTCGCCAAAATCGAGCTTGAAAATCTCTTTTTAATATTTATCGATAATAAAAACTGAAACCTTCTTCCGATGCCTACCAAATGAGGTCTGATTTAGCTCAAATTTTACAGATAAGTCTCAATGGACCTTACGAAGATTTTAAAATTATTGGTACGCAAATCGGAGTCCTATCTCCCGGAACAACTGGCCGAGGTCGTTTTATTCTCCTCCACTTAGACTCTCGTTCGTCCTCGAACGAGCCCAAGTCTAAAGAAAAATTTACACAGATAACAAAATAACTTGAACGACCTTCATAAAATATTCCATGGGCATTATCTCATGATTGCAGAATCAGAATTATAACACGAACACCGAACTCTTGGAATAAAACATATATGGATAATATGATAACACTATTGCCCAGCTTATCTTGACTAAACTGACCCTCCCTCGATCACGAGATGAGAGTTTTACTTTATCGAAACAAAGATATACAGAATTCTGGATGGATTAGCATGATTCAGCCGATAATCACCTCTTCGATATACCTTTCGATATAGAACAGGTCGATGGAACTAAGAATTAGCTTACGCTTCCGCAACGCCTTAGAGATTTAATATTTATATTCAGTATTGGAGGAAGACTCCTCCACTTAGAGCTTCGGCTCATACAGCTAAGTTGAATAAAAATATGCATCCTCACAGGGTCTACTGGATTAAGGAAAACTTAGCTAAAACGCGGCTCTGACCTGAGCTACCAAATTACCCTCTCGAGTTACCAAACAGCTGCAACTCTCGAGTTCACTACTCTCAAACCTTTACCACTCTCCATTACATTTAGTAGCCTTGAAACACAACTATGTGCTTACCCGGCTACCTTAATGCATACTCTGGCTCAACACAGGGAACATCACAATCGGCTACTAACTGCCCAAGCTCACTATTTCCGGACGAGGAAGAAATGGTAATAGACCGAGGGTATAAATAATTAGAACTTCAGGAAGCTCATCTTCTTATTGCTTGGCTACCAGAGCTAGACTACTTCCGAGTCAGGCTAGCCAAAGAATCGCAATTGAAAAAATAAAAATTAAATAAGCTTTATGGAATGACATCCACGCCAATTTAACCTCCCAATAAGAAGGAAACTCTGACAATTTACCAAAAAACCCTTTTATAACCCAGATAAGCTCATGAGATAACATGACTTTACTAGCGTTTTGAACCAAGAGGAGATACGTAGATTGAATATTACTTACTAACCACTTTACACCGGAAGAAACAATGGCACTTTCTGATGGTGATGAACTAGAATCCCATCATCCAACCAACACAGAATTCCGTGAAGAGAGGTAAACTAATTTGAAATAATAATAGAAGGTGGCACAACAAGATGCCAAGCAGACAATACCGACACTCACTCCCAAATCTCTCACATTTAGACCAAATAAATTAGTAGGGTCTCACAAATGCCAGGAATAAATCATACCAGAAGTTCGCCCCTCTACCGCAACCGATTCTTAATAGAAACAATATCCAAGGAAACCATGGAAACATGATATGACAGACCATTTCTAGTTTGATCGGAAGAATTAAATCTTACTCACATATAAAGGAAGAAGAAATACATGGGTCTACTACATCGGATGCCTCAGCATCCTGCCAGACTGGCAGTTCATAAAACTGCCTCTGCGGCTGAACTAAGCCGCTACACTGATAGTTAACTTCTGAAGAATAACTGCCACCACGCTTTCGACCTTTACTGGAACATGGCATTTCTTTGGCTGATTGAGATCTAAATGAAATCCCCTGCGACTGTGCAAGTGCCTGATGACAAGAGAAAGGATGACTGCCTATTTGCCGGAGTAAAGGAGAACTCCAACAAAGATGACAGGCTCGCGACAATGATAATACCTTTTCAGTGAAAATGGAAGCTGGACAGATTGTTGATAGCTACAAAGAGAAAAACTGGGTCTGATATTGACGAATTACTGGCGCACTCTAAGAATCGCGTGATGCAAGCTGAGATAACCTGGAAGGTGACCTCCCAAAATAACCAGAACTCTTACCTCCAAATGAGGTACCATGGTTGCCTACTAGGGCCACGGGATCTCTTGCTCTCCTGCTCTAACTCTTCCCCCTCTAACTTATGGTATGCCTATTACCTTTGAGCAATATCAACAACGGCATAAAATGAAGTCCCAACCTCAATTTTTCGAGCCATCTCGGATCTCAAGGAAGGAGAAAGGTCATCAATAAATCTTTGAATCTCTCGAAAGGCTCATGGACTAGTTCTAATGTATATTCAGTCATTCTATAGAATTCAGTTTCATATTCTGAAACACCAACAGGCTAACCGACAGGCTACCCTGTCCAATCCACTCAAATTGGCAACACTTTTCATCTCGCTCACTACTCGAAAGGAACTTTTCCACGAATCTAGAAGAAAAATCAAACAAAGTTAGCTAATAAGAGAGCGGCCCACCAATTCAAGGCAGAATAATCAACACCATACCGCTCGATATACTCAAAAGCCTGAAGGATACGTTGACATCATTTTTTTAAAAAAAAAAACTTACACAGGGATTATTTGATGCATGCCCTAAGAACATCAGAAGGTTTAATTGGGTAAAATAATGCAGCCTCTTCGGACACTCGGACCGAGCTATTACCCGAGCTAGCTAACTAGCCAGAATAACTAGAGGCAAACCACATGCTGCCTTTGGAACATAGTTTACTGCAGCAACTAAAACCTGGAACAGGAACTCCTTGAGACCGAACGTCTCCATCTACGGCAACCTGATAAGCTGTCTAGCGAATAATAGGTTCTTGCGGTATCTGCGTCGCCAAGATTCTCATAAAAGTATCGTGGAGAGCCAAGGGAACCACAAGGCCCTGCTCCCTTGCCCATCGCGAGCTCGTACAGCTGGGACCTCCGTAACTAGATCGTCAGCACGATCAAAAACTCTTGGGGCTTCGTCGGCGCTAGCCCCAGGCTAGACTGCTTCGTCTTGAAGTCATACTGTTTGCTGATTTATCGCACGAGGGTTCACAATTACAACGAAGGAATTAACGAAAATACTTTTGCATCCTAGACCGATGCACGATCAGAAAAGAAGGAAGTGAAACTTCCTAAATGCCATCATAGCCTCTCGTAGATAAGTACGGACATCTACATACCCATCATCGAGACTCTACTAGACACTGTCTTAGTCTGGATAGACTCTAAACTGGACTCTGATACCAACTGACACGACCCGGAATGCGGTTAGGCCGTGCGGGCACACGACATCCTCCCCTAGACCCGTCGGGCGAACCCTTACCAATTAAATAAGGAAAATAAATATAACAATTCATAAATAAGGACAAGACTTAAAAAAAAATACAGACATACTGATACCTCTAAGCGGTACAAAAGAAATTACAGCTAACTACCCAACATACTAGGTTTAGGGCTATCTAAACTAGACATCTAAGAGTACAAAAGAAGACAGATACCTCCTGAAGGGAGCAAAATACAATTGAAATAATAAACATAAAACTGGTGGCCATCCAGAATAAAAGTTGGCCCACCTTAACAGCTGAAGTCGTCTTCACTCCTGAACAACGTGGCGAACTCAATCCTGGAGCGAACCTGCCTAAACAAAATAGATAGACAAGAAACAAACAAAAAACGAGGGTGAGTCAAAAGGACTCAATAAGTGGGGCAGACTAGCTACCTCAAAGAATATGATAGCTAGCCAGGGAGAAATGAAACAGATAAAGAAATTTTCTCTTATTTAAATAATAAAAAGGCCAAGCCAGATAATAAGTAGAAACACGTATGGAATCATAAACTCATTAACAACCAGGAACATAAGATAGCCAGAACATATAGGTATCCCGAACATATCAACAATAAAAAATACATCCTGTTACAGCGTGCAACCCGACTATATATTTATACTGTCGCGGCGTGCAACCCGATCGATATTGTTCATACTGTTGCGGCATGCAACCCGATCCCCGCAACCCAGAATACGAGCCAGAAATATATAGGCAAATTGAAATATGTCCACAATATGGTATACATACTGCATACACAAAACACATCATGATAGTCACGCAATAGTCAGCATGCGGTGCAATGAAATGGGATGAATGAAGTATGATGCAATGGTGTCACATGTACCAAATAGATGGAGCGGAATCCTCCTGCTCCGGGGCGGAATCCTCCTACCCTCAATATGATGTAAGGAGCAGAATCCTCCTGCTCCTAGGGCGGAATCCTCCTACCCCCAATATGATAATGGAGCGGAATCCTCCTGCTCTTGGGGCGGAATCCTCCTATTCGCAATATGATGCAATGGAGCGGAATCCTCCTGCTCCTGGGGCAGAATCCTCCTACCCCCAATATGATGCAACGGAGCGGAATCCTCCTGCACCCAATATAATGCATATGAATGCAATATGATGCAATAATAACCCTTCACCGGCGCGGGACTTTCATCGACAGCCGGGAAGTAGATTTCAACTCACAGCCAGAGTACAATGCTCAGATCCTCCATACAATACCAACAACAGGTCATAACATATAATATATAATGTAAATCCAAAGCTAAGGCGTAATGAGTACGCCTAATCGGCAGCTACGCACGTAAGGAACACGTGGTAGAAAATCCACGAGGCCAGGTGCCTCCAAAGAAATGGATATAAATACTTACTTTGTTCCAAAGTTAACACTGCTACTCAACAACCGATTTGTCTTTTGGATTCATTGCCAAACGATCCCTTTGTGTTCAATAAGCAGAAAAATATATCACATAATGTTAAAGGCTTCATTCCTTATGTCTTAGGGCAATCTGATTAGGAACATGACACCCTATTCGCATACGTGATATGCAGGCTAGGCCTATGATCAGAGTTCAAAGTCACATATCCAAACCCTAAATAAATTACATTTATGGGTTGCTCATAATTTCCTGAGTATAAATATATAATCAATTTCATTATCGAAGTCCAATCACCCTTTAAACTATCAATTGAATTTATTAGAACAATGTCTAATATCCCAATTTATACCGTTGAAATATATTCAAACACATGTGATAAACTGAATTGTGATGAAAACCGTATTTTTTCAGCTCCGTTTCCTTTCCTTTTCTAATTTTTTTCTAATATTTTTCGCTGTGTTTCTATTACGTTTCGTATTTCTGCTTCCGCTTGGTTTTCATGTTTCTGTACGAATTGATTTTAAGCTAAGGACCTTAATCCCTTAGCCGCCTTATATTTTTGTTTCCTTTCCCTTTTTTCCTTTTCTTTCTTTTTCCTTTTTCTTTTATTTTCTTTTCGTAATAAAATTAAAAATGCAGCCCTACGAAATTTGGAATATTCCCAAATTTCTCAAGTAAGTTATACAAAATATATGTAACAAACTTGCTAAGGCGGATCTCAAATCGGACTCCGGAAACACAATATGTAAATTAAATGGAAAAAAGGTCTAATTATTTAACTTTCGGCATTTTAGCGGAAACTAGCCGAACAACCTCGAAATTCACTTTCAAAAAATTATAAAAGTCAGAAATAATTATACGAACCTAATGGCGCTTTCGGATTTCGAATCAGAGCTCATTCTCCAAAACTGAGCTTGAAAATCTTTTTTTAATATTTATCGACAATAAAAATTGAAACCTTCTTCTGATGCCTACCAGACGAGGTTTGATTTAGCTCAAATTTTACAGATAAGTCCTAATGGACCTTACAAAGATTTTAAAATTATTGGCACGCAAATCAGAATCCTGTCTTCCGAAATGACTGACCAAGGTCGTTTCAAGAAACCTACGGATCTACTATTATGAAGCACATTACTTAAACAAATAGTGGCTGCAAACACTTTCTAGTATAGCAAAGTAACCCACAATAAATGATAATGTCAACTACAATGGTAGGTTTTGGCTAAGGAAAATAGTAAACCCAAAGTAGGAAGATGTAGAAGAGATAGGAAGATAACAAAATTATCAAAACATTAGTCTATCTTGCTTTTAAGATCAACAAATTGTAAAAGAAAGAAATGTTGACGAGGCATAAAAAGAAAAAAAAAAAATTCTAACAAGGCATATGATATAAAAATAATAGTGATCTTTAGGAAGGAACTACTAAGCGTCCTACAATATAGAAATTTGGCAAGAAAACGTAATAGTAATCTTCATATAGTTGCAAAAATAATGTAAGGTTTGGAAATGTCCGAATTCGCACCGCGTAAGGCCCATTTTTGGAGAAGTTCTTTTTTCATTCCCAGGGCTCAAACTCGAGACCTCAGGTTAAGGATGAAGAGATCCTATGCATCTATTGGTGGTTACATTTACCATTCTAATCAAAGAGTTTTAATACTAAGAGCCTAAAAATCGTTCATGCTCTCCTGACTCCTTTGATCATTTTGAAAAACTTTGACCTTCGAATAAGTTAAAAGAGGTTCCCAGCCTTGAAATCTACAAAACAATAATCATTATGCAAGAAATTGAAAAGATTTAAAACAAAAACAAACCGTAACATGTTTGAGTAGATTAATTAGCACCTAAATTTTTGTTCCCCTTTATCCAAAAACTAATTGGCTAAAGGAGTTGAACAATAATAGGAGCAAAAGAATCTTTTGTAGGTCTGCCTCATATAGAACATATCAGCTATTTGTTGTGCATTTAGCAAAAGTCTAAACAAAACCTCAAAACTTAATTAGATCAATGAAAACACAGCTAAGGACTGCAAGTAGACTGGAAGATCTTCTAACTTACATGTGCTTCCGTTTTTATCATGCTAAGCCTTTTTGGTTTCATTTTCACCAGTACATCAATCCACTTATGCGCAAGGGAGATACAATCTTCAATCCTCTTTTATTGTTGCGTTTAACAGATTTCCTCCAGCTTTTAGACTTCGTCTTGCATAAATCGGATGACTCCTCACAGGGGTTCCCAGCAAAATAGTCTATCTGTTTATCAAGTAAAACAAGACTCACTTTGTAATTATCCACATAAAGTGCATGTTGATACGGAAATATGTCAGCATTACGAATGTCAAGATCCTTAATTTTTTCAGCTGCAATATCATATGAAACCAAGCGACCGTTGTCCGCTGTCCACAAAATTTCACCATTTTTCCTTGAAGCTATTGGCTTCCGCAAGAAATGATCAATGGTTTGTTGACCAAAACAATATTGACCCGGGACAATCTTATAAACTAGACGTTTGAATGTAACGTGGCTTAAATTGATGCTCAACTGTTTTACCCATGATTCAGGGTCACCATACTCATTCATCCTCCAAATATCAACTGTTTCGTCATCACCAGACAAACGATCAGCCAAACAAAGTGACTCCTCTGACACAAAAAGTTTGATCCAACCCCCAGAAAACCAAAACTGGTCAATTAAACTACCTGGTACCATCATCTCCCAGAACGTCTCCTCCTCCACATCAAACAGAACAATCCAATTATTATCATGATACTTTCCTTGTTTCCGCTTAGAAGCAACCCAATGGCAAGCCCCATTCAGATAGACCCCCGGTTTACTATCAAAGAATTCATAAGATGGAGCAACATGACTAATGTCATGCCAGACACCAGTGCTCAGCTTATAAAGCTCAACATAAGGTGGTACCCTATTAGTTTTACTACCACTATGCACAATTCTTAGCACCTTGTAGTCATTAGTAACAGGATCAAATCCAAACCCAAGGGTATAATCAAGATATTCAAATGTAAAATTTGGTTTGGGGAGTTTAATTGATTTTCTGATGGATGGATTCCAAAGATAGAAAAGATTATTATTATAACTCCTCAGGTCATCAGAAAGACACAAAAGCCCGTTACAACTACTTACAATATTAAAATAACCTTCACTTTCACACATAAATGGCATATCAAACTCGACATGCTTATCAAAATTTTCATTGTCATAATATAAAGCATAAAATTCTTTAACTGGATCTCCATCCCTATATGGAAAGATGTTATGACAGTTTTGGTTGGGGTGTGCGCAATATCGTACCAACAAGTGATCATCTTGGTTGTTGAGGTGCGAGGAGATAAAAGTAGGGCTAGTAATAAGAAAATACCATGATTTGCAAACACTTGTGCACTGAATGATGGCTTTGGTGGGTAGTAGTAGAAATATTTTAACTAATACATCTTCTGGCAAATACTCAGACATGTTGGATATCTGAAAATAACTTGATATCGCAGGCTCCCAAAAGAACGTAAGTTTTGGTACAATGTGTTTTCTATTTCAGTTGTCAGAAAGGCACAAAACCCTAGTGAATTTATCCACCTGTTATATATTTGTGTATCTCCTCCTGTTCCAACGTAGACATTCTCTTCCTAAAAATATGATGTCTTTTCCTTTTATAGGATTTAAAGCAGCCCTCTCCAATTTAGATTAGGTTGTAACTTTTAATGTTTTAGTCCCTTGTTTTGCAGTCTCGTCCAAACTTCACGCAATGCTTCATATTTTGGCCCAATCTTGTTATCATATAGTTATCACATTCTTCCATTCTTGGTCTTTTACAATCAGCTCGCCAATTTCTATTCTTTTAATTTGTAAAAGTTTAGCCCCGTAGCTTGTTTGCACCGCGCTAAATGTAAACTTAGCCAACGATGCAAAACTCTTTGAAGACTAGCCAAATACGAAAAATTACAGTATTTTATACTGGGATTTGTGAACAAAATTTCAAAATCCTAGTATTTTCTATTGGGAATACTTAAATATGAATCCCAGTATAAAATACTGGAATTTTGAACATATTAGTTCATAGTATAAAATACTGGGACGTTAAATATAAAACTCCGATTTTTGTCTGAAACTTTGAACAAAACTCTAGTTTTTTTTACTGGAGTTTAGTTCAATGTCTCAGCTGTTTATATTATGGTTAGTCTGGGTGTTGTTTAATGCCAAGAGGCTGTAAATGTGCAGGGAGATAATTTGGCTATTTCTCAATGAATTGTGAAATGGTAGATGGAGCTCACTTAGCGTGCCCAAAAATGGCTACTCATCAATTTTTCAGTTTTAAATTTCTCAAAAGTCAAGGGCTAATTACAAATATATACAACCCTAACACCAAAATTACAAAAAATAACAATATTATTCCACTTTACAAAAAAATACCAAATTTTTTTTTTACATATTATATACAAAACTAACAAATTAGGGTTTGTTCCTCCTTCTTCCTACTGCCCCCCTCCCACTGCTACCACCCCAAGCGGCGCTGCCACCTAGTCACCACCGGCTGCCGCCAGCCACCTGCTGGATTTTTTATTTTTTATTTTTTGGTTTTTTGAATCTAAAAAATGAAATACACATAAATACACATATAAACATTGATTTTTCTTTAAAATTAAAGTTGAAAAATATATATAAACAAAAATACATTTAAATACACAAAATAATGTGTTATACATACACTAAACACACACATGCATACATGGATCTAAAGATCGACAAATTAAACATATAAATTTATGTGTGTGACACTTATTACTTGACATACGCACAAAAACACATACAAAAATATACAATATATATGTTGACATGCATGTTCATACAATGATATACACATATATACACTTATGCACTTCATGTACATACATAAAAATACAGATTCATACACCAGTATAAAAACTAGACATACAGTATGTTCCATCTTCCAACAACCACCGACAACCACCAAAGACATACACATACACGGGAATATACATATAAAAACAAAACAAAATAAAACAAAACAAAAAAGAAAGGAGTAGAAGCAGATCTGAAACATACACACATATACACATATATATATAAAAAAAAAAGAGGAGGATCATATCTGAAGCACGCCGGAAATAGAGATCGGAGCTGCCGCTGATGTGTGCAGCAGCGCCGCTGCACTACAGTAGCAGCGGCGACGACGTCGTCCGGCGGTTTTGAAAGCAAACAGCAGCAACAGAGGCACGGGGGGAAGGGGTGAAGGAGGGTGAGTGGGCAAGTGGGTGGAGGAGAGGAGAGAAGGAGAGAGGGAGAAATTAAAGTTTTGGATAGAGGGAGAGGAAGGAAATAAACAATTGTGTATTTTGTAAAATGTGAAAAGTGTTGTTATGTAGGGTAATTATTTAAAAGTATCGGTATTTTCTGTAATTAAGTGGTTTAATATGTCTTTTAGCGTAATTTTCTCAAAAGTCAACTTCAATTATCTTAATAAATCACAATGGTACCCAATTAACATAAAATCAAGAATTTAGAAAGTTGGACATATTTAACAACAAAAGTATTTAAAGAACAATAAAGTAGGAGTAAATTAATATCATAATACATATAAATATGCTAGACATCGTGGTTTATATCAAACTATATCTATGTCGATACTACATCTATTTTTATATGTATACTCTGTATACTATATTAAAAGTAGGAAAGCTTTAGTGAAATGTTTTAAATACTTTTTATGTTGGATAAATGCGTAATTACATTTAGCTTTTTTTAAAAGAATAAATAATATTTTTTAGTCCATGTCTAAACCAAATATTAAATTTTGTTTTAATCGAATCCGTATATTCTTGTCTTGTGAAATCCAAGTTGAGAATCAATTTCGTGTAAATATCTGTCTTCGATGCTAAGTTGATGGAGTCTAAAACCAGACATTAAATTATTATTTAGATATGTTTTGTCGTGTATATAAAAATGTTATTCTATCTCAGCCTACAGTCAAACCTCGTTATATATAACAGCATAACGTCCTAATTTTATCCAGAACTGATTTTTCATGTTATATTTTACCTCTCTATAATAGCATTTGACCTATAATGGCAATGGCGTGCACTATAGTGGAACACTCTTTATAAAATTACCTCTCTATAACAGCCGTACTCAAATATATTTTGTAAGAGATATATTATGTATAGAATAAAATACAAAATATTTATAATAATCATTTGTACCATAAATATACTTCCTTTTTCACATTCATACCATAAAAATAATTATAAGAAAATTGTATCAAATATGTATAGTTTGTCGGTAGGGTACAACTTGTTATGGATTTATTAATAATGTATTAATTATTACATTTTTTAACTAATGAAATATGATAATCTATTGAGATTTTAAAATTAACATGTATTTTGCCTACTTTTCGGTCGTCAAACGCAAGTATACAATATAACATCACCTCACTATAGCAGCCATAAAAGTTCCAGACAAACGCTGCCACTATAGCGAGGTTTGACTGTTACTCTTTCCGTTCAAAAAAGAATGAGACAATTTATTTTTTAGCCTGTTTTCAAAAAAGTACATAATTCAAAATTTGAGAATATTTTAACTTCAAACTTCTCACTTTACCTAATAAGATGATGTTAGTCACATAAATATATGTGCCTTATTTAGACCACAATTTTAAAAGTCTTCCTTTATTTCTTATAACTTCAATTCAAGTCAAATTATGTACCATATGGAACAGAGGGATCAGTAGATTAGAAAAGCTTCTCTTATTTGTACAGGTCAAGTCCTCTAATTTATACGGGATAATTACCACAGCAGTCAGTCAACTCCCCTTCCATTACTTTTTGACTAGTCCTTACTTTTTATAATTAGTATAAACAATATATATATGTACTTTTTCAGTTATTTCAGTGATTACACACTTTTTTTTTAACCGTGTATACACATTTTAATAGCATAAAAATTGTATACATCCATTTATCTAGAAAAAAAAAAGGAAGAGAAAAAGGCTTGACGGAGCAGCAGTCCCCGTCGCTAGAGCTCCGGCGAGCTGCTGCTAGGGTCCCATCGTAGCAGATCTACTGCTGCTCCGGAGCAGCAGTAACAGAGGAGAAATAGTAGCAGCGGGGAGAAACAACATCAGCAGCAGAGGCACATCAGCATCGGCAGAGGTTTCAACCAGAGGGAAGTGGAGGAAGGTGTGGAGACTGGCCGGAGGGGAAGGAGGAAGGGGGCGGCAGCGGGAAACGCTAGAAAGAGGGAGAATAGAAGGGAAGGAGGAAGGGGGGCAGCAACGGGAAATCCTTGCATTAAATAGTACCTAGTGCATTGTTTGGTTCATCTATCTATTATTAAAAGCAAAGAAGTCTAGCCTTAGATGAAGCCAAGTGGAAGCATGTGTGTGCGCCATTTGTAAGTTATTAGGACAAAGTTTAACTAATTTAGTTATGCTGTTAAGTTTTAAAATTTGAATTTAAAACCTATATGTGGCTCAAACGGTTACCTATTAATTCGAAAACCAGAATTTAAGAATGTGGATAATGAATAAGAACATGGGCAGTTTTTTTATTGCAACGTGGGTTGTTGTTTCAGAATTCGAATGAAAAAGCTCAACCTTTAACCGGGTGGTTAAACTTTTGAGTTGAAAAATCAGAACTCCAAAGGGAGTGAGTGATATATAGAGACGAAGAGGGAATGACATGAATATATATGTTCTCCACCGATTAATACGCATCCACATCCTCATGAACTCCTACTTCATCCGTAACTCATCCCTTCTCAAAGAAATAAAGAATACATACCAAAGTCCATATTGTAACATGCTGTTTGAATTTTGTAGGATACCTCTTCAGAGAATTCATTGTTTATACTGTACTTGCATAAGTATTTTTTCCCTTACTTTTTATTGGAATTCTAAGTTGCATAACTGTGATTGGTTATGCCTTCTTTGTCATTCTTCCTCCTAGACCTAAGTGCAGGCTTGGGTGAAGATGCTCATACACTGTTTAAATGTATCTTCTAATTAAATTAAATGCAATTTTGTGCAGGTTGAGAGTTTGAACAGAATATTAACAAAAAATGAAGCAGGCGCTATGGTAGCATCTTCCTTCGTAGAGCATAAAAATGTTAATAAGTCCCTTTTCATCGACCGTAATTTCATTATTTAATTGCAATATAAGTAACTTTCATATGTTCTTCTGTTAATATTTTCATATGTTTTAGTTGCAATCACGTGTAGAGGTGAAGATACAAATAAAACTATATGAGGATAGCAAAAAGCAAAAACCTTGAATGGAATCTTAGAGATGCATTTCTTCAAAGGAAGCACGATATGAAGTGCTTGAATACGTTATTGAATTGGTTCTTCTTTACGACATTTTCAACTTCAAAGTACTATAAAGACATTAATGATTTTTCTTCTATTGTAGAGAACCAAAAATTAGATTCATGAGAGTTTGAATGTAATTAGTTATATGGATAATACATCAGATACTTTCTATATTTGATGACAAGAAAATATAACATTTCACTATTATCTTCTAACAAAAAGATATCAAAGCTAAGTGACTTATAAGATTTGGCAAAACTGTCTTATATTGTTGTCTTTGGTGTTACAGGAAAAGAAAACTTCACACAGTACTATTTTTGACTTTTCATTTATTGTGTCTCAGGTATGAGTGACAGTGTGCAGATATTTTAACAAGCCTGTTGAAGTTTCATCTCCAAATATTCTAACTCATGCTTCATGTCATTTTGGATATGTAAACAGTACTCCTACATAAAAATAGAACAGATTAAAAACCAATACTCCTATGTCGCAAATAATTGTACCTGCCTTCTATTTTGAATTGTCTAAAAAGTTTAACTCTTCCAAGTTGTAAGAATTTTGCGCACTTACTTTTGGTCTTTAACTCTTAAGCTTGAAATTATGATGGAGTATGTATAATGTTCTTACCATGCCATAGCATTGCCAATTGTGGTAAATAGTACTATTTGATTTATAATTTAGAATTGAAGCATTTTTTTTGTCCTCACAAATATGAAAAAAGATAACACGATTTATCAAAATAATCAAAGGCTGTGAATTAGTTTCCTATTTAGATGCAGATGACATCATAATTATGAGTTATAACAAGTCAGTTGGAGGTGGTCAACTTTGACTCTGAACCTTCTGTGTTGGTAGTGGATCAACAATAGATACATGGGATACAGTCTTGGAAACTACAAAAAATTGAGCTAATCTTCAATGGGAGGCGGCACAAGCAATTTAAATAGAGGGGGAGATTTTTATTTTAATTGGAGTGTACAAGCTTTAGAGGTGTTGTGCAAGGGTAGGAAGCATAATTAATTTGGAATAGTTAGTCACAAAAAAAAAAAATTAATTTCACACCATTAAACACAAAAACTTCATCTCGAGAATAACCGTGACATCCTTATAAAATTTTGAGACAAGATTATTGATTTGGTTGTGCCTATTCCTAAGTGGTCGTACTTTTTACTTTGTTGGTAACAAGTGATGAGGTTTTTAAATCTTACATACTTTCCTTTCTTGAAAGCAAGTGATCTGTAACTATGAGTTTTGTATTGGTGCTTGGGATATAATATGCTCCTATTTTGGATAATTGAAATTTTTTCTACCAACAAATTGATTATTATCTTTCTTTCCGTGTAATACTTTTGGCTTTTAGGATTTATTATTGAGTTGACTGCACGAGACTCAAAGAAAAAGATGATGTGAATGCAATCAACGAGAATATAATACTAGAGAAGTCATGAGGGTAAAGCCATTATCATTTGAGTTGCCTTCCTTGCAAGTGATTAGCAAGTTGGCTATTGTATATCTATATGAAGTATCATTTACAAGGAGTTTTTTGAAGAGTTAAATTTGAGAAAACCTAATTTGATCTTTTAATTAGGTGACCCACAGATAGATAAGGCTATCATTTGAATGTTGTTGCCGCCAATTATTTGAAAGGTTGATATTCAAGCAGGAACTTCATAGTCTTAGATTCACTAAGATTGTCTGAATCAAGAATAAAGAAGTCCAAAGAATGTTCATATGGTAGAGCCATATGTCTATATGTATACTCGGTTTCTTTATGAATAGTCAGAATATGAAGGATCACTGAACTTTTTCTTATACTCCTTGACTATTATTTAGCTCTATAAAGATTAAAACTGGTGGGATAGAAAATAGAATTTTTATGATTGTTCTGCAAAAGGAGTGGTAGATAATGGGATTGTTTTTTTTTTTATATAAAGTTTGCCCCGCAAATTCTGGACTGTGTTGTATAGATAGTGATAACAGAGAGGGGAGCTTGGCCTGACCTCAATTTACAACAACACTAATTGCCAGAGGCAACCACAAAGAAATTGGAAGGAACAAAGACAAAATAGTTACAAGTCCCTTCTATATACCTACAGTTAACTTATAAAGGAGTTGACTTTGTCATATCTAATCCTAATGCTAGGCATTTGACACTTATCTAATTGAAAAGTTCTTTTAGAAACACCAGGTAATTGAGCATAGAATTGATAGATAATTCCTTCGGACAGAGTAGCAGCCAGTTTTGCAAGAGAGTCAGCTACCTGGTTAGTCTCTCTTAGACAGTGCTTGACACAAACATTTCCCATCTCAATCCAGTTCAAGGTTTCTTTGATAATGGGATTGTTTACAAATGAGGTGGAAAGCATGAGTTTTTTTGCTTTGGTAATGTTAAATATTCCTACTTCATTTGGCGAACCAAGTCAAAGCTTAAGACGGATGTTCAATATGAATTAACAAGAAATATTTGTTTGCTTGAGTAGAAGTTCAACATAAGTCTTAAAAAGCCAAGATTTTAGGTATTTGTTCTTTCAAGCATATTTTTCTTATATTTTTCCACATGCCTTTAGCAGTGGTTTCAGAAGCTACTTCACGCAAAACCTCATCAGAGAGATTTAATATAATACTTGATTTAGCCTTTTTATCAAGGCTAGCAAATTCCTCCTCCGTCATTTTTTCAGATTTATTCTCCTTTCCTTCCAACGCTATATCAAGACCATCCTGAATGAGGATAGCTTCCATTTTTAGTTGCCACATTGCGAAGTTTGCACTTTGATCAAATTTCTCAACATAAACCTTTGTTACCGTCATCTTGGCTACTAATAAATAACCTGGTTTGATCCGGCTCTGATACCAATTTGTTAGGATCGAGACCCGGGTTAGTGCGGAATACGATAAAGCAGCGTTATAGTGACAATAACAAGGATATCGAAAGTTGATTATAACGACAACTAAAACAAATAAAGGAGGCACAAGAATTACGTGGTTCAGTCAGAATGACCTAATCCACGGGCGAAGAGGAACAATTTCACTACACCAACAGATACAAAATAGAGAGTACAAAATTAGATATAAAACTCTAATTAATCCCAAATACCCATGAGAGAATAACCTCACAGTTCACTCACAAAGAGGTTCACACAAGTGTTTCCCAACACACAAACTCTCATACAAAATACTCTTTATAAAAGAATAGGAGTAGACAAAGAGAAACTCTCAATTATTGGTGTGTTTCCAAAGAGAAGAATGACTCTCCTTTTATAGGAGATCATACTTGGCCTCCAAGCACAAACTAAAGGAAAAGAGAATTGATGAAAAAATCCTCCACCACAAAAGTAATCCTTGGGCTCCAAGTATAGTTGCTAGCCAAGTATTTCAAAATAGGCTTATGCCTATTGTATGTGATTTTCCACATCCGTTTGGCTTACACAAGAAACAAAGGCCATATTACAGATTCCATACTAAGTCTTACAAGGAAACAAATTATCAGAAGATGGAAATATGCAATAAAGATTAGTCTTCATCTATATAATCCTTGTTGATGCTCCATTGAATCTCTGCACACTTCCTCATGGTAATCATGTTGTGTCGATGAGGAGCCAAACATGTAATATAAAATATTTTATTAGTTTCGAGCGACACAAACAATTGTATTTCTCCGGTCTTTTATTTCTTCAGTCTTATTAATGGCATTCATCAAAAAACAAGGTACAATACAACAAAAACAAATGTTAAGAAGATCAACTTAGACACAATTTCAGGAGTTCTTGCACTTATAGCCGAAAGCAAACGCGTTGCACAAGAGCGATAGTAAATTCTAGTCGACTAAACAAAAATAATAGTAAAAAAATTTCGATCTCTACTACCAAAATAATTTTGAGCTACAGAAAATTGAAACCAGTAAAAACATAATCCAACCCCTATAATATAAAGGGAAGTAACAAAAAAAGGAAAAAAAATAGAAGAAGTCCTTGATTACTAGAAAGACATGGTTGAGAGGGAAGTTATAGAAAGGGGAAAGAAACAAAATATTAAATACAAGGAATAGAAATCTCTGCTCGATTTTCGTGTGTGTATCAGGAACCCGAGATGTCCATAGTTTTCGAAGGAGAGAGCAGAGAGCTTTGTTGCTTTTGCTTCTTGGAGAGTAGGGTTTGTGATTTGGGGAAAAAGTAGCATCTGGTAATTTGATATAGAGAAAAGGGGTAAGTCAACATTTCAAACTTTAGTCCAGGTATTAATAATCCTAGATAAATAATCCCATATAATATGTGGGATAACTAATCCTACATTTTTGGTTTCAACTTTATACCAGTTTCAATTACTCCCATCAACCAAACAAGATATAAACTTAATCCCTATTATTATCCTGGGATAAACCATTTAATTCCACATACCAAATGTTACCTAAGGGGTGTGACTAGAAAAAGATATAGAGTGTGGCTAGGTGTTTGTTTAGAATAAATTTGAAAAGGATGAGCTAAAAAAATATATAGTGGGCCTTTTTTGTTTTCCTAGTGTAATTTTCCCAGTTTATATTCAGGAGGCTCTGGATTAGATCGGATGAGCAAAAGTTCTTTTATTTGTTTTTGATCCATCTTCAAATCTTTTAAATGAAAGAATGTGCATGTGGCAATTGGGATTCTACATGAGCAAAATTGGAAAGAAGCACACAAGGAATAGTATTAGTAATAGCCAAAAAGGGGTAAGTGCACAATATTTGTATCATTATGCCTTTAGATGATAGATTGTTTGACGTATGCAGTGTCACTCTAGCCATGCTCTCGAACGTACTAAGCACTGTAATTTTGAATCAGTGCACATTCTATATGTTATGTTAAGACTTCAACAATGAACTTTAAACAAAGAAGCACATGACCATTAGAAAGGAACTGGGAGGAAAATAAATGCCTTGTTAATGCCCCTTATAAATTCAATTTTAAGGAAAACTCGAAAACAAGAGTTGAAAGGTTAATTTGAGGAGTCGGCAATCATAAATTTGGTTTCTTAGAAATAGTGATGGATTCTAGATTATTTGAAGGGGTATCAAAAAATAAACAAGGGAACTCAACATATAGTATATATGCATTAATAAAAATATCAATCTACACATTGTAATTTTACGTAAAAGAACACTTCGCTATAGGTAGGTCTGCCCCTGCTTGAAGTAGAGAGAGATACTTCGATGTTTATGTTTAGTGTGGACGAAAAAATATATGTAAGGCAATTTGAGATCTTTGAACTTGTTAAAATATGTAAGACAATTTGAGATCTTTTTACTTTTATATGCCTTCAATTATTATACTTTTTAATAGAAACGAGAATAAAAAAGTCATTTATTGAAGAGAGGAATTACCTTGTGCTTACATTGGTTTGGAGTCTGCACTATCTATTTCGGATGAGAGAATATTTTTCTCAATCAAGTAAATGAAATAGCTTCATTAATTATATATGGTACTATTACGATTTATAGAGTTAAATAGTTTTTCGTTATTAAATATTTCTTGTTTGAATAATTTAATCGTAGATACTAAGAAGAACTAACAAAATTTCCTCTTAGTGACAGGGAATGGTGAAAGCCAATCAAGTTTCGCGCTTATAAAAAATTGACTAATATGGTTGTGTTAGAAGAAAGTGATTGGGCATGCAGTCTCCTGGAATCAAATCTGCACATTGTCCTTCTTACTGCGTGGTTGCAAACTATATTTGAGTTCCCCGGTTGAATAGGGTGAAAACATAAAACCCTTATATCTTCCACACTTAGGTTTTGAATTTCATCATATGGATTGAGTTCGACCACTCCAAGATATTCAGCTAAGTAGAGATGTCAGTAGTTCGGTTACACCGGTTGTTTTATGGAACTTGTACCATATCAAAGTTTTAGTTGCCCTACTTTCTATAACTAATGTTGGACTTTTGGAAATCATCCCAATCATCTCGATTTTTCTTTTGTATCGGCCGGCTTGGTTAATTTTCTATTTCGTCTAAGTGCACAAATTGATATTATAGGATCTTCCTTGTTCTCATCAGCCTCTATTTCATCGCCTGCATCCTAAAACTCTTCTCCTCTATCTTTTCATTTCCAACATATAAAGTTGTTTAGGGGTCTTATTTTGCGACCTGGAACAAAGGGCTCATTACAAATAACATTGCCCCTTTGTTCTTTTTTCATTAGCCTTGGCTGTGGTCAATGTCTTTTTGAATGCAGGTTTTTGAGTGAAGTGAAAAAACATTATTAAAGGTGAAATTACTAGGCCTTTCAATGGGTTTCTTGGAATTGGTAGAAGAAAAAGGTTCGATCGCACCCCTTTTGTTTGGAAAGGTTATAGCCGAATAGATTTTGGTGTAGAGCTTAGCTTGTGTAGCTAGAGCTGCTTCCTGCTTCCTCGCAAAAAAATATGCTTCATTAAAAGTCTTGGGCTGCAATATGGTCACTGTAGACTCTATTTCCTCCTTTAATCCTTCCATAAAACAACTTATCGCATGTTCTTGTGATAGTGAGTGCCTAATGATGATCTTATCAATGAAACTTGATGCTCCTTAACACACCCCACCTGTTTTAAGTTCATTAGCTCAGCCATAGGACTTCTGAATTCGATACGAAACCTTTCAGTGAGTACTACAACGTATTCATCCCAGCTTGGAAGAGGAAGTGAAGCCTTAGACTTCAAATAAGCTTGGTGCCATTTCCTCATCAAAATAAATGGATGTTGCAGTCACCTTTTGATTTTTTCTGGAATATTGTCAATAGCAAAGAACTGATCCACTTTGTATAGCCATTTTCTCAAATCTTCACCGGAGAAGGGTTGAAAATCCATCTTGGAGAGTCGAGTAAACTGGGTTTGACTAGACTGACCTAGAGCTAGTCGGGGAGGTCTGCACCCTAATATTGAAGGACTAACAATACTAGTTTTGAAGGTAATCATGGGAGAAGAAGCTCCATGTTGATGTTGAGGAATCGATGGTGCTTTCCCTTTTCCTTGGTTTCAATGGCAGCTCTTAGCTCCTTCACTGACTAGTCTCACTCACTTTGCCATTGTTCAGTTTTTTCCTGCCTTGCATTCAAACTTGCAAGATCAGTCATTATCTTTTCCAACATTTCTTAATCTCCATTAAATCACATGATTTGTTACCACCTTTTGTCACGCTCAGTCCGAGGATGGTTAAGCTCTGAAACCAATGTTACAAGCTGACACGACCCGAAATCCGGTTAGGCCGTGCGGGCACCCGACATCCTCCCCTACACCCGTCGGGCGAACCCTTAATAGTTAAATTAGGAAAATAAATATAATTCAATTCATAAATAAGAACAAGACTTAAAAAATGCAGACATACTGATACCTTTAAGATGTATAAAAGAAATTACAGCTGACTACCCAACATACTAGGTTTAGGGCTATCCAGACTAGACATCTAAGAGTACAAAAGAAGACAGATACCTCCTGAAGGGAGCAAAATGCTGCTGAAATAATAAACAATAAACTGGTGGCCATCCGGAATAAAAGCTGGCTCACCCTAACAGCTGAAGTCGTCTTCGCTCCTTCACAACGTGCCGAACTCAATCCTGGAGCGAACCTGCCGAAACGAAATAGATAGACAAAAACAACAACAAACAAGGGTGAGTCAAAAGGACTCAATAAGTGGGGCAGACTAGCCACCTCAAAGAATAGGATAGCTAGCCAGGGAGAAGAAAAACAGATAAACGAAATCCATCTTATTTGAACTATAAACAGGCAAAGCCAAATAATAACTGAAAACACGTATGGAATCATAAACAGCCAGGGACATAAGGTAGACAGAACGTATAGATATCCTGAACATGTCGACAATCAGAAATACATCCTGTTGCGGCGTGCAACCCGATCTATATATTTATACTGTTGCGGCGTGCAACCCGATCCGTATATTTATACTGTTGCGGCGTGCAACCCGATCCGATCCATGTATTTATATTGTCGCAACGTGCGACCCGGGATACGAGCCAGAAATATATAGGCAAACTGAGATACGGTATACATACCGCATATATAAAACACAACACGATAGTCACACAATAGTCAGCACGCGGTGCAATGAAATGAGATGAATGCAGTATGATGCAATAGTGTCACATGTGCCAAATAGATAGAGCGGAATCCTCCTGTTCCGGGGGCGAAATCCTCCTACCCTCAATATGATGCAATGGAGCGGAATCCTCCTGCTCCGAGGGCGGAATCCTCCTACCCTCAATATGATGCAATGGAGCGGAATCCTCCTGCTCCGAGGGCGGAATCCTCCTACCCTCAATATGATGCAATGGAGCGGAATCCTCCTGCTCCGAGGGCGGAATCCTACTACCCTCAATATGATGCAGTATGCATACGAATGCAACATGATGCAATAATAACCGATCACCAGCGCGAGACTCTCATCGACAGCTGGATAGTATATACCAACTCACAGCCAAAGTACAATACCAATAACAGGACATAATATATAATATAGAATATAAATCCAAAGCTAAGGCGTAATGAGTACGCTTATCGGCAGCTACACACGTAAGGAACACGTGGTAGAAAATCCACGAGGCCAGGTGCCTCCAAAGAAATGGATATAAACACTTACCTTGTTACAAGGTTAGCACAATTACTCAACAACCACTTTGTCCTTTGATTTCATTGCCAAACGATCCCACTCGATTCAATAAGCAGAAAAATATATCAAATTAGGTTAAAGGCTTCATTCCTCACATCTTAGGGCAATCCAGGTAGGAACCTGATACCCTATTCGCATACGCAATGCGCAGGCCAGGCATATATACAGGGTTTAAGGCCACATAACCAAACTCCAAATAAATTACATTTATAAGTTGCCCATAACTCACTGAGTACGAATATATAATCAATTTCATTATCAGGGTCCATTTGACCCTTTAAACTATTAATTGAATTTATTAAAACGATGTATAATATTCCAAGTTTTACCGTTAAAACATATTCAAACACACGTAATAAACTCAAATAATATATTAGGATCATTACCTGAATGTTTCAGGGTGAAAATTCTACTTTTTCCTGGCCCCTTTTCTCATTTTCTGGCATTTTTCCGCTGCGTGTTTTTCCATTTTATGTTTCAGTGTATGTATGCAAGTATGTTTCTGTTTTCGTTTTTCTCTTTTGAATTTTTTTTTTTGATACTAAAAGCTTTAAACATTCATTACTTAACAGGAGCATTACATGCTTGTTCAGGATTAGCATCAGCAGTGCCAATCCTGCCATTATCTTCATTACACAACATAGGAATATTAACATAAGGTTGTTCAGGTATAGCAATAGATTTGCCATACTTGTCTTTTCTCTTTTGAATTGAGGACAAGGGATTAAGTTAATCCCTTTGTCCACCGACTCCATTTTTATAATTTTGTCTTTTTCCTCTTTTTTTTTCTTTTTTCCTTTAAAATTCGCTGCTACGGTAAAATTAAAACGGTACCCTACGATATTCGAAATAATTCCAACTTTTGCATACCACATATACAAAATATATGTAACATACTCGCGAAGGCGGATCTCAAATTGGACTCCCGAAACTCAAGATGCGAATTTAAATAGAAAAAGTCAAATTATTTAACTTTCGGCATTTTAGCGGAACTTAGCCGAACAACATCGAAATTCACTTTCGAAAGTTTACAAAAATCACAAATAATCATACGAACCTAACGGAGCTTTTGGATTTCGAATCAGAGCTCATTCGGCAAAACCGAGCTCGAAAATCTCTTTTTAATATTTATCGCCAATAAAAACTGAAACCTTCTTCCGATTCCTACCAAACGAGGTCTGATTTAGCTCAAATTTTACAGACAGGTCCTAATGGACATTACGAATACTTTAAAATTATCGACACGCCAATTGGAGTCCTAACTTCCGAAACGACTGACCGAGGTCGTTTCATTCTCCTCCACTTAAACTCTCGTTCGTCCTCGAATGAGCCTAAATCTAAAGCAAGATTTATGCAGGTAACAAGAGAACTTGCACACCCTTCATAAACTACTCCACAGACATTATCTCATAATTACAGAATCAGAGTTATAACACGCACATCAAACTCTTGGATAAAAACATAGCTGGATAATATGATAATGTCATTGCCCAACTTATTCGGACTAAGCTGATACTTCCTCAAACACGTGAGGAGAGCTCTACATTTTGAAACAAAGACACACGAAACTCTGGATGGATTAACATGATTCAGCCGATAATCACCTCTTCGATATACCTTTCGATTTAGAACAGGTCGATGGAACTAAGAATTAGCTCACGCTTCAGCAACGCCTTAGAGATTTAATATTATGATTTGGTATCAATTGGAGGAAGACTCCTCCACTTAGAGCATTAACTCATACCGCTAACTAGAATAGAAATAGTCATCCTCGCACAGCCTACCGGACTAAGGAAGACATAGCTAAAAATAGAATTCGGCTCAGACCTGAGCTACCAAATTACCCTCTCGAGTTGCGAAACGACTGCAACTCCCGAGTTCACAACTCCATACCTTTGCCGTAAACACCACCGCCCGATGAGTGGTACTTCTATATAAAAATTTCGGCAGAGTTTTCCTTGAAACTGGATGATCCGCAAAAACAGAACCAGCACGATACAATACATGGGGATGGATACCCGGATAAACTGATAACATAAACATGTTAAACGGATAACAAGATGAGACAACTGGACCAAAACAATAATATGCTTCTAAAACAATAATATGCTTACCCGGCCACAATAACACGTACTCTGGCTCAACACAGGGAACGTCACAAACGGCTACCAATCGCCCAAGCTCACTAGTGCCGGACGAAGAAGAAATGGAAATAGATCGAGGATAGAAATAATTAGAGCTTCAGGAAGTTCATCTTCTTATTTGCTTGACTACCAAAGCTAGACTAATTCCGCGTCAGGCGAGCCAAAAATCGCAATTGAAGAGATAGACATTAAATAAGCTTTATGGAAAAACATCTATACTAATTTTAACCTCCCAATAAGAAGGAAACTCTGACAATTTACAAGAATACCCTTTTATAACTAAGACAAGCTCATAGAATAACATGACTCCACTAGAATCTCGAACCAAGAGGAGACACATAGATCGAGCATTACTTACCAGCCACTTTACACCGGAAGAAACAACGACACTTCCTGATGATGACGAATAAGAATCCCATCATCCTACCAACACTGATTTCCGAGGAGAGAGGTAAAATGACTTGACATAATATCACAAGGTGGCATAACGGGATGCCAAGCAGGCAATAGCAATACTCACCATCAAATCTCTCATATTTAGATCAGATAAACTAGTAGGGTCTCATAAATGCCAGGAATAAATCATATCAGAAACTTACCCCTCTACCGCAACCGATTCTTAATAGAAACGCCATCCCATGAAACTATGGAAATATGATAAGACAATCATTTCCAGATCGATCGAAAGAATCAAATCTTACTCATATATAAGGGAAGAAGAAACACACGGGTCTACTACATCGGATGCCTCAGCATCCTGCCAGGCTGGCAGTTCATAAAACTGCCTCTGCGGCTGAACTAAGCCGCTACACTGATAATTACCTTCTGAAGAACTACTACCACCACGCTCTCAACCGCTACCGGATGGTGGCATTTCTCTAGCTGATTAAGATCTAAATGAAATCCCCTGCGACTGTGCAGGTGCCTGATGACAGAAGAAGGAACGACTGCCTACTTGCCGGAGCAAGGGAAAACTCCTCAAAGGATAGCCAGACTTCACGACAATGATACCACCCCTTTCGCTGAGAATGGAAACTGGACTGATTATTGATAGCTACAAAGAGAAAACTGAGTCTATCTTGATGAACTATTAGCGCACTTTAAGAATTACGCTCTACAAGCCGAGATAACCTTGCAAGGAACCTCCTAAAATAATAAGAACTCTTACCTCCAAATGAGGTACCATGGTTACCCACCAGGGCCGTGAGATCTCTTACTTTCCCGCTCTAACTTATGGTATGCCTCGAACCTTCGGGCAATATTAACAACAACCTCAAATAAAATCCGGACCTTAATTTCTCGAACCATCTGGGATCTCAAGGAAGGAGAAAGGTCATCAATAAATCTTTAAATCTCTCTAAAGGCTCATGGACTAGTTCTAATACATACTCAGCCATTCTATAGAATACAATCTCATATTCTGAAACCAACAGACTAACCGACAGGCTACCCTGCTTAATCCACTCAAACCGGAAATACTTTTCATCTCGCTCGCTACTCGAAAGGAACTTTCCACGAATCTAGAAGAAAAACCGAACCAAGTTAGCTAATAAGAGAGCGGCCCACCAATTCAAGGCTGGACCCTGGAACTGGAAAGAAGAATAATCAACACCATACCGCTCGATATAATCAAAAGCCTGAAGGATACGCTGACATCATTTTATTTTTAAAAGAATCACGAGGTTTATCTGATGCATGGCTTGAGAATATCGGAAGATTCAACCGCGTAAAATAATGTAACCACTTTGGGCACTCGGACCGAACTATAACCTCGGCTGGCTAACCAGCCAGAACAATTAGAGGTACAACACATACTACCACCGGAATATAATTTACTGCAGCAATATTAAGAACCAGAAAAGGAGCTCCATGATATCGAATGTCTGCACATGCGGCAACCTGATAGGCTGCCCAGCGAATAATAGGTTCTTACGGTATCTGCGTCACCAAAATTCTCCTAAAAGCATCGTAGAGAGCCAAGGGAACCACAAGGCCCTACTCCCTTGCCCATCGCGAGCTCGTACAACTGGGCCCTCCGTAACCAGATCGTCGGCACGATAAAAAACTCTCGGGGCTTCGTCAGTGCTAACCCCAGGCCAGACTGCTTCGTCTTGAACTCATACGTTTGCTGATTTATTGCACGAGGGTTCACAATTACCACGAAGAAATTAACAAATTAACAAAAATACTTTTGCATCCTAGACCGACGCACGATCAAAAATGAAGGAAGTGAAACTTCCTAGATTCCATCATAGCCTATCGTAGATAAGTACGGACGTCTACGTACCCATCAGCGAGACTCTACTAGACACTGTCTTAGTCTGGATAGACTCTAAACTGGGCTCTGATACCAACTGACACGACCCGAAATCCGGTTAGGCCGTGCGGGCACCCGACATCCTCCCCTACACCCGTCGGGCGAACCCTTAATAGTTAAATTAGGAAAATAAATATAATTCAATTCATAAATAAGAACAAGACTTAAAAAAATACAGACATACTGATACCTTTAAGCTGTATAAAAGAAATTACAGCTGACTACCCAACATACTAGGTTTAGGGCTATCCAGACTAGACATCTAAGAGTACAAAAGAAGACAGATACCTCCTGAAGGGAGCAAAATGCAGCTGAAATAATAAACAATAAACTGGTGGCCATCCAGAATAAAAGCTGGCTCACCCTAACAGCTGAAGTCGTCTTCGCTCCTTCACAACGTGCCGAACTCAATCCTGGAGCGAACCTGCCGAAACGAAATAGATAGACAAAAACAACAACAAACAAGGGTGAGTCAAAAGGACTCAATAAGTGGGGCAGACTAGCCACCTCAAAGAATAGGATAGCTAGCCAGGGAGAAGAAAAACAGATAAACGAAATCCATCTTAGTTGAACTATAAACAGGCAAAGCCAAATAATAACTGAAAACACGTATGGAATCAAAACAGCCAGGGACATAAGGTAGACAGAACGTATAGATATCCTGAACATGTCGACAATCAGAAATACATCCTGTTGCGGCGTGCAACCCGATCTATATATTTATACTGTTGCGGCGTGCAACCCGATCCGTATATTTATACTGTTGCGGCGTGCAACCCGATCCGATCCATGTATTTATATTGTCGCAACGTGCGACCCGGGATACGAGCTAGAAATATATAGGCAAACTGAGATACGGTATACATACCGCATATATAAAACACAACACGATAGTCACACAATAGTCAGCACGCGGTGCAATGAAATGAGATGAATGCAGTATGATGCAATGGTGTCACATGTGCCAAATAGATGGAGCGGAATCGTCCTGCTCCGGTGGCGGAATCCTCCTACCCTCAATATGATGCAATGGAGCGGAATCCTCCTGCTCCGAGGGCGGAATCCTCCTACCCTCAATATGATGCAATGGAGCGGAATCCTCCTGCTCCGAGGGCGAAATCCTCCTACCCTCAATATGATGCAATGGAGCGGAATCCTCCTGCTCCGAGGGCGGAATCCTCCTACCCTCAATATGATGCAGTATGCATACGAATGAAACATGATGCAATAATAATCCATCACCAGCGCGAGACTCTCATCGACAGCTGGAAAGTATATACCAACTCACAGCCAAAGTACAATACCAATAACAGGACATAATATATAATATAGAATATAAATCCAAAGCTAAGGCGTAATGAGTACGCCTATCGGCAGCTACACACGTAAGGAACACGTGGTAGAAAATCCACGAGGCCAGGTGCCTCTAAAGAAATGGATATAAACACTTACCTTGTTACAAGGTTAGCACAATTACTCAACAACCACTTTGTCCTTTGATTTCATTGCCAAACGATCCCACTCGATTCAATAAGCAGAAAAATATATCAAATTAGGTTAAAGGCTTCATTTCTCACATCTTAGGGCAATCCAGGTAGGAACCTGATACCCTATTCGCATACGCAATGCGCAGGCCAGTCATATATACAGGGTTTAAGGCCACATAACCAAACCCCAAATAAATTACATTTATAAGTTGCCCATAACTTACTGAGTACGAATATATAATCAATTTCATTATCAGGGTCCATTTGACCCTTTAAACTATTAATTGAATTTATTAAAACGATGTATAATATTCCAAGTTTTACCGTTAAAACATATTCAAACACACGTAATAAACTCAAATAATATATTAGGATCATTACCTGAATGTTTCAGGGTGAAAATTCTACTTTTTCCCGGCCCCTTTTCTCATTTTCTGGCATTTTTCCACTGCGTATTTTTCCATTTTATGTTTCAGTGTATGTATGTAAGTATGTTTCTGTTTGCATTTTTCTCTTTTGAATTGAGGACAAGGGATTAAGTTAATCCCTTTGTCCACCGACTCCATTTTTATACTTTTGTCTTTTTCCTCTTTTTTTTTCTTTTTTTCTTTAAAATTCGCTGCTACGGTAAAAATTAAAACGGTACCCTACGATATTTGAAATAATTCCAACTTTTGCATACCAGATATACAAAATATATGTAACATACTCGCGAAGGCGGATCTCAAATTGGACTCCCGAAACTCAAGATGCGAATTTAAATAGAAAAAGTCAAATTATTTAACTTTCGGCATTTTAGCGGAACTTAGCCGAACAACATCGAAATTCACTTTCGAAAGTTTACAAAAATCACAAATAATCATACGAACCTAACAGAGCTTTTGGATTTCGAATCAGAGCTCATTCGGCAAAACCGAGCTCGAAAATCTCTTTTTAATATTTATCGCCAATAAAAACTGAAACCTTCTTCCGATTCCTACTAAACGAGGTCTGATTTAGCTCAAATTTTACAGACAGGTCCTAATGGACATTACGAATATTTTAAAATTATCGACACGCCAATCGGAGTCCTAACTTCCGAAACGACTGACCGAGGTCGTTTCATTTTTCAGCTCAACAAGATAAACGGAGGTTCAATCGTACAACTAGATTGAAATAGATAGAAAAGAGGCAAGGGAAAGAAGGAAGAAAAGAGGTAAGGAATAGACTAGGGTTCTTCTTTCACAATAATGGAAAGTAGCTATTACAAGGTTATATGTAGCCATGCTAAAATAGGCAACCTAACACTAATCAATGCAAGAATTTCAACTACATTAAATGATCTTTCAAATTGATCAAGACTCTCTAGTTTATGGCCGATTCTCTATGGTACGAGTTGTTGCTTCATTGAATTTGCTTCACTAACAGGCTCACGCTTTGACTTTGATCTTTATGGACTAGTACCAAGATCGAGTCATAGACAAGCAGATGTAATTTTAACATCCAGAACAGTAACCGTGAAAATGGCCCCCTCTTTAGTGAGATTATATTAGAAAATATCGGAACCAAAATATGTTATTGTTATGGGAGCCTGTGCAATTACAGGCGGAATGTTCAGTACTGATTCTTATAGTACTATTCAGGATGTATCTAAGCAGTTATAGATGCTATAGCAAAACTAAGGAAGGGAATATCTCGAGAACTCTATGAAGATCGAATTAGGTACTCATAGGCTCAACACTGACATGTGCTGCGACCCAATTGATCGAAAGTTAATACTAGCCTCTACTATCCTTTATAATTGGGCTATAACTATCTAACAAATGCAACCAATAGCTTGAACAAAAAAGACACGCACCAACAAGATTCTGAAAACTTCATCAAAGGTATTATCAGCTCTCTCATTAATTTTTTTTGTTTCTTTAAAATCCACTATTAGTTTTTTGCTTTAGTTGATGACTATACATCTAGAATTTGCTATATTTTAGTAGATTGTTTGATGCATGTTTTCACTTTTTTATTTGCTTCCATAGAGCAACATTTCAATTAACACTAATTACAATTAGGAAAATTTACACCAGATGACAATCCTATTAGCAAAATTATAAAAAAATACCGATACTTTTAAACATTTACACTACATAACGATACTTTTAAATATTTACACTATATACCTTTTTTTCATTTCCCTCCCTAACACAAAACCCTAATTTCTCTCTCTTTCTCTCCCCTCCACCGACCCACCCACCCGTCCTCCATCCTTTCCCATTCTCTGCCGACTAGCTGTTGTCTATCTCCGGTAAGGCACCTCATTTTTTGCTGCTACCGCTACTGTTCGTGTCATCTACGTTGTCGTGCCATCACCGGAGTGGTGGCGTTGCCACTGCTGCTCTTAGGGCTGTTCATTTTTCGGTTTAAACCGATAAACCGAATCGATAAAAAATTAATGGTTTATAAATATTGGTTTATCGGTTATTTAGTGGTTTACAAAAATTTTTATTGGGTTATCGGTTCGGTTGTCGGTTTTGTACATTTTCTTATTGGTTAAACCGATAACCCAATAAGGTTTTCAAATTTACTATGTTGCGCTTATGTGCATAAAAGTAGTATACTTAATTACTATTAGTTGGAACTTGAGAACCTCAAACCCTAGTCTTCTTTTACTTATGTAGCTTTCGAGTCGCCCCATCCATTTCAACTATTGATTTACTATTTCACTCCTTGCCTCCTCTATTAGTTTATAGAATAATGAAGTATATTTGAATATGTTATTGGTTGCTTTTTTGAATATGGCGAATGCTATAAGAGGCATTTGAATTCACTGTGAAATAAAGCCGATTTTGTATTGGATGCAATCGTTTAAGAGGTTTTTTTTTAACACTTGTTAGGCCTAAGTTTCTTAATGGTTAAACCGAAAACCGAACCGATAAGAACCTAAAACCGATAACCCGAAAACCGATAACCGATAGCTTATTGGTTCGGTTATTGGTTTAGCACTTTTAAAAACCGAAAACCGATAGTCCAAACCGATAAGGTGCAAAACCGAACCGACCGATAAACACCCCTAGTTGCTCTGGGAGGCGCCACTCCTATAAGATCTGTTGCTACTGGTCCTCGTCGGCGGCGGCCGGAGTTGCTGCCGCCGATCTGCTTCTCTCATTCTTTTTTTAAATTTTTTTTTTTGTTTTGAATGTGTATTGATGTGTATATACGTATATATTTTTTTTGTATTAATGTATATTTGTATTTTTTGTACCTAAATACATTTTAAAATCTATTTGAATGGCTAATTGAATTTTTTGTATTTTATTGTATATTTGTGTATATTTGTATTTTCAATTGTATGTTTGCGAATATTTTGGTTGTGTATTTGTATATTTCTGTATATATGCATATTTAAGTGCATGTGTATTTTATATATGTGTGAATACGTCTTTTGTATATCCAAAAATTCATTTGTATGTCTTTGTATGTTGTGGGTGTATATAAGTGTATGTTTTGTATATTTTAATTTAACGTATGTTTATGTATTTTCATTGGTTAAATATACTTTTTCTAAAGGTATGAATGTGTATTTTTTGTATGTTTTATACATGTTTATATTGTTTTTCAGATTTTTTTTTAAAAAAATTTCGGCGACCTGCCACCGCCAACCTCTCGCATCTTCTCATTGGGGCATCTGTGCTCCTCCTTTTCAAATGCATGTACCATCTCTGCCTTGCTCCTCACATCTTGTCCACCTAAGAAGTCACTCGTAACTTGGCCCGTATATTATCATTCATAATTTTATCTCCTATAATAGCATGCTGACACATTCATCTAAGCAGGGCGGACCTAGAAATTGACATAAGGGGATTTAAGAAAATATTTGAATGTAACACTTGGGATCTGAACTTATGACACAAAGTAAATTTTGAATCCCCTTTATCGCTACACTAGCACATTTCCTTGTGCAAGAAGGTTCAATAGTATGTATAACCCAAAGACTCGATTATTCCTTTTTTTGCTGTGCAATCTCTTGACGAATGGAGTTGAACCTTGAATGCACATAGGTCTGCTCCTGCATCCAAGTATCCTCATCTCTGTTACTCTCGTCTTCTGAACGTGTGTGTTCTTGGCTGGCCATACTCAGCCTCATATAACATGTAGTTAGTCGTCTATAGCTACTCTATAAAACTTGCCTTTAACTTTTTGTGGCACATTCTTGTTGCATGTGACACCAGATGCAAGCCTCAATTTCATCTAAGATGTATATGTATTAAGTCGTATAGAGATACATGATAGATTGATGCTTTCTTTCACTTGTCTTTAATTAAATTTGATTGGTCATCTGGCTACAATCTTTCAAATCTGCATTATAAAAGAAGTTCAAAATGTTCTTTCCTAATAACTCTTGTATAATGGGCATGCTAAATTTAAATGTATTGTCTTGGTAGTATGAATGTAGTTAGTCTTGGTTCCTTTAATATTAATTAGTCTACTTAGAGTATACCAAAGTGTTCTACGAAAGATAAAGAGAGTTCTAGGAAAGTAAAAAAGTGTCTTGAGAAGTGGAAGAAATAGATGATAACGAGTCTCCATTATGTCTATATAAACAACAATGTATGAGATGAATTAATCATCCAGAAATAATCCACAAAAAAATATAAAGACTGCTGAAATTACAAGCAGCTGGTTCCTAAAATTGAAGTTCTATCTAAAATTATCTCTTTGATTACTAATCTTCCTTCCTCCATGGCCAGATCTGCCTCCTCTTGATGATTCTCCTTTGTATTGCTCAGCTACTTGTGATTTTGTGGATAAATTGAGCTTAGATTGTAAAGCACTCTCAATAGATCTGCCTTCCTCCATAATATAAAGACTGCTGAAATTACAAGCAGCTAGTTCCTAAACTTGAAGTTCTATCTAAAATTATCTCTTTGATTACTAATCTTCCTTCCTCCATGGCCAGATCTGCCTCCTCTTGATGATTCTCCTTTGTATTGCTCAGCTACTTGTGATTTTGTGGACAAATTGAGCTTAGATTGTAAAGCACTCTCAATAGATTTTTCAGAGTGTCTTAACAACCTTTGCTCGTGGGCTTGTAGAGATGCCATCAATTCATGAACACTCAACTTTGAGATATCTTTAGTCTCTTCAATGATAGAGACTATGGAATCATATTTTTCAGTCAAGCTTATCAAAATTTTCTCCACTAGTTTTTTATCTCAATCACCTCTCCATACAAAATCATTTACTTTCCTATTTCAGCAACTTTAGAGAAATATTCTTTCAAATTAAATCCAACTTTCATTTTCATATTCTCAAATTAACTTCTTAGAGTTTGAAGCTTAATAGCATGTACCCTTTTATCTCCTTGAAATTCTTTACGTAGAGCCTCCCAAGCCTCATTTGATGTTGTGGTTCTCATGATTCTTGGAAATATGGACTCACTCAATGCTTGTTGAATATAAGCAAGAGCTTTTGCATCTTTTCTTCAGTTCTTTTAATGCTTTGTTTTAGTCGCAGTGAGTTGTGCTTCTTCTTCAGGTTCCTTATAACCACTTTCAACAAGCTCCCACAAATCTTGCAATTGGAACATAGTTTTGGTCTTTAAATACAATAAATCATGATTTTCTCCATTGAATATAAAAATGGATAGTTGTGCCATACCTTGTTCACTTGTAGAAGCCATTGTTTAGCTTTTTATACACACAAAATATTAAATCGAACAAGCTCTAATATCAATCTGTTTGATTTGAGGAAGGAAGATTAGTAATCAAAGAGATAATTTTAGATAGAACAACTTTAGTTTTAGGAAACAAGCTGCTTGTAATTTCAGGTGGAGGAGGAAGAAATCAAAGAGGAAATTCGAGGAGGAAGAAATCAAAGAGGACGACGAGGTGGTAATTATGGCAGAAATTCGAATAACTTTGGACAGAGTTTCATCAACTCTGGGAAAAATGCAGAATTTGCAAAAGAAGCAGCCATGAAGACAAAGACTATTAGTTTCAAGGGAAGCCATAGTGTCACCACTGTAAAAAATTTGGTCATGTGCAGAAGGATTGTAAATTCAAGAACCAACAACAAGCAAATTTTCTGAAGAAAGAGGAGATGAAAATCAAGGTTCTTAGCAAGTTGTCAAATGGCCAAAGAGAAAAATGATGATATTTGGCTATTGGACAGCGGGTGTAGTGACCATATGACTGAAAATAAAAGTGTTTTTATAATAGTGGATGACAAAGTGAAGACTGAAACAAAAATAGAAAACTGAGCTTATGTCCAAGCAATTGGAAATGGCTCGATTCGTATCCAAACAAAGGAAGAAACAAAGTTCATCCATAATGTACTTTGGTTTTAGATTTAGATCAAAATTTATTGATTGTTTGGCAGCTTGTGGAGAATGGATATGTCCATTTTGAAAATAATTGTTGCACAATTTATGACAAAAAATGGAGACAACAAGCTCATGGCAAAAGTGAGGATGGAAAAAGGAATAAGTTTTTCATTGACCTTCAATTATGGGGGAGATGTAGCCTTGAAAACACAAGTTAAAGGTGATTAATTCTTGGCTTTGGCATAAAAAGTTAGGTCACTTGTATTTTAATGGGATGAAATTATTGCAAGAAAAAGAGATGGTTTATGGACTGCCAAGAATTGAAGTAAATATGAAGTTTGTGAAGGGTGTGCTATGGGAAAACACCATAGAAACTCTTTTCCTCAAAGTGTAGCTTAGAGAGCGAACAAAGCTTTGGAGTTAGTTCATACGGATGTGTGTGGTCCGATGAAAAAAAAATTTCTTGCTGGGGACAAGTATTTTATATTATTCATTGATGACTATACACGGATGACTTGGGTTTATTTCATGAAACAAAAATCCGAGGTGTGGAATTTTCAAAAAATTCAAAAGCCTTATGAAAAATAAAGTGGGTTGTTCATAAAGGTGTTGAGAAGTGACTGAGGTAAAGAATATACATTAAAATAATTTGAATAATTTTATGATTAAGAGGGCATTGAAAGGCAACTAACCATTGGGTACATACACTACAATAAATAAGACTTATAGTGGCAACTTACAGTGGCGACTTTAAAAACTGCCACAGAAAGTTACTTATTTGTGGCGACTTCTCTTGTCGCTACAATAGGTAAATTTTCAGTGGCGACTTTATTGATGTCGCTCCTAATATGTAAAATTTTCAGTTCCCGCCGAGTGCAAAGTTTTGGCTCGAAGGTTTTTGTAGCAACTTTTTGATTGTCGCCTCTAAAATATCATTTGTGGCGACAAAGTCGCCACTGTACATTTAAAATTTTGACTTTTAAGTTAAAAAAGTGAATTAAAAATAACGGAAAAAGTTCTGATAAGAAAGTAAATGCGGAAAAACGTCTGATTTGCCCCTCTACTATGAACTATTAGTCACTCGTACCCCCCGTTATACAATACGTTCGTAAACCCCCCTACCGTTATCGAACTTAACTCATTTACCCCTAATTTTAACGCCCAGCCACGCTGGACCATTCCCCACATCAGAAATACACACATGGCTGCCACGTCGGATGCCATGTGTGTAATTAAACCCACTTCATCAATCCGAACCCGCTTTCATTAACCCGACCCACTTAACACCAAAATATATAAACCCAAAATTAAGAAAATAACTCATTTCTTAAACATTTCCTCCGAAAATAACATGGTCTCTTAGGTTTCTTCGCCTCCTCGGTTCCATCTGCTTGCATGTTCAAAGGTATGTTTGTTTTTCCTTTTAATGTTTAGTTTTACTCTTTATTTTCTTTGATCTCGTGAGATAAACAACAAATTTATGTTAGGGTTTATGTTTTGTTTTAGGGTTAATATTTCTTTCGATTTAGGGGTTCTGAATTGTGTCTTTTTATGTAAATTTAGTTGTTTGGTTTATCTTCTGTTTTAGGGCTTCAATATTGGGGTTTTAGGGTTTTCTGTATAGTGGTTTTAGGGTTTCGATTTAGGAGTTTTAGTTTTTGGGTTGTACTCATTTACGGTTTAGGGTTTTGTTGGCTGGTCTGATATTGTTATTTATTGATATTGGACTGCCTATTTATTGAAGAGGGGACCTGAAATTGGTTATTTATTCATGTAGTGGTTCCCTTCCCTTAATATAAAACTCAGCACATGGAAGGGCTATTTGCTGCTTTTCATCAGTGGGTCACCATTATTTTGTTTGTTTATTTCCTTTTTTTTTTACTTTTACTTATACACATTACTATAATAGTGGTCCTGGAATTAAATATGAATGGGATAGTGGTATTCATTGACTTATTTAATACTGGTGGTTACATTTGGTACTTATGTTTGTTCATTCCATGTTTTTGTAGGTTAAAAATGGTGACAATTGAATTGGTATTCAATTATGGTGGAGGATGGAGTAGGAGTCCAGAACCTATGTATTCTAAGGGGCAAGTTCACAAGTGGTCAGGTTATGACTCTGAATTACTTTCTTACATTGATCTAGTTAATGAGTATACTTCTGAATTAGGGTATGTTGGGGTGCAACAGTTACTTGTTGCTGGTAGTTCTGGAAAATTGTTTGAACTTGAAGGGGATGAGGGGATTAGGGCTCTATTAGAATTAATTACTGTTGAACAAAATGTGATCAACTTGTATGCAGTAGATGATAGTGAGTTGGGTCTATTTGTTCCTAATATTCTTGACCATAGTGGCACCTTTCATTCAGAATATTTGGCTGTTAGTGATTGTAGTTCCTTATCTGAAGAGGATGATTTTAGTGACTTTGGATCATCTGCAAGTGACTCTGAAGACTTAGACTTAGAGTCACTATTCAGGCAGAAAAATAGGTGTTTGGATGAGAAGTTATCTGACTATAAGGAGGTAGATAAAACACTCACATTCACTGATATATTTGAAGCTAGGAAATATATGAAACTGTATGCACTTGCTAATGGTTATGGTTTAGTTCCAGTCAAAAGTGATAGAAGAAGGCTTAGGTATATCTGTGAAATTGGTTGTCCATTTGTTTGTTTGATCTCTAGAGATGGAAACTTTCCTGGTGTTAGAGTCAAGACACTAAATGCTGAACATACATGTGAACCAATTTTTTATAATCCATGTGTGGATTATAATACTGTGGCCCACTACTTTAAGTCAAAGTTACAAGGCAATCCTAAATATAAGGTGAAGGATATGAAGCTGGATCTAAAGAAAGAGTTTAACATTAATGTTTCTAGTTCTAAGTGTACAAGAGCAAAAAGATTAATTCTGGAACAGTTGGAGGGTAGCTTTAGGGATGATTATAGAAGGCTTGAGGCTTATGGTACTGAATTGAGAGAAAGTAATCCAGGAAGTGATGTTATAATCAACATTTCAAAAGATGGACTTGCTGAAGGGAGAAGATTTTCAAGGATGTATGTTTGTTTTCATGCATTGAAAATGGGGTTTAAAGAAGGTTTGAGACCTTTTATTGGGTTAGATGGTACATTCTTGAGAGGCAAAGCATGTGGACAAGTGCTAGCTGCTGTAACCTTAGATGCCATGAACCAGTTCTATCCCATAGCTTGGGCCATTGTTGACAAGGAAACTAAGGTCACTTGGAGCTGGTTCTTGGAACACTTGCAAAGGTCTTTGGATCTCAATGATGGTCAAGGGTTCACCTTTATTTCAGACATGCAGAAGGTAGTTTACTGTTCTTATTAAAGTCTATAAATTTATTTTATTAATTTATCATGTACATAGTTAACTTCTTTTTTATGCTCTTTCTTTTACATTTAGGGTTTACATGAGGCAATGAAGGCTGTTATTCCTGCTGCAAGGCATAGATATTGTGTCAAGCATATTGAATCCAACTGGGGCAAGAGATGGAAATCTGGAGCTATGAGGATGCTGCTTTGGTGGTCTGCATGGAGTAATTATGAGGAAGACTTTAAGGATATGTTGAACAAATTGGGGAGCTTAGATAAAGATGCTGCAAGTGAGTTGGTTACCTACCCTGTTCAGACTTGGGTTAGGGCATACTTTGATACAGTATGCAAGAACAATGCAGTTGAGAACAACTTCACTGAATCCTTCAATGCTTGGATTCTGGAGGCAAGGTACAAACCCATTATAAAGATGCTGGAAGACATTAGGATCAAGGTGATGAACATGCTAAGGTTACATGAGAATGCTGTGAAGAAATGGGACTATGAATACAGTCCTTATGCAATGAAGTTGTATAAGGAATACCTGAAGATTGCTCAATCATGCTCAGTTGATTTCAATGGTGATGATGGCTTTGAAGTAACTGATGGGAATGACAAACACACAGTTAACTTGGCAATGAAGAAGTGTACTTGCAGAAATTGGAATCTTTCTGGAATCCCATGTCAACATGCAATCAAGTCATTGCAGTTCATGAAAGTTGATCCACTGGTTGAAATGCACTGGTACTACAGTAAGGAGGCCTATCTATTGACCTACAAGCACAAGATACAACCTGTAAGGGGGGATAAATTTTGGAGGGTACACCCATCCCAAGCAATGGATCCACCTGCATTGGTGAAGATGGCAGGCAGACCTAGAATCAAAAGAACAAGGCAAAAGGATGAGGCAATTCTAAGGCAAAGTGGATGGGCTGCTTCTAGAAAGGGAAGGGTTATGACATGCAAGACTTGTGGGCAGCCAAACCATAACTCTAGATCTTGTGACATGGTAAGTATTCATAACTAAATTTCTTACATTTACATTGTTCCTATACTAATGACCTCTTTTGAATATTAACAGAGGTCAAAAGGGAAGCAGCCAGCTGGAGGAAGGCAAAAGAAAAAGAAGAAGAGCCAGCTGGTGAATGAAGACATTGAGCATGGTATTGGGAGCTCTTCACCTCCACCAGGTGACCCCTTTGAAGAAGACATTGAAGCCACTGCACCACAACCTAGTCAACAAACCCAGTCAAGTCAAGCTAATGGGTTTAGGTTTATGCCTACCCCAACAGTGCACAAGAAGCCTTTAAATGAACATCAAATGCCTGATTATAACCATGCTGAGTTTGAAGACCCAACTTTAAGGCCAAGGACTGTGGCAGAGATTGAAGCAATCGCTCAAAAAAGGCAGCAACCTAAAAAGACAGCTGGTACACGAGTTATCTCTTTTAGAGGTGATGCAAGTGGTGTGTGTGAACCAACAGATCTTCCTTTTGAACCAGTAAGGCTGACTTGGAATGGTAAAGCTGCTGTTACAAGTTCTGGACTGCAGAAGATGGCTAAGTTGAAAGCAAGAAAGGGGAATGGAAAATCACAAGTGTGATGTTGTTTAAGTTTATGTTTTAAGACTTATTAAGGTTGTATATTTTTGGGGGTTATATTTACTGCTGTTAAGACAGTACATTTGCTTAGACTTAGTGTTTTAATGGTGACAAAGGGATGCTATACTATTACTTAGGTGTGCTATGTTTTGGGGTTATAGTATGGCATCCCTTTTGCAATGTATGAATGTTATCAAGCATTGAGACTTGGTTTAATCTAATGATCCTTTTTCATTTCTTATGTTTGTTTATGTATTTTCTGTCATTGCTTATGTTTCAGTTGTATTTTCTGTCATTTAAATGTGTATTTCAGTTATGTTTTTTTATTTCAATTGTGTATTACAAGTAGATTGTGAACAGCCAAATCATGTTCTTGTGCATATTTTTCAAACTGAAAATTGAAATGAGTAAAAGACAATTACAAGAACTTGCATTAATATGAACTTGCATTAACATACTACCAGCCGAGGCAATTCCACAAGTCCATTGCTGTTACAAAACATACTATTTCACTTAATCAACTTTTACATAGATTACTAAGCATAATACTTCACTTAATCAACATAGCTAAAGCAAATCCAATAAATATAGCCCACGAAATGTAGATGCAACTCCACAACTTTGTAACTTTCTCTTCCAAGTGTTTGGCCTTTTTCACTTGTTCGTTATGAGATTTCTCCACAAATTCAAGCTTTTTCTTCAATTTTTCCTTTTGTCCTCTAACTGTTTCTAATGATGACCTTAAATTTCTAACCAAATCATCAACTCTATTGTTGTACATTTCATCATCCCACTCCCAAAACCCACATGAATCAGCCTGCAAAACATAGATGACAATGTCATGATGTTAACAATTTAAGAAGTCTAAAGTAATAACATAATTAATTGACATAACTAATTGTTTAAAAAAATTACATACGCCATCCCTAGAACATTTGTAGAACTTCCTTCCCGGATTTGTAGGAGTACACGCGGTGAAATGGTTAGCAATGATACCACAGTGGCACATCCTCTTGGAAGAACAACTACCTTGAGACATTGTTGAAGAGTGTAGAAAAAGATTGGTTAAACCCTAATTTTTGGGTGATGGAAGAAGAAAGGGGATATGTTTTTGCTGATGGAAGTGAAAGGTGAAGGATGGGTGGGTATATATTTAGGTGTTTGTAATTTCGGATTGATGAAGTGGGTTTAATTACACACATGGCATCCGACGTGGCAGCCATGTGTGTATTTCTGATGTGGGGAATGGTCCAGCGTGGCTGGGCGTTAAAATTAGGGGTAAATGAGTTAAGTTCGATAACGGTAGGGGGGTTTACGAACGTATTGTATAACGGGGTACGAGTGACTAATAGTTCATAGTAGAGAGGCAAATCAGACGTTTTTCCGAAGTAAATGTACACACTCACCAAACAAAAAAGAGAAAAAATACTTGGCTCTCTCTATCCATTCACGAAAGCCAAAGGTATGAACCCCAAAGGTCATTCCTCTCAAATCTCACTCCATTAGGTAACATCAGAAAAGTCCTAATTAGTAGATCTTATAAACAATTTTACATATTCACTAGTACATCAACTACATGTATTTTGCTACAACCCCAATTTCATATAAAATTTTATAGATCTCGCCCCTAATTTCTTAACAGATCTGAAAATCCACAGGAATGGTGAGGAGTCGCGATTTTGGTAGTTGAATCCGGCACTCAACTTTTCTCGGCTTCCAGCAATATCTCTTTCTTGGGCAAAATAGATAAGGTAACTTTAGAAAATTGAGTAGTACTATGTGTTAGAGTTATGGTGAGATTTAATCCTTTTTTTTAGTACTAAGACTACCCACAAAGATTGTTTGTACTATTTTCATTTTAACTTGTTACGTGTTGTTTAGAATTAGGAAGATTATTTTTATTGTTTTGATAAATATTTTACCTGATTATTTGTAACATAAAAAAGATTCTGGGACTTCAAAAAAGTTTGTAGAGAATGTTCTACCTTGGTTGCCACTGCTTGTTCATTCTATTTTGCACTTTACTGGACATATTTCTTGCTTGGACTAATTAACTAATAAGAAGCAAGAGAACAAGTTATAGGAAGTGGTAGCAATTGCAACTTATCTCAGAGCAGACACGTTTGAAAAGTAATTATTTTATTCAAGTGTAAAGAGAAGTTGACTACGGGCTTGTGCTACTAGTTTATTATTTTTTCATGTGTAATTATTTTTACATGAGATTTATATAGTGGTACAATATCAAAATGAGATTGCTTCTTGCAATACTTTGATTAATGTGATGTTTTATGAAGCAATAGTCAGGTTTGGCCGATATTTCATCTCTGTAAGTTCACTTGAAAAGTCACCATCTTGGAGAGTGATTTTCAAAGAGTAATCAACTTTGTCTTTGTTAAAGTCCATAATGAGGAAGATGATCATACTAATGACAATCATTCTGATGTATCTAGGGGTGAAGAAAGTGAAGAAGTGTTACATGATAAATATGGAGAGGACATTGATACATCCTCTTGAAGACTGTGAAGCGAAGGTAAACATCTCTTTTCTTAGTTTATGGAACATCAATTTACCAGTTGTGACTGAATCAGTGAAGTTCTCTGTATTGTTTTTCATTACTAGATTGATAGTAAAATTTATTCAAGTTTCTTGTGAATTGTTTAGCTGCCTTCATGTCATTTTATCTTTGATGTGTAACAATAAGTTTTTCTCATCTTTAATATTAAAAGCTTGATACTTCCCATTTGTGTGATGCTGCATGAGATGGTAGGTTTAGGATGAGGTAAAGGTGGGCGAGGGGGCAAGCCATGGCCATGGCAATTTCTAAGGACATGGAAATTTTCAAGAACATGACAATTTTGTAGCATCCCTACAGACATGAACAAATATCTCCCAACCTTCTCACCATTTAAATATCTGGAAATGAAGTACTCAGTTACAGATTCATGATCTATAAAATCTCTGGTTGACCCTCAATTATGTATTTATTGGAAATTTAAGTTTTTTATGAGGCCTATGAAGAAAAAAATCTGGTTTATGAATTGTTAGATCGCCAATTTTTAAGAAGTCTTAGAATGAATTTTTTTCCAAATATAAGAAGACACTACAAAAAAATAGGTGATTACCGCCGGTTGTATATCAGCATTTCCATAAACAGCCACTAAATTTTTTATTTACCAGCGCTTTGTTCAAACTGCTGCTATGTAGCAGCGATTTTGTTTGTTTAGCAGCAGTTCTGAAACTAGCGACAGTTTGGTGAGATTTAGCAGCGGTTTATGCTTATTTTGTGGCGGTTTTGGCTCATTTCTTTATCCCACATCGGTGACTTAAAGCAAATTTTTGTATTTTATCACTTAGAAAGCTACAGTCCTAACTGAACGTCTGAGATAAGGGACTTGTTTGGGTAGGTATAAGGCCTCTGCCGTAGTGCCTATCGTGTACAGGTCCACGATGACGTTTGAACATAGACAACCCATCCCATGTGTTTTTATTATGATATACCTGGATAACTGTTAGCGGCAGTTGCAACTACACCAAACCGCCACAAATTTAGTGTAGCAGCGGTTGTGCCAACGGGTCACAGAAAACGTCGGTAGATAGTTTTAGTACAACGTCTTAGGCAGCAGTTTTAGCACCACTTGTTTATCTTCTTGGGGTGGCTAAAACCGCTGCTAAACTCAATTTTAAACCGTTGCCATCAGCTAATTTTTTTATAGTGAAATCTTCTAGTTCTATCTTGTTTTATGTTATATTCAAATGTTATTATTATGTTATGCCTTGTGAGCTTATTGTGCTTGAGTCGAATATTAACAAGGCACCAAATATAGCATAATAAGGCTAATTAAGTAGAATTAAATAGGATGAAAAAGCTTCATTATTCACTGAATTAAGTCCTTATCAGTTTAATATACTATTCTTATGCAACTCAGCTATATATTATAACTTACAGCTTTGGTGTCTACTAGTGATTTATTTAACTTTAAGGAAATTTACGGTGGTCTTGTTTCTGTAGTTAAGTAGCTACTTCACTTTGTTACCTGAGTATTTGAGCTTATTATGCTCAGTCAAACTATTTTGCACAAACTTTTCTTGGTTATATTTTACCTTCTTAATTGAGAATCTCATCTTTTTCTCTTATGTTAATATTGACTCCCTTTTTTACTACTTGCCTTAAGTTATGAGAATCGTTAAAGTGCTCCTTATGTTCTTATCCTCTATAACAGGGAGAAGATTTTTAGGACAATCACATATGGTGGCAACCAAGAAGATGCTTGAAGACACTTAACGTTTTGCAATTTAGCCATGTATATATGCGTACAGTGACAATGAGCAGCTTAAAGACTCTTAATGTTTTTCTTTTTTTGGTTACATGTACGTGTGTGGGTACATGAACAATGAAGATGTGTTGTATATATTTAAGTTGATATTTTAGTAATGAAAGTAGTTATTATATGTGGGTTTAAAAGTATTTTTGGTCTTTTATTGGATACTTTGGATATTGTTATGTAGTTGAGAAAAATTTATGGATTATACATTTTAGAGAAAATGTTGCCACTACTGAATTTGGTAATTGTAGTTATTGAAGAAAAAGGCTTTAGTGGCGACAGAAATTTGCCACAAAAACTAACAAATATTTTGTTGCCACCTAGGTAGCTACTAAATAGTAAGCTTTTGTGGCGACAGAAGTTGTCACTGAATGTATAACCGTTCTTGTGGCGATAAAAGTCGCAACTAAAAGATACTCTACAGTGGCGACCTACCGAGAATATAACTTGTTGAACACTTTTTTGTAGCGTCAGGAATTAGTTTTTGTAGCGACAATTATCGCCGCAAACTAACCTTTAGTGGCGACAAGAAAAAGTCGCCGCTAAAAACATTCAGTATCGGCTTGTAGTGCAGCAACTCTTTAGTCGCCACTATAAACTATTTGTGGCGACTTTTTAAGCATTAGTGGCGACTTTAGTCGCCACAATAAGATAGTTTTCTTGTAGTGATAGCACAACAAAATGGTGTATCCGAAAGAAAGAGTCAAACAGTTGTTGAAATCGGAAAAACTATGTTGAAGGAGAAAGGAATGCCAAATACTTTTGGGCTGAAGCAGTGTATGTAATGGTGTATTTAATAAATGATATCCAATCAAAGTGGTGCAAAATATAACACCTCTGGAAGCTTGGAGCAAGAGGAAGCCTTCAGTGAAGTACTTGAAAGTTTTTTGGTGTATTTGCTATGCCCAAATTTCAAAAGAGAAGAGGAGTAAACTTAATGAAACAAGTGAGAAGTGCATTTTTGTTGGCTATAGCTCAAAATCAAAAGGCTATAGGGTGTATAGCTTGAAGAAAAAAAAAGGTCATCACAAGTAGAGATGTGTTGTTTGATGAAGAAACTAGTTAGAATTGGGAGAAAAATGAGGTCGAAAGAAAAATTGTGATGGCTGAAAATGGGCATGAGAATGAAGAAAATAATGAAGAACATGTCCCAGGATCAGATTCTGCATCACCTTCAAGCAATGGTGCAAGTTCTAGTACCTCAAGTCCAAAAGTACTCCGGTAAAAATGAGAGACCTTGCTGAAATTTTTGCATCATGTAACTATAGCATGGTTGAGCCAGCAAGTTTTGAAGAAGCAATTAAAGAAGTTAGGAAGAAAGCAATGGTGGAAGAGCTCCAATTGATTGAGAAAAAATAGACTTGGGAGTTGGTAAAAAAACAACAAACGGGATATTGTTGGAGTGAAATGGATTTACAAGATAAAAAATAATACGGATGGCTCCATATTGAAACACAAGGCAAGATTAGTAGAGAAAGGATATTCACAACAACACGGTTTTGATTATCATGAGACTTTTGCACCGGTGTCTCGCAAAGATATAATTCGGACTATTATTGCTTTGGCTGCACAAAAGGGTGGTTATCGTACCAACTTGATGTAACTCAGCTTTTTGAATGGCGAACTTGAAGAAGAAATTTATGTTCATCAACCTGATGGATTTGTAATAAAGGAGAAGAAAATAAAGTGTACAAGCTCAAGAAGACGTTGTACGGGTAGAAACAAGCATCCCGACAATAGTATAGTCAAATTGAAAATTATTTTTTGCAAAGTGGATTTGTCAAAAGCAAAAGTGAGCCTACTATTTATGTGAAGAAGCGAGGTAACTCTATTCTTATTGTTACAATTTATGTTGATGATCTAATTTTTACTTGTAACAATAAGGTTGCAGTTACTGAGTTCAAAAAAGACATGATAAAAAGATATGAAATGAGTGATTGGTTTGTTGCATCATTTTTTGGGCTTGAGATTTCATAAGCAGATGATGGAGTATTTGTTTCTCAATAAAGCTATGCACAAATAATGCTTTAAAATTTTTACATGTTTGGATGCGCAGTGCCAACGCTACTTGCTTCAAATGAGAAGTTGATGAAAAATGATGGTGGAAGAAAAGTAGACAACACTCTTTTTTGAAGTATTGTTGGTACTTTGATGTATCTTACGGCTACAAGGCCGAATATTATATTTGCTACTAGTTTATTGTCAAGTTTTATGCAAAGTCCTAGTCATATTCACCTTGGAGCAGCCAAATGATTTCTTCGTTACATAAAAGGAACCTTGGCTTAAAGTTAACTTTGATTGGCTTTTGTGATAACAATTGGGCATGTTTAAAAGATGATATGAAGAGCACAACATGTTTTGTATTTTTACTTGGTTCGGGTGCATTTTCTTGGCAATCAAAGAATTAAGAAACAGTGGCACAATCATCAGCAGAAGCTGAATATATTTCAGCTACAATGGCAACTTCTCAAGCAATCTGGCTTTGAAGAATTTTGGAAGGTGTTGGTGAAAAGTAAGACAATGCAACAAGGTTGTTTTGCGACAACAAGTCAGCCATAACAATGTCTAAAAATCCAATTTACAACATTAGAACAAGGCACATAGCTGTGAAGTTTCACTTCATCAGAGAAAAAGTTGAAGAAGGAGAGATCGAACCAAAGTTTTGCAAGTCCGAGGACCAAGTTGCTAATAATTTTACCAAGGCGCTTCCCAAGAAGAAATTTCATGAGCTTTTGGGGGAGCAAGAAAAATACATTAAGGGGGAGTGTTAAAATTAAATGTATTGTCTTGGTAGTGTGAATGTAGTCAGTCTTGGTTCCTTCAATATTATTAGCCTACCTAGAGTATACCAAAGTGTTCTAGGAAAGACAAGGGGTGTTCTAGGGAAGTGAAAGAGTGTCTTGAAAAGTAGAAGAGATAGATGACAATGAGTCTCCATTATATCTATATAAACAACAATGTATGAGATGAATTAATCATCCACAAATAAATCGAAGACTGCTGAAATTATACCAGCAGCTGATTCCTTAAATTGAAGTTCTATCTAAAGTTCTCTTTGATTACTAATCTTCCTTCCTCAAATCCAACAGGCAAGTTTGGCTTTGCCATTTACACATGATGTTATTCCTAAGATTAATTAGGAGAAACTGTCTTAGGTTTAGACGGATTCCATCCAAATATTTGCTCTAGTGCCGTAGGGGTCTTACCAACCAGGTAAAAGGTATGTTTTAATCCAACATATCTTGAAAGGTCTTCTATTTATCTGTAAATTTTGATGCTTCCATGGTTCTTCAATGATCTGCTGACACTAGAAACATATTGATGTAGGTTTACCAAGTCAGAACATGGGGATGTAAACTTACTAATTTGGATATTTGGAGGCTTACAATAAAAGACAATGATATATTAGTGGATTATCGCAATCCCATAAAGGAGTCTTCCGAAATAAGTATGTATTTGTCCATTTGTATGATCATTCTTCCTGTCAAAATTTTGAGGAGACGCGGCGTACTTAACATTTCATCCGAGTATTCCCACTTCATGAACAACTCCATTTTGTAAGGTACAAAATAAAAGAGTGTAATTACTGCAATTAGAGTTGAAATAGTTTAATTCATCTTAGAATCCGTAAGATATGAAATATAAAAGAATATAAAAGTTGCAAATTGAAAAAAAAAAAAGTACACTCACCACTCTTAAAATTCCTGTTTAAGCATAGTCTTCAACAATACTTATCAATGTCACCATGAAAGATAATGAAAACAGACAACATCCATTAAGGTAACTAAATCAACTTAGTTACCTCGATATATATGAGTAAAAGTTTGGACATATTCATAGTAAATAAGATAATCACACAAAGAAGGTTAAGGACAACACCAAAAAAAAAACACTTAATGCAATATGAACTTACGTTGATGGTATGCCATGATGAACATAAATGCATGTAGTAGGTAAAAGTAACTCAAAATTAAGTGAAGAAAAAAGATTAGAAGAAACACGCTGAAAGATATATTATGAAGATTTTAGTTTTAGCAATAGTGGACGTAAAAGAATTCTAGTGGACTTCAAATTCTTAGTAATTAGGTAAACTCTTAACTTAATTAGCTTAAATAAATGTTACGTAGTTCAGAGTTGATTGTCTCTATGGTCACTCAACTTTGGGTGATTGGTCACCATAGTCACTTATCTTTGCTTTGTCTTTCTATGGTCACTTAACTTTGGGTAATTAGCTACCATGGTCACTTATCTTTGCTTTGTCTTTCTATGGTCACTCAACTTTGCCCAAGTAGCTCCTATGGTCATCCAACACATAAATCCTAACGTCCGTTAAATTTTGCTGACGTGGCAACTACAAAAATATTTTGGTAAGTTATATAAATAAAAAAAATTAAATTATTTAAGACCATCCCAATTAAAATTAAATCCCACCCAAGAGTTCTTGTTTGAAGTGCCTATTTTTGCAAAAAATAACTCATTTTTCTTTAAATCTATCAAGAAAGCCTTCTGGTAACACATTTTCAACGTTAATTTCTTCACCTAATGAAAATCTGAGCACCCAAATGAATTAGTGTCTGGCCTTAATGAATTAGCGGCTTTTGACGCTTTCTATAAGATGAAATTTTTATTGAAGTGACATAATTTTTTTAATTTATTATATAGTCTTTCACAATTTGTTTAAATAATACTGTTTTTGTTTAGCAAAACTGGTTCAAGAGATTTTGTATTCTCAGATATTTTTCTTAAGGACTATGCAGCAGAGCAACTCCAACTCGGTGTCAAGATGAACAACTTCTTGGGACCAAATTTTGCTTTCAACGGGTTTGCAATATCCCATGATATTATTTTGATCAATATTTGTAATGAAATTGAAGGGAAGTATGTGGATTATCTCTCAACTCTAAGCAAGAAAAAGGTCACATCTGTAGGACCACTTATTCTTGAAATGAAAACAACAATAGAGAATGAGGAAAGCTCCAGAATTATTTGATGGCTAGTTAAGAAGGAGTCTTCGTATGTTTATGTTTCATTTGTAAGTGAATGAGCTAAGTGAGGCGAACTTCATTAGGTGAAGAAATTAACATTGAAAATGTATTACCAGAAGGCTTTCTTGATAGATTAAAAAAAGGGAGTCATTTTTTGGAAAAATGGGCACCTCAAGCAAGAACTCTTGGGTGTGGTTTAATTTTAATTGGGTTGGTCTTAAATAATTTAACTTTTTTCTATTTATGTAACTTGCCAAAATATTTTTGTAGTTGTCATGTTAGCAAAATTTAACGGACTTAGTATTTCTGTGTTGGATGACCATAGGAGCTACTTGGACAAAGTTGAGTGACCATAGAAAGACAAAGTAAAGATAAGTGACCATAGTAGCCAATTACCCAAAGTTGAGTGACCATAGAGGTAATCAACTTACGTAGTTCATATAAGGAAAGATATATGTAATGACAATATTATCCTATGTGAAACCTGATTTTGGAATAGTATAAATAGATAAATATGGATCCTGGTATTACATTCCATACCTCGAAAGTAGGCTTGGCAGAACTATTTAAACCTACGTGTTTCACAACATTGGCGAACCCAATAAATAACGTTTTGCCTTTCGCCAGTTGTTCTGTAATCAACAACACTACATGAGATGAGTTGGTCGGAAGATGGTCTTTGGGGAAACGTGAGTGAGTTTTTCAGTTTGCACTTTTACTTTATTTATTTACCCACCGTCTGCTAATCCACTTTCATGTATGTAGAGAATTACAATAAGTCGGCAATCACAGCTACCGCTGATGTGGCCGAAGAAGAGTTTAAGAGATGTTAAAGAGAAGAGCTAAAGGGGAAGAGAGTATTGGTGAGAGTTGATCTGAATGTTCCATTGGATGACTACTACATTAATTGCTTACGTGTTGCCTCGAGCGCATAATTTGAAACATGTCAGATGAAGATTCTGCACGAGACAAAAAACATGGCCACGGAGGTAAAATATCGAAGTCGGAGTCCTTGACATACCTCGGGAGATAATTGCCTCAGCGAATCATCCGGCTCGCACTCCTAAGGCGAATAACCTCAGCCTCGGGCAATCACTACTACTTCAGCGGACTGATTGTCCCATGATCTCAACCCATTAATTTGCCCTCCAATGGGATAAAACGTGGGCAAGGCCACGATCAGAACATGGGGAAAGTGGTCGATCTTCTCCAATTCGACGATTTATAAATAGCATCTCATTTTACATTGTAATGACCTAGAAATTACTTACTGAAACTCTACCAAATTGTATACTCACACAGTTGATATTGAAATTTTACGTTCTTGCTCTTATGACTCAGTTGTTTATTTTAATTTATTATTTTTAGGCAACTTTTATACTAGTCTTTGCTTGTAAATCCGTCATAAATATGATTTATTGTCCTAATCTGATTTAGGTCAATACAAATTGGCGCCGCCTATGGAGATTCAAGCAATAACGTCTTGTTCCAAAGTTGAACGACATGTTCATTCATTTTAACACTTTGGATCCTTAGCAATGTCTAACAACGAAGAAACTGTTAATGGAAACCTACAATGCCCCGCTAGGGAGGTTAAATACTGAGGCGTTTATGTCTCCACGACCACCAAATTCCATAACTCCACCTCCAATCGACCCTTCTTTATCGGGGTCAAACGACCTATTCCAAGCTACGTTGTAAATACCTTGCAACAACTCCAAAAGCAATTTGCCGAACAGGCAAATTTCAACCCTGAGTTCTGTAGTTCATTGGAAGCAGCCTCGATGAGAAACAATGCCACCCCTACTGAAACTCCACCTATAGCACTGAATAGAAGCATCCCGAACATCGTTCCTATGGGCGCGACAACTGGGATACTTCAAAACGGGGCTATATCTGGAGGCTTGGGACTGTACTAAATGCTAATCCACCCTTCGGGACGGCTCCCATCATGCATGGCGGGAACAAACGTCTATAGATTTTGAAAAATAGAAAACAGATATTGAAGCCCAAGTCAAAAAATGGCTCGAGAATGTCCCCCGGATGAGGAAGACCCAAAGGGCGCTAGATATTGATAAATGCAGGCAGTTTCCTTACAAACCCGAGGCTGCCCCACCACCCATTCCCAAACATTTCAAGATGAAAATCTTGAAAAAATATGATGGTTCCACTGACCCAGTTGAACATGTAATAGAGTTCATGGCGATAGTGAAAGGAAATGATTTGTCCGAGATATAGAAGGAATTGATGTTTTTGAAGAAATTTGGAGATACTTTGGAAAAGTGCTGGTATATGCACTTATCCTCGGAATCTATCTCAAACTATAAACTAGCTGATTCTTTCATTAAAGCTCACACTGGAGCACAGAAAATCCTCTAAAGGAAGGAGGACATTTTCGAAGTCAAACAACGGTTCCGGAAGCTTACCAAGGACTTCATTGAGCGCTTCTAATCCGAAAAGATGGAGTTCCCAACAATGGATGATAACTTGGTTGTCATGGCATTTGAAAAGGCATTAATGTTCGTAACTCTAAAGCTGTCGCCGAGCTAAAGAAAGAACTTCAACAATATAAAGCTCAAAAGTGGGACGAGTTACACGATAGAGCCACTACCAAATTAAGGTTAGAAGAAGCAGAATGGAGAGCTGTTGGTCGAAGCTCTAACTATAGTGGTCACCTTGAGTCCTTGCGATGCGCCGAGGCGCCACGAGGAAACTCGAGGGATCGGTATGATCCCTACAACTCACAATGGCAACACGTGAGTCAGAGGCTCGGGGGACAACATGTGAGCCAACGGCTCAGAGGTAGGGCTAATACCAAAATTAACCAAAAAGGCACTACGGGGGTCGCCTTAGTATCCAAGGAGAAGGATTTGCCTCGGATCCCTGATTACAATTTCAATGTGTCAACCACAGAACTGGTAAATGAGTTGAAGGGAATGATAGATCAAGGGGTGAGGTTACCGAAGAATATGAGAACTGCGCCGAGAAAGAGAGATCAAAACTTGCATTGCTAGTTTCATTCTTATTATGGTCACTGCACTGAGGATTGCAAAGCTCTTCGCCTCGAGGTGGCTCACTTGTTGAAGAAGGGCATGTTGGGAGAATTTCTTACTAATAAAGGAAAACAAAACTTTGCATAAAATAGAGGGGATAGACAGCCACCGAGGGCACCACTCGCTGAGAGAGTTGTGAATGTGATAATCGGAGGCTCGAAGGTGAACAACGTGAATTTCGCCATCACACACAATTTTTCTAAACTATCAATAATAATGGAGAAGAAGACTCGAACGGGAGGTTCGGGTAAGGATATTGTTGTTGACGATGAAGATTGTGATGGTATGATGTTTCCCCATCATGATGCTTTGGTCATCATGTTGAGAATCAACGACTCAGACATTAAGCGAGTCTTGATTGACCCCGGTAGCTCGTTGAACATTATAAGCTACGGGGCTGTTAAAAAGATGTGGTTGAAGAGTCAAACGTCCTAAAGGCGACCATCCTGACTGGCTTCAACAACTCTACGGAGAAAATTTTGGGTGGGACGACACTCAACACGTACGCAGAAGGAGTTGTGAAGGAAACTATATTCCAGGTCATGCCCAAGGACATGGTTTACAATGTGATCCTTGGGAGACCTTGGATTCATGCAATAGAAGTTGTGCCATCCACGCTTCACCCAATCACTAAGTTCCTAACCCCTTGGGGAATCCGCTCGTTTCGAGAAGAGCAACAAGTAGCTAGAGAATGCTACTCGGTTTTTTTAAAGAGTGGAGTTATCCCGAGTGGATCAAAGAAATAGCAATCAATGCAATCGGGGTCTTATGAAGATGGAGGTTCGGCTCCTAAAATAGATCCCCAAGGAGATGTGATGGAAAAGATCCCGGTGTGCATTCAAGAGCCTCAGAAGAAAAAGGTCGAGGAATCAACTATTGAGGAGTTGGAATCCTTTGCGTTATCAAAGGATTTTTCCAAATAGTAAAGTGTTTGCTGGCTCAGAGTTGGACTCCGAGTCGAAGAAAGCTATTGTTGAATTGTTGAAGTCCAATGATGATTGCTTCACATGGTCCTACGCCAATATGGTCGGTATCGATTCGGAGATCATGACACATAAACTTAATGTGGACTCACGCCATATCCTGGTGAAGCAGAAGAAGAGGCCCCATGTTGGCATAAGAAAAAAAGTGATTGAAGATGAAATGAAAAAAATTTCAAGATAACGGCTTCGTTATGGAAGTCAAGTATCCCGAATGGCTTACTAATGTCGTAGTTGTGCCCAAGAAAAAAGGCAAATCAAGGATGTGTGTAGATTATATGGACTTAAACAAAGCTTGCCCCAAAGATTCATACCCATTGCCTCAAATAGACAGGTCAATAGATTCCACGGCTGGACATAAGTTGTTAACCTTCTTCGATGCCTACTCGGGATATAATCAAGTCTTGATGGATCCGAATGATGAAGAGAAAACCTCATTCATCACTGACTGAGGCACTTACTGCTACAAAGTGATGCCCTTCGGACTCAAGAATGCTTGAGCGACTTATCAAAGGCTAGTATGTCGAATGTTTGAGGAATATATTGGAAAGTAAATGGAAGTTTACATAGATGAAATGCTGGTCAAATCTGTTCAGGTGGAAGATCACTTCAATCACCTAAGGGAGGCCTTCGCCGTTTTAAGGCAGATGAACCCCAAAAAATGTATATTCGGGGTCGTTTCGAGAAAGTTTTTAGGATTCGTAGTCTTCGAAGGAGGAATCGAGGCTAATCCTGAGAAAATCAGAGCTATTGAAGAGATCTCCAAGGTGCTCTTGGAGGCTAAGGAAGTTCAACGCTTAACTGGCCGAGTTGCTGCCTTGAGTAGTTTCATCTCGAAGTCTTCCGAGCAATGCCACAAGTTCTTCTCGATCTTAAGAAATAAAACTGCATTCGAATGGACACTGGAGTGCATAGAAGTGTTGAAGAAGTTAAAAAATTATTTAGCTAACGCGCCGCTGCTCGTCGAGCCAAAAGATGGGTAACATTATTGGTCTACCTAGCCGTGTCCGAGGTGTCAGTGAGTGCAGTGTTGGCTTGAGAGGAGGATGGAAAGCAACAGCCCATCTACTATATGAGTAAAACATTCCTTGATGCTAAAACCAGGTACCTTCATCTTGAAAAGTTGGCGCTTGCCTTAGTAGTTACTGCTCGAAAACTTCGGCCTTACTTTCAATGTCATCCTATAGCCGTAGTTACAACCTTCCCCCTGGAAAGTATATAACATAAGACTTGTCGGGGAGGTTATCTAAATTGGCGGTCGAGTTAAGCGAGCACGACATTACTTACCAACCCCAGACGACCATAAAATCTTAAGTCTTGACAGATTTCGTGGCTGATTTTAGTGTTGGGATACTTCCCGAGGCTGAAATGGAAATTTAGTGTCTAAAGAGTTGTCGTCGGGGGTATGGACACTTTACATCAGTAGGGCTACTAATTTAAAAGGTTCGGGGCTCGGAATAGTTTTGGTAGCTCCAACGGGGGAAAAAAGTGAGGCATTCGGTCAGATTCGATAAAGTAACCAACAATGAGGCAGAATACGAGGCCACCATAGCGGGGTTGGAACTAGCCAAAGAAATAAGAGTGGAAAATATTGAGTTGAGAAGTGATTCACAGTTGGTAGTGAATCAGGTACACAAGGACTATTCAGCTCGCGAGCCCAGGATGCAGTAATTCTTAGCCCAAGCTCAACAAGTTTTTGCTAAGTTCCAAGAATAGAGAATTCAGCAGATACCTCGAGAAGAAAACATCAAGGCTGATGCCTTAGCCAATCTAGGTTCGGTCGTTGAAGAGGAACACTCAGGGACTGATTCTGTGGTTCGATTACTCTCGTCTGCGATGAAAGAGATTAAGTTAGAGGTCAATTCGGTGGAACATACTTGGGATTGGCAAACCAAGTTTATCTCCTAATTTGACTCGGGGACTCTTACAACAGATAAGAGCGAAGCCAAAAAGCTGAAGACTCAGGCAGCTTTTTTTCAATAATTCAAGGGAAGTTGTACAAAATAATGTATTGCAGCCCGATGGGCAAATTTCTGGGTCTAGGGGAAGTTAATATGTGATGAGAGAGGTACATGAAGGTGAATATAGTAATCATTCGGGGGGGAGAGGAGGGGGGAAGCTCTAGTGGGCAAGTTGCTTCGGGCTGGTTACTATTGGCCGACTATCAGCGCGAACGCCAAAGCCTTCGTGACAAAATATGACAAATACCTATGACACGCTCGAATGATTCATCAATAGGATGAGCCTCTCCATTCGGTTGTGTCGTCGTGGCCCTTCATGAAGTCGGGGATGGATATAATTGGACCACTTCCAAAAGACGAAGGAAGTGTTTGATTCATACTTGTGCTGACTGATTACTTCACCAAATGGGTGGAGCTAGGCGGGATTTTTTAACAAAGTTAGGCAAAAAGAGGTGATTGACTTCATTCGAAAGAATATCATCTACATGTTTAGTGTTCCAAAGGAGATTACTTGTGACAATGGCCCTCAATGCATAGGCGCAGATGTCACAGATTTTCTCAACAAATAGGGCCTAAAGAGTATTGTATCGACCCCCTGCCATCCGAGTGCGAATGGTCAAGCGATGTCTTTGAATAGAGTGATTATTGAGAATATAAAGAAGAGGCTTGAAGAAGCAAAAGACCCATGGACCGATGAATTGCTCGTGGTATTGTGGGCAATTACTAACCACAAAAAGAATAACACTGGTGAAACTCCTTTTTCTCTCACCTATGGAATAGACTCATTGATCCCTGTGGAAGTGGGCGAGCCCACTCTTCAGTATGCTCATGCTGCCGAAGAGTCGAACCAGCAGGCTATGCGTGTAGAGTTGGATTTGCTCGATGAGAAGGGAAATAACCTTGGTTCGGCTAGCCGCTCAGAAAAGGAAAATCGAGGCTTATCTCAACAGGAGAGCCAAATTTAGAGATTTCAAAGTTGGAGATTATGTGTTTAAGGCCTCGAATCAATCTACTAAGGAGAAGAATGTTGGTAAGCTTGTTGCTGATAGGGAAGGACCCTATTAGATCAAGGCAATCGTTGGAAAGGGGTCTTATCAACCGAAAGACTTGAAGGCCAAACCTGAACCCTCAAATTGGAATGTTTCCAATTTGAAGCGGAACTATTTCTGACACCGAGGAAGCGGAGAGAACGAAGTACAGTTCTTGGGTCTTCACCAATTCACACCCGAATACTAGGGGGATGTGGGAGACGGTATGCATTCAAGACTGCCTTGAAGCCTCTCATACCGGAGACTGCAAACAAACCTGAATGCTAATTATTCGTGCACCGAAGACTGTCACCCGAAGAGTAGTTTAGTTTCTTGTATTTTTTGTCCCATAGCGGCTTCATTTCAGAATTTTCCTAAGTCTTATGTAGGCTAGGTTTTATGTAATGCTAGCTATGGCTCACTATCTTCAATGAAATGAACTTGATTCAACATCTCTTTATTTTAATATTTAATTCATCTAAAGTAATATCACTTGACTGATGTCACTTCACCATGCCACGGCTCGGGAACGAGACGTCGTTCCAAGCTAGCACCGGTTTATAGTAAGTTCTAATAAAGTTTCGCAAGCAACAATTATCCAAAGTGACTTGTCAAACACTTTCAAGGCAAAGTATAGTTATTTACACAAAAAAAAAAATGGCTCGATGACCATAGTAAAAGCAGAACAAAGAAGGAAATAACTAAGCATTGGGACCATCTTCCTCCTCAAAAGTCCCATCCCCGGCGCTTTCAGTGCCCTCCTCGCCATCTTCAGGTTCATCCTCATCTGAGCCATCGCTCAAGGGAAGCTCGTCGATAATCTTCTGAGCTTGGGTAGCATCTCTTTCAGCCTTAGCAATTGCTTCATCCAGAACAATCTCTTCGACTTTGCATTGCTTTAGAGCTTTCAGCGAGACTTAATAATGGCCCAGGTCTCTTTAAGTTTCGCCCTTGTGGCCTTGACCTTGGCACGCTCCTCGAAGCTAGAAATCTTACCCCAGAGCCTTGTAACCTTGGTCTCAAGCGTTGGGACCTTATCCACTTGACCTTCCAACCACTGAAGTTTGAGCGTATACTCCTTCAACTTTTTATGATATTTGTGGCCATTATTAAAAAATGGGCTTTGGTCAGAGTCAACTCTCTCTGAAGCTACTCAATGTCAAAATTTAGCCTCGAGCGCTCAGCCATATGATTATCATTCATTTTTTGTAGTTGAGCCTCCAAGACGGAAGAGACCTCACGCTTATCTGACTCAAGCTTGGCAGTAGCCTCGCGAGCTTGCTCCAACTCAAGGTTGGACTTGGTTAGCTGAGATTGTAATTCAGAACTTTAGGCCAAGTACTGCTCTTGTTGACGATTCCAAGCATTCGCTACACGCTGAACTTCTTCAGTCCTCTCATTTTGAAGTTGAACAGTCCTTATGGAGAGGAGGAAGCTCTGAGCAAAGGTTTCCAAAGGATTATGGGTAGAATTGTTTGAGCAAAAGAAAATGAAACTTGTGGAAACTTACCCGAAGTGCAGTAGCCGCAGAAGCAGCAATTAACTTCGCCGGGGGTAACTTCTTTGAGAACGCTCTCCTTCGTCCGCCCCAACAATGGCCCGAGGCTAAAAATGTCGTCACAGGAGAACTCTAAGAGATTTGACTAAGCCAAGACTTCCAACCTCCTCAAATCCCTCATCACTAGGCTCATCAATCAAGCCTCAATGCTGCTCAGCAACAGCTTCGGGCCCAGGCGTAGTTGTCACCTCGACTCGAGGGCAGACTGATTGAGAAAACTTCTTTAAAGCCGCTCTTTTCCTTTTCGGATCTGTGGAAAAGTGCGTGAAGATTTTATGGATGAAAGTAGAAGAAGAAGTTGAGATACAAGCAAATCGACCGAGGAAAATGTTATCATCACCTTTTGAAGTCCCTTGGCCCGGGGAGCCTTTGGAAACTTTGGCTTCGGCAATGGTTTTGGCCAAGCCCGCCATCAAATTGACACCTTCTTCGGCGTCGTTCACTTTATTCTCCTTCTTTCTTCTTTTTTTCTTTTCTTTCTCATCGCCTTCTATTTCCTTCAGCTTAGCCGCCTTGTTTGGGAAACCTGCAATGAAAAAGAGAGAAAATCATAAGTAGGACACCTTAGGTAAGCTTCAAAAGAGTTGCAATGTGACAAATAACTCACTGTTTATGCCTAAAATTTTACGTCTAGGTTAAACAATTATTTATGGAAAAGTACGTAAATATAATGAAAGCAGTAATGAATAAACAAGACAAAAATAATTAAGAGAAATGTAGAGTAATTCGTATTCCTTGAGAATATCCAGATTTGGTGTGGAATCGTTTGACATGCAATACAATGTAAGGAGTGGTATTTATAGTAGTAATACTCCGTCCTAAATAAGGTAAAATACAAAGACTAATAAGGCTATGGGCCTTTAACTCAAGGCAGTGATATACAGTAAACCCTAACTAGGAGACTATACAACCTAGACAGCGGGATATATACCCTACGTCCTATAGCCGTGCCACCTAAATGGTCGTTCGCTCCAGGAGCGGGCGTGTATCCTCTGCACCCAGTAACTTGCAAGATAAGATAAGTCTAGTCTCGCCAGCTGGACTCGTATCCCCGTAATAGCAAGTGACATACTTTTGCCCACACAGTCAGTCCCCCTACTTGTTGAGTGCTGACGCAAGCAATCAGAAAGTGAAAGCGGCGTGGATTTAAAAAGATATCTCACTGACTCCTTGAGATTCGCAGTCTCTTTGACCAAGAATAATATTGATCTCCTCAAGAACTTCGCATGCTTCCTTCAGCTTGGCTGATACCAATCCCATGCACCTTTTTAGTAACTGGCATTAACTGCTCCGAATTATTTCATATCTTCAACAATAATGATGCTTGACTGTTTCGTGTTCCATCCTTATCCTTTTCTGCCTATACATAGAGACTTCACGACGGTGGAAAATTCACAAACTCTTCCTCAGAAAATACTTCTCTTCTTTAGTAATTTCTTATAATAGCGAAAAGTTTTTCTTCCTTCAAAAATATTTGCCTTCGATCCTGGTTTGATATTCATAGAAAACCTTCTTCGTTTCGAATGGATGTTGCATAAAGGAGGAAATTCGCCTGCATTTACCTCTTTTTCTTTCTTCGTCCATGAGAAAATGGATAAAGTCCTCCGAATCGTGAACTTTGATCGGGATTCTAACGATGTCCTTCGGGATGTCTTCATTGTGTCACATATACTGATTACAGTGCGCTCATCTTCTAATACAGTTGTTGTTGTGATATTCTTCTTGTCATGCGGTGTCAGGACGCTTAGCCCTTTCAGCTTCTGTGCGGTCTTTTCGCCAGGATACCTTGTGTGTCCAGGCCATTCCTTCATGGTACCGGGCTGGTTATCCACTGCTTGGCTCCATTTCATGGCATGCAAGGGGATTTAGCTTCACAGCAGCGGGTGGCTAAGGTGTCACTAAGCTTCGGAGTCCTCCGTGGTTCTTGGCTTTCACCTTAGTTATTTGCTTCAGCTGAACCGTTATTGTAATGCTCCATCGACCGTTAGTTGTGGGACACCCGAGGGAAAAGGCTATTTTATGGTAGGTTCCCAGCTCAAGCCCTTCCACTCTCGGTCATCTATCATTTGCGCTTGAAGATCTGCGGGGCTATGTACTCCAGTTTGACCAGTTAAGGTTGACTCGGATAGTCAAGCTTTGCTGCTAGTCTTCTAGTTTCTATTCAAATTCAACGGATGAGATGGGGGAAGGTCAGGCCTGTCGTCAGGTGCTTCCAGGATCACTTGCTTTGATCAAGCAGACGGGCTTTGGTTGTTCCAGTGGCCGTATGCTTTGAGGAACGCCCAGGCCGACATATCTTAAGCTGCAAAAAAGAAAAGAAAAACTCCGGACTGTTTATAGCTTATAGCTACAATCCAGATTAAGGATCTTCAGCCATGTTAATATGGAGGAGCTCTTTGTTTTTAGTCTTCCCGTTCCTTTTTTTCTTATAATTATTATAAGCAAATATTGTACTCAGTAAGAACTAAATGTATATTATGAGCCTACGGATTGTTTTTTTATTAATGAAATGATCGTTTACCAATACTCGTATACGTACTTGTGTTATTACATATTTCGTAATGTATAGTCAAGCAGTATGTTTGTGCACCTAAAGATTAGATGGTTTCCGATCATCCTGAGTGTCCTAATGTTTAGAACGTTTATCAGTATGCCTTCTTTGAGCAATTGTGCACCAATATTTGGCGGCTAGATTGCATCTGTAGGATATAGCTTTCTGCTCCCACAATGGGACGACTTTAGCCCGTGTGATAACAGGCTCTTTTGCGTCCGACTTCGAACATCTCTGCTTAGTTACTCGAGTAGTTAAGACTTTCTGGTACTACGTGAACAGACGTCCCTGTCGGTGTGTAGGTGCAGTTTTTGAATTAACGAGTTCAACACACGAATAATGCCTTGTATCTAGCTCTAAGCGAGTACTGTACCCTATTTTTTATAGCAAAAAGTGAGTGTATTATTTCAACTTAGTTCTGGCCGGGGATATGAATAGTTGGATTGTAGATGGATCTGAATAAATAAGTAAAACTTACTATAAATAGTAGTTTTATTGATAAAAGAGGTGTGAATCCTGAGATGTTGTTGGTGAAAACCCGTAATATGATTGATGAGTATGAAAATACTGCGATCAAAGTTAAAAAGAACTTAAAACATAAAAATAAATGCCTTTATGATACTTTATGCTCGACCCTCAGAAGGTTCGGGGGCATGTGCTTGAGCTTCCCTACTCGAGGGTGCTGAGTCTGGAGATGTTGCCTCTGGGGCGTTGACAACCCGATGGTATAGTTCTGTGCCAATCGGACAATAATGAACGGTTTGCTTCCGCAGTTGTCTGCTTTCTTATTTGTCATTAGAAGGATTCCGTTTCTCAGGTAGTTGATCAGCGCGTGACGCTGCCCTTCGACGGATCTTGTGTCTGGAACTTCGAGGTTCATCAGGACCATGGGGGTTAACTCAACCACTACCTGCCGATCGTACAAATCTTCGGACGCTTCGACTCCGTTCAAATTTTTTTCTTGACATGCAAGCTCCCATGTCTGAAAAGTTTTCAAGAGTGCTTTCATTCTCTCCTGCCGATCTGGTGTGAAGATGCCCTTTGTGGTGAAAACTTCTTTAACTTGATCGATAATCAGTTGAGAGCCGCTGTAGAGGATGTCCTCCCTAGCCCCCCAGTATGTAGCCTAACTCAAGGGCTTGAATTATGACTTCATACTCTGCTTCATCGATTTGAGCTCTGGCGGTCTTATGAAATACCATCCCACCAGGTGTTCTAACCCACAGATCGAGATTGGCTCCTTCCTTTTTCAGGTCCACTTCAGTGTTGATCTCCTAATGACTGGGCTTGATCCCTTCTTCGTTTTTTATTGACTCCTACGCCTGCGGTTTTAGCTTATCCACGAAGTCTGAGGTGAAACCCTTTAGTTCCTGTGACTCAACTATTGTCTGGGGTTGGTAGATAATGTCATACTCTCCCAATATCTCGGCCCATTCTTCCATCTCCTCTGAGAGTCCGGGTTTAGACAATATGGTCCGTACCGGTATAAAGGAGATCGTATTGACCGTATGGTCAATGAAATATGTGCGCAGTTCCTGAGTTTCCATGATCACAACCGCGATAAATTGGAAAAGTAAGGGCAAAAACCTGTCTCGGCGTGATGGTAAATTACTGGCGTACTTCACGGGGAATTGTCTCCCATACTTCTCTCGTACAAATACTGCATTCCATGTTATTTCTGAGATCGAGACATATAATAATAAATGCTCACCTCGTTCTAGGTCAGTTATCACCGGAAATTGTAGGAGTTGCATATTAGTCTGGACTATGGTTAGGTAACTCTGTATCAGCATAAGGGGCCCCCTTGTCTTTGCAGTACCTTGGAGAGCTGACATACCAATTTCGTGGGGCTAGCTAATCCATCACCGACAACTGATCCCGTAGTTCGTTGATCTCTTCTCTGACCTCTCGCTCCATGGCTCTTCTCTGACCCCTCGCTCCCTGGCCTCAAACTTGATGGATTCTTCTTTGGCCATATTTATTTTGGCTACCAGCCGTAGTCCAAGATCCCTGCCATAAGTAGGACGATACTCTTCAAATGAAGCCTGCTCACCTCATAAGTCAACAATCCCGCGCGAAGTCTGGAATTTTAAAACTTGATAAAGTGTTGAGGGTACTCCCTTGACACTGTGTATCCATGGCTGTCCCAAGATGGCGTCATATGGTAGATTGCAATTCAATACTTGGAAGGAGGTTATGCTTGTCACGCTCAATATATGAACCGGTAGAGCTAATTCTCCGACAGGCTTTTCTCGGGATCCATTGAAACCGATTATCTTGCCGGTGTTTGAGGCTATTTGATAGCACAAGTCATTATTCCGCAGTATCTCCCTCCGGATAATGTTCACGCTACTTCTCGGAATGACCATGGCTCGCTGGACGCATAAGTCATATATTTCCAAAGGCACAACGAGGTCGCTTTGATATTTCACCTCTTCCTCCAAACAAAATAGGATTGGGCCTTTCAATTCCTATGGAACCGTAGTCCCCCGTATGATGTGGATTCCATAGTTGACAAGAATGTGTTGATAGTCTTCGAGTTCTCAGAATCTGGTGCTTTGAAACACCAAGGTCCTTCTTCAATCAAATCATTGAGGTACCCTTGTTTAAACAGATGCTTGATTTCAATCATCAAGGCTTTACAATCGACTGTGGCATGACCGCTGATGTGATAAAAATCACAATAGGGCGTTGTGTTCCTCCCCGTAGCTCCTTTCACGGTAGGCGGCCATCGGACCCTTGGCCTAATCTACCAAAGTGATTGGCAACTAGATCCACGGCGTTGACTCGCAAACCAAAATCCCTGAAGTTACGAAGTTTCATCCGCTTCTCTTGAAAGCCTGATGCTCGGGAGTTGTTCTGCCTTCCGGCTCTTGATTGGTTCTGAGCCTTTGGCTTCACCCTTCTCTCGTTTTTTTCTCCTGCTAAAGAAGTGCTCCCTACTCTATTCCTTCACTCATCTTTGGGGTTATGAGAGTTGTATGGCTCCAAGAGAAGCTTTTTAGTATACCTTTGATGCAACGCGCTCCATGTGTTTACAGGGTGCTAGATTAAGCTCCACTGCAACTCCCTGGCGGCCAATGATCTCTTTGAATTCAGACTCTGGCCAAAGGCTACCACAGCGATATTGTGAGGAACTGGAGGAAGCTCCATGTATTCCTTCTGAAATCTATCAAGGTAGTCCTTTAGCAGCTCGTTAACGTATCTCGAAGATATCTTCCATGCGCTTCTCCCGCTTGCGGGCACTAGAATGCGCTTTCTTGAATAGGTCTTGCATCTGAGTGAATGATTCAATAGATCCCATCGGTAGCTGAGTGTACCAAGTGAGGATCCCTTTAGTCAGGGTTGAGCCGAACCTCTTCACTAGAGCAGAGTAGATTTCTTCCTCGGTGATCTCATTACTCTTCACAACCGTGTAATACGCAGCAATATGCTCGTCCGGATCAGTCGTTCCATCATACTTCAAGTTATTCGGCAAACGGAAGTGCTTTGGTATGTAGACCGGTGCAGCACTTGCTTTGTATGCATGTTTATAAAACTTCTGGTCATCTACAGTGGTAACTTGGGGTAGAGCACCCGGCACATTACTAATTCGATCGTGGATGGCCTTCATCTCTTTTATCAAGTCCTGAATGACAGGAGCTCATTTGAGTTCTTGGTTCTTGATTGTTGATGAACCTCCAGGGGCGGCATCTATGTTGAGCCTTCGATTAGGAGCCGATGCTGGTGAATTGTTCGTGGGTGCTGGTCTTTGTGTGGATGTTGGCCTCTAAGATGATTCGGCAAACATCGCTCCTAACTTCTAGGATATTCCATCAGCTATGTTTACAAGGAAACCACTGGATTGAGAATTAGCTCCCACAGGTTGATCGCCTTCCTCTTTGCTGATAATGAGGATTGGTTCTCGAGAGGTGTCTTTCGGCTGCTCAGCGGGATCCTTAGGTTGTATGCTGGGATCATCGTTATCTTTTGCGGGCTCGTCTACTCCGTCTGCAGTGTTCTTTGGAATTTTATCGTCGTCATACATGATTGTGCTTTTTCTCTCATAGAATACCTACAATTGCATGGGCCCCACGGTTGGCACGAAACTGTTTATGCTTAACATTGTACGTCTATGCTAAACAATTATGTATGATTAGGGTCACGAGCAATACAGAAACTACAATGGAAAAGTACGTAAATATAATGAAAGCAGTAATGAATAAACAAGACGAAGTAATTAAGAGAAAGGCATAGTAATTCTTATTCCTTGAGAATATCCAGATTCGGTGTGAAATCCTTCGATGTGAAATACAATGTAAGGAGGGGTATTTATAGTAGTGATACCCAGTTCAAAATAAGGTAAAATACAAAGACTAATAAAGCTATAGGTCTTTAACTCAAGGCAGTGATATTACACTAAACCCTAACTAGGAGACTGTAAACTCTAGGCAGCGGGACGTATACCCGTGCCGCCTAAACGGTCGTTGGCTCCAGGAGCGGGCGTGTATCCTCTGCACCCGAGAACTTGTAAGATAAGTCTAGTCTCGCCAGCTGGACTCGTATTTCCGTAATATAAAGTGACATATTTTTGCCCACACATTCACCATTACTCTTACCCGCCCAATTATTGTCTTCCTCAGCAGCTATAATCATCTAAGTCTTGTTGGGACGTTTCCGATCATTCGTCACTGCCTTCACCCAGTTAAGCAAGTCGGCTGGAGGGTTGACTGAGACTTTGTTAGCTTCAAGAGAGGAATGAAACAATGAATAGCCAAATAACCAAAGGCATCAAAGGAAGAAATTGGTATGACGAAGATGGAACACTTACGCTTGTCATTCCAAACCTCGGGGAAGCCGATTTCGGTGGATAGAAAATCAGTGGGAAAGAGAAAATAACGGTCATACCAGCCTCAGTCACCGTGGTCCTCACTTTTGGTAAGTATTGAGTACTTACCCCGATTGTTCAGAGCCACAACTCAACCTTTGTGGAAGTTTGGTAATAACGGGCAATCAGATGCTGAAAAGTGAAGGGTAACCTAGCCTCTCGACTTAAGAAATCGAGGCACTGAACAATCCTCCAGACCCGGGGCCTAGTTGGGCCAAACACAAATTGTATGTCCGGCAGAAGGTATCAATTACGTGATGAACAAGAAGGGTAAATCCTATTGTGAATTGATAGGTATAAACAAAAGAATGTCCAACCACGTGGTCTGAGCTACTACTATCCAGGATTGGGATACCAACTTGGACATTGGGGCTCCAATTGCAATCTTCTCGAACCAAAGTTATGTGAGCTTGCTCAATTAGGTTCGGTGTTGTTTGGACCAATACATTTATGTCTAGTTCTTGTTAGGTATCCGACTGGTCCTGCAACTTGAAGTCTTTATTCGTGTTGAAGTTTGAAGAAATGATCTAGTGATGTTCGAGCTCTTAATAGATTGTGATTTTCTTTTTTATTGGACTTCGAGGGTCCGGCCTCGGTGCCAACCTTGGTTTCATCTGGTGCCCCGGTTTCAGCATCTTTGCTACCTACCTCCTTGACGTCTGCAATGTCATCATCATTACCATCATCAACAAAGTCATCATCGCCACAGTCATCATCTACTTCTTCTAGATTGTCGCTACCAATTGTGGCTTTGCGCCGCCTTAAGCCACCCACTTGGAATGTCGCCTCGCTGTCACCCTCCATCAATATAATAATGCTCAAAGGTTGGGGAACGTCTACTAGCTCGCTGCTGACGGTAATAGTGGCAACGTCTAGGGTTCTCTCCTCAGAAGAACCGCTACAATTTTGAGCAGAGTTTACAGCAGACATCTTTTTTATCAGATTGTTGTTTGTGAATTTCTGGTTTTGAAAAAGAATTTGAAGGAAAGAAGAAGGAGATTGCTTATTGCTCGGAAAAATTCTACTGTTGCTCAATAAATTAAGTGGAGAAACTGGTGATCAAGTGGGATACTTATAGGAGAAATAATAATCATTACTGTAACGTTGGGAAGGGAAATCAAAAATAGTCTGACCATTCAACGGTCACCACTTGTGATGGGATGGAAGTCGAAGTGATGGACTCTTTTTTGAAATCCTAGGCGTATATCTCGTTGCGTCATTCTCCCGGTCAATTTCATTCCACTTCTCGAAAAATCGGTCATTTGCCCGAGGAGTGTGGGGACTATATGTATTGGGTAAAAATAGTTTGCTTACGTGGTGCCTCGATCCACTTCTCGGAAAATTGGTCATTTGCCCGAGGAGTGTGGGGGACTATCTGTATTGGGTAAAAATAGTTTGCTTACGTGGTGCCTCGAGCGCTAATTTGGAACACGCCAGATAAAGATTCATAGAGTTATGGACGAGACAAACAACATAGCCACAGTGGTAAAAGACTGAAGTCGGAGTCCTTGACATACCTCGGGAGATAATTGCCTCGGTGAATCATCGAGTTCGCACTCCCGAAGTGAATAACCTCAGCCTTGGGGAATCACTCCTACTTCAGCGGACTGATTGTCCCATGATCTCAACCCACTAACCTGCCCTTCAATAGGATAAAACATTGGCAAGGCCATAATCAGAACATGGGGAAAGTGGCCGATCTTCTCCAATTCGACGATGTATAAATAGCATCTCATTTTACACTATAATGACCTAGAAATTACTTACTGAAACGCTGCCAAATTATATACTGAAACAGTTGATATTAGATTTTTACGTTCTTGCTCTTATCACTAAGTTGTTTATTATTTTTAGACAACTTTGATACTAGTCTTTGCTCTTAAATCCGTCATAAATTTGATTTGTTGTCCTAATTTGATTTAGGCCAATACAAAGATACCAAGATCCGAGCATGTGTCCCTACTATTCACTATTTGATAAAATCCGGTGGTAGAGTCATTCTTGCCTCCCATTTTGGTTTTCTAGATGAGTACGAAGAAATATTCAGGTTGAAGTATATTGTGCCATTGTTGTCAAAGTTTTTGGGAGTTGACGTTGGTTAATTTCGTGTTTTGTTTTGTTTTTTTTCCTTTTGTTTCTCTTAGGTAGTTGTCTAAAGAAACTACTATATTTTACTCCATAGGTCAAGTTGGCACATGATTGCATTGGTCCAAAATTTGAGCAGTTGGTGGTTGAAAATTTGAGATTCCATGACGAAGAATACCATAGTGATCCAGATTTTGCAAAGGAGCTGACATCTCTTATAGATTTGTTTGCCAATGATGCCTTTGGGCTTGCAGACTACTCACTTGCTTCCACAGATGAGGTCGTTAAGCACATAAAACCATGTGTTGTTGGATTACTCATGTACAAGGTAGTACAAAATAGTGACGCATGCACCAAAAAAATTGCTCAGGTTGTCTACGTATGCTCCAGATCTTGTGCATGTTGAACCCCAAAAAATAATTCCAAAGGTTAAATTTAGGAATACCAACTGAATGGACTAACTTTTTTGGAGTTTTTGGAGTCTCCACCCAATTTAAAAAATAGGGAACCAAATAAGCAAATGCGTGCAAGAACTCCATTTTTATAAAAGACGGTCTTTCAGAGATTCTAAGTAAGAGTTTTTATTAATTTCGAAAGAAGATTTTCAAGGCATTTTCGAAATTCCGTAAAATACGGTTAATCCGACAGATTTTCAAATATTTACAAGTGCGCTTTTCTTGCAAAAGAATTATTTAAAAATAATAATAATAATAATAATAATAATAATAATAATAATAATAATAATAATAATAATAATAATAATAATAATAATAATAATTGAAAAAAAAAATTATTTGCAAAAATATTATTTACTTGCACGCATTTGCTAAGATAGTCCCAATTTGCGATAAATAAATAATAACTCCAAAAATAAAGGTAATGATCATAAAATGTAAATAATAACTCAATCAATCAAATAAATTAATGTCAAACAATTATTCTACAAATGCTTTACTGACACGACCCGAAATCCGGTTAGGCCGTGCGGGCACCCGACATCCTCCCCTAGACCCGTCGGACGAACCCTTACCAATTAAATTAGGAAAATAAATATAACAATTCATGAATAAGGACAAGACTTAAAAAAAGACACAGACATACTGATACCTCTAAGTTGTATAAAAGAAATTACAGCTGACTACCCAATATACTATGTTTAGGGTTATCCAGACTAGACATCTAAGAGTACAAAATAAGACAGATACCTCCTGAAGGGAGCAAAATACAACTGAAATAATAAACAATAAAAATGGTGGCCATCTAGAATAAAAGTTGGCTCACCCTGACAGCTGAAGTCATTTTCGCTCCTGAACAATGTGGCGAACTCAATCCTGGAGCGAACCTGCCGAAACAAAATAGATAGACAAGAAATAAACAACAAACAAGGGTGAGTCAAAAGGACTCAATAAGTAAGGCAGACTAGCCACCTCAAAGAATAGGATAGCTAGCCAGGGAGAAGAAACAGATAAACCAAATTCCTCTTATTTAAATTATAAAAAGGCAGAGTCAGATAATAACCGGAAACACGTATGAAACCATAAACTCAACCAAGAATACGAGCCAGAAACATATAAACAAATAAGAAATGCATATATAAGCAGAACAGTAATCATCTACCGCAAGTCTACACAATGGTATGAAATGAGATGAAATGGAATGAAATATGATGCAAAGCGTCACATGTGCCCGTAATCCCATCCCGAAGCGGAATACTCCTGCATTCGAGGGGAATCCAATCTGATAACCAACTGGAGCGGAATACTCCTGCTCCTGTGCGGAATACTCCTGCAGCCGATATAATATAAACCAGAGGCGGGATACTCCTGCACTCTCCTGGGGCGGAATACTCCTGCACCCAATATAATGTAAAGCTGAGGCGGAATACTCCTGCACCCAATATAATGTAAAGCTGAGGCGGAATACTCCTGCACCCAATATAATGTAAAGCTAAGGCGGAATACTCCTGCACCCAATGTAATGTAAAGCTGAGGCGGAATACTCCTGCTCCTGGGGTAGAATACTCCTGCACCCAATATGATATAAACCAGAGGGGGAATACTCCTGCACTCTCCTGGGGCAGAATACTCCTGCACCCGATAAAATGTAAACCAGAGGCGGAATACTCCTTCACTCTCCTAGGGCGGAATACTCCTGCACCCAATATGATATGCAATGTAATGCATATGAATGACATATAATGCATATGAATGCAATATGATACAATAATAACCCTTCACCGGCGCGGGACTCTCATCGACAGCCGGAAAGTAGATGCCAACTCACATCCAGAGTACAATGCTCAGATCCTCAATGCAATACCAACAACATGACATAATATATAATATACAATGTAAATCCAAAGCTAAGGTGTAATGAGTATGCTATCGACAGCTACACATTTAAGGAACACGTGGTAGAAAATGCACGAAGCCAGGTGCCTCCAAAGAAATGGATTTAAACACTCACCTTATTTCAAAGTATTACTCAACAACCGCTTTATCCTTTGGATTCACTGCCAAACGATTATAAGCAGAAAATATATCAAATTAGGCTAAAGGCTTCATTCCTCACATCTTAAGGCAATCCGGTTAGGAAACTGATACCCTATTCGCATACGCAATACGTAGGTCAGGCCCATGTACATGGTTCAAAGTCACATAACCAAACTCTAAATAAATTATATTTATATGTTGTCCATAACTCACTGAGTACGAATATATAATCAATTCCATTGTCGAGGTCCAATTGACCTTTCAAACTATCAATTGAACTTATTAAAACGATGTCTAATATCCCAATTTTTACCGTTAAAATATATTTAAACACACGTAATAAACTAAAATAATGCATTAAGATCATTATCTGAATGTTTCAGGGTGAAAATCCTATTTTTTCTGCTTTTTTTCCTTTCCTTTTTCAATTTTCTAATATTTTTTATGTTTCCGTTTCTCTGTTTCGTTTTCTGGAAATGTAACTAACATCCTATATCCTTAGCTAACCGACATAGTTCCATTTCTCTTTCTTTCTTTTCATATCTTTTTCTTTCTTTTATTTTCTTTTACTTTTATATTTTCTTTTCTTAACGAAAATTAAAACGGTACTGTACGATATTCAAAATAATTCCAACTTTTGCATACAAGTTACACAAAATATATGTAACACACTTGCTAAGGCGGATCTCAAATCGGACTCCCGAAACTCTATGCGAATTTATATTCAAAAAGGTCAAATTATTTAACTTTCGGCATTTTGGTGAAAACTAGCCGAACAACCTCAAAATTCACTTTCAAAAAATTACAAAAGTCACAAATAATCATACGAACCTAACGGCGCTTTCAGATTTCGAATCGGAGCTCATTCGCCAAAATCGAGCTCGATAATCTCTTTTTAATATTTATCGACAATAAAAACTGAAACCTTCTTCCAATGCCTACCAAACGAGGTCTGATTTAGCTCAAATTTTACAGGTAAGTCTCAATGCACCTTACGAATATTTTAAAATTATCGGCACGTCAATCGAATTTCTAACTTTCGAAACGACTAACCGAGGTCGTTTCATTCTTCTCTACTTAAACTCTCGTTCATCTTCGAACGAACCTAAGTCTAAAGAAAAATTCGCCATAGATAACAAAAGAACATGCACGACCTTCATAAGCTACTCCATGGATATTATCTCATGATTACAGGATCAGAATTATATTACGCACATCGTACTTTTGAAATAAAATATATCTGGATAATATGATAATACTATTGCACAGCTTATTTTGACTAAACTGACCCTTCCTCGATCACGAGAGTAAAGTTATACTTTTTTGAAACATAGATCTACGGAACTCTGGATGGATTAACATGATTCAGCCGATAATCACTTCTTCGATATACCTTTCGATATAGAACAGGTCGATAGAACTAAAAATTAGCTCGCGCTTGATGCAATAGGGGAGCTTTTCAAGTACCTTGTCACTACACACTATAGAGGATTTGATGCAAGATATAGTATTTTTACGAACGCACTATGCAACATCTCAGTTGATGTTAGTGTTGTTCCACAAGCTTCTTGTGAGAATATAGTTACTCGTATCCTAATGTATGCCAAAGGTTCATCTGAACAGGGTCTATCATATAAGGATAAGGATCATGCAAATACTACTGGATAGTATGATGCAGACCAGGAATGATCTTCAGACTGAACATCTACTTCAGGGTATTGTCTTTGAATTGGAAATATTATGACTTGAAAAAATGAAAATAAAAGAGACATGTAGTCGGACCATGAGCTGAGGCAGAATACCAGCAACAAAGTTGATTACATGTGTACTTATAATGCTAAAGTAGCTTCTCAAGGAGTTGAGGTGTGGAGGAGATATGCCAATGATGGATGAACGATAAACCGCACTAGACCTTTAACTCTAAATTTTCATGAAGTAAAACAGCGTCAGTATGAGGATCTAGTTCTAGTTGAATACAGACAGCTTGCCAGAAGAAAATCGGAGTCACCATACAGGGTTACTACTGACGGTGTTCTCATGTATAAAGATAGACTTTTTGTTCCTGATGTTGCAGATTTAGGTGGACAGATTACGATAGAGGCACATTATTCCAAATACAATGTTCATCCAGATTCGACTAAGATGTACCATGATCTTAAGGAGATTTATTGGTGGACGAAATGAAGTGTGACATAGCAGAATTTGTGGCACAGTGTTCTAATTGCCAGTAAGTTAAAGTCGTGTCATCTTTCCAGACTTTATGCTTTCAATAGATAGGTACGTATATATGATCAGGTTGCCAGCTTATCTCTATCATTAATATATTGTTAATGGGTTTAGCAATGGTCGACACTCATTGTAGGTTTTTATCGTGGCTCTACATTGAGTCGTGATAAAAGTGGTATCAACGCCTTAGAGATTTAGTATTACCATTCAGTATTTAGAGGAAGACTCCTCCACTTAAAGCATAACTCATAGAATTATTTGAATAGGAATACTCATCCCCGCACAGTCTGCTGGACAAAAGAAGATTTAGCTAAAAGCTGGACGTAGGCAGACCTAAGCTACCAACTACCCTTTCGAGTTGCCACACAGCTGCAACTCTCGAGTCACAACTCCGTACATTTTCTGTAAACACCACCGCCTGATGGATCAAATCAAAGTTCAAATGACGCCTCTCATTATCCTTAGTAGCCTTGAAAAACAATAATGTGCTTACCCGGCTACCTTGACATGCACTCTGGCTCAACACAGGGAACATCACAAGAGGTTATTGACCACCTAAGCTCACCAGTGCCGAACAAAGGCAACGAACTAGGGATGGAAATACTTAGAGCTTTAGGAAGCTTATCTTCTTATTTGCTTAGCTACCAGAGCTAGACTACTTTCAAGTCATGCTAGCCAAAGAATCGCAATTGAAGAAATGGACATTAAATAAGCTCTATGGAACAAAATCCATGCAAATTTGACCTCCCAATAAGAAGGAAACTCTGACAATTTACCAGAAACCCTTTTATAACCCAGACAAGCTCATAGGATAACATGACTTTACTAGCGTTTTGAACCAAGAGGAGATACGCAGATCGAATATTACTTACTAATCACTTTGCACCGAAAGAAATGATAAAACTTTCTGATGGTGATGAATAAGAATCTCATCATCCTACCGACACGAAATTCGAAAGAGAGATAGACTAACTTGACATAACATCAAAAGGTGGCACAACAAGATGCCAAGCAGACAATACCGCCACTCACTCCCAAATCTCTCACATTTACACCAAAAAAAACTAGTAGGGTCTCACAAATGCCAGGAATACATACCAGAAGCTTCCCCTCTACCGTAACAGATTCTTAATATAAACGACATCCCCGGAAACCATGGAAACATGATAAGATAAACCGTTTCCAGATCAATCGAAAAATCAAATCTACTCACATATAAGGGAAGAAGAAATCTCTAGGTCTACTACATCAGGTGCCTCACCATTCTGCGAGACTAGCAGTTCATAGAACTGTCTCGGCAGCTGAGCTAAGAAACTACTCTGATAATCACCTTCTGAAGAACCACTGCTGCCATGCTCTCGACCTCTACCAGATGGTGGCATTTCTCTGGCTGATTAAGATCCAAATAAAATCCCTTGCGACTGTGCAGGTGCCTGACGAGAGAAAGGATGACTGCCTACTTGCCAGAGTAAAGGAAAACTCCTTAAACGATAACCAGACTCACGACAATGATAACACCTATTCGCTGAATATGGGAGCTGGACAGATTCTTGATAGCTATAAAGAAAAAACTGAGTCTAATCTTGATTAACTACTCGCGCACTCTAAGAATCATGTGACACAAGCTGAGATAACCTGGAAGGTGACCTCCCAAAATAATCAGAACTCTTACCTCTAAATGAGGTACCATGGTTGCCCATTAGGGCCACGGGATCTCTTGCTCTCCCGCTCTAACTCTTCCCCCTCTAACTTATGGTATGCCTAATACCTTCGAGCAATATCAACAACAATATCAAATGAAATTCCAACCTCAATCTCTCGAGCCATCTGGGATCTCAAGGAAAAAGAAAGGTCATCAATAAATCTTTTAATCTCTTGAAAGGCTCATGGACTAGTTCTAATACATATCCAGCCATTCTACAGAATTAAATCACATATTCTGAAACCAATAGGCTAACCGACAGGCTACCCTGTCTAATCCACTCAAACTGGCGACACTCTTCATCTCGTTCGCTACATGAAAGGAACTGTTTCATGAATCTTGAAGAAAAACCGAACCAAGTTAGCTAATAAGAAAGCGGTCCACCAATTCAAGGCTGGACCACAGAAACTGGAAAGCAGAATACTCAACACCATACCACTCGATATAATCGAGAGCCGGAAGGATACGCTGACATCATTTTATGTTAAGAAAAAACTTACGCAGGGATTATTTGATGCATGGCCTAAGAACATCAGAAGGTTCAATTGGGTAGAACAATGCAGCAACTTTAGACACTCGAAGCGAGCCATTACTCGGGATAGCTAATCGGCCAGAATAACTAGAGGCACAACACATGCTGCTTCCGGAATATAAATTACTGCGATAATATTAAGAACTGGAATAGGAGCTCAAAACTAGCCGAACAACCTCGAAATTCACTTTCGAAAAATTACAAAAGTCACAAATAATCATACGAACCTAACGGAGCTTTCGAATTTCGAATCGGAGGTCATTCGCCAAAATCGAGCTCAAAAATCTCTTTTTAATATTTATCGACAATAAAAACTGAAACCTTCTTCCGTTGCCTACCAAACGAGATCTGATTTAGCTCAAATTTTACAGATAAGTCTCAATGGACCTTACGAATATTTTAAAATTATCGGCACGCTAATTGGAGTCATAACTTCTGAAACGACTAACCGAGTGCGATTCTTCAAGTCCCCGTTGACGAATCTAGCTTATATCAACGAGTGGCCCAGGTTCACTGCTAAGAAAAAGTTTCACATTGTGCTCCAAATGCTGCTGCGGTCCTGCTAAAGTCCTGTAACAATATCGACAAATGGTAAGCGAGAAACTGCTAATAAACTATAATAATTGGAATAAAAAATAAATAAAGTGATAACATAAAATTGTTAATGCGAGTTGTGATATCATCAATAAGTTCTTCCTTGATCAACCGACGAGGCGCTCTGCCCGAGGAACCTCGAGGCTGATCATTATTCTGAAACAGTAAAGTAAAACAATAAGTAAAGTGAGAACGAATTTTATAATGCAAGGCTTTCATAAGATAAGTCGACTAACGAGACATAATGTCTCAAGTCGACTTGGCTAATCTATAGTCTTTACAAATATAACATGCGGATATTGCAAGATAACCGACTAACGAGACATTCCGACAGCGGTGTCTCAAGTCGACTTATCTATCTCTATCATCTACTTCAAATATATCATGCCAATATTGCAAGACAACCAACTCGCGAGACACTTCGAAAGTGGTGCCTCAAGTCGACTTGTCTATCTCTATCAACTACTTCAAATATTTTATGCTAATATTACAAGACAACCAACATCGCGAGACACTCCGAAAGTGGTGCCTCAAGTCAACTTGTCTATCTCTATCATCTACTTCATGTCTATCTCTATCATCTACTTCAAATATATCATGCCAATATTGCAAGACAACCAACATCGCAAAACACTCCGAAAGTGGTTCCTCAAGTCGACTTGTCTATCGCTATCATCTGCTTCAAATATATTAAGCCAATATTGCAAGACAACCAACATCGCGAGACACTCCGAAAGTGGTGCCTCAAGTCAACTTGTCTATCTCTATCATCTATGCAAGTTTCAGAATAATGTTTATTTTGAAATAAGGATCATAAAGAAAAAAATGCCGCCTATTCGGCAACAAACCATGATAAGCATAATGCTTTTAACCATGAAGAGGAAATTTACAACGCAATCTTGTACTGTGTTTCAATCACTTGACGAAACAAATAAGACATCCGGTCTTGAAGCATCAAATGTCTTAATGCAACTTGAAAGAAACCTAAATATCCTATTTATGGGTGGAAGGACCCGAGATATCCTATTTATGGGTGGAAGGACCCAAAATATTCTATTTGTGGGTGGAAGGACCCGAGATATCCTATTTGTGGGTGGAAGGATCCGAAGTATCCTATTTGTGGGCGGAAGAACCCGAAATATCCTATTCGTGGGTGGAAGGACCCGAGATAACCTATTTGTGGGTGGAATGACCCAAAGTATCCTATTGGTGGGTGGAAGGACCCAAGATATCCTATTTGTGGGCGGAAGGACCCGAAATATCCTATTTGTACATGGAAGGATCGGAGATATCCTATTTTTGGGTGGAAGGACCCGAGATATCCTATTTGTGGGTGGAAGGACCCGAAATATCCATCTACAAGACGAACTAAACAAACAAAATTAAAGTAAAGCAAAAGACACAAAGCTCATTAAAGCAGGTACTTCTCCAAATTTATCAATATCTGCAAATCACAAAAATGAAATTTCAGTAAACGTTCTCATAAAGCAAAATAGAGATGAAACGAATATGTTTAACAATTTGCAAGAATTATAGGAAATAGAAATGCCGCCTTTCGACAATAAACCATGAGAAAGCATAATACTCCAAATCATGAAAAGGATGTTTTCAATGCAGTCTTGGGTTTTATCCCAACCAGAAGGTAGGAACCCATCCAAAGTAGTCCTATTGTCAAATAAGCTTATATCTCCGAATCCTTCTATGGAGGAATGATCTTGCCACAATGCAAAAGGAACCTCCCAGATTTGGCAATATCTGTAAGTTATAAAGCATAATTTGAGTGCTCTCATACAGAGAAAGAGAAATGAAACAGATATGCTTAACAATTTGCAAAAGTTATGGAAAATAGAAATGCCGCCTTTTCGGCAAAGTGAGAAAGTATCGAGCTTTATCCTAAATGTCATTTCAATCCAAGCGATGGGAATCTTTAAGATTGTCTTGCTAAGACGTTTATCTTCTGATGCGGGCGGTAATGCCCCTGCTCTCAAAGAAAATTTGTTAGTTTTGGGAGGGAAGGGGGAGCGTTTGATTTGTGCTGACTTGATCTTGATCTTTTTGATATCGCTTCTGCTCCCATGTCTTCCTCGGACTTGGATTTGTGAATCATACTCAGAGACTTGGCTCATGAACTCAATAGTATAAATGTTTTGATAATAGAGGCAAAGTAAAAGTAGTTTGGTAATAAATAAATAAGTAATCATGCAAATATTTCATGAAAGTAAGATGCATTTTATGAAATTTCTGCGTTGGCTTAAGCTTGTGACATATCTTCAAACAAACTGAACATCCTTTATCTTTGAATTGGCACTGTTCACTTAGTCAATTCTCGAGATTTTCCAATTCATCTTTAGATAGTCAACACTGATTCTTGAAAAATTCTGCTCAAGTTATGATCATTTAAATCTTCCACTTCCCTCGCAAAATTTGCCCCAGTTATGATCTTCTAAATCTTCAACTTACTTTGCAAAATTTCCCCAGGTGTCATCTTCAATACTTTCAGCTTGCTTGGCAAAATTGCCCCAGTTGTCCTTCGTTTGAGGCAATGATAACTTGCAGCTGCTTTAAATATAATGCTTCTTGACGGCATCTGTGTTGATTGCTTTCGATCAAATTTGATCATCCCTTTTGTAAACTCCAATGTTCTTCCAAATAAAACAGGTGAACCCTATAAAGGCTTTAACAATTTGTTTGCAATTTTGCTGACACGACCCGGAATCCGGTTAGGCCGTGCGGGCACCCGACATCCTCCCCTAAACCCGTCGGGCGAAACCTTACCAATTAAATTAGGAAAATAAATATAATAATTCAGAAATAAGGACAAGACTGAAAAAAATACAGACATATTGATACCTCTAAGCTGTACAAAAGAAATTACAGCTAACTACCCCACATACTAGGTTTAGTGCTATCCAGACTAGACATCTAAGAGTACAAAAGAAGACAGATACCTCCTGAAGGGAGCAAAATGCAACTGAAATAATAACCAATAAACTGGTGGCCATCCGGAATAAAAGCTGGCTCACCCTGACAGCTGAAGTCGTCTTCGCTCCTTCAAAACGTGGCGAACCCAATCCTGGAGCGAACCTGCCGAAACGAAATAGATAGACAAGAAACAAACAACAAACAAGGGTGAGTCAAAAGGACTCAATAAATGGGGCAGACTAGCCACCTCAAAAAATAGGATAGCTAGCCAGGAAGAAAAGAAACAGAAGAACCAAATTCCTCTTATTTAAATTATGAAAAGGCAGAGCCAGATAATAACTAGAAACACGTATGGAATCACAAACTATTCAACAACCAGGAACGTAAGATAGCCAGAATATATAGGTATCCCGATCATATCAACAATCAAAAATACATCCTGTTGCGGCGTGCAACTCGATCCATATATTTATACCGTTGCGGTGTGCAACCCGATCCATATATTTATACCGTTGCGGCTGAAACGACCTCGGTTAGTCGTTTTGGAAGTTAGGACTCCGATTGGCGTGTCGATAATTTTAAAATATTCGTAAGGTCCATTGAGACTTATCTGTAAAATTTGAGCTAAATCAGACCTCGTTTGGTAGGCATCGGAAGAAGGTTTCAGTTTTTATTGTCGATAAATATTAAAAAGAGATTTTCGAGCTCGGTTTTGGCGAATGAGCTCCGATTCAAAATCTGAAAGCGCCGTTAGGTTCGTATAATTATTTGTGAATTTTATAATTTTTTGAAAGTGAATTTCGATGTTGTTCGGCTAGTTTCTGCTAAAATGCCGTAAGTTAAATAATTTGACTTTTTCCATTTAATTTGCATATTGAGTTTCGGGAGCCCGATTTGAGATCTGTCTTAGCAAGTATGCTACATATATTTTGTATAACTTGTATGCAAAAGTTCGGATTATTTCGAATATCGTAGGGTACCGTTTTAATTTTTACCATAGCAGCGAATTTTAAAGGAAAAAACAAAAAAAAAAAAGGAAAAGATTAAAATTTTTAAAGATGAAAGGCGGTGGACCTTTTTGGTCCTTCGCCTTTGAATAGAGAACAGAAACATATGTACGTACATACAGAAATATAAAAATAGGAAACGCAGTGAAAAAAATATCAGAAAATGCGAAAAGAGCGGGAGAAAAATTAGTATTTTTACCCCGAAACATTCAGGTAATGATCTTAATGAATTATTTGAGTTTATTACGTGTGTTTGAATATATTTTAATGGTAAAATTTGGAATATTAGACATCGTTTTAATAAGTTCAATTAATAGTTTAAAGGGTCAAATGGACCCCGATAATGGAATTGATTATATATTCGTACTCAATGAGTTATGGGCAACATATAAATATAATTTATTTGGGGTTTGGTTATGTGACTTTAAACCCTGTACATAGGCCTGGCCTGCGTATTGCGTATGCGAATAGGGTATTAGGTTCCTAACCGGATTTCCCTAAGATGTGAGTAATGAAGCCTTTAGCCTAAATTGATATATTTTTCTGCTAATTAAATAGAGTGGGATTGTTTGGCAATGAAACCAAAAGATAAAGTGGTTGTTGATTAGCAGAGCTAACTTTTGGAAGAGGTAAGTGTTTATATCCATTTCTTTGGAGGCCCTTGGCCTCGTGGATTTTCTACCATGTGTTCTTTACGTGTGTAGCTGCCGATAGGCGTACTCATTACGCCTTAGCTTTGAATTTACGTTGTATATTATAAGTTATGTCCTATTGCTGGTATTGCATTGAGTATCTGAGCATTGTACTCTGGCTGTCATTATTGCATATAATTCCCGGTAATCGATGAGTGTCCCGGGCCGGTAAAGGGTCATTATTGTATATACTTCCCGGTAGTCGATGAGAGTCCCGCACCGTTGAAGGGTCATTATTGTATATACTTTCCGGTTGGCGATGAGAGTCCCGCACCGGTGAAGGGTCATTATTGCATATACTTCCCGGTTGGCGATGCGAGTCCCGCACCAGTGAAGGGTCATTATTGCATATACTTCCCGGTATTCGATGAGAGTCCCGAGCCGGTGAAGAGTCATTATTGCATATACTTCCCAGTAATCGATGAGACTCCCGAGCCGGTGAAGGGTCATTATTGCATATATCTCCTGGTAGACGATGAGAGTCCCCAGCCGGTGAAGGGTCGTTATTTCATATATCTCCTGGTAGACGATGAGAGTCCCGCGCCGGAGATAGGTATCAGGCATATGTGATTGCATTGCATCATACTGCATTCATCCCATCTCATTGTACCGCATACTGACTATATATTGTGTGTTGACACCCAATTTTGTCCCGAAAGTTTCAATGAAAAGCCTAATTATTTTAATTAAAATTAATTTGGAAATTAAAGGTAATTGATATATTTCAGTTAAAATGGCTAAAATTGCAGTGCGTAGCGTTAATTTCATCCTACCCTTACAACTCCCCCTCTTTACCTATTAAAATCTAAAATTAGGCTAAAATCGTTCTTACATAGACCTAATCATGCAAAATACATATATATGTTATACACATACCCTTCCTTATACACGTTACTCTCCCTCCCCAATTCAGAAAACCCATACCCGTTTTGCCAAATCCCTAACCCGCGACCCGTTTGCTTTTCCCCTCGGATTTTCTCCAAATCAGTCCAAAATTTGTATAATTTGATTCCATTTTCTCTCCCCAGTACAACGAACACATCATCCTATCAGTTGTTTCAAAAATTTGATCTAATCTGAGCCGTAGATTACATCCAACGGAAATATCCTTGATGACAAGGATGAATTCGGTACAATCCTTAAGGGATTTGACCAAATTCACCCTGATGACAAGGATGAATTCGGTACAATCCTTAAGGGATTCGACCAAATTCACCCTTGTTCTACAAGGAATATACGAATTTGGGCATGGATTAAAATTTTGGAGCCAAAAATCCGAAACCCTAGTCTACTGCTATATAAGTAAGTCTTTCTCATTTTTTTTTAGGGGTTCTGATTTTTACATATAAGAAACGGCAGCATAAAAGCAAAACAAAGAGAATTCTGTTCTCACTTTTAAGTAAGATACATACATATCACTGATTGTCCATTTTTTTGGAGATTATTATTATCGAGTTCGAGTCGTCGTGTTGTTCTTGCTCGAGTCGATCGCTTTAGCTTATCGCTTTAGTTCACTGCTTATAAAAAGGTAAAATCCAAACCTTTACATTATTATTTTATTTAGTTACATATTGTTTTCCTGTGCAAAAGTCTGTTTGAATGTGATGTTGGACGTTATTGGCTGATGTCAAATGTTGAAATGAGGTCTGCATATAAAGAAGAAGTTTGAACTTCATGGGTGTATGCATTTGGCTAAAGTTTAAGCTTATCTCTGTCAGCTAGGAGATTGTTAAAGCTGAGATTAAATTTATGCTTAGTGAAAAATCTTGTCAAAAGAGTATAAGAAACTAGTTTTAAACAAAAACCTTTTGTCTTTGTTCATTAATGTTAAAATGGGTAAAGTTTCAATCTTTAAATATCATGAAATGTTGATTTAATGATTAAAGTATCCGGTTTGTCTGGTTGGCTCTAAGATTCAGGGAGGTGTTTCAGTTTGCAGGTCTGGGAGTTGGTAATATTAGAGCAGTTTAGTTGTCCAATCCCTTTCAGTATATTCTTACAAGTTTTCAGTTTCAAAAATGTTCTTTTTCTTTGTTCTTGCTTAGTTCTGTGCAGTCTGTTATGTATTGTGCAGAGGAGTGTGCATGTGTGCAGGGTGTTAGAGGTGAGCTAGAGAGTATAGAGAAGTATCTTGTGAAGTGTAAATTAGGCTGGAAGTAGTTCAGGTGTTCTGTTTAGCTTAGAAGTTCGAGGGAGGTCAGGTGGCCTGTAGGGTGTAGTCTGGTTGTGTTTCTGCTTCTGTTTGGTTAAGGAGGCAGCAGAAAGTTGATCTTTGTTCTAGTGAGTTAAAGAGAGGATTATAGGAAGTGAGGAGTAGTACCTGGTTCAAGGATTTAGGGCGTGTTTCTCCTGGGTAGTTAGAGGTGTTTTGGTGGTTGGAGCTGGTTCTGGCATTAGCAAAAGGAATATAGGGTCTGCAGGTTAAGAGAGGTTCCTTGTGGCTTTCAGGTATTATCTCTTTCTCTTGAAGTTGTAGCAGGGAGCAAGAGGGAGTATAGAAAGTTTCAAGGGGTATGCAGGGGTATATATAAGGAGGGTGGATGTGTGTAGGAGTTAAAGGAGTAATCTGTTGTTGTTTTGAAGAAGCAGGGTTTGTTTAGCTTGTTCAGTAGCTTCAATGAAGTGCAGGAGGTATGTTTGGGGTTATTTTCCTATTCTCTAGTTTGGCAAGGTTTCTTGATCCAAAGGTATGTGTGTGTTTTAAAAAATGTGTGTGTTCAGGTGTGTCTAGGTATAGCTATGATATGTATATGGTCTATCCCTATGCTTATATGCAGTGTGTGTGTGTGCAGTTTTTCTTGTGTCTGAGATGTCTGGAAGTGAGTGTTGTTGTTGTAGGATCAGGCTGGTATGGTGAAAGTTGTTTTGCTTACTGTAAGATGAAAAAGGTTTCAAGGTAGGTAGGTGTTTAGGTGGTGTGAAGTGTTTTCTTTCTGTGCAAGTATGTGCAAATCTGTTCATGTTCTGTTAGGTTGTTTCAGGAGGGAGATCTGGCTTGTGTGTGCTCTGTATGTGTGTATGCAGTGTAAGGAGTATGCGTAGGGAGTTAGTCTTTCCAGGATTGTTTTCTGGAAGATGAAAGGTTCTGGAAAGAGTACTAGAGGGGCTGTTCTTTGTAGCTTTAAGTTCAGGAGCTGTTTTCAAGCAATAGAGTATGGATCTGGTATCCCTGTTTCCCTCTTGTCCTCAAATCTGTTTCAGTTGAGCTGGTCCTGCTTGCTTCTTTTAGTTTTCATATAGGGTATGTTCTTTCTTTCCAATCCTCCTGCCTCTTTCCTTGTTCATTAAGAGGTCAAATCTGCGTCTCTCTTTGCGTATCTGTCTAATAGTAGGAATCACTTCAGGTCCTTTGTTGTCCTGTTCCTCTAGCTTATGTTGCAGTCTGTATTAAGTTGGCATTCATGTCTCTTAGTGCGTCCATGTTAGTACTTAAATTTTCCTTTGAGTCATTTCCATGTTGATTGGAGTTTCTAGTCTAGTTTCCCTAGCTTGTTAATTAGGTCAGTCTCTCTTAGATTCCGTATTTTCAGGCTTGTGATTTTCCTTTGGTAATAGTGTAAATTCTCTTGGAAGCTAATCTGAAATGGCCTTTTCTCATAAAACTCTGTGATTGAGATTTTCCTAACACTTATCCTGGATTGGCAAACTCTGAAATAATGAATGCCACTACGCCTATCAATAATTGAACTTAACTGAAAGAGATCCAACTTACTTGTGGGTTCGCTTATTGACTTTAGTGTTTCACCTAATTCGTAGAAGTATACTAATCTTCATCTCCTTTGCTTTGCATATCACGCACTTGGGAATGAGTTTGAGTTGCTAAACTCACAAATTGGGATGGTCTGCATTGGGAAGTCATTTGATCCGCTCCACATTTTCGGGACATGATATCCCCGGAAAATGTAAAAGAAGAAAGAAAAAATGAAAATCACAAAGTCCAAGGCTCAATGATTGAGCTTGCGCTTCCGGGTTCTATCTTCTAAACTCCCTCTTTCCCGTCCCCTTTAGAAAAGCATGTTTTAGGAGCCCTGTAGAATAGAAATGGTATTTGTTGTGAATAATTATTGTAAATTACTTAAATTGTTTTTTTTATATGAATGCTTTGTATCATTTCTTTGCGAATCGCCAATTAATTTATGGATGTTTAGAATCATTTGTCAATTAATGAATGCAAAATCAAATTCGACTAAAAATCATGCCCTCATCATAATTCGCATTCGAATTGCTTCTTTATTTGTTGTATTAAATATTCAATTATTTATTTATCTAATCTAATTTATTGATTTAGTTAATCAATTAAATTTTAATTATTTATTTATTTATTTACTTAATCTAATTTATTTAATCAATTAAATATTTATTTATTTATTTATTTAATCAATTATTATTCATTTACTCCTTTATTTAATTAAAATTGATAAGTATTCATTTATTTAATTAAGTTATTTATCTGCTTATTTATTTTTCTATTTATTCAATTAATTAATTAATCCCTTTATTATCATCCGATTATTTATCTAATGTGTTTTATTTGATTATCTAACTTCATTTAACCTTTGCTTATTCTATTAATTAATCAATTGATCATTATTTCATTATCCATTTAATTAATCTTAAATTGGGTCATTTATTTATTTAAGTATCGGCATACTTAAAATCTTATCTTATTTATATTATTCATATTATCCTTATATAAAATTAGTTGTATATACTTATTATCCTTAACAAATTCGGGAAAATCGCCGGATTAACCGAATTTAGCAGATTTTCGAAAGTGCTCCCGCTAGGGACCTTTATTCGAATTTAATAGAACCACTTACCTAGAATCTCTGATTTTAATTTAATTTCCTTTAAATAAAGAATAAATTGCACTCATTAGTTAACTTAGGTTCCTAATAATCCTTAAATTAGGTGGCGACTCCAAAGAAACCCTTTGGAATCCCATTTTGTTGAAATATACCCGAAACCTGTCTTTTCTTAAAGAAAGGGTAATTTTTGGGGTTCAACATTGTGTGTATTGTGTTGTGTTTTATGTATGCGGTATGTATACTATGTCATGGACATATCTCAGTCTGCCTATATATTTCTGGCTCGTATTCTGGGTTGCGGGGATCGGGTTGCACGCTGCAACGGTACAAATATATGGATCGGGTTGCACGCTGGAACGTTATAAATATATGGATCGGGTTGCACGCCGCAATGGTATAAATATATGGATCGGGTTGCATATATGGATCGGGTTGCACGCCGCAACAGGATGTATTTCTGATTGTTGATATGATCGGGATACCTATATGTTCTGGCTATCTTACGTTCCTGGTTTTTGAATAGTTTGTGATTCCATACGTGTTTCTAGTTATTATCTGGCTCTGCCTTTTCATAATTTAAATAAGAGGAATTGGTTCATCTGTTTCTTTTCTTCCTGGCTAGCTATCCTATTCTTTGAGGTGGCTAGTCTGCCCCACTTATTGAGTCCTTTTGACTCACCCTTGTTTGTTGTTTGTTTCTTGTCTATCTATTTCGTTTCGGCAGGTTCGCTCCAGGATTGGGTTCGCCACGTTTTGAAGGAGCGAAGACGACTTCAGCTGTCAGGGTGAGCCAGCTTTTATTCCAGATGGCCACCAGTTTATTGGTTATTATTTCAGTTGCATTTTGCTCCATTCAGGAGGTATCTGTCTTCTTTTGTACTCTTAGATGTCTAGTCTGGATAGCACTAAACCTAGTATGTGGGGTAGTTAGCTGTAATTTCTTTTATACAGCTTAGAGGTATCAGTATGTCTGTATTTTTTCAGTCTTGTCCTTATTTATGAATTATTATATTTATTTTCCTAATTTAATTGGTAAGGGTTCGCCCGACGGGTTTAGAAGAGGATGTTGGGTGCCCGCACGGCCTAACCGGATTCCGGGTCATGTCAGTTGGCATCAGAGCCCGGTTTAGAGTCTATCCAAACTAAGACAGTGTCTAGTAGAGTCTCGCAGATGGGTACGTAGACGTCCGTACTTATCTACGAGAGGCTATGATGGCATTTAGGAAGTTTCACTTCCTTCTTTTCTGATCGTGCGTCAGTCTAGGATGCAAAAGTATTTTTATTAATTTGTTCGTGGTAACTGTGAACCCTCGTGTGACAAATCAGCAAACGGTATGAGTTCAAGACGAAGCAGTTAAGCCTGGGGCTAGCACTGACGAAGCCCGAGAGTTTTGATCGTGCTGACGATCTAGTTACGAAGGCCTCTGTTGTACGAGCTCGCGATGGGCAAGGGAGCAGGGCCTTGTGGTTCCCTTGGCTCTCTACGATACTTTTACGAGAATCTTGGCGGTGCAGATACCGTAAGAACCTATTATTCGCTGGACAGCGTATAAGGTTGCCGCATGCGCAGACGTTCAATCTCAGGGAGCTCCTTTTCCGGTTCTTAATTCTCGCAGTAAAACTATGTTCCGAAGGCAGCATGTGTTATGCCTCTAGTTATTCTGTCTAGTTAGCTACCCTAATTAATAGCTCGATCCGAGTGTCCGAAGTTGCTGCATTATTTTATCTGGTTGAACCTTCCGATATTCTTAAGCCATGCATCAGATAATCCCTGCGTAAAATTTTAAGATAAAATGATGTCAGTGTATCCTTCAGGCTCTTGATTAGATCGAGCGATATGGTGTTGATTATTCTGCTTTCCAGTTTCAGGGTCCAGCCTTGAATTGGTGGGCTGCTCTGTTATTAGCTAACTTGGTTCGGTTTTTCTTCTAGATTCGAGGAAAAGTTCCTTTCAAGTAGCGAGCGAGATGAAGAGTGTTGCCAGTTTGAGTGGATTGGAGAGGGTAGCCTGTCGATTAGCCTGTTGGTGTTTCAAAATATGAGATTGAATTCTATAGAATGGCTGAATATGCGTTAGAACTAGTCCATGAGCCTTTCGAGAGATTCAAAGATCTATTGATGACCTTTCTTCTTCTTTAAGGTCCTAGAAGGCTCGAGAGATTGAGATAGGGACTTCAGTTGATGTTGTTGTTGATATTGCTCAGAGGTATGAGGCATACCATAAGTTAGAGCGGGGGAGCAAGAGATCTCACGGCCCTGGTGGGCACCATACCTCGTTTGGAGGTAAGAGTTTTGATTATTTTGGGAGGTTACTTTCCAGGTTATCTCAGCTTGCAGAGCGTGGTTCTCAGAGTGCACGAGTAGTTCATCAATATTAGACTCAGCTTTCTCTTTATAGCTTTCAAAAATCTGTCCAGCTTCCATTTTCAGCGAAAAGGTTTCATCATTGTCATGAGTACTAGTTATCCTTTAAGGAGTTTTCCCTTACTCCGGCAAGTAGGCAGTTGTCTTTTCTCTCGTCATCAGGCATCTGCGCAGTTGCAGGGAATTTCATTTAGATCTCAATCATCCAGAGAAATGCCACCATCCAGTAGAGGTTGAGAGCGTGGTAGCAGTGGTTCTTCAGAAGGTGATTACCAGGGTAGTGGCTCAGCTCAGCTGCAGAGGCAGTTTGATGAACTGTCAGTCTGGCAGGATGCTGAGGTATCCGATGTAGTACACCCATGTATTTCTTCTTCCATTATATGTGAGTAAGATTTGATTCTTCCGATCGATCTGAAAATAGTGTGTCTTATCAAGTTTCGATGGTTTCCTTGGATATTGTTTAAATTAAGAATCGACTGCGGTAGAGGGATGAGTTTCTAGTATGATTAATTCAGGGAATTTGTGAGACCCTACTAGTTTATCTGATTTAAATGTGAGAGATTTAGGAGTGAGTGTCGGTATTGTTTGCTTGGCATCTTGTTACGCCACCTTCTGTTATTATGTCAATTCAGTTTACCCCTCTCCTCGAAATTCAATGTTGGTAGGATAATGGGATCCTAATTCGTCACCATCAGAAAGTATTATCGTTTCTTCCGGTGCAAAGTGATTAGTAAGTAATATTCAATCTACGTATCTCCTCTTGGTTCAAAACACTAGTAAAGTTATGTTATCCCATGAGCTTATCCAGAATATAAAAAGCATTTTCGGTAAATTGTCAGAGTTTCCTTCTTATTGGGAGGTCAAATTGGCATGGATGTTGTTCCATAAAGCTCATTTAATATCTGTTTCTTCAATTGCGATTCTGGGGCTACTTTGAATCGTAAGTAGTCTAGCTTTGGTAGCCAAGCAAATAAGAAGATGAGCTTCCTGAAGCTATAATTATTTCTATCCTCGGTCCATTTCCATTTATTCTTCGTCCGGCACTATTAAGCTTGTGCGGTTGGTAGCCGCTTGTGATGTTCCCTGTATTGAGCCAGAGTACATGTTATTGTAGCCGGGCAAGCATATTATTGTTTTTCAAGGCTTCTAAGGGTAATAGAAATACCATCCACCAGGCGGTGGTGTTTACGGCAAAAATATGGAGTTGTGTACTCGAGAGTTACAGCTGTTTGGAAACTTGAAAGGGTAGTTGGTAGCTTAAGTCTGCCTACGTTCAGCTTTTAGCTAAATCTTCTTTAGTCCAGCAGACTGTGCGGGGATGAGTATTCCTATTCAAATAGCTGTATGAGTTTGTGCTTTAAGTGGAGGAGTCTTCCTCCAAATACTGAATGGTAATACTAAATCTCTAAGGCGTTGGTACCACTTTTGTCACGACTCAACCTAGGGCCATGACAGAAACCTACAATGAGTGTCGATCATTGCTAAACCCTCTAATAATCTATTAATGATAGAGATAAGCTGGCAACCTGATCATATATACGTACCTATCTGCTGAAAGCATAAAGTCTGGAAAGATGACACGACTTTAACTTGCGGGCAATTAGAACATTGGGCCACAAATTCTGCTATGTCACACTTCATTCCTCCCTACCAATAAATCTGCTTAAGATCATGGTACATCTTAGTCGAACCTAGATGAACAGAATATTTGGGGTAATGTGCCTCTATCATAATCTGTCCATGTAAATCTGCAACGTCAGGAACACAAAGTCTATCTTTATACATGAGAACACCGTCAGTAGTATCCCTGTATGGCTACTCCGGTTTTCTTCTGGCTATCTGCCTGTATTCAACTAGAACTGGATCCTCATACTGACGCTGTTTTACATCATGGAAATTTAGAGTTAAAGGTCTAGTGTAGCTTGTCGCCAATCCATCATATATCTCGTTCACACCTAAACTCTTTGAGAAGTTACTTTAGCGTTATAAGTGCACATATAATCAACTCTATTGCTGGTATTCTGCCTCAGCTGAAGGTCCAACTACATGTCTCTTTTATATTTACTTTTTCAAGTCATAATAATTCTAATTCAAAGACAATACCCTGAGGTAGATGTTCAGTCTGAAGATCATTTTTGGTCTACATCATACTATCCAGTGTAGTTGCATAATCCTTATCCTTATACGATAGACCCTGTTCAGATAAACTTTTGACATACATTAGGATATGAGTAACTACATTCCCACAAGGAGCTTATGGAACAACACTAAAATCAACTGAGATGTTGCATAGTGCATTCATAAAAATAATATAGCTTGCATCAAATCTTCTATAGTGAGTAGTGACAAGGTTCTTCAAAAGCTTCCCCTATTTTATCAAGCGTGAGCTGATTCTTAGTTCCATCGACCCGTTCTATATCGAAAGGTATATCGAAGAGGTAATTGTCGGCTGAATCATGTTAACCCATTCAAAGTTTCGTGTATCTTTGTTTCGAAAATATAAAACTCTCTTCTCGGGATCGAGGAAGGATCAGCTTAGTCAGAATAAGCTGTGTAATGGTATTATCATATTATCCAGATATATTTTATTCCAAAAGTACGATGCGCGTAATATAATTCAAATCCTGTAATCAGGAGGCAAGGCCTGTGGACTAGCTTATGAAGGTCATGCAAGTCTTTTGTTATCGGTGAGAATCTTACTTTAGACTTAGGCTCGTTCGAGGACGAACGAGAGTTTAAGTGGAGGAAAATGAAACGACCTCAGTTAGTCGTTTCGGAAGTTAGGACTCCGATTGGCGTGTCGATAATTTTAAAATATTCGTAAGGTCCATTGAGACTTATCTGTAAAATTTGAGCTATATCAGACCTCATTTGGTAGGCATCGGAAGAAGGTTTTAGTTTTTATTGTCGATAAATATTAAAAAGAGATTTTCGAGCTCGGTTTTGGTGAATGAGCTCCGATTCAAAATCCGAAAGCGCGTTAGGTTCATATGATTATTTGTGACTTTTATGATTTTTTGAAAGTGAATTTCGATGTTGTTCGGCTAGTTTCCGCTAAAATGCCGAAAGTTAAATAATTTGACTTTTTCCATTTAATTTTCATATTGAGTTTCGGGAGTCCAATTTGAGATCCGTCTTAGCAAATATGCTACATATATTTTGTATGTAAAAGTTGGGATTATTTCGAATATCGTAGGATACCGTTTTAATTTTTACCGTAGCAGCAAATTTTAAAGGAAAAAGGAAAAAAGAGGAAAAAGATTAAAAATTTTAAAGATGAAAGGCGCTGGACCTTTTTGGTCCTTAGCCTTTGAATAGAGAACAGAAATATACGTACGTACACACAGAAACATAAAAAGAGGAAACGCAGTGAAAAAAAATACCAGAAAATGGGAAAAGATCGGGAGAAAAATTAGTATTTTACCCCGAAACATTCAGGTAATGATCTTAATGCATTATTTGAGTTTATTACATGTGTTTGAATATTTTTTAACGGTAAAACTTGGAATATTAGACATCGTTTTAATAAGTTCAATTAATAGTTTAAAGGGTCAAATGGACCCCGATAATGAAATTGATTATATATTTGTACTCAATGAGTTATGGGCAACATATAAATGTAATTTATTTGGGGTTTGGTTATGTGACTTTAAACCCTGTACATAGGCCTGGCCTGCGTATTGCGTATGCGAATAGGGTATCAGGTTCCTAACCGGATTGTCCTAAGATGTGAGGAATGAAGCCTTTAGCCTAAATTGATGTATTTTTCTGCTTATTGAATAGAGTGTGATTGTTTGGCAATGAAACCAAAAGATAAAGCAGTTGTTGATTAGCAGAGCTAACTTTTGGAAGAGGTAAGTGTTTATATCCATTTCTTTGGAGGCCCTTGGCCTCGTGGATTTTCTACCATGTGTTCTTTACGTGTGTAGCTGCTGATAGGCGTACTCATTACGCCTTAGCTTTGAATTTATGTTGTATATTATATGTTATGTCCTATTACTGGAATTGCATTGAGTATCTGAGCATTGTACTCTGGCTGTCATTATTGCATATAATTCCCGGTAATCGATAAGTGTCCCGGGCCGGTAAAGGGTCATTATTGTATATACTTCCCGGTAGTCGATGAGAGCCCCGCACCGTTGAAGGGTCAATATTGCATATACTTCCCGATTGGCGATGAGAGTCCCGCACCGGTGAAGGGTCATTATTGCATATACTTCCCGGTTGGCGATGCGAGTCCCGCACCAGTGAAGGGTCTTTATTACATATACTTCCCGGTATTCGATGAGAGTCCCGAGCCGGTGAAAGGTCATCATTGTATATACTTCCCGGCAATCGATGAGAGTCCCGAGCCGGTGAAGGGTCATTATTGCATATATCTCCTGGTAGACGATGAGAGTCTCGCGCCGGAGATAGGTATCAGGCATATGTGATTGCATTGCATCATACTTCATTCATCCCATCTCATTGCACCGCATACTGACTATTGTGTGTATTGTGTTGTGTTTTATGTATGCGGTATGTATACTATGTCGTGGACATATCTCAGTCTGCCTATATATTTCTGGCGTATTCTGGGTTGCGGGGATCGGGTTGCACGCCGCAACGGTACAATTATATGGATCGAGTTGCACGCTGGAACGTTATAAATATATGGATCGGGTTGCACGCCGCAGCGGTATAAATATATGGATCGGGCTGCATATATGGATCGGGTTGCACGCCGCAACAGGATGTATTTCTGTTTGTTGATATGATCGGGATACCTATATGTTCTGGCTATCTTACGTTCCTGGTTGTTAATGAGTTTGTGATTCCATGCGTGTTTTTAGTTATTATCTGGTTCTGCATTTTTATAATTTAAATAAGAGGAATTTGGTTTAACTGTTTCTTCTCCCTGGCTAGCCATCCTATTCTTTGAGGTGGCTAGTCTGCCCCACTTATTGAGTCCTTTTGACTAACCCTTGTTTGTTGTTTGTTTCTAGTCTATCTATTTCGTTTCGGCAGGTTCACTCCAGGATTGAGTTCGCCACGTTGTGAAGGAGCGAAGACGACTTCAGCTATCTGGGTGAGCCAGCTTTTATTACGGATGGCCACCAGTTTATTGGTTGTTATTTCAGTTGCATTTTGCTCTTTTCAGGAGGTATCTGTCTTCTTTTGTACTCTTAGATGTCTAGTCTGGATAGCCCTAAACCTAGTATGATGGGTAGTCAGCTGTAATATCTTTTGTACAGCTTAGAGGTATCAGTATGTCTGTATTTTTTTTAAAGTCTTGTCCTTATTTATGAATTGTTATATTTATTTTCTTAATTTAATTGCTATGGGTTCGCCCGACGGGTCTGGGGGAGGATATCGGGTGCCCGCACGGCCTAAGCGGATTCCGGGTCGTGTCAGTGGCGTGCACCCCGATCCATATATTTATACCGTTGCGGCGTGAAACCCGATCCATATATTTATACCGTTGCGGCGTGCAACCCAATCCCCGCAACCCAGAATACTAGCCAGAAATATATAGGCAAACTTGGATATCTCCACAACATAGTATACATAACGCATACATAAAACACAACACAATACACAGAATAGTCAGTATGCGGTGCAATGAGATGGAATGAATGCGGTACGATGCAATGCAGTCACATATGCCTGATACCTATCTCCGACGCGGGACTCTCATCGTCTACCAGGAGATATATGCAATAATGACCCTTCACCGGCTCGGGACTCTCATCGATTACCGGGAAGTATATGTAATAATGACCCTTCACCTGCTCGGGACTCTCATTGATTACCGGGAAGTATATGCAATAATGACCCTTCACCGGCTCGGGACTCTCATCGATTACCGGGAAGTATATGCAATGATGACTCTTCACCGGTGCGGGACTCTCATCGCCAATCGGAAAGTATATGCAATAATGACCCTTCGCCGGTGCGGGACTCTCATCGCCAATCGGCAAGTATATGCAATAATGACCCTTCACCGGTGCGGGACTCTCATCGCCAACCGGGAAGTATATGCAATAATGACCCTTCACCGGCTCGGGACTTTCATCGATTACTGGGAAGTATATGCAATGCTCAAAACCAGAGTGCAATGTTCATATGCTCAATGCAATGCCAACAACAGGGCATAACATATAATATACAATGTAAATTCAAAGCTAATGCGTAATGAGTACGCCTATCGGCAGCTACACACGTAAGGAACACGTGGTAGAAAATTCACGAGGCCAAGTGCCTCCAAAGAAATGGATATAAACACTTACCTTGTTACAAAGTTAGCACAGCCAATCAATAACCGCTTTGTCCTTTGGATTCATTGCCAAACGATCCCACTATGTTCAATAAGCAGAAAACTATATCAAATAAGGATAAAGGCTTCATTCCCCACATCTTAGGGCAATCCGGTTAGGAACCTGATACCCTATTCGCATACGCAATACGCAGGCCAGACCTATGTATAGGGTTTAAGGTCACATAACCAAATCCTAAATAAATTACATTTATAAGTTGCCCATAACTCACTGAGTACGAATATATAATCAATTATATTATCGGGGTCCATTTGACTCTTTAAACTATTAATTGAACTTATTAAAACGATGTATAATATTCCATTACCGTTAAAACATATTCAAACACACGTAATAAACTCAAATAATGCATAAGATCATTACCTGAATGTTTCGGGATAAAAATTCTACTATTTTCCCGGTTCTTTTTCTCATTTTCTGGCATTTTTCTCTTCTGCGCGTTTTCTATTTTGTTTCTCTGTTTCGTTTCTAATGTCTCTGTTCTTGCCAAGGACTTAGCATATACACCGCCATCTGGTCACTTTCAATTTCTTTCCTTGTTTTGTCTTTTTCCTTTTTTTTTCTTTTTCTTTTAAAATTCGCTGCTACAGTAAAAAAATTAAAACGGTACCCTACGATATTCGAAATAATTTCAAATTTTGCATACCAGTTATACAAAATATATATATAGCATACTCGCTAAGGCGGATCTCAAATCGAATTCCCTAAATTAAAGATGTGAATTTAAATGGAAGAAAGTCAAATTATTTAACTTTCGGCATTTCAGCGGAAACTAGACGAACAATATCAAAATTCACTTTCGAAAAATCACAAATGTCACAAATAATCACACGAACCTAACGGCGCTTTCGGATTTCGAATCGGAGCTCATTCGCCGAAATTGAGCTCGAAAATCTCTTTTTAATATTTATCGACAAATAAAACTGAAACCTTCTTCCGATGCCTACCAAATGAGATCTGATTTAGCTCAAATTTTACATACAGGTCCTAATGGATATTACGAATATTTTAAAATTATCGGCACTCCAATCGGAGTCCTAACTTCCGAAACGACGGACCGAGGTCGTTTCATTTGCCCCTTGCTTCTTGTCGAATAGGAAAATCTTCTTCAATGCAAATCGCCCTGGTTTAAAAGTCCCTGAATTTGAATGCATTGATAATTATATTCTGATAAAATTGTCTATGAATTGTGTCTTATCAGCAAGCATTAACAACTCTTTACGCATTCTGCATCTTTCCAATCATCTTCTTAGGAGATTCTAAAAAGAAGGAAATTCCTTTCATTCAAATAACGCTGCTTCAACGCCATATACCAGTAAATAAAGGCTAACCCAGTTGAAGTTCTAATAATAATGCGACATCCAAAGAGTGCAAAAGATAACTTTTCACCGCATCATTCTCAAACTATTCAGTTGTTTCGTTATATATTACAAGTAAAGTTTCGGCAGGTTTACCCATTTTAATTTTGAAACAAAACAAATATAATCGAAATAAATAAATAATATACTAAGAATGCTATGCATTTTATTTCATCTTTCATAAAATTTAAAAGAGTTGATTCAGGATTAACATAAGCTTTAAAGTACAATGCAATTCAGGGCCTCAATCTGAATTAAAATTGAAAACAATGCTACTAAGTTCAATCGTCAAGTTCTTTTCAAACAATGCCATTAGCTTCTGTTGCTGCATCGTTCACAAGCTAAAGCGTCTACCATCAATCAGATCTTAAATCTCTCGCGTGGTGAATGGTCAGTCACTTCAAAAATCCAACTTCTGTTTGAGGAACAAATAAAACAAAAGAAACCTCAAAGGGTAACTATGTTAGTTTGCATATCATTCGTAAGATTGCATACAAGCACATAACACACAGTATTGAGCAAATAAAGCAAGGCACGTAATTAACATGTGGCAATCACAAGTAGTTGAGCGAAAATAAATATGCAAGCGCATCCTACCCTGTAAGGTGACTCTTTGTGCTAGAGGTAAGCCTAATCGCGCAAACAAGTGGTAACGAAAAGTAGTTCATGACAGTTCTGAGCAATTCAGATTTCGAGTAAGCAATAAATAATAACAATAATTGATAACAATCATCTTTCTGTCTTGACACTGCAATTCTGTTATCCCAACTATCTTCCAAAGTTGGTGTCAACTCGAAATTCTAACACAGCTCATGCTCTCCACAACATCTGTACAAAATTTTAAACCCAAATGCCCAAAACCTGAAACAATCCTCCATACCTTTTCCAAACATCCACACTCCTCCAGGCACAACTCCCAATTGTTTTACAACATCCAGGGGTAAAATTTCAAACTTCCTTCACAATACCAGACTGCAAATCATAAAAGGTTCCAATTGACCTTTTACAAATAAAACCTCACTGGTCCTTGGCTTTAGACAAGCCTCACAGTTTCCTAGGTTTTGCAAGGCTCGCAGACCTTGCTCATAGGGGCTCCTCACTGGTCCTTGGCTTTAGTCAAGCCTCTCAGTTTCATGGGTAGCCAAGACCTCATTATTCTTCAAAGAGGGCCCCACTGGTCATTTAAAGACGCAGGGGCTTCACTCTCCAAGTATGCGACAAGCATACTTTAATTTTCATAAAGTTGCAGCTGGTCGGTCAACATGAACATGCACACACACAGATCTTCATAAGAGAGACCCCACTGATCTTTTAAAGACACCAGGGGCTTCACCTCTTAGTATGCAACTTGCATACTCCAATCGCCCATTTAGCAAAATCCAACAATATTCATACCTGCATCCACCAAAATTACACCCTAAAACTACTAAAACCCCTGAACCAGATCACATTTTACAAAGACTTGAACCAAATCTACCTAACTTTCTCCCGGACTGCAGTTCTGTCTTGTTCACAAAATTCTGCACTATGATATCAAATTCTCCATGGATTGCTATGGCCACACAGATTCTGCTAAATTCTTCCATTTTCTAATCTAATAGACAATAAAGGAGACAAAATTCTAAATCTGATTATGATCAAAAAATGGCTAGGAATGAGGATTTGTTATCACATAGCACATAATATGTATTGTCATTAGGTTTCAAAAACCCGTTGACGTAAGGGCGGTTACCTAATTATGGAGGCGGTACCAAGGATCGGGTCCAAACTAAGGTACAAATGCATGCATGCTCCTAAAAGCTCACTCTAGGAGTGGGTTAATGGTTGAGGCTGACTCGACCTATGCGGGATAAACCTGGCCTCACAACATAGTAGAACCGGCCATGACAAAACCAGGCAACATCAATATCCCGAACTAACTTTTGGTGACACGAAAGAAGTTTCAAAGAGTGAGGTAAAGGCAATGCCCTTCCTGCGTAACTACCTATCAAGTGGGTGCCCCGTGATGAAATCGAGGAGGTGAAAGAGAATTGACAGGCTCCATGAGGGAGGAAATATGAACGGAATGCGGACTATGCACAAATAAAATGTAATGCATGCTTTTTATAACAAACCAAACAAACAAATATAATGAAACAAATAAATTAGGCATGCTAGTTGAAAATAATTGGAAACCTTTATTGTTCCCCAGCGGATTCGACGCGCTGTTAAACCCCAAAAAATAACTCCAAAGGGTTAAATTTAGTAATACCAACTGAATGGACTAACTCTTTTGAAATTTTTGGAGTCGCCACCCAATTTAAGAAAAAATAGGGAACCAAATAAGCAAACGCGTGCAAGAACTCTATTTTTATAAAAGACGGTCTTTCAGAGATTCTAAGTAAGATGTTTTATTAATTTCGAAAGAAGATTTTCAAGGCACTTTCGAAATTCTGTACAATACGGTTAATCCGATAGGTTTCCAAATATTTACAACTGTGCTTTTATTGTGAAAGAATTACTTAAAAATAGTAATAATAATAATAATAATAATAATTAATTGAATAAAAGCTTATTTGTAAAAGTATTTTTTACTTGCACGCATTTGCTAAAACGGCCCTAATTTACGATAAATAAATAACAACTCCAAAAATAGAGGTAATGATCATAAAATGTAAACAATAACTCAATAAATCAAATAAATTAATGTCAAACAATTATTCTACAAATGCTTTACATAAAAATCCTAAAGGGCAAAGAGGGGTAGGAGTTTAAAAGATAGAACCCGGAAATTTGACAAACTCTCGGGAGCCTTGAATTTTCTAAAATTTTTAAATTCTTGAAACTTGAGCCCGAGCTTGACCCCAATGCGACTTCAAACCAATGTATATGCCATCCCATCGTGAGTTTAGCCAACTCATCCCCAAGTTGTTCATGACAAATGTACCTCGCAAAAATATGAAAATGAGTTCGTACGTAAATAAAGTAAAATAATAATAATAATAATAATAACAACAACAACAACAACAACAACAACAACAACAACAACAACAACAACAACAACAACAACAACAACAACAACAACAACAACAAAGTAAGGGGTTTTATTTTGTAAAGTTTAGGCTCAGGTTTGTATGATGGGTCGAGTAGAGGCTAGGGATGTCGGTACGGCTGCAAACACGGTGGCCGGCCGATTGCCATGCCAAGCACCAATCCCATTACTCTATTTCGACTTGTGTTGCCTTAAAGTGCATACATTCATCATCGCCTATTTGTTCGTAAGGGACGTTATACTTACACGGGACGGGACTTATTGGCCTCCAAAATGTCATCGGCATTGTAGTATCTTGTTCAAATCAGTACATAGGCCCCAAATACATATATATATTTTCATAGGCCTGGGATTTGTTCAAATCAGTAGAGACCAAAACCAGCCAATCATAGTGCAGATTCTGTTCAATTCGGTGGAGACTAAGAACAAGTCGAATCTTGGCATATTATCCAGTTAAACCAGTCACCATGCCAATACACAATAGCATTGACTACAACATCAAAGGCAGCTGCAGAAAATCTCAAAGGGAAGTATAAGTATTTCATCAACATAGCAAATCAAACAGTAACATCAATGACGAGTCAAGAAAACAAGAAAACAATGTTGTCTAGTAAAGGAAATTTTTGGAGAGCAGTAAAATAGTATCAGATGCGACGACTCAGCCAAGAGTCAATGGCAACAACCAGATCTGTTCCCAAATATAGGGCCATCGCCGGTGAAATTTTCGGCAAACGAAACAGTAATACAGTGACCAAAAGATCGCGACACTAAAATCGAGAAATAGGGGAGCGACAAATGGTGGTTTCGACAGAACTCCGGCGATGGGTTACAAATACGAGGTCGATCGGAAAAGGAGTTTTCTGGTGGTGGTTTTACTTTTCGCCACTGTTTAGTTTCCTCAAACCCATGTATCTGTTTCCCTTTTTCTTAATAAACAGAGTTTGTGGCGCTACTGCCTGGTGGTGTTGTACTGATCCGGTGAGCGTCTATGTAATAGACAGAAAGGAGAGGGTGTTGTGTCTATTTCAGCTTGGAATCGTGTGTGTGGAGTATACTGTTGCTGTTGGTTTATGTGTGTGTAAGGGTGGTGTGTATATTGTATACCACGGTTGATGTGTATGTAATGGTGTATGGAGGTGTTTGTAATGTGGGTGAAAGGGTGGGAAGAAGAGGAGAGGGGTGAGGTAAAAAATGAGTATGGGGTGTGTCTGACTTTTGTGTGAGGAAGATGAATGCTAGATCTGATTTTTGTGTTGTAGGAGAGTGAAGAAGATCAATAGTGAGGGAGGGGGTCCCTATGTAATAGTAGGGGTGTGTGAGGCTAGGGTTTATGGATAAGTTATTTATATAGGGGTTAATGATTAGGGTCTTCAAAATTGGACTAGAGAAGAAAAGAAAAATGTGTGCTTTGCAAGGATAGGCTAGACTTGAGTCCATTACCATATCTAACGTTTTCCTAAAAACTCTAATCGCTCTAACTAATATCGCAAATTAATTTTAAAAACTTTCTAATTAAATAAATGCTCGTAATATTTTACATGTTGTAGGTAATATAAATTCGAAAATATCAAGTTGCAAATATAGAAAAACTTTGCAAACAATAGCCAAATTGCGGCAAAACATCAAATTTTATAATTTCTTTTGAAAAGGGACACTTTTGGCTTTATATTAACACAACATGGTATATTTTGAGATTTATATAAAAAGTAAGCGTCAGCAAATTAATTTCGAAATTTTGGGACAAAATTGAGTGTCAACAGTGCAGGAGTCCTCTGAGAGGGTCAGGCATTTTATTTATGGCCTTTCTCCAAATTGGTAGTCCCAGATGGCTCGTGATATTGAGGCCAAGACTCCATTTGATGTCGTCGTTGATATTGCTATGAGGTATGAGGCGTATCACAAATTAGAGATGGAGGAGTTAGAGCGGGAGAGTAAAAGATCTCGTGGTCCAGGGTATTCTAGTACCTCATCTGGACGTAGGAGTTATCAGAAGCAGAGTAGGCCTCCTATGAGGCCAGTCCAGCCCTCAGCACATGGATTTTATGGTGCGTATATTCCTTCTCAGGGTCGGTTTCCATCCTAGTCTCGTCCTCGTGATCAGTTCCAGTTTGAGCTGTGCAGGTCTGCCTCTGGGTGTTTTATCTATAAAGATTTAGGGCATAATAAAAGGGATTGGCCTTATCTTCATCAGTAGGGTAGTACCCGTCCTTTCTCTCGCCCTCCGGCATCTATGCAACAGCAGCCTCAGGGTGTCCCTTCAGAGTCTCAGCCAGCTAGAGCTGCACCACCGCCTGGTAGAGGCCGTGGGCGTGGTTCTGGTGGTCCCTCCAGAGGTGGATCTTAGAGTGGCGGCTCTGCTCAGCCGCAGAGACAGATTTATGCATGGCCAGCCAGGCAGGATGTCGAGGCATCTCCAGCTGTTGTTACATGTTCATTATTTGTTTGTAGTCGAGATGCATATTCTTTGGTGGATCCAAGATCTATCTATCCTTATTTTGCTATGGGATTTCATGAGGATTATATGTGTCTCCGTGATCCATTCTGTGTTTCTACTCCCATCAGAGACTCTATTGTTGTGGATCGAGTTTATCCTGGTTGTACCCTATCTTTTGGCTGTCGTGAGACCTTGGTAGATCTTCTAGTTTTGGATATCGTCAACTTTGATGTCATTATCGGCATGGATTTATTGGCGTAATATTACGCCACGTTGGATTGTCATGCCAAGTCTATTCGATTATCTCTTCCTAGCTCAGCGTCGGTAGTATGGTAGGGTTCTCAATTGCCACCTATAGGGGGTGTTATTCCTTTCTTGAAGGCGAAGTAAATGATGGATAAAGGGTGCTCAGCGTATCTTGCCATGGTTTGAGATACCACTATAGAGATTTCATCCCTCGATTCTGTTCCTACTGTGAGAGAGTTCTCTGATGTGTTTCCGGATGATCTCTCAGGACTTTCTCCTGATCGGGAGACTGAGTTTGACATTGATATAATGTCGGGGACAGCCTATTTCTATCCCTCCTTATCGCATGGTTCCGTCAGAGTTGAATGAGCTGAATGAGCAGTTTGAGGCTTTGCTAGATAAGGAATTATTAGGCCGAGTATTTCTATATGGGGTGTTCCTGTTCTGTTCGTAAAAAAGAAAGATGGGACTATGCGGATGTGTATTGATTATTGTCAGCTAAATAAGGTCACCATCAAGAACAAGTACCCCTTGCCTCATAGTGATGATTTTTTTGATCAGTTGATGGGTGCCAGATTATTTTCTAAGATCGATTTGCGATCTGGTTATCATCAGCTGAAGATTCGAGAGTCAGATATCCTGAGGACTGCTTTAGGACTCGTTACGACCATTACGAGTTCCTAGTTATGTCTTTTAGGCTGACTAATGCCCCTACAGCCATTTTGGATCTTATGAATCGAATATTCAAGTCGTTCCTTGATTCCTTTGTCATTGTCTTTATCGATGACATCCTTATATATTCTCCTAGCCGTGAGGAGCATGATTATCAGTTGAGGTTGGTCCTTCAGACCCTCTGTGATCATAAGTTGGATGCCAAGTTCTCAAAATAAGAGTTCTGGCTTGATTCTGTTGCATTCTTGGGTCACGTGGTATCCAGTGAGGGTTTCAAGCTTGATCCAAAGAAGATTGAGTGGTGCAGAATTGGCCTCATCCTACCTCGCCGATGGAGATTCGCAACTTTCTTGGTCTGGCAGGTTATTATCGGAGGTTCATGGAGAAGTTTTCCACTATTGCAGCTCCCCTGACTTGCCTTACCAAGAAGGTGGTTCGGTTCTGATTTTATGATGAGTTTGAGGCAAGCCAGAAGCTCAAGGCCTTATTGGTTTCAGCTCCAGTGTTATCCCTTCCTTCTGGCACTGGTGTGTTTGTAGTCTATTGCAATGAATCACGTGTGGGTCTTGGATGTGTTCTTTTGCATCACGGGAGGGTGATTTCTTATGCTTCCAGACAGCTAAAGCCGAATAAGAAGAATTATCTGATTCATGATCTAGAGTCGGTAGTTGTGGTCTTCATTCTGAAGATTTAGAGGCATTATCCTTATGGCGAGCCTTGTGAGGTGTATACTGATTATAAGAGCTTGCAGTATCTTCTCTCTCAGAAGGATCTTAATGGCCGGCAATGGAGGTGGCTTGAATTGATAAAATATTATGATCTCACTATTCGCTATCATCCTGGGAAGGCGAATGTGCTAGCAGATGCTTTGAGCAGGAAGTCTATGGGCAGCATGACTTTTCTTTATGCTGATATGAGACCTTTAGCCTGAGAGTTGCAGTCCCTTGGCGATTCCAGTGTGATATTTCTTCGCCACAGACTCCAGCAGAGTCCTTGGCATATATTGCAGCTCAGTCTTCCTTAGTCATTCAAATTAAGGGAAGACAGTTCGATGATCCACATCTACAGGAGTTGTATGGTCCTGTCCTAAGTGGAGGAGTTCCTTCCTTCGAGCTTGATTATGATGGTATTCTTCAATTTAATGGTCAGCTGTGTGTCCCTGGTGTTAGAGGTCTGAGGCAGTTAATGCTTCGCGAGGCTTATAGCTCGCGATATTCTATTCATCCTGGTATTAGTAAGATGTACCAGGATCTCCGACAGCAATATTGGTGGAAGAGGATGAAGAGGGATGGTTTTGTATTATATGTCTTGTTGCTTGAACTATCTGCAAGTTAAGTTCGAGCACCGCAGACCGGCAGGGTTAGCTCAAGCATTGTCCATTCCCGAATGGAAATGGGAGCAGATCACTTTTGGTTTGACCCTGCGACACCATAATTCAGTCTACGTTATTGTGGATAGACTGACTAAATCAGCTCACTTCATCCATGTGAAGACTACTGATTCAGCTTAGATATTGGCTCGAATTTTCATTGATTAGGTGTTTAGACTGCATGGCACTCTAGTATCTATCCTATCCTATCATGTTTCCTAGTTTACATCCCAGTTCTGGCAGTCTTTTCAGATGGAGTTCGGGACCCAGGTGTAGCTTAGCACGACATTCTATCCTCAGACTGATAGTTAGTCCGAGCGGGTTATTCAGGTTTTTGAAGATATGCAGAGAGCTTGTGCATTGGACTTCGGAGGCCACTGGGATGATCATTTGGCCTTAGCAGAGTTTTCTTATAATAATAGCTATCAGTCCTCCATTCAGATAGCTCCATTTGAGGCCTTGTATGGCCAGAGATGTCGTTCTTCTATCGGTTTGTTCGAGTCTCGAGATATGAAGGTGATGAGTTTAGGGATGGTTCGACAGATTCTGGATGTTGTTCATGTTATTTAGGATCGTCTGCAGACCGCTCAGAGCTGGTAGATTTCATATTCGACTCGGAGGATCCGAGAGTTAGAGTTTGAAGTCGGCGACATGGTATTTTTAAAAGTATCGCTGATGCGGGGTTTAAAGAGATTTGGGAGGAAAGGGAAGCTTAGTCCCAAATTCATTGGCCCTTTCCTTATCGAGAAATGCACCGGTAAGGTGGCTTATCGGCTCGATTTTCCAGCTTCTTTGCCAATCCATACGGTGTTTCATGTGTGGATGCTTCTAAAGTGTATCCGGGATACTTCCGAAGTCATTCAATTAGATCCTGCTCAGTTGGATATGAATCTAGCCTATGAGGAGTTCCCAGTTGTCATAGTTGCCCGAGATGTCCGGAAGCTTCATTCGAAGCATATTCCGATGGCTTGAGTGCGATGGCGCAACTATCCTCATGAAGATGACACTTGGGAGCTTGAGTCCAGCATATATGCGTGAGAGATATCATCATCTCTTCGATGACTCAGGTAGGATATTCATTTCTAAAGCTTAAAAGATCTTATCAGTATTTATGTTTTCGATTCTATATGGTGTGTTATGTCCATTGAATAGTTGTTGAAAGTTGATGTAAGAGCTTCCATCAGTCATGTGAAATTTTTCTTGAGACTCTGGCTCAGTCGAGGACGAACGAAAATCTAAGTGGAGGAGAATGAAACGACCTTAGATAGTTTTTTCAGGAGTTAGAACTTCGATTAGCTTGCCAATAATCTTAAAAGCTCTGTAAGGTCCATTAGGGCCTATCTGTAAAATTTGAGCTGATTCGGACCTCGTTTGGTAGAATTTTTTAGAAGGTTTCCATTTTAGTTGTCGGTAAAGCTTAAAAGAGATTTTCGAGTCCGATTTGAGTAAATGAGCTCCGATTCGAAATCCAAAAGTTGCATTAGATTTTTATGGTCATTTGTAACCTGTAGCAACTTTCGAAAGTGAATCCCGAGGTCGTTCGGTAAATTTCTCTAAAATCTCGAAAATTAAGAAATCGACCTCTTTCCGTGGGAGCCGTATCTTGAGTTTTAGAGATCCAATTCGAGTTCCGTCTTCGCACGCATGTCACACAAGTCTCGTATGACTTGTGTACAAAATTTAGGGTCATTCCAAGCCTTGTATGGTCTTGTTTGGACCCAAATTACAGACATGTTGCTGCTGGTGCAAAAATTTTGCACTATAGCAGATTCAGAGAGGTATAAAAAGGCCATTTTCAGCTTATTTCATTTCATCCCTTTTTAGTCCGTTTTTAAGGGGAAATTTAGGTACAAAATTGTGGGAAATCTATTTGGAAACATCCTATGATCTTCCAATTTCATTAATCCATGAATCTTAGCTTGAATTAAATTGAAAAAATTGTGTTAGGACCCTAAAAATTATGAAATTTGGAAATTTGATGAAATTGAATTTGAATATGAAAATCAATGATACCATTGGACTCATGGTAGGGGTGTGCAAAACTGAACCGGTACCGATATCCGAACCGTTACCGCTACCAATAAGCATAACGGTACAGGTATAACGGTTATTGGTTCGGTAATGGTATAAATTTCTAATACCGATAAGATATCGGTATGGTAACGGTTTCTATATATCATTACCGTTACCGTACCGATAACCGATAAGGATTTTTTTTTTATAATTTTATGTATTTTATTTATTATTAGTATATTAATTTATATGTTAAAGTGTAGATATTATTGACACTAGTGGCTATTTGTCGTTACAAACATATAAGGCCTGGCCCATTTTGAATTTGTCATTACAACATTCTAAGATGGAGAATGTTGGGGAGAAAACATTGCAGTAGGCGCATAGATGTTGGCGGAGGAAACATTAGTGTAAAATGATAATCCCTTGATTGAGGTTGGTAATGTTGATAAGTAATATCAATAGATGTCTGTTTATGGAAGATATGAATGAAATTTACCTTCTTTTGGCTAATTTTCTTTTCTATAGGTTGTGCTGTTGCTTGTAACAAAAGTTTATAAGTTGTACATTTAAGAGTAAAGCAAATCTTTTTATGTGCTTTTGTGAGATTTCTTATTAATCCAGCAAGCTTTCTTTGATTACTTTCTTTCGTAAATTTGGGTTATTGTGGCTTCGGTATACCGCTTACCGAACCGTTAACTACCGAACCGTTAGCTACCGATAACCGATAACCGATAGCTTATCGGTACGGTATTGGTTTTACATAATTACATATCGTTAACCGATATACCGTTACCGATAAGCTTAAAATCGTACCATACCGTACCATGAACACCCCTAACTCATGGGATTATGAGGAGTCCAAAAATATATAATTTATAGGATTCCGGCTAAGCTCGGTCCAGGGGTATTTTGGTAATTTTCCTTTCTTATTCGTATAAAGGATAGATATTCTTTCTCGGGCACTTTTAAGTGTGAATTTTTTTTCCTCAGAAAAGTACTCTTCTGAGGAACGTCAGGCAGGAAAGGAAGTTAGTTGATTTTATCCGCTTCTTTGACGGTCTTTGGCCGTTTGAATGATCTATTTACGCGTTCTTTATATTAATAGTTGTCGATAGGGCGTACGTACTATGCTACAGCCTTGTTATGTATTTTCTGGTTATGTTTCTTGATTTCTGGGTTGTTATGTCATATGAAGGCAGGAGGATTCCGCTCCTTGCATTATATTGAGGGTAGGAGGATTCCGCTCCATTCATTGGGCACATGTGAGCACCTTACATTATGATTGCATTCATTTCATATCCTTATGTATGTTGTATATGACTGCCACTTGCCTATCTTTATATTTATTTGTTACATATCGTAACTTACTATTTCCCTGGCTAACTTAACTATTTATTGAGTAAAGTAGTTATTCATCGCCTACTGAGTCCTTATGACTCACTCCCTACTTGTTTCTTGTGTTGTATTTTATTTCGGAAGATTCCGCTCCCGGATCCAGTCAGCCGCAGCGTGATTGAGGAGCAGGACCCCTTTCTAGCTGTCTACGGTGAGCCAGCTTGTTCACTGAGGCCACCGGTTGAACATACTCTAGTTTTATCTCATGTTGCTCACTTCGGGAGATGTACTTATCTTTTGGAAATCGATGTCATATCTGGAAACCTCTAGACTCAGTTTATATATAATATGTGTCTCATACGCGTTTCTATGTTATTTAGATTTATTATCTAATATTTTCAAGTAAATTTTATGTTATCTAAATTGTTTCAATCGTATGTCTTGGATTAAGCTTATATGGTTCGCTCGACGGGTCTAGGGAGGTAGTCGGGTACCCACACAGTCTATCCGGAAATTTGGGTCGTGCTAAGAGCGGAGGTAGAAGTCCACATACGTATTCAGATGCCCCCAGTAATTGACTTTTGTCAGATATTGTATTTGTGTTAAGAAACTTACTGAATATTAATGTACAAATATTAAATTTAGCACCCAAATATTAGCACAAAAGTTATTTTAAAATTCAAAACCCATAAAGTTGAAATCATGGCTCAATCTATGTCCATAATGCTTCAATTTATGAGTTTGGGACTATCTAGCTTATGAAAGCCAAACTAAAACTATGGCATTCAAAGTCTTCCAATCACTAATCAGATAGTGAAATAAACAAACCAAGAACCAAATAATGAAATGAAAGGGTACAAATTTAAAAACTCAATATTTAGACATCTGAAAAAGGGTAAACATCAATTGCTATGTAATTGAATTACATACCTATATAACAGCCTAGATTTGATAGACCGATAATTTTTAGATCCATAAGCACAAAAACTAAGCGTGCGCCCGGGCACGCACTCTATATATATATATATATATATATATATATATAATTAGCTAGGACGTATTTTTAAATAGTCAATATATTTGGTGTATTTTTTAGTCAAAAGTCTCGTCCATTACGAATTAAAGACGTATTTATAGTGTTGGGTATTAGCTTGGATGATAACGTCATTTCAAAGTTCATCTCTATTATGTATTGCCCTCAAAAGTCATCATGCACTGCTAAATTCTAACCTAGAAAGCATCTATGGATAAAGAGAAGTTAGAGAGAGAAAGTAAACTAAATTCTTGTTCATTGGTTGTAATTGTGTAGCTATGTACAAGTGTATATATAGAGAAGAACAACTAACTCAACTAACCACTAACTAGGGTTAACAACTAATCACTTAATTATTTAACTAACTAACTAAATGCACTAACCAATCCTCTAACTGCATTCTAAATAACTAACTGAACAGCTGTAACTAACTACTTTATCAACCATTATCTCTAATACCCCCTCCCACTTCAAGCTAGATGTGCTGAAAACATTCATTACACCTAGCTTTCATTACACCTAGCTTGGACCAAAAAAAAAATCATGTTGACTCCTTCCTAAAGTTTTAGTAAGTATATCAGCCTCCTACTCCTTAGTATTTGATATAAACTAGTTTTATCAATCCTCTTTGGACCTCCTCTCTGATAAAATGACAATCAATTTCTATGTGCTTGGTTCTTTCTGGAAAATTGGATTTGCAGCAATTTGAATTGCAGATTTGCTATCACAATACAACTCCACTGGTTGCTTTACTTGAACTCCCAATTCCTTCAATAATCTTGTCACCCAAATTACCTATGCAATCAATGTTCCCAAGCTTCTATATTCTACTTCAGCAGAACTTCTAGATATAGTATCTTGCTTTTTTGATCTCCAAGAAATTAAAGAGTGACCAAATTTCAATAAGTAACATGTTACTAATCTCCTTGTATTTGGACAAGCTGCCCAGTTTCAAAAAAGTCAATCAGCCTTTCTGTCCTCTCTGCGTTATCCTTGCTATTCTCACATTCCACTATAGTTAGCTTCAAGTTACATTCCAGTGGAGTACATTTTGGCTTAGATGCTCCCATTCCAGCTTCAGATATTAGCTCCAAAGCAAACTTCCTCTAATTCGTCAGAATCCCTTTCTTGGATTTTCTGAATTTAATGCCAAGAAAATACTTTAACTCACCAAGAACTTTTTATCTTAAAGTTCTTGTGCAATACCTCTTTTATATCTAGAATAAGCTGAGCATCATGATTAGTAATTAACTAGTCATCTACATAGACCAAAACGATCACAATGTTGTTGTATTTCCTCTTTGTAAACAATAAATAGTCCAAATAACTCTGTGAGTATCCTGACTTCACCAGTGTCTCTATATAATTCCATTGCCTTGATGCTTTTTTAAGACTAGAAAGTGACTTAATAAGCCGGCAAACCACATTACAATCACATTTGTGATAGAAACTCTTTGGCAACTCCATATACACCTCTTCATAAATATCACCTTGCAAGAATGCATTGAATACATCCATTTGATATATTCCAGATTTCTACAACTGCTAAAGAAACAACGACTCTTACGGTCGCCATCTTAACTTTTGGAGAAAGAGTATCATGGTAGTCCACACCTTCAGTTTTGTTGTGACCTTTTGGTACTAGTCTTGCCTTAAACCTTTATATCTCTCCATTAGCTTGATTACTTGATTTTATATACCCATCTACAACCAATAGCTCTTTTCCCTTTAGGTAATGTCATCAGCTTCCATGTACAATTATTATCTAAGGCTTGTATTTCCTGTTTCATAGCTTCTATCTACCTTGAATCTTTTGCAGCTTCTTCATATGTTTTGGGTTTTGTGTTTGCTGATATCTGTCCCAAATAAGCTTTATACTTTGGTGAAATATTATCGTATACGTCATGTCGTTAGCCAATGTATATGGCTTTGCACTCTCGCTAGTGCTGATAACATAGTCATGCATCCATATGGGTGGATTAGAACTCCTAGATGATCTTATAGAACCTTGACCAGATATGTCAGCAATTGGCTCATGATTTTCTTATGCATCTTCAACCATGGGCTGCATACTATCTTCTTCTACTTCTGTGTCTTCATAAAGAAACTCTACCTCCTGCAACTCAATATCATGATCCTCACGCATTAACTCATGGTCTGCTTGAGCCTGGGCTTCTACATGTGCCTCTTCATTCTGAGTGTCTTGCAGAACAAACTAATCAGTGTCTTGGTCTTCTTCCAATAGAACATCCTGATGCCAACTTCTGTTGTTGTGATGATGAGGACGGAATATAGGTGAATCCTCATTTCTTTACAAATACTTGAAAGGATAAATTCCTCCCTTAAACACAACATCTCAGCTAACAATCACCTTCCTGGCCTGCAGACCATACATTATGTACCCCCTTTGGTATTGCTGAATAACCTAATAACAGTGGTGCACCTGCTTTTGCTGAAAATTTATCAGATCTAACCAGTTTGATAAAATAGCCAAGGCAACCATAACTCGTAGATGAGACAAAGATGGAGTCTTGCCATGAAAATCTTAATGTGGTGATTTTCCTTGAAACACAACTATGAGAAGTCTATAGATCAGGTATACAACTGTGAGCACACACTGTCCCCAAAATCTAGTTGGAATACTAGCTTGGTTCTTGATAGCTCTAGCCACCTCCAAAATGTTCTTACGTTTCCTCTCTACCACTCCATTTTGCCATGGAGTGTGTGGACAACTGCTTTGGTGTATGATTCCTAAATTACTAAACAATGCATTACATTTTTTCTTAAAGAACTCACTCCTATTATCAGATCTGACCATCTGCATACAACATTTGAATTGATTTTGTACCAATGATAGAAAAGTATTTATCATAGCAAACACATCATTTTTAAATTTTATCAAGTCATCCTAGTACAATAATCCACAAGTGTTAAAAAGAACCTATTGCCATCATATGGAACAGTTTTGTAAGGACCCCATACATCTATGTGAAACAAGTCAAAAACTGCACTGCTTTTAGCACTACTCGATGGAAAAAGTTGTATGGTTTGCTTAACTAATGGACACATAGTATATCCACTAATATAACTATCCTTATTTCCTTTTTATAAAGACAATTGTTTCATGACCTTTATTGAAAGATGGCCTAATCACTTGAACTTGAATTGAATGAATTACTTGGTTCCTCTTCTATTATCACCTAACCATGTTCAAAGATTCCCTTTTTGTCAAGGTAAATTGGCAACTAGTATAATCTATCTCTCTCTATTTACTAGTCCTCATCACCTTCTAAATGGAAAGATCCTGAAAAACACACATCTTAGGAAGAAAAGTTACTGAACAATTCAGCTGCTTGATAATCTGGGAGACTGAGAGTAGAACTTAAAATCTAGAACTACTAACACATCTTTCAACAAATTCTCACTCAAAAAATCTATAAAAGCCTGTGTGTTACTAAAGTAAAATGACCATTGGGCAGATATACTCTTTTACCATAAGGTCCATGAACAGTGAACATGTCTTCTAAAACTTTGTGGAGATGATGCCATATGACTAGAGGCTCCAGAGTCAATAACCCAATGCCTCTTTGCACTATTAGCTAAAAGGACTTTTGAGTTGGCGTATGACTCATATATACCTACCATATTGGCTGAAGCCATCACATCATCTTCTTTGCTGAGCAGCTTCATAAGCTGATGATAGTGTGCCTGTGAAATGCTAGCCTCAACCACACCATGATCTCCCTGAATAAGTGGATTGTATCATGAACTTAAAGCATCATTAGGATAGTATCCCGCGACTTCCACTGAGGCCTGATTTGCAGCATTGTTACTGGCATTGCCTGATCCCTTAGACTTGTTCTTGTTATCATTTGGATATCCATGAAGCTTCCAGCAACCATCCATGTTATGATTTTTCAAACCACAATGATCAAATTATATATTCCTTTTCTTAGCTTGATAGTTACTTTGAGATCTGTTTCCAACACCTTAGATCCACCCCTGGATATTAGATTGTACCTTTTATTACCAGAATTACCAGCATAAAGTGCTGCAATGTCATTTATATCACCCCCAGTGTAAGTACCAGCTGTCACTTTCTGACTTCCATCCGAGAAAATCATTGAGTAAGCCTTATTAACAATTAGCATAAGGTTCATCATAAGGATCTAGCTACTTGACTATATGAATCATTCAAACCCATCAAAAAGGAAAACAATCAAAGATATTGTATGTGATCTACAAAAAGCTTGGATTTATCACATCCACAAGCTGGCGGTGGAACCAAGGAATCAAATTCATCCCAAAATAAATGGAGCTTAGAAAAATATGAAGAGACATATAAATTTCCCTGATTAACAGTACAGATTTCTCTATACAACAACATACCCAATGTTGTCCCACAAGTGTGGTCTGGGGAGGGCGAGATGTAGGCAGACCTTACCCCCACCAAGTTGGAGAGGCTGTTTGCGATAGACCATCGGCTAGAAAATATTTTGAAAACAAACAAAGTAAGAAACACAATTATAGATCAAATACTCGATGTATATAAGACATCAATAGCATTAAAGACGCACAACAAGATAAAACTACTATGTATATAAGAATAATATAGCTAATATGACAGCAATCTTTCACCTACTACCTAACTTTCTACCCTAATTCTCGACCTCCACACTTTCCTATCAAGGGTCATGTCATCGGTGATATGGAGGTGAGCCATGTCCTGTCGAATCACCTCGCCCCAATTCTTCTTCGGTCTACTTTTACCTCTCTGTAGACACAGCACTGCCAACCTTTCGCACCTCCTCACTAGAGCATCTGTGCTTCTTCTTTTCACATGGTCGTACCATCACAACCTTACTTCTCACATCTTGTCCACTACTGATGACACTCCTACCTTGTCACTAATGTCCTCATTTCTCATCTTATCCATCCTCGTATGCCCACACATTCATCTAAGCATCCTCATCTCTGCTGTGCTTATCTTCTGGATGTGTATGGTCTTGACTGGCCAACACTCTACTACATACAGCATAGCTGGTCTAACGACCTCTTTATAGAACTTACCTTTGAGTTTAGGTGCCACTTTCTTAAAGCATAGGAAACCAGACGCGAGTCTCCACTTCATCCAGCATGTCCCTATACGATGAGTGACATCTTCATCAATCTCCATTACCTTGAAGGATTGAGGCAAGATACTTGAAGCTTGTCTTCTGTGGAATGACCTGAGAATCAAGCATCACTTCCACCTCTGACTCCTGAATCGCATCACTAAACTTGTACTCCATGTACTTTATTTCCGTCCTGCTCAGCCTGAAACCTTTAGATTCTAGGGTATGTCTCCAGAACTCTAGCTTTTCATTGACTACGTCGTGAGTCTCATCAACCAAAACTATATCATTTGCAAATAACATACACCATGGTACTTCTCCTTGTATGCTCTGAGTTAATTTGTCCATCACCAAAGCAAATAAAAACGGACTAACTGCTGACTCCTGATGCAATCCCATCTCGACTGGAAAATGATCGGAGCCACCTCCAACTGATCTCACGCGGGTCTTAGCTCCGTCATATATGTCTTTAATCGGTTTGATGTATGTCATTGGTACCCCTTTAGATTTCAAGCATTGCCACAAAACCTCTCTTGGGACTTTATCATAAGCCTTCTCTATGTCAATGAACACCATATGTAAGTCCCCTTTCTCATCCCTATACTTCTCAATCAGCCTCCTCAGAAGGTGGATGGCTTTCGTAGTCGATAGCCCAGGCATGAAACCGAAGTGCAGATTTCTCTATGAATTGGTAAATTTTAGAACCATCGATGTTATCAAATCTCTCTTTCAAATCAACCCATGCATCAGCTGCATTTGTAGCATACAATACTCCACTAAAGAATTCCTTAGAAACAGTGTTCATAACCCAGGATAGGACAAAAGCATTGCATTTCTCCCATTATTCACCAAATTTTGAGTCATAATCACTTTTTTTACAGGTATCGAGTACAAGCCCTAACTTACTCTTAGTTCGCAGAGAAATGAGCATTACTCTACTCCACCTCGAGTAATTTTCTACGCCTATGAGCTGAATAGAGGTTAACATCGAACCTGTAGTATCAAAAGGATGAAAATACAAAGGATAATTGTGCTTCTCGTCTAAGAAATCAAAGTTTTGACTATCAACTGATGTTGTTGATGTAGACGCCGCTGGAGCATGTTCGAAGCTCTATGAGACGATGCGTGTAGGTCACAAATATGCAGAAAATTAACAGAATCGAGGTGAATCTATGGCGATTCAAGATCTTATACCATGCTAAATTATGACCTAGAGAGCATCTATGGATAAAGGGAAGTTAGAGAGAGAAAGTAAAATGAATTCTCATTCATTGATTGTAATTTTGTAGCTGTGTACAAGTGTATATATAGAGAAGAACAACAAACTCAACTAACTAGGGTTAACAACTAACCACCTAATTAATTAACTAATCGACTGCAGTAACAGTCCTCTAATTGCATTCTAACTAACTAACTGTACAACTGTAACTAACTACTTTATCAACCATTATCTCTAATATGTACAGCGTGCAGTATGTAGTGCCCGCACGACGTGCTCTTCTATTTTTGCCCAACTATGAGATTTTTGGCAGCTTCAATATTTTCCCGACATGGTGCACGCCGCGCCCATTTTACACTAAGCACAGTGAACTGTATGTACTGCCCATGTGTCGTGCCTCAGTTTTCTAGCAATTACGGACGCTTTATTCCCGACCATCGTTTGCAAGACCCTCGAACTTCTACTTAGACTTCAAAACCTTTGAATATCACAATAGCTAGTCCAAAAAGGCCTAATTTAATCAATTATAAAGTACCTACAAAACGAAACATACAAGATAAGCATAATTCAGCTCAAAGTAATGTAAAATAAATCATAAGGAGCTTAAACCCGAGGCAAAACATTTCAAAATATCACAACATCTAGCTAGCCTAGTATCAAGTACGCATTTTTTTTCCATACTTTAATGGAATATTATTCAAACGCCTTAAACTGTAAACTTGGCAGTGCAACACCTTAGTTAAAATCTAGCCAACTTTGTTAGGTTTCTAGCTGGAAAGGACTAATAATGCACATCCAAAATCAAATCTCTGGAAGTTGGAACGTAAATTCAAAGAGTGATTCATTTGATCTTCTAGCTAGGAAATGAAGCCCCCAAGGCGTTCTCTTGTATGCATGTTGGTTGAACTACCTTCTTCTGTAAAGCTCTGCAGCTTGCCTAATTAGCTGTATGTGTTTCCCCTATGATTGAAAGCTTATTCTCCATCATAAAATACAAATATTTTTTTTATTAAAAGTATATGTTTTGGCATTAACTTTTCTTGTTCTTTTTTTTTTCTTCTAAAGAATAGTGATCGGAACTTGATCTTGATAAGTACTACAGTAGTACTTAATAGAACAAAGAGACCAATCATGTCTAGTAAATTTTGTCCCGATTGCTAATTCTTCTTCTTCTAGAAGATACATTAGGTCTGAAAAGCATCCATCAACCTAAAATATTGGCCACATGTTTTAATTAATATAAGTATTGCTACTATATAATATCTCCAATTTTCAAGAAAAAAGATTTAGTCTACGCTTGTTGTTTAGTTTTTAACGGAAAATGGGAATTTGATTTGGCTAAAAAGGAACGGTGACGATGAATTTGAAGCAAAAGTCATGAAAATTGAAATCCTGCACCTATAGCATATAAAAGTAGAATTGAGATTTGTTAATTCTCAAAGTTTGTTTTTGTCCTTATAGCGGAATAGCACTGTGATATGATGAAAAGTGTGTTGTGTATAACACACATACTAAATTTTACTTTAGTTTCATGCATACAACAATACTAGGTGGATATAAACATAGCATAACTTCGTACTAATTATATTAAGTAGGAGTTCTCCTTGAAAAAATATTACATAAACTAAGGGAGGAATAGGGAAGAATGTTCAAAGTCGAACCCACACATTCTATATCGTGAACTCTCACAAATACGAGTGAGGAACTGCTCGTATATATATCTATTATAAACATGCTTGAATCATAAAAAGTCTAACACGGTAACTCAAACCCATACTATGGTTCCTCAAAATAGCACAATTGTCTACAACAGTTTCACTGAATCACAGCTAAACACTAAATCCTTAAAATGTTCAAAACAGAAGAAATACTGTATGCTATGAGTTAGGGAAAAGCTTAGACGAGAAAGATTCCAACACCATAACTCGAGCGCCGAGTTTCTTAAAATAGCCACATATATATTTAAAAAATAGCAACTTTGGCAGTAATTTAGCACTATTAGTTCCAAGCTGCTAGTTTGTAAAGAAGTGACTACTTTATGGATACTATTCAAAAATAGCATGAGCCGCCTTTCCGTCTCCAAATAGCCTAATACATAAATAGGGATTTCGAGTTAATTTTACCGGTAGTCACTCAACTATTGTTTCATTACCACAAAGTCACTTTTGTTTCTTTTGTTACCCAAAAGTCATTCAACTATTGTTTCATTATCACAAAATCACTTTTATTTTTTTGTTACCCAAAAGTCACTCAAATTTCTTCCGGTCTGCACCAAAATCACTCTAGCCGAATTTTTCTTAAAACTCAGCGGAAAAATGACGTAGCATCATTAATTAAAAATAATCTTTCTTAATCATATTAATCCAATTTTTTAATTCATTACACTAATTTTATCCAACCTAAGATCCAAACCGATTTCACTGCTTGGTCGCTCATCCATCCCAATAGCCATCACATCATGTTTTCTTGGAGCAATCCTTCCAATACTCATGAAGCTTACATTCGCATTCTCTTTAAATAAGATGCTTCCCACCTTTCTAATCATTCCTGGCTAATCAACTTGTCTGCAGAGAATGATACAGCATTCTAAGATCATATCCACTTTAAAAGATTCAACTTTTGTTAAATGAGGATTTCTATCTTCAACCCTGCCCTCCACTCTAATCTCTCCAGAATCAATAATAGCGCTGGCAAACTTGGACTCTACATTGGCAATATGAACGTGAATGAACTCGAGTGGACTTTCTGGTGAACCATCTAGAAAAATTCTTTAATTTCTTCGGCAATTCTTAGTCCCATCTGTTTAACAGTACAGTAAACTAGAATTATTTTAATGACTTGAGACAATCAACTGCAGGGTTAAGTAGTAAAATGGGTTTGGGTCTTGAGTTGGGTAAATTAATGTAATGAGTTAAAGAATTGGGTTAATATAATTAAGAAAGATTATTTTTTAATTAATAATGTCACGTCATTATTTCAGTGAGGTTTAAGTGAAATTCGGGTAGAGTGGCTTGGTGTAGACCGGAGGAATGTTGAGTGACTTTAGGGTAACAAAAGAAATAAAAGTGACTTTGTGTTAATGAAGCAATAGTTGAGTGACTTTTGGGTAACAACAGAAACAAAAGTAACTTTGTGGTAATGAAGCAATAGTTGAGTGACCACCGGTCAAATTAGCTCTAGAAATTTCTCAGCGCAACTGCCATAGGGACAATGTATTACCAAGATTTTCCAAGGTGTCATTAGTTCCTCATACATATTTTCATGGTTTAGAATTGCATAATTATCGACAATTTTTTTCGGAGACTCAGCAAATTGTACAAGCTGAGGGCAAACAATTGTCTACTTTTTTTCCAGATTTATTGTCTATTTTTTCCCAGATTTGGTAGTTGACTTCAAAAGTCTTCAACCTTTAGAATGGTTGAGTGATTCTGTAGATGATTCCTAATTTAATGACAGTTCACCCCCACCCCCTTTTTCGGATTCAGAAAAGGTGAAGATTTTGAGAATTGCTTAAGCTTTATTTTTTCTCATTTCATTATCAGCTTACGTTTTAATTCATAATAGTAATGCATTGTCGCTCAACATCATGTGCCTTTTTTATGAAGTTTCCTTTAAGATATATTGGTTTCCACCAATGACTTCTTCCCTCAACCTATAAGTACAGGTCCATATTCAAAAAAAGGCCAGATTACTATAAATAAAGTTGACCCTTTCGAAATTAGATGTTGAAGCATATATTATCAAGCAAATAGTTTCCCCTTGCTAATTCCGACCATACTTTTGCTGACTTTAGAAAATCGATAAAGTTTCATATTTCCAAATAGCAAGTTGAATTAATAAATTACAGACATTTCACGTCAAAGTGCAATTTAAAATTCACAAAAGAAAAAAAAAACCAGTGAGGCGTGGTTGAATGGTTCGTTGTGATTAACTCCTCCAATTGCCAGCTAGTATTCACCTGCTTATGATGACCATAAACACAAACCAACCATAAATAATATTTAAAATAATGTAGGAAAAAACAGATGATGAAAGAGAAAAAAGTTAAATAATTATTATTTAAGAAAGAAAAAGGGATATATATGAAGACCGATATTCTTCTTCACCTGCTTCACCGTGTGAGGAGAAATAACAACACTTATGCACTTTACATCAAGTAAAAGTAAAAAACTGAGTCCACTTACCTACTTTAACTAGTGAGGATTATTATTTGTCTCGTTTGAAAGAATGACTAAGGAAAAATGCCGGCCAATGCCTAATTAATTATAGGGGATGTGACTAACATTAAAGGGAAATTAGAGTTAAAATAGGAAAAGAAACAAATAGAAATTTAAATTTTTATTTATTTTCCAAACAAGTAGGTATGTAAAATATCTACTAAAATATAGAAAATCTTTTTCTAGGACAACTCTTTGCATTGCCAACTGTTGAAGTATGATTTTGATGAACGACAAATGACCTGGTGCTGAGTGGACAATGAAAAGGTTCACAGTGGAAGTTAACGACGAAGTTGTTCAAGTTGTTATTCGAGTTCAAAACAAAGAAGAAAATAGGAGCAGCTGAAGTCGGTGTCGCAATCCTGGTTGAAGAAGGAAGAACTTAGAAGCGGTGCTGATTGAAGAAGAGTTTTCTTATCAGAAAAGGATTGGAGACTTAGGTGAATTAACTTGAGTTTCAAATAAGGAAATATGGATAAACCTTATTAGAAATGGATTATGTTCTAAGGTAAATTGAAATAGGCTTATTGTGAACTCTATAAATACAAGTTAATTTGGCCAGAAATATTACGCACTCAAGAATTCTCAACAGAGGAAATTGAGAGAAAATCAGTCGTGAGAGCTATTGTGGGCAAGAGCAGAAGCAAGGCAGCTGAACCTAGAGGAGTTCGAGTTTCATAGTTTAATCAGTTTTGTCTAGTTTCTGTTATAGGCTATCGAATTGTAATCATATTAGCTTGTGTAGAAGCAGAGGGATAATATTACTTTTGGTGAGGTAGTTTCAACCTTACAGGCTATAGTGAAGCTTGGAAGGTTCTAGGTACTAAGAGTATTAGTTCCTTGTTTGCATTGCATTGTAATCTAACATTTGCTCGGCATTCCTTTAGTGGAAAGTTTAAATCTCAAGAGTGCTGGGTCGTGGTTTTTGACCCTTTGAGCAAGAATTTTTTCACGTAAAAATCTCTGTGTTCTTTATGTTCCGTATTTAATTTAAGGTTCAGAGATAGGTGAAACTTGCAAGGAATCTAGTTCTTTATAAGTTAGACAATCAAGTTAAGATCAAGTTCTAAGAGTTGAAAATCGGGTAAGGACACTATTCATCCCCTCTCCCCCCAGTGTCTTACGAAGGTGCACCAGGTGCAACAAGGGGTATCAGAGCATGTTCTCTCATATAAAGATTAACATCTTGAGAAGGATTTGAATCATGAGTGCACCACCGATAATAACCAAAGGACAATCCATCAATAGGCCTCATCAGTTCTATTGCCAGTATTATGGATGGTGGAAAGGTAGAATGGAAGATTTCATTCAGGCTGAAGACGATCAGTTTTGGATCATCACAACCAATGGACCTCTTATTCCTACCAATACTATTGGACAACCACCTAACCAGGAAACTGTTCCTAAGGAGAAATCTGAATATACTGATGTTGATTTCAAGATGGTTGAAAAGAATGCTTAAGCTAATAGGTTTATCATATATGGACTTGGTCCTGATGAATATAACAGAGTTTCTTCATATGTCGCCAAGAAAATTTCGGATGCACTTCAAGTGGCACATGAAGGAACTACTCAGATCAAGAAGTCAAGAATCCAGTTGCTGAGAAGAAAGTTCGAGTTGTTTGCTACCGGAGAGACAAAACCCATCCAAGACATGATGAACAAGTTCACAATCATAACCAACGAGATGAAGTCCTTGAGTATGACTCTTACTAATGAATACTTGGTGGAAAAAGCCGTAAGGATTCTCCCTGATTCTTAGAAATCCAAAGTCATAGCTATCATCAAAGCAAAGGAGCTAGACAAAGTTCCGCAGGATGAACTCGTTGGTAGTCTAAAAACTTATGAGCTGATGAAACAGTCGAAAGTGAAAGTGGACCCAAGAAAGAAAAATTTTGGCTTTGGAAGCCACAGAAGGATCTAACTATGAAGTTTTTGAGCATGAGATAGCTTTGGTGAATGCTGTGAGAAAGTCAGTAAGTTTAGAAAAGAATAGAAGGTTCACCAAAGCCAATCCAGCAAAGAGAAATATCGTCAATAATCCAGACTACTCAAGTTGTTTCAAGTGTCACAAAAAGATCATGTTGTGAAGAAATGACATGTGTGGGAGAAGGAGTGGAAGAAGAATAGTACAACAAAAGAAGGTGAACCTAAGAAGGCAAAACGTTCACCCAACTTCAGAGCCATTAGGAGAAAGAAGAAGGAAACCTTTTATGCTACATAGGGACCATCTGAAAGAGACACTAACTTAGGAGAAGAACAAGAATCAGATGATGACTCTCCTTTTGCACTGATGACTCTTGATAAAGAACCTCCCACTGATAACCGGCCTGAGGTAAGTCTTGATGATTTAAAAACTAGACTTCCTACTTATTTCTTAAGAGAGTTGAATATGCTTGCACTTACTTTAATTGAAGGTATTGAAAGTCTAAGGGCTGAGAAGGAACAATTGCTTTTTGAAAAGGATCAACTGATCTCAGTTGTGTCTGATTACAAAATTAAAAATTAAAACTTAGATGAAGCTAAAACTGAACTGGAAATAGAATCTGCATATAGTAATGCTTAAGTTTTTCAACTTAAATAGAAAGTCTCAGCTTTTGAACTTGAAAACCAGAAATTAAAGAAACGTGTGCTTGATGAGCAAAAGAAAGTTTCTACACCTGAACTTGAGAATCTTAAATTGAAAAAAGTCTCTGGTAAGCAAGTAGTTAGTGAGGCTCAAATCAACCTTGGAACTGAGCTTAAAAGGAAAAACAACATTCCGCATCAGGAAACTGAGAAGAACCGAGTTCTTCAAGAAAATGTTGATAAGGCTAACTATTAACTTACTAAGCTCACTAAATGGAACAAGTCTTCAAAAGCTTTAAACTGGTTGCATGAAAATTATAACAGAGATAAAAATGGCTTAGGGCATAGGAAATCTTTACCTGCCTGGAATCTTAATAGTAAATTTGTAGGACTTCCTTGCAATAAGCTTTGCTTTCTTTATGGAAAGACTGGTCATTATAAAAAAGAATGTGATATTGTAAAAAAGGCAGCTGTAAAGAACTTAAAGTTAATTTTACCTTATTGGGCTAGAAAAGATTTGATTCATCCATTCTATCACAAAAAGGGACCCAAGCTAGTCTGGGTTCCTATTACTAACCTCTGATTTTGTTTTGCAGGCTAGTTGGAAGGAGCAACCCAAGCTGGATTCTTGATAGTGGGTGTTCGAGGCACATGACAGGAGATAGAAGAAACTTTCTCTCACTCGCAGCATTTCATGAGGGTAGTGTGGCTTTTGGAGGAGGCAAAAGTGGTGAAATTATTTGTATTAGAAATGTTGAGAGGTCCCTCAATCATGCTATTGAAAATGTACTATGTGTGGATGGATTGAGCCATAACTTACTGAGTATCTCCCAACTATGTGATAGAGAAAATCAAGTTATTTTTACATTTGTAGGATGCACTGTGAAGAACCTCCAAACTGGTGAAGTAGTACTGGAAGGGAAACGAGCTAACAATGTATATAAGGCTACGTTAGGTTCTTTTCCTGAGAATAACTTGACTTGTCTGAATGTGCTTAAGAATGATATACAACTGTGGCACAAGAGACATGCAAGCTTGAATAAGTTAAATAAGTTGGTGTCAAAAGACCTGGTTCGTGGACTGCCAAGCAAGAGGTTCGATGAAATCAAGATCTGTGATGCTTATGTGAGGAGGAAACATGTAAGATCTTCATTCAAGTCAAAGAAAGTGGTTAGTACTTCTAAACCACTTGAGTTGGTTCACATGGACTTCTGTGCACCAATAAGGGAAAGGAGTAGAGGAGGTAAAAGGTTCGTGATGGTGATTGTTGATGACTACTCCAGATACACGTAAACCTTGTTTCTTAGATCTAAAGATGAAGCGTATGATATGTTCGAGGACTAGGCAAAGATTGTACAGAAGAAACTAGGGTTCCAACTAGTGAGTATCATGTCTGGCCATAGAACTGAGTTTGAGAATGCTAAATTTACTGAGTATTGCAATAAATATGGTGTGGACCACAACTTCTCTACACCAAGGACCCCTCAACAACATGTCCTTAGAGGATATGCCTAGAACTATGTTGTTATCAAGCGGTTTGGAAAAGAACTTTTGGGCTGAAGCTGTTAACACCGCATGTTATTTATTGAATTGATGTTCTATCTGTCCTCTGTTAGAGAAAACTTCCTATGAACTAATAAGAGGTAGGAAACCCAATATTGCACATCTAAGATCTTTTGGTTGCAAGTGTTTCGTGCATAATAATGGGAATGAACCTCTAGGAAAGTTTGATGCTAGAAGTGATGAGGCCATCTTCTTGGGATATTCTTTACAAACCAAGGCTTATAAGGTGTTCAACAAAAGAACCATGACTGTGGAAGAAAGTGTGTATGTGGTAATTGACGAATCTAAAGTTATTGCAAAGAGAGAAGAAGATGATGATCAGCAAATTGGTTTGGCTAAGGATGAATCTATTGAAGACCCTGAGAAATTGGAAGAAAATAGAGCTGACCAAAATAATGATAAGGATCAGACTCAGGGAGGAAAGGGGAGACAATATGACAGGGGGAACTGAAGAACCAGAAGAGGACAATTCTAATGAATCTGGTCCCTCTGATGGTACTTCTCAGCCGGTTCAACCCAGACCTTGGAAACATCAAAGTTCCCACCCATTGGAGAACCTCATCTCTAATCTAAATTCCAGAATTGTGACTAGAAGAGCTTCGAAGAACTTCTGTGCATTCTATGCGTTTCATTCGGCCAAAGAACCCAAGAATGTACTAGAAGCACTTGAGGATCCAGACTGGGTGATTTCTATGCAGGAAGAACTTCATCAGTTTGAATGAGGTAAGGTGTGGCACCTGGTCTCTCGAACTAAGGACAGGTCCATTATTGGAAATAAATAGGTATTCAGAAATAAACTGGATGAACATGGCATAGTAAAAGAAACAAGGCAAGACTGGTGGTTCAATGTTGTAGTCACGAAGAAGGGATAGATTATGATGAAACCTTTGCACCTGTTGCGAGAATGGAAGCCATTAGGATGCTGATAGCTTTTGCAGCTTACATGGAATTCAAGATGTATCAGATGGACGTAAAGAGTGCATTCCTTAATGGGTATCTGAATGAAGAGATGTATGTGTTTCAACCACCTGGTTTTGAAAGTTCAGAGTTTCCTAATTATGTCTACAAACTTGACAAAGCACTATATGGTCAGAAACAGGCTCCTAAGGCTTGGTATGAAAGGTTGTATGTATTCTTATTGAAGAATATTTTTACAAAAGGAAAAATATATAACACTTTGTTTCTAAGAAAGAAATCTAAGGACTTGCTGATTGTTCAAGTGTATGTAGATGGCGTCATCTTTGGAGCTACCAATGAGAACCTCTGCAATGAGTTTGCCGACCTGATGGGTAGTGAGTATGATGGGTGAGCTGAATTTCTTCTTAGATACGCAAATCAAAAAAACTCAGGAAGGCACAATGATCTATCAGTATAAGTACATCAAGGAGTTGTTGAAGAAATTTGACATGAAGAGTGCTAAGGACATGAGCACACCTATAGCTCCTAGAACTAAGCTAGATCTGGATGAAACTGGTGCTTCGATTGATGAAACTAAGTACATAGGAATAATTGGTCATTTTCTAAAGTTAACTTCAAATCGTCCAGATATTGTTTATAGTGTATGGTTGTGTGCAAGGTTTCAGTCAAAACCAAAGGATTCACACTTAACAGCAGTCAAGAGAATTCTAAGATATTTAAAAGGAATTCAATATCTGTGCTTATGGTATCCAAGAGATGGAAGTTTTGATCTGATTGGTTTTGCTAATGCTAACTATGTTGGTCACTTAGTTGATAGGAAAAGTACATGTGGGATGGCACACTTCCTAGGTCCTTTTCTTGTTTTATGGGCTAAAAAGAAGCAAAATTCAGTAGTGTTATCTACAGCAGAAGCTGAATATGTAGTAGCTGCTTTGTATTGTTCACAACTATTATGGATCAAGCACCAGTTAGAGGACTTTGGAATCAAGTGTGCACCAGTTCCAATCTTTTGTGACAATACAAGTGCAGTCAATATAGCCAAGAACCCGGTCCAGCACAAGAGAACAAAGTACATTGATATTAGGCATCACTTTTTAAGGGATAATGTTGAAAAAAAGGCTAATTACTATGAATTTTTGTAGGACCGAGGATCAAATTGCTGACAACTTCACTAAAGCTTTGAACATGGTACGGTTTGAAAAGAACAGGCTTGAGTTAGGGATGACCAAGATACACTGATCGAGGCAGCACCTGGTTCTCCCAATGATTGGCTAGTGAAGTTCTATTTTTAACTTAGCTTAACTTTGTGTAGTTGACTCTAATTTTAAAACTTAATTTTTTTGCTTGCTAACCTTGTTTGGAACCTGTCTTCATGGCATAGATACCGAAAAATAATCCTTTTTAGTAAAGAATAAAAGCTTTAAGAACCTGGTGCTTAGACGTTCAGGTATGCATTCAAATTTACTTACTGATAAGTATAACTTGTCTTACGTGGCCAAATTTGTTACTATTGAATGTTGATGGCGTCATCTCCTAGACGTAATTATAACCGTTAGCTTTTTCACATCCTATCAAACCCGTTTCACTTCCCGATACAACTACTACCCTTCTCTATTCCCTTAAGTCATCGAAAAGATTTTATTTTTTATCATTATTTCTATCATCTGATCAACCAAAATTATCTCTAAAAACTTTTCATTCTCTCTCTGAAATATACTCACAAACTCTCTCAAGATGTCTACTACATCCAAGAATGTCTCTAACCTTACCTCTCCTAAACTCAAAATTTTCAAACTGAACTAAAAGGCAAAACAACATGCGGCAAATCGCTCTGTGGCAATGGCAAAAAAAGTTCGCAAAGTTGAGACAAAAAAAGGTGTCGGAGGAAGCTACTAGCAAGGGGGAACGTGTTTATGTTGATGTTACAGAAAAAAGGTTAAAACGATGCAAGAACTTGTTCAAGAAACCGAAAATGTAAACCCTAGTTCTTCTATAGCTGCTGTTGTTGTTGAAAATAGTCCAAACCCTGAGCCTGTAATAGATTTAGAAAAAGAAGTAGGAGTTGAGGGTACTGTGGTAGATAAAAATCTATAGAAGTTTTAGAAAAAGAACATACTGAACATGTAGAGAGTGTTATGGGTGAGAAAGTGGTAGAGGAACCTGTTAAGGAACCTGTTTTTGTGACAGTTTCTGTGAATGAGGATACTGTTGTGAAAGAGGGAGATCTGGAGAAGTCTGATGAACCTGCTAAGGAACCTGAGAAAGAACCTGGTTCGTTCTTTTGTTCTGTGGCTGGTGATGATGTAGATCTGAGAGAAATAGATGAGTATGAGGATGAAAATCAAGAAAGTGTTGGTTTTACTGAGCCCCTAAATGTTGTTTATCCTGAGGGTATGGAGGCAAATCCTGCTCCTCAAGCTAGTGAAGGTTCCTCTAGTGAGACAGAGGTTGTGGTAGTAGAGGACCAAAAGAGGAAGTTGGAGAAAAGGCATAGGGTAGAGGTTCAGTCAAAGGGAGGAAAGAAGCGAAGGTTGGTAACAGGAGGTGAACGCATGGGGAGTTCCAAAGTTAGGAGTTCTGGTGATTTTGATGAGGGTATGGGAGAAAGTAATAGAAAGACTGCAAGTCATGCTAGGAGACCTGCGACTCGAGGTTCTGTCAGGGAACAGAAGGAGAAGCCTGGCGAAGAACCTGCGCGGGAAAGGTTCTAAAAAGGTTAAGTTGGTAAGTGGTGAAGATGAGGAAGAAAAGAAAAGAAGAGTGGAGTGGAGTACTTTAGGAGGTTACCCCTGGTGAAAGGAAAACTTCTCACCGACCTGGAGTTGGAGGGTATGACATAGCTTGGTGAAAAGCTGAGCGCCCAGGGTTGGTTGAACCTGTTTCGCGATAGGACTAGAAAGCTGCGAGAACAAGAGGTTCGAGAATTTTATTCAAACTGTACGGTGAGTGAGGGGATAGTGACCATAATTGTCAAAGGCTTGGTGATTCAGTTCGACTGCAATGAGCTTGGCGTGATTTTAGGTGTTTCTTCTCAAGGCTATAGCGAGTATTTGAGAAACTCGTAGCTGTTAAGAAGAGATGGTGTGTCTGCTTTGGAGGTGACCTAAAAATTTGCAGGGAGACCTAGACTAGAAAGGGCTACACAAGTCAAGAAAACGGCTATGCAACCCTTCTATCACTTATTATTCGAATTTGTGCTTAAAACCCTACTGTAGATGTGAGAAAGGCGCAGTGAAGCCAACTTTTTTGATCTGGCCGATATGGACCTGCTGGATAGAGAGGTTCGTATAAATCTGCCTGACTTAATGATAAAGCACATTGGTAGGGTGGCTGATACAGGTTTAGGAAAATATGCGTTAGTCTATGGGTTTATGCTGGGCAAGGTGTTTGAGTTCTTTGAGGTACCAGTTACAAACTGGACTGAGCCAGACCACAATGATATATTTGGGAGGAACATTTTAAAGTCCTGTGATTATGTGTTGGATGGTGAACCTGCTGATGAACAAGTGCATGTGGAGGAAGATGCTGAGAAGATACGTGCTGCTAGAGTAGATAGAAGGATAAAGGGTTTCAGTAGGCAACTTGAGAGGCAGAATGATGAGCTGACATGGTTAAATGCAGAGAATACCAGGCTGGACGCTGAGCTGGAACATGAAAGCGAAGGAAACTCGCGTCGTCTTTCCAAGTTGCTTGCTCATTTTAATATTCCCCAATTCTGAACCAGCCCATACCTCAGTTCCTTTAAGTTGGTTCTTGTTATTGGCATGTTAAGCCAATTTATTACTTATTTGGTCTATAATATTTGAATGTTGTTTTTGGATGTTTTAAGCCAGGTTGGCACATATTTTTTTATAAATATCATTTAGTGTTATTTGCTAGTGTTTATTGTCTAAACAGGTTCCTGACTTGAAAGGTTGGCTAGGTACATATGGCACTAGAGCCAACTTGACTTAATTTAAGTTATGTAGGTTCATTCACTGTGAACTTTTCGATGATGCCAAAAGAGGGAAGTTATGATGTTGTTTAGTTCAGTATTCTAATTTTTGCCTAACTATTTTACCCTGGTTCATTGTTTAGTGTAGTGCTTATATATAAAGGTTCTTGTGCTAATACCCTCGATGAGACAACATTGTTTGTCATCATCAAAAAGGGAGAATTTATTGAAGTATGGTTTTGATGAATGACAAAGGACCTGGTGCTGAATGGACAATGAAAAGGTTCACAGTGGAAGTCAACGACGAAGCTGTTCAAGTGTTTATTCAAGTTCAAAATGAAGAAGGAAATAGGAGCAGCTCAAGTCGGTGTCTTAATCCTAGTTGAAGAAGGAAGAACTAAGAAGCAGTGCTGATTGAAGAAGAGTTTTCTTATCACAAAAGAATTGAAGACTTAGGCGAATTAACTTAAGTTTCAAATAAGGAAATATGAGTAAACCTTATTAGAAACAGATTTCGTATTGTAAAATGAGTTCTGAGGTAAATTGAAATAGGCTTATTGTGAACTCTATAAATACAAGTTAATTTGGCCAGAAACATTACGCACTCAAGAATTCTCAACAGAGCAAATCGAGAGAAAACCAGTCGTGGGAGCGATTGTGGGCAAGAGCAGAAGCAAGGCAGTAGAACCTGCAGGAGTTCGAGTTTCATAGTTTAATCTATTTTTCTAGTTTCTGTTATAGGCTATCGATTTGTAATCGTATTAGCTTGTGTAGAAGCATAGAGAAAAGATTATTTTTGGTGAGGTAGTTAGTCACCCCCTCCTAGTGTCTTACGAAGGTGGGCCAGGTGCAACACCAACATATATAATTAGTACCTTCTGAATTCAAGTAATATTGTGGTAGCGAGGACCAAAAACATAATTAAAATATATATATATATATATATATATATATATATATACATACTAGGGAATCCAGGACAAGATTAAAGCTTGATAAAGAAACTTTAATTGTTCAAGCAACTAGTTTTACCACCACAAGAAGAAAAGTAGTTAAGTTCCTTGCTAGTTGCTAGTATCAAATTTCAAAAGATCACTAGTGTACCAAGGAAAATTGTAAAGTCTTGTTTAAGGTTTACTAAAAAATAAAAAGAAAACCAGCAGGTCATATGTATTCATGTGGTCCTATAACAACTTATCCAATTGCCAATCGAGCTTAACTTAGATAGATAAAGTAAATAAAAAAGTTATAAATATTTAGGTTAGAGAGAGAAAATGCTCCAACTTCTCTGTAGGAAAACTTTTTAGGATAAGATTATATTGCTTACTTCTTTCATACGTTCAAACTACCACAAACACTCATGACAAATCTGGCTGAAATAGAAATCAAAATGACAAACCAAGAGATGGACCAAATGGACAGAAGCAACAAGAAGCCCAAAGAATCCAAACTGGACGACAAGGCAAACGAGCCAGTAAGTTTTTGCAATACTCTAATGTCTTCCTCAGGAGATCCGCATGCTAGTAACATAACTCCAACGAAGAAAAATCTTGAATTATTCGATCTATCATATGAGAATGACAACTATTTAAATCACCCTCACTTCATTCCCATATCTTCTGATGAAAAAAAAAAAAACGACTTTACTCACCATGGAGCCAAACCATCATATTTAAAGTCTTAGGAACAAAAATAGGTTATAACTTAATTAGATCGCGCCTACAATTTATTTGGAAACCGACTGAAGACCTCATTATGATAGACTTTGAGGATGATTATTATGCTATACGCTTTCAAAAAATCGAAAACTATCATAAAGCCCTCTTCAGAGGCCCGTGGTTCATCAGTTGACAATATATCCTAGTCAAAAAATGGAAGTCAAAATTCTCCATAACTGAAAAACAACCTAGTTATGCCTCCATTTGGGCTAGGCTACCAGAACTCCCAACGGAATATTATGACCTCTCCTTTCTACATAAAATAGGATTATCAATAGGAGAAGTTATAAAAATCGACAACTGCACGGTACAAGCTAGCAGAGAAAGGTATGCTAGAATATGCATTTTAGCATCCATGAATAAACCACTGCCTAAAGATCTATTCATAGGAGACCATTTACAAAGGATACAATATGAAGAAAGTACAATACTTTGCCAACACTGTGGATACTTAGGACACTTGCAATACCAATGCGCTTTGAAAACTCAAACTAGAACAGACGCTCAAGGAGAAAAAGAACACAATACCCCATCCTCTTCTAAGTTACCCTCGGATCATAGTCAATAGAAAATTGTCAACTACGGAAGGAAAAAAAATAGCTACAAGTACACAGGATCCAACTGGATAAGAAAACGTGGAAATACTACGCACAACATGACGGATAAAGGCCACAAGAATGAAGAAAAATTCCAAAAAGATACGGGACCTTTTGAAGGCCTGCGAGAAACCAAGCTTCATAATGTACAAGGTAAACACATCCAACTAGCTATTAACAGTCAAAGTCAGGAGAGCAAAAAAAAAAGAAGAGAGAAAAAAAAATGAAAATGATGATAGTAAAAACTCAGATTGTCAAAAATCAGGAAGTAAAAAAGAGGATAGCACAAAAGAAGAGAGTAAAAAAATAGCGAGAATACCAAGTCAAAAGATTAGCAATTCTGAAATAGACGGAACTAAAAAATCTGAAAAAATTTATATCAATAGTTTATCAGAAAATACTCAACACAAAAAAAAAAGGAAAATAAAGAAAAAGGAAAAGCAAAAGTTGTTGAGGAAAATAAAAAAGATTTAAGCTTAAATGAAAGGGAGAATACAAGGAAAAACAAAGGAATAACAATAGGCACGCATCCATTGCCAACCAAAAACATGCTACATAAGCCAATAATAGAGGAAAGCCAAACAAACAAAAGAAATCAGCCTTTCCATTTGCCTACCTCGGTAAAGTCTCAATCAGATCTAACAGGGGACCCACCCAATACCCCCTCCTAGCAGTACAAAAGCACACAAAAATATGGATACACGTGAGAGTTTACACTAATCAACCAATCAAACCGTCTCAATCCTTGCAAAAGAACCAAGTCATTCCACGTCTACCTGCATAACCAACAAAAAACCCCAAAATTCCCCAGACATGGAAAGTTCTCTTACTGATATGCAAGTTGAAAAAAACACTCAAACCTCGTCAACAAACATTCCTTTTTGCCTACATCCAAACAACACAGATATGGATTGTACAAGAACAAACTTTTTACTATAGAAAGACCATTCAATATAATAGTCAATAAAATTCACAGTCCACTCAATCCAACTACATCAGCTGATAATACACTGACAAGCGTATCTGCTCCTCCGGCGGTTACATTAAATGCAAAGATACATGATATTCCAAAAGCTGAATACATACAGTCAAATCCCTCCCCCCCCCCTCTCCCCTGCAAACCAACCGACTACATCCCTAACCCTCCCAAAACCTAACACCATTTTATCTCCCACTTCATCCACACATGTTCCCATATCTGTTAACACACAATTCCTAGAAGAAAAGGAAAATGACATACAATAACTTGAACAGCGAGCACCACCGTCACCAACACCCCCGCTTCAACCACTTCTACCAACGACGACAACGAAGGAACCCACCTGTGACACCTCACTATCCCATGGCCACTCCGTATCTGATTGCTTTTCCCATACTTCAAACAACCAACTCTGCCAACCACCTCCAAAATCCATTGCAAAATATGATGACACCATCCAACCCAAGAGGTTAGACCCACGACCCATCTCTGAATCTGACCCTGCGACTACCATCTCTACCACCCCAAATCTTGACCCCAAACCAAACAAACAATCAAAGGACCAATCAAATCACGACTGTAATGGACCATCGAAACTACTCTTTTCATCAACAAGAGATAAGCCACTGGAGAGAAATTGCGAAATCTCGACTATAGCAAGTTCTTTAACCCAGAGGCTAGCACTCACGCTAAAGGATCTAGTGCAGAACCACAACTTAACAATGGAAGAATTGAGGACCATGAACCTGCAAGTACAAATGGAAAATCGCCCACCGTACCAGTGTCATCCCTGCATCAATAGAATTTACGCCAACGGAACAACTTATCAAGTTTCTTACCCAATCCTCCAACAAGAGAAACCGTGGAACCAGAAACAGAGCAGATAGTTCCCCAGTGTAATCAGGTCCCGGCATTCATGGACGAAGACGACGCAAGAATGGCGAGAAATCAGATGCAGAATGCTCAGATTCAGACGGACGCAATAAGAACCGATGTCATAATGATGGAATTCATTACCTTGCATGCGGCGGAAACACTACCACTGGAAGAAGAGTTCGCAGTAAGAAAAATGGTGATGTGCCCTCTAGATGTTTACAGGGTTATCATAGTGATACGCTACTTTCCCTATCAACGAAAATACACTGGGTAGTTCTATCAGTGTCAACGAGGGAGAAGGCCAGGAATATATATCTGAACACTGTGGATAGGCAGATGACGGGATCGTTGGCAGCAAAGGTGCTGGCCAACAACAACCTTAACTAAAATGCCCATTCTCTTCTGGAACTGTAGAGATGAAAATAGCCTCTCATGTACACGAAATCTGAAGATGCTTTGTCTTGGACGAAACCAGTAGTTCTGGCTTTAACAGAGACAAGATGCACGACCCATCTAGCACTCACTACTGCTTTAGAATTTGATGATCTTTTGGAAGTACCATCTAATGGTTACTCTGCAGGCATTGTCCTTATGTGGAAAAAGGATTTGGTCACTGTCAGAAAGTCTGCGCACTCCACTTCACAGGAAATACACGCAGTTATTGAGGTTGGTACAAAATACTCCTTTAAACTATCAGTTATTTATGCCAGTACAATATTCGCACGTAGACTGGAACTATGGGACAATCTTAAAAAAATACATGCGAACAACAAAATGCCCTGGCTAATCTGTGGAGACTTTAGTGAAGTCACTACAGCCGCTGAAAAATTTGGAGGAAATCCTGTTAGTAATAAAAGAATTAATGCTTTTATGGACTGCCTGAACGCTATAAGGCTTGTTGACCTTGGGTTTACTGGGACACGCTTTACATGGTCAAACAAACACAAAAATAGGAACACTTTAATTAATGAAAGGTTAGATAGATTTGTGGGGACAAATGATTGGTTGGCTATGTTTCCTAACTCAACCGTACGCCACCTACCTCGTACTCGTTCGGATCACTGCCCCTTACTACTTAATTGTTTTAAAACTTATACGGCCCCCCACATCACTGTTTCGACTAGAGATTATGTGGTTCTCTCATCCGGACTTTCCTAATATTGTCAAAAACTCCTGGTTTGAAAATCAAGACTATGCAAACTTTACATACAATTTCACTATAAATGCTTCATATTGGAATAAAGATGTTTTTGGCAATATATTTAAACGAAAAAAGAATCGTTTTATCTCGAATTGAGGGACTCCAGAAAATAAATGCTATACACAAAAAGAACTTTCATTTAGAGATAGAGGAAACTCTGGAAAAAGAATACAATAATATTCTCAAGCAAGAGGAGGATTTCTGGAAGTTAAAATCTAGAATTCAGTGGCTCAACGATGGAGATCGTAATACGAAATTTTTCCATTTGTCTACCATTCAAAGACATAGTAGAAATCGTATTCTAGGGTTAAAAAATTCAGTGGGGGAATGGAGTTATGACCAAAAGGAAATACGGGATAATATTGTTGCCTATTACCATAATATTTATAGTACTGGGCTCACAAAGTCCAATATTTCCAAAAAGGACATAGCATCCATACACTTGTCAAATGAACATAGTAATCACGTAAGTAGAACCTAGAAGACGTAGAAATCCTCACAGCTGCTAATTCTTTCCAACCTCTTAAAGCACCAGGCCCTGATGGACTCCACCCAATCTTCTTTCAAAAGTATTGGACAGACACAAAGTACTCTATCACCACCACTTGCAAACAAGCTTTTCTTACTAATGAAGTTCCTGACAATATCAATAATACGTTCATAGTCCTTATTCCAAAGGTTAACAGCCCTGAACTTAAAATGCAATAAAGGCCCATTAGCCTCTGCAACACTATTTATAAATTAATTTCTAAAATCATTGTGAATAGGATTAAGCCTTTCTTTCATAACCTTATTAGCTCAAATCAATGTAGTTTTCTGTCAGGCAGAAGAGCATCAGATAATGCCATTATTGTTCAAGAAGCCATGTTATCATTGGGCAAAACTAAAGGCAAAAAATCTAAAATGATTATTAAGATAGACCTTGAAAAGGGTTTTGATAGATTGGGGATGGTCGTTTATTAAAAGCTCTCTAGAAGCGCTTAATTTTCACCAAAACACTATTGCGCTTATCATGTCTTGTATCACGACCCACACCACTCAAATCCTTGTGAATGGCATCCCTACCCCAACTATTATACCCTCGCGAGGATTGAGACAAGGGAAACTCCTATCCCCCTACCTCTTCATAATATGTATGGAAGCCCTTAGAAAATAAATGAAGCAGTCACTAATGGATCCTGGAAGCCAATTAAGCTCTCTCGCTCAGGACCAAAAATTTCCCACCTAATGTTTGCTGATGACCTAGTACTCTTTGCTGAATCTAACAAAGAGACAGCAGAAGCTATTCTCAAAACTCTCTCTGACTTGGCATTGCATCAGGGCAGAAAGTCAACAATGCTAAATCTAGAATAGTGTTCTCAGCAAATTGTCCTTCTCACTTAAGCTTACACATAAGTGAAATCCTAAACATTAGAGAAGCAAAGTCTTTTGGGAAATACCTGGGATTCAATATCACGAATTGCTCTCCTAAACTGAAAGACTATCAACACTTATTAGACAGAATGAGAACAAGATTAAAAGGCTGGAAATCCCAAATGCTATCTATGAAAGGCTGCACGATCCTTGCTAGAGCTACGTTATCTGCTATTCCTACCTATACCATGCAAAGTGCACTCTTACCAATAGGGATCACTGATAACATAGATAAAATAGTCAGGAACTTCATATGAGGCTCCACCACCGATAACAGAAGAACACATCTTGTAAATTGGGATACAGTAGCCTCACCAAAAAAGTATGGAGGTTTAGGTATTACCCAAGCTAGGACTAAGAATGTTAAATTACTTACTAGTCTAGCTTGGCGATTAAGGGCCACTCCAAAACCCCTTTGGTCGGAAATACTTCAAGCTAAATATAATCCCAATCAATTAATCTAATTCAAAGCAAGGCCATTGACTCCTTCATATGGAAAGGCCTGATTCATGGTAATAAAGTCTGTTCTCAAGGCATTTCTTGGAAATAGGAAACGGGAACGATATACACGTGCGGGAAGATAATTGGATAAATCATGTTGGGTCTGTTAGAAGTCTTGTTAGCTTGGATAAGCTTGGAGTTTTGACTGATGATTAAGGAACGGATTCAAAGGACCTGTTCTTTTGAATCACTGCAGCTAAATAGATAATTCATGCAAAATCGTTTAAGTTGAGATATTATTAACTATCCTAAAACTAATGTTTATCTTTATAATTATGCAGGTCTAAACGGATATGAAAAGATTGCATAAATAAAGGGTAAGGATAGAAGATCTGGATGCTTAAAGAGAAGAATCCAATTAGTACTCAAACTTATGGGAGCTTTGGAGTTCTAATTGCTCAAGACTTCTTGGCTGTTGAAAGCTATAAAACGTGGAGCATATCAGCCATTGAAGTATGCACAAATACAGAGAGAATCGAGCAAAGCTTAAAAGAGTCATTAGCTTATTTGTGTAATCAGTTAGCTACAGTGGAACTAAGTTAGAACCTGTTCCTTAGATTGAGTCTTGTAAAAGTTCAAGTCTTAGTTCAACTGTAGTAAGTATAATCGAGTTATATCTTTTCTGGTTCAAGTCGTGGACTTGACACAACTTCACTGATCGTGAGAAAGATCACTAAAGGATTAGAGTTAGTCCTAGGTTAGTAAGAAGGAGTCTTGTAACCAAGTGGGTCTTTTTACATAGTGAAGTTGAAATCCTACTTGAGAAGTACGTCGTGGTTTTTTGATCCCGAGTCAAGGGATTTTTCCACGCTAATATCTGGTGTTCAATTACTTACAGTTTTAATTCCGCATATAGTATAGTAAAGGAACACATTTTAAGGAACTGGTCCTTAAAACAGTAAAGTGGTGTATCTTGGGAAATATCAATTGGTATCAGAGCTGATTATCCTGGAAAAGGCTAACACCTAGGATTAGATGAGTACATCACGAGAGAACAGTGAGGGTCAGTCAATGGTTAGAGCTCCTTTTTTTAATGGGAAATACTATTCATGGTGGAAGGAAAGGATGCGTGATCACCTTCAAGCAGAGGATTATGAATTATGGGACATAGTGACTAAAGGTCCCATGATCCCAATGAAGAAGGATGCTGAGGGAAACGATGTTCCCAAAACCAGGAAAGAATGCAATGCTGAAGACATAAAGCAATGGGAAAAGAATGCAAAAGCTAGGAAGTGGCTTGTTGGTGGACTCAGTCCTGACGAATGCACTAGAATCAGAGGGTATACCACTGTAAAGGAGATTTGGGATGCTCTACAAGTTGCACATGAAGGAACAAGTCAGGTAAAAAGGTCTAGAGGTACACTTCTTTATGCTGAATATGAAAGTTTTAAAATGAAAGAAGAAGAGTCAATCTCTGAAATGTATACTAGATTTAATGTCATTGCTTCTGAACTCATTTCTTTGGGAAGGGTTTTAACTGTGGAAGATATAGTAGAAAAGATTCTAACTAGGGTTCTTCCAGATTCTTGGGAGATCAAAGCTTGTGCTATCATAGAAAGCAAAGATTTAACCACTCTATCCTTAGATGAGCTTATAGGCAATTTAAAGACTTATGAACTAAGGAAAAAGGTTAAAAACATAAGGAGTACCAGTTAATACTGAACCTAACCTAGCCTTGACTGCTGCTGATAAGATTATTGATGATAAGGAACTGGTCCTTATCGCTAAAAGTGTTCAGAAATATTTGATTAAGAAAAAGGCGATTAGTGGACAGGCTAGGTCTTCTAACATGAAACAGGCTGGAGAATGCCACAAATGTGGAAGCACGGAGCACTACATCAGCAAATGTCCAATTATAGAAGGAGAATGGAGGAAGAGATTTATTGAGGAAAGGAAAAAGGCTAGGGAACAGGTCCATAAGAAAAGTGGAAATCCCAAAGCAATGGTTGCAGGATGGCAAGACAGTGAAGACGAAATAACTGATGATGATATGGATGAGGATCTTGCTCTAATGGCTCTTGGAGATTCAGAAAATGAAGAAGATGCTGAGGTATTTGTTTCTAAACTTAAACAAGATGTAAAGAGTATGTCTAGAGAAAAATTGGTTAAAGTATTTCATACTGTGCTAAATGAATTTAAATCTCTAAGGGATGAAAATCATCAACTGCATGATGAAATTGATTGTTTAGAAGCAGAATGCAAAGAGGAAATAATTAAAAATGATTTTCTGAAAAGAAAGATTAGCATGCTTGAGGAATAGGTCCTCACACTTGAATCAACTGTTCAGGAAAATAGTTGAAAAAGGTAAAGGTATTGCTAATTCTCATCAATCTGCTGAGAGAAACTGAAAGTCACAGTTGATGAACTGTGCAAAAAAGATGAGAAGATAAGATCTTTGGAAGAAGACTTGGTTAAAACAAAAATGGAGCTAAGTAAAACTGTAGAATGGAACAAGTCTTCTGAAGCACTAGAATGGTTACAAGAAAATCATAGTAGTAACAGGAAGGGTATTGGATTCATGAAGGCACAGTCTTCATCCAAATGGGATCCAAAGAGTAAGTACTTATCACTTCCTGAAAACTGGCTATGCACTCATTGTGGGAACACTGGTCACCGGAAAGAAAATTGTCAATCTTTAAAAAGGGCTGCCAGAGGAACAGGTCCTACAAACTTGTTCAAAATTCTGTGAGACAGAGGAATAGGTCCTATAAACCTGTTCAACATTCTGTAAGAAAGAAAACTGTTCACATAAAGAAACCATTACCATTCTGGGCTAGCAGAGATCTGATTCATCCTTTTTCTAAAGGAAAGGAACCCAAACTAGTTTGGGTTCTTAACATTAACCCCTAGTTTTCTTTTGCAGGCTAGAGTGAAGGAGATAAACCACAAATGGTACATGGACAGTGGTTGCTCAAGGCACATGACAGGACATAAGGAACTATTCCTTTCACTCTCAGCCTTTCAAGGAGGAAGTGTTTCCTTCGGTAATGGTAAGAAAGGGGAAATCATAGGCATTGGAAAAGTAGGTAGGTCTGATTCATATAGTATAGACAATGTGTTTCTAGTAGATGGGCTGAAGCATTGCTTGTTGAGTATATCTCAATTGTGTGACAAAGGTAATAATGTTAATCTTTCATCTACTGGATGCACTGTGACTAACCAAACTTCTGGAGAGATTATGTTGCAGGGAAATAGGCATGGAAACATCTACAAAGTAGACTTGCTGACACTATCTGATGGAAGCTTGAGTTGCTTAAGTGTGGTGCAAAATGATCCCCTCTTATGGCACAAAAGACTAGGACATGCTAGTCTTTCACAATTGAACAAACTTGTGTCCAAGGATTTGGTGATAGGTCTTCCTAACATCAAGTTTAATGATGAAAAAGTATGTGAAGCATGTGCCAGGGGGAAGCAGGTAAAATCCTCCTTCAAACCGAAGAAACAGGTAAGTACCACTAAACCTTTGGAACTGGTTCATATGGATTTATGTGGTCCAATGAGAACAATGAGTCGTGGAGATAAGAAGTATGTTATGGTATTGGTGGATGATTACTCCAGATTTACATGGACTATATTTCTTGCATCTAAAGAAGAAGTATTTAATGCATTTTCAATTTTTGCTAAGAAAGCTCAAAGAACTCTAGACAATCATATTGTTGCCATTAGGTCAGATCATGGAACTGAGTTTGAAAATCATATGTTTTTTAATTTCTGTAATGAAAATGGTATTAATCATAATTTTTCTTTACCTAGAACTCCACAACAAAATGGTGTAGTGGAAAGGAAGAATAGGACTCTAGAGGAAATGGCAAGGACTATGTTAATATCTGGAAATCTTCCACAAAACTTTTGGGCTGAGGCTATTAATACTGCATGCTACATAATAAATAGATGTATGATAAGGCCATTAATAGAAAAGACCCCATATGAATTGCTTAAGGGAAGAAAACCAAATATTTCTCATCTTAGGGCTTTTGGTTGCAAATGTATTATACACAACAATGGGAAAGATGCCTTAGGAAAATTTGATCCTAGAAGTGATGAGGGTATCTTTGTTGGTTATTCTTTAAATAGTAAATCTTATAGGGTGTTCAACAAGAAAACATTGAAAATTGAAGAAAGCATGCATGTTAAATTTGATGAAACTGACAGCCTCACTCAAGAACAGATACAGGAGGATGAAGAAATTGAAAGATTATGAACTTAATCCACAAATGCAGACTCTGGATATGAGAAGTGAACTGCAAGGAACTGTTCCTCATGACAGAACTGAGAAGAGTGGCACAGAAACAGGGGGAACAAATGTTGGTTCCACCTCACAAACTGGTAGTGCTACTCTATCAGGAATTGTTCCTCAGCAAGGGACTTCTAACAATGGATTGACACCCAAGCCTTACAAGTATCAAGGGTCACATCCTTTGGATCAAATAATCTCAGATAAGACTGCTAGGATTCAAACTAGATCAGCAGTCAAAAATCACAATCTGTGTGCTTTTAGTGCTTTTCTATCTCTTGTTGAATCCAAAAATGTGAAAGAATCACTGAAGGATGCAGATTGAATCAATGCTATGCAGGAAGAATTAAATCAATTCCAAAGAAGTCAAGTTTGGCATCTGGAACCCAGGCCAAGGAACAGGTCCATAAGTGGAACAAAATGGGTTTTCAGAAACAAACTCGATGAGGATGGCATGGTAACAAGAAATAAGGACAGGCTAGTTGTTCAGGGATATAGTCAAGAGGAGGGCATCGACTATGATGAGACTTTTGCTCCAGTTACAAGACTGGAAGCAATAAGACTTCTTATAGCCTTTGCTACATACATGGAATTTACTCTACATCAAATGGATGTTAAGAGTGCATTTTTGAATGGTTACCTGAAAGAAGAAGTGTATGTCAAGCAACCTCCAGGTTTTGAACATGAACAGTTCCCTGAACATGTGTACAAGTTGGACAAGGCCTTGTATGGGCTCAAGCAGGCACCAAGAGCATGGTATAAAAGGCTATCAAAATTTCTACTCCAGCATGGATACAAGAGAGGTAAAATTGATAGCACATTGTTTTTGAAAGAAAAAGGTAAGCATCTCTTAATTGTTCAAATTTATGTAGATGATATAATCTTTGGTGCTACTTGCGAAAATTTAAGTAAGGAATTTGCAAACTTGATGGGGAGTGAGTTTGAGATGAGCATGATGGGTAAACTCAACTTCTTTTTGGGTTTACAAATTAAGCAAACCTCAAATGGAACTATGATCCATCAACAAAAGTATGTTAAGGAATTACTTAAAAGATTTGATATGGATAATGCTAAGAAAATTGACACACCTATTGCCACTGCCACAAAATTGGATCTTGATGAACATGGAATATCAGTTGATCAAATATTGTATAGAGGTATGATTGGTTCTCTACTTTATCTAACTGCTAGTAGACCTGATATTGTGTTCAGTGTTGGTTTGTGTGCTAGGTTTCAATCAGATCCTAAGGAATCTCATTTGAAAGCTGTTAAAAGAATATTGAGGTATCTGAAAGGAATATATCCCTTGGGACTTTGGTATCCAAAAGGTGGTAGTTTTAATCTTGTTGGATATACTGATGCTGACTATGCAGGTTTCCTTGTTGATAGAAAAAGTACCTCGGGTATGGCACATTTTCTTAGTGAGTGTTTGGTTTCTTGGGGAACCAATAAACAAAATTCAGTGGCACTTTCCATTGTTGAGGCTGAATATGTGGCAGCTGCTTCATGTTGTTCACAGTTGTTATGGGTCAAACAACAATTACAGGATTTTGGTGTTGATATAGGAACTGTTCCTATCTTTTGTGATAGCACTAGTGCCATTAACATGACAAAAAATCCAGTGCATCACAAAAGGACTAAACACATTGATATAAGACATCATTTCCTGAGAGAAAACTATGAAAAAGGTTTGATCACCATAGCATTTTGTCCTACTGAAAAGCAAATTGCTGACATCTTTACAAAAGCTTTAGGTAGAGATGATTTTGAAACAAATAGGTTGGAATTAGGGATGATTAAATTCACATAAAATCATCAAATGTTTTACTTCATAAATGGCTAGAAAATTGTACTTAAAATGAAGTTTATTCAAGTCAATATGAATGATTCAGTCCAGCTTAATACTTAAGTGTATACTCTTGTGCCATAATTCTTGTTTAGAGTTGCTAAAATTGAATGATGTTACCCTTATGCTCTTAGAATTTCAGATTGATCAAAAATGTTGCAAATTGGAAAGACACTGAATTTTCGTGTTAAAATCAGGTATGTACCCGTTATTATTAAGTTATCTTAGAAGTATAAAGGCTATAGGTAACTTGCAATTAGGATAAATCCCACTAAGTTTCCTAACCATATCCAAACTGCATAAGAGTCCTATCGGAGGAACAGTTCCCACTCTGAAAAGGTGACTTAATAGTCCAACGGCTCTATTTCTCCGGGAAACTCCCAAGAGTCCATAACGGCTGCATATCTTGCTGAGGTAATAGTGATCGTTTCATACTCTTATCTCTACTACCTAATTCATTCTATAAATACACTCTTTCTTCCTCATTATTTTTTTACTTTGCTCACAAACTGAATTCTCAAAATTTCAGAAAGAATAATCAATTATCTCTTAATTCGAATTGCTAGAATGTCTCTTTCTCTTGAAAATTCTTCAACTGCACCCACCACTGAACAACCACAAAATCTCAACCCTCCTTCACCCATGGATAACACTGACCTAAACCCTGAAATTCCTGAAATAATCCCAGAAGTACCTGAACCTGAAATTCAGGGGGAAGGACCAGTTCTCGCGGCTGAATCAATTATTGAGCAGGTTGAGGATTTGTCACGAGCTATGGTCCTGTATCAGTATCAGGTAAATTTTACCTATCCTTTGAACGTTGTGATAGATGAGGAGGAAAAGGGAGAGGGGTCTGAGGCTGTTCTTGAGGGGGAAGAAGAAACAGTTAAAAGGTTGGAAGCACCCATGCATGGGTCATCGGGGTCTCTAGAGGTTGCTTTTAGAGCACCCATTGAGGATGTTATAAATGTTGATGATGCTATAAGTGATAGTGATAGGCCTCTTGTTGATTTGATTACCATTAAGAGTTTAAAAAGAAAATTAGCTAGAAAGGGACCCATCGATGACCAAGTGACTGCTGTAATTGCTGCTAAGTTGAAGAAAATCAGTGATAGTTATAAGCCAGGAATTAAGAAGAAAGGTGAAAGTTCCTCCAAGGCAAAAGGACATGTTCCTTCTGTCTCAACCCCCTGTTTCTGGGGTTAGGAGGACAAGAAGTGCTGCTAAAGCTGCTGATGAACACTTAGTTGCTGCTTTAGAAAGGAGCAGAAAAGGGAAAGGAAAACAGGTTGTTGACCCTGTTGAAGAGGAAGAAGTGGATGAGATAGAATTTAATGGTGTTGGTAAAGATGATGAGATGGCAGATGCTGAGGAGGTTGTGCCTCAGTCGAAGAAAAGAAAAGTGACTCAAAGACGAGTAACAAGAAGTTCTGTGAAGGCTGCAGGAAAGTCTGCTAAGAGGACCAGGTCCTCTAAAAGAACTGTTGTGGATGAAAGTTCTGCTAGTGATAGTGATGAGTCCTTTGCTGGGGATGAAAGTGACAGTGAAGCTGAGGGAGATGATGTTGTACATTGTGTTCATGATGACATGCTTACTAGGAAAGTGTTGAAGGGAAGAGTATTATCTGATGTACAAGAAGAATGAATGCTATGGTTGCTGCAAAAACTGCATGCTCAGGGCTGGAGGGACATGGTCCTTCAGATTTCTGGCAGATGTGCAAAGGAGATGGTGCAAGAGTTCTACAAGAACTGCTCCATCAAAGATGACAGGATTACTACCTCTGTTAATGATAATGTGATTATGTTTGACACCAGGGAACTTGGTGAGCTGTTGGGGATTCCTTTTACTGGGTATGACAATTATGTCAAGAAGGTATGGCCTGACTTGACAAACTTGCCAACTGATTTGGAGATCACTAGGAAGTTTGCTGAGAATGAAGGGGAAGAGAAACCCAGGGCTGTGCAAAAAAGTGAGATGCACCCACAGCATCAAGTGTTGTTCGAGTTTGTGAACAAGATTGTAATGCCAAGGTAGGAGAAAAGAGGAATTGCCAGTTTCATGGACCTGGTCCTTATGGAACTATTGGACACTGAAAAGCAGATCAACTAGCCCAGCTTTATGATCCACCTGATCAAAAGGGTGACAGCTGGGAAGAGGAAGCATTCCTTGCCGTTTGGCTTCATCTTAACTGATGTGTTTGCAAAATTGAAGATTCCCTTAGAAGGAGTAGTGACGGCTACTAAGAAGGAAAAGTTTGGCTGTGCCACATTGATTAGTTGTGATTTGCCTGTTCAGGCTGATCCTCCACAGGCTGGTGTTGGGAGGCAGCCATTAAACAACAAGATAAGGGCACTGAGGCAACAGGTTGCTATCCAGGCTGCTGAAATAGCAAGGTTGGAAGAGGAGAAAAATTACTGGAATGCAGAGGCCACAAAGGCAAAGGAGACCAATGAGGGAATGCTCAAGCAGATGCTTGAGTTGCTTAACAAGTCTCAGGGACCTGGTCCTTCCACATCCTGACCACCTTAGCCTTAAGCCATCTTTTGCCCAGTGGGATTTAGCCTAGTCTAGTGCCTTAGTCTTTTCCTTCTCTAGTCTTTGAATAATTCTGTAGTACTTGCTTGTATCCCCTGGTTTAACATTTTGATTAAATGAATTGTCTTTGATGGCTAATATCATTGTTTTGCAGTTGCTTTAATCTGATTTATGTTTGCATTTTGAGTTGCCTATATGGCCATGTGCTGATTAATTCTAACACTTGAGTTATATTTTTTATACAACCTTGTCAATATGCCAAAAGGGGGAAGAGTAAGTCTGGTTTTGCGTGAACTTATACCTAATTGAAATCTGGTCCTTAATGATAAATAAAGTCTCTACTGATTGTTTTTTTTTTTTTTTTTGAGCTCAAGTTGTACTTCAGGACGTTAAGGATATGGAGCTATGCTTATGAATTTGTCATCATCGAAAAGGGGGAAAATGTTAGCTTGGATAAGCTCGGAGTTTTGACTGATGATTAAGGAACGGATTCAAAGGACCTGTTCCTTTTAATCACTGCAGCTAAATAGATAATTCATGCAAAATCGTTTAAGTTGAGATATTATTAATTATCCTAAAACTAATGTTTATCTTGATAATTATGCAGGTCTAAACGGATATGAAAAGATTGCATAAATAAAGGATAAGGATAGAAGATCCGGATGCTTAAAGAGAAGAATCCAATTAGGACTCAAACTCATGGGAGCTTTGGAGTTCTAATTGCTCAAGACTTCTTGGCTGTTGAAAGCTATAAAACGTGGAGCATATCAGCCATTGAAGTATGCACAAATACAGAGAGAATCGAGCAAAGCTTAAAAGAGTCATTGGCTTATTTGTGTAATCAGTTAGCTACAGTGGAACTAAGTTAGAACCTGTTCCTTAGATTGAGTCTTGTAAAAGTTCAAGTCTTAGTTCAACTGTAGTAAGTATAATCGAGTTGTATCTTTTCTGGTTCAAGTCGTGGACTTGACACAACTTCACTGATCATGAGAAAGATCACTAAAGGATTAGAGTTAGTCCTAGGTTAGTAAGAAGGAGTCTTGTAACCAAGTAGGTCTTTTTACATAGTGAAGTTGAAATCCTACTTGAGAAGTAGGTCGTGGTTTTTTTATCCCGAGTCAAGGGGTTTTTCCACGCTAATATCTGGTGTTCAATTACTTACAGTTTTAATTCCGCATATAGTATAGTAAAGGAACACATTTTAAGGAACTGGTCCTTAAAACGGTAAAGTGGTTTATCTTGGAAAATATCAAGTCTCATTTTGGGTCCTATTCCCAGCGAACAGCTAAACCTCAAAGTTAGCTCCCTGCGCGAAGGAAACCCATGGAACCTCTCTCAATTATCTTTCCACCTACCAGACAATATAAAGGACCTAATCTATTCAACTTACATTTCAAACAACCCTCAAAATAGTGATACCTTCTATTGGAATATGACTAGCTCCGGAATTTTTTCCACAAACTCCATACCTCACAATCTCATAGAATTACCCAACCAAAGGGAGCATCAACTGTTTGACCACCAATGGATTTGGAATATCAACACTTTACCTAAAATTAGGACTTTCATGTGGCTGCTCGCCCTTAAAAAACTCCCAACAGCTGAGCACCTATTTCATAGACATATTATTCCATCCCAGTACTACAAGTCATGCCCTCACCATATTGAAACAATAGACCACATTTTCTGTCTTTGCAATTCCACTTCCAACAAAGCCAATACTATCTATTACAACTCACTAGCCATCCCCCCTCCCCCCCCCCCCCCATACTATCATACCGTTCATCGCTTGGATGATTTGGAAAAATAAAAATTCTTTTCTATTTAACCAAAACCCAAAACTTGTGCAATGGAAACAAGGTATTAAAATTAGCTATCGAATTTGTAACCCTAGGGATGAGCAACCCGGGCCCAGCTCATATAGTTAAAACTAAAGATATCCACACCCCTCCCCCCCCCCCCCCCGGCAGCCCCCCGACTTTGGTTTCTTTAAACTCAATATTGATGGGACCTTTAAACCAAATAGTAATTTAGGGAGTGCAGGTGGAGTCTTTAGAAATTCTTAGGGAGATTGGATTATGGGATTTGCTCAAAAATTTCCTAGCCCGGACTCTCTATATAGCGAACTAAAAGGCTTACTAAATGCCTTCACATCGCAAAGGAATACAATCTATTGCCCTTGATCATTGAGACAGATGCTCAGGTATTAATTTCTACTCTAAATAATCCTACCAGTTTATACTCACATATTTTTTTGGATTGTAGGTTGTTGATCATGGAGTTGAAGCAGGTGAGGGGTAGATATGTACCCAGCACAACAAATGAATTGGCAGATACCTTAGCCAAATATGGGAGCTCTCTAGCGCAATCCAATATGTTATTTTGTTATGCTACTTGCTTAGAATCATGTATTAATTAAGGACAGGCCAAAAACTTCACATGCTACGCATGAAGACCAAAGTTCATTATGTACGCTTTTTATCTCTAATGTTTGAATGAATGGTTGCTAGTTTTAACCAAAAAAAAAAAAAAATTGATAAAGTAAATCATTTTCTAATTATATGATCACCTAAAAGATAATACAGGCAATGGCTCACAACAAGTGAACTAGTTAACTGAAAATTAGGCAACCAACATACTAAAATTGGTAATTAATTCATGTACTTAATTACAACGTCATTTACAAATACCATTGAAGATAAGTTAAATCCACATTTACAAAACGGAAGCAGGAGTACCCTTTAAACCTAAAGATGTCAATGAACTCCCCAATCATTTACTGAGTCAATGCATGAAAGGCATGCAATACCAAATTTTATACGTCTGATGTGTTTAGATCACAATGTACTAACTAATGAATATACCATATTGTTGTGTGTTCGTTGTTTCCAAATTTCTAACTAACACTTGATATTTTATTTCTTAAGGGTAGACTTTCCAAGAAATCAATTTCCTTCTATTAATCAGTAGAAGTGGGACACAGCCACTCTCTCCTAGCTTTTTAAATTTATAATTCACCCTGCAGATAAAAGTTCACAATTTTAAAACAGATCGATAAAATGTACTTTTCTTCATCTAATAAGAAAAGTTGTTCCCTCTTTCATGACTCCTGAATAATACAAAACGAGGTTCAGAACATAGGACGACATTGAAAAACTTGTGTAAAAATATTAACCCACTAGTTATAATTAAGTAATTTAATAGCAGGCTGACAAAGAACCGTGTTTTTGGTGAGATCAGTGGCTAATCCCCATCAAACTTTACAAGTAACAATTTGTACAACATCATCACTAATAATATGTACACCAATTTCCAGACCATATTCTGTTTAAAGGATAGACATAATAATTAAGGTTACGAGATTAGGAGAACTCTTACTACTACCTCCCTTAAGCTAGCAAGTCATATTTATAAAAGGAAATCTCCTACGAATGTCACACCAACTAGCACATTATTTGCATAAAAGATCAGCATTAAGTAAGATATGGTCAGTTTTTTATTATTCTAATTATTATAGTTGTCCAATTCCTAATCACTATTTAATTTTATTAACTAAAAAATACTCATAGCTCTCTCTACCATCCACTTATTAGCCTCAACCAACATTCATTTAAATATCAAACCTTTGTGTTACTCTAAAAGCATCCGACATAACACATAACTTGTGCAAGAACCATAAAATGTTGTCCTAAAACCCTAAACTAATCCTCAATCATGAAGTTCATCAACTTATCCCTTTGTTCCTTCTTCTTCATCATTTGCTTCTTCTCAAAACCCTCTTTTCAAGCTTCTCCAATAATCAATGATGATAACCCTAGACTTTTAAATGCTTACATAGCTTTACAAGCTTGGAAACATGTTATTTATTCTGACCCTAAAAACTTCACCAAGAATTGGTATGGATACAAGGTTTGCAACTACACCGGAGTTTATTGTGCACCGGCACAGGATAATCCTAATATCACCACCGTTGCTGGAATTGATCTCAACCATGCAAATATTTCCGGTTACTTGCCTGAAGATCTTGGCCTTTTAACTGATTTAGCCGTTTTTCATATAAATTCCAACAGGTTTTTAGGCACTATTCCTCAAAGTTTTTCTAAACTTCACCTACTTTATGAACTTGACGTGAGTAATAATCTTTTATGTGGTGAATTTCCTTCAGTTGTTCTTTCTCTTCATTCATTAAAATTTCTTGATATTAGGTATAACCAATTTGAAGGAAAAGTCCCTTCTGGCCTTTTCGATCTAAAACTCGATGCCATTTTCATAAACAACAATAATTTCCAATTTGCGTGGCCTAAAAACATAGGGAAATCACCTGTTTCTGCTTTGGTTATGGCAAATATTAATCTCACGGGATGTATACCACCAAGTATAGCAAAAATGGGGAAAACCCTTACTGAGATCATTCTCTCAAACTCTAGTTTAAGTGGATGTTTGCCAGAAGAACTAGGGTTTTTGAAAAAGGTTACGGTTTTTGATGTGAGCTTTAACAAACTTGTTGGAAATTTGCCGGAGACAATTGCTGGTATGAAGAAATTGGAACAACTCAACGTGGCACATAACAAGTTTTCTGGTGAGATTCCAGCGAGTATTTGCTCGTTGCCGAGGCTGGAGAATTTCACGTATTCGTATAATTACTTTTGTGGTGAACCAAAGATTTGTCTCAAGTTGAAAGCCAAAACTGATAAGAAAAATTGCATACCCCATAGGCCATCACAACGTTCAGCTGACGAATGTAAGACTTTTTACTCAAAGGGTCCAGTGGATTGCAGTTCATTTGGTTGTAGATCAAGAAGTCCGCCACCGCCCCCGCCACCGCCACCGCCTCCTCCTCCACCACCACCGCCACCTCCTCCTCCTCCATCACATTACTATCACTATCCTTGATTGAATTGTATTTCGTTGACTTTGGTTTTGCTTGTGTGTGATTGAATAGATTTTGAACTAAAAGGAAAATTAAAAGGAACAAAAAGGATAGATGATTTAATAATAAATTGTGTAACATGTAAGAAAGATAGACTTTTCTTCTCTCATTTTTTTAGCCTTTTCTTATTGCATAATTGACTTTGATTATGTTGTACTGCCCAGGGATTAGACTTTGTATCCTCCTTGTCATTCTTTAATTTTGTGTGCAAATAAGACTATATATGTGATGCATGTTACCGTTTAATAAAATTCTCAATGTCAGTTGGGTTCAAACTTCTCTTGATCATACACTATAATTCCATGTTCATTGAGGCACAGGTGAAAATACTGCCAAGTTACGGGCTAGCTAGGTGAAAATAAATAAGTTTTATTGGATGATCTTTACACGTTGGAGGCAAATAATAACACACTCTAGATTATAGTTTTGCTCAGTAGACACATTATGGACTTGGTTCAGGTGGAAGATCAGTACAAAGTATAGTTGCGGCCTGCGGGTTACCTATGTATTTAAGCGACAAAAATCGGGGTAAGTGCGCGAAAGGCCACTTTTGTCACTGGTCTTTGAGCACAGACCACTAATACCAAAATATTTAGTTTGTGGCCACTTTTGCTTAAAAGATAGAACTTCAGTCCAGGGCCATATGGACTGAATTTTAGTCCTTAAAAATAGAACTTCAGTCCAGAGCCATATGGACTGAAGTTCAGTCCTTAAAGATAGAACTTAAGTACAGGGCCATATGAATTAAAGTTCAGTCTTTAAAGATAGAACTTCAGTCCAAGGCCCTATAGACAGAACTTCAGTCAATGATCAGAACTTAAGTCAATGCTTATTTAATAAAGGTCCAGAAATGGCCTCTAGTGTAAGACCAAAGAAAATAATGGCCTCAAACTAAATACCGGTATTAAAGTGGCCGCTGGGCGAAATTTTTACTCAGGGGTGGATTCAGAAATTGGTTGTATCAAATGCCACTTGAATGCAAATACAGTCTATTTATACAATCGAAAAGGATAAATATTTGTTCAATTTGATCAACTTCAAATATTCTTTAAGATATTTTTTATTTATATAAACAAAACAATCAAACCCCAAAAAAAAATTATCGATTTAACGCACATCATAAATTTTTAACAATACTACTAATAAAATAAACATGTATATTGCATGCTATATGTAATAGACTAAATAAGAATCATCAATGTTATTATTATACACTTTAATTTTTTATCTGTTTCATTTGCAGTCTTTTTTTTTTTCTTCTTTTTCTGATGGGTGGTGTTTAAAAATTACTGTTTTCTTAAAATTGAAAAGTTTAAATAATGTTTTTGAAAGAATTAAAACTATTTGGTCCTACTTTGGGGGGGGGGGGGATGAAAAATAAGACGAGTTGGAAGTTGTTAAGAAAAAATATGAAATCAAAAATAATTTAGCAATTAAAGAGAATGAAAAGGGTAATTTATAGATTAAAACATAAAAACTATTATTACTTATACTGATTGACCAAAAGGGAAGTTTTATAGTTGCTTCATTGATTAGGAAGTTTACCTAAATATCCGCCCATCAACAAATATTTACTTTTAGTTGTCCATAACATTTTCTATCCAAAAACTTAATACATAAATATATATCCAAAATATTAAAATATATTAAATATATCCGAAATATATATTAGATATATATTAATATATTAAATATATATCCAAATACATAATATTAAAATATATATATATATATATATATATATATATATATATATGTATGTATTTCCCAAAAATGTATCAGGTTTTACAATTAAATTTATATTTAGTTGAGTCTAAGGCGATCGTTTTATATCTCAATTCGACCGATTGATAAGCAGCTTACGTAAGTGGAACAATTGAACTTTAGCGATTTAATTCGAAAACGAGTAATATATCGATGTCAAGGATGCAAATTCGATGTCAGATATCACCTAACGATGTTGAGTTCAAATAAACAATTCAAAGGGAAGTATGAGTAGATTGATTCGAAGTCAATAGCTAGCCAACAATTTACGATGAGATGATTCCGTTCTAATTAGATGCACAGTTTCGATTAACTACGATGACAATAACAGATTCAGCGATGATGATAAATACGATGACGAGCGAACATAATATAATAACGGCTGAATGCAGAATGAATATATTTAATCGGATAATACAATAAAGTAAATGACAGCAACGTATCCGAGATAATCTAACAATGAGCAGAGTGATGAACTAGATTATGCGATCGGAATGAAAATGACAAATTGATAAGGTTGAAAGTAGTGAGATAACGAATGAATCAACCGATAAATAAAGCAAGTATCAATTAAAACGAGCAAGCGACAAGGTAAATAATTAAAGCGATAAAAGCTTATTGTATTGAAGAGCCGAAGGTTGGTGCTTCAAATGAAAGAGATGATCCTTCTTCCACGTTTGAACCAAGCCACGGCTGAATTTGATACAAGGATTGCTCTAATGGCAACAGTAAATTTATGTATGTTGAAAGAACAAAGCAAAAATATTTGAGTGGCTGAATAAAGACTTGAGGGTAATGCTGCTTCAGATGTGTGTATAACCATGTCTTCAAATTAGAGTACAAAGACCTATTTATAGGTTGAAATGATGAAGAGTTTCAACCCTAGAATAACTCTACTTTCTCACGCTTCTCTTCTAATAGTTGCATGTTTTAACCCACTTCCCCTGAATCCGCTAAATTCATTCCGATAAATTTGGGATAAGGACAACTGCGTTATCCATTGGAATGACGTCTTTGAAAATATCCGATCGTGACGAGCACATAACCGATCATGGAAGTGAACGAAAACATTTCTTTCCCGACCACCACGATTCCAAAGTCAACTAATGCCTCTTCATAAAACCAAAACCGATGACTGTGATCGAAACAGAAATCGACCAGTACAGATGGTCCCCCCCACTTGTCAAGTCGTGTGTTCGTGAAAACTTGGCAAGTGGCTTGAATTCTTGGCGGGAAAACACGTGGAGCACTCGTGTCCCTCCATTTTGAAACGTCAAACGTCGCCTCAACTTCCCATCGTCACATGTGTCATACATCGTGCGGGCAGCAGTTTCTCAGCGGTTCCCAAGGCAATGATGACCTTTGCCTTATAAATACCTACTTCAAAACAAACCTTACAACTTCTGAAAAATTACTCCAAACTCTTAAAAACCTCTCCAATTTTCTTAAGCAAACCCCAGAAATTCCTTACTTAGCTTGTTAAATCTTGCTGCTTTTGCTCCAGATTTTCTAAAAACTTTGTTTTACACTAATCAAATTCGCGTCTTGATAATGTCTTCCTCTTCCCAAAACGTAGTTGATACTGAATTTACTTCCACTACGGCAGTCGCCGCCACAGCCCCACCGCAGTCCGGCGCGGTGGTGGAACAGACTTCCACCAATGTTGGCCCTTCAGTAGATAAGAAAGGAAAAAAGCGGAAGGAAAGGAAGGTTAAGGACTATGGTCCCAAGAAGTTGTGGTCGGAAATTCTCCCAAAGAAATTCACTTATGAGAACGATTGCAAAATCAGTGTTCAAAGTGAAGCGGAGCAAGGAAAGAAGAAGAATATTCCGATCGACTCAGTCTATTGTGCGATCACGCCGGAATCGATACCACGAGTTCGAGAAGAATGTGGTTGGAAAGTGGGTGAGATCGACGTGATGTGTCCTCCAAGAAAATCGACGTTGGCGACCCACGTCGAGGATCACTCAGTGGTGCTGACTTATCCCTTTACGATCGGGTTTTCTCTCCCGGTCGATAACGTGATCGAAGAATTTTGCAGGATGTATAATGTCTGCCTTGGGCAGCTTTCTCCGATGATATGGAGAACGATAATAATTATGCGATTCATCGCAGAGGAGGCGGAAGTGGAGCTGACACTTCGTCATATTCTCAACATCTACTCCCCTCGGGTTTATAAAGGAGGGGTGATAAACTTGGCCAAACGAGGCCAACGGGCCTTGATATCCGACAATGATGATGATCTCCGAGGATGGGATCAACGGTTTGTTTTTATTCCTACGAAGCAGCTAATAGATCCTGAAAAGGAGCTGCTACCAAGTGTCTGGAATCGAAACCGTAAGTTCTTCGTTCGTTCGTTCGTTTCCTTTCTCTTTGAATGAATTTAAGATTTCTAAATCTCAAAGTTCTTTCCAAATTTTCCAGCTGATGCGGTTGTCTTCGATCAAGTTGCCGATATTATACCTTGGCTGATAAGGGTACTTGATAAGACGACCAATGACAAACGAGCTTGGAAGCCGGTCGCAGCTTTGAAGAAACTCAAAGCTAAGAATTATGGTAACTTTGAACTATCCTTGTATTTACGATTTTTGTTTCGTTGACGCCTTTTGATACTTGAAAAATATTTCCTCAGGCATCACTGGTGCTGGAGGTGAGCCAAGTGACATAGAGGCTGAGCCTGAGGGCGGAGAGAAAACCGATGACGCTCCTCCGTCGAAGAAGAAGAAGAAGTCGTTCCAAGAGTTGAGGAACAAATACTTGCCCAAGATAGTAGTGGTTGAAAAAGGGCAAGGGGGTAGTTCATCGGATGCGCCCCAGACCATAGAGGATGTGATCGCTGGGACAAGTTCAGCGATCGCAGCAGCGAAAGCCGCCGAAGGAACGACCTCGGTCATCGACATCGAGGGAGAGGAAACCGGGGACGAATCGGGTTCTGACCGATTGGTGTGGCGTCCCACAAAGCCAATTAAAGAGAGACTCCAAGAGACAGCCATCCAACTAAAGGTGGCTGAACAGGGAGATCTCTCCGTGGATGACTATCAACTTTCCCCTGTAGCCGAAGAGGTAAATTCTGGCTCAGGGGGTTTGCCCAGTAGAGAAGGTGCTCTTGTTTCTTTAGGCGTTGCTCATGAAAACCAAGGAGAAATAATCGAGGCCTTTGACCGTGAACTCGAGGAAAGGGATCCAGCGAAAGGGAAAATGCCAGCTTTGGATCGGCCAATATCGACGATGAAGTCTAAATACGATGAAGAAACGGGGTCGTCGTTTTTTGGTACGGATCATGATGACCCTATCGTGCCTCTTCCTCGAGGCGAAGAAGCTGCTGCCTTTGCTGCTTTGGGCGAATCCGAAAAGAGGGGTGGCAGGAAGCTGACGGTAGAGGTGCCACCCAACGTTGATTTGCTAAGGTGCCCAAAGCGATTGGCAGACTATTTATTCGATGTCATTGGCCCGATGGAGCAAGCTCGATTGGATATGCATTCAGATCTGAGTTTACCTTCTCAGATTTCTTTTAGTGCTCTCAGGGTAAACTCCATACTTATAAAAATTTTCCTTTCTTGTTTTGCATCGATTTTTATGTACTTCAAATGCAATTTGTTTTCAGAACTGCATAATGGCGATCGAGACTGCCGATCGGATCCGCCAGCTTCAGGATGGAGCTAAAGTTTTGAATGAGCAAATTATTCATCTTACTTCGGCTTGAGAGGATCTGCATCGGAAGTTGAAGGCTGCAGAGGCCAAGTATGCTGAACTTTTGGCCAATTTTGATAAGAGTACGAATGAGAATGCTCTTCGTCAAACGGAGCTGGAATCTTAGATCAGAGCTTTGAACGAACAGTTGAGTGATCACGAAGCCAATTCTGATCTGAAGATAGCCGAACTCAATTCTGTCTTGGAGAGCAAGAACAAAGAGTTGGCTGACCAGTTCGAAGAGTTGAGTGTTCTTCGTAAAAGTAATGAAGACCTAATGGTTCAAGCAGATAGCTTGTTAGAACGGAACGCGTTGCTTCACAAGGAATCCACCAACCTAAGGCGTGATCTCGAGGAAGAGTTTGAAAAGAAGGAGGATCTTATCTTCGCAGAATCAAGGTGCGATGTCCTTAGGGAAATGTTGGATCGAGATGTCAATGTTCCTGCCGAATTGAGCGAAGCTGTTGCCATTGTGCGGTTAACTCGTGAAGATCTTGGTCTCCCAGCGAGTTCCTCCGATGAAGGCTCTGACGGTGAATGATCTGTGGTTGTTTTCGACTTGTTTAGTCGTTTTTTGAAAGCTTATGTAATGCAGTCGTATGACTGGCTATGTACATACATATAAGATTAATATGAATGAAATTAAATTCCTTTCATTGTACTATTTTTTCCGAAGATGATTTTATTAGTTCGAAAATTGCGATGTTCAACGACAATCGTCGAAAGAGATGATTGGGGCCCAATGTCTTAGTGCGTAATGAGAAATGACGTCTCATCTCCATGTAATGCACTCTTCGAACATTTTTATGAGTTCGGGATTAAAAATGAACACTTGGTGAAAAACTTGGATTTGTAAAATTCGCTAACATTTGAAACGGTCACTTGAGTCGGACAAATGTGAAAAATTGAGAATGTAACCAGTGTTGCATGTTATTGAAATGAGCCGCTAACGGGCTTTAAATACATTTTGGATCGTATATTTTGATCGATTACAAGATGTGGCCGTTTAAAGGCACAAACTTTTGATTGCTAACGGATTGCTTACATAGACGGACAATTTTGACTTTAAATTCGAAACATCCGATAGTCAAATCTCCAATTCGAGCGAATCCCCAGTTCGTAGGAACTTTGGTTGAATTTTGAACGAGTCCCCAGTTCGAGTGAACGTAAGAACCCTGATCGAATTTTGAACGAGTCCCCAGTTCGAGTGAACGTAAGAACTTTGATTGAATTTTGAACGAGTCCCCGGTATTGTTTTCAATCGGTCTCGTTCCTTCTTCCGATGGGAAGCCTCCGGTTCTTGGGCAGTCCCCAGTATCAGTTGATGACAATCGTGCTAACTCCATCTCCCCCCCCTAGTGTTTGAGTATGAAGGATGAGTGGTCGAACACTGGTCCTGAAACGGAGTCATTGACACAAAAATCGAGAAACCGTTATAGATGAAGACCACGTTAGAATGTTCGTCAGACTAATCGACCCCGATCGGAGCGTTTCGAGCTCATGTTTTCGTGGGTGATGTTCGTCATCATTCGATTCCAACTATGCCTATCATCTAAAAGTGTTAGTATCAAGCAATTGATTAAATAATTCTTTCCGATGGAAGAGATATTGAAATTTTGCGAGATTAAAAGATTAGAGTTGATGATACCGTAGAATCTCAAAAGTAGTACTTCTTCAATTGTGTGATATTCCAATTGAAGTCGACCGGCTTGGAGTCCATTGTTTCGAGTTGGTATGATCCTTTCCCGATTACTGCTTTGACCCGATAGGGTCCTTCCCAATTTGCTCCTAGCTTACCTTCGTTTGGCTCATCCTTTTTCGGTCTTTTGATCCTCAGCACATAATCACCTACATTAAAAGATCGATACCTGATTTTTTTGTTGAGGTAGTTTTCTGCCCTCTGTTTCTGCGCTTGTATTCGAACAAATGCCATGTCCCTTTTTGCTTCGATCAGGTTTAAATCTATGAACATGGCTTCTCTGTTTGCTTCTTCGGTGGAATGGGCGAACCGAAGACTGGGTTCTCCCACTTCCACCGGTATCAGTGCTTCTGCTCCGTAGACAAGTGAGAACGGTGTTTCTCCGGTTCTGTGTTTCACCGTTGTCCGGTGAGCCCACAGCGCTCCGGGGAGTTCGTTCAGCCAGTTGCCCTTTGAATCATCCATCCTTTTCTTCAGATACTCGATTATTGTTTTGTTGGAAGATTCAGCCTGTCCATTTGCACTGGGGGTGATAAGGTGTTGAGGCAATTCGCTTGATCCCCCATTTTTCAAAGAAGGCAGTGATCCGTCTTCCTACAAACTGTTTACCGTTATCGCATGTGATCTCTTTCGGGATCCCAAAACGACAGATAATATTTTGATGAATAAATTTAATGACTTCTTGCTCATGAATTTTAGCTAAGGCAATTGCTTCTACCCATTTAGAAAAATAATCAGTAAGAATTAAAATAAATTTTACCCCGACGGGCGCTGTTGGAAGCGGCCCGACCAAATCCATTCCCCACTTCATGAATGGCCACGGTGACGTGACCAAATGAAGTGGCTCTGCCTGTTGATGTATGAGGTTGCCGAATCGTTGACACTTGTCGCATTTGCGAATGAATTCTTTGGCGTCATCTGCGATCGTTGGCCAATAATATCCAGCTCTTAGGACCTTTCGAACCAACGATTTGCTGCCGGAGTGATTGCCGCACTCACCTTCATGGATTTCTTTCAACACATAGTTTGTCCCCTCTGGTCCCACACACTTTGCTAAAGGGCCGCTAAACATTCGTCTGTAGAGCTGGTTTTCTAAGAGACAATATCTTGCCGCTTTAGCTTTGAGTGATCGGGCGGATTTTTTGTCATCGGGAAGGGTTCCTGCCTGCAAATAAGACAAGTATTTGTTTCTCCAATCCCAAGTGTGGTTAACATTGTTTACCTCTTTAATGCTCTGACAGAGTGGTGATTCGAACAGGTGGACCACTGTTTCATCAATTTTGCCATCGATGACAGCTGCAGAACCGAAGTTGGCTAGAGCGTCTGCTTCGATGTTGTCTTCCCTTGATATCTGAGCAATTTTCCATTCTTGGAAAGATGTAAGGAGATTTTGCACTTTTTCGAGCAACTGCTGCATCCTTGGATCTCGAACAAAGAAATCGCCTTGGATTTGATTTACCACCAATTGAGAGTCACTTTTGATGTCTAGTCGTTCGACCTTCAAGTCTTTTGCAATCTTTAAACCTGCAGCGAGGGCCTCATATTCGGCCTCGTTGTTAGTTTTTGCATGTAGTTTGATTGCGTACCTGAGCTTTTCACCGGTAGGTGCTATTAAAAAGATTCCGAGACCAGTCCCTTTCACGTTTGAAGCTCCACCGGTAAACATTTTCCAAACTCCGGGATCGGGATCCCTCATCATCAATTCTTCCCTTTTTGCCTCCGGGAAGATATTAGCACTAAAATCTGCTACAAAATCAGCTGACACTTGAGATTTTATGGCGGTGCGAGGCTGATAAGTAATATCGTACTCGCTCAGCTCGACCGCCCATTTCATTAATCGACCAGAGAGATCTGGCCGATGTAAAATATTTCGCAATGGAAAAGTGGTTATGACAGATATTGAATGACATTGGAAATAAGGTCTTAATTTCCGTGCAGCAGTGACTAGTACTAGTGCTAATTTTTCTAGGTGCGGATATCTTGTTTCTGCGTCTAAAAGTGTTTTACTAACATAGTAAATAGGAAATTGATTACCTCTGTCCTCGCGGACGAGGACAGCGCTTACAGCGACATCGGAGACAGCCAAGTAAATCAGCAGCATTTCTCCTTCGATCGGTTTTGATAGGAGCGGAGCATTTGAAAGGTACAGCTTCAGTTCTTTGAGGGCCTTTTTACATTCTGGTGTCCATTCAAAGCTTTTGTTCTTTTTCAGCACCGAAAAGAACTTGTGACATCGTTCCGATGACCTCGAGATGAACCTGCTGAGATAGGCTACTCGACCGGTCAACTGTTGAACTTCCTTCACCGTTGTTAAGTCTTCGGGAATGCTTTCAATTGCTTTGATCTTGTCTGGGTTGGCCTCAATTCCTCTTTGCGATACGATGAATCCCAAAAACTTGCCAGATCCAACTCCGAACGTGCATTTCTCCTGATTCAATCTCATGTTGAAACGCCTCAGTATCGTGAAAGTCTCTTCCAAATGATTTAGATGATTTTCTTTCTCAAGAGACTTGACCAGCATGTCATCGATATATACTTCCATGGTTTTTCCGATCAAATCTTTGAACATAGTAGTGACCAAACGCTGGTAAGTAGCGCCAGCATTTTTAAGGCCGAAGGGCATGACTGTGTAACAATAAGTCCCCATGTCCGTGATGAACGACGTCTTCTCCCTATCCAATGGGTCCATCTAAATTTGATTATAGCCTGAATAGGCATCCAAGAAGCTTAACATTTCGTGTCCTGCCGTTGAATCGATCAATCTACCGATGTGAGGCAACGGGAATGAATCTTTTGGACAGGCCTTATTGAGGTCGGTATAATCGACGCATACTCTCCACTTACCGTTTTTCTTTGGCACAACTACAGTATTTGCAAGCCATTCAGGATATTTGACCTCCTTAATGAACCCATTCGTTAGCAGCTTTTCTACTTCGTTGTTGATCACTTTCCTTCGGAATCCCCCATTTGGCCGTTTCTTTTGTTTCACCGGCCGATGTTTTGGGTCGACATTTAACTTGTGTGTGGCGACCTTTGGATCGATCCCAACCATATCTGCATGGGACCAAGCAAAACAATCAGAATTATCCTTGAGGAAGGATATGATTTTTGATTTTACTTCGGGATCCAATTCCGCTCCTACATAGACTTTCCGATCAGGCTTACCATTGAATAATGTTACTTCTTCCAAGTCTTCTATCGTAGAGTCTCCAGTTTTTTGTTTATACGGTTCTCTCATACATGGTGGAACCTGTGCGAAGTCGCCTTCGACTTTGGAATCCGGTAGCTGCGTTGAGGCGCACGACGGAACCGAAGTGAAGCTTCCGATCACGGGTTCCACTAGCTTATATGGTGAAACCTGTGCGAAGTTGCCTTCGACTTCGGATTCCGGTAGCTGCGTTGAGGCGCACGACGGAACCGAAGTGAGGCTTCCGGCCACGGGTTCCACTAGCTGTGATTGCTACAATCGAAAGCCATCCTTAACAGCTACTGAGTAACATTTTTGCGAAGCCTCTTGTTCGCCTCTGATTTCACGAATTCCCCATGGGGTAGGGAATTTTACGACTTGATGTAGGGTCGAAGGGACTGCTCCCACAGCGTGAATCCACGGTCGACCCAATATCATGTTGTACGCCATTTCGCCTTTCATTACTTGAAATGATGTCTCATTCTCAACACCTTCTGCATAAGTCTTAATTGTAATTTCTCCAACAGTCACTTCACTCGAATTGTTGAAACCCGACAATACTGTTGAACGAGGCACGATCTTGTCGCTCAACTGCAGCTATTCAACTACCCTTGCATGTATGATGTTGACAGAACTACCAGCATCGACCAACACCCTCTTCACATCAGCGTCGTCGATCCTCATCGTGACTACAAGTGCGTCGTGATGGGGATGAATTCTGTCATCGAAATCAAAGTCTCCGAACACGATCTCACCATTCATGTCATCTCGTGTTCGCTTGTCTCGCGTAAATTAGACCTTTACATATTTCTTGGTAGTGTAAGTTACTCCACAAACGTCATCTCCTCCGGTAATGACATTTACCGTCTTCCTAGGAGCAGGGGGTTTTGGCGGCTCATCATCTTTCTTCTTATTGAAATTGCTTCGTCCTCTGTCAGTCAATAATTCTACCAGGTGCCCCTTCTGCAGTAGGCTGGCCACTTCGTATCTCAATGCCTTACAATCCTCCGTTGTATGGCCGAAGTCATGGTGAAATGCACACCATAGATTTTCGTCCCTTGTATATGGATTTGTTTTTATGCGACCTGGAAATTTTACAACCTTCTCACCCATCCCCTTCAAGTGATTCACCAAGTTTGGTGTTGATATGCAAAAATTGTACTCCGTCACCTTTGGGGGGAGTGGTCGATCTTTCGGAGCTGAAGATGTATTCGACTACCCTTTCTTCGATTGATTCTTCGAACCACCAGCTTCGTGATTGTTGTTCCCCATTCGAGGGAAACTGTAGGGCTCCCATCGTTCGTCCCTGTAGTTTCGCCTGTCATTTTCAACTCTCCGTGGTGGAGGTCGATCATAATGGTAACTATTTCGGACTAGCTGCAACTCCTCCTCCTCAGCCCTAATCCGCGGCTGCCATTCCCAATATAGCACTTCGAATGTCCATGCATCAATCTCTCTGAGACGATCTTTCAACTTCCATGCCTCAATCGAATCAGTGCGCAGATTGTTAGCAAAGGTCAAGCAAGCCCACCTTTCTTCGAGATTCGGGATATGAATCTTCTCGTCGTTGAATCGCTTCACAAATTGTTTTATGGTCTCCCCAGGTCGCTGCCTAACATTCAATATGTCTTCCACCCTTGGTGCTATCTTTTTCGCTCCACTATGTGATCGAATAAACTTTGCTGACATGTCATCAAAATTCAGTATCTCATTTTCAGGCAATTGCAAATACCATTTCAATGTCTCACAAAACTTTTTGAGGCTGACCGAATTAATTTCCTCCGAAGTTAAGTCGTTCGCCTGAACTGCAACTGAAAACATATCGATATGATCCCTTGGATCTGTGGTCCCATCGTACCTCAAACTTTCTGGTAATTTGAAAGTTTTAGGAATTGGCATCGGTGCTGCACTTGCTGGGAACGGACGTTTTGAGATCGATTTCTTAGCGACCTCGTCCGTTAACTTTGGGACACCTGGCAATTTTTCCATAAATGATTTTATCTCACTGAATTTTTTGTCCACTGTGTCGTTCAACAGAGTTTGCATCGTCGCTAACATTCTTACTTCTGCTGTAACCGAGGCCGGAGCTCCCACAGCTGCCGCGGCCGTACCCGATCCCCCAGATCCGACCCCCGCTGCAAGTCCCCCTGTTACGGCGCCCTGAGGAACCGAAGTCGGAATGCTTGCTGGGGGTGTGATCGGTGGGGTGGGCGTTCTATTTCCGATAGAATTAGACAAAACCCTTAGTTGCTCCTGTATCATTTCGAACTGAGCGTTGTGTCTTTTCAAATACGCCATTAGTGACGCATTTGCATCTCCTGACTCAGTTTCGACCATGGGCTCCTTACTCGGTCGCTGCCCTCGGGGTGCGTTCAACTGTGAACCAACAGGAATGTCGTCATGAGTTGGATCCTGCTCGCGATTGGTAGACTCATCGACCGCTTCAACGTTGGTCGGAACTGGAACCTCATCATTGGGATTGAGTTGTTGTTGACTGTTCAGAGCGGCGGCGGTGGCGTTACGTTCATCTGCCATTTCAACACAAGGAAACAAACGTAAGTAGTATCAAAACGATTCAAATTTCGGAATAAATCGATTGCCTAGACCCCACGGTGGGCGCCAAATTGTATTTCCCAAAAATGTTTCAGGTTTTACTATTAAATTTATATTTAGTTGAGTCTAAGGCGATCGTTTTATATCTCAATTCGACCGATTGATAAGCAGCTTACGTTAGCGGAACAATTGAACTTTAGCGATTTAATTCGAAAACGAGTAATATATCGATGTCAAGGATGCAAATTCGATGTCAGATATCACCTAACGATGTTGAGTTCAAATAAACAGTTCGAATGCAAGTATGAGTAGATTGATTCGAAATGAATAGCTAGCCAACATTTTACGATGAGATGATTCCGTTCTAATTAGATGCACAGTTTCGATTAACTACGATGACAATAACAGATTCAGCGATGATGATAAATACGATGACGAGCAAACGTAATATAATAACGGATGAATGCAGAATGAATATATTTAATCGGATAATACAATAAAGTAAATGACAGCAACGTATCCGAGATAATCTAACTATGAGCAGAGTGATGAACTAGATTATGCGATCGGAATGAAAACGACAAATTGATAAGGTTGAAAGTAGTGAGATAACAAATGAATCAAACGATAAATAAAGCAAGTATCAATTAAAACGAGCAAGCGACAAGGTAAATAATTAAAGCGATAAAAGCTTATTGTATTGAAGAGCCGAAGGTTGGTGCTTCAAATGAAAGAGATGATCCTTCTTCCACGTTTGAACCAAGCCACGGCTGAATTGATACAAGGATTGCTCTAATGGCAACAGTAAATTTATGTATGTTGAAAGAACAAAGCAAAAATATTTGAGTGGCTGAATAAAGACTTGAGGGTAATGCTGCTTCAGATGTGTGTATAACCGTGTCTTCAAATTAGAGTACAAAGACCTATTTATAGGTTGAAATGATGAAGAGTTTCAACCCTAGAATAACTTTACTTTCTCACGCTTCTCTTCCAATAGTTGCACGTTTTAACCTACTTCCCCTGAATCTGCTAAATTCGTTCCGATAAATTTGGGATAAGGACAACTGCGTTATCCATTGGAATGACGTCTTCGAAAATATCCGATCGTGATGAGCACATAACCAATCATGGAAGTGAACGAAACCATTTCTTTCCCGACCACCACGATTCCGAAGTCAACTAATGCCTCTTCATAAAACCAAAACCAATGACTGTGATCGAAACAGAAATCGACCAGTATAATATATATATATATATATTTTAAATAAGAAAAATAGTTATAGAAAGAAAGAAACAACAAAAGGTGGAGAAAAATAGTAATTATTCTTTCTCAACGGTTATGTAGCATAATTTACCCTCATTGGTTTGGGAAATTGGGAGGATAGATGGAGCAAAGAACTTTGGAAAAAAATGAAAGAAAAGAAAAAGAATGACTTTTGGGTTGGGGGGAGGGAGTGACGGATGGGAAGGGAGAGAAAAAGAATGATGATTGGGTCCTACACATCCATTGTATAGTGTTCCAAGCTTTAAAATTAAAAAGTGCTCGTAGTGGGATTCGAACACAAGTAGGGGTGGGCGTTCGGTATTTCGGAACGATTTTATCAAATACGGTTCGGTATTTCGGTATTCGATTTTTAAAGAGTGGATACCAAATACCGTACCAAACTAATTCGATACGGTTCGGTATTTTATATTGCGGTACGGTTTTATTCGGTGCGGTATTCGTTATACAAAACATTACAAATGGTAGTTTTTGAACTTAAGTAAAGTTGAATGAATTTAAACAGATTCATTTAGTTGACTGCTACTATATCAGTGCATTTTTCTACTCACATTGCTTTGACGATATCTCCAAGTAATTGATTTTGACTGTAGTTGTGGTTTATCAAAACAAAATAGTTACAGCTGTAGTTGCTCCATTTTCTTTTACTTTGGAGTGGGTGGGTCATTGTATGACTGATGTGCATCAAGAAGATATGTTTGTATGAGGTATATTTAAGTTGCCGGTGACAGGATACAGTAATTAGTATTTTCAGTCATTAAAAGAAAAATACTCGTAAGTCATCCTGCTATGTAACATGGATGAGTTTGTTTTACATTTTGTCTAAGTAGCTCTGTTGTACTTGCAGATTATCGTATCTAGTGTTTGCAGATGATTTTTTGTTTGGATTCTTGTTAGGTGAATGTTAGCTCTATGTATGCTTATTATTGCAGCACAAGATGAGATGTCATCTTTAGTTGGATTGAGCCGTTGGGCCATTTCATCGGGCTGGAGCATGGGTGAGTTATTAACTTATGGTAAAATTTGTAAAATATATCCAAAAACTTTGGAATTCCGGACCCTCTTATCATATTCCGAACCGAAATACCAAAATTTCATACCGAATTCTGTACCGAAATACCGATTCCAAAATTCTGAATTAATTCGGTTCGGTGCGAAATTCGGTATTTCTGACTTTATGCCCACCTCTAACACAAGTATCTTGTGTGGAAATTTGAACTCTGCACCAGTGGCACCATGTCAACTGTTGTTATAGTGGGTGCCAGTTATCGAATATAACCAATTTCTAAGGTGTATATACTGTGTATATACATGTATGTTATCGGGTGCCGTGGCACCCTCTCCCACCACATTGGATCCGCCTTGACAAAAATGTATCAAGTTAAAGGGTTACCTATGTATTTAAGCGACAAAAATGGGTATGATGAACATTAGTGAAGCGAAATTAGTTCGGTGTCTATGTGACAAAGATTTATTAAGCAAATGTTACAAAATGGTCACCACGAAAGTTAAAGTGCCTAACCTGCGATAAATGATCATCGGTATATCAAAATTAATTTACAAAATTGTATGTAAAAAATACATCATATGGTGCATTTATGAAATTGTTATCTTCCCTACTATATATTGGTATGGACATCGACTCGTATGTGAAATCATCTTTTTTATTTTTTTATCGCTGGTGCCTAACTCAACTTTCAAGTCTTGCATATATCGAATATTGTATCAATTATTTAATTTGTTGCCTTCGATAAACACAATTTTAAACTAACTCTGAGCACCCAACACCTCTCATTTCTATAGAAATTCCTTATGCCCCGAACCCACCCATAATTCTCCCAACCCAAAGAAGAGTCGATCGAGCCTTTCGACTTTTAATTTATAATACGGAAAAAGGGTTGCTTTACCCCTATACTTTCGATTATTAGCATGCTCTATCACTCGTTATATTATCCCCTCCCTCCCACCCTCCCCCCCTTCATTATCAAAATAAACACAAATGCCCTTAATTTTGACGGAAGTCCACCTTGGCGGATGGAATTCCATGTGGCCCGACATTAGTCGAGGTGGATGCCACGTGGTGTGCCACCTCATCACCCTATTATGCAATTTCATCATCTCTCCAAATACTTTCTCTTTCCATTCCATTTCTTCTTCGACCACCACTGTACTATTGTTACCACCCACTTTGCCACCACCACCATCTATAAAATACACCTATAAATTACTCTTGTGATGAAAAGATCAACTGAACCCAATTGAACTGACTAAATATATTGGAATGCTGATTCTACTAATTATAACCTTCCATTTCGACATGTACAAGGCTAAACTATCTCAGTACATCAGTAAATAAGTGCTCACCAGAGGGCAAAAATCATAAATATTGCTATTATAAAAAACTGACTTGTGCACAAACAATACATATATAAAAGCTCGAAGAAAAAAAAGAGGAGTCCTGCTTTGAGGAAGAGTTTCTACAATGGTGGTTTGCCCCTCTCTGCAACGCCAATGACTTATCATATATATTGAAAAATATCAAACAGCCCATGTCCCAAATGATATTCCAAATTAAAGAGGAACTTGGAATACACTGGAAAAAAAACTTACACTTTAATAAAGTCAAACTAATACTTTTACAAACCTCTTTGAATTCTTGATGTATTTTCCACAATCTCTGTGATAAAAACAACGGTTTTTTTTTTTGTCATGGATACTGAAAAATGTCAACTTTAATTTTGACACTGCTAGAGACAAATAGTAGTGGTGAAAAATACTAATCTTCACCATCAACGGCACATGCGACGACAGTGCAGACCATCTATTGCAGGGAGAAATAAGACCACTACTAATAGTATCTTCCGGTTCTCCGATTCCGATTACTTTGGAGTAGTTCTTTGAGTTTGGTTGTATTGTTGGAGTTATCACTGTTTTGGATTGGATTAATTTTAAAGACCCAAAAATAAACTTGGGTTTCAAAGTGAGGGATTTGAAAATTTAATGGGTGTTTAGTGATTTATTATTAATGATTTTGTTGGTTTGGACTTTGGAAAATCGAAACCGCCCGAATCAGTTTTGGATTGTGTGGCTGTAATGGTTGTTGTAGGTAGATTTGACTTATAGTGGGTCGTGGAATAAGAAGAAGAAGAAGAAGAAAGGAAGAGGATGGTGAGGTGGCACCCACCTGGCTTCCACCTCACTCGTTTGTCAGGCCACGTAGACTTTTAGTTGCCATGGTGGAATTTCGTTAAAATTAAGGGTATTTGTGTTTACTTTGATAACAGTAGGGGAATTTTTGACTCGATAATATAACGAGGGATAGAGCAGGCTAATAGTCGATATTTGAAGGGTAATTGGCCTATTTCCGTTTATATAATATAATATAATATTTTGTTCCTGACATGAACAATATCTATGTCCAAACGTAAAAGTTTCGCCCAGTGGCCAGTTTTGACACTGGTATTAGCTTTGCAGCTACTATTTCTTTTGGTCTTACACTTGAGGCCACTCTTGGCTCTTTACTTGATAAGGTCATTATATATGCCTGACTGAAAAAGACTTAATTACCCCTCAGTCTCATTACTGGACTGAAGTTTGAAATACTACTGATTGAAGTTCAAACCACATGGACTGAAGTTCTATCCACATGGATTGAACTTCTCTACCCTGTGTACTGAAGTTCTATCCACAGGGATTGAACTTATCTACTCTTATAGATTGAAGTTCCATCCACAGGGATTGAACTTATCTACCCTTATGGATTGAAGTTCCATCCACATAGATTGAAGTTCCATCCACATGGATTGAACTTCTCTGCCCTGTGTACTGAAGTTCTATCCACAGGGATTAAACTTATATACTCTTATGGATTGAAGTTCCATCCACAGGGATTGAACTTATCTACCCTTATGGATTGAAGTTCCATCCACAGGGATTGAACTTATCTACCCTTATGGATTGAAGTTCCATCCACAGGGATTGAACTTATCTACCTGTGTGGACCGAAGTTCCATCCACATGGATTGAACTTGTCTACCCTTGTGGACTGAAGTTCCATCCACATGGATTGAACTTGTCTACCCTTATGGATTGAAGTTCCATCCACAGGGATTGAACTTCCCTGCCTTTATGTACTGAAGTTCTATCCACATGGACTGATATATATATATATATTTGGGGGGTAATTTAGTCTTTTTTTTATTTTTCTATTTCTGGTGGGTGTAAAAAGTAGCTATAAACTAAATATTTGGGTATTAGTGGCCTGTACCCAAAGACCAGTGCCAAAAGTGGCCTTTCGTGCACATATCGCCCCCATGCCACTTTTGCCACTGGTATTTAGTTTGAAGCTACTTTTTTTTTTATTAATTTTACATGAAAGACCACTTTTTCGAACTTCAATCTTGATGGGCTGAAATTCAAACCTTGTGGATTGAACTTCATGCCTAAGTTATGAAGTTCAACTTCAATCCATAAGGACTGAACTTGAACTTCAACCCTTGTGGTGGGTTGAAGTTCATGTGGGCTGAACTTGTGTGAAGTTCAACTCACAAGGATTGAAGTTCCAAAAAGTGGTCTCTCATGTAAAACCACTAATAAAAGTGGCCTAAACCCAAGATCACCGGCAAAAGTGGCCATTCGTGCACTTTGCCCGCCTATTTGTTAATAGTTTTAAGGGAGATTTACAAAAGTAAAATGTTTCAGGGTTAGTGTTTAACCTTTGCTCCCCACCCCTTTAAAAACCTGTTTAAATTTTAGCCATTAGTGTTAGAACTCGGAGCGCTTACTGGCGGATATTCATATTTGAGTCAAAAAACTTCTGGGAGGTTCTAGTAGACCATTACAATGGGTAAAAGTTAAACACTTTCTTATCGGGGCTAAAACTAAATACTATCGATCACAACGGTTACTCAAGAAAATTTTAGTTTGAAAAAGGCTAAGGTGATTTATAGAAATAGAATACTTCTGGTGTCCCATCACAATTTTTGGCCTTTATAAGAAAAGTCTTACATTTTATGTCACTGCCAGGAAAAGTTCTTGGTGATTAGCAAATCTTACTAGCAGCAGTACTAGTCGATCACGAAGAGTTTTTCCTTGGTATTTTCTTGCGATCACAAGGAGTTTTTCTTGGCTGGGGCAAAAAATGTAAGACTTTTATTGTAAGGGCGAAAACTGTAACAACAACACCATATCTGCAAGAAAATTCACCTAGCTTCTTCAAAATGGTTCTGAGAGTTTATCTCCGTTTAAGATGATTCTACAAAATGACCTCCGCCTCATTTTGTAAAAATGGCCTCCACTTAGTTTAATAAATACGAGTCTAGCGGGAGGCATATATGGGTTTAACAAGAAGCTATTTTGCTAAAACTATGTGAAACGGGGACACTCTCATAATTGGTCAATTTTAGAGACACAGGGTGGATTGGTAACATAAAAAGGCCCAATGAGATGAATGGGCCACTTAAGATACCTCAAAATCAGGGTTTATGCAAAAATTGGTTTAAATAAATACATAAGGTTTGGGCATTGAAGCCGTCGTCGAGCTCAGTACAGTCTTTGTGTTCATCATATCTCTTCACATTGCTCACAAGCTCGACCATGGCCGTCGGGTATATTACAAAACACACATTTTCATACTTTATTCTTTCATATCAATACTTTTCATCTGACATTTTTTGCTAATATTTGTATAACAGTAAGAACAAGAGGATTTCCAAAGGCAAGAAGGGAGGAAAGAAGAAGGCGTAAGTTCTTTCTTTACTTACTTTTATATCAAAGTTTCAATCTTTTTTGCTTTCTGTATTCATATCAACATTAGTTGTCAAGGGGTGTGATGCACGAGTCTAATCAATGCAAATATTAGTGGCTGTTTCTACAGCTCAAAGCCAGTGGATTAGCTAGGAAATTTTTCAAGGGTGTTCAAGATTAAAAAAAGAAAATCTTTCTTCGAAATGTATAAGCTAGGATTTGATCTCGGATTGTTTAACTAAGTTTGACCACTCTGCATCACTAGGCTAGCACTATTAGTTGTTTCAAGCGTGTTCAAAATGTAACATTTACTCATAAATAGTTAAATTTAACCCATGTACACGATATAATTTTCCGGCGAAGGGTGGTCCCTTGCCCCCCCATGTGGCTCCGCCACTGCTCGAACCTGTGAACTATGGGTCACACGGAGACAAATTTTAATAGTTTCTCCGAGGCTCCCCTATTTCTGTGATCTTGGTATTTTATTAAAATGTTTTTATATGTTCGTTTGTTCTTTACCTTAGTTTTATACATACCAAAGTTTCAATCTTTTTGGCTTTCTGTAATTTGGGTATTTACTAAATAATGTTTTATATGTTCATTTTTTCTTTATTTCTTAGTGCTACTGCTAAAGTTTCAATCTTTTTTGTTTTTCTGTGATCTGTGTATTTTTTTAAAATATTTTTACTATCTGATATTTTTTGGTGGGTGCAGAGCTGATCCATTTGCAAAGAAGGATTGGTATGATATCAAGGCTCCATCACTATTCGGTGTCCGCAACATTGGGAAGACCCTTGTTTCCCGTACACAGGGTACAAAGGTGATTGCTCTGTTTCTTTTGAAATTCCTGTGTTCATTATCTTTTAATTATTCCTTGTATACAAAAGCCTAATGGTAGTGGGGCTGTCTCATTATCCACCTAGTTTTGAATTGTGTGCTTAGGTCCTCGGGGTTTCTCGATTATAGAAAAATTCGTTAAATCATTGCATTGTATTTAGTGGTTAGCTTATTTGATATTGAATATTGGTGGAGTGTTCTGACGTTTTGTTAATTGTGTTTTACTGTTTGTCACTTATTCATTGATTATTGATGTTTAGTGGCTCAGAAACAGTTTAAGTCTAATATGATGTCTTTAACCTGCTAATGTGAGTATATTTGTTTTGTGGTGTTAACTGAATATATTTTATCTGAAAAATCTCCAACTTCAGTGATTTTTGAATATTCATATCACCTTTTCCTAAACCTGGTTAAAAATTCAAAATGTTGACTTCAGTTTTTCATATTAATATTGGACTGGCAAATCTAAATGACACTTGGCATGTTGAGGGAGGTCTCTTCTTGTGATAATGCCTGCTTATATATATCTTGAAAATTCAACTTAATGACGCAATTAATGCCCTCACCCAGAATGGAGAAGGAACGATTGAGTTCAAATTATTTCATTTGGCATGACATTCAGATAAATTTGTAAACCTTCAGAGTTTGAGTCAAATTGGGCTTAAATTATAAACATAGTATTCTTGTCATCTATAAAGCAAATAGGTTTACTTTGTACCAAATTTGTGTCGGAAGATGACTATATTAGCTTTAGCATGCGTAGGACATTTCATGAGTTGTAAAATTTTACACCTCTGTCCGTCGTTTGCGACATGCTTAATTTGTTTCCATAAATTGTAAGTGTAGTGTTCTCGTCATCTATAAAGCAAATAGGTTTACCTTGTACCAAATTTGTGTCGGAAGATGACTATATTAGTGGCATGCTTAAGACATTTCATGAGTTGTAAAATTTTACACCTCTGTCCTTGGTTTGTGACATTCTTAAATTGTTTCCATAATAATAAGCGCAGTATTCTCGTCATCTATAAAGCAAATAGGTTTACTTTGTACCAAATTTGTGTCGGAAGATGACAATATTAGCTGTAGCATGCTTAAGACATTTTTGTGAGTTGTAAAATTTTACACCTCCGTCCTTGGTTTGCGACATTTTATTTGTTTCCAGAATTTATAATTGCAGTATTCCTAGCCTCCTGATTTACAATTGCTAGGAAAACCAAAAGAGGAAAAAGGATTCTCTTTTTTTTAGCCATAGCAGTATATTTGAATTGTGAACTATATCAAACAAACACAATTCAACAATTTACATGGTCACTGCCTTTCAGATTGCTTCAGAAGGCCTGAAGCATCGTGTGTTCGAGGTATCATTGGCTGATCTTCAGGGTGATGAAGATCACTCCTTCAGGAAGATTCGTCTGAGAGCTGAAGATGTCCAAGGAAGGAATGTCCTGACAAACTTTTGGGTATGATAATGCCCTTGACTGAATTTTTACCTATTCTTTTAAAATATTCTCCTTCCAACTTTTGGGTTAAAATGGTCAGGGCATGGACTTCACCACAGATAAGCTGAGGTCACTTGTTAAGAAATGGCAATCATTGATTGAGGCTCATGTTGATGTTAAGACAACTGATAGCTACACATTGAGAATGTTCTGCATTGGCTTCACCAAAAAGCGTCCAAACCAACAAAAAAGAACCTGCTACGCACAATCAAGCCAGATTCGCCAGGTAAATACAAATGTTTGCTTTAAAAATCTTAACAAGTTTTCTTCTATTTATGATCTTGCATTTATTCATTAGACGGTTAGTTATATCGTGATTGAATTAAAATTCATTTGGTAATGTGCTCAATAGATAGAGTATCTGGGTGAGCACTTGCATTTAAATTTTTCTTCCTGTATTTTGGTAACATCTTTGATCTCTCTTATCTTGAAAAATGGTTTTTAGATTCGTCGCAAGATGTGTGAAATCATGGTTAACCAGGCACAATCATGTGATCTGAAGGACTTGGTCCAAAAGTTCATTCCTGAATCAATTGGCAGAGAGATTGAGAAGGCAACCTCAAGCATCTACCCGTTGCAGAATGTGTTCATTCGCAAGGTCAAGATCTTGAAGGCTCCTAAATTTGACCTTGGCAGGTTGATGGAGGTAAATTTGTTGTTCCCTGTTAAATAAATAATAAAGCAAGGTCTTCACAGCTTTAGGCATTTAAGAGATTGGTGCAAAGGTGGAGTATCCAAAAAATTGATGTGGTGATTATCGTTTCTTGGTTGTGTAGGTTCATGGTGATTACTCGGAAGATGTAGGTATGAAAGTGGATAGACCAACCGAGGAAGCTGCAGCTGAGCCCACTGAAGTAGTGGGAGCTTAATATATTTTGATTTTCATAGTTTGTTTTGTGAAACTGAACTTGGTCCAAGTGGCTCATTGTCATTAAAAGAGTTTAGGTTGTTCATGTACTCTATTATTTTGTTACTTGAGAATTTAGGAACAGATTCAGAAGACATTTTCACCAAATACCACATTCTGATGATTCACTTGATATGTGTACCTTTGTCATTTAATGGCACAACAATTCTGGGGACTTAGGTTCAAAGAAGCCCTGAAGTTGCATTATACAAAGTCAATCTTTAGGTCTTTAGGAAAAGTTAAATTACAGTTTTATGTGCTTACAGCCTGATAGCCAAAGTATCTTATTGCTGTTGGAGATGGATAAAACTAAGAAGAATATTACTAAGCTCTGACTTAATATATATTCGTCAGTTGAAAGCTCATTATGTGGCGTTTTAAAACTTCCCAGTAGAAGAACTCCATCCTCAAGCTCGAGCATAGAAAATAAACTCCTCCACAAACGATAGTTTATATATGGAGTAGTTGTTTATGCTAGAAAACTTATTGCTTGATACAACTGTTCTATTTGCATGAGTATAATGTTATGTCGTTTAAGAAAATATAAGAATATGAAAGCCCTTTTATATCCTTTCTATGAAGAGAATGTAGAATCTTGAAAGATAATTAATAATATTAAGTTAATTCGTATTCGAATCATATAAGAATAGTGGTCATTCATAATAAAGAAAAGATAACATTGCCTCCCCTCCTCAAGAAGTTGTAGCAAAATTAGCAATATTATTTGAAAAGTCAAATAACTTGTTTGACGATGAGTTTTTCAGACATTTTAAAAATGATTTTGACTATAACAAGTAAAAGTTGTATAATTAGCAGTAGTTAGCGTTTTATATCTTTGAAGGGCGAACCATCCTTCTTTTTTCCCCTTATGATGACACAGCATAAATAGCACACTAAATAAGGGCTAGTGGTGCAAATTTGTTGCATGTTTGGCCAAGTTTTGGAAGATTAAAAGTGATTATTTTTCATAAAAAGTACTCATCTTAAAAGGTAAAGTTGTTTGGCCAAGCTTTTAATGAACAAATAAGTGTTTTAGAGTAGAAACAATTTTTTAACTTTTGAGCAGAAGTCGAAAAATATAGCTTCTTAAAAATAAGAGCATGTTTGATCAACCTTCTAAAAGAAAATTATTTTGAATTTTCAGAAATGTTTTCCATCAAAGTACTTTTGGAGGAAATTTGTGTTTGGTTAACTTATTTCATAAATAATTTCGTCAATAATTGAGTAAAAGTTTGTGTTTGTCCCAGCTTTTCAAAAAGTACTTTAACTGTCACGAGTAAACACATGTGAAGGTTCATTTTACAGAACGATTTTAAATAGAACATTCAAAGAATACGCATTTGAATATTCTAAAATTCAAAGCTTAAGAAAGATGCTCTTCGTTCAAAAAGCTTATAACAATGGGATGTACGTGGGTTTGTGTCCTCAGAAGAAACAAGGAGAAAAAAATAATGTACTATTTAAGCTCATAATCATTAGGTTAAACTAACATGGATAGTTTGGTATTTGAGTATTTTTTATATGGATATTTTTGTAATTATAGAAATTAAATCAGATTCTGCTTCCGCTCTATTTTTTTACCTTATTCCCTGCCACTTTTACATCTGCAGTAGCTTTTTTCACCTTCTTCCTATAGCTTATGCTGCTAAACCAAATTTCCAACATAAATATTTTTTTGAGAAAAATAAGCATTTTTTCTCCTTAGAAGCTTGACCTAACAAGCTATGTGTTATTTTATTATTTCGAATAATTATAGCCAATTAGAGTGTGTGTACACACACACATTCATATATTGGTCTAACATAAATCAATAACAAAAGTATTTCTCAATTATTTGGTCAAACACAAACTGCAACTTTCAAAAAGAAATTATTTGAAATTTTTATCAAAAAGTACTTATCAAAAAATAAGTTGATCTTGGCAGCTTGGCTAAACTTAATGATTAGTAGTTCCCCTTTTATTATGGCAGCCAGTTTTTCCTCAGTGAGGATAAAACATAAATAACACGCTAAATGAGGGCTAGTCATACAAACTTAATGGGGACTTTTACATTAGGAGACAAGAAATAAAAAAATTACCAATATAGACCCTTATTAACAAACCTTTCACGAAATGGTCCACTTATGCTATTTATTAAAACAAGAATTACTACCCTAACATCTCCTGCACAAAAAATCCTAGCCAACACTTTCTTCTCTTCTCCTTCCACTTCCCCTTCAAATAAATAATTCTAGCACCTCAATTCCTCTTGCTACCACGGCCTCCCCCCTTCCATCGCATCTTCTCCACTGCCTCTCCTCCCAGCTGTCACCGCTATGTGCCTCTGTCGCCGTTGTTTTTCTATTATTATTATTATTATTATTATTATTATTATTATTATTATTATTATTATTATTATTATTATTATTATTATTATTATTATTTTATTTTGGAAGAAAAATGACAATTTTTTCGAAGCAAATTCCGACTGAAGCTCCGGTAAGGGTTTGTTTATCATGTTTTTTTTCCTTTTTTTTTAAAAAAAAATTGGCGAGATCTACTAGTTTTTTGTTGAAACTTTTTTTAAATGTTTAGATCTGGAGCTTTTCTTGTAGTAATTTGTATAGATATGATATTCTTTGATAAGTTTTCTGCCCAACACACTGTATAAGAGTTTTTATACGTGTATATATGATGTTCTACATGCTTTTACACTTATGTAAACATGTCTAAACTTGTATAAATTTGTATACGTGTGTATAAAATAAATAAAGTTGTATAAATTTTTATATTTGTGCATTATTATGGATGTTTGTGTAAACTTGTCCAAAACAATACAATAGAAAAAAATAACTCCGGTGAAGACATAAAATTTTTTGATGAAAATCCAAGGATTTTAGATTTTTCGATCGGTGGGACGCTGGCTACCGGAAGATCAGTGGTTGGGGAGGAGGGAAAGTAGCAACTAAAGTTTTTTTCTTTAAAGGAGAGCCTTAATTTCAAAAATAAACAATGTGCTATGTCAATATATTATAAAAATTAATAATTTTCTCACTTGAAGTACTATATTTGAAAAAAAAAAACCCCAAACATAATGATCAGTGGCTCGCGTTTATTTCCGCAAACGGACCGGCTATTAGGTGATGGAAAATTTCATCCCATGTACCCCTTATCCCTGGTTATGTCCTTTTGTCCCTACTAAGAAATGTTTTAGCAAAATGGCCTCCTACCCATTTTTAAACATATGAAAAATCTATTTACCCCTAACCAATATTAGCCCTAATCCTATGTCTAGCCGCTCCTTTTCTTTTTCTTCTTTCTCTCTCCCTTCGAATTAGGGTTATTTTCCTTCTCCTTTCTTTTTTCTTTGTTTAGTTTACTGTGAATTTGTCTTTTCTCTTTGTTGATGTTTATTATTTATCTAATTTTTTATTCCTTGAATGTTTAAATTTTGTTGTTAATCGATAATGTTTATATTTGCTATATTAATTTTTTATTATATTATTGTCATTGCATTTTGATTTCCTTTAACGGTAGAAATTGTTACCCACAGGACAACAGTTGGCCTATTTATATTAATTATGCAGTTAATTTAATTTTTAGTAAAGTGTTGGCGGTGCAATTTATTATCCTTTTTACTTTCAAAAAGTATTGCCCACAGGGCAACAATCGATATAAGACTCAAGCAGTCTTTTTTTTTTCTAGAAAACGTTGCCCTGTGGGCAACAGTTGACATCAGAATATCAAGTATGAGTTGTGTTTTTGTATGAAAAGTGCTGCCTGTCAAGCTGCACTTTCCTTACTGCTTAGTAGTAGATATTTTTCTTTTTATTCTTGTTTTTATTTTTTGGATGTTGATATTGCATTTTTTTGCTGGTACAGTGGAAGTTGTTGGTGTGAGTTCATTATGGTGCGTCGTAATGTATGTTCTCTTATCTGTTTTTGTTAGTTATATTTTCATCTAAACTTTAACTTTTTATGTTGCTTAAGTATATTTTGTGATGTGTTGTGCTATAGGAAGGAGATCAATTCTTTCAGTTTGAGCATTGGTTTGATTCCAAGGGTTGTTGGGGAGGTGATATGAAGTATAATAGTTTGGTTAGTACGTTTCTATCCGAGCCTCAGATGATGATGTTGAAACGAGGAGTTTTTGAAAAATTCATGGAGTTGGATGATGTAAATGTTTCTTGGAATGTTGTTCATTGTATGATGCTTTCACAGACGTATTGCGCCAATGAAATATTGATTAGGTTTACTGTATGCGGCCATCCATGTATATTCGATTTGGATGCGTTTCATTTGATTACTAGTTTAGGGATTTGCCCCGGTGATTTTATTGTGGCGTCTTCTCGGGCAAATCGTCTATTAAATCGTTATTTCCCAACTCGACACACACTCAAACTGTCTGAGCTGAAGAGATTTCTTACTGTTGATTCATCGAGCCGTGGGCTGTCATTTTGGGACTATGATGGTGATGCTGTTAAGCTCGCTGAAGCTTATATAGTTGAGAGGATTTTATTAGGCCGTTCTGAAGATTGCGAGGTTAGCGATCATTTGATGAAAGTTATTGATGATGATATTCTTCGTTACAGTTATCCTTGGGGTCGTTTGGGTTTCAGGTGGTTGGTGGGGTCTCTTAGAAACTTCTTGTCGCAAATTAAATCTGAGCCTCCAAAAAATCAAAAATGGTACTGTTTAGTTGGGTTTCCTTTTGTATTGAATGTTTGGGCGTTGGAAGTGTTCCCAACATTTCGAGCATATGCAGAAGCTAAGCCTCGTGTGTTTCCACGCATGCTTTGTTGGTGCAATCTGAGGCAGCCCCGTTTCTCAACCCTTGTTGAGAAATACTTCCATGCATTCTCTATAATCCACCGTTCTTGTTTCCTTTTGTCTTGTCTTTAGATTTGATTGTTATATTTGTTTTGTATTGTAAACTAGTTTATGCCTTTTATTTTGCAGATAGGGGTTTGAGTCGTTTAAGATGGAGGCTCTTGTTGATACAGATGAAGAAAGAAAGTGTTTTCCAGTGGATTTGCAATTTCCATGTGATGTTCCTGTTGCTTTTCATTAGTTTTTCCTTCTGATTTAGTAAATGTTATTGTTGAAGTAAGTAGTATGTGCTTTTAGTGTTTATTGTTGCATTTTCCTTACTGTTTTTTATGTTTAGTAATTTTATTTTCAATCTTTGTTGTGCAAATATGATATGCCAGCGGTCAATGGATGATTTTAAGACGCGCGTTAATGCGAATCTATCGGCTCTCCTTATGCGTGTGACAGTACTATTTTATATTATTTTATGTACTTGTCCAATAGTATCTAATCATGGTTTGTGTTAGGGCACAAGGTTGAGCAGTACAACCATATGTCACCCTGCAGGATTCGTTGTACCCTGGCTTTTGCTTTTGAATCTTATAATCTAACAGCATTTTGTTTTTTATCGTAGTCTTTGGATAGCAAGCTTGACTTGGTACATGTTTCGTTGTCGAGGAAATCTTCTGAAGGTCGTGAAGTTAAAGAGGTTGATGGCGGTGTTGGATGTTCTCATTTAAATGTTGGAGTTGGAGGAGTGCAATCATCTGATGTTGTGCTTGGAAAGGTAGAAGCTGTTGACGGTGCCCAAGGAACAAGCAATGAAGTTGTTATTGAAACTGCTTCACAGATTATTGCTAAATTGCAGAGTGGGGAGATTAGTATTTTGACTCCAGAAGAACCATCTGGGAAAGGAGCATGCTTCTTTATATGATGTTTACATTCGTTATTTATTCTTCTTATTATTTTTCATATGGTTTTCAATGTTGTGCTTTATTTTTTCAGGTTATAGATAATGAGCCGTATGAACTGCAATCCATAGACGAGGTGGAAGAGTTTATAAATCAACTAGCTGTTTCTGAGGATGTCGTTGCTAGTAAAAGACAAAAATATTGATTTGATTATGATTATGATATGCCATCATTCCGTCTGTTGGACAACTCAGAAGATGATGTGGCTATTACACCATCTAGTAATATGGAGATCGAGACATTTTGTACGGCAGACGATTTAGAAAAAAGTACTGTTTAGATTCTATATAATTTTGTAATAGTATAACAGACTTTTGACATTGTTCTTGTTTTATTTTACATTCGAATTTGTGTTCTGTTGCACTATATTAATATTATTAATTATATATTTAAGCGCTATTACATGTATTCCACAATTTTTTTTTCTTTTACCTAGACTTTTATTCTTGTTGGATGTGAGGGAGGGGGGACTTGTTATTTGTCTAAGGGTTCGGTGAAGTGTTGTCCAGGCAATTACTGAATGTTGTTTGCCTTAGGAAATTTTGTTAGTTGTTGATGTTTATGTGATGTCTTGGAGGCAATACTCCAAGGTTATTGTGTGAGATAAGTTATGGGATAGTGAAGGCAACATGCTGCCTGTGAGGCTGCACTTCTTAAATCTATTGCCTAGTAGGTTTGGTTATGTTACCAGGATTGGGAAGTGCTGCCTTGGAGGAAATACTCTAGGATATTGTGTGAGATAGGTTGTGGGATGGTGGAGGCAACTATGTCCTGGGAGACTGCACTTCTTAAATTTATTGTCTAGGATGTTTGGATATGTTACCGAGATTGGAAAGTGCTGCCTTGGAGGCAACAATTCATGTTATTGAGTGAGTAGGTTGTGGGATGGTGGAGACAACTGCTGCCTGGGAGGCTGCACTATCAAATCTATTGTTTAGGGGGGGAGTGGTTGGTTATGTTACTTATGAGGTAGCATTTTCAAGCTTTTGCGTCAAAATTTGTGTCATGGTGGTGGAAAAATGATGCCTAGGTAGCACTTTATGGGTATTGTGTCGGGTTTAGGTTATGTTGAACAGGTTAGGCAACACTTTACTGTTGGTTATGTGTTAGAAATAGGCACATTTTGTGGTAAAGTGTTGCCTAGTCAGCAATAATTGACAATTTGAAAACTTTGTGGACTTAAATGAAATTATTTTATAAATTTTTGTCTTAAATAAAAATTTTTAAAGAGAAGGAACTCTAATTTAAGGCATAAAAAAAATAAAACTTTAATTGTCTCTTCATTTTCCCATAAACAGCTTCTCTCTCATATCCTTTCGGTTCGAGCAAACAAAAGGGCACGCCTGTAACTGCCATTATTGTGTACTTTGCAGAGCATATTTTAAAGTGATTGTTGTAAGTATCAACTTCGATATACTTTTCGTAAATTATTTTATGTTTTTAAGCTCTGTTTTGCATGTATTTTAGTATGTGTTTTTATAGTTTTTTTTTTTTTAATTTCTGGTGTCGATTTGTATCCTTATTTTTGTTATTTCTTTGGTAACTATGATTTTATGCTGAATGTGTAAGATTTTATAGTAGTTTAAGTCTGAATTTCTGTTGTTTTTGCTTGTTTTATGACTTTATTGAAGTATGATGATTATTAGGTTAAATTTTGTCATATTCTTTCATTGTTAGATTTTATATATGTGTTTGGATTTTTTATTTTGTGTTTTTCATGTGTTTTTCTGCTGGTTTGCATGGTGTACGTATCTTTATTTTTTATCCTCTGTTATTTATTTTGTGTTTTTATTTTCATTTTTTGCAAGTGTGATGTCGTTTATTTGCCAAGGGGGTTTTTTTTTTTTGGGTGAAGTATTGCCCAGGCAATAAGTAAGGACTGTTTGTGTTAGGAAATTTTATTAGTTGATGATGTTTATGTGATGCCTCGATGTTTATGTGATGCCTGGAAGGCAACACTCTAGTGTATTACTCCCTCCGTCCCAATTTATGTGGCACCATTTGACCGGACACGGAGTTTAAGAAAATAGAGGTTGACCTTGTTAAGTATCAATTTTACCATTGAAAAAGTAAGAGAGAGAAGATTTGAGTAATAAAAAAGTTGTTGGTAGGTTTAAAAGTATGTAGGGCCCAACAAGGGTAAAATAGAGACAGTGCATTAAATAGTTTTCAAATAAGGAAAGGTGCCACTTATTTTGGGACAAACAAAAAAGGAAATAGTTCCACATAAATTGGGACGGAGGGAGTATGTGAGTTAGGTTGTAGGATAATGAAGGCAACATGCTTCCTCGGAGGCAACACTCTAATGTATTGTGTGAGTTAGGTTGTAGGATGATGAAGGCAACAGGTTGTCTGTGAGGCAACAGTCTAATGTATTGTGTGAGTTAGGTTGTAGGATGATGAAGGCAACATGCTGCCTGGGAAGCTGCACTTTTTTTAGCAGTCAGCTGGGACTTAATAGTGTATTGTGTGTGTGTGCACGCGCTTATGTGTATGTGTTTGTGTGTTTACTTCTATTATTTTGTCACTTATGTCTACGTATTTTGCGTTATGCAGACTTGTTATTGAATATGGCTGAAGTAGTCAGTAACATAGATCGACCTTATATTCCTTATGATTATTGACACCCAATTTTGTCCTGGAATCTTCTTTTAACGTCTAATCATTTTTAAAATAAGGTTAACTTTTAGGATAAATTAAGTTCATAATTTTAACGGAAAAAAGGCCGTAATCGTTCTTCACTTTAAGTCTTAGCTTATTGACGCAATATGCATTTCCCATTTTCCTAGCCCAATTCTAAAAACCCTCACCCTCATACCCTATAAAATCTAAAACACTAGCCTCCCTCACTATTCATTCATCTTCCCCACAATACCCATCATCCCCTTCCCATTACATAGATCAGACACACACACATGCCTCTCCTCTTCACCATATACCACAGACACAAAAAGAAAAACCCATACATACACCCATATAACCAGATCGAAAACCATATACAAACACCCACACAAAATCAAAAAGAAACCGAGGGAAACATGGGAGATCGGGTTTGGCTTTTGGAGGACCAAACCAGTGGCGTCACCAGTCATCGCCACCAGAGTCCTTGTCCCTGTTGTTGAATCTGAAAGTGAGATAGGAAAAAGGGGGATGGGGTTGTAGTGACGCTGCCTAAGCAGTCGCTCCTCCTCCCTTGCTCCACCGTGCCTCCACTCGCTGTCACCACCCTCTGTCCCACCGGAATTTAATTAACCGTGTGTATAGGTTGTCTCTTTTATTTGTCTTGAACAGAAATTGTGAATCTTGGTTGTTGAATCAGTGTGTTCCTATTACTATTCCTACTGTGTTTCGTTGTTAGCGCCGTCCCGTTTCACTGCCTTCATGGATTGGGAGCCATAGCTGGAGAAGTCTTGCCGCCGGAATTTGTTGCTTGATCTGTTTTTGTCGAATTTGGAGGGAAGAAAGAAAATGGTCTCGAGGTCGAGGTAGCAGCGACGCCGAGCCTCCGCTACCGGAAGTCGCTCCCTCTTCCTTTTTGTCGTCTCTGCCACCTATTTTGGACCACTTTACCTCGCCGGGAAACACTTTATCTTTGGCATATTTGTTTCTTGGTTCTTGCTCTGCTGTGACCAAGATTTGGGTGTCTCCTTTGACTTTTGTTGACAAAGCGCTGAAAATTGTTCTGTCTATTGCTTTCATTGACTGGTTCTGGGTTTGATTTTATTACCAGAGTATTTCACTATGCGTTCCAGAATTTGACCGGTGTTCTGTACATTGTTTCCTTAAAGGCTGTGTAATCCTATGGCTTGTTTTGATTATGATGTTGCCTAACTATTTTCTCTGTTGCAGTACTCTTCCCACATGATAATGGTTTTATTCAAGTGGATTATTTCAGATGCTTTTGGGATAATGGTTTGCTTTAATGGTTTAGATCTGAACAGTACTGTCCGATGCTATGAAGCCTATGAAAATATTTTATTTGAGGACCTATAAACTGATTCGAACACGATACTACACGGCCAATGATGTTTGGAGACCAATAAGTCCCGTCACGTGCCCCTTATGAAAACAAATAGGCGATGATGAATGTATGAATTTAATGCAAAGCAAGTCGAATAGAGTGGTGGGTTTGGTACTTAGCATGGCAACCGGCCCGGGCTCCGTGTTTGCAGCCGTACCGACATCCCGAGCCTCTACTCGACACGCCATACAAACCTGAGCCTAAATTTTACAAAATAAAATCCCATTACTTTGTTATTATTGTTATTATTAATATTATATATTTTTATCTTTATTATCACTTTATTATTATTATTATTGTTATTATTATTACTATTTATTTTACTTTTTTATTATCGTACTAACTCAGTTTCATAATTTTTGCAAGGTACATTTTGATACGAACAATTTGTGGACTAGTTTGGCTAACTTACAAATGGGAATATACATTGACTTGGAGTCATTTGGGATCGAGTTCGGGCTAAAGCATTCAAGAAATAAGACTTTAGGAGTTTTAGAAAATTTAAGGCTCCCGCGAGTTGATCAATTTCCCAGGTTCTATCTTTAACTTTGCCTTCATTTCCTAAGGAATATTTATGTAAATAAATGTTTAAAATATTTTACTTATCAATAATATTTGATTGTTTGGTATATTGCTTTACTTTATGTTCATTACCTTTTATTTCGAAGTCGTTATTTAATTTATTGCAAATTGGGGTCATCTTAGCAAATGCGTGCAAGTAAAAAAAATATTTTGCAAATAAGCTTTTATTTGATTAATTATTATTATTATTACTATTATTATTTATTACTATTTTTTAAATAATTCTTTTGCATAAATAGCAGTTGCAAATATTTTGGAAACCTACCGGATTAACCATTATTTACGGAATTTCGAAAGTGCCTTAAAAACCTTCTTTCGAAATTAATAAAACCTCTTACCTTAGAATCTCTGAAAGACTGCATTTTTCCAAAAATGGACTTTTGCACGCATTTGCTTATTTGGTTCCTTGTTTTTCCTTAAATTTGGTGGCGATTCCAAAAACTCCAAAAGGGTTAGTCCATTCAGTTGATATTCCTAAATTTTAGCCCTTCGGGGTTATTTTTTGGGGGGTTCAACAGCATGGCGACTCTGCTGGGGAGTAATAAAGGTTTTGACCATAAAGGTTTCCAATTGTTTGCAACTAGCATGCCTAATTTATTTGCTTTATTATATCTGTTTGTTTGGTTTGTATAGAAACCATGTATTACATTTTATTTGTGCATAGTCTGCATTCCGTTCATAATTCCTCCCTCATAGAGCCTGTCAATTCTTTTTCATCTGCTCGATTTCATAACGGGGGGCCCGCTTGACGGGCAATTATACAGGAAGGGCATTGTCCTTTCTAAGTCTTTGAATTTCTTTCATGTCACTAAAGTTAGTTGGGGTATGGTTTGCCTGGTTTGTCATGGCCGGTTTTACTGGTTTATGAGGCCAGGTTTATCCCGCATAGGTCGGATCAGCCTCAACCGTTAGCCCACTCTTAGAAGGAGGTTTTAGGAGCATGCATGAATTTAAACCTTAGTTTGGACCCGGTCCTTGGTACCGCCTCCATAGTTAGGAAACCGCCCTTACGTCAACGGGTTTTTGAAACCCAACGACAATGCATATTATGTGCTTTATGATAATGAATCCTCAGTCCTAGCCATGTTTTGAGCATAATCAGGTTTAGAATTTTGTCTCCTATGTTGTCTTTTAGGTTAGAAAATGGAAGAATTTAGCAGAATCTATGTGGTCATAGCAGTCCACAGAGAATTTGAGATCATAGTGCAGAATTTTGTGAACAAGACAAATTGCAGTATGGGGAAAATTAGGCAGATTTGGTTGGTTTGTGTCTTGGAGATAGTCCGGTGTGGTGAGATCTAAGAGGTGAAGCCCCTAGGGTCTTTAAAAGATCAGTGGGGTCTCTCTTGTAAAAACCTGTGTGTGGGCAAGTTTATGTTGTGTAACCAGCTGCAACTTTATGAAAATTGAAGTATGCTTGTCGCATACTAGGAGAGTAAAGCCCATGTATCTTTGAATGACCGGTGGGGCCCCTCCTTGAAGACCAGTGAGGTCTTGGCTACTGATGCAGCCCGATCACGTGCTGATCAAGTGATCGATCCACCGAGGAGACCGATGACAAGAAACCAAGCCAAGCTGCTGCACGATGTGCACGTTCACTTAGCCTGGCCGAAGGAAAACAATTGCTCCGAAGCTGAGTGGCCGAGCTCAAGAATCGAAGGCATTATCTTCAGATTTGAGCCCGAAGGCAAAGTGACCGAGGACAATAAGCTCGAAGACAATTGAGCGTCCGAAGGCAACAAGCGTGTGTTCGAGCAGACAATCGAGAACCGAAGTCAAAGTCTGCCGAACACATTTTATCTCAGCCCTGCGTGGCTTATTTCTATTGGTCAACTGTGACCTATTTACTAGTTTACCCTTAGTATTTCCTATATAAACACTGTTTCCTTTCATTGTAAGGAGCTAGTTTTTGAATATTGATGAATTGAATGAAAGTGCCGAGCACATTTCTTCTTGTCTCCGTCGTGAGCAAAACCCCGGTGAGGGCTTTTAAGGACTTGTGGCTTTCGGTTAGTCCGATTGAACATTCCTCTTGATCATTCAGTTTGCAAGAGGCAATGTTCTCTTGAGGATTGTTGCATAGTATAGGTGATCCTTGCATCCCTTTTGATTGAGCTTTGAGACAGGTTCCTCACTGTTCTTTCGAAAGAAGCAAGTTTTGTCTTGCTTCTATCTTTATCTTTCTTGTTTGTTCTTCCGCGTTTGTGCTAACAATCCCTTCGGGAATTGCATTGCACCATCTTGGTATCAGAGCACGGTTTGAGTTTGTTCTTACAATCTCAATCCTGTTCATTATTTTCGTGCGTTTGTGTCTTTGTTTTCCTTTTCGTGTTCTTTAATTTTGTTACTGTTGGTGTTGTTAATTTACAAAAAAAAAAAAAAAAAAAAAGAGTGTTAAAAGAAAAATTCAAAAATTGTGTTTGATTGTTGGTTGTTTGGGAAAAACAATCTTGGATTCTTGTTCACCATCGAGTTCTGATTCCAACGAATACCCGACGTACTGATTTCGTGACTAGGGTTTCTTGGTGAATTTTGGACTGTTTTTGAGCTTTAATGGTGACTGAACTCGAACCCCATTGTGTTTGGAAGAAACCGATGAAGAATGGTGGTTCTTGAGTGATTTGGGTTTGATTGCTACTTGAAAATCGAAGTTCTCAGTTTACAATCGTTGACCGTACGCCGGAAACTTGTTACAAAATCGTAACAGTGTACGACTCGAACGAGCTGGATCTTAGCTCGAAGAACTTCGTTTGATTTCCTCCGTTGTTGTTTGGAACCGGAGTTGAAAGAAGCAACTCAGATCTGTTGAATTTCGTGGTCAGTGAACCGAAGTCGTTGTGTCCGTACGCCGGAGCAAGGTCACTGTTCCATTGAAGAAGAAAGGGGTTAAAATTCTAACATCAAAACCCCCAGGTGAAAATTGTCGGCTGAAAAGGGAAAGTGGATAAGGTAAAACCCTATCCATACCAAGGAGGGACCACTCTTGTACGGACAAGAGTGGGTGTGATCGAAAAAGATTCCAAAAGGGAATCAAAGGGTAGATTCTCCTAGGTTCTCACTTTCCTTCGTGTCAAATTCTAGTTGGTGGATCTTTTGAGTAATTGTCCTACTCGAGGTCGTACTAACTCTTTTAAGCTGATAGGAACTCGTGCGAAGGGGTGACCGAAGTCCAAACTTTCGTAGAAATTCTCTTGACTCCCCGAGCTCAGTTAAAAAGCGTCCGTTCCATCGAGTCGAACATCACTTCACTCTTCCCGAAGAGGCAGTGACTATTGTCGAACTTGAAGGATCTTAGAGGACCGATCAATCAGACGAGCCACTGTTAACAAGTCCTTGAGTGATCAAAAACCGAACCCATAAATTGAGTGGACCCGAGTGCCACCCATCAAAGGTGAGGGAGTGTGTGAGGTGATTTCTAACCCTAACATTTGTTTGATCTTTGACTTGTGCAGGAACCATGGCTGGAAACGATGGCAAAAGCATTGAAAAGCCTGAATTGTCGTTAGCCGATCTCATGGCTGCGATACAAGGCATCAGTGCCGAAGTAAGAGGAGTGAGTGCTCGAGTAGCTAACCTCGAGCAGGGAAACGCGTCCGTGGCCATGAATGGGTCCGGCGTGGGAATGAGCCAATCCACTCCGATGAAACCTGAGCTGTATGCTGAGCTTGTACGACAACATCAGTTGACAAGTGAAGCAATTCTAAGAGAGCTTAACTTGGGCAATCCCCAAGCACAACAAAACTTGGGCATTCCCCGAGGAGAGAGGTTACCACTTCCAAGGACCCGAAGAGATCTTGGAGCTGTAACCGAAGAGGTTGATGAAGAGGAATTTCCTGAGGACGAATATGAGCGTGAGCCGCCATTCGCTCAACGAAGGCAAGCTCACCGAGGACGTGGAAATTTCCGAGGTCGAGGCCGAGGCGCAAATGTTGAAAGAAATATTGGGCGTGAGGCTGATGATCTAGAAAATGAGTTTCTCGAACAGGTTCGTGGTGTTCGAGACTCAAACCTGAACAGTGTCAAGATCACTATTCCACCCTTTAAAGGAACTAGTGATCCCGATGAGTATCTTGAATGGAAGCTTAAAATGGAGCGCATCTTTGAAACCAATGAGATGACCGATGAGAGAAAAGCTGCCCATGCCATTGCTTCGTTCGAAGCTTATGCATCAACATGGTGGGAATCTGACAAGAGGCATAGACGAAGAAATGACTATCCAGTAGTCAATACATGGCCACAGTTGATGAGAGCGATGGATGGTAAGTACTTGAGTGCCAAATACAGGCAGACTCAAATGCAAAAACTCTATGAGTTAAAGCAAGGGTCCAAGTCCGTCCAAGAGTACCACGATGAGTTTGAAAAGGTTCGATTGAATCTTGATCTGGTCGAAGACGAAGAGCAAGCCATTATCAGATTTAAAAATGGCTTGGCTAGGGATGTGTCATCTCAGTTGAGACTCCACGTGTACCACACGTTGGAAGATCTGTTCGATGCTGCCACCGAAGCTGAAAAATTGGTGAAGGACGATAAGGCAAACCGGTATCGAGGAGTCACTACTTCTACTCCTTTGAACCGAGGTAAAGAATGGAAGAGTCCAAACCAAACAAGTGCTAACACTGTTCGAGATTCGAAGAGACCCTTCGAAAGAGGTGTGACCGTTAACCAACCAAGAGAAGTGGGAGGTAAAGTTCAACTCAATTCTCCTAGTGCTTCAAATATTCAGTGTCACAAATGCAAGGGTTATGGTCACATGGCAAAAGAGTGTCCAACTCGCAAAGTTATGCTTCTGCTCGAAGATGGAACCGTCCATGAGCAAGCGAGTGACACCGAGGAGGAAATTATCGAGGAGACTGATCGAGCTGAAGATGATGATGATCATGAGGCTGCCGAAGCTGATCATCCGGAAATGTTTCTTGTGGTTCGAAGGAATTTGAGCTGCATGACTCTTGAAGAAGAGGACAACCAAAGAGAAAACCTCTTTCATGCCCGATGTCGAGTGAGGGGAAAGGTGTGTGATCATTGACTCCGGTAGTTGTGCCAATGTAGTGAGCCAAACTTTGGTTTCACAAATGGGATTACCTGCGATGAAGCATCCCCACCCTTACAAGTTACAATGGCTGAATGAGTGTGGAGAATTGAGAGTTGTCAAACAAGTGTGGATCAAGTTCAAAATCGGAGAGTATCAAGATGAAATGATATTTGATGTGGTTCCGATGCAAGCTTGTCATTTGCTATTGGGTCGACCGTGGCAGTATGACCGAACCGCTGTTCACAATGGCAGATCCAACACTTATACTGTGAAGCTTGATGGGAAGAGTTTTGTACTCAAACCCTTGTCTCCAAAACAAGTCACCGAGGACTATAAACGAATGAAAGAATTGAAAGAAGCGGCCAAAGCTAAGCTTCCGATGGGAGCAAAATTGGGGCCCGAAGAGACAAACTCACAGACCGAAGTGAAAGGAATTTGTGCAATCATGCAACCCGGTGAAATCTTACGAGGCAACGACCACGGTCAGATGATGATTTGCCTCGTGCACAAGGGTATCTTTCTAAACTCTAATGATGATTTTTCTAATGATAACCCTTTGCCTTTGTTTGTTCGTGAAGTTTTGCAGGACTTCGAGGACATGTTTCCCGAGGAAATGCCAGGTGGATTACCTCCGTTGAGGGGAATCGAGCACCAAATTGACTTCGTACCAGGGTCTCAAATCCCTAACAAACCTGCATACCGATGTAATCCCGAAGACACCAAAGAGCTCCAACGACAGGTTGATGAATTGCTGAACAAGGGCCTCGTTCGTGAGAGCTTGAGTCCTTGCGCCGTTCCTGTTATCCTTGTCCCGAAGAAGGATGAAACATGGCGAATGTGTGTTGACTGTCGAGCAGTCAACAAAATAACGGTAAAGTATCGTCATCCTATTCCTCGATTAGATGACATGCTAGATGAGTTAAGTGGTTCTTCATGTTTTTCGAAGATAGACCTCAGGTCCGGTTACCATCAGATCCGAATGAAACCCGGGGACGAGTGGAAAACCGCATTCAAGACCAAATTCGGTCTCTATGAATGGTTGGTGATGCCTTTTGGCTTATCCAATGCACCGAGCACATTCATGCGACTGATGAACCATGTGCTCAAACCGTTCATAAATAAGTTTGTTGTCGTTTATTTCGATGACATACTTGTTTATAGCAGAACCGTGGATGAACATGTCGAACACCTAAGGCAAGTGCTCGAGAAGCTACGAGAAGAGAAGTTGTATGCCAACTTCAAGAAATGCGCCTTTGGTGTCGATCGTGTAGTCTTTCTTGGATTTGTTGTTAGTGCTAATGGTGTCGAAGTCGACGAATCAAAAGTCGAAGCCATCAAAGATTGGCCAACTCCAACCTCGGTATCACAAGTTCGTAGCTTCCATGGCTTAGCTAGCTTTTACCGAAGGTTTGTTCGTGACTTTAGCACCGTGGCAGCTCCTTTAACCGAGCTGGTGAAGAAAGACAATCCATTTGTGTGGGGAGAGTCCCAAGAGAGGGCTTTCCAAGAGTTAAAGCGGAGGCTTTGTTCTGCCCCGTTGTTGCAACTCCCTGACTTCGGCAAAGCATTCGAAGTCGAGTGTGATGCGTCTGGAGTTGGGATCGGAGGAGTGCTGATGCAAGACTCGAAGCCGATCGCTTACTTTAGCGAAAAGCTTAAGGGTGCAACTTTGAATTACTCTACGTATGACAAAGAGTTGTATGCCCTCGTTCGAGCACTCGCCCATTGGCAGCATTATTTGTGGCCTCGAGAGTTTGTGATCAAAAGTGATCATGAGTCTTTGAAACATCTCCGAGGTCAGGAGAAATTAAATCGAAGACATGCCAAGTGGGTTGAATTCATTGAAAGCTTTCCCTATGTAATTCATTACAAAAAGGGAAAAGATAATGTTGTGGCCGATGCGCTATCAAGGAAATTTGCCTTAGCGACCACTCTCGCCTCTAGGCTCATGGGATTCGAAAGCATCAAGTCGATGTACGAGGACGATCCCAAGCTGAAATGTGTTCGAGACGCAATCTTGAGTGGCCGAAAGGTTGAGAAATATCAGTGGCATGATGGCTACCTCTTCAAAAATGGGAGGGTTTGTGTGCCAGTGTCATCGTGGAGAGAGCTCTTGGTTCGAGAAGCTCACTCAGGTGGACTGATGGGACACTTCGGTGTCGATAAAACTCTTGGTATCTTGACCGAGCAGTTCCATTGGCCCAAAATGCGACGAGATGTGGAAAAGCTTTGCAACGCTTGTCTCGTTTGCAAGAAAGCAAAATCGAAGTCCAACCCTCATGGTTTGTACACCCCGTTGCCTGTGCCTGATCGACCTTGGGTTGATATATCCATGGACTTTGTCTTGGGGTTACCAAGGTCGGGGGGAGGACATGATAGCATCTTCGTTGTGGTTGACCGTTTTTCAAAAATGGCTCACTTTATTCCTTGCAAAAAGTGTGATGATGCACAGCATGTAGCTACATTGTTTGTTTCTAACGTGTTAAAATTGCATGGTGTACCTCGTACTATTGTAAGTGATCGAGACTCGAAGTTCTTGAGTCATTTTTGGAAATGTTTGTGGGGTGCCCTCGGCACCAAGCTACTGTTCTCGACGTCTCACCATCCTCAGACTGATGGACAGACCGAGGTAGTTAACCGAACCTTGGGATCTTTGCTTCGGGCAATGACCAAAGGGAAGGTTGGAAACTGGGCTGATCGTTTGCCCATGATGGAGTTCGCATACAATCGAACGGTGCATAGAATGATCAACATGACCCCGTTTGAATGTGTGTATGGCTTTAATCCTTTGATTCCACTTGATTTAACCCCATTGCCTCGAGATTCTGTTCTTGATTTTGAAGGTACTCGAAGAGCAGCTGCCTTGATCGAATTACATGCAAGGGTGAAGAAGAACCTCGAGGAGGCCTATGCAAAGGTTGCCTTAAAGAAAAACAAGGGGCGTAAAAAGTTGGAATTAAAGAAGGGAGACTGGGTTTGGGTTCACTTCCGAAAGGAACGCTTCCCGAACCAAAGGAAAGGAAAGTTGGCTCCTCGAGGGGATGGTCCATTTCAAGTGTTGACCAAGATCAACAACAATGCCTACGTGATCGACCTCCCTGGTGAGTATAACGTGTCCAACACCTTTAATGTTGCTGACTTAGTTCCTTGTGTTGTAGGTCCAACTTCGGAGGACGAGGAGGGCTTGATTTCGAGGACGAAATCTTCTCAAGAAGGGGAGGATGATGCAGCCCGATCACGTGCTGATCAAGTGATCGATCCACCGAGGAGACCGATGACAAGAAACCAAGCCAAGCTGCTGCACGATGTGCACGTTCACTTAGCCTGGCCGAAGGAAAACAATTGCTCCGAAGCTGAGTGGCCGAGCTCAAGAATCGAAGGCATTATCTTCAGATTTGAGCCCGAAGGCAAAGTGACCGAGGACAATAAGCTCGAAGACAATTGAGCGTCCGAAGGCAACAAGCGTGTGTTCGAGCAGACAATCGAGAACCGAAGTCAAAGTCTGCCGAACACATTTTATCTCAGCCCTGCGTGGCTTATTTCTATTGGTCAACTGTGACCTATTTACTAGTTTACCCTTAGTATTTCCTATATAAACACTGTTTCCTTTCATTGTAAGGAGCTAGTTTTTGAATATTGATGAATTGAATGAAAGTGCCGAGCACATTTCTTCTTGTCTCCGTCGTGAGCAAAACCCCGGTGAGGGCTTTTAAGGACTTGTGGCTTTCGGTTAGTCCGATTGAACATTCCTCTTGATCATTCAGTTTGCAAGAGGCAATGTTCTCTTGAGGATTGTTGCATAGTATAGGTGATCCTTGCATCCCTTTTGATTGAGCTTTGAGACAGGTTCCTCACTGTTCTTTCGAAAGAAGCAAGTTTTGTCTTGCTTCTATCTTTATCTTTCTTGTTTGTTCTTCCGCGTTTGTGCTAACAATCCCTTCGGGAATTGCATTGCACCATCTACCCAGAAAACTGAGAGGCTTGATTAAAGCCAAGGACCAGTGAGGAGCCCTATGAACAAGGTCTGTGAGCCTTGCAAAACCTAGAAAGCTGAGAGGCTTGTCCAAAGCCAAGGACCAGTGATGTTTTATTTGTAAAAGGTCAATTGGAACCTTTTATGGTTTGCAGTCTGGTATTGTGAGGGCGATTGGAAATTTCACTCCTGGATGTTGTAAAATAATCGGGAGGTGTGCTTGGAGGAGTGTGGATGTTTGCAAAAGCTATGGAGGACTGTTTCGGGTTTTAGGCATTTGGCTTTAGAATTTTGTGCAGATATTGTGGAGAGCATGAGTTGTGTTAAAATTTTAAGTTGACACCAACTTTTGGAAGTTAGTTGGGATAGCGGAATTGCAGTGTCAAGGCGGAGAGATGATTGTTATCGATAATTGTTATTATTTATTGCTTACTCTAAATCTGAATTGCTCAGAACTGGCATGAACTATTTTTCGTTACCACTTGCTTGCGCGATTAGGCTTACCTCTAGCACAAAGAGGTACCTTACAGGGTAGGACGCGTTTGCATATTTATTTATGTTCAACTACTTGTGATTGTCACATGTTAATTGCTTGCTTGCTTTATTTGCTCAAAATGCGTTAAATACTAGGTGTTCTTGCTTGAGTGCAATTTTATGAATGACATGCAAACTAACCTAGTTACTCTTTGAGGTTTCTTTATTTTGTTTATTTCTCTAGCAGAAGTTTGATTTGTAAAGTGGTTGACCATGCAAATCACGCAAGATTCAAGATCTGAATGATGACAATGCTTCAGCTTGTGAACGATGCAGCACCAGAAGCTAATGGCATTGTTTGAAAAGAACTTGGCGATTGAACTTAGTAGCATTATTTTCAATTTTAATTCAGATTGAGGCCCTGAATTGCATTGTACTTTAAAGCTTATGTTAATCTGAATCAACTCATTTTGAATTTATGAAAGTTGAAATAAAATACATCGCATTCCTATTATATTATTTACGCTTGCGTTTATATTTGTTCCTGTTTCAAAATTAAAGATGATAAACCTGCCAAAGCTTTGCTTGTGACGTATGGCAAACCAACTGAACAGTTTGAAAACGACGCACTAAAAAGTTATTGTCTGCGCTCTTTGGATATCGCACTACTGTTAGAACTTCAACTGGGGCAGCTTTTATTTGTTGGTATATGGCGTTGAAGCAGAACTACGCACGGTCTGATTCCCAAGGAGGGATACGTAGGCTCCCCCATCGGGCTCGACCCTTTAGCATTTAAATTTTTATTTTTCCCCAAGAAGGATAACTGGGGCAATTTTTGCAAAGCAAGTTGGAGATGCGGAAGATAATATTTGGGGTATAATTTTGAAAGAAGCAGCGTTGGTTATTAAAGATGAATTGACAAGAACTCTGTAATCGGCTAAGCGAACAGTGCAAAGTCTAAGACAAAGGACGTTCAGTTTGCTTTAAAATATGTTACAAGTTTAAGTCAAGGCAAATTTTTCAAAATGCATCTTTGACTTCATTTGCATGCTTATTTCACTTACTATATTGCATTAAATTAATTTACCCTTACCTCTATTTTTCTCAAAACTCCCATGCTATTAAGTTCAGAGCCAAGTTTCTGAACATGATTCACAAATACAAGTCCGAGGAAGACAAGGAAACAGCAGTAGCAGCAACAACAAGATCAAGATCAAGATCAAGATCAAGTCAGCATGAATCAAACGCTTCCCCTCCCTCCCAAAATTAACAATTTTTTCTTTGAATGCAGGAATTCTCAAAGCAGCAAAACGAGGAAAACTAGCAACCACTAATTCCTCGGAGATTATTTTCCATACACATTGGACAATGTTGCCAAGATAACTGACCGAGATTCGAAGCGTTATCTGATTCATCGCATACGCAAAACGATTTTATTTCTCTCTATTTCTGCCTTTGCAAAATCAAACTTCATTGCTTTATTGACAACTTTACTTCACACTTTGCAGGAATTAAGCATTAACTCAGTTTTTCTCAAGGACAACACTCAACTCTTTATGGCTTCACCAAACATAAGCCGGACGGCTTAAACTCTTACTTTATATCTCCTTTATCTTTGACATATTCTTGTTTATATGCATCTAATGAAAACTTTATTTTGCAGGCTATTCTACCATTTATTTTACAAGTACCAACATCAAGTCTATTGGTGACAACCAAAGACGTTGACAACAAAAGACGTTTATTATGAAGTCTGTAATCACCTAATTTTGGCACCTAAAATACAAAAAAATGCATAAAATATGTGTGTTAATTGTTTTGTGATTTTTTCCTTTTATTTGGCTATTTTTAATTAATTAATTAGGAGAAAAATGTTAGAAAATTTCTAAAAAATAGGATTCAATCATTAGTAATATTTAATTGACTTTATGTGCTAGTTAATTTGTCTTACAATTTTGTGTGGTTAGTATTAATTAAATAGTTTTAATTAATTATGTTTGTATTAGTCTTAAAAGGCCATTAGGCCACTTGAAAATTCAGAAAGAAAACTAATTGTTGAACCCCAAAAATTACCCCGAAAGAGTATAAATTCTAGAATATCGATAGGATGGGCTAACTCTTTTGGAGTTTTTGGAGTCGCCACCCAATTTAAGGAAAACAGGGAACTAAATTAACAAATGCGCGCATAAACTCCGTTTTTATAAAAGACGGTCTCTAAAGGTAAGAGGTTTTATTAATTTCGGAAGAAGTTTTTTAAGGCACTTCCGAAATTCCGTAAAATACGGTTAATCCGACAGGTTTCCAAATATTTACAAGTGCGCTTCTTTCAAAGAATTATTTAAAAATAGTAATAATAATAATAATAAGAATAATTAATCGAATAAAAGCTTATTTGCAAAATATTATTTTACTTGCACGCATTTGTTAAGACGGTCCCAATTTAAAATAAATTAAATAACGACTTCACAATAAAAGGCAGTGAACATAAAGTAAAGCGACATACCGAGCAATCAAATATTATTGATAAATAAATATTTTACGCATTTTATTTACATAAATATTTTTAAGGAATGTAATGCAAAGTTAAAGATAGAACCGGGAAATTGATCAACTCGCGGGAGTCTTGAATTTTCTAAAATTCCTAAGTCTTATTTCTGAATGCTCGGGTCCGAATTCAATCTCCATATGCCTTCAATGCAATGGACTATCCCCATTCATGAGTTAGCCAAACTCGTCCACAAATTATTCGTGCCAAAATGTACCTCGCAAAACAAACAAGTAAAATTGGATTAGTACAAGAATAAAGTGTAATAACCAATGAAAATAAAATACTAATAATAAATTAATAAAGTAATAATAATAATAATAGAATATACAATAATAATAATAATATTAATAAAAATAATAATAATAGTAACAGGGATTTTATTTTTGCAAAATTTAGGCTCAGGTTTGTATGGCGCGTCGAATAGAGGCTCGGGATTTGGTACGGTTGCAAACACAGAGCCCGGGCCATGTTGCCATGCCAAAGCACCAAACCCACCACTATATTCGACTTGCTTTGCATTAATTTCATACTTTCATCATCGCCTTTTGCTTTAGGGACACGGGAACGGGACGGTTCAAGTGTAGTATCCGTTCGAAATCCGTCAATTCATTGTCCGTCAATTCCTTGTGTAGGCCTCAATACGTGTATATGTATTTTTCATTGGCCAAAACGGTGTAGTATCCGTTCAAATCAGTGGTATGCCTCAAAATGTAGTATTTTCTTAGGCTATTAACAAGTGTAATATCGTTCAGAATCAGTCCCAACATGTAGATAAGTCGGAAATTATCCACAAGATATCATATACGCCAAACTGTCCTGCACTTGAACAAAGTAGTGGGTTAAGACATAAACAATGAAAATAAAGTCTCAGGTCACCGCAATAGAACCAAATGAAACCCCAAATTATCTAAATAAATTGTAATGATGTCGTAACAGTAACAAACAAGTCCAGCAACCACAATCTCTAATCACGGTTTAAGATAAAAACAGGGGAGATGACCAACAATATCGTCGACCACATTCCGGTGGTAAATGCCAGACAAATCAACATAAAAAAAAAAAACGTCATTGTTTTCAGTAGAAGTAAACTCATGGAGCAGACTAGGAAACGAATTCCAGTGAGACCAACGGACAAAGGCAAACAAGCTCAGATTCCAGTCGCCGGAGAACCATCTTTACGCTACAACAAAAGTAAAGGGTCAGAGAAACAAAACAGAAATGGATATAACCAGAACAAAACTAAGAACGAACAACCAGGCGAAACCATTCGCCGGTGGGGACAATAGAATCAAACAATTCGCCAGAGGTGGATGAGCGACAACCAGTCGATTTCATGGCGGCGTCACTACCACCCCACCCCCTGATTCTTTCCCTTTGTTTTCTTTTAGATTCAATGTCAGGCAAACGGAACAGAGGAGGAAACCGAGCCTCGCCGGCGACCACATAATGAACATCAACAACAATAAACTGAGCAGTTAACAAACGGGGAGGTGGCTTGTCATTATTTTGTAGATCTATTTTTGGTTGTGGGAGAGACAGATGAAGATGAGGTGAGGGGAGATCGATTAGTGTGTTCTTGTGTAAGGGTCTGATTTTGGTGTTAAAGGGGAGTGAAATTGTGTAGGGAGTGATGAATGAATCATCCCCTAGGGTTTTTGGTGAGTGGAAAAAAAATGAATAATGGGTGTCTTGTGGGAATGGGCCAAAAATGGGAAGTATAGCCGTGTGCGTGTGTATATGGGTTTGCAACGGTAAGCTGATTTTGAAAGAAAGAACGAATTTAGCCTTCTATTAAATTGAACAAATAATTATATAGTACGCTGCAAATGAAGGGATGACTTGCGATTTTGGCCATTTCCCTTTAAAATTAGCTATTTATTTGCAATCTTCAAAATTGAACTTAATTTTAAAATCATTATACTTTTAATTAAAATCCGGGACAAAATTGGGTGTCAACACTAATCAAGCCCAATAATCTAGCTTGACCCGCCAACCCATCAGTTTTAACTTCCCTTCTCCTCATAATTCCATTTTTCCCAATTCTTAAAAAAAACCTAAAGGAACATGGCCGATTCACATAAGGCCGCTGCCATCCACCACCATTAACGGCGGAGATAGTCTCCTCCGGCCAAAGAACCTTCCCCGACTCCTCTTCGACCCCTCTCTCCACTCTTGAGGTCGATTTTGCCAAAAACATAGCGAATCAGTGTAGATCGAGCCCCCCAAGATGAGTCAAACTCTTCTCCGTCGACCCCGTTTGTTTCTCCGGTGAGCTTTTACTTGTAAGCACTATTTTGTTTTCTCCTCTTTCTGTTCTTTCCTTTTTCTATTTGAAACGACCCCAAATGGGATCGTTTCTGTTAGAAGAAGAAGGGAACGGATCCGAGTGGTTTGTTTGACGGGGTGTTAAACGATGGTGATGGGAATTACACAGTGACACAGTGGCGATGATGGTGTTTGTGTCGCTGCGATGTCGGGGCTATTATGGTTTGATTCTATGATGCGTCGGGGCTGTTTTTGGGTATGGAGACTGTGCTTTGATCGTGAAGCAATGCCGTGTGACTTGAGGCATCGATATAGAGCGACGAGGGCTTAGCGTCAGTGACTATTGTTGTTCCATGGTTGATTTGGAGCTTATTCAAATGGTGGATGTGGAGGCAGTGATAGGGAGGCAGAACAATGGAGGTGAAACAATGACTGTCTCAGAGGTGGTGTAGGCTGCGACGCTGTTAGTATCGACGCAGCAGTGCAGTGTTCGGGTGAGCGATGATGGCAACGCGGAGGCATTGGCATTGCAAGGCAGTGATAGCGATGAGTTGAGGTAGGGGCGCTGATGCGTACATTGTGGCGATGACTCGAGTGAAGCGAGTCAGTTATGGTGCTAGCGACGTCGAGGACAATGGCGAAGGCAGCGACTCGAGGCAGTGGTGGCGTTCGGGAAGCAATAGTGGTGCTGCGATGCAGTGAGCTCTGGGGGGCTGTGTTAATTCGTATTGGCGAGGTGCTTGGCCATGGTGAAGATGAATGTTGGCTTTGGTTGGCTACTCGTGATTGCTGACCTGAACAGAGCACTGGCGAGGCAGCAACTTTGGCTCGCGATTGGTGATTAGTGATGGCACGACGCAACTGTGGCTCGTGACGGGTTAGAAGAAAATCTCATCCCCTTTCCCCTATGCTCTATTAGCTTATCTTAACTGTTATAGGTTTAACTTAGCATGAAATGGAAGGCAACTTGTAGTCTACGTGAACTGATAGCTTCAGCTTATACATGAGTTGCAAATGAACGCTGCTTTGTTATGTTTGGCTAATTTTATCTTGGTTAATCAATGGATGGAATCGTGTGTTCGCATTGATAAGAATCTGCGTGTTTGTACAAGCCTCTCAATGATTCTGTGTAAAACAGTTTGTGTGCGAAAGTTTGTTCCTGATTGTCTGTTCTAGTTTAAATACCAAATGATTTTTCTTATGTGTGAATAATTGTTTGGTTCAGTGTTGGTCTGTCAGTTCATTTGAGTATAATGATGCCCGCTCCTGAGATTTAAGCCCTGAAGTTGTGTGTATATGCTATGTGGTGAGTTGAATGAAATAAAGCATGGAATTGTTAACTTGGATAGTGATTATTTTGGTTCTGATTTTGCTAAGAATGTGATAGTTTAATCAGTTTAATTGTTTAGTTAAAATCTGAATAAAAAGAGCTTGAAAGCTGAATGTAAAAAAAGAAGTCCAAATCCAAGAGAAGACAAATGTTGGCAGCATAAAGTAAGAGATTTCCCTGCCATTTTTGTTGTCTTACTAAGCTTGCCGAGGGTAAAATTTCATCTTCTGAAAAGTAAATTGAGTCATGTGACCCTTGTCCTTTTACTTTCATTTTTACTCTACCCCTTTTTGGCTTTTCATTTATTGCATAGCATGCTTTGTTTTGTCTTATGGGAGAGCATTTAATATTTTTGGGGTGGGATCATAACTGTCCAACAGCTCTTATTTGCCTCTATTTAAGAGAGGCCTTTACACATTTTGAGAAAACTTCAGATCTGGAAATATTTTTTTCTTCACTCTTTGGAAGAAAAACAAATCTGAGAGTAAAAAATACATCACAAAAGAGAGAAACAAAAAGAAACAAAAAGAAAGAGAGAAAATCTGAACAAACACACAAAACAACTGAGAAAAACACTCTCAGATCTGGAACTTAGAGAAGCTTGAGAGAAAACTTGAAAAGAAAGAAAGAAAGAAAAAATAGTCTAAGCAAGGGGTTAGTTACATATTTGAGTCTAAAAAGGGCGTTGTTCCAAAGGATCTTAAGCTGCATTTGTTGTTGCTGCTGCTTCTTTGTTGCTGGAAGCTAACTAGGATTTTTATCTTCATTATAGGTATTTTCCTTTTAAACTTCCTACAAGTCTATTGTTATTTTGATGCTAGTTTGGTTGAATGGAATAGTAGTTTGTTTCCGAATCTGAAATTTTGTTTTGGACTATGCTACTGCATTGTTTGTTTCGAATAATATAATGAATGACAAATTTTTATTTATTTATTTTTACTTGAGCTTATGACTTCAAAGGGCATGTTAAAACTTAGTCAACTTGAACATGTGAAGTTAATTTCTGGCACGTCTTTGCAAAATTATTATGAATGATGTATAGTAGAAAGATTCTTTTTAGCAATTATGTTGAAAGTGTAGAACAGGATGTTTGGTGCAAATCACTAGAAAAAATAAGATTATAGCCGCAAACTTCTTAAAAAAGTCAAACGGCAGAATCAAACACACGTTGCGGGCTTTAGCCTATTTTTCAATTTGGGCCTTTAACTCATAGCCATAAGTCTAATGAAGAATGATCTATTGCTGCAAAGTGATAATTAGTTAGGCTTAATTAAATCATCAAAGTTCAGGAAGATGTTACAAGTTTACACGATTAGGCAAGTCAATAGAAATAAAGATTCGCTCGACTAGGCAAAAATAAGTATGATTTGTGATCTACTTACTAGGCAAAGAGCAATAAAAATAAGAAAGTTAAGTCGATTTAAAGATAAGAACGACAAATAAGTATGATTCGTGATCTACTTATTAGGCACACCAAAATAAACAGAGAGGCGATTTGTTCTAAAGTATACCCAGTGGGTTATCTAATACAATCTTTAGTTCAAAAAATATTAAAGCGAAAATAATAAAGGCAATAAACAACAAACAAATTCAAAGAGTCGAAATGCATCAATAAAAGCAACTGTGCTTGGCACAGGACTCGAGGGTGCCTAACACCTTCCCGAGAGTCAACCGAGATCCTTACCCGGAACTCTGACGCAGACCGCTTACGAGTCATAGGTGTTTTCAAGGTACCTTTTTGGTGACTTGGCACACCTTTGAACTATGTCAAGTAGCGACTCCGAAAAAATCTCTTAATAATTTGGTACCTCTAAAACACCTAAGTCACAACCTTTTATTTTTTTTACTTTTAGTAAATATTTTAGGTCGTGACAAAGTCTACCATAAACAATCGGAGACATCACATTTACCAAGTCTACCGTAGACAATCGGAGGCGTGGTTCTTTATCAAGTCTATCGTATACAATCGAAGACATTATTATTGAAGCTAACCATAGATAATTGGAGGCTCTATTATGAAGTCTACCGTAAACAATCGGAGACATCATATTTACCAAGTCTACCGTAGACAATCGGAGGCGTGGTTCTTTATCAAGTCTATCGTATACAGTCTTATTATTGAAGCCTACCATAGACAATTGGAGGCTCTATTATGAAGTCTACCGTAAATAATCAGAGACATCATATTTACCAAGTCTACCGTAGACAATCGGAGGCGTGGTTCTTTATCAAGTCTATCGTATACAGTCTTATTATTGAAGCCTACCATAGACAATTGGAGGCTCTATTATGAAGTCTACCGTAAACAATCGGAAACATCATATTTACCAAGTCTACTGTAGACAATCGGAGGCGTGGTTCTTTATCAAGTCTATCGTATACAATCGAAGACATTATTATTGAAGCCTATCGTAGACAATCGAAGGCCTTATCATTTGAAGCCTACCGTAAACAATTGGAGGCCTTATTATTTAGTCTACCGTAAACAATCGGAGACATCGCATTTACCAAGTCTACCGTAGACAATCGGAGGCATGGTTCTTTATCAAGTCTATCGTATACAAGCAAAGACATTATCATGAAGCCTATCGTAGACAATCGAAGGCCTTATCATCGAAGCCTACCGTAAACAATCGGAGGCCTTATTATTTAGTCTACCGTAAAGATCGAAGACATCACATTTACTAAGCCTATCATAGACAATTGAAGGAACTTTTGTTATTGATCCTACCATAAGCAATCAGGGGTCTTATAATCAAGTCTATCGTGAGCAAGCGAAGACATCATTATCATTTGAAGCCTACCATAAGCAATTGGAGGCATTATTCTGAAGCCTATCATAGATAATTGAAGGTGCTTTTGTTATTGATCCTACTGTATGCAATCGGGGGTCTTATTATCAAGTCTATCGTGAGCAAGCGAAGACATCATTATCATTTCAAGCCTACCATAAACAATTGGAGGTATTATTATGAAGCTTACCATAAATAATTGGAGGCATTATTATGAAGCCTATCATAGACAATCAAAGGGCGCTATTGTTATGGAGCCCACTGTAGGCTCGATCATAATTTATGGCCGAAAGGCGGCCTTTCTATCTCTTATAATTATTGTAAATTTTAAACATATCTGTTTCATTTCTATTTTTCTTTAAGAGAGCACTTACTAAAATTTCGTTGTGGTGATTTGCAGATATTGCTAAATTTGGAGAGGTACCTGCTTTAATGAGCTTTGTGTCTTTTGCTTTACTTTAATTTTGTTTGTTTAGTTCGTCTTGTAGATGAAAATCTTGGGTCCTTCCACCCACAAATAGGATATCTCGGGTTCTTCCACCCACAAATAGGATATCTCGGGTTTCTCCACCCACAAATAGGAGATATAGTTTTCTTTCAAGTAGACGATAACGAAAGACAAGTCGGCTGAAGCTCCGTCTTCGGAGTTTTTCGCGATGTCGATTGTCTTGCAACATTGGCATGTTATATTTGAAGTAGATTGATAGTCTAAGACAAGTCGGCTGAAGCACCCTTTTTGGAGTGTTTCGCGATGTCGATTGTCTTGCAACATTGGCATATTATATTTGAAGCAGATGATAAAGATAGGCAATTCGACTTGGGACATCATGTCTCGTTGGTCGACTTATCTTATGAAAGTCTTGCATCTTACAATTCGTTCTCACTTTACTTATTTTTTTGCTTTACTGTTTCAGAATAAGGATCAGCCTAGAGGTTCCCCGGGCGGAGCGCCTCGTCAGTTGATCGAAAGAAGAACTTATTGATGATATCACAACCCGCATTTATAATTTTATGTCATCACTTTATCTATTTCTTATCCAATTATTACAGTTTATTAGCAGTTGCTCGCTTACCATTTGTTGAGATTATTACAGGATTTTTAGCAGCACTGCAGCATCATTTGGAGCATAACATGGAACTTTCTTAGCGGTGAACTGGGGCAATTGTTGAGATGAGCTAGACTCGTCAACGAAGACCTGAAGAATCGCACCCGCATAAGTCGTCAACCCTAGAGGTAAGTCTCTTATTAACCTTAGAGCCAGAGGTTTGAGAATGAAGACAAGATGGCTCGGTTATCGAGGTGCAGTGGAAGCTATGTCCGTGTAAACCCCTCTTTATGGGTGTGTCGTCGACCACATTTTAATAACTTGGGTGATTACAAGCCTCTTTTCCCGCGCTTGAGCAGTCGTTACTATCACGTCTTTGATTTTCAAATTGCGTCGAACTACATATGGCCTGATTCTCTTTCAGCCCGAGATATGTAGGCAACTCGGAAACCGGAGCTCGGCCATGTCCAGAAGCCTCGCGTTTTGATCCTAGGAATTAGAGTCTTGGCCTTACCGTGACAAAATTGGCTTTCACGTCAACTTTCTTTAGCCTGCAAACTCTTTCATCTTTTTCGGGTAAAGAGGGGCAGCTGTTGACACCCAATTTGTCCCGGAATCTTCAATTAATGTCTAACCATTTTTAAAATAAGATTAACTTTTAGGATAAATTAAGTTCATAATTTTAACGGAAAAAAGGTCGTAATTGTTCTTCATTTTAAGTCTTAGCTTATTTACGCAATATGCATTTCCCAATTTCCTAACCCAATTCTAAAAACCCTCACCCTCACACCCTAAAAAATCTAAAACCCAAGCGTCCCTCACTATTCATTCATCTTCTCCACAATACCCATCATCCCCTTCCCATTACATAGATCAGACACACACACATGCCTCTCCTCCTCACCATATACCACAGACACAAAAAGAAAAACCCATACATACACCTATATAACCAGATTGAAAAACATATACAAATACCCACACAAAATCAAAAAAACACCGAGGGAAACATGGGAGATCGGGTTTGGCTTTTGGAGGACCAAACCAGTGGCGTCACCAGTCATCGCCACCGGAGTCCTTGTCCCTGTTGTTGAATCTAAAAGTGAGATAAGGAAAAGGGGGTTGGGGTTGTAGTGACGCTGCCTAAGCAGCCTCTCCTCCTTCCTTGCTCCACCGTGCCTCCACTCACTGTCACCACCCTCTGTCCCACCGGAATTTAATTAACCGTGCTTATATGTTGTCTCTTTTGTTTGTCTTGAACAGAAATTGTGAATCTTGGTTGTTGAATCAGTGTGTTCCTATTACCATTGCTAATGGGTTTCACTGTTAGCACCGTCCCGTTTCACTGCCTTCATGGATTGGGAGCCATAGCTGGAGAAGTCTTGTCGCCCGAATTTGTTGCTTTATCTGTTTTTGTCGAATTTGGAGGGAAGAAAGAAATTGGTCTCGAGGTCGAGGTAGCAGCGACGTCGAGCCTCCGCTACCGGAAGTCGCTCCCTCTTCCTTTTTGTCGTCTCTGCCACCTGTTTTGGACCACTATACCTCGCCAAGAAACACTTTATCTTTGGCATATTTGTTTCTTGGTTCTTGCTCTGCTGTGACCAAGTTTTGGGTGTCTCCTTTGACTTTTGTTGACAAAGCGCTGAAAATTGTTCCGTCTATTGCTTTCGTTGACTGGTTCTGGATTTGATTTTATTACCAGAGTATTTCACTATGCGTTCCAGAATTTGACCGGTATTCTGTACATTGTTTCCTTAAAGGCTGTGTAATCCTGTGGCTTGTTTTGATTATGATGTTGCCTAACTATTTTCTCTGTTGCAGTACTCTTCCCACATGATAATGGTTTTATTCAAGTGGATTATTTCAGATGCTATTGGGATAATGGTTTGCTTTAATGTTTTAGATCTGAACAGTACTGTCCGATGCTATGAAGCCTATGAAAATATTTTATTTGAGGACCTATAAACTGATTCGAACACGATACTGCACGGCCAATGATGTTTGGAGGCCAATAAGTCCCATCACGTGCCCCTTTATGAAAACAAATAGGCGATGATGATTGTATGAATTTAATGCAAAGCAAGTCGAATAGAGTGGTGGGTTTGGTACTTGGCATGGCAACCGGCCCGGGCCCCGTGTTTGCAGCCGTACCGACATTTCGAGCCTCTGCTCGACACGCCATACAAACCTGAGCCTAAATTTTACAAAATAAAATTCCATTACTTTGTTGTTATTATTATTATTAATATTATATATATTTATGTTTATTATCACTTTATTATTATTGTTATTACTATTTATCTTACTTTTTTATTATCGTACTAACTCAGTTTCATAATTTTTGCGAGGTACATTTTGACACGAACAATTTGTGGACTAGTTTGGCTAACTTACAAATGGGAATATGCATTGACTTGGAGTCATTTGGGATCGAGTTCGGGCTCAACCATTCAAGAAATAAGACTTTAGGAGTTTTAGAAAATTCAAGGCTCCCCCGAGTTGATCAATTTCCCGGGTTCTATCTTTAACTTTGCCTTCATTTCCTTAGGAATATTTATGTAAATAAATGTGTAAAATATTTTACTTATCAATAATATTTGATTGTTTGGTATATTGCTTTACTTTATGTTCATTACCTTTTATTTCGAAGTCGTTATTTAATTTATTGCAAATTGGGGCCATCTTAGCAAATGCGTGCAAGTAAAAAAAATATTTTGCAAATAAGCTTTTTTTTGATTAATTATTATTATTATTATTATCATTACTATTATTATTTATTACTATTTTTTTAATATAATTCTTTCGCATAAATAGCACTTGCAAATATTTTGGAAACCTACCGGATTAACCGTTATTTACGAAATTTCGAAAGTGCCTTAAAAACCTTCTTTTGAAATTAATAAAACTTCTTACCTTAGAATCTCTGATAGACTGCCTTTGTCCAAAAATGGAGTTTTGCACGCATTTGCTTATTTGGTTCCCTGTTTTTCCTTAAATTGGGGTGGCGACTCCAAAAACTCCAAAAGAGTTAGTCCATTCAGTTGATATTCCTAAATTTTAGCCCTTCGGGGTTATTTTTTTTGGGGTTCAACAATGATGATTGGTTTCATGTGCGACCTGGTTGGAGAGGGGATTGTACTTTTCTTGAAGGTCGTTTAACTGCGAACCAGCTTGCTTTATTAAAGAAAGGAGTTTTTGGAAAATTCATGGAGTTTGACGAGATAAAGCCGCCTGGGCAGCTCCTTCATTGTATGCTTTTGTCGGAAGTGCCATGTGATAGGGAAAATTAAATGCGGTTTTGTGTCAGAGGAAATTTTGTTGAGTTTGATGTTAATATATTTGGTGTCGTTACTGGACTAAATACTAACAATGACAATATTCTCGCGGTGAGTTAAGTTATGGCTCGGGAAAGTTGTGAGCTTCTAGATAGATACTTTGTTTCAAGTGATGGCAAGCCAATTACGGCAATAACAATGGCTGAGGTTGATTTTGTATTGACTCATAAGAAGAATCTTTTCCATAATAATGATGCAGATGCTGTCAAACTTGCTGAGATCTATGTCTTGGGGCGTGTTTTATTGGGTGGGAGGCCTGATAAAGTTGTTGATGGCAAGTACATCCGGTTGATAGATAATGTCGATTTGAGTCGCCAGTTCGGATAGGGTTTTCTAAGCTTTGAAGAAACTTTGGAGTCGTTGAAAGGTTCTTTTGACAAGGGGACAGCGCGTCCGAAGAAGACATACCAGCTTGTTGGTTTTCTATATGCTTTCATGGTTTAGGCCTGGGATATTCTTCCTACATATAGGAAAGCATTTGTGAGATATGCTTCTAAGGAAGTGCATCCTCTGATGTTACATTACCAGTGTCCTGGGACTCCAAAGTTTGAGACTGTGAAGCGTATGTTTGCACCCACCAAATCATCGGTAATTATTACACATTTCAATTCTTTTTTTAGTATTTGTTTTGAAGTACCCTCTATTCTTATATTTTATTTCTGTTGTTTGTTTAATAGACGGGCCACATTGAGTCTTTTACTCTTACAGACGAGCTGCCAAAGAAGATAGAGGTGCCAAAGCAGCATAGTGAAGAGGATTATGCGGCTTTAGAAAAGCGTCTTGTGGTACGCATTTCTTACTGTGTGTTGCATTTTACTTTGGTTCGATATGTGTGTTAATGCTTGTGTTGTTTTTTTGTGCAGAATTTCGAAAAGTCATTTGCAAAAAAGTGGACTAAGGTGTTGAAGGAGCAGCAGTTGATGAAGGAGCAGCCTACCACCATTACAAATATTATGTTGGGCAAGCATACACATGCTGGCAATTCTGCTGGTCCTAGCACACCTTGTTTAACCTAGATCCAATTTTAGGCCAATTAACAATTAAATTTGTATTTGCGGAGTTACGATCAATAGTTTAGATTAAGAGTTCAAATGATGAATGACGTTAGTTATTAGAGTAGCAATATATTCGTAATTTCCAACAATGATAAATAATAATATGGAAACAAGATATAACCCAAAATGAGTAAAGTTAAAGCGTTAGTAAAATGAGTAGAGGTAACCGTGTTGAATCGCTTGACCCCGGTGAGAGTTCCTCGTTACTGATTGTACTAGAAGACTAGAGAGCAAAGTATTCAAACGAATGTAAGCAAAGAACAGTGTTTGAGCAGGAGTAAGAGAGAATATTCTTATTGATATTGTAGACATGAAGTAAAAGTTATATTACAATGGTTTAGGTCGAATGCTATTTATAGGTCTGATAGGCGTCCGTTGAGTCTTGTAGCTGCTGGGCACCTATCCGTTGGATACGTAACTGCTGGGTCGTAATTACTGTCTTTATGACCATTCATTGAATGATCGCACATGATCAGGTTAATAATTGCTCATTCAGATCATGCTGGCCTGGGAAGCGTTACATTGCTGCTATGGGTCCGTTCGTGGTAACCGCCTGGCTAGTTATCTGTCCGCTAGATATTTGTCCGGTGGAACCTCTGCCGGTGCCACGTGGCAGACACGTGTCACCTTTTTAGATGTCGCCAGTTTTCATCCAATACAGATAGTCCCCGCACTTCTCGAGCAGAGTATCCGCTCGAGGAGTGGATGTAGATTTTGGCGGGAATTTTCATTTTGCAAAATCCAATCTTTGTATGACGAAGCTAGGTGACGTACGTATCTTATCAGCTACGTAACAAATCCCCATGACGTGCGCAGTAAAAAAGTAACTGCAGCTGGCACACCTGCCTCTGCAGCCTGCTTCGAAGTGACTACTGCACGTCCCAAGGGTAAAAATAATGATTTTAACCGCCTCAATCACGTGCACACGTCGACTGCTGATCGCGAGGTGACCGCTGCACTTCAAGGTAATGATGACACTTCGAAAGTTTGGTGAAACTTACTTCTTCTTTTGACGGTTGGATCTGAACATGGCCTCTCGGATAGTCTCCACGTGCCTCGCGGGAACTTGATGGGCCAGGTTTTTGCTTCTACAAATAGAGGTTTGTTGAGTAAGAAACCTTTTTACTTGCTTTCATTTCCTTCTTGCTAAATCTTGAAAATTCTTTGAATATCTTTCAACTTTTCTTCCGAATTTCTCAACTCTTCTGGAATTATGTCTTCAAAAGCTAGGAGAAACCAAAATATGGACGCAACTGGTAGTTCTTCGGCAGCCACTCCCAGGCCTAGGGCTACTCAGGCCACTGCTGTGGAGATCATCCCTAAGAAGTGGGGTGAATTGGAAAAGGATTGCAACATTAAGGCTTCTAACAATCATAAAGATATACGCATTTGGCCGGCGTATAGATTCAAATTCGGGATCACATCGGCGGTGATCTCTCGGGTTAGAGCATACTGCAATTGGGATGCGAGTATTCCCCTCTTGCCGGTCTCCGAAGAGGAGAACATTACTTCACACAGGGCTGGGTGGACAGCTGTGTGCACCTACCCTTTTACAGCTGGATGTAAACTACCCCCTGCATCCTGTGCTTGAGAGTCTCTGCAGGGAATATTTACTCTGTCCGGGGCAGCTGTGCCCCAGCGTGTATAGAATAGTTACACTCTTGGATTGGTTTGCGACTGAAACCGACCAAGTTATTGGATATGAACATTTTATTTCTTTGTATAGTATACAAATTTTCAAAGACGGCTTCGTAAACGCTAGGATGCGTGGGAGCAAGGGTTTGGTGTGCAGCTCCGAGGACACAAGTGATCGGAGTTGGTTACACCGGTTTGTGTTCGTGCGCACCCAGGCCTTGACCTTCAACTCCAAGACTTTTCTTCCCGAGGTTTGGAACAAGAAGCGTAAGTCCCCGAGTATTCTTTTGAATTTTTCGTGCTTCTTCTTCTCTTTTTGTTTGCTTATTCCTTTGATTCCTCTTTGTAGCTGCCAAGGGACCCTACGATGGGCTCATATCAGTCGATGAGCTGACGGCGTGGGTTGAGGCAATCTTGAAGGAGTTCTCTCCCGAGAAGAGAGAATGGGCGTACTTTGCTGCGCAGAAGAATTTGACCGTGAAGACTCACGATGAGAATTTTCTGCTGTTGTAGCCATTTCTTTCCTTTGTAGTTTCTCCGTGTCTGGCCATTCTGCCTTTTGCAGGTTTGGGTACTAAGGGGACTTTTTCCCTGCTCCTCCTCCTCAGGCCGCGCCTTCTGGGTCTGTTGCTGATCCCGATGCTGAAGTCGCATCTTTACTGGCTTCAGTGGAGGCACTGCGCGGTAGGGAAGGTAGTGAGGAGCTCTTATCCAGTGGCCTTGGTTCCTTGAAGAGGAAGAAGAAGGGCCAAGGTGAGGGCGGAGCACGGAAGAAGTCTGCACGTAAGACTTCCATTGCTGCCGGGCAAACCTCAACTGCTGGAGGTGAGTCCTCACCCAAAGCTGATGTACCAGAGTCTGCAGAAGAGAATGCCAAGACCACTACCAAAGTCCCCGAGTCTGCACGGGGAGAAGGTTTAGACAGGGTGGCAAATGATGTTTCAGACACTGAGACTGAAACTAATGAATCCCTTGTGCGAAAACCCTATCTCCGGAGCGATAAAAGGAGAGTTGAGGAGGAGGCTGCCCGTACTCCGGAGAGGAGTCCCCGAGTTGATGACGGGGTGAAGGCGGCTCCTTCCCGTGTGCACAAAGGGAAAGAGAAAGTGGGTGAAGAGGAAAAAGAAGAAGAAGAATAAGAGATAAGAGAAGAGGTTCCCCAAGAGGGTGGTCGAGGTCCTCGTGTTTTTCGTTTCGAGGACTTGGAAAATGTGGCCACTGAGGGGGCGACGCCTGTTTGTCTTCACGAGTGCGACACGATAGATCCTGGAGTGGAGGGTGACTCCGACTTATCAACAACAAGGCTTATCTGGCGGTCAATTATCAACGGTCAGACCGGATTAAAGGACATTATGGGTATGCGCTACAAGTTTGGTCCAAACTACCCCTCTGAATAGGCTTGGGAACCCAAGTACTGCGAGAGGAAGCATACCATGAGGCTAGCCCCTGACGTCAACTTTATATCCAGGCCGGGCAGTTTAACCAAGGCGGTTTCATTACTCATTGGTCCCCGCGAGGAGTGGACAATGAGGGAAATGAGTGATGAGGAGTTGGCTTTTACAATTGCTGCCGATTCTGCCCGGGTAAGTGTATACCGTTTGTGTTGGAAGTAATTTGACTTCAGACTTCTAACTTTGTTTCTTTTGTCTCTCCAGTCAAGCATGATGTCTGCCGAGCTCATGTTCTGCTCCAGGATCAACAACGTCGATCAAGTACTCGAGGTAAAGAAAAAGTTGCTGGATGCTCTGAAGGAGAACAAGATCCCGGCAGAGCAATGTGGTCTCCTTGGGGGTGAAGTTAATCGATTGGCTGAAGTTAACAATGAGCGGATTAATGAACTCACCAAGGAGAAGGATCTTCTTTCTGAAGAGAAAGAAGGGTTCGCACGGTCTGCCCAGGGTCTGGAGATTCTACTCGAAGAATGTAAGGCCTCCCCGAACAGAGCTCTCGATGATCGTGGATCTCTTGAGATGGATCTGCAAAGGACTAATGAAGAGTCCGCTAGGGCCAGAGCTGAGCTTCAAGCCGCTAAGGACCAGGTTGCCCAGTCGATGAGTGCTCAAATCGCATTATCTAAGGACTTGGCAAATCTTCGTGATCAATCTGAAATCAAGGCAAAGCTTGCTGTTCTCGAGGCTAAGCGTTCAATGCGCAGGTTCAGGTTAAGCAGATCAACGTCGAGGAGATGCTGCAGAAGACAAAGAGCGCTGTTCGCGGAGTAAGACAAGTATTGAATCTTTCTCCTGAGGAGTCTGAAGGTGAAGATGAGGATGAGGATGAAGATGAAGATGACGGCGAGAATTCGGGGGACGATGACAGAATCAACGGAGCTGGTGCATCGGGTTCTGGTCGTAGCCCCAAAAACATATGCCCACAAAATTTGATTAGGTTGCAAGTTTGTATATCTGGCGAGAGCCGGATTAGTTGGTTGTGGACGGAGGTCTCGTAGGGACTCTCTGATCCTTGTTCGGCCGGTTCCATTTGGCCTTTGATCACTCTGCAAAATTTCTGTCAGCCGTTTTCGGCATTTTATCATTTTACAGGATTATGTATATATAACTTTAGATCTTTTCTAATTCAATGACTATATTTAGCCTGAATTTTTAATTGTTTCTATGTGTTGTGGCCTTCGTGCCTTATATTTAGGAGCTTTTTTAAGTTTGAACTTTATTAAGTTCTGGTCTCCAAAATTCTGTCTGAATGTTTTCACATAGCCTTTCCCAAGGAAGAGGTCATAAGCTGTGAGTAATCTGCGCAGATATTTTTATTCTGACCGAGTCGTGGTCGATAGATTTTTTGGCTGAATCGTTGGCCTTTGCGAACAACTTTTCTTATCGTCTTGATAGTCAAAAGTTGTCGCTTAATTCTGGCCGAGTCGCTGGCCTTATGAACGACTTCTCTTATTTTCGTGGAAGCTTGTCACTTAAAAAGTTCTTGAAAAACTCATATTTTCACAAGGTCTTTTGCCTTTATGAAGGTCTTATCTGGTCTACAGGGGCCTCTCACCACCCTCCTTGTTTTTATGTTGGAGCACAGGAAGTGATAACATACAAAGAGTTAAGGTAAGTCGCAGATAAAAGAACACATATAACCAAATGAGGAGTGTGTCAGTTGTGGGATTCGAACCCACAGCCGCGAAGTTGAAGAACTTCGAGCTCTACCAGTTGAGCTAAACGGATCTGACCTTGTTCAGGCCATTAGTACCATTTAGAAGAAGTATAATAAAAGTAAGAATTGCCGCAAAAGTAAAAGGTAGGAAGAAAACAACTGACCGTTTTACCACTTAGAAGTGATACCTCTTGAGGTGAATCACGTTCCAACTGTTTGGGACAATCGAACCATCTGGTCGTGCTAAACGATAAGATCGCTTGCCGACTGAAGCGATTACTTTGTAAGGGCCTTCCCAATTAGGGCCTAGCTTCCCTGGAAGCTTCGTACACGCAGTTCCCGATTGTAATATTTTTCAATTCGTTCTTTCTGGGTGACTACTCGTACGAGGGCTAGTTCCCTTCGCTCTTCGAGGAAATCCAGCTCTTCGGAGAGGTTGACTGAGTTGGACTCTTCAGTGGCATGTGCATATCATAAGCTGGGTTCTCCGATTTCGACTGGGATTAAGGCGTCTGCACCATACACCAATGAGTAAGGTGTCTCTCCAGTACTCATTTTTATCGTCGTGCGATAAGCCCATAGTACACCGGGCAGCTCCTCTACCCAGCATCCTTTGGCCTGCTCGAGGCGCTTCTTGAGAGATTCAACGATTATTTTGTTTGTAGATTCTGCTTGTCCATTGGCAACCGGATGGTATGGAGAAGAAGTAATCCTCTTGATGTGCAGGTCGTCTAGGAGCCTAGTCACTTTCTGGCCGATGAATTGAGGGCCGTTGTCCATGACTATTTCCTTAGGTGCTCCAAAGCAACACACGACAAAGCGCCAAAGGAAGTCAATGACTTCCGTTTGCCGTATCTTTGCGTACGCTGCCGCTTCGACCCATTTGGTGAAGTAATCGATGATGATCAACAAGAAGCGCATTCCTCTTGGCGCCGCGGAAAGGGGACCAACTGTGTCTATTCCTCATTTCATGAAGGGCCACGGGGAGATTATTGAGTGGAGCGGTTCTGCCGGTTGATAAAAAAGATGTGCGATCCTCTGACACTTGTCACATTTTTTGACAAACTCGTTCGTATCCTTCTCCATTTTATCCCAATAGTATCTTGCACGAATCAACTTACGGGCTAATGCTTTACCTCCGGAGTGATTGCCACAGCAACCTTCATAAACCTCCCTCATCACGTAGTTGATTTGATTCGGTCCGAGGCACTTTGCAAGGGGTCCTGCAAATATTTTGCGGTAGAGATCGCCGTTGACGATTGTATACCGAGCAGCTTTTATTCTGAGCTTGCGAGCGGCTTTTGTGTCAACGGGTAGAGCCCCATGAAAAATATAGTTCGTGATTTCATTCCGCCAGTCCCAAGTTGCGTTGATGGTGTTGACTTCGAACTTTTCCCGATCTATGGTCGTGTAAAGGAGTTGAACGACAGCTGAAGAGCTGGCCGCCCCCATTTCTGCCACCGACCCTAGATTCGTGAGAGCATCGGCTTCATGGTTCTCTTCTCATGGAATTTGAAGTGCCTCCCACTCGTCAAACTAGGCCAGGAGTTCTTTTACACGGTCAAGGTACACTTGTATTCTGGATTCTCGTGCAATGAAACCTCCAGTCACCTGGTTGACTACCAGTTGAGAATCACTCTTAAGCTTGATGATATTTGCTCCATAACTTCGGGCTAGCTCCAATCCTGCAATAACGGCCTCATATTCGGCCTCATTGTTAGTAATAAACGGGCATTTGATGGCCTGCCTGACGGTCTCTCCGGATGGGGCGATGAGAACCAGTCCAAGACCGGACCCTTTAACGCTCGAGAAGCCATCAGTGTACAGGGTCCATGCGCCAGGAGCCTGCCCAGCATATAGAATGGCATCCTTTTCTACCTCAGGATATATATTAGCACTACCCTATGTTGATAGGTGATATCAAATTCACTTAATTCTATAGCCCATTTTACTAACCTTCCCGAAAATTCGGGTTTGTGCAAGACATTTCGCAAAGGAAAGGTTGTTACCACAGCTATTGAATGACTTTGAAAATAAGGGCGTAACTTACGAGCAGCAGTTACCAGAGCTAGAGCTAATTTCTCCAAAGGTTGGTAGCATGTTTCCGCATCAATTAGAGCTTTGCTAATATAATATATGGGAAGTTCTTTACCTTTATCTTCTCGAACCACAACTGCGCTTACCGAGGATTCTGATACTGCTAGATAAATCAGCAACTGCTCCCCGTGTTGCGGTGTAGAGAGCAGTGGTGGATTGGACAGATACTTTTTGAGATCCTTCAGTGCTTGTTGGCATTCGGGAGTCCACTCGAACTACTTGTTCTGTTTTAAAACATCGAAGAAGCTTTTGCATCGGTCTGATGATCGAGATATGAATCTTCGCAGGGCTGCCACTCTCCCGGTCAATCTCATGACGTCTTTCCGGTTGTGGAGTACGTCTGGGATTGACTCGATAGCTTTGATCTGAGTGGGATTGACCTCAATTCCATGCTGAGAAACGATGAAGCCAGGAACTTTCCCGATCCGACTCTGAATGCACACTTCTCCGGGTTCACCTTCATATTGTACTGATCGAGTATTCGAAAAGCTTCTTTTAGATGCGCTAGATGGTCCTCTGCTCGTTTGGATTTGACCAGCATGTCATCGATGTACACTTCCAGAGTCTAACCAATATGGTCGTGGAACATTCGATTGACTAGGCGCTGGTACGTTGCACCTGTATTTTTCAATCCAAATGGCATAACTTTATAAAAATACGTACCTCTGCAGGTTATGAACGCTGTTTTCTCCTGGTCATCCGGGTCCATCAATATCTGGTTGTACCCAGAATATGCGTCGAGGAAAGTGAGCACCTCGTGCCTGGCTGTTGCGTCAATCAATTGGTTTATCCTGGGAAGGGGGTATGAATTCTTCAGACAGGCTTTGTTTAGATCTGTGAAGTCAATGCAGACTTGCCATTTGCCATTTTTCTTGGGTACAACGACTACATTGGCTAGCTAGTCTGGGTATTTGACTTCACGTACAGATCCGATCTTCAACAGCCGATCGACCTCATCGTTCATGACCTGATTCCGAAAAGATCCTTCCTGGCACTTTTTCTGTTTTACTGGGCGGTGGTACGGGTCGACGTTTAACCTGTGAGAGATAATATCTGGAGAAATAACTGTCATATCTGCATGAGACCAGGCGAACGTTGTATGCCGCTCCTTGAGGAACTGGAGGATATCTCCTCGTGAGCGTTCGCTCAACTCGGTTCCTAAATAAACCTTTCGCTCCGGCTGGTCTGCGAAAAATTCTTCGGACTCCAAAGCTTCCACGGTCGGCATGTGGCTTTCCCGTTCGTCCAGCTTTGTGATGAATTTCGGGACCTCGTACCTTGCTTCTTCGCGTGGCATGTCTGATCCCGGTCGCTGTAATTGTTATTTGCTTTCTTCTGGCAACTTGAGGGCCACTGAATAGCAATCTCGAGCAGAGCGTTGCTCTTCTCAAACCTCACGTACTCCCCATTAGGATGGGAACTTCAACACCTGATGATAAGTGGAAGGAACAGCTTGCATATGATGGATCCAAGGTCTCCCCAAGATGATATTGTAAGCTAGATCCGCATCGACAACATGAAATGTCGTCTCCTTCGCTACCCCTTCAGCAAGAGTTGTAAGAGTAATCTCGCCGAGGGTCTTCTCACTCGAGTTGTTGAAACCGGAGAGAACTCGAGATATCGACACGATCTTATCCGATAGCTGCATCTCCCTTACAACTCGTGATTGAATAATGTTTGCAGAGCTACCCGCATCGATGAGCACTTTTTTTACGTCGAATTCTGCCACGCGTAACGTTATTACTAACGCATCAGCGTGTGGGAACTGCAAACCGTCCGTGTCGGAGTCTTCAAATGTTATCGTCCCTTCTGGTCGTGGATGCTTGGTATTTGTGATGGAGACCTTTGCATACTTTTTCGCCGTGAAAGTGACGGAATCCACTTCGATCCCACCCGAGATAACATTGACTGTCCTCTTTGGGGAAGATACTCGTGGAGGGCCAGATTTGTTCTGCTGAGCCTTTGCATGAGTTTGCTTTCCCTTCTCGGTCAGGAACTCCTTCAAGAATCCCTGTTTCAATAAATGTGCAACTTCATACCTTAGGGCTTTGCAGTCCTCGGTGGTGTGACCGTGGTCGCAATGAAATTCACACCATAGGTCTTGGTTTCGCTTGCTTGGGTCGGTCTTCATGTCCTTCGGCCATTTGACCTTCTCTCCCATATCTTTGAGTGCTGCCACTACTTCAGATATTTCCATGTTGAAGTTCGGCAGGCTTGGGGCTCCTTGGAGGCTTGATTCTGACTCATCTCTTCAGGACATCCCTCTGTTGTTGCGGCTGTGTCCTTTGGAGTTGTTGCGTGACTGGTCAGGGTACGGTTCGTAACGTACGTCTGACCTCTTCGTCTCCGCCTTTCCGTCGGAACCACCGCTGCACGTCTGAGTCCTTCCTCGGGTACCTGTTCCAATTAATTTATCTTCATCAATATGTAGCTTTGAGTTGTAGCGGTTGTAGACGTCCGACCAGTTGGCTGCTGGGAAATCGCGAAGAGACTCGTAGAGTCTGTGCGTAGCCTCTGAGCTCCTGATATCCAAACTGTTGGTGAATGCGATCTCTGCCCATCTGTCCGGTACTTTGGGTAGCATCATACGTTCCCGTTGGAAGCGATCCACATATTTATGGAGAGACTCGTCGGGCCTCTGCTTGATCTCGAAGATATCTTCCACGCGAGTTTCCGTCTTCTGAGCGCCTGTGTGTGCCTTCACGAACAGCTCAGCCATCTCTGCGAAGGACCCAATGGAGTTTGGTGGAAACATTGAGTACCATCGTAGAGCTCCGTTGCCTAGGGTCTCCACGAACTTCTTCAATTGGACAGATTCGATCTCCTCATCGGTGAGATCGCTAGCTTTTATAAAGTTACTGAACATCATGAGATGATCATTGGGATCAGATGTCCCACGATATCTCGGAATGTTGGGCATCTTAAATGTCATGGATATTGCCTTTGGGGCTGCCTCCTTCTTCCAAGGCCGCTGGAATATCGTTGGACATCAACTTTCTTTAGCGTGGGTGGAGCACCTGGTATCTGATCGATTCTCTCGTGGAGAGACTTCTGAAGTGCTTCCTGACTCTCCTTGAATTGCTTGGTAAGAGCCTCCACAACGATGTTCATTTCGATGGATGCCATAGATCCTCCGTTGTTTCACTCCCCACCTTGCTTCGAAGTGTGTGAAGAAGGGACATCATGACTCGGCGCCGCAGTGTCAGCTCTTGCAACCTGAGGGTTTTGCCCTCGAAGAGAGTTGAGTGCCTAATTTATCCCTCTGTTGACCTCCGCCTGATCCTGCATAAATGCATAGAGCGTCTCCTGGAGGTTCCCTTGGCCAGAGGAGAGACTCTTATGGCGTCTTCTCCTAGGCGGAGTGGCGCTCTGAGAGTGCCTACGCCTATTTCGCTGCCTAACCTGTCCTGGGGAAGACTGTTTCTGCCCGTCGGACGAATAATCGGGAGAATAATTGGGACTTGATGAAGAGGTACGTACCTGACTTCCGCCGATGATAGTTCGTTGTGAACCACTTTCTGCCATGTTAGTTGTGAAACAAAAAGATCGACAAAAAGGAAAGTAATGCTGGAAAAGATAAACTATTAACCTATAAAGGCTATTGACCGGCTCCCACTGTGGTCGCCAAATTGTTTAATCTAGATCCGATTTTAGGCCAATTAACAATTAAATTTGTATTTGCGGAGTCACGATCTATAGTTTAGATTAAGAGTTTAAATGATGAATGGCGTTAGTTATTAGAGTAGCAATATATTCGTAATTTACAACGATGATAAATAATAATATGGAAATAAGATATAATCCAAAGTGAGTAAAGTTAAAGTATTAGTAAAAATGAGTAGAGGTAACCCTGTTGGATCGCTTGACCCCGGTGAGACTTCCTCGTTACTGATTGCACTAGAAGACTAGAGAGCAAAGTATTCAAACGAATGTAAGCAAAGAACAGTGTTTGAGCAGCAGTAAGAGAAAATATTCTTATTGATATTGTAGACAAGAAGTAAAAGTTATGTTACAATGGTTTAGGTCGAATGCTATTTACAGGTCTGATAGGCGTCCGTTGAATCTTGTAACCGCTGGGCACGTATCCGTTGGATACATAACCGCTGGGTCGTAATTACTGCCTTTATGACCATTCATTGAGTGATCGCACATGATCAGGTTAATAATAGCTCATTCATATCGTGCTGACCTGGGAAGCGTTACATTGCTGCTTTGGGTCTGTTCGTGGTAATCGCCTGGCTAGTTATCTGTCCGCTAGATATTTGTCCGGTGGAACCTCTGCCCGTGCCACGTGGCAGACACGTGTCACCTTTTTAGATGTCACCAGTTTTCATCCAATACACACCTGTTCATGGTCGTTTTTCCACATTTGTATCTCCGTCTAGTAATCTGCATAATGGCAGGCCATGTGTGGATGGTGAATCAGTGGCATCTGCTAGAGAAGTTGTTGGTGGGTAAGTACAAGTTTCTCGTTACATGGAAGATAATGTGTTGTCTGGTGGTGTTGCTAGGGTGAGTGAAATGAATGTTGTTGTCGCTCAAGAAAAAATTATGTCAGTTGGGGATGAACGGACTAGTGTACAAATTGAATCTGAGTTTTTTGTGGAGGAACAACATGGTTTCGATGGTGATTATGGAGCAATTAGTCCAGTGTTTACTAGTAAATTGACGATGTCTACGTCTCCTATATTGAAGACCAATGCTGCAATGGATTTTGTGGTGGTCAATGTGCCAGTTGGTAGAGTGGTTAGTGATGTTGTTGAAATGAGTGACCGTGTTGTTGGTGAAGAAGTCGCAGGAGAAGTTGTTGATAACGCGAATGATGTAGGAGGAAAAGAAGTTTGTTCTGATAATCAGGTAGAGGGATCTCTTGAAGCAGTTGGTGTTGAGGCTACACGCAGTGATGATGGTAAGGTATTATCTATTGGTCGAGATGTTGCAGATGGTGACCTTGCGGTTGATGCAGATGATATACTTGTTACGACAGTTGTTGAGAAAGAGTTGATTGTGTATCTATTGAGTGATCGACAAACAGAACAAGAAGTTGCTTCTAATATTGTTGTGGAGGAGCACACTATAGAGGTTGGTGGTGAGCAGCAAGATAAGTGTGACATCATCAGTGGGGTAGGCAAGGTAATGAATGATGATGTTGGTTCGTTAATCATGGGAGTTGTGTCTGATTTGTCTGAGCGCGAGGGTTCTTTTGAAACACCTCCTGCTCGACAAGATAAGGTATGTGTAAGTCTTGCATACTTTTAATATTCAGCAAGTGCAACAAGAAGTGTTTCTTTTTTCATGGTATAGTTTTTAAGATCTGTCTTTTTTCTTTAATTAAAAAAAAAAGATACAAGTGGAAGTGTTGGCTAGCTGTAAGTATTCAGTAGCTATTAGGGGGAGGGGGTAAGGGAAAGTGTGTTGTTATTTTGCTATGATTTCAACTGAAATCCTCATTAGCGAAGTCAGAGTGAGATGTTGTTTTCCTGGCAGCAGTTTAAGACCTCAAAGTTGTATGTAGTTGGATAAACCTATGTCAAATGTTGCCTCTCTGTCAATAGTTGGGCTATTTCTTAGGATGGTTGTGTTTTTCTCTGTGTAGTTGTATATGTTTGCTTTTGTGTTTATTTCTAATCTTTGTTCATGTGATTGTTTTCATAGATTGCTGAAGAGTCGCCTGATTATGAGCTTCCAATTGCTTCATTCAAAGTGGGAAAGACAAGAAAGAGGAAGGCCGCGGAGGCTCTAGTTGCTTTGAATGATGATCTAAGAGGCAAGAAAGAGGAAGCCGAGCTGGGCCCTGTTATCTCCCTATCAGGGCTATGATGCAAATCATTGTAAGGCAAAGAGTGACTGGATGTCATCTTACAAACAGTGATGCCCATTCCACTGCGCACGTGTGCTCCCGTATGTGTCAAATTTCAAACAGTTCATTAACCAAAAGGGGCTTTCTGTTAAGGAGTTTAATGCAGCACTGTGAGTTTTTTAATTCCTTTCCTTTCTTGTCTTTTTCCCCCCGTCGTGTGAAGATTTTGTTGTACTGAAAATTTGCAGTTTTTGCTGTTAAATCTTATTAGGGAGGTGGATAGTTACTATGGAGATTGCAAGAAATTAAATTTATACGAACTGGATGGGCTGGACGTCCTTGATGAGGTTTATCGTTTGGGTGGTCTTCGTGTCACTAAACGATTTTGGTTTCTTGAAATGTGCAGCGTGAAGTATCCCTTCAACGATGATGTTCGTAACTTTTATTGCATTTCTTTTTATGTATTTTTATTTTTCCAGTCTATGTTTATATTGATTGTTATTGTCATGGTCTTTGTATTGTAGCATGTGAATGTGGGGTTGTACTATCTTAGGAAGAGGTGTCTTTACCATTCTTTTGAAGGCCAACTGAAATATACCAACACCACCCTTCTTTTTTATCGTTGGTTCATACAATGTTGTCGAACATCCGAGGAGAAACATGGTAATTATCATTGGACGGCTAATCCAAATTATGAGCTATTTATTGATGCCATTTTTGGAGGGAAGGAAAGGTGCGGTGTATCTTGGGAGACAATTGATAGAGTCTTTTTCCCGATGCGCTTAGGTGAAGAAGGCGGTGTTGAAATCACCCATTATTTTCTTGGTGTTTTCCACATTGATGAGCACAGAGTTGATATCTATGACTCTGTCTATGATAAAGATAATTAAGCTGTCGAGGCGCATGTGGACTGTTATGCTCAGATGATTGTCTCATTGCTTGAGTTTGTTGACTTCCATAGGTATCGAGCATCCTACGGGTCGTTGTATGCACCGCTGAAGTATGATTGAGTCAAATTCCCAAAGCAGAGCAACCCGTAAGCATTGTTCAGTGGCAGTTTTTTTAGTAGTTTCTTGATGATTTTCCTTTCTCTTTAGCCCTCTGCTATATTTTTGTGCAGGTATGAGTGTGGTGCTTTTGTTCTTAAGTTTTGCTGAGTCAATAATGTATGAGAAGGATGTTCGAAGATGAAGTGTACGCAGTTGAAAGATTATCGTTTTGATTGGGCTATGAATATGTGGAGTCATGTAAGGTCCAAGTCAAATGATGGATATGATACTCCTCCTGAGAAGATAGGCGATGATTACCATGAGCATAATTCTCTAACTTGTGAAGGAGTACTTGGAAAGCATTTCTCTGTTGCATAAATGTAATGATGATGATCAAATTTTTAATGTGAATGCTTGAGTGATTCTCCTTTAGTTGATGCGACTAAAAAAATTATTTGTGTACTGGAATATGAATGCTTTGGGATTTATAGAGTTTATTGTGTTTAGTATTGAATAACACATTTTCGTATTAGTGTTTTGTGTGCATCGTGCCTTGTTTTTTGAGTGTTTGTTTGTATTTTTGTGAGCTTATGATGTTGTGAAGGAAATAACTCAATACAAGTGGATTGTGGAATTTGGTGAAGGGTGAAAGGGGGGGGGGGTGAAGTGCTGCCTATGCAGCATAATTTCAAGTATATTAGCTTTGGAAATTTGGATATGGGGTGGATGCCAAGTGCTGCCTGTTAAAGGTTTTAGTTTGTGAGGGGTGTAGGTCAAGTGCTGCTTGTCAGGCATCCAGTTTTTTAAGGGATTTAGTTTGTGAGTGATGTAGGCAAGTGTTGCCTAGGTACTTGCCTAGGTAGCAACACAATGGAATTGGGTGTGGGGTGTTGGTAAGTATTTGGGGTCAACTTTTGCCCATTTGCCAACACTTGTATCTAAACACAATGCAATATTTATAGGAAATTTTGCTTGTAGAATTTTGTGAGAGGTTAGGGGTGAAGTGCTGCCTAGGCAGCAACATTTCAAGTGTATTATCTTTGGGATTTTGGATAGGGGGTCGATGCCAAGTGCTGCTGCATGTTAAAAGATCTAATTTGTGAGGGGTGTAGGTCAAGTGCTGCTTGTCAGCCATCCTGTTAAGGGATTTAGTTTATGAGGGATGTATGCTAAGTGTTACCTAGGCAGCAAGTCAATGAGAATAGGGTGTGGAGTGTTGGTAAGGATTTGGGGTCAACTGTTGCCCATTTTCCAACACTTGTATCTAAACACAATGGTAAAGTGTTGCGCCAACATCTGTTCATGGGATCTGTTGGAGAAGGTTTTGATAAGTTAAACATAAACTGCTGCCATCCGGACAACACTTTGGGGCAGTTAATCTAGTCTAAGTTGGGTTTGGGATAAGTGTTGCCTATCTGCCCACACTTTAAGGCATTTGAAATGCAGCGAGAATGAGTGCGAAACCTATTCTTATTTTGCAAGTTTGTGGATTGAATGTGTTCACGTAACTTTAACGAAAATGAGAAATAGTTGTGCTTACAGCAAAACGAAAAGTATTTGTTGACAAATTTAATGCAATATCATAAGAAAATAACATATTCATGCCACAGCTCCAGCTCTGTTTCTATATCTTCTTGCATGTGGATGTTGGACCGGAGTGTGGAGACAACTTGTTCTATTGTGTCCAATACTTTTGCATCTCGAGCATCTGATCCTACTTTTGAAGAATTCTGCTCTTGAAACATATCTTTTTGTTTGTCTCCTATCGAGCTGAATTTTTGTATTCGGTGGGTGTACAATGAATTCCTTTATACTTTGTGGAACATCCCACGAGCTGTCACTTCCCACTGGGAGAATTTCTCCCTGATAAGTTTGCATCCAAGTGTTTTCTTTGAACCAGCTCAGTAAGTCGACTTGTTCAAGTTTCTTCTCTCTATTGCTTCAATGGCGTGGATGCATGGTATTTCGTCCGTCTAAAACTGTAAGCAGCCGCAGGACCTCTCCTTTAAATCTACAGTGAATTCATCTTTTCCATCTTTGACAGTAAAACTTGTGTCATTTCTTGGATTTACCTGCAAGCAAAAGATAATATCAAGTAAATAAAAAAGTGAAGTGTTATATGAGTGTTTGTTTGCAGAGCTAATAGTCATTCGTTTTGTTGACAAGAGCTACTTACTATTAGCCTAAAGGCAGTAGGAATCATGTTGGTGAGCTCTTCTTCAGCCCAATGTGTGAGGTTATGAAATGTGGCTCGTGCATTATTTCTCCTTTCATAAAACCAACTTTGGAGCTTGTTTTGGATGTAATCTATCAATCCTAATATAGGCAGCTTCCTGGCCTTCGCGAGAACAGCATTCATGCGCTCTACATTATTTGTGGTAAGCATATTGTACCTTCTGTTGGTATGGTGGGAACGTGCCCATCTTTCAGGCCGTTCTTCCTTCAAGTACTTTGCAGCCTTTACGTCGTGGTCATGTATTTGCTGCATATAAGAATCAAATGCTGTGCGATTGTAAATGATTGTTGCATTATAGAAGAGCTTCACGACTGTATTCGAGCAGAATCTCGTCCTTAAATTCTTTTCCATATGGTAAATGCATATCACATGCTGGCACTCTGGATAGACATTGGCAATAGCATTTGTGATGGAGGTGTTGCGGTCTGAGAGGATGGACAACTGTTCGCGAGTTCCAAATGCATTTCTCAACTGAGAGAAGAACCAATTGTAGGCATTATTGTTCTCCGAGTCAGCAATTCCAAACACCAAAGGAAAGATATTATTGTTGCCATCCTTTGAGACTGCTACCATGAGGACTCCCTGATATTTTGACTTCAAAAATGTTGCGTCTACCATCATTATTAGCCTGCAGTTTATCCATCCTTGGATTGAAGCCGCATAAGCAAAAGAATGCATATTGAAACCTGTGTTATAGATGGGAAGACTGTTACTGCAGCAAAGGCAATGTGTCGCAAGTTGTAGATATTTCTTAACATAACATGAACGCAGTAGATATAGTGTAAATTATATCTTAAAATTTCTTAAGTGATTGGTTGCAGCATTCATACCTGTTCTCAGTGTCCCTTTTGATATTGGTGTATGTGCCAGGGTTCTTTTTCTTCATCATGTGTAGATAGGATGGCAACATCATGTAGTTCTCCTCCGGACTCCCTCTAATGATGTTATAAGCATGTTGTATAGCGCGCTATCCCTTGTGGTAGCTTATGGTAATTCCATATCTCCTTCTCATTTCCTCTACCACAAACTTTGGTGTAATCACATTCACTGTGTCTCGCACGAGCTTTACAATGTAGTCGCATATCAGCTTCGAAGACACATTCCTCTGATCAGACCTAACAAAGTCTATAGAGCAGGTGTGGACCTTTTGAAATGTGTCCACCTTGAAGAACATAGAATGACTTATCCTGGAAGCGTGGAAACGCCACGTGCAGTTGCTATCAAGACATCTTAGCCAGTATCTTGTTTTGCTAGATTTAGCGACCTTAAACTGCATGTTTTTGGTAATTGCAATGTTTGACATACACTTATTCACACTTTCTTTGTCATGGAAGACTGATTTTGCATTTACTTCCAGTAAAGTAGCATTGCTCCCCAGAATGGCAGTTTCAATTTCAATTTTTTCCACTCTTCATACCTTTTTAACGTTGGATGGCTACCCAATGTATTCCTCTGCTGCTGTAGGAGTGTAAAATTGGATTGGTGTGGGCTGGTCCTCTATATTGGTTGTTTGTGGTTCAGGAAGTGTAATTTCTTCGCATGTGTGGACATCCTCAGCCAGTGTGCATTTTTTCATTGTTGCGCATCCTCAGCTTGTTGGTCAGTGAGTGCCATTAATTCTTCGTGTTGGTCAATGAGTTCAATCAAATTCCCTTGCTGTTGTTGGAACGCACTGCTATACTCTGCTTCATTCATAGGGGATGGGCATGTGTTATTGATGCTGCTACTTTTTTAGGACGTGTCGTTTCTTCTACTGAGCTCTACTATGAAACGGGACTTCCTAAAATATTGATCATTGCTTAGCAGATACAAGCAAGTGTTGAGTTCTTAATCATTTGTCACTATCATTCCTTTGCTTGTATCCTGATTAGTGTCGAACCATATTTTTGCTTCGGTATCATCAGGGCTGCAGTTCAGAGCATTAAAGATGTCCCTCTGAAGTGCATGGAAGGTAACACTATCAGTGACGAGGATTAGTTTCGTCTCATGATCCAGATACTTGTTGTTTGCACTCCATGTTCCATTGTAAGCAATGTATATGCATTTTGTTTCCATCTAAATTCTGCACGCATTGAAAGGGTTACACGATTTTAGAGTTTGTTAAATAGATTAACGAGATATATAGACGCAAACATTCAATTTTTGCTTTGTTTAGTGGTGTACGTAGGCGTTGGAGGTTGACTGGCAACAAGTTGTAGAAATTTGTCTATACTTTTACACTCAAAGTATTGTCCTTCAGGCACAACTTATAGGCAATTCAGTACACACTACACCAGGAACATCACAACTAAAGTGTTGCCTGTTAGGCATCACATATAGAGATTTCTCTACATTTTATTTTGCACCAAACGTGCAAGTGCTGCCCATAAGGCAACACTTGAAAATGCACTGACTATGCGTTAAAAACTGCTGCCTACTAGGCAGCAAGTAGAGCTACTCTACATGTGCTGTTTTGAACCGAACCTCCAAGTGTAGCCCTGTGGGCAACACTTACAAGGCAGTGCCATGCAATCAAAAGTGTTGCATATCAAGCAACACATATAGAGTTTATCTACAAGCAATTGTTTGCAGTACAGCTGCAAGTACTGCCCACAAGGCAGTGAGTGCATTACAAATAAATTTCCATAGAACAAATCTGAAAAAGCGTTTCCTATTATTGACGATTTCAACTTAATTTAGGACAAAGCAATGCAGTTGCAACTAAATAAGAGTAATCGCAATTTCTATTCATAAATTATGCAGAAAATACATATTCAAAACTAATATTTTTTTGTCAGCAATTAAAATTCAATGTGACGTTTATTGTTGGTTATGTAGCAGTAGTTTTCAATCATTATCATCAAAATTTACAACTCCCTATAGCTAATCTGTTTTTATAGAAAAACTAAACAAATTTTATGAATTTAAGATGTTATTCTGCAAAATTTAGTTTAAAAAGTAGGTATAATTAATGAAATATTGAAGAAACTTACCTTTGAATCTTCTTTTTTCTGGAAATTTGGAGTTCTTAGGGTTTATCTATTGCAGAAGCTTTTTTTTTTGCTGGAATTAAGTCGCAGAATTATAAAGGACAGGGAAGGGACAGATCGCGTATTTTATTATTTGTTAAGGGGTAGTTTCGTCCTGAAATGTTCCACTTAAGTTAAGCAAGGTCATTCTTGCTAAAACCATACTTAGTGAGGTCAATTAGACAAACCATTGCCTTAAGTGTCATAGTTTCCTAATTTACCCATTAGGTGAAGCCAGTGAAGCCCAAACTTAGACCCCCAATTTTGGAGGGCCCTTGTGTAGGTATATTTTTTTGAAAAAAATAAATAAATAAGAAATATTACTTTCCAAGTAAAAAGTGTACACTTTTTCAAGAAGATATCTTTCAGCAATAACCCTAGATGAGGGTTGTTAGAGTAAAATTGATGACCGGTTCTTCGTTTTAAATTTGTGCGAGCCATCTCTTTTTCCTTAAATGAGGATAAAAAATGAACAACACGTTAAATGAGGGTTACTTGTGCAAATTTCATGATCGGAAGTTCGCTATATTTCGTGTGATTTTGATGCATAGTCATTGGACTCGCTAAATGAGAATCCGTTTCAGAATTAATTGAGGAATTTCCACCGCGCGCACATACGCTCAAACAATCCGGACTAGTCCCAAGTTCTTATACTGGGACCTTGAACTACACATGTTCAAAGTCCCATTATTTTATAATGGGATTCATGTTTATAGTTCCTCTGGTGCTTTATATATATAAAGTCCCAGTATAAAATACTGGGACTTTTATTCAAAGTCCCGGTATTTTATACTAGGATTGGTGTTTAAGTAATCCCAGTATTTTATGTTGGGACTTTAAACTAACATATTAAAATACTGGAACTTACCCAGAGGTAGCTATTTTTCAGCGAATTTATTTTTGGTGACTATGGATCAATTAGAGCGCGCCAAACAGGCTCTACGTGAATTTTAGGGACAATTACATTGAGAGACACCCCACTAATGAAAATTACCAAAAAAGACCCCTATTTTGCTACCTTACATAACATAGCACCCCCTCCCTTTTTTTTATTTTTTCTTTCACTCCATAGTACCCCTTTTTAAAGAAAAAGAACTCTAGCCCCCATTTTTCCTCTCCTCCTTCCCATTTTTCTCTCTTCTCTTCCCCATTACACCTAACCCCGCCGCCACCCCCCCCAACCCTTCCACCACTGCCCCACCGTCATCCCCTCTCCTCCAAGCCACCGATGCCATCACCGCCGAGGTCACCACCACCGCCGCCGCCGCTGCTTCTTCTTCTTCTTTTCGCTTTTTTTTTTTTTTTTTTGAATAGCAATGTTGATTTTCGTTGTGTATTCCGATCAAAACTCCGGTGAGGAGTTTATTTATCAAGTTTCTTCTTTTTCTTCACTTTTTATCATAAAAATTCATTGAGATCTACTAGTTTTTTATTAAAACTTTTGTTTAATATTTAAATCTAGTGTTTTTTCTTGTATAAAACTGTATAGATCTTGGATATTTGTTAAGCTTTTGTGTAAAATCTGCCTGAGGTACTGTTTAACATTATTTTTGTGAGTTTATACACTTTTATATATTTTTATACAAGTTTATACAATTCTGTAAACGTGTATAAAAATGTATAAATCTATATATGTACGCATTAACAGTGTATAAAACACATTCTATGCATTGTAAATTTTGTATAAAGTTGTATATGCATGTATGAACAATGAATAAAATAGTATAAATTTCAGATTTGTGCACTTTTTATAGAGGTTTTGTATAAAATTTATATATTTTTGTATTTTCCTTCTTGCATACACAATTCTATATGTATTTACATGTATAATTTATTATTTTGATAGATTTTGGTGTATAAAATTATCAAAAAATAATTATTTAAACAAATCCACAAATAAAATAAACAAATTCGGTGAATTTTTGGTTTTCCGGCCACCGTGGCAGGTCGATTTTTGGTGGTGGGGCAGTTGTGGGGGAGGGTGAGGGAGTGGCTCCTAGGGTTTTTAGTTTAAATGGGTGCTATGTTATGTAATTTTGAAAATAAGGGGGGTGCTATGTTGTGTAATGTAAAAATAAAAGGGTGCTATGGATGAAATATGGCCCCTTATTTGTAATTTTGTGTTGTGGGCTGCCTAGTTTTGAAAATTCTCCAAACTTTTACCTATATTTCTGCGAATTGTTGGTAAAAATTTCGCCCAGCAGCCACTTTTAACACCGGTATTTGGTTTGAGGTCATTATTTTCTTTCGTCTTACACTAGAGGCCACTTTTGGGCCTTTACTAAATAAACATTGACTTAAGTTCTGATAATTGACTGAAGTTCAGTCCATTGGACTGAAGTTCCATCATTAAGGACTGAACTTCAGTCCATATGGCCCTGGACTGAAGTTCCATCTTTAAGGACTGGACTGGACTGAACTTCAGTCAACATGACCCTGGACTGAAATTCTATCTTTAAGGATTGAACTTCAATCTATATGGCCCTGGACTGAAGTTCAATCTTTAAGGACTGAACTTCAATCCGGCCCCTGAACTGAAGTTCTATCTTTTAACTGAAAGTGGCCACAAACTAAATATTTTGGTATTAGTGGCCTGTGCCTAAAGACCAATATCAAAAGTGGTCTTTCGTGCACTTTCCCCTGTTGATGTAGTTTTTGAATGTATCAAAAAACGATATCTTTTTCCTAAATGGATTAACGATTCTTTCTAAAAGAATATGATAAAATAGTTAATTAAGAAAGACGAAGTTATATTTTCTAGTAACTCTTACTTGAAACTATGTACTTTTAAATTACAATAACATACACAATTTTATTCCACAAGCCGAAGAAGCTGTTTCTGATAGATAACTTTCAAATTACTATGGCATAAAAGAGATGTTCTCTATGGTCATTCTTCTTGAAGTCTAATATATATATCAATTTTATATATTTCAACATTTAGTTTCAGGATTAAAAAAACACGATTACTAGTAATAGTAACTTTTAGTACAGGTTTTTCTTTTTTTAAAAAAAATGTATTGACTACAAAATCAAGTTGAAAATTAGACCTTTCGGCCCTCCCTTTTGCATGTAGTCGTTCATTTCATGATGAAGCAATTGTCAAAGATTTTGACTTTTGAGTACAGTCAAATAATTTTCTAAATCAGACAATTTGATATATAAGAAAAGCTAGATGAAAAATCAATGCATTATTATCAGAAATTTGTGAATTACATGTTTATAAAGTAAATTTCCCTGGTACTCCACTACTTAAAAGCCATGATAGTAGGAAATTGTGATGCTCTATAACAGGGTAAATAAACTTGGAGAAAGCTTTTGCAGAAATCAATATGCACAAGCTGAAGCATAGTGGTTCCATGCAACACCTATATTAGATACCAATAACTGATAACACTCTAGCGAGTTTGAGAAAGACTAGAATTACAAATCACAAAGCATTGCTAAAATTCTTTAGGTAGTTAAAAGTCTAAATAATCGAAGTAGCAGCCATGCACCGAGCTTATTTGGAATTAGCAATCTTAACAGTTCACCTAAAACTAAACAAGGATCAGATTTTCCGTCTCAGGTAGAAGAAATGATCCTACCAACAGAATTAACTTAGGACCATTTCAAGCTCCCTAGCCCAAATTTGGGAAAAAAAGGTTAGAACCGTTAGACGCGATATCTGATGTTGCTGTTACTGCTGCTGCTGCTACTGGAAGGTCTAAAGCATGCACAAAGACGGGCCTTCTTTCTCTTCTCACTGTTTCTCCTCCCAATATGGATGAAGTTCTTCAGTATGATCCCCGTGTTGCTGCTAGAAAATCTGCTTCTAGCTTTGCTTTTCTTATCTTCGTCCAGTTTCAGCAGGATATACTGAATTTTCTGAACCTCTAGTTGCAACCGCCCAATCTTCTCAGACTCCTTTCTTGCCTGTTCCGAAGCTCTCCTCTGACGGATATTCATGACCTCTTTCGAGTCTGATAAACCACTTCCTGTAACATATGACATACTTTCCTCTGTACTCTTCATCAATTGGCTATTCAAATTCACCAGCTGAACCACTGTTTCCTCAACTTCTTGTAGCTGCTCCTTAACTGTTTCAAAATCAACATTTTTGGGTTTTCTGGCCTTTCTGTTTGTCTCCAACTTTCTTCTCAGGTTATCAACGGTCATCTGAAGACTCATCAATTTCTCTGCATCAGAAGCAAGTCGCTGGAGAATCTTCTTGCTCATTTCTTGATTTGCCTCAGAGGAGTTCTTTGATAACTCTAGCTTGTCGACACCCAACTCCTTCTCCACTTCTGATTCTGTAGGTGGATGTTTGCCCCTCCCCTCCAAATTCCTGAAATGATTGTAAATAGCAGTCCCCTCTGTTGGATGATGTGACCGTTTCTTCAAATCCTTCACACTACGATTCAGGCTGCTGCCTTCTGCAGTTTCCCATAGCTCAAGCATCTGATCATCTACTCTGTCTGCCGCAGAAGTAGCTCTTCTAATTCTTTCTGGTGAGCTATCAGAGACATGATCAAGTGATATATCTTTCATTAGCATAGCATTCTTGACTTCTAAGGACTTAGGTTTTGTCCTCCGTCGATTGCGGTCATCTCCATGCTCATTCTGGTGACCCGTCCTTCCTGCATACTCATGTTTCTCTCGATCCAAACTATGCTGAGATTTTAATGCCTCAATTTCACTTGCTGTACTATCTCGACCAGCCTCGCTGCGTAACGATTGCTGCAAAACAGGCTTGCTCATCTCTTCCACTACTTTCTCAACTGTTTTAATCCTAGACTTGAGCTCCTGTAAATCAAGAACACCTTTTGGCATGATATATTGATCCTCCCTCAGCTTGCTGGAGCTAATATGATCTGAATGAACCTCAACTTCAGCACACTGCAAATACACACTGAAATTAGAAACTTAAGAGTGTTTTTTACTTTTTCTGAGGGTTGGGTGTGGGGGCGAGGGAAGAGAATTGAACTTGGGAATGCTGATGCTCCCTCATGCATGTTCTAGAGCACTTAATTAAAATCTCAAAACAAGATAGTTGAATATACACATTAGTCACCTCTGCAATATACTACTAATGTTAAAGAAATGTTTGTTCAATTAAATATCATTTCACAATCTATTGCAGGTTTCAGAAATTATGACTCAGAAGAAAAAAATATCACTAAAGACATGAGATATCATGATAAAAGCTCTCCACTGGAAATTGCTCCTAAGAAATGAAGTTACAATCCTCAAGCAAAAATTTCAGACCAACTCTTGGCCGAGAACTGTATTAGAAAGTAAAGGAGAGATACATATAATTATACTTCAAGAACATGTGGAGGAAACTTTTGATCAGTCGAGTCACTTACTGATGTTTTAAAGCAACGGGCTTGCTCAGAAAGGCAAGAGTTACATTCAAACCCAAACATAGAAATATTGTTAGCATAGAAGAAATAACACTGCTTACATATGAGAAAGTACAATACCTTTGATTCCTGAGAGCCAGCTGGATTGAGTTTCAAAAGGAGCAGCGCATTACGCTCAAGTGAAGCAACATCTTCCGTCAGAGAACCAATTACAGGAGCATACGAGTGTAACTGTGATTTCAGTCCTCCAATTTCACTCTCCATCGAATTAATTTTCCCTTTCATCTGTTCAATCTCCAAATCTTTGGAAGCATTTTTATCCTCAAGTCTCCCGCACACCTCAGTCAACTCATTCATTTTGTTTTCCAGTAGTACTTCACGAATGGAGGAGATCTGGAGATCAAAATAAAAGGTTGCTGCCTCAGCCTCCCATAGTTCAAACTCGTAGCTTTTCTCTTGAAGCTCTGAACTCAGATATTCTTCTCTCATTCGTTGCTCTTCCATTTCTTCATGCAACTTACCCAGTTCAGTTACCAATTTTATATTCACTTCCCGAAGACATTGAATTTCTTGGTTTTGAGAAGTATTTGTACTTGATATTTCAAGTATCTTCTTTTCTAAAATTTCATTTGACTGCATGGATTCCTGACGGTCAGTTTTTAGTGCATCCAGAGTCTTACACAATTCTGAGTTAAGATTCTCAGATGCAATAAGCTTCTGTTTGGCTTCCAAGAGACCTGCTTCCTGCTTATCAAATAATACTCTTCCAGTGGAAAGTTCCAACTTCAAATGATTGTTAGATTCCCTGACTTCATGGAGCTCCTCTTCCATCCTTTGAACTGATTCTTTCAGGAGTAAGTTTTCAATTTCCTTCATTTCCAGCTTCTCCTTCAATATGCCCATCTCCTTGTCAAAGTCACTGATTACACAAAGAAGATTCTGCATATCTTCACATAGTGACTTCAGTTCAGCAGATTTCTCTCTACCAAAACTCGTCAAAATATTAGAGAGATTGCTAAGAGCTAGTGTATCAAGTAAAAGAGTATCATTTTCCTGCTCCACCATCCATTTCTCCTCCTTGATCTCTGAGATCTTTTGCAACAAAGTTCTATTTTCCTCAAGAACTTGAGAGTATTTCCTTTTCAATTCAAGATATGTTGAATGCAACTGATCATGCTTGACATGGAGACTCCCAACCTCTGCATCAAGTACAGCTGTCAGTTGACTGCCCCTGCTCACTTCCAGTCCCAATTTCTTGTTCATCTTTAGGAGTTCATGATTGTCCTTCTGCACTGTGTCAAGCTTCTCTGCCATGATATCGAACTCCTCCTCTACAGATTTCTTCACAGACTCAAGCTCCAGGGTCTCTGATTTCAGCTGTGCAAGTAAAGTTTGGAGAACAGAGTTTTCAACCAACACCTGCTGCTTATCATCCTCGCATACTCTGAGAGAACATTTTAGATTCTCAATATTGCCCAAAATCTGATGCAGAAAAATTTGTTCATTTTCCACCTTATCTTCAGGTACAAAAACAGACTCAGTGTCAAGGGCCTTGAAAACCCGATATATCCCCAATCTCAGCCTTTCGATTTCGTCTAGCAAAAGCTCTGCTTCGACCTGTTGCTCAAGGCTCTCGTTCTCTAACTCTGTAATCAGCTTGTCAGCTAACTTTGATGCCTCGACATGTTTCTGACACTCAACCAACAAAGTATAATTCTTGTCTTCCATGTCTTGTATGAATTTCTGCAGGATGAAAATTTCACACTGGGCTTTCACAGCTCTGTCAAGCTCCTCTTCAGATTCTTTCTTCCTCCACTTACTTTCTTCTTGTAGAAGAAGAATATGGTTCTCCATATTATGTAATCGGGTCTCACTATGATGAGTAAAATTGGCCCTTTCTTGTTTCTCCATCCCGACTACAACTTTCAGTTCATCTACCTCTAAGCAAGTTGCTTTTTTGTCCTTCTCCAGGCATGCATATTTTTCTTCCAATCCTGTAAATCTTGCCTCCAGGTATTCGAGTCTCCGTTCAACATTTTCCAACTGAAAAGCTAGGCGATCTCTTTCAGCAAGAAGATTGGAATTCTCATTCTTCAGCAATTGGCAGATCTCTTCTAAACCTTTAGATTTTTCCCTGAGACCTTCAAGCTCAACTTTTGCACCAAAAAGAGAGTGCTCAAGAACAGCATTTTTCTCTAGGAGTTTCTGCATGTTGTCAGTTATAATTTGCAACTGAGATAGCAAAGCAGCTTTTTCAGCAACAAGGGTCGATTTTTCTCCATTGAGAATTTGGCAAGACTCCTGCAGCATTCTCACCTTTTCCTGTGATCCCTGCAACTCGCTGTTCACGTCTGAGAGGGAACTCACCAAAACAGCCTTCTTTGTCAGAAGTTCATCCATGTCCTTCAACCTTTTGTGCAGGACGTCTTTCTCTATTTTCTCCTTCTCAGAGGTTATTCTCAGCTCTGAGTTTTCTTCCTGCAAACTCTTTATTGAAGATTCAATACACTCAGGGTTTAAACCTGCAGCCTTCACTTGCTCCACCAAAGCCTGGTAGCTCCTGTTTAGGCCCTCGATTTCCTCCTTTAAACACGAAATGTCTTGCTGAAGGTTGTTATTAACTCCCACTTGTTCTGCAACCTCTTCTTCAAGTCTCTCTTTCATTTTCCTCAGGCTAAGGATTTCATTTCCCAGATTCTCCAGTGAGATGGTAGAGGACAATTTTAGTTCACTCAGGCTTTGGTTTTCATCCTTCATTCTCCGAAGTTCATCTTCCAAATTATTTTTGCTTGTTTCCATGTCCTTCAACAGTTGAAGGCCATTTTTGAGCTCCAAGGCGAGAGTTTTCTGCTCCTCTTGAGATTCAGAATGCAAATTTTGCAAAGTGAGAAGTGTGGCTTCAATTTGTGCATGTCGTGAGTGCTCATATTGCAAATCACTTTGAAGTTTCTCCAGTTCCTGTTGCTTCTGAGAGAGCTCTTGATCTTTCATTGTTATCTTCTTTGCCAAGTTATCTGCCTCAATGTGCAAAGACTGATTTGATGTCTCCAGCAGAAGACAGTTCTCTTCGGCATTTTGAAGTCTAGCAGCTCCTGTTGAAAGTTCACCATTAAGGCGTTTTACATCCTCTTGTGTACAATATAGTTCATTCTCAAGTTTAGATATTTTCTCCAGACAATTTTTGTACTCACGGACTGAGGCTTCTTTCTCCTCAGTTAGCTCCAGAACATGCCTTTTCAGTTCCTTGATCTCACTTTCAGCTCTATCAGCTTTCTCATTAAGAAGTCTGGCTTCATCCTGAGAAGCCAAGAGTTTTTTCTCCAGTTCAGATATCTTTTGCAGACACTGTTTATACTGATAGAGATTAGAGTCTTTTTCAGACTCTAATTTACAGATTTCATTCCTCAAATGTTGAGCTTCCGTTTCTGCCTTAATTGCTCGCCCATTCAGTCCTTTTGTGTCTTCAAGTGCTTGAGAAGCCTTAACCTCCAAACTGGATATCCTTTCTAAATACTCCTTGTGTTTGCCCAGAGCAGCATCTTTTTCAGCCTCTAGTTTGATAATGGATTCCTTCAACTTCTGAACTTCATTTCCAGCTTGGCTAGCCCGTTCATTGAACTCAAAGGACTCCTTCTGTGCAGCACTGAGATCCCTCTCTACAGCAGACAACTTTTCCAGGCATTGCTGGTATTGCAGGAATGTAGTTTCTTTTTCCGTCTCAACACCAGCTAGGGCTTCTTTCAGCTTTTGAATTTCTCCTTCAGCTTGACCTGCACGTTCTGACTCAGCAAGAACTTTGGCCCTGAGGTTTTGATTCTCAGTTGATAATTCAGATACTTGAGAATGCAAACTGTGTTCTTTTTCCTCTTTATTGCAGATCAATCCTTTCCCCAACGTTCCCTCAAGAAACTTTGAGTTCTTTAGCATTTCTTCTCCAGCCCCAAGCATCTCCTGCAATTGCTTTAGACCCCACTCACTTGTTCCATTATCAGAATCGCCAGTACAAGATCCGGTCTTCTGTAAAGCATGCATTCTTGACAACAACAACCCCATTGCCTGCTTATGCAAGTCACCTGCATCAGGCAAAGCATGAGTAGGACGCAACACTTCCGGGCTATGTGGCTCTGCCTCCTGTGCGGAAGATTTCACAGGTGAATCTGCAAGAAGAAAGGGTACTTCATTCGGAAATGCCTCAGACATGGTCTTTTGGGCCTGCCTAAGCTCGCCTGTCACATGATCATATCTTTCAGCTAACGACCGGTATGCCCTGTAGAACTCCTCAACTAATTTCATTAGCTCAGGCCTTTTCTTGTAGTACATTTCAGCCCTTCTTGCAAATGAATCAGCATCTTCTTCAATGAGCTTGATCATTGCCTTCACCTTAGCATCCATTTCTGCGGGAACAATAAACAAAGCAGGTTTAGTTCCTCATCTGGGATAAGAATACGCATAATAATAAGTATGACGTAGTTTTCCTGTTAAACAAGCAGAAGCCTTTGTTAAATGAGGGAGGAGACGAAATGCCACAGCATTCATTTGTTCCACCAGCTTTTAGAACTACTTAGAGCATACCGTTCGATCATCTTAAGCTGCCTGTAATATATACTTTGGAAATAAAATATGAATCTCTACATGCACATAATCTTTTAAGCTACCCATAATGTACGCACATATAGTAGGATATCTAGGTGGTTAATAAATGGATAATAGTGAAGTGCTTGCATATGCTATCCATTAAGAGTTACCCATAATATATGCATATGGTTCCGATTGAAGTGCTTGCAAAACATTGTCCATTAAGGGTTGGGTATTAATGAATACTTCAATTACAGGAAACTGTCATTTTATAAGGAAATGAAAAGGCAAGGATCTTTATCACAGGCAACTGGCACTAGGCAGGCTGGTTCACTTTAATGTTATCTACACGAAAGAGGGATGCAACAGGATTTGAAAAAGAGGGGGCGCAAGCTATATAGAGAAAGAGTAAAGGCAAAGTTTGCAAAAATTTTAAGGATCTAGGCTTTCATGCCTACTTATTAATGATGGGTTATTCAATCAAGAAGGAAAAGCCCCTATTTAGTTTTACAAGCCTCTGCCATCAGCAGTAAGCTAAGTAGGCCTGACGCCCGATTGAAAATTTAAAAAATATAAGGATATAATTTTAGTTTGTGAATGTTTGAGAAGGCAGTCCATAGAAAGTTTTTCTATTTTGGAATCGTGAGGTCTAATTCCTATTACCTTGGCTGGATTATTCGTAACTGCATATTTACGATACATGTGTGGTGATCAGTTGGACCTTTGATTAATAATAAATATCTTTTTTTGATTGGCGTCCTCTTTTCTTCAATTCAGAGGCAAGGGTCGTCAAATTCTGATTGTTGTGCTGAATGAATCTATCTTATCTTACCCTACAAAATAGCTGTCTCAGGAGGGAGGGACATAACATTACTAATCAGAATAAAGTCCTTGGAAGGTTAGTCTAGTCAGGTTGTTTTGTGCAGAAAGATAAGTTCTTTAGACACTCCTTCTCCGTAAATATAATTTATAGTGAAGAAGGCCAATGGAACAATGATACACATATTTAAACAATTCCCAAGCATAAGTTACTTGTAGATATCATACACATGCCCACAATGGCCACATTTAAGCACAGGTACTTGAGCATAAAGCAAAACACAAGGCAAAGCATCAAACGTTTTAACACTTTGTAATGAAACCACCGTAAGCACGTGGTACAGACGTATTTGTTCTTCTTTGATGCTTTCATGAATGTATGAAGCAGATGATATCAAGTCCGAATATCATAGTTCAAATGGAAAGTAACTATCCTGTAGCATAGAGGTCACTATTTTGTGATCCAAATAAAATCATTAAGTCAAATAGACAAACATAAAAGACATAATTAAGAACACTACAAATCTGGTTCCCCCGAGAAAAAATGAGCCCATAAAAAATGGGTACTAAGATCTCGGCAAGGCCAAGGAGAACAAAAACAAAAGTAGAACCAAGTAGAGAGATACTCACCAGTAAGATTCTCTTGAAGCCATTTTGAGTTCTTTGGGATATGACTATCCCACCACCAAGAGTACTTGCGCCTGGAATCGGAATGTGGCAAGGTTGCCATGATTCCAGCAAAGAACAGCAAGACAACTGGATTTATCCTTGCAAAAGTACTGGTATTTTATACCAGTAATAGAAATAATGGAACCCGGGGGCTGCAGCTATACTTTCACCTGGCCAATAAAATATCAGGAAAAGAGAACAGAATTACATTAAAGCAGCAGACAAAACCAATATTGGGGTAAAGGATTAAATGAGTATTGAAGTTAATAAACATCGCAGCAACATACCTGCTGTGTGCCTCTGGGACTCTGCCAATCACAAACCAGACACAACTACAGTTACTCTTCAACTAGAAAGTTTCAATGCCAGTACACCAAAGGAAACCTGAACAAGAAAAGTAAGGACTGACTGAGAATCAGGTCTCATACATAACAAAATGCTAAGACAACTATATCTTGTAAAGATTATTTACTATGCACATCACAATTTTACAAAATACCCACAATTCACCAATTGACAAGATATATCAATCCATACAAGAAAAAGCACCTTCTAACTTCTAAGCAACCCCTAATTATGATAAAGCTTAAAACTTTATGAACTCTTAACAACAAAGATCCTTTTTTTCCTAATAAGTAGACTCTTAATTCTCAAGATTTACAAACCCAACATGAATGCCATTTATTTAAAGCAATTGAGCACAAGAAAACCTCAAAAAGATTCTATGTTTTCAGTATATGAATCCAAAACTCACCACAAGTACAAAATCTAGAAGCAAATATTGCTTAAACAAGAATCATTAATACACAAACTCACAGATACAAAGCAACTCATATCAAGAACACTAACACAACAACATAGAGCAAATGATCCTAAAAAAGAACTGGATCTTTACAACAAAACAAGAATCAGGAAAAAGTGACTGCCGGTGTACAAAACATCCCGCGTTCAGCAGAGTCCGGGGAAGGGCTGCCCCCAAAAATTAGAAGTTACCTCATAGCAGCTATGATTGTGAAAAAACAACAAGCTGCTTCATTTTCTATCACCCCATTTCCTTTCTTGCTCTAACTTTGTCATATACACGCACTCTCTCTCTCTCTCTCTCTTAATTCAAATAGCCTATATACACTTTATCTTCTATAGTTGGTACACTGTCAATGTGACAATCTGTAAAAAGTGGACAAATGTGAAAGCCTTACAATATTGCAGCTTTGAATATAGGCTCAACTAGACACTGCAAATAATGTATGTTATATATGTATATTCTATATCTTATACATACAGATTACATATACACTGTATTCTTGTAATGGTGGTAAACTTGCTTAGTGAGGGGGTAGGGTGGTGGAATAGAGGGGGGTGGTAGGGTTCTAAATATTGACATTTGTGAAATGTGAGTAAATGCTATAGTAAATTATTAGTAGTACTAAATAAAATGGAAGTAATGATATAAATAATAAGATTTTTGAAAAATAATTAAAAAGATTTTATTTGTTGAGATATTGTCGCCACTTTATTGGGTAATACAACTCTTGCATACTTATGACCAAGAATGGGAATGTACTTAATTTTTGGACTAATATATGCTTTGCTTGGGATCTCAAAAATGTTCTTTCTTGGGTCTCTTTACATGTTTTTGTCTATTTTTAATCATTAAATTTTGGAAAAAGTCATTAATTTACTCATTAAAATCTTGTGAGATTATGAGAACTCCTTTTTATGTGGCAGAAGCAAAGCAAATCTTCTCTTTATTCTTTGGATTTTTATAAATGATACACCATATATTTCTTTTAATTTTAACACAAGAATAAAAGATTTTCTCAAGCAAAAATTTATTCTTTGTTTAGCTAAATCAACTTGGGATAGCTTGATCAGTGGAAATTATAGCATTCATTTGATTGATGGATATTGGATACTAAGAATTTGCCCAACCAAAGTTATATCAATGTGTGTTCTAGCTTGCACGAGATATAACAACCATAACTATTTGCTAGTTCTGATAAAATAATGAGCGAACTAAAACTCTTAAATTCTCCTTTTTTTGGTAAAACTAAGGTGATTTGTTAATTCTTTTCCTATTTGGATATCGTTTCAAATTTGGAAAAAGGGATTAAGTTGAGGTGGAAGATAAAATTCTAAAATCTAGTCAAAGAGAAAATTATGTTGCGGATTTCATATAATCTTTTCCAAATAAGGTAGGCTCATATACTATAACGGTCTAGAAATTTTGATCTGTGCGTAATCATCATTTTTAAATATAAAGATTTTGCGAAGCTACTACAACTGAAAAGCATATATTTAGCAACCTGTTAATGCTATTAATAATTGATTTAGAATTCGAAAAGCTGCTAAAAAGTGAAAAGTTGGAAGATGCATGGTGGCTTTTGCAGAAGTAACATGAACTCACCTCACCCCACACAATTTTTTTAACGAGAATTTGATCTTTGGTCCGACAACTCCTTTTAGTTTTCTTGTATATTTGATAAACTTATTTTCGCTTTTGTTCTTTGTTTTGGTGATTTGATTCAGATTCAGTTTTAATAGGATCTTCTTTTGTTTAGCTTAAAGCATATTCATGCGTGAAAGCTTCGCTGGCTTATCAAATACTTAAAGCAAAAGCAGCTATGGCATTAACTTCATTTTCTTAATTTCCACCTAGCTCTACAATCAATTTCACCATCAAGTTATTAATATATAATCATGATTAAGCAAATTAATGTTTTATCATGACTATATTACATTTTGCTAGTTTATACATCTTGCGTTCTAATTTACATGTCCATGTTTTATTTGGTAACAAGTATTGAAAAATAGATATTCGTCAAAAAGTTAGAGTAAATAGTTTAACATTTTGAAAAAAGCAGAAGGGCCAAATGGACACATATACTTGTCTTGTTTAATCATAACCACGTTTATACTTTGCAAAGTGTCAACCAGCCCCTTCTACTCATCTAAAACATGACTTTTTAACCCTCCCGTCTAAGCGTGGTGCACAAATGCGACCACGTGGCTTCCACGTCATATTGGTGGCCCATATCACATGCCACCTATTTTTTTAGGGAGATTTACACAAATATACAACCCTAACACCATATTTACAAAAAATGACAATACTTTTCCACTTTACAAAATATAGCAATAGTGTTTTTACATTTCATATACAAACCTCCATTAAACCATACAAATGCAAGATTTATACCTCCCCAAGCCAGCTGCCAGTGCTGCCACCACCGGCCGCCGGCCAGTCGCCACCTGCCGCAGGTTGGCGGAAGTTTTTTTTTTTTTTGCTTTTTTTTTTAAAAAAAATCTGGAAGAAAAGCTTGTCAACATACAAAAACACACTCATACACATAAAAATACTTGTATACAAAACTATACAAAACACAAAACTATACAAAAAAATACCATACACTTGAAATACAAAAAATACACAAACATACAAATAAAAATATATAGATATTCAAAAAAACTTAAATGTATTTGTACGCCAAAACATACACATACACATATATACAGTCTTATACATTGTATATACAAATAAATATACATACAAAACCAAAAATCAAAAAGGAAAAAAAGGGCAGATCTGAATATGTCTATACGAAATACAAATATATACATAAACATACGTGTATATACACATACAAAAGAAAAAAAAAATGAGATCTGAATATGTATATATAAAATACAAATATATACATACTTATACGGAACAAAAGGAAAAAAACAGATCAGAATAATACAAACTCGCCAGAAAATACATAGATCGGAGAAGCCGCCGCTGTAGTGCAGCAGCGTCGCCGTAGAGGAGCGACGTCGCTGCACTATAGCAGCAGCATCAACGATTCAGACACGCAATAATGGAACAGTCTTGGAAGCAGCACCATCGGCGATAGTTTTTGCTGGAGGAGCAGATCAGCGATCGCAGGCGTAGGGATGGGGTGGCGGCGGCGGGTGGGTGATGGTGGAGGAGGGGAGAGAAGGAGAGAGAGGGAGAAGAACTAGGGTTTTATATTTGGGGAGGGAAAATAACAAATATGGAAAACTATTGTTATGTTATGTAAATAGTGTAAAAGTATCGTTATTTTTTGTAATTAAGCAATTAGGGTAGTTATATCGTGTAAATTTTCCTTTTTTTTACCCGTAAAAACAAAAAGGAAAGCCCAAACGGTAAACAAAATCAAAAATCACTTTAACCCAAATGACTCTTACTCAAGCCCAAAACTTACTCCGTCGATTAAACTTATCCCGTCGATTAACAACAAAAAAAGGCTCCTTATTTGATTAATAACATTTAACCCGTTTGATTAATTCTTCTGATTTGAAGGTTTTCCTATATTTAAAGTAAGGGTTTTAACCCATTTTATTTTCTAATTTGTTTAATGAATTGTTATTTGCGATTGGTTATAAAAATTAGGAATTTGTTATAATACATAGTCAAATTATGTTTAGAAATTAGGGTTTTGATTGATTATCGTTTATTAATAAAAATTAGGACACTCAAGAAATCTTCTTGCCGGGTTTCTACTAGTCTATGACGTCTTTATGTCCCTTATCATTCCACAATAGCACAATGGTGGATGCTCCATGTCTTCCAACATTAAATCTGAATTTTTGTAAAAAAAATAGACTAAGAAAATAATAAGGAATAAAGGAGAAGGAAAGAAACTAAGGATAAAGAAGCAAAAGACAATGGAAAAAATGAAGGTGAAGGATTTGGTAGTGAAAGGCCTTAAAAAGACCAAAAAATAGCTGTTGGTAGTATTTTTTTTTCTGTTTCACTCACTGAAAAGCCATGTGGCTCATGCTCATTTGCCGCGTAAGCAACCTACTAGACACATCAGCGGGGATGGTTTAAAGTCATGTTTTGGATGAGTGTAGAAGGGGGCGGTTGACACTTTGCAAAGTATAAGCGCGAATATGGCTAAACCGAACAAGTACGAGTGTCCATTTGACCCTTCTGCCTTTGAAAAACTTAAACTTTATTTAATATGTGGAGCTTCTAATATTTTGGAAAGAATTACATGAATATGATATTTAAAGTAGCCAAACTATAGTTTAACCTAAAAATGGACAATACAGACCTATTTTCTTTCCTTCAACTTCATCAACTTTTTTAGTGCATCCTTGAAAGGAATTGAATTGTTGAACCAATAAAATTATCGCATGCTCTCTTGCTCAAATGATCCAATGCACAATCTTAATTGAAAGACTCTCATTCTTATTAAAAATACAAAAGTAAACTTTAGTTTAAAGCTTAAAACAAGTTTAAAAGGGAGTAGCCAAAAAATCGTTTAAAAGTATAGGAACGCATTTTTATTTTTATCCATCATAATTTATGTGCAGATATATTCAATTAAGTTTATATAAAAGATTGGGACATAAAGGACAACTTGTTATTCCTGCAACCAAATAAATCAGAAAAGACAGAAAAAACATAAGTATATTATCAGTTGTTATGGGACAATCCCGAGCCCACAATTTACTTGTGTCTCCTTAAGAAATCTAACCCCCTCACAGTTGCCCAAGGTTCACGGGTTAATTTCTCCCAGGATGGAACGGGATAACAGTTCTACTGTAGCGGCACTTCAAACAGTAGAACACTGCGAACTCAAAGAAAACGGAGCAAATCACACGACTTACTAAGACTTACTTAGTATGCAGAAAAGAGAGGAATGCAGTAAGAAGTTTTGTATTTCTGTGTTTCAGTGTGTTGAAATGTTGAAGACTGACCAGTTTATATAGCCATGGGAAATGGAAGGAAGAGTCACCACTAATGGCCACTAACACCACTAACACTGCCACTAATGGCACCTGAATTCATTGCCACTAATGGCTGAATTCACTAAATGTCAGTAATGAATTGTCCACTAATGAGAAAATGTGGGAGAGTGGGAGAACGTGGAGGAATAACTACTCTGGATTAATCAGATTAATCCATTCACATTTCTGTTGCACAAACATATTAAATATTAAATATTAATAATAAAAAATATTAATTAATTAATATTTTTAGTTTTTGTTGGTCCAAAAAATTAAGTCAATCAATCATATCAATTGACCGAAATCCGAAATCCGAAGCCGAAGCCAAGACGAGCGAGCGACGACGACGGCGCGAGGCTTCCCTTCTTCTCAACCCTTTTAAGAGCTAAGAGAAGTGAATTTGTATTTAAACCCAACAAAAGTCTTTTCCTCTACCATTATGGGAGAATGTGCATTTCCTTACTAAAAGGAACCTTTTCACATTCCCACCCATTTCCCATTCACACTCTATTTATTCCAAAATCCCAACAATCCCCCACATGAATGGGGAATGGCTATATTTGAAATATGCATGACAGACTTGTGTGATTTGCAAGAAAGAACTAGTTGCATCGGGATAAGTAGGTTTCCCTTTGAACTTTCCGTAGTGAACATACATCGGATATACTCGGTCAATCGGTAGATTTGATATCTTTGAACCGTTGAGCTTTGGTGTATACCTAGACAACGTATGTCACACAACTAACCCTTAACCGTCTTTGGTTCTCACTGTTGTGTTCGTTTCAGCCATGAACACCGCCTGGTTTCATAAGTACTTAGAGAACTTGCCATACCGAATTCTCCTTGAAGCGGCTTCCACTTCACACTTACATAGGTGATTTCTAAACGTGTAATCCTATAGATGTACACTGTTTGATAATTAAAATATCAAACTTAGACAATCATTAAAAAATGCCTCTAGCATTTTACCCTTGGTACTTGAACATTGTCTAATCATGAGAATGGACCAAACATTAACTGACTATGTTGGACCGTCAAACACGACTTTGTATTCTCCTTGAACCTAGTTCTTGGGATCTCCAGTCTCCTAGGTAGAGTTACCGCCGTGATGACTTGTCCTTGGCCATAGTCCCATTCCCTTCGATGAACACTCAACCGCCTCTCTAGTTAAGCCTTTTGTAAGCGGATCCGCCACATTATCCCTTGACTTCACGTAGTCAATTGTGATAATTCCCCTAGAGAGTAGGTCCCTAACGGTTTTATGCCTTCGTCGTATGTGACGATTCTTACCGTTATACATTACATTCTTCGCTCTTCCTATAGCCGATTGACTATCACAATGTATACAGATTGGTGTCAATGGCTTAGGCCAAAACGGAATGTCTTCCAAAAAGTTTCGAAGCCATTCAGCTTCTTCACCGGCTTTGTCTAAGGCTATGAATTCAGCTTCCATAGTAGAGCGGGCAATACATGTTTGCTTGGACGATTTCCAAGACACCGCTCCTCCACCAAGTGCGAAAATATATCCACTTGTGGACTTAGAATCAGTTGTGTCGGTGATCCAATTGGCATCACAATATCCTTCAATGACTGCAGGATACTTGTTATAATGCAATGCAAAGTCTTGAGTGTATTTTAAATACCCCAAAACACGTTTCATTGCCATCCAATGGGTCTGATTGGGATTACTCGTGTATCGACTTAGTTTACTTATAGCACAAGCTATATCTGGTCGAGTACAATTCATGACGTACATCAAACTTCCCAAAACACGTGCATAATCCCGTTGCGACGTGCTTTGACCTTTGTTCTTCTTTAGAGCAAGGTTTACATCAATAGGAGTCTTTGAAATTTTAAAATCCAAATATTTAAATTTTTCAAGAACACTATTGATGTAGTGAGTTTGAGACAACGCCAGACCTTGAGGAGTTTTATGGATCTTAACACCCAGAATTAAGTCCGCAACTCCTAAGTCTTTCATATCAAATTTGCTAGTCAACATGCGTTTCGTAGCATTTATATTGGCAATGTTATTGCTCATTATCAACATGTCGTCCACATATAAGCAAACAATGACTACAAAATTAGGAGTGTTCTTAATGTAGACACATTTATCACACTCGTTAATTTTAAAGCCATTTGACAACATTGTATGATCAAATTTCGCATGCCATTGTTTAGGTGCTTGTTTCAGTCCATAAAGTGACTTAACAAGTTTACACACCATCTTTTCTTTACCTGGAACCACGAACCCTTCAGGTTGTTCCATGTAAATTTCTTCCTCCAAATCCCCGTTTAAGAACGCTGTCTTAACGTCCATTTGATGGATTTGCAGACCATACACGGTGGCTAACGCTATTAACATACGAATGGAAGTAATTCTGGTTACCGGCGAGTATGTGTCAAAGTAGTCAAGACCTTCTTGTTGTCTATAGCCTTTAACAACAAGCCTTGCCTTGTACTTGTCAATAGTGCCATCAGCTTTCATTTTCCTTTTGAAAATCCACTTAGAACCTAATGGTTTGTTTCCAGGAGGAAGATCAACCAACTCCCAAGTATGGTTGCTCAAAATAGATTCTATTTCACTATTGACTGCCTCTTTCCAAAATGGAGAGTCTGAAGAAGACATTGCTTCTTTAAACGTCCGAGGCTCATTTTCCAACAGAAAAGTGACAAAGTCATCTCCAAACGAAGTAGAAGTTCTTTGACGCTTGCTTCGTCTTGGTTCTTCCTCATTTGGTGAATTTCCTTTGGTTCCTTCTCGAGGTCGTTTGGATCTTTCACCAACTGACTCACATTCCTTCTTATACGGATATATAGTTTCAAAGAACTCAGCACTATCTGATTCCATCACCGTATTAACATGAATGTCGGGATTTTCTGATTTATGAACCAGAAACCGATATGCTTTACTGTTTATAGCATACCCAATGAAAACACAATCAACTGTTTTCGGTCCAATCTTAACCCTTTTGGGTTTAGGGACTTGCACTTTTGCCAAACACCCCCACACTTTGAAGTAATTCAAGTTGGGCTTCCTTCCTTTCCACTTTTCATATGGAATGGACAGTGTTTTGCTATGGGGAACTCGATTGAGTATTTGATTAGCCGTGAATATAGCTTCCCCCCACAAGTTCTGGGGTAGACCCGATCTGATTAACAAGGCATTCATCATCTCCTTTAATGTCCGATTTTTCCTTTCCGCAATCCCATTGGATTGAGGCGTGTAAGGGGCAGTTGTTTGATGAATAATGCCATATTCCAAACATATTTTTTCAAAAGGAGATTCATATTCTCCACCCCTATCACTTCTTATCATTTTGATCTTTTTGTTAAGTTGCGTTTCAACTTCATTTTTGTATTGCTTGAATGCGTCAATTGCCTCATCTTTACTACTAAGTAAATAAACATAGCAGTAACGAGTGCTATCGTCAATAAAAGTTATGAAATACTTCTTTCCACCGCGAGATGGTATTGACATGTCACAAATATCTGTATGAATTAAGTCTAATGGTTCAGAATCCCTTTCAATTGACTTGTAAGGGTGTTTAGCATATTTAGACTCAACACATATTTGACATTTTGACTTAGCGCAATCAAATTTAGGCAATACTTCCAAATTGATCATTTTTCGCAAGGTTTTATAATTGACATGTCCCAAACGAGAATGCCATAAATTATTTGACTCAAGTAAGTAAGAAGAAGCTGCAATTTTATTCATAGTATCAACGACCATTACATTGAGTTTGAAAAGGCCCTCAGTCAGGTAACCTTTTCCTACATACAGCTCATTCTTAGTTATTACAACTTTGTCAGAAACAAACACACACTTAAACCCGTTTTTCACAAGAAGTGCAGTAGACACCAAGTTCTTCCTAATTTCAGGAACGTGAAGAACATTGGTCAGAGTCACAACCTTGCCAGATGTCATCTTGAGGAATATCTTCCCATATCCTTCAATTTTGGCCGTTGCAGAATTGCCCATAGAGAGCGCCTCATCAGGTCCAGCGGGAGCATACGAAGCAAAGGCTTCCTTCACAGCACAAACATGGCGGGTGGCTCCTGAATCAATCCACCATTCCTTAGGATTTCCAACTAAGTTGCATTCAGAAATCATAGCACATAGATCAATGTCTTGCACTCCTTGGGCCAATTTTGTCTCTTCAACCATGTTTGCTTGACCTTTTCCCTTTTTCCTGTCCTTCTTTGCAGCACGACAGTCTGCGGACTTATGTCCACTCTTGCCACAGTTGTAGCAATTTTCCTTGAAATTTTTCTTGCTGGGGTTGATCTTCCCTCCAGAAGGCTTCTTTCTCTTATTTTGATTTGGAGTGTGCTCAACGATATTTGCTCCCGCTATTGCAGCACTTCCACGAGCCTTCTTTGCAGCAGATTTGTTGTCCTCTTCAATCCTCAAGCGTACAACCAAATCTTCAAGGGTCATCTCCTTGCGCTTGTGTTTCAAGTAATTTTTAAAGTCATTCCATGATGGAGGTAACTTTTCAATCATGGCTGCAACTTGAAACGCTTCATTAATCTTCAAACCTTCAAAGAAAAGTTTGTTAGCAACAATATAGATAATACTCTTAACAGAAGTATTAATCAAGATCAAACCTTCAGCAAGGAGATCATGGATAAGGACTTGAAGTTCTTGGACTTGGGACACAACAGATTTGTTATCCACCATTTTATAATCCAGAAATTTGGCAGCCACAAATTTCTTCAGTCCAGCGTCTTCAGTCTTATATTTCTTTTCTAGAACATCCCACAGTTTCTTAGACGTTTCAACATTACTGTAAACGTTGTACAGGTCATCTTCCAAGCCACTTAGAATGTAATTCTTGCATAGGAAGTCAGAATGCTTCCAAGCCTCAATCACAAGGAAGCGTTCATTTTCAGGTGTTTCATCAGTCAAGACTGGAGCATCCTCATTGATAAACCTCTGCAGGCTTAAGGTGGTCAGATAAAAGAACATCTTTTGCTGCCACCTTTTAAAGTCCACACCAGAAAATTTCCCCGGCTTTTCTGCTGGTGGCATAACCGTTGCAGCAGCACGGCTAGGTCCAGCAGCACCAGAAACTGCGGTAGCATTCGTATTCACAGCAGGGACTGTTTGTTCAGCTCCGTTAGTCATCTCTGTCAAGTGACACAAGCAGAAACAATATTAATAAACTGTTTAAACAATAGGAGTAGAAAAAACCACGAAGGCTTTTAGTCCCCACAAACAGATTATTTCACAGTAGTTAGGAGTAGAAAAACCACGAAGGTTTTAGTCTCCACAGCAGATTAATATATTATAAACGAGTAGAAAACCCCAAAGGTTTTAGTCTCCTTAACCAGTATTTATTTAAGTGCAGAAAATAAATAACAGTAGATTTCTTAAGCTTGTTATTCCTGCAACCAAATAAATCAGAAAAGACAGAAAAAACATAAGTATATTATCAGTTGTTATGGGACAATCCCGAGCCCACAATTTACTTGTGTCTCCTTAAGAAATCTAACCCCCTCACAGTTGCCCAAGGTTCACGGGTTAATTTCTCCCAGGATGGAACGGGATAACAGTTCTACTGTAGCGGCACTTCAAACAGTAGAACACTGCGAACTCAAAGAAAACGGAGCAAATCACACGACTTACTAAGACTTACTTAGTATGCAGAAAAGAGAGGAATGCAGTAAGAAGTTTTGTATTTCTGTGTTTCAGTGTGTTGAAATGTTGAAGACTGACCAGTTTATATAGCCATGAGAAATGGAAGGAAGAGTCACCACTAATGGCCACTAACACCACTAACACTGCCACTAATGGCACCTGATTCATTGCCACTAATGGCTGAATTCACTAAATGTCAGTAATGAATTGTCCACTAATGAGAAAATGTGGGAGAGTGGGAGAACGTGGAGGAATAACTACTCTGGATTAATCAGATTAATCCATTCACATTTCTGTTGCACAAACAGATTAAATATTAAATATTAATAATAAAAAATATTAATTAATTAATATTTTTAGTTTTTGTTGGTCCAAAAAATTAAGTCAATCAATCAATTGACCGGAAGCCGAAGCCGAAGCCGAAGCCGAGACGAGCGAGCGACGACGACGGCGCGAGGCTTCCCTTCTTCTCAACCCTTTTAAGAGCTAAGAGAAGTGAATTTGTATTTAAACCCAACAAAAGTCTTTTCCTCTACCATTATGGGAGAATGTGCATTTCCTTACTAAAAGGAACCTTTTCACCTTCCCACCCATTTCCCATTCACACTCTATTTATTCCAAAATCCCAACACAACTTGTGCATTGATCGTGGATTACAGTATAGTTGTGTTTCATAGAATATGATAGAATAGATGTTTCTGTAATATGTAAAACTATAAAAAAAATGTTATACTTTATTATCAAATTTGAATTTTAAGGTGAATTAAATAAATTGTAATTCATTATTCACTCTAATACGAGGCTATATCTTTAAATAAAATATTCCTCTTAATTCTAACTTGATATTTTCATATTATTATGGCTTATCTTCCATAGTCTCAATTACTAATAGTCGAAAATATTGTGCCATTTGGATGGAGTGGTTGGTCATTGACTTTTTAGCCTAGCTACATTTGGAAAAATGAAGTAGTACCGGTTTGCAATTAATTGAATTAAGTGCATTTCATTTCGGCTAAGCCTAACTTGATGACTTTTAAAACTAGCAGAAGGTTAATAGAGTTCTACTCCGTACTCTATTAGAAAAATTATGTATAAAGGAGAATAGGGACTAACATATTTCCCCTACTATCAGAAATTTAAACTGAAAAACGTCAAATATATATTCTAGAATATAGGCTACATAAAAACTCATACCACTATTTTCAAGTCGAATTATATATATGGTGTATAATATATTTAAATTCAACCTCATTATAGAAGACACATGAGGAGAAGTTTTGAATTTTAGAATGTTATAATTGGATTCTATATCTAATATACTTATATCTTTAATAAATTTCTTAACACAAATACAATATTTGACCAAAAGTTATTGATCCGGCCAACTGATATTCAGTACATACATGAACTAACCGTTGAACATCAAAGTTTATTGCAAAGTGAGAACTTAGAAAAGTAGTCAAAGAAACAATTTTAGTGCATGATCTTCAAAGAATGGGCATGGGCAAATTATTGGAGGTTCAGATTTTGGATCACATTGAAAAACCTTTTCAAATGTGGACCATGAAAGATGGCACCGCCATGGCTTCTGTCGTTACCCTTTTTAACTATAATTATAAATGTTACAAAATATATTTTGAAGAAAGCATATGAGCATTTTGTTTTTTCATATTGAGATCCTGCATTGTCAAAAACAATGTGCTACCAGAAAATGTATAAAGTAGAATTTGGCTTATCAATTTGGAAGAAATTGGGAAGGAGTAACTAAGTAGGGACTTTTGATGTTGATGGAATTGGCCTTTCTTCTTATAAATAATATTGAAAGCTTTTGCCTACTTTTTCCAACAATAATATGTAGCAGCTTTTTTCACGAATGAATAATGAGTTTAGAAAAGGGTAGCAATGATACATTTTTTCCCTACCGACCTTTTCCTTCTCAAGAAAGGCACGAATGAAATATTGCTCAAGTCCATTTAAATATGCCTCAAAATGGGTCTTATTACATCTACTACATTTTACGAAAGTTTAATTTCTTTTCTCTTACGAAAAACATGTAGGGCCTTATATAAATCACTAGCACGATTTAGTTGATTGGAGGAACTTTGTAAGCATTTTTCGAGAAAAAAAAAATATGGACAAATCAACGTGGGCTATACAGATAAATTTTACAATGTTCGACAGGAGATAAAAAGCATTAACGAAAAGGAAGTTGGAAGCTCTACTATATTCTATTGGCATTGTAAGTTATAAAAGCATAAATGGAATTTTCATATTTTACTCAAGAAATATATAGAATGACGCTCATATATGCCTTCAAGAACTATATTTTGGTTGTAGTGGTGGGAGACTTTCATATAATAATTACTATATGATAGAGTGGTGAAAAAATGCCACGAGAAACTAGAAAAGGGCATTGAAAACGCACTATGTGAAACTTCCAGGCATTGAACTTAACGTGCTATAAGATGACCTAACCAAGTTAACAATAATTAAGAAAGACCGCAAACTAACAATATGAAGAAAAAGAAACTACCACACTGATTAGCGCCAAACACCAAGAGTTTTTTGGTTAACATATAACTCTCATTCTTGTTCAAATGGTAATTAGTGTGTGATTAAGGACAAGTGCAGGTGCAGGTATTCATCACTCTTAAGTCTTATAATCCAGTTTATCGTATTAATAAGTACTAGTACGTATTAATCAAACTGCTGGTATATACTAGCTCATGTGAAAGATGAAGTATGAGCTTTTGTCATGCTACAATATTATGGCCAAATCGGGTCCACTGGCACATGCTTCATTGACTGCTCGAGATAGCAAGCCAGCACAGGACACAGCTTCAGTTGAATGAGATGGAGTAATTAGTACTGGGTGTCATGCTATCACATTTTAAAGAGGAAATGGTTCACATAATCATCTACATGTGAATTGAAAAAATAACTCATTATAGAGGCTGATATAACTTTGTCAACGTACGGGTACAAGAGCAAGTACTATCTTTTTTTTTTTGGTTGTTAATTAAAGGAATTTTATTAACTACCAAGTGTCGGAATTACAAAGCAGCATAGCTTAACACAGCTACCTTAATCTTATAGCACTCTACTGCCACTAAAAAAACTAGATCTACTACAGAGGACTAGTATCTTTCTAATCAACAATAAACGGAAAGTGAAGATAGAAACTTGACACAGTTTTTCTTGCTTGAACGGCACCGAGGAACTGGTCTCAATACGATTCAAGTAGAAGGAAAGAGCACCTAAGCTATGCAACAATCCTCAAAAGAACAATGCTTCTTGCAAATTGAATGATCAAAGAGGAATTGTTCAATCGAAGTCACAGAAAGCCACAAGTTTCGAAGGCCCACATCTGGGTTGCTCACATCTGAGACACAAAAGAAATAGCTTTCGGCTACTCTTATTCAATATTCAGTACTCAAAATCAAAGGTTGTTCACAAAATAAAATATAAAAAGGTTTATATAGACAATACTAAGGGTAAACTAGTAAAACGGTCACAGGCGACCAATAACAATAAGCCACGCAGGGCTGAATAAGTTAAGTGTTTGGACACTCCTTTGCTTCACTGGCTCGGACGCTCCTTTGGTTCCGAACACTTAAATTCGAGCACTTGAATTCGGATGCTCTCCCTTCGGTTGCTTTCACTGCTCGGCGTCAATGTTGAGTGTTTGATTGCTTCCTTCTTCGGGCTCGAGCTTGTAGATGAAGCCTTCGAATCTTGCACTCGACCACTCAGTTTCTGAACGGTTGCTTTCTCCCGACCATGCCAATTGGATATGAACATCATGCAAGAGCTTGGTTTGGCTTTGTGTCATTGGCCTCGATGGATTGAACTCTTGATCAGCATGGATTCGGGCTGCATCATCCTCCCTTTCTTGAGAAGATTTCATCCTCAAAATCGAGGCTTCTTCCGTCTCCGATACTTGGCCTACAACACAAGGAGTTAAGTCAGCAACATTAAAGGTATTGGACACATTATACTCACCTGGGAGGTCGATCACATAAGCATTGCTGTTAATCTTGCTCAGCAATTGAAATGGACCATCCCCTCGAGGAGCCAACTTTCCTTTCTTTTGGTTCGGAAATCGTTCTTTTTGGAAGTGAACCAAAACCCAGTCTCCCATCTTTAACTCCAACTTCTTGCGCCCCTTGTTTTTCTTCATTTCCACTTTGGCTAAGCTTCCTCCAGATTCTTCTTCGCCTTGGCATACAATTCGAGCAAAGCAGCAGCTCGGCGAGTACCTTCAAAATCAATAACAACATCTTGAGGTAATAGGGTTAGATCAAGTGGAATTAAAGAGTTAAAACCATACATACATTCGAACGGACTCATGCCAATCATTCGGTGCACTGTTCGATTGTAGCAAACTCCATCACGGGCAAATGATCAGCCCAGCTTCCGACCATACCTTTGGTCATAGCTCGAAGCAGAACTCCCAAGGTTCGGTTAACTACCTCGGTCTGTCCATCAGTCTGAGGATGGTGAGACGTCGAGAATAGCAATTTGGTGCCAAGGGCACCCCATAGACATTTCCAAAAATGACTCAAGAATTTTGAGTCTCGATCACTCACAATAGTACAAGGCACGCCATGCAATTTCAACACATGATTAATAAATAAAGAAGAAACATGTTGTGCACAGTCGCATTTCTTGCAGGGAATAAAATGAGCAATTTTGGAAAAACGTTCCACGACAACGAAGATGCCATCATGTCCTCCCCCCGACCTCGGTAACCCCATAACAAAATCCATGGATATATCAACCCACGGTCGATCAGGCACAGGTAATGGAGTATACAACCCATGAGGGTTGGATCTCGATTTAGCTTTCTTGCAAACGAGACAAGCATTAAAAAGGTTCTCCACATCTTGTCGCATTTTTGGCCATTGGAACTGCTCGGACAAGATTCCAAGAGTTTTATCGACACCGAAGTGTCCCATCAATCCTCTGGAGTGAGCTTCTCGGACCAAGAGCTCTCTCCACTATGACACTGGCACACAAACCCTCCTATTCTTGAAGAGGTAGCCATCGTGTCACTGATATTTCTCATCCCTTCGGCCACTCAAGATTGCGTCACGGACGCTTTTCAGCTTGATATCATCTTCATACATCGACTTGATGATTTCGAATCCTATGAGCCTCGAGGCGAGAGTGGTCGCTAAGGCAAATTTCCTTGATAGCACATCGGCTACAACATTGTCTTTTCCCTTTTTTTAATAAATTACATAGGGAAAGCTCTCAATGAATTCCACCCACTTGGCATGTCTTCGATTTAATTTCTCCTGGCCTCGAAGATGTTTCAAAGACTCATGATCACTTTTAATCACAAACTCTCTCGGCCACAAATAATGCTGCCAATGGGCGAGTGCTCGAACGAGGGCATACAACTCCTTGTCATACGTAGAGTAATTCAAGGTTGCACCTTTAAGCTTTTCGTTGAAGTAAGCGATCGGCTTCGATTCTTGCATAAGAACTCCTCTGATCCCAACTCCGGACGCATCACATTCAACCTCGAACACTTTGCCGAAGTCAGGGAGTTGCAACAATGGGGCAGAGCTAAGCCTCCGTTTCAACTCTTGGAAAGCCCTCTCTTGGGACTCTTCCCACATAAATGGATGGTCTTTCTTTACCAGCTCGGTTAAAGGAGCCGCCACGGTGCTAAAGTCACGAACAAACCTTCAGAAAAAAGCTAGCTAAACCATGGAAGGTACGAACTTGAGATACCGAAGTTGGAGTCGGCCAATCTTTGATAACCTCGACTTTGGACTCATCGACTTCAACACCATTAGCACTCACAACAAATCCTAGAAAGACTACACGCTGAACACAAAAGGCACACTTTTTGAAGTTAGCATATAACTTCTCTTCTCTAAGGGTTTCAAGCACTAGCCTTAAGTATTCGACATGTTCAACCACAGATTTACTATAAACAAGTGTGTCATCGAAGTAAACGACAACAAACTTATTTATGAACGGTTTTAGCACATGGTTCATCAATCACATGAATGTACTCGGTGTGTTAGAGAGGCCAAAAGGCATCACTAACCATTCATAGAGACCGAATTTGGTCTTGACTGCGGTTTTCCACTCGTCTTCGGGTTTCATTCGGATTTGATGGCAACCGGACCTAAGATCGATCTTCGAAAAGCATGCAAAACCACTTAGCTCATCTAGCATGTCATCTAATCGAGGGATAGGATGACGATACTTTACCGTGATTTTGTTAACTGCTCGGCAATCAACACACATTCGACATGTTCCATCTTTCTTTGGGACAAGGATAACAGGAACATCGCAAGGACTCAAGCTCTCTCGAACAAGGCCCTTGTTCAGTAATTCATCCACCTGCCTTTGGAGCTCTTTGGTGTCTTCGGGATTACACCGGTATGCAGGTTGTTGGGGATTTGAGACCCCGGTACAAAGTCAATTTGGTGCTCGATTCCTCTCAACGGAGGTAATCCACCTGGCATTTCTTCAGGAAACATGTCTCCGAAGTCCTGCAAAACACTTTGAACAGCACTAGGTAAAGGGCTATCGTTAGTAAAATCATCATTAGAGTTTAGAAGGATACTTTTGTGCACGAGGCAAATCATCAGTCGACTGGCGTCGTTGCCTCGTAAATACTCACCCGCCTGCATAATTGCACAGATGTTGTTGACCACAGGTGGTGGAACTTTGTTTTCGACCATAATTGGTGCTCCGATGGGATCCTTTGCTTTGGCCGCTTCTTTCAGCTCTCGCATCCGTTTATAGTCCTTGCTGACTTGTTTCGGAGACAAAGGTTTGAGTATAAAACTCTCCCCTCTGAGCTTAGTAGTGTAAGTATTAGTTCGACCGTTGTGGATAACGGATCGATCATATTGCCACGGTTGCCCAAGGAGTAAATGACAAACTTGCATTGGAACTACATCAAACATCATCTCGTCGTGATATACCCCCACCTGAAATTTGATCAACACTTGCTTCGCCACTCTTAATTCTCTACACTCATTCAACCACTGGAGCTTGTATGGTCGGGGATGTTTGGTAGTAGGCAGACCCATTTGTGAAATCAAGGTTTGGCTTACCACATTCAAACAACTGCCTGAATCAATGATCATCGAACACACCTTCCTTTTCACTCGACATCGAGCATGAAAGAGATTTTCCCTTTAGTTGTCATCTTCCTCTTCCATGACCATGGTACTCAAGTTCCTCCGAACAACTAAAAGAACTTCCGGATGATCAACCTCGATGGTGTCATATCCATCATCCTCAAATTCAGCTCGGTCGGTCTCCTCGACGTTTTCCTCGTCGGAATCACTCACTTGCTCATGGACGGAACCATCATCAAGCATTAACATGATATGACGAGTCGGACAGTCTCTTTCCATATGACATAACCCTACACTTGTGCCATTGGATGTTTGAAGCACTGGGAGTATTGAATTGAGCTTTACCTCCTGCTCCTTTGGTTGGATTAACGGTCACTCCACGCTCGAAGGGTTTCTTTGATATCGGCCAATGTTGGCATTTATTGGGTTCAGGCTTCTCCATTCTTTACCTCGGTTCAAAGGAGTTGAAGTACTGACACCACGATACCGGCTTGCTTTGTCATCCTTCACCCATTTCTCAGCATCAACGGTTGCATGAAACACTTCTTCCAAAGTTTGATATACATGCAGTCTCAATTGAGATGACACATCTCGAGTCAAGCCATTTTTTAATCGAATGATGGCTTGCTTGCCATCTTCTTCCATATCAAGAGCCAATCAAATTCTTTCGAACTCATCATAGTATTCTTCAACAGATTTGGATTCTTGTTTCAATTTATAGAGCTTCTGAAATTGTTCCTGCCGATATTTGGCAGTCACATACTTAGCATCCATTGATCTCTTCAGGTGCAACCATGTAGTGACCTCGGGATAAGCATTACTTCTCCTCAATCTTTTGTCAGCTTCCCACCAGGTCGATGCATATACTTCAGACAAAGAAATAGCATGTGCAATTTTTCTCTTTTCGGTCATCTCATTTGTTTCAAAGATTCGTTCCAGTCGAATCTTCCAATCAAGATATTAGTCCGGATCACTAGTTCCTCTAAAAGGTGGAATAGTGATCTTGATACTGTTCAAATTTGAATCACGAGCATCTCGGATCGGTTCTGGATACTCATCATAATAGTTATCAGCCTCACGCTCAAAATATCGATCAACATTTGCAGCTCGACCACGACCTCGTTGAACCTGCCTTCGTTGAACGAATGGTGGCTCATATTCAGCTTCGACCTCGGAAACTCTCCATCATCAACCCCTTCATCAACGGACACGACTTGTCTTCGGGCCCTTGGAAGTGGTAATCTATCACCTCGGGGAATGCCTAAGGTTTGATGATCAGCTTAGGGATTGCCCAAGTCTTGTTGTTCCACTTGGGGATTACCGAAGTTGTGTTGCCCAACTTGGGGAATGCTCAAGTGTTGTTCAGCTCGGGGATTTCCCATAGCTTCATTTCGAGCAGCCTCGTTCCTAAACCGTTGTTGTCGAACCAGCTCAGTAAATTGCTCCAGTTTCATAGGAGTGGAGTTGCTAGTTCCAGCGCCGGACCCAGGTAAGGCCATGGACATGCTCCCTTGCTTGAGGTTAGCTACTCGAGCACTCACTCCTTTTACCTCGTTACTGATGCCTTGTATCGCAGCCATGAGATCGGCTAACGATACCTCGGGCGCTGTAATGCCCTTCTCTCCGTTTCCAGCTGTTGTACCTGCAAAAATCAAATACCAAGAAAAGTGTTAAGGTTAGAAATCACCTCACACACTCCCTCACTTTTGTTTTTGGGTGGTGCTCGGTTCCACTCAATTTTTTTTTGATAAGGTTTTGTTCACTCAAAGAACTTGTCGGTAGTGGCTTCATCGAATTGATCAATGTCCTCTAAGATCCTTCAAGTTCAACAATGGTCACTGACTCTTCGGGAAGAGTGAAGTGATGTTTGAGTCGATGGAACGGACGTTGTTTTAACTGCGCTCGGGAAGTCAAAGAATTGTCTACGAAATTTGGATTTCGGTCACCCCTTTCATGAGTTCCTATAAGCTCAAACAAATTAGTACGACCTCTATAGAAGAAATTACTCCATAGATCCACTAACGAGATTTATCAATCACAAAGAAAAGTGATAACCTAGGAGAATCTACTCTTCGATTCCACTTTTGGAATCCTCGGACACGTCACCTCTGTACGGTCAAAAGTGGTCCCTCCTTGGTACGGATTAGGGTTTAACCTTATCCGCTTTTCCTTTTCCTTAGAGACAAAGTTTCTCCTGAGGTTTTGGCATGGCGCCTTTTCCCTTTCTTTTTCAATGGAACAGTAAACTTACTCCGGTGTACGGACAAACTCAACTTTTGTTCACAGTCCACCAATCAACAAAATTCAGCTCAAGATGTTAGGTCGTCTCCGGTAACTCAACGTCGGAGATGGTCAAGTTCGAAAGCCAAGCTAAAACAGCTTCAACAACGTCGTCCGTATACTGTTACAATGTAACAATTTTCCGACGTACAGACGGTGGCTAATCAGTGGAACTTCGAATTTTAAAGATCAAAACTCGACCCAAATCAACTAGAACCACCAGTCTTCGATAAACAACATCCAAAACACATGGGGTTTTGCAAAAACACCACCACGTTAAAACAGTCCCAAAAGGATGAGAAACCCTAGTCGAAAAACAGTGTATGACATGTACTCGTTTGATTCCTCGGACAGTGGTGAATCTAAATCTTCGGTTGTTTAATTCAAACAACCAACAATAAACCAAATTTTTGAATTTTCTTCTTTTCACTTTTATTTTGTAAAATAAAGACACCAACAGTAACAACAATACAATAACAATAACAAGAACACGAAAATGGAAACAAAGACACAATACGCACGAAACAAAGATAAAGAACAAGATTGGGGTTGTAAGAACAAACCAAAACCTTGCTCTGATACCAAGATGGTGCAAGATAAACTGGTAGCTTAGACACCAAAGACAAACGATAAACGGAAAGTAAAGATAGAAGCTTGACACAGCTTTTCTTGCTTGAACGTCACCGAGGAACTGGTCTCGATGCGATTCAAGTAGAAGGAAAGAGCACCTAAACTATGCAACAAACCTCAAGAGAACAACGCCTCTTGCAAACTGAATGATCAAAGAGGAATTGTTCAATCAAAGTCACCGAAAACCATAAGTTCCAAAGGCCCAAATCTGGGTTTCTCGCATCTGAGACATAAAAAAAGAGCTCTCAGCTACACTCATTCAATATTCAATACTCAAAATTAAAGGTTGTTCACAAAATGAAATGTAAAGAGGTTTATATAGACAATACTAAGGGTAAACTATTAAAACGGTCACAGGCGACCAATAACAATAAGCCACGCAGAGCTGAATAAGTTAAGTGTTTGGGCACTCCTTTGCTTCACTGGCTTGGACGCTCCTTTGGTTCTGAACATTTAAATTCGAGCACTTGAATTCGGACGCTCTCCCTTCGGTTGCTTTCACTGCACGGCGTGAATATTGAGTGTTCGGTTGCTTCCTTCTTCGAGTTCGAGCTTGTAGATGAAGCTTTCAAATCTTGCACTCGGCCACTCAATTTCCGAACGGTTGCTTTCTCCCGACCACGCTAATTGGATGTGAAAATCATGCAAGTGCTTGGCTCGGCTTCGTATCATCGGCCTCGATGGATTGAACACTTGATTAGCACGGATTCGGGCTGCATCATGTGTCTGGAACTTCAGGGGAGCTCGAACCATACAAGTCACTACAATGTCTTTGGCAATATCTGCCCAATCTCGGTTCACTTTCTCAAACACTCTTCGATTCCTTTTAATCCATGTAGCATAGACAACTTCAGCATACATGAGCCTGAAGAGAGTAGCTCGAGTAGTTATTCCTTTCGCCTTGTTGATGACCCACTACAGGTGTATTGTATGGTATGTAGCACCAGGTCAGAAGCTTCTGGAAAATCTGTTTAGCAAACTTACACTCAAAAAATAGATTTTCTATAGTGTCCATTCCACTTGTACACAGTACACACTTTGGATTTACATTGGGGTCCCATTTGCTGATTCTGTCACATGTCTATAGTCTTCCATGTAGCTCAAGCCACATTATAAATTTGGCTTTGGGTCTAGCATCATTTTTTAACATCATACACTTCCAGTTGACTGGTTGTGAAGGCTCCAGTAGCTAGTAGTATACCTGTCTTATGATGCTTTTCTTAGTTTCTTGAGTGCATTGTATCAGCTGCAAATCTACTCTAGCTTCCATAATTTTCCTAACAATCCAACAAGCCTGCTGAGGTAGTGTACATGTTTGCAACTGGGCATTCTTAATATAATAAGCATGAACCCATTTGATCCACAACTTATCAGATTTGTGAGCAAGATCCCAGCAATTCTTGACTAATGCTGCCATATTTCTTTTTCTTAAGTTGGTGATATTCACCCCCCCCCCCCCCGAGGCTTTAGGAAGACCCTTTCCCAAAAGATGAGAGCCTTTTTTGTAAAGGTATTCACCCCAGACCACACATAACTCCTATAAAAATCTTCTATTACTTTGATTACTTTAGTTGGGAGGGCAAATATCTGAGTCCAGTATGCATGAATGCTAAAGATGACAGTCTGCACTAGTTGAATTCTGCCAGCATAAGATAATTTTTTGGCTGTCCACAAAAAGATCCTTGCAATAATTTTCTCTATCAGTGATAGCCACTAAATGATTGAGAGCTTCTTGGTAGATAGGGCAATGCTTAAGTATCTGAAAGGCAATTCCCCTATAGAATACCCAAGCTGCTGGAGAATGACCTTTGTTCTCTAGGTTGTACTTCTCCAAAGTACACTGAGCTTTTCCCCAAGTTGGCTTGAAGTCAAGAGGCCTTTGAGAAAGTTTGAAAGGCCTGATGCAACAGAGATATAGACTGCACCTCACCCTTTGCAAACAGCAGCAACTTATCTCCAAAACTGAGGTGAGTGATGCATAATTTGGCACACCTGGGTGGAACTTAAACTGATTGTTTCCTTGCAATTCATTCAGCAGCCTGCTTAGATATTCCATAGAAATGGCAAACAAGAAAGATGATATAGTGTCACCTTATCTCATGCCTCTTGCAGCAGGGAAAGGCTTGCAAGGTTCTCCATTTACCACAATAGAGTAGCTCACAGTCTTCATGCATTCCATTAACCAAGCAGTGAATTGAGCAGGAAAGACAATGTATTCCATGACATGCTCTAGGCAGATCCATTCCCCACTATCATATGTTTTCTGGATATCCACTTTGATCATGCATCTAGGTGAGATGTGCTTCTTTGTATAAGTTTTAACTAGCTCATGAGCTAGGATCACATTATCTGCAATTTTCCTTCCAGGGATGAATCCAGCTTGTGTTGAACGAATAATTTGAGGCATGATAGGTTGCATTCTTGCAGATAGGATTTTAGAGATGAGTTTGTAGAGTACATTGCAACATACAATAGGTCTGAACTCCCTCACAGTAGTAGGGTGAACTGTTTTAGGCACTAGGGTGATTGTAGTACAATAACTTCCTTGTATAGTACCCCTGTAGTAAACCTTGACATCTCCTATTACCTCCTCTTTAATGATGTGTCAGGTCTGCTTGAAGAAATAGGCATTGTATCCATCTATGCCTGGAGCCTTATCATCCCCAATAGACTTAAGGGCTTCATATACCTCAGTGTCACTAACTTCTGCACATACTGATACTCTTTGTGCATGAGTTAAAGTTGGTCTCTTCTGCATCACTTGTTTGTTTACTACTGGAAGTGAGGTGGCAGCTAATCCCATGAGTGATTGATAGAATTGGACAATCTCTTTTTTGATAGCCTCTGGATCAGTGAGTGGGTCACCTATAAGTGAAGTAAGTTTGGTAATTTGCTTCTTCTGCACCTTTTCCTTGACCACAGTTGTGAAATACTTCGTGTTGGCATCTCCAAGCTTGATCCATGAGGTTCTTGATTTCTGCATCATGGCATTTTCTTAAATAAGAGACCATTTTTCTAGGTTCTGCATTGTTTGCTTTTCTAGTAAGCACAAATCATCTGTATAGTGTCTCTGAAGATTCTCTTGGATTGCTTGAAATTCCTGTCTAGCTACCACAATTCTATCCTTGATACCCATAAATTCTTCCCTGTTGAGAATTGTGAGCACAGGTTTAAGATCTCTCAGCTTATTCCATACATTCTTCATTTTTCGGTATTGATCTTACTTCTGCCAGCCTTCTTGGACTATTTTATCAAAGCTCTCATGCATAGCCCAAACATTGAAGAACCTAAAGGGAACTTTAATGTTTGTTTTTAGAGTTTTAAAAGTGAGGAGCATAGGAGCATGGTCTGAGAAGTTAGGGAGGTCATATTCAGTCACTAGGTGACCCCATTTAGACATTCATGCTGCATTACCAAAGAGCCTATCAATTCAAGTGTGCACTCTATCATCTTCTTGTTGCTTATTTAACCAAGTATAGTATTCTCCTTTCCAGGGGAGTTCAGTGAGCATAAGTTTCTGGACACATTCAACAAAGTCTTTCACCTCTGCATAAGTGACAGGGTTACCTTGCATCTTCTCTTGTGGTGACAAAAAGTCACCCCCTATAAACCATGATTTGGACACTATAGTATTCAAATCAGTCAACTGTTGCCAAAGACATTTCCTTTGTTCAGTTGTGTTGTATCCATAAATGATATATACTTCACATTCAATATTATTTCCTCTCCCTCTGTTCAGGGAGTGTAACAGCTGAACTTGAGTTTGCAAGACTCTGACATCAAAGTGGTTGTCATCCCAGATCAGCCAGATCCTGCCATTTCTAGCACACATGTAGTTATTATAAAACTTAAAATTACCAGCAACTTTTTTTGACTATTTTTGCAGAATTTTTTTCTTTAACTCTAGTTTCAACAATACCAGCAAGCTTAATGTGTTTTATTCTGAGGTAATTTGTCAACTCTTTCTGCTTGTACCTCTTATTCAGTCCTCTAACATTCCAAAATAACCAATTCATTGGAGATGGGGTGTGGTGGTTCCTCCTCTATCATGAAGGAGAGTAGTAGCAATGTCATGCTCTCCTATCCTCAAAGGGGCAAAACCATTTTTAGTAGAGATAGAGTGTAGGACTGGGAAGTCCTCTGTTGTAAACTTAGGTGCTGATGTCTCTACTCTGCTACTAACTGACCTTTGAATGCCCTTCCCTTTGTCTAGCACTGCAGGCTGAGCTTGACTAGTGATGTTTTTATCACACACCATGTCACCTTTAGGGTCATCTTTACTGTCTGTCACCTTCTACATTCTTCTACACTAAGGTAGTAGCATCAGGTTGCTGTGTAGCATTTTCCGGAGCTATTATCCCCTTATACTTCCATTGCTGAGTTGGCTGAACTCTTCTTCTCCTTCGGGGGGAGGGGCAGGCTGGGGTCTTTCATTTGGCTCTGAGACCTTGCACATGTGCCCAATTTTCTGACATTTTTGGCAGAATTCAGGTTTCCAATCATAGGCAACTGGTTGTTAAAACTGCTTGCCAAAAGGTTCAAGTACCGTCACTCTACTGGTAGAGGTTTAGTAACATTGACTTCAACAAGGATCATTGCAAATGATATTCTGCTTTGCTTAGTTGTGCATTCATCAGCAAACAGTAGGTTACCTATGGCACTAGAAATCCTACTCAAGGAGTTGATTCCCCAATTCACATGGAGCTTGGGGAATTTTACCCATAAGGGGATATCAACTAGGAATTCTGTAGTATAATCGAAATTAGGGTTCCAGGGTTTAATGATCAGAGGTCTGTTATTCACTGGGTATAGTCCATTATATAGCACTTCATGCATATCATCAATGGATTGGAATTTAACCACATAATAGCCATCTTTGTGTAAGAATAGCTCATGTTCTGCTATTATGTTCCAGATCTGGCTAATATATTTCTTCATAAAGTTATAACCTAGATTGTCCCCTATCATATATGCTATAATAGCTCTTTTCCACTTCTCTGTTTCCTGTTCTACTTCATCTTTATCAAGTTTTATGGTCACTTGCCCATTGACAATTTCAGGGGGTATATAAGTTAGATGAAACCCATTACACGCATTCTGATTGCCACTGAACAAATTCGCCCATGTCTCCTATTCTTCTTCCTCTTTTGGCTGTTGAGAGATAAGATCTATAGTCTCTGGTTCTTCTTTTGCCTCTGGATCTACAGCTGGACATTTGGACACTGAAGGCTCGACCTCACTTTTTGCACTCAAGTGAAGTTTCTTAGCTACCCATGTTGAACCCGATGAAGAACCTCTAATTTCATTATCAGTATGCTGGCATGGTGGGGTTTGAGATTGATTTACTTCAGTTGGAGAAGAAGCTTGGATGCAAGCTCCAACTGAGTTGCCTACTGTGACTATGGGTTGTTTCCTGGGCCTCCCCTGCCCTCTAGCTTGTCCCTTCTTCATTGCCGGAACTCAGTGGCGTAGGTTAACTAACCTGCGCCGGGAGCATCTAGGAAGAGCAAGTACTATCTTGTGGTAAGAAAATTGAAAATTTTGGTTTTTTTCTGCCCATTACTAATAACATATGACTTCAGTGTTACCATGTTAATTACACATGACCTAACCAAGTTAATAATAATTAAGAAAGGCCGCAAATTAATTTACTATATTAAATTAATATTTTCAAATAAAAATTTACAAATTAAAAAACTTTACGAAAAGTACCATAACATGCAACTCTTCATGTATCAATATAATAAAAAAATCATCTTAAATTGTTGGTCAAAGTTCATCCAGTTTGACTCTCGAAAAGCGAAAAGGTTCATATAAATTGAAACGGATAGAGTACTCCAATTGCTTAAAGAATAAACGATATCGTTTAGACAAGTATTATTCTCTTAACACATGTTAAGGAATGTCTCTATTCACACCCTAAATGTGCAAGGCTGGAAGCTGTCGGCTATACTTCTAGTAAGTCTATAAAATATTAAAATATATATATAGAATAACACGACATATATAAGCCATATATACACTACTTAAGTATATTGTAGTTTAGGAAGAGATTGACTTCAACATTTTTGGTCTTCATTGAGTGCCTTAAAGAATTAATCTGCACATGGGACCAAGAGAGTTGTTGATCATTCATCAGGATGATCTACCACCCTATTACTCCGACACTCCAACCCAGCGAAAAGCTTAAGAAAGAATTTGTGCGCTATGAAGCAGAATATATAAGCTGTATATATTTATAGATTTTAGAACACCAATGGTCCAATCGGGACTTCCATGTATTACTCGGAATGTTTACATCAAAATCATGAAAGGATATACTGTCAGGTTTTGTGTAACTGAAATAAGTTAATTGGATTACATGTTTGATCGTATCCTTTTTCACCCATTTAGTAAGTATTTCGTTAGACAAAGCTCATATTCTAAGTGAAAGCGCAACCTATGAAAAACTCCAACCTCAAATCCAGAGTTTGCATTTCTGATCGTTTGTAACTCATGATGTGCCACTTGTATGTCCAGATCTTTCTGCTTATACATGGCGCTTTTTATGTTCGCGACTTCGAACATTTTTTCCTCGATTATGATTTTATAAGAAATTTAAGTTATACTCTTATAGTGCAAATAATATTTGCACCACTTCAAATAATACTCTGAATAATCGGATATCTTAAAAGGATATTGAAAAGGATGAGCACTTCATACTTGCTCAAGAGTAAAACAAAGAAATATGGACATGGATCAATGATCACGATATATGATGTAAATCTTGAATAGCGACTTCACGAAGCTGCTTCCTTGTTAGTTTTGTCGTGTAATTGGGATCTATAAGATCGTACATGTGGTGATATATAATTGAATAAGTTGTTCGTGTTTGTTTGTTGTGCAAATCAAATACGTATTGTATTATGTACTTTCGCACTATTTATTTAGGTTTCACTAAGCTCAAATATTTTTTAAAAAAAAATTAAGATTTAATTGTTAGGATTCGCTACTACAAAACCATGATTTTCAATTTGTGCATAGCAATGCGTTCCTATATGTTTTCTAATTTCAATCATCATATATTCCGCAAAGCTTATTTAACTACGGTATTGGAAAAAGTATTCTCAACGTACTTGACTTTAAAGGAGTAACAATCTTTTTTCTACTCTTTTATGATATGTTGGCTTAGTGTTCACAGGTTACATCAACATCTGAGAAACAAGTCTTAAATTTGAAGCTCCTCTTTTCTTCAAAGTAATATCTGATGTTGCTCTCCACCAATTCTTTCCCTTCTTTCAATAAAGTCTAGCTGGACTTGACCGACACTCTACTATGCTACATACATACTAGTGCCCATTATCACTCTTATCACCATGGGTGGTAATCTTTTCTACACAGAATTCTCCTCTTACCTTTTTTCTTTGTGGGGTTAGGAGTGGGGGAAAGGTAGATGTAGGTAGGGGCCAAGAAGAGTATATTATATGATGTGTAAAAGTATGAGAGGGCCAAATGTGCATCTCATGTATCTTTTTTATAGACTGGCAGAATGAAAAATATTAGTATCAAATTACTTGAAAGATAAATATAAGTGAGTTCGTAATAAGTAAATAAAAAAATTAGTATCAAATTACTCGAAAGACAATATAGGTGAGCTTGTGAATAAGTGGCACTAGTTACTTAGAAAACAAGACAAATAATATGCTATAACAGATTAAATTGCATGTATAAAAGTTAAAATCCTTCCATAGAAACATCACTAATAAGAACTTGACATCTTCCCACCAACCTCTTTGAAAGAAATGTGTATAAACCTTATTTATAGAGCAAACGAAAAAAGTAATGCAATTGGGGCCTAGTGAATAAGATGGGATCCAAATGGTGTTTTTGTTGTATAGTGAAATATGGCCAGCTATAGACCCCTCCTTTGTTCCCCCAACCCCCCCTCATTAAGCCTAAAGAGTCTGAAAAGAACTTATGAATGCATGGTACAATAATTGTGTTGTGCTTTCTGCAAACAAAGGTAAAAATGACTACTCTCAAAGGTGAAAAAATGACCATTATCTTTATCCATCTGTTGATACAGTGAGAATACTAAAAAGAAAGATAAAATTAAAGTGGTCATTGTGACACATTCTTGACCTAAATTCTTAAAGATAAGATCAGAGGTGAGAGTTACAGAGGGTCAAAAGATGGAAGATCTACAAAAGCAATAATTATGCCCACCATGTCAAAATGTGATAATCTGAATTACTGAGGAAACCTATGATTGGGGCATGTTAAAATTTAGAAAACAAAAAGAGAGTTGTGTACTTGTAAAGAGAAATGCCATGAACCAACTTGGCATCTGCTTGTTGGGGCTACAAGCATCACTTTTCCATGGTGAAGCCCAATCAGTAATATCTTGTCTGGAGGTCTGCTTCTACAATATGGTACATCCATAATGTATGCAGCATGAAAAATCACTTCTCCTAGTGTTTTTTAGAGAGTAATCGCATCAACTTTTTCTTCATAAGATCTAGCATTAACATATAGAATATGACACAATACTACATTAACATTTTTAATTCATTATTAAGGAGAAAACAAGGTTATTAAGAGACAATAACGCTATTTTACAAGCACAAAGGCGCCCTCGAAGGTCCATGGAGGTGGTACTAAACTACGCTAATAACTACAATAATAAAGATTTTAAAAAAATTCCGTCCATGTTCACCTACTTGTTGGTGATCTTCAAGGGTTGGGGGTGAGAGAAGGAAATGAAGGTATGGATTGCAGTATCAACTTGCGGCTGCTTCGACGACTTGGTGAATTCCCAAAGTCACCATGAGGAGGAGAAACTCTCTTCCTGTTGGGAGAAGCTGTCTTAATGCCACTGATTGGAGAGCTAGTCTCTTGTAGTATCTCAGGCATTTCATCTTCTTGAATTGACTCAAACTTGGGATGAGGTTGAAAGAAATTTGGTCTTCCAATTCCTTGGCCAGCATATACACCAGATGAGGAACCAATAGATAGAAATGATGATCGAGGCGGCTTGTTCTTCAACGAAAATGGGATCTGCATTGGTGGTCTAAAAGGAAAAAAAATATCATCAGCTAATTATAACATGAAAAAAGATGAGGATTTTTTCTTGAAAAGATAAAATAATTGTTATACCTGCCAAAACTTAACGGTGTAGCAGGGGTAGCAGAATCTGGATTCTGCTCTACATCACTCTGTACTAGATTTTTATGAGAAGTTCTATCTATAATACTCTTTTCATATGCATCTGTTCCCTCTTCCTCTGCATCGCCATCTGTGCCTACAAAAATAGAACCCAAATCAGAATATTCGATTTTCAAACTACATTTATAGGTCATCCCAACTGAATGAAACTAAAAAACTGATATGAACAAATTCCACAGAACCTAGGAGTGTTTCTTTTTCTAAGGCATATGCATTTTCTTTCAATCATCGCCTACTTTCTATTTCGTTGGCGGGGAATGTGTACTGCTATAGAAATGTTTGAAACTAAAATTAAGCCATCACTAAAAGTAGCCAACTAGACTTACCATCCTTTCGGCCAAATGCATTCTTGCATCCTTCACATCTGCAATTGATGGAGCATCCAACCCCACCCTTCAAGGAAAAAAAAAAACACACAGACACACAACTATCAGCTGATGTATACGACAACAGCATAACTAATGCAATTAAAAACACATAAAAAAATGAGGACCTGATAGCATTCACAATATTTCTTCAGACAACCGGATTTCTTGCAGTTGCATCCTCTCTTATGACGAGCTGAGGCAGGAGTCTTGCTGGAATCATCCTGCAATGCAATTAATGATGCGTTTTATGACTTATCTACCACTTTGAAATAAGAAAGCTTAGCAGAATGAAGCCAAGAATTTCTTCCTCACCACTGTTTCAGAAAGAGAGTCAGTGGTCCTAATCACTTTAGGAGCAAAAGCGAGAGGGTTTCGTGATTCAATCTGCTTGCGAGTTGCAAGGACAGTATCTTCATGGATAGGTTTGTTGAAGCAATCTTGACATGCACATGGCTCCACGCAGTAGACTCCAGCAGCAAAACATTCACAGTAACTGCATTGAGAGGTCAAAATAAGAATGTTTAAATTTGTCGATGGAGTTAACACATTGTCAGTATAGTTTCATAATATGAAATGTTTGTTTGCCAATAGAGGGTCTATATCTTCTGTAAGGTCTAATCAAGTAGATGACAAATATCCCGTTCAGTTATGAAACCTCCCCCCCCCCCCCCCCCCACCCCCAAATCAAAAACAAAAAATGTTTCCAGGCCAGAAGTTTTTCTTTTTGGGTTACTACAGATGGTACAGCAATAACCACACCTCAAAGAAGTTTTGAATCATTTTTTGGTCTGGACATCTCAAATTCAGAGACTCTATGAAAAGTACTTAACAAAAGGGATTAATATTCACCATATTAAAATATCTATTTATAATCTCCACAACACTTTTCATTAACCAAACAACCTTGAAGTTAACCACAAATATGATTTGAAAAGAGAAATGGCATTTAAGTGAACGACCGGCAGCTCATTTAAGTGCTTGATGAGTTAATACAACCCATGGCATGAAAATAGAATGAAAAGTAAGTGCATGCTAAAGATAGCACATGAAAGGAGAACAATGACTTACAGTTTCAAGCATTTTGATTTCTTACAGTTACAGCGCTTGCATGACTCGCCTTCTCCAGGTTCCAATCGACGCCTGCGAAAACAATTTGTAGTCGGGTAATTGTGGAACAAAAAGAAATCACAAGAACAAACTATGGTGAAAAGGAAAAAGGGATGAACATACCTCTTTTTCTTTGGACTACTCTGATTAAGTTCTTCATTATTTACATATCCAGGTGCCTGACAGACGTCCTCCATAAGGGGTATGCTATTCTCGAAAGGAACAATTTCTCCTTCTCTAGAGGTTTCAGGCAGGGATTTACTCAGGGATTCTTGACCAGTAACTAAAGGATGAAAATTGACAGCTGAGCAAGATGTAATTAAAAGCTGTTTCCCAGAAGCATTAGCTTCATGCTTGACAACTTTGCCATCTTTTGAAGATGCTGCAAGGGCATTCAAATGCAAACCAATTCCAGGTAAAATGCATCGAGAAGATTCATTTACAGTCTTAGAAGTTACTAGTTGATTTTCGCTTGAAGCAAGGTTTCCATCAGCTTCTTGCACAGCAGAAGAACCAGAAACCTCATTCATATGCTTTCTTCGAGTTCCCCCCATCTCAAAAACTAGACAACGTCTTCTCATTCCACGGTATAAAGTAGAGACCATCTAAAATAGAAAACGAGGTAAGATCGTGAACACAAAAATGAAGAACTGGAAAGTCAATGTGAAAAATGCTCACAACTAATAACAAGGAACTGATAAAAGCTAAAACGGCCACATAAACAACTTTAAGATCTGACTCAAAAACACAAGCCAAGCAATATGATAACAATTACACCACAAAATTCTGCATTCTAAACAATATCAAACGTTAAGGGCCCAGTCCTTTGAAAGCCAAAAACTCGGTATCTTATATGATCAGCTAAAACCAAATGTGGTTTTGCAGTAAGTCAGGAAGATGCCAACAAAGAATGTAAAACATAGATGTTACAGCAAAGACAGGTATGTGTGCTACTGATTTCTATACATAGGTAGCAAACGGCATGTTGCAAAAATGCCTTTCCCAAGTAATCTTGCAGTCAGTACTGTTGACAAGAGCCAAATACAGGAAAATATGATTAGAGAAAAAGGAAAAAAGGGAAAATACTGTAACTCTATAAGCTAATCAGCCACAACATATAGTTCCCTATCTCATGCAATAACACTAAAAGCACCGGATATTAAGCAGTACACAAAATGCAATTACTCACCTCATTATCATTTTTTTCACTTTGACCCACACCCATGCCGGCATTGGTTAGAGAAGCATCAGGCTTCATGTTTTGGGTCTCAGCATAATCCATGAGTTGACTTTCCTCCCCAGGTTGAGTAGATGGTTTCTCAGTTTCACTACCATCTCCACCATATTCGCTGGTACTAACCTGACTGATATTTTGCATATTCTGCATTTCATTGGAGACAAATTCAAGGGGCCTAAAATTAGGACCTGTAGCTTTCGTAAAAGCCTCAGGGTCACCAGGTGAGTCAAAGATTAGCAGATCCGTAGCATCAGAAATCAAATTCTCCCAATCACATCCTGAAGCTTCTTTATTTGGATCAGTTTCTTTTATCCGATCCATATTCATGTCACACCTCAACAAACCTTTTCCAGACATTTCTTGTACCAAAGGAACATATGTCACAGAACTGCCTGCAAATTCTGACAAACCTCTACTTCCGATGCCTCCAGTAGGTAAAGTACTGGGACTGCTGCACTCATAGTTTAGATTTCTAGCAAGCTCAACTGTAAGTTTTGAGCATTCATGCGATGGTGAAGCTGGTGCCTCAACCACAGAAATCCCAGAACCAAAACTTTCCTTGGGCTCATTTGAGTTATTTACAGCATCTAGCGTACCCTCATCCGTATCAACTTTAACACCGTTATCAGAAGCAAACTCTGGTTTTGATGGATCTGATAGCAGGTGCCTGAAGAGAAACAACAAAATCAACCAAAATCGTCAAAAGCTAGTGAGAGAGAATAAAGAAAGTGCAACACCAGATCAAAACCAACATTCATTACCTTCTTAGAAATCTAGATTCCCTTATGGAGCTGACATGTGGTGAGGTGAACACAGACGGTATAGATGCAAAACTAAGGGAATTGAGCGTCTGATGGAAGTGCATGGACTTATCTAGTTTGATAGGGGAAAGGTTGTTGAGAAAATTAAAAACAGGTGACTCCTGCATAGAGGAAAAAAAGACCATCAGATTGCGCAGAGGAAAAAAAAAACAAGAATACAAGAGAACAAGGAGTATATGATAAAGTCCCCCAACTGTGCATTTCAGCATTGGAACCAAGCAATAAGCTTGAATTTTCCAGACTTATGCTATTTACCTTTATCTGATCGTTATGCAAAAGAACAAGAAGGATCTCAAGTTAATATCAAAGATAAGAGACCAAGCAATGTGCACAATAGAAAAATGAACTTAGTAAGAGCAATCCAAGCAATGTAGTCAAGTCCAGAAAAGATATGAAAAATGGTGGCTGCGTGTTTCATTTTTGCTAATTAACCTTCTAACAAATCAGTTACTCCAAGTAAGGAATAAATTTACCACAGCCAATGACAATCATGTAAATCCAAACCGAGCAAAACAAAAATGTGGTGAAATTCAATGAGCACCCACAAGATGATTCCCCAGAACAATAAAGACAGACAACTAAGAAACGATAAAACATCACAATGACTCCAGATTTGGAGTAAAGAAAACTATGACACTGTAAGGCACTGATGAAAAAAACTCAGCAAGAGAACCTCACATTTTTGTGAGATCAGATAAGCTTCAACAAAAAAGCAGTGACAAGATTCCAAAAACTAGTTGAAAATCGGAATGCTCGTCATTTGACAAAGGAAATATTAGTTGGAAATTAGAGAAAACAGTATGAAGAATTTCTATGTTACAATGAAGTAAAATCCATCACCAAGCATCCAAATAAACAAATTAGCAAAACATGCAAACTCAGAAAAATGATTAGAAGGACTATTCAAGCAACATAACCATGTCTTGAAGAATTTCAGACACCAGAAAGACGGCAAAACTAAGAAACCAAGAAAAAGGTCACTTATGTTACCAAAAACACTTAAATCAATTTCTCTAGAATTTAACTGTGGTCAAATACAAGCTAGTAAACAAAACCACCACTAAGAAGCACTTCAAAAACAAAGAAGAAAGAGGAAGTAGAGACCTAATAACTCAATTCTCCAAAAAAAAAATGGCATTTCCACTAATTAAAAACCACTCAATTACAAATTGTTTAACAGGAGCAGAAGCCAAAAAAATCATTCAATTTACTGCAATCCCATCTCCCAAATGACTTATTTTCAACAAGTGAAAGAGAGAACAAACATAAGTGAACATAAATACCCAAATGATTTGCAAGATTAACAGAAACCCATTTCTCAAAAAAACCCTCAAAGTAACCAAAAAAAAAAAAAAAAAAACAACAACAAATCAGAAATAAACAGATGCCAAACATTCAAATAAATTCAAGAATTAGCAAAAAGATTCAAACTTTATGGTCTTGAAAGACCAAATTAGTAGTAATAACCAAACCCCCACAAGTCAATTATACCAAAAAATTACATACAAAGCACAAAAATTTCAGAAAAATTAGGAAAAAGATTCAAACTTTAGGCCCTTGAAGAACCAAATTAGTACTAATAACCAAACCCCACAAGTCAATTATACAAACTTACATATCCAAAAAAAAAAAAAAAAGATTCAAAAAAAATTAGCAAAAAGATTCAAACTTTAGGTTCTTGAACAACCAAATTAGTAGTAATAACCGAACCCCACGAGAACATACCCAATGTTATCCCATAAATGGGGTCTCCGGAAGGGTAAGATATATGCAAACCTTACCCCGACCTTGAGTAAGGTGGAGTGGTTGTTTCTGATAAACTCTCGACTCAATGAGACCATTTAAGAAAATTACCAAACCTCACAAGTAAATTATACGAAAAATTACATACAAAGAAAAAAGATTGAAACATTAGGCACTTAAAGAAGCAAATTAGAAAGCAGACCTCAAATTTGGAAAGGGGTGTAGCGATCTGAGTTTTATTCCTCTCAGGAGTATCCATTACAACCTCAAACTTTGTAATAACTTCACTCTTTTTCTCTACATTTTCCCTTTCAATTTGTTCTTCTGTATTAGACATGTTATGTATGTATGTGTTTGTATACACACACTAACACACACAATGAATACACACACTTTCCCTCTTAAGATAATTGAATATGAAGCGGGAAATAATAAAGAGAAATGGTATTTTCTCGTGCTGATTAAAGAATGGTTACCCCACCACCCCCTCTACTATTAACCCCACAATACAAAGAGAAGATGTTGCCACCACACCTGTTGTATAAAAAACAAATATAAGAGGGGAGGGAGGGAGGGAAAAAATGTCCAAAAAGTAACGTACACTATAAATATTTTTGACCAAATCTTCCCCTTTACTTTTTATTAATTACATATTTATGACTTCATCTTTTTTCTTCTGTTCTTTTTTTTTAATTGTTGGGGGAATTGGAGTCGAGAAAAAAGAATCTGGCGAGAATCCAACCTTGTATCTTATTAAGCTTTCACATTGTCCTCGACTGTTATCTTATTAAGCTTTCACGTTGTCCTCGAGGCGGACTTAGTTGTCATAACTAATTATATTTGACTATTATCTTATTAAGCTTTCACGTTGTCCTCGAGGAGGACTTAGTTGTCATAACTAATTATTTGACTATCGTAATATCACAAGTTCAAACTCAGTTACTCTCGAATTACAATTGTATAATCGACTTCATTGAATTTTGTGAATCGTAACATTTTGTGATACTACTTAGCTTGTTCTCTCATTAAGTTTTCACATTTTTCTCGAGGGGAGCTTAGTTGTCAGAACTAATTATTTGACTATCGTCATATTACAAGTTCAATCTTAATTACTTGCGTATCACAATAATTTAATTGACTTTATTGCTAATTTTGTGAATCGTAACATTTTGTGATATTACTTGTTCTCTTATTAAGCTTTCACGTTGTCCTTGAGGAGAGCTTAGTATTTGACTATCGTGATATTACAAGTTCAGTATCTCTTATTAGCTTTCACATTATCCTCGAGAAACTTGATTTTCGTAAGGAATTATTTGACTATTGTAATATTACAAGTTCAATATCAATTCTCTCCGAATTATGCTTCTTTAGTTAACACCATTGTTAATTATGTGAAAATGAGAAAAATAAATTCTTTGCATTTGTTATTGTTTTAATATCACAAAATGCAGGGATGGACTTGGTCAAACATAACATTTTTTCAGTTTCATTTTAGGTGCCTAGAATTTCTATGAAGGGATTAAGTTTTAAATTTCAGTTATGCGTTTTTGCGGGTTATTCTTGCTGGTACTTTTATTGCGGCTAACAATGAGTTTATGTTAGAATAGAAGACTTGTATTTCTTTTGGTTTTTGAATTAGGGCGGAAAAACATTGCTTTTCGTTATTATGCTTTAATTAGCTGATTAAATACATAATCACCAAGTTTTATTGAGTCTTTATTGCACTTATTACAATGTCATTATTGGCCTATGCTAATAAAGAAAAATACTAATTATTTTGGGTTCTTCAAATCGTGTCATAACAATGCAAAGTCCTAAAAATTCCAGTTGATTAAAATATGAAAATTGTCTTGTAAGTTCAAGCTGTGTAAGATGTTTTGGAAATGTAAAACATACTTGGAATTGTACTTAATGACTTAGATGCAATATACTATTGAAATTTGTTCCAATTTTAGAGTGTCTCCGAAGTCTTGTTTCCACCTCTCAAAATTAGCTATATTAGCATAAAAACTTATTGAGAAAGAATCTCATACATTATAAAAACATTCTATTTTGAATTTTTTATAAGCTAGATAACTCTTAAAATGGTCAGTCAACTCCCTTTTCTTATTTTTAATAGCCTTTATTTTTTTAATTAATATATACTAAACTAATATATAGTGTGTACAAACAATGTATACAATCCGCCTCTTCACTTATACAAAGTTTGCACCAAAGTTTAAGGTATATACAATCAGTTTTCTCTGTTATATATTGTGTATACACTCAATTTTTTCAGTTATATTCAGTGTATACGGCTTATTTTACAGCGTATATACATTCAGTTTTCATTAATACTCATTGTTCTATAGGCATAATATGTCGTGTATACAATATTATATAGATAAAAAAATATTGTGTATACATTTTCAACGTAATATATTGTGTATATATCTACAATAATTTCATCTTAAAAAAATGAAGAAGAGAATAAAGCAAAATAGATCCGAGAACACCGATCGGAGCAAAAAGAAAACGAAAAAGTAGAAGATCAAAGCAAAAAGAAAACGAAGAAGAAGATTAAGCAACACAAATTGGCGAAAACACAGATCGGAGCTTCGCCGAAAAATGTTAGTGGCAGCGGTAAAGGGGAGTGAGAGGTAGCTACACACGGAGGGAAGAAGGGACGGTGGCCGGAGGGAAGAGAGAGGAAGGGGGTGGTGGTGGTGAAAGAGAATGGGAGAAGAAGCGGAGTTGGAACCGCAGAAATAGAGTGACTAGAAAAAATTAGGAGGTGTGGTTGGATATCCATTTAAAATTATAAAAAAAATTAAAAAAATATATATAAATGGGGGCCAAATAGTTATTGGGAGATATTTTCCCTTTTCATAATTTCTTTGGTAACTTTTTTTTAATTACAATAACTTGTTTAATATATTTAACTTTACGAGGACTGTAAATATATAATGTTAATTACGTTTGCCCTTGATATCAGTATGTAGTTCTTCCCTTATTCATCTAACTAATTAAGAGCATGTTCAATGTGGTTTTAGAGCTATGACCATTGGTTACTACAGTCTACATATATAAACTGATAAAAAGTTTCCCTAAATTATTGAAGTCTAAATAACTAGATGCCATTAAGATCGTTGTGATAATGATATGAATCCCAGGCTAATATCGCACTATATATTTTTTGCATTAAAGGAGCAGCAAAAAACAATTGGGTGCCAAGAATCAATTTTTTTTCATAAGTAACATTCATGCATCTGATCAATATATTTAAGGTAAAGATAATTTTATTATTAGTGTGGCATTATCATCCTTAATTTGTGTTCCATGGCTTGCTTGTTTCTGAATCCTTCAAGATTTACTAAAGTCCCTTTGAAGGATATGTTCTTTAATTGAAGATTTTAAGTTTATATAGTTAGAAACAAATGTAAAAATTAAAATATTTTAATATAATCTACACAAATAGATGTAAAGTTAATCGGGAAAAAGTAACAAATTTTTCTAGTTTTGCCTCCGTTGCCCAAATTAAGGACGACAAAAAAAGAAAAATCAAAGGTGTCTTCATCATATGATGTCTATTCATATACGTTGAAAATAATTCAGCATAAATAATTTATTGTAACTGATATAAAACCTTATGCGTAACTACCCTTAATTTGGTTGGACCTTGGACTTTTGTTTCGTCCCTTTTTCTTTTCATGCACCTTTAATATATACGGCATGAATTACCCATATACTTTATCATAAAAAAGAATCATTCTTACCTTGAAAGAGAAGTTACCAAATGATAATTAATGAAGTCACGAAATGCATTAAATGCTAGTGGTAGTAGATGATAACGTCATAAATAGTCTCGTGACAGAGTAAGAAAAAGGGAAAAAAGAGTTGATGGGACTTTGGCGCGCATCCCATTTCAAATAAGCACTTGTTTAATCATTGGACCATGTAGGTCCATGTTTAGATTGGCTCCGATTGTGTTTACTCATGAATTATCAACCAAACCATGAAAATAAAAAAGTCTAAATTATATCAAATTGGAATTACGAGTTAAAATGGTTCTTAAGTTGTAAATATACTACCATTTAGCTACTCTCTCCGTTCGATATGTATATATCCTAATTTAATTTGGAGTTTAATTTTAAAAAAATTAGACTTTCAAAACTTACTATAATTTCATTAAGGATAAAGTGAGAAGTTTGAAGTTAAATAGTTTTTAAATTTAAAGTAATTTTATTCACTTTAGGATGGACTAATAAAAAAATTGTGTCATTTTTTTTAAATAATGGGAGTATAACTTGCAAATGGTTGGGGTGAAAATGTAATTACTTATTCCTCTGTAATTAGAGATATCAGGTCGGAGCTATGAGAATGTAACTTAAATTAAGCATGATTAATCACGTATTCTTGTATTCATTGGTCTAGTATTAATTGGTGAGGGTAAGAGGAGTCAACATTTGATCACGCCCAAAACTCGTCCTGGGAAGAATAAGTGGTCCCTGTAAATATAATCCGACTTTTAAGTTCTGAGTCAATCCCACAGTGAGAAAATATCTAGCTTTGTATTGCTAAACAAGTAACTTCAACAACTTCCAACGGTAAAAATATAATTTTATAGATTGAAAAAAACAACTAATTATTATGATTAAATAAAGAAAGCAAGTAAAATAACTTGATAAGAATTCAAGAAGAAAGAGCCTAGGATATAAATTTTTACGAATTATCGAAATAAACTACTGACAGGTTTCCTACCATCTCGCCGCTTACTTCCTATTGATCATGAGCTCTTTAGTTACCAAAAAGATCTTCTAATCAAGATAAGTAATTTTCTAAGTTATTCTTGCAAACTAACCTAGGTGATTATTCAGCCTGCTCACTAAGATAACAATAAAACTTTGTTATTCTAACTCCGCTTCTCAATCTTTGCAATTATTTTTCGACCTTTTGGTAAGAATTGTTGCTCAATAATTACCTAACCCTATATATTTTTCCAAGCAATACAAGGTAATAAGGCACGATTAACTGATGGCCAGATAACTAACCACATGAAAAAAGTAGTTGAACAAATAGAAAAAATATTATTCGAATATGGAAAATACTATCAATATGTTCACACAATATTCAGTTTCATCAATATCCTATAATAAGAATTTAGCTGCTCATGTTTACAGGATTCATGACATAAAAACCATATTCAATTGTATTAGGTGAAAATTTACCGAGCCTCGACGCCAGTGCTCGAGGCATGGTTGGGTTGAATCCTCTGAAGACGACCCCTCGAAGAAGTTACTATGATCTCAAGGTTATATGCCTCGGGAGAAAACGAGTCATGGCTACAATTTACTGCTCGAAGCGATTAAAAGATAACCGTCACGAGGCGTGCAGTTTACCCCTCGGTGAAGATTCATTCTTTGATGAACGAGCTCTTGTCTTTTGTAACTGACGACCGTTGCATATACATTTAATGGGGTGATCATGGCCATACAAGATCAGAACATAGAGTAATGGCCATAAAGCATATTTATTGCTCATCTTATTCTTGTGGACTGTAAATAGTCATGAAGAAATTATGTAAAACCATCCAGAAATATATCAAAAACACTTACTTTTTGTCTCTTAACTGTAGTTCAATTCTCTTTACCAAATTCTTGTTATTTTACAACTTTGATACAAATAATTGCTAGTTAATCCGAAATAAACTCGATTTATTGTGGGAAATTAGAAATAATATTTGATCCGAAGTCACGTTTTTAGTTTACACACCGTTTCTGTCAATAACATTCAATGGCAGACAATACTAACAACCCCGACAACACAACGGTCCAAACTCCCGACTCGACTACTGCGTTACTTCGTTACGTGGTGGAACACCATTTATGCCAACTGGCTTAACACCGCCAACTAGCCTAACGCCACCAACCGGTTTAATACCGCCCGATGGTCTGACTCCGTCAATTGGTTTAACATCACCAACTAGTTTAACCCCTCCCCTTAGTTGGGGTTACTCCACCACCGATCGATCCCTCTTCATCAAGTTCAAGTGACCCTTTCCAAGTATATGTGATAACCACTTTGCAATGGCTTCAAGAACAATTTGCTTCTTTCTCTTGAAATGAGAGAAGCACAACAAATCCCACCGACCCTCCACCCGCTACACTCAATGGAAGCATCCTGAATGTTGTTCCTACGGGCGCATTAACAGTGGGACTTCCAAATGGAGCCACATCTGGTGGCTCGGGGTCCGCTCCACTAGGGAATCAACCCTTCGAGATAGCTCCAACGGTAGCTGAAACTAGCATCCCATCGGACTTTGAGCAATGGAAGAAAGAGTTTGAGGCTAGCATGGAAAAGCCGCTTGAAAATGTCCCTGGGGTAAGGAAACCTTAACGAGTTATAGATACTGAGAAGTGCAGGCAGCAACCTGCCCGAGGTTGCTCCTTCTTCCATTCCCAAATATTTTAAGTTGCAAATCCTAAAGAAGTACGATGGGACAACTGACCTCGTTGATCACATAACTGAATATATGGCTATGGTCAAGAGCAACGACTTGATCCCGGTGGAAAGGGAGTCAATGTTTCTTAAGAAGTTTGTTGATACCCTTGAGAAAGGAGCGCTGCGCTGGTACATGCACCTCCCATCCGAGTCAATATCGAACTTTGAAGAAGTGGCTGATATGTTTATCAAAGCCCATACCGAAGCCTAGAAAATCCTCAAGCAAATGGAAGATATCTTCGAGGTTAGGCAAAAATACCTCGAACCAATCAAGGATTTCCTCGAGCGATTCAAGCTAAAAGGATTGACATGCCAAAAATGGATGATAATTTGGCGGTCATGGCTTTCGAAAAAAATATAAATGTGTGCAATTCTGAGGCTGCTGCCGAACTGAGGAAAGAGCTCCAGTAGTATCAGGCCCAGACTTGAGATGAACTGCACGACAGAGCTTCTGCAAAAATTAGGCTCGAAGAGGCCGGATGGAGGATGACAGGTCGGTACAATTCATTTCGAGGCCACGCAGAGTCCTCCCGACGCGCCGATGTGCCACGAGAGAATTATAAAGGGTGATACGAGCCTTATAAATCGTAGAGGCAACATGTAAGCCAACGCCTTGGAGGAAAACAACATATAAGTCAAAGGCTAGGGGGAAGTCGGCACGAATGCCAATAGAAAAAAACTCCTCGGGACCATTCTTGGTGTCCAAGGATAAAGACCTGCCCCGAATCCCTGATTACAATTTTAATGTTTCCACCTCCGAATTGGTAAATGCTATAAAAGGGATGACAGATCAAGGTGTAAGGTTGCCAAGGGACATAAGAACACCCTCGGGGATTAGAGATCAGACTCAACATTGTGAGTTTCATATGGATTATGGGCATGCCACCGAGGACTGCAAAGCACTACACCTCGAGGTGCCCATCTTCTCAAAAAGGGTTTGTTAGCTAAATATCTCACAGATAAGGGGAAGCATAATGTTGCTAAGAACAGGGGAAGAGGGACAACCGTCGAGGGTCCAGTCTCCAAAAAGAGTGGTGAATGTTATAATTGGGGGATCGGAGGTGAACGATGTCAACTTTGCTGCTGCGAAGAAATTCGCAAAACTTTCAATCACTGTGCAGAAAAGGACCGAGCTGGTGGGTCAAAGAGTGAAATTATTTTTTATGCAGAAGATTGTGATGTGATTATGTTTCCCCATCATGATGCTTTAGTGATTATGTTGAAGATTAATGATTGTGACATCAAGCGGGTTTTGATCGACCCTGGCAGCTCGGTAAATATCATCATATATGGCGCTGTTAAGAAAATATTGTGAAGGACTTCGTCATCCTGAAGGCAACCATATTAACAGGGTTCAATAACTCCACCGAGAAGACACTTGGAGAATTCACTCTTATTACAATCGCTGAATGAGTCGATAAGAAGACCGTTTTTCAAGTAGTAGCCGAAGATATGGCTTATAATGTTATCCTCGAAAGGCCTTGGATCCATGAGATGGAAGCTGTTCCATCTACCTTGTACCAAGTAATTAAATTCCCAACCCCACGGGAAATTCGTGCCATCCGAGGTGAGCAACGAATAGCTCGTGAATGCTATTCGGTTGTGATAAAGAGTGGAGTTGCACCGATTGAGCTGTCCAAATAGAAATTACTTGGCCCGGGGCCCGATAAGGAGTAGAGCTCGGTTCTTAAGTAAGCTCTCAAAGGAGAAATGGAAAATGTCCCATTGTTTCTGACATTAAGGCACGTTACCCTTCGTCAAGCACAATCTTTCGCTTGCAGCATCGAGCTGTCAATGCTCCAACAGTTGGGTAGAGTGATGCTTACCCCTCATTTTTCATTGCTTGTCCTTTTCAGGAAGCAGAGGGAACAAAAAATAATGCTTGGTCTGCACTTTTCACACCCGGCCACTGGGAGGATGCAAGGGGAGTTAGCTCAGTCAGTCTTCGACTCACTCCATAACCGGGGACTACGAACGGAACCCGAAGACTAGCAATCCGTACACCGGGGACCGTTCCCTTAGTAGTTAGTCTAGTTGTTTATCATAATCGCCCGAGGTAGCTGTTGTAATAAGAATTTGCCTAAGTCTTGTCATGACTAGGATTTTATGTAAATCGGCTCGAATCTCATCAATGCAATAAAACTTGATCCGACTTCTTTTTTATTTGATGCTTGAAGCCAGTTTCTATTTTTACACCTCGGCTCGTGAACGAGACGTCGTTCTAAGCTAGCTTTATTTTAAGAAATGTTTATCTAAGTCTTGCAAGTAAAAACTCGAGTGACATGTCAAACACTTTCAATACAAAGTAAAAGACTAACATTTTGAGGTATTCGAATGTTCATTAAAGGCCTAAAGGCCAGTGTAAAGATACTTACAAAATAACCGCTCGAAGGCCCAAAAAAAAAAAAAAGAGGGCACTGACGAAGTTTACTCGTCAGCACCAGAAGATGAAGCTTTAGAACCTTCACTCTCCTCATCTTCATCACTCGAGAATTTACTGCTCGAGGGGAGTTTGCTCATCAGCAGCTGAGCCTTGGTGACACTGTCTTTTGCCTTGGCTATTTCTTCATCTAAATTCACTCCAGCCTGGCATTGCTCGAGAGTCTTCAGCTTGGTTTGGATGATAGCCCAGTTTCTGTCAACATGGGCCCTAGTATCTCTACAATTTAGCCTAGCCTTGATCTTGGACTTGAGCTCAGATGAAAAAATGGCTCCTTCGCTCCGAAGTGTCTCAACTTTTGCCTCGAGGGTTTGAGTTCGGGCCACGAGCTTGGTCACCTTTGATGAGAACTCCCTCGATTGGTTTTGAAGCTGTCCGGTCAAATCATTGATCGTTGCATTTGCTGCATCAATTTAACTCGAAGTTTTTCTTCTTGAGTCTTCTTCTCAGCTTCAAGTTGGGCAATGGCCTCTCAAGACTTGGTTAGCTCAAGCTCCGACTGCTCAACTACTTTGCAAGCTCGGTCTAGATCAAGCTCAGAATTGAGAAAATACTTCTTGAGTTCAGCGACTTTGGCTTGGAGTCCAGGCTTTACGCAATCCCATCGCTCCCTAATCTTCCTCAGATTTGCCGCTCGGTGAGCCTCAATCTCGACCGCCTTCATAGTGAAGCTCTGCAAATAGGAGGAAAGAGGTTATAGAGGTGCAAATATAATTGAGAAGGAAATAATTTAAAGCAGAAGAGGACTACATGAACTGTGTGCTGAGCTGTATAAGCCATCAAGTCATTGATGGAAAAATCCTTGAGGTGCTCTCGCTCTGATGGCCCGAGCAAGTCCTTAAGACTGATAGGAATGGCCGCTGAGTCATCTAGCATGCATAGGTCAGGAGGGATGCTAATCATTCTAGGGCTCGACTTGGCAGCCCGAGCGGAGTTGTCAGCTACCCACTCTTCATCCCAGGCAGGATCAGTAGCTGCCCCCTCCTCGGCGGGAAGGCTTTTAGCCACCTTCGCTATGCCATTAGCCTCTTCAGCAGCTCGGTTTTCTTCAAGGTTAGCTACCTCGACTTCGTTATGAGCATCGTCATCCGCAGGCTCGTCAACCCGGCCTCGCCAAGGAGTCTCAGATGATTCAACCCGAGGACACTTTGCTTCGGAAGGGTTAGTTGGTGCTTCATTTCTTTTCTTTGAATCTGAGCAGCTAAAGGGGGGTCATTTAAAGGGGAAAAAAAAAAGAGGTGAAGAAAGCAATTAAACTGAGGATTCAAACCTCTTGAAGTCTTGCGGCTAGGCGACTTCGTTGAAGCTTTGGCTTTTGAGAGGACCTCAACCGAGTCCTCCAAAACTTTCAAACTATCCCCAGCCTCGGGGACTTCTGTTTCCTTTTTCTCTTCCGTCATCTTTCTTTTTCCTTTTTCTTCTCTTTTTTGTCCTTTTTCTTCTCTTTCTTTTCCTCTTCCTCCGACTCGGTAGCCGCCTTATTGGGGAAGCCTGCAAAAGAAGGGGGTAGAGTGAGTACAAGTCTTTGAACTTAGAAGAAGAGAGCATACTGCACACTTACCAATTACCATGCCCTTTGCACGACCACTGATTCTCATCCAACGCCACCAAGATCATCCACGACTTCTCTCGCCTTGGCTTGGCATCAATGATTGCCTGGACCCAGGAAGTCAAACCCTTTGGAGGGTTGATTGGAAGTTTTTCCACTGAAAATACGAAATATTGATTAAAGTTCAAGGAATTGTAAAAATGGAAAAGGAGAAGTCATAGTGTAGCCACTTACGAGTTATGTTCCACGCCTTGGGGAACCTAGCCTTGGAAGAAAGAAGAGCATTAGGGATGAGAACGAACCAATAACACCAGCCACGGTCCTCGATATCATCACCCTTCGTGATTAAAGAAAACTTGCCTCGTTTGCTCAACTGAACACCTCCATCCTTGTGCATAGTGGGATATAAGAGAGAAATCAAGTGGTCGAAAGTAAAAGGGACCTTGGCTCGTTGGCTCAAGAATTCAAGGCATTGAATAACCCTTCAAACGCCGGGACCCAGCTGACCCAAGCATAAATTGTATGTTCGGTAGAAAGTGTCAGCTATGTGATGAATTGGGAGGGTAAAATATATCATAAAGGGATAGGTATAAACAAAGGAGAGCCCGACAGCTCTATTGCAAGTGCGATGCTCCGAGGCAAGAACCATAATCTAGACCTCGGAGCTCCAGTTTCAGTCCGCCCGAACCATATCTATGTTGTCGACACCCATTTTTCCCCGAACCCCCGGTTAGAGTTCGAAACATGGCTCGACTTATTGGGACTCGCGGGTAAAGACTTGGAGTCACCACCTAATATATTTTTTAAATAGGCGTATTAGGGCACCTATTTTGTTTCTAGCCAATTTTACAATTAACTCTGAAACATAGTCTACAAACCAGAATTTCTAGGTAAGAGGTTTAGGTTAACTCGAGAGGAAGGGGTTAGGAACCTCTCGAGCCCCACCAAATGGGGTTACCGCCCGGACTTCATGTTGGGATTCAAAACAAGCAGTTAAGCAAATAAACTGACTAAAAAATAATTTAAATACTATGTGTATAATATGTGAAATTAGACAAAAGATACGAGTTTGCTAATAAGCTTCATCCTTAGGGAATTAAACCTTGCAAAATAAAGCAAATTAGTTAGTTTATAATAAAAATAAATATTAAGTGAAAATAATAGCAATTAAAATTAAAAGTATTTTTTTTTGGAAAGTCGTTTTGAAGACATTTATCCAAGTGTGCATCGCAAAAAACAAATGAAATTAAGTTAGTAAATAATAATGATAATAATAACAACAAAAAAATAATAGTAATAATAATGAATAATGATTATAATAATAAAAAGTCCTTTTCTTCTAAGTATTTTCTTCAAAGCTAGGCCGTCTTCCATCCGAATTTACCTCACAAAATATAAGTGAAAGAATTAGTAAATAATAAATAATATTGATAATAGTAAAAATACAATGATAATGATAATAATAATAATATTAGTAGATAATAATAATAATAATAATGAAAATAATGATAATAATAATAATAATTTAAAATAATAATAATGCTAATAATAATAATAATAATAATAATAGTTTTAAAATAAAGGGGAAGGGGATTTTTAAAAGTGTCGGCTCAGAATATGTATTGCGTCAAGAAGAGGTTAGGGATGTTGGTACGACTGCAAATACGGAGCCGGTCGTGTTGCCATGCCAAGCACTTTCGATCCCACTACTCCGCTATCGCTTACTTTGCAAAATGATATGCATCGTCATTGCCTTTTTTGTTCGTTTTCGGGACACGTAAGGGACGGTGGGTGCGGAACGGGACTTGTATTGGCCTCCAAACGTCATCGGCCTTAACGGTGTAGTATCTGTTCAAATCAGTGTATAGCCTCAATACATGTATATGTATTTTCTCATTGGCCAAATTCAGTGCATGCTGTGTAATGTTTAAATCTGCAAAAATTCAGGAAGTCAGTCAACCCAAAGGAATAAGAGGATAAATTTACAGCAGAACTAAAAACTAAGGTCAAAAGCCTTCAACACAAATATTCGCATGTCCAGAATAATATACAGTAAACAGGGTCAGTCCAATGTGACAAACGGGTCAAAGGACACCCGACACCAACATCATCTTCGACATAATAAACCAGCAGGTCGAAACAAAATCAAGGCCAAACTCCGGCATCGCAATCGCTGCAAAAACGAAAATCCAAGGGAGATGCAAGGGAAATTAATTCAAGGAATTAATAAGAAACATCAATCTAGAATGATCGAATCGGCGCCGGCTGTTGAACCAAATTTCCGGTGAAACAATAGTTGCAGCGGCGATAGCGAGTGACATAACAAACAATCAGACAAGAGATGGAGGTGACTCCACCACGCCCTTCTAATTTCAACAAATCATCGAAAGGACAGAGGCGACAGAAAACAGGTCTCCACGATGGTGGGCTTTTCTAACAGACGACGTCGTCGCCGGTGGTGGTGCCGCCACTAACCCCACTGTTTCTCGATCTCCCTTTTTTGCTACTGGTGGCGCTGCCTCTCTCGTTTTCTCCACCTCACTGATCCCCCTTCCCCCTATTTTGTATATCTCTGTCTCGAAGGGAAAGAAAGGAGTAGATGGGGGTGTGTGTATTCTGATCTGTGTAGTATCTGTTATGGTGTAAAGAGGAGGAGAAGAGAGAAATAGGCGTGTGTGTGATGGGATCTGTGTGTCGGTTTTGTACTGTGTATGGTGGAGAAGTTGTATGTACTGATGGGAATGAAGAAGAAGACCCAAGGGGTCTCTGATGTTCTCTTTCTTGTCCAAAAAATGGGGTCCTTCAAATAGGATTTTCCCAACGGGAAGAAACACAAAATAGGAAAGACATCGTAATTAGGGGAATTGGATGGGGATTTGGAGCAAGGTTGAGGTGATATGATTTTTCGGGAGATTTATCAAATGTAAAATGGCGAAAGAAATGTATATGGTTAAGAAATTTGTCCGGGTTCAAAGTAAAACTAATTTAAAAGAAATAAGGTAAATAAATAAATAAATGATATAGCAAATTTTTTGGTAGAGATTAAAAAATTAATCCATTTAAAATATAAGGGAAGAAAGAAAATGCTCATGGTACCAATTGAATGTATCCGGTCGAACCTTTGTCCACGTGCAAAGAAAATATCGATTCAAATTAATGTGTCAATATTATGAAATGAATATGAGCGTTATGGAATTTTGACCGGACATTTTAATTAGGTCGCTATTTAATTTAAAGGTGCAAGATAAAAGATTATTATAAAATATACGCATATCACACATAAAACAATTGGGGTCAACTTAAGTTAAATACGTATAAATAGTCACAAATAATTATGAAATTTTATTTATGCAGTAAATTACACAAATAACCACAGTTTCATAGATAGCCTAAATAATGCGAATTACATAATATAATCGCAATTAAGTATATAATGTGTAATTAGTGGATAATCACAAGTAAATGCATGTTTCTTAGTGCAGATTTTGTTCAAACAATCAATATTGCACTTTTAAGCTAAATATAACCAATTATAGAAAAAGGATGGACAAAATTGGGTGTCAACAGCTGCCCCTCTTTTTTCGGGGATGATGAAAGAGTTTTCGGGCAAAGATAGTTGACGGAGTAGCCAATTTTGTCATGACTGGCAAGCAAAATAGTGGGAAGGGACAATGAGAGTTTTGGGTGTTTCGGAACTCGGCAACAATAGATAGTTTGCGGTATAGCAATGATATTGTATGTAGGATTGAGCATGGGTTCCAGAACGGTGCATAGTATGCATTCAAGGTTTTGTGGTTGCACAAATTCATGTGTGATAGTGATTTTCTGGGAAAGTATGGAAATATAGGAATTAGCTCAAGGGTCTGTCAAGGGGTCGAAGAGTGTCCTGCAACAAAAGTAGGATAAGCGCAACCAAAGATGGTGATAAAGTAAACTCCCTGTAAAGTTGAGATCTCCTTTGTCATGTAGTTGTCTGGTCTGTTTCCAGGTGTTTTGAGTGTTAGGAAATATATGTGATAAGAATCAAACGCGGAAAAGGTAAAAGGATAAAGAACGAGACGTAACTCGATCAATAATCTCAAGTAGCAACGTAGAACTCGTTCCGTTACACCCCGAGAGAATGTCAAGAACACCTACGCTAGGAAACTGCCCTCGAGCCAACTAGGACTCGCAAGTAGAATGGTCGGGGCGGGGTCGTTGTCCAACTAGAATCTACTAGAAGCACACAAATCCCAAACAAAGGCTGGTTTTTCATAAACCCAAAGAGATCCCTCTTTACAATGTTAATTCATCATTCAAAATAGACTAAGGAATAAAATAAGCTATCTAGCTATTTATAGAGGTTTCTAGACATTAAGTAAAAGGTCTATAATGCCCACAAGCTAGGCTTTAAGCTAAAAGACCATGCAAGGTCAAAATAGTCACTTCTCACTTAAAATCCCGTGCTTCAGCAAATCGGGCGGAGCGCCCACAAAGTTGATCAGTGGAGGGGGCTGGGCGGACCGCCTGGGAGCTGGGCGGACCACCTAGGGGCTGGGCGGAGCGCCTGAGCCAAGTGTATCTCAGGCGGAGCGCCTGGTTTGCCTAGGCGGAGCGCCTGGCTGCCTGTGGGGTGGAGCACCGGTGCTTCATCGCCTAAATATGCTTGACTCATCTCCGAAGCTCTTGCCCTTGCATCCTTTGCCTCTTCCAAGCTTGATACATGTTGGAAAGGTGTCTTGGCTCGTTTGGTTCTCATCATCCTCCCCTTCTTGAGAAGATTTCGTCCTCGAAATCATTGCATTCACGTCCATGGCATCATCTCTTCGGGGTGCCCAAAGCTCTCCTCCCTCGCAACCCTTGATCGTCACTTTGACATAGGTTTCTTCCAAGGTCTCCTTTGCCCTAATTTGGAGCTTAGAACCTACAAGCAACAACAAGCAAACACAAGATTTCTTATCTTGAAGGTAGGTTAGTGCAAGAAGTGTGGAAAACACACTCTTCTAATATAACCAAGCATCAATGTTAAGAACAAATATCAAGTCTCCAAAGAGAACAATAAGTACTTGGTTAAGATCAACATGTACTCATCACAATAATGAGCAAGCAGGTCATGGGGACATGGAAAATGCAAGACCAAGCTTTCAAAATCCCCTTGATCTTTAAGCTCAAGATCAACAAACCAATCCATCCTCAAAGTGTGATCAATTCGTGGAGTGGAGTGAGTCAAATAACCCATCATGCAAGTAACATCAAGTACTCCACTCCCCTTCTTTAAAGCATACCTACTCATACCAAGGGATTCCCTTTCACCTCCCATTTCATCACTTAAGCAACCCTTTTTAAAAGACAAACTATCAAGAAAGGTATTGATAATGGTCTCTTCTTCATCATAACCCAAACAAGCAATAGTAGGGTCACTCAAAGAATTATTTACCTCATTCAAATTCTCACACAAGGGGTTGCCTAAGGGGTCCAACCCTTCACACCATGGGGGTTCCATTTGACTAACTACCCTAGTCCGATACAAGTCTTTACCACTAATGAGAATGCCTTCAAACAATGGATTAGTATAAGCATGCATCTCACTATCATGATCAAGCATAGACAAGTTATCAAGACTAGGTTCATTACTCTCACTAGAGGAGTCATCATAGACAGCCTTTTCCAATTCATGCAAGTTGGACTCCTTAAGGGCACTATCATCCTCACCACAACACATAGACCCACCAAATAGAAGCATATCAACAAGGGTATGATCAACTATCTCATCTACCTCTTTATCAAAGATTGGCGGTGTGTCATAGCAAAGGTCACATTCATTGTCAACTATCAAGTCTACACTAGTGAGAGATTCATTGAACAATGAGCTCACATCATGATGTGGCTTAGCAAGTCTCTCAACTAATGTTACACAAGCACACACAAGTTGACTTTTAGACTCTTCACTAGTGGCATATTCACAAGATGCAACACAAGCACCAACTAGTGTTGAGTCATCACAAGACAAATAGCTAGTAGGCTCATGAAAAGGTGGAGCAACACCTACATTCGTAGTACGTCCTTGATCACTCACAAGGCTTGAAGTGTCATGTGTAACTCCTTTTTCATGAAGCTCACATTGAGAACTTTCCTCCTCTTGTCTTTCCTTCCAAGCACATGGTTGAGGCTCCAATAGCTTGTCTTCATTTGTACCTACACAAGAACTAACACAAGAAAGAGTAGAAGATGAAGAATTATTAGAACAATGGGTGCTCTCACTCTCAATTTTTCTTTCCTCACCTCTCTTCTCTCTCAATTTTACCTCATGGTCAAGTGTATTTGGTGGTGACAATCCACTCACATCACTCCCCAATTCCTCTCCTTTTTCCTCTCTTAGATTGTCACCGGTCACTCCCTCACTTCTCTCTATCTTTTCTCTCTTATTTGAAGTGGAGTGACTCCCATTTTCATCATGCAATGGCAAGACAACAAGATTGTTTGCCTCGGGTTCAAGTACAATGGGTGACTTTGCTTTAGCCGCTTCCCTCAACTCCCTCATTCGCTTGTAGTCTTCCCTTACTTGCCTTGGAGTCAAAGCTTTAAGCACATACTTCCTCCCATCATTCTTGACCATATATGAATTGGCCCGGCCATCGTGCACCACACATCTATCATGTTGCCATGGTCTCCCAAATAAGAGATGGCATGCTTGCATCGGGACAACATCAAACAAGATTTTATCTTTATACCTTCCCATGCCAAACTCAATCAATGCTTGCTCCACCACCTTCAACTCCCCACACTCACTTAGCCATTGTAATCGATATGGGTTGGGATGTTTCAGGGTGGGTAACTTCAATTGGGAAATCAATATTTGGCTCACTATGTTGGCACAACTTCCCGAGTCAATAATCATGGAGCAAACTACACCCATGACTCGGCATCTAGCATGAAAGAGGTTTTCCGTTTGATCATTCTTCACCTCCTCTTCCATGAGAATGGTACTCAAACTCCTCCTAACCACCAAGAACATTTTAGGATCATCTCCTTCCTCTATACCCTCCTCACAAGCAATCTCCTCATCCTCCTCATTTTCGGGCTCACTATCTTGCTCATACACCAAATTGCCTACCACAACCATAGTCCTTTTTGTAGGACAATCTTTAGCAACATGTCCATACCCTTTACACTTATAGCATTGAGTAGAAGTAGAAGTAGAATTGCTCAAGTGGGTTTTAGAATTACCTCCCAATGGTGGTGTAGACTTCTCATATGTTCTCTTCACTTCTTTGCTAGCACTTGCACCACTTGCACTTGAGAAGTTTGTATTTGGAGTCTTCCATTCCTTTGGTTGGCTCACCGGAGTAGGATTGCTACTCTTGTAACGGTTGGACTTTTCTCCATTAAGCCATTGCTCGGCTTCAATAGCGGCTTCCAATAGATCTTGGAGTAAAGGATAAGAATGCAACCTCAATTGAGAAGCTATACCGTAGCTCAAGCCATTTTTGAAATGGATCAAGGCTTGCTCTTCCTCCTCGGTTTCCATATCCAATGCCATCCGGGTCTTTTCAAACTCATCATAGTACTCATGAACCGTCTTGACACCTTGCTTTAGATCATAAAGCTTCTTGAGTTGCTCTTGACGATACCTAGGAGTCACATACTTGGTGTTCATGAGGTCCTTCACCTCATTCCAAGTCACATTCACATGCACACCCGCTCTCCTTCTTGTCCTCTTTGTGGACTCCCACCAAGTAGAAGCATAAGACTCAAAGGATGAAATAGCATAAGTACCTTTTTTCTCATCGGTCATCTCATTGGTGTCAAATACCCTCTCCATTAGTAGTACCCATTCCATGTATGCCTCCGGATCACAAGTTCCCTTAAAGATTGGAAGATTAAGCTTCACACTATTGAGATTGTTAAGATCACGACCACCATGGTAAGGCTCCGGTTGGCCTCCATAAGGGTCACCATACACACCATAATCTCTCCTAACATTCCCTCCATAATATCCCATGGGTGGCACTCGACCTCGGCCTCTACCCCTATCCACATTTCGTCCCCAATTCATTTGCCTCCTAGGTTGATAAGGAGCATCATACCCATAGGCTTTATCACCATACTCGGCCTCCTCCTCTTTTTGAGCCTCAACAACTTGCTCAAGAGGTGGGACAAACCTAATGGGTCTTCGTAGTGGAGCATTTCCTTGGGGATTGCCCACGGGTTGGGTATTGCCCAACATACACTCTTGAAGTGCTTCAACTTTCCTTTGTTCATATCTCTTGGTTACCTCGGTAAAGTGTCCGGGAGTCATAGGAGTGCTATGACTTGTGCCTTCTCCGGATTAAATTTGGACACTGGGGATCCTCCTCTCAATGGCCTCAACTTGGAGACTTGTGGTCACCTTCTCAAGATTTTCAATCTTTTGGCCCATGATTTCCATATTGGCAAGAAGATTAGCCAAGGCATCCTTGATAGAATCTTGACTTTCGTTAGCCATTGTACCTACAAGAAGAGCAAACGTTTGTGAAAACACCTCACACACACCCTCACGTGTATAGCACTCGGGTCACTCGTTTAGTGGTGGTGGATATTTCACTCGGACTTGAGTCCTAAAAGCTTCAAGTAGTTGGACAACAATCCTCAACTCAATCAATTCAACTCACAAGTCAAGTGTACTCCGGGGTGAGTGGAGTTAACGTGACTCTATGTACGATAAGCACTTTAAAGTGAGGACTTGAATCAAAAAGGATCTACGAATCTTTTTGGAGTTCTACTCTCCAACTAATGCACGAATTCACCTAAAAGCAATGAAAGGTTAGTGCTAATTAAGTAGAAAGATTACTTAGATACGCACTAATTAGAAGTTAGGCAACAAAGAAAAAAGCAAACCTAGAAGAAACTACCCAAATCTCACCCTTCAGGGGTCAGGCGGAGCGCCCAATAGGGTGGGGCGGAGCGCTTGGAAAATGGTGCAGTGGGGTTGGTCAGGCGGAGCGTCCAGTGATGGGGCGAAGTGCCTGGACAAAGAGCAAGTCAGGCGGGGTGCCCAAAGTCTAGGCGGAGCGCCCGGACGAAGAACACCTGGGTTTTTCTACTCCGTGTTCTTCGATTTCAATCCACTTTCTAGGCCGATTCCAACGTGTTTTGCCCAAATTCAAGGTACCCAAAGTTGAATGTTGATACAACCTTCAAACCCCAATCACTTTCACACCCAAACAATCAACAAACAAGGTTCAATCGAGATTCAATATTTTCAAGTTGGGGGTTTCATCAAGGGTTTCAAGGTTCAAAAGTGGGTTTCGATTCTTCAAAAACAATGTTACCGAACTCCGAATCACACGAAACTTGTTTCAATTTGTTCGTTTTTCTATGGAGATCAAACCCCGGTAATCAATTCCAAAACCCCACAATCACACAACCCAAAAATCAATCAAATTCATCAAGAACAAGGGTTTGGGAGGGTTTAACAATATTTGGGGTTTCAATTTTTCAATCCAATCCAATCCAAACGATTTTGGTACCCCAAACGTCGGGTTTTCAACAAGGGTTAAGAATCTATAACACCCACAACGGGTTTTCAACAAGGGTTAAGAATCTATAACACCCACAACAAGAATCGAACTCACCAAAAAGTTACACCAATTTTTGAATTTTTGAGTTTTTCAATTTTTTTTGTAATTTTCTTCTTTCAATAACTTCAACAACAAGAAATCTAAAGAAACTAACCTAAGCACGAAGAATCAAGGGTCGGGGGTTCGTAGAAACGAAACCCGAGCCTTGCTCTGATACCAAACTGATAAGAATCAAACGCGGAAAAGGTAAAAGGATAAAGAACGAGACGTAACTCGATCAATAATCTCAAGTAGCAACGGAGAACTCGTTCCGTTACACCCCGAGAGAATGTCAAGAACACCTACGCTAGGAAACTACCCTCGAGCCAACTAGGACTCGCAAGTAGAATGGTCGGGGCGGGGTCGTTGTCTAACTAGAATCTACTAGAAGCACACAAATCCCAAATAAAGGTTGGTTTTTCATAAACCCAAAGAGATCCCTCTTTACAATGTTAATTCATCATTCAAAATAGACTAAGGAATAAAATAAGCTATCTAGCTATTTATAGAGGTTTCTAGACATTAAGTAAAAGGTCTATAATGCCCACAAGCTAGGCTTTAAGCTAAAAGACCATGCAAGGTCAAAATAGTCACTTCTCACTTAAAATCTCGTGCTTCAGCAAATCGGGCGGAGCGCCCACAAAGTTGATCAGTGGAGGGGGCTGGGCGAACCGCCTGGGGGCTGGGCGGACCACCTAGGGGCTGGGCGGAGCGCCTGAGCCAAGTGTATCTCAGGCGGAGCGCCTGCTTTGCCTAGGCGGAGTGCCTGGCTGCCTGTGGGGTGGAGCACTGTTGCTCCATCGCCTAAACATGCTTGACTCATCTCCGAAGCTCTTGCCCTTGCATCCTTTGCCTCTTCCAAACTTGATACATGTTGGAAAGGTGTCTTGGCTCGTTGGTTCTCATCAATATGCTTCTCATCTGGGGATATTGTCAGGAGATAATTGTTTGTCGTGTCGGGTTGTATACCCTGGAAAACTGTCCCGCTGTTTCCTGCAATAAAGTGTGAGCTTTTGCAGATAATATTTGTAAATTTAAAATGGACCTTCCTATCATTGGATTGTCAACTGTCAATGTGTCGTGGTCTCTCGTTATGAGATATTTGTGTATCATAAGTGCCTGCTCGTCATGAGCTATTTGCCTGCTCGTCAAGAGCTTTTTTGCCTGCTCGTCAAGAGCTATTTTGTCTTCTTGTCAGGATCTATTTGCCTGCTCGTCAGGAGCTATTTGCCTGCTCGTCAAGAGCTATTTTGCCTCCTCGTCAAGAGCTATTTTGCCTTCTGGTCAGGAGCTGTTTGTCTGCTCGTCAAGAGCTATTTTGCCTCCTTGTCAAGAGCTATTTTGCCTGCTCGTCAAGAGCTATTTTGCTTGCTCTTCATGAGCTATTTTGCCTGCTCGTCAAGAGATATTTGTCTATCGCACCGGGCTGTGTATCCTGCGAATAAAAAGCACAGTGCCTTCCGCCGGGCTGTGTACTCTGCGAACAAAAGTAAAGTGAAGTGCTAAAAAATAAAATGTCATTATCATGTCTGCAACGTCGCTAGGAAAGTCGTCGTTTTTTCTGCTTTTATAATGCTTTCATGAATGTTGGGCCTTGGTCAAGTTTTCTTTGGGGAACTCCCAGTTTCTGTACTTCGTCTCTTTTGAACCTCAAAAATTTCTGCCTAGTGTCAGCTTGCGTCTTTTGGGAACTTTTGGGGGGATCCTAAAAAATTCTGACCCAGTTTATTGCCTTTGATAGATCATCATATCATGGTAGTGCTTGCAAAATAAACAAAAATATGTGTGTATGTCCAATTCTAAGGTGGACGAGCCTATTATAGTGGTGCCTGCAAAACAAAATATATGAGTTTGTCCTATTTTAAGCCGGACAGAGCTGATCATCATATTATAAGCGTGACGTGGCTAGTCGTCATATTATAAGCCTGACGGGGCTAGTCGTCATATTTTAAGCCTGACATGGCTGGTCGTCATATTCTAAGCCTGACGTGGCTGGTTGTCATATTCTAAGCCTGACGAGGCTGGTCGTCATATTCTAAACCTGACGTGGCTGATCGTCATATTCTAAGCCTGACGTGGCTAAAGTGTTATCATGTCCATTGTGATTGCCTGCGAATTCTTGTGTTTGTGTTGAAAGATCTGCTGTCAAAGAAAGATTCGTTAGTCGAAACAAAGTGGCTGCATTGCACTGAACACCAGTGTATCGGCTTGAATCTGCATTCGTCCTTTAATGTGATGATTGATGACTTTGATTGTGTGGGTACTTGCATTCTCAGACTGAGGTTGGATATGTCGGATGTGGAGGTTGTCCTCCAAAATTGTATTTTGTCTTGGGTTGTGCTGGGTATTTTGCGGTGTCACGGTATTGAATGTTTGAGTGATAGGTGAAGATCTTTGTTGGATCAAAACCCCGGATAGGTCTCTGGGGAGTAGTTCATTTGTTAGTCGCAATATCTTTTGTTTGAGCTAAAGGAGTAAGGGTGTGAGGTTTTGTCTTTTCGCCTGTCCTTAATTGTATCGGGCCTGATAAGGTTATTGTTGAAAGCCTTGACAGAGGGAGGTTGTTTATTGTGTAAGTCGGGTGTAGTATGAGGTTGTGAGTTTTACTAGTTTCGGTGGTATACTGATTAGATTTCTCTTTTGCGACTCTTGTGGGAGTATATTGTCAACTGATTTTGGTTCGTTCATACTACAAGTTGTACGGAAGTGGAATTGGGATTGTCTGGATTCTCTCGGTGTCCCATGTTGGCGGTTTGAAAGGCTTTGTTCCAGAAGGTAAATATTTTCAGCTCGGCTTGACATTTCAGCTTTTTCTCAATGCAGATTCTTGACCAATTTCGGTGTTCGAGCGCAAAGCAACCGTAATAAAGTGACAACATGCACAAAACAGAGTTAGCACATTAGCAAAAATAAAAATGACACATAAGCTTAAGAGGATGCCTAGTCTGCGGATGATAGATTAGCACTTGAATTTGGAGATTAGGACAAATCGTATGGAGATTCTAAAAGATTGCTCGATTGCTTTATGTAGCAGTCAAGACAAGAATTTTGGTCGAATGACCGATGTTTGTTTAAGTAGGAGATGGGCCTGGTTGGATCTCAATCAAAAGATTTCGGGTAAGGGATATATATATAGGACTGAAAAGGAAGTCGGCTTTTGTCGAACACCAAGACCTCAGTGCATTTGTCATCCTTTCTTGCAAATTTGTGTGTCATGATGCCCATGTGTCTTTGAGAGAGATACTCAATGTCTCTCATACTTGTCAACCGACTACTGCAATTCAATCTTTGCCTTAGCTTTTGCTTGTCGGGTAGATTTTGTTGCCAAGAGACCAATCGCGGTGTATCATGTATATTCTTAGATTGCTGCTTCCGTCAAGATTGTTATAAAATTAATTCATGGTTTTGTAAGTGTCTCAAATAGCTTCATCTTGAGATCGTCGTCTCGTCCCACACTTGCTAGTTGGTAGGGATATACTTCCAATACTCAGCAAGAGCTTCTAGCTCCGTCATATAGTGGAATCTTTGTTACAACGCCTTTGTATTCTTTTTCCAAATTGAATCAACCTCCTAATTTGGTTGTTATGCATAAACCTTTGTACCATCAAGCGTGTTCCGATCATTTCTCACTTCCTTATTACCTTGTGATAACACTTTGAACGTCCTTTTGGCCATGGATAGATGCAAGTTTGAAAATATTTTGGATTGCCTTAAATGTATTACAATATGGACTAGAATGACACAATGATCCTCAGACATTGTGTCGAAACAAAGTATTTTGGTAAGTCATGTGTGCCTTTGAGTTTGATAAACAAATCTCTTCCCCTGTCAATTTCTGTTTCGTTTGTATAGCGCCTGCTATTACAAACTCTTCTTGCTTTGAAAAATTCTTGATAAGTGCACTTTGCTTAGCCAAATCTTCTGCCTTGGTATTCAACTTAAGCCAACCTTTTGGATAATAGGTTTTTGAGTTCGTAAGGGATAGGGAATTGTCAAGACATGCAAAAGATTTCAGATATCAGGATTTAGGCATAGAGTAAGGAGATGAGGTGCCTTGGTAGGAGATTGGATTTGGAAAGGGATTGACTTAGGTAGAAAGAGACCTAGAGCAGTCAAGCAATTTAACGTAATGCACACCTAGCAAATAAAAATGTATCCTATGACCGCTTTATGCATGATGATTTGGAAAGCATTATGTGCCACATATATTATTTCATTTGCTACAAAATACAGAGTCTAAAAGAGAATATTGCATTTATCGAACATTGGTCTTTATTACAATGGTTGATATTGAAATAACATAAGAGAAGGAAATGACTAAACACCGCTAGGAAATCAGATCATGGCCTGAGCGAGCGTTATTCATGTTGATCTATCCTCAGAAGATTCTTCTTCTTCTTCGGATGAATCTTCGCTAGACGAACTTGTCCCTGACGAGTCTCCTTGGAAGATGATATTGTCTGCATCAGTTAAGAGCCGGGATATGTCGAAAGTGAAGTTTTTCAACATTTCCCAAGCCTTTCTTCCTTTCTCCTCTATTCCTTTGTCAGCCACAACATTCATTCCTTCGCTAGCCCACACACCTATAGACTCTATTCGTTTGCCAAGACTTCTGCCTTATTGCGCCATTTGTCTTTTTCTTTGTTCTTTGCTTCGACCAAATTTTGCTTTTTCGCTATTTTCTCTCGTGCCTTTGCCAGTTGTTTGTGTAGCCTCTTGCACTCGGATTCTAATTCATCAGCATTTGTTTTCCTTTTCCTTGTTGCTCTTGGTTGAACTGCCTTTGCTATGTCTTTCTTAAACCAGTCTGGGTAATCTTCATCATAGCCTACATCAAACCTGTCTCGTCCAATAGTCTCGAACTCCATTCGATGCCTTGCTTTCCATAGTTCAAATATCTTGTCTTTGAATGGTATCATTCCTCCAGAAATATCAGCTTTGAAACTTCTGATGTCTACGATTTGGGGTACAATCTGCTTTCTCCCCGCTTGTCTAAGTGCCCGTAAAGGAGCGTATGGATAAACTCCTCTAAAGCCCACTAAGATGAGAATGAGTCTCTTTCCGACCGTGTGATCACTGTGATGCTAGGAAAGTAGTCAAACATCTATTGTATATTTTCGGATGTCAATTGAGAAAGCCTGCGGTGCCAGCCTTCGGTTGTTGGCCGGTCTCACTTTTCAAGAGCACTGTTCATGCGGGTGATATGTGTCAAGAATAGTTTTCTCTTGGTATGGAGTGGAAGCCTTGGTCTGTGGTGTTCTTCTTGTGCAAATGCTCCATCAACCAAATTTGTAGAAGCAAATTGCAACCTTCGAAAAAAGCTAGCACCTTTCTTGCATCTTTCTACAGCTCGGTACATTTCTGCAACAATCATCGGTACCAAAGTGTATTTCTTGTTGAAGTCCTTGAGTAAGGTATCAACAATTGATACCATACAAATATCAACTCAACCTTTGTGTTCTGGAAACACGACAGTCCCTAAAAAACTGGTGATAAAAGCAAGTACTCTCCGCTCTTGCCAATCTGCTTTGTTAATGCTGAAAAAGTCTTCAGATTCTTGAAATGCTTCTCCATACCCAAATTTTATGTAGAGGGAAGTTAGAGAAATTCCCGACTGCCTTATACTGTCTGTGCATAACTCGGGCTTAAACCCTACCATTTCGAAAAACTCCTCGGGTGTAGTGTTCTCAGGCATCAAGACTTCTTCACTTTCAAATGGAATTTGAGTTAACCCGCCTATTTCCTCCAGTAGTGGTGTAAACTCTATATTTCCAAAATGGAAAACCGCTCGGTCAGCATCCCAATAGTGTACTGCTGCTTCTATTATCCCTTTTGTTGCAGTGTGCTCCAATAGTAAAACTAGGTTCCGCAACACCACTTTAACTCAATCTTGTTGATCTATGCTTAGGTTTCCCCACCAATCTCTGAGCAACTGAGGAATTTCAACAACCATGTCAAATGTTCTAGTGGCCATGATCTTTTTTGGAAAAGGTGGAGGGTGATAGGAAAAAGGGAAAGAAAGGATGCCTAAGATTTGCTTTATTGTGAGCAAAATGATCAGTGTGTGGCACAAGCTTTTGAAAACAATGCAACAGAGAATATGAAAAGATGTGTCGTTGTGGGTTGAGAACTCTTTAAACACTTTAGAAGAAAATTGCTAATGGACTTGTGACATGCCAAGGACGTCAAGTCTTTATATAATGCCTGAATGATAAATGCGCTTTATATGTCATCCTGTCTATCAAACGGTTATTTCTGCTCCAAATTGGGCCTTTAATGTCTTTTCGATTACCTTTTGTGTGTTTGAATAGCATTGAATACAGAATGATTCCAACCGCTTAAGAATAAACAGTCGTTTCTGATTCATTTTGGGCTTTGATGCCTCTTCGGTTACCATTTGTGCCTTTGAATGGCACTGAATGCGGAATAATTCTCATAAACGGTCTACATTTGCACGTTCAATCCTCTAAGTATATGCCAATAAATCATGTTTAACACTTTTTAAGGCTAAAACCCGTTCAGATTGTTTGAACAAGTTGGCGTATTGGACTTGAGAACAAGTCGACTAAATGATATGTGATGATGCATGATTCCTAGCATTGCTACTAAAGAATGGAGTTAGCTAGACCGAGTTTTATTATCCTCCCAAGCGGACAACTCAGGAGCGGGAACGTCTCGGGCCAAATAGGTTCCAAGTTGTTCCCCCTAAAAGGAGACTTTTGTGAGGGAAGAGATGATCGTAACTAACACACGATTTAGAAACTTGCCAGGAGTGGCGGAAAGTATGCATGACATGCACAAGTTTAAAAAATGCACAAGTTTTGGAAAGAAATGAATATGTTTTGTAAAATGATGCACACATATTGAAGTATTTCATAAAATGATTTTAGAAGGATAAGAACAAAACAAACGCGTTAGTTTCGAAAGATAGGATTAATATAAACTAGATAATATTAAAATTACGAAAAAGAAAAGATGCACATATTGAAATATTTTACGAACTTTTAAAAGAGGGAAAGTCAAATCAAACAAGTTAATTTTGAAAAATAGGCTGATAGAGTTAGGCGATATATTTTCAAAAATGCGAAAAGAATTATGAAGTGAAACATGTTTTAAGAAAAAGATTTAGCAAATTTATGGAAATGGTGCACATATTGAGATATTTTGAAAATAAATTTTAAAAGGGAGAAACAAACAAGTTAATTCTGGAAAATAGGTTGAAATTTTTGAAAAAAGGCAAAAGAATTATGAAGTGAAACTGTTTTAAAGAAAAAGATTTAGAAGATTCGAAAATAACTGAAGTTTCGGACATGTTGTATTATCCTAAAAGAACCTTCTAAGAGTGAGTTAGTCTAGACAAGGATATGGTTCCCCCAGGCGGACAACCAAGGGGTGGGAACGTTTGGAGTTGTTGGTTGTACCATGGACCAACTATACCCCAACCGTTCTCCCTAAAGGGTTTTTGAGAGCGAAACGACCGTGAGATCCACGTAACCGTTTATGGTGTGTGCAAGTGTAAAAAATTCCAGGAGTGGAGGAAATATAAATAAAATAACAATTACAGATAAGAAATAAAACGCAAATGAAATAAAAAACTAAACTTCAAACGCAAAAGGAAAAGAAAAAATATTGGTTTTGAGAAATAACGAAAATAAGAAAATAAATGCAAAAAATCCCACTTAAAAGTCTGTTATGATTTGAACCTAGATATCCCCAGCGGAGTCGCCATTCTGTCAGCACCCATTTTTCTCCGAACCCCCGGTTAGAGTTCGAAACATGGCTCGACTTATTGGGACTCGCAGGTAAAGACTTGGAGTTGCCACCTGACATATTTTTTAACTAGGCGTATTAGGGCACCTATTTTGTTTCAAGCCAATTTTACAATTAACTCTGAAACATAGTCTACAAACCAGAATTTCAAGGTAAGAGGTTTAGGTTAACTCGAGAGGAAGGGGTTAGGCACCTCTCGAGCCCCACCAAATGTGGTTACCGCCCGGACTACATGTTGGGATTCAAAACAAGCAGTTAAGCAAATAAACTGACTAAAAAAATAATTTAAATACTATGTGTATAATATGTGAAATTAGACAAAAGATACGAGTTTGCTAATAGGCTTCATCCTTAGGGAATTAAACCTTGCAAAATAAAGCAAATTAGTTAGTTTATAATAAAAATAAATATTAAGTAAAAATAATAGAAATTAAAAAATATTTTTTTTTTGGAAAGTCGTTTTGAAGACATTTATCCAAGTGTGCATCGCAAAAAACAGATGAAATTAAGTTAATTAATAATAATGATAATAATAACGACAAAAAAATAATAGTAATAATAATGAATAATGATAATAATAATAAAAAGTTCTTGTCTTCTAAGTATTTTTTTCAAAGCTAGGCCGTCTTCCATCCGAATTTACCTCGCAAAATATAAGTGAAAGAATTAGTAAATAATAAGTAACATTGATAATAGTAAAAATACAATAATAATGATAATAATAATATTAGTAGATAATAATAATAATAATAATAATAATAAAAATAATGATAATAATAATAATAATTTAAAATAATAATAATGCTAATAATAATAATAATAATAATAATAATAATAATAATAGTTTTAAAATAAAGGGGAATGGGATTTTTAAAAGTGTCGGCTCAGAATATGTATTGCGTCAAGAAGAGATTAGGGATGTTGGTACGGCTGCAAACACGGAGTCGGTCGTGTTGCCATGCCAAGCACTTTCGATCCCACTACTCCACTATCGCTTACTTTGCAAAATGATATGCATCGTCATTGCCTTTTTTGTTCGTTTTCGGTACACGTAAGGGACGGTAGGTGCGGAACGGGACTTATATTGGTCTCCAAACGTCATCGGCCTGTAGTATCTGTTCAAATCAGTGTATAGCCTCAATACATGTATATGTATTTTCTCATTGGTCAAATTCAGTGCATGC